>CM063178.1:135801808-137299484 GCA_031835075.1 Saguinus oedipus
GAGATAAGGGGTCAGGGGACAGTGCAAGAAAGGAATCTGTTATTTCTCTAATAAATATTTCATTTTGGTGGTTCTTTCTAAATGCAGTATATAATTAAACACTGGTGATGTTTTCAACTGGGTGTGCTCAGTGTTTAAGTCCAGCCCATGTAAGTTAACTAAGTAACACAGGGTAAAAATGAGAACTTGAAATTATGGGGAGTCAGTAACTATGTAAAGCAGCTACCATTTCTAGAGGTGAGAGGGGAAAAAAAGAATTAGAATTAATAAAACTTAGAACCTCAGAGGTACCCCTAGCACCAAGAATTCTGAGGAATTGCTGAAGTGAGACAAAGGAAGTATTGGGAAAAAAACTCAAACTTTATTATATTGCTGCTAAGGGAAGGATACCCTGCTGAGGTGCCATTCAGGGGCTCTCAGTCTGACAGGAAACCCCTGGGAAACCCACAGGAAATCAACAAGGAGAGTGTTCCTTCTGGCTTCTTCAGCTGTGCATTCTCCCTACAGTGCGTCCTCCTGGCAGTGCAGAAATGTGGTTTTCCGAACCCTTGCCGTAGTGCCACAAAGCCTGGTAGAGGATGGAGCTGAGAGGTGGTTATTTAAAAACTAGCACCAGTTCCACTTTACATTTTCAAACCCTTCTCTTAATCAACCGCACCTCTTACTATTCCTCAGCCATACTGACTTTTCCACATCTATGGCTCTGCACACAGTTTACTTGGTCTAATATACCCTGCTACACAGCCTATTCAGTAAGGCTTTGGTCAGATGCCCCTCCTCCATTAAATCCTCCCTGCTTTTCTGGACTTCCAGTCTCTTGTCTTTTTCACTATGACCACCTACATTTCACTATTTAACCTGCCCCACTGGAACAGCTGTAAATATCTGTCTTGTTTAGGGTGCTGAGTTTTTGGATCCCTAGAACACTGTTAGATGCAGCAGGTTCTGAATATGTACACTGAATTGAATTCAGGTATGAGAAATGTGGTTGATCTTTCATAACAGGAGATGTGTTATTTCCTTTGATTTGGCCAGACAGATGTCTCCAGATTCTTTTCACAGATTTTGGCCTGGAAAATTCTTACCACATTTACATTAGTTATAGTTTACTGGCAGGTTTCATTTCATCATGTGACCTTTTACAGACCCCAGAAAACATCACTAGATACGTTAACTAGCCTCCAATAAAAAAGAAATAAAATCTGGTCACTGATGCTTAAATGATCCAATACACAAGGGCAAACAGGGTTACTCTGTAATAATAAAAAAAAAAGCCATATGCTATAAAGCAACATCAGTTTATCTGTAATGACAGTCCTGCAAGCTAACAGGCAGAATTTCTCTTTATTTCTCCTTTTTTAAAATTTTACATGTTTCTTATCTTGCTTTTGCAGCCTTTAACACACAATCAGATCAGCTGTGCTCAAAAGGCCTTGAACCTGTTACTGTAATAATTATGTGAATGACCTTTCCAAACATGTGAAATCTGCTGGTGAGGTGGGAGGAAAGAACACATTCAATTTCCTGCCCTTTTTCGCTCCTGCTTATCTCTCTTTCAGATACTATTTACAAATTGTCTTTTGTTACACTACATCAAATGCCTATTAGGGAACCAGGATATTAAGTATTTTTTCTCTTTTTATATGTTTTTGCAAATAAAAAGGCAGCAGTTATCAATTTATGAAGTTATTTTTGCCATAGTTTATGTTTTCCTTTCCTCACCCCTTAGCTAAGCTGTCTCAAATGACTGCTCTTCTGTGTCCCATTGTAACTGTGAGAATGACAAATATTCCTCTGAGACTTCCCACAGTGTGCAACTGGCAAATATCCCTGAAAGAACCTGCTCTTTAGTTACAGATTGATAATTTATTAATACTGTTTATTTGAAGCTGCCAGTCACTAAGGGCTGTAGGAATTAAAAATGAATTGGAGTTATGTGGTATTTGTCTATCAAACTAAAATCAAATTACTTAATCATTAGGTTGACAAAGGATCTGGGGATAGGAGTCAGTCTCTGGGTATAGGAATCAATAAATGTTTAGACCTCACAGGAAAGTGGTGCATTACAGAATCAAGAAGGTTGCCATCATGAACTATTTTGCTTACTTTAGTATGGTTGAGATGAAGGACACATCCTCATTTCATATGGTACCCAGAGGTGATGGATTCTCAAAGAACTTTAAAGATTACATAACCCAATGTCAATTTGTAGATGGAAAACTGAGACTTCTCAAGGAATGGCTAGACATGTGGATGTACCAGTCAGGCTAATGTTATGATAAATCTTCCTTCAATGTTCTTTACATTTTTAACATTCTTTCATAGGGCAAACTATGGAAGGAAATGTTTTATTTACTTCATGCTTTTACACTCAGAGGCGTTGTCTATTTCCAGTGAAACAGGACCAATTTACTATTCACATTTACAGTCAAAATTAACCGGCATCATATTTCCAGCTTTTCGGGGGCTGCCCTAGAACCAGTTAACCCCCACCTCAGGAGAGAAGCTATATACATGTGCAAGGCCAAACAGCTAAAAAGTGTGGCCTATAAAGGCAGAGCTGGATCTCCTGATGCTAATTAATAGTATTTCCAATTTACCATTTTTTAGTTGCTAAAAGTAATTTTTACTTTGTCACAGCAAACATTATATTCTCGATGCACTTGTTTCTTAATGAGTTAGAATTGGAAATCTTGATGGGCAAGACAAGTCAACAAGAGCAGGAAGCGAAAGATAATCCCCAAATAATAAGATTTTTACTTGGATTAGTTTAGACTTATCCAGCAGCTTTCTTTCAGGTAAATCTCCCAGGAATTTTCATGGAAAAGTTTCTTCCATTGGGTTGATTGTAAGGTCAGCAACTGTTTGGATGCTAAGATTTAAAAACAGAATAAAATGAATTAGTATATTAAAAGAATGAAATAATGCCTTTTCCACAACATGTATGTAACTGAAAGCCATTATCTTGAGTGAAACAACTCAGATACAGAAAGTCAACTACCACATGTTCTCACTTACAAGTGGGAACCAAATAATGTGTCCGCAAGGGCATACAGTATGGAGTAATGGTCAAAGGAGACTCAGAAGTGTGTGAGGGTGGGAAGGGGGTGACAGATGAGAAATTACTTAATGGGTATAATGTATATTAGTCAGATGATGGTTGCACTAAAATCCCTGATTTCACCACTACAAAATATATCCATGTAACAAAATTGCACTTGTACCGCTTAAACTTACACAAATAATAAAAAAGAATTAGTATATCCATCAGAAGTTTCTAACTTTATTATATTTCACATCCCTACAAGATCACCAGATACATAATCTTGACACTTGAATAGGACATTAATAGAGCAAAACGGTGGCAATTTTAACCAAAAAGTTGTCAACAATCTCATTATATGTAAAACTAAACTTCTACCGTATCCTGGATGATTTCCACATCACACTTAGATTCCAGCAACGTCTCTGACATGTTATCTCACTAGATCACAAAGAGGAATGTATTTAGGCAAATGCTGCATCCTATTTGACCTGTTTTCCTATTTTGAACTCTCACAGTCTTGGACTTCTGTAAGTGTTATATTGTTATCACCCAAAAATTCTCTTTGAGTATTCTCCTAAAAACTGAAATGTTTTGCCCAATAGTTATCTCTTTTAATGGTGATTTAACACCCATATTGCTACTTGTAAAGCTGATTCTCCTAATAACAAACTTGCTTGAATATCTTTGTTAGAGATCTCATTCTATCTGATGTGTTTTATGACAACACTTAATTTTTAAATGTATCATCATACACAGACTCTTTTTTTTAATTTTTATTGCATTTTAGGTTTTGGGGTACACATAAACAGCCTCTTTAAAGTAGTATGTGTCTTACTGAATCATTGTACTTTGAACTAAGCATGCTCTTCCTGTGTCTAATATTGTCATATTGGTATTAGTTGAACTAAGAGAGCAACAAAGCTTCTCCACTAGAAAGGTCAATTTAGAATTTTAAAAACGTTTTCATGTGCAATTCTTAGAATGATTTCATAGGAAGTTGAAAATTTAGGTACGAAGCATTAGTAATATGCATGCCATTAGAACTTTATGCATTCAAAAGCTGTGTATTTATTTTAATAAATTTGAGAATTTGAATATATGATGATCAAGTGTGAATTACTAATATTATATATACCACCCTCAATGCAGCCTTCTCCATAACTGCAATATCTCTAACTTACCTCAAACCACTGACATCACTATTGACCTCTTCCAAATCTTCCATCCCACAGACATTTAAAATCTCTCATGTCCCCTCTTTTCATTTTATTCTATTTGTCACAACCGTAGTTCAAGTCTATTGAACTTGGACAAATTTGGCTCTCATAGCTCTGCTGCAAATAAGACTAGAGATGTCATTTTTAAAAATACCTAGATTTTTATTGATGTTCCATCAGCTTTGGGGATTTCTCTGAGTGCTGCTTCATAGGCCGTGATCCATTTACTTTATAGGTTTGGTGTTCTGTTGTTCCCTGGACCTTATTCCTGGTGTCCAGATGACTCCTATTTCATATACTCTGATGCTATTTTGGACTTTTTATTTGATTGTTGATTCCAGCTGCACCTCTTAATTTAGCCTATTTGCTGCTGTTCAATACCTTTTTCCACAGTATGTGGAATCAGGCTGGGTTTCTAGGACAGCAAGGCAAGCATAACTCCCCACCCTCATCCATCATCAACCTACATAAGGAGTTTTTACTGCCACTGCAGGTGTCCACTTAGGCATTTTCTGAAAGTGTAAAATTTAAATATTTTTGATTCCTTCTTCCTTTTTATCATCATCCATTTGATCACCATAAATGTTTTTTAAATTTATTCCCACTAATTTAGTGCATAATAAACATTTGTTGACTGAAATAAATCAGTTATCAACATAATAGGTATGTAGGTGTACTCAGGGGGAAGGAGGAATAAACCAACAAATTTAAAAAACTTATTAGCCTGAGACAAAATATGTTTAGGCATTTAGATTGTAAAAATAAAAGTTGAGTGTCTCTTTGTCTGTATCTCAAATTATGGCATCACCCTAGTAGGGTGTTAAGCAGTAATATCTGTTTCTGTATGCCCAAATTTCAGAAACAATTTTTCAGGTGATATTTGGGTTCTAGCATGTTGAGTTGCCTTACCAAAGTCACTGTAATGAAAAAAAAAAAAAAAAACTGTGATAATTTACTAATAACCATGACTGGTAGCCTATTCATGTAATTAATGCCCTCATTGGAAACATGACTAATTAAAAAGCTGATGTCCTACAAGCACAGAGTAAGAGCAAAGTGCAAAGTGCACGGACTTCCCAATTGTCTGTAACTAACAAGGTATTGCATATTTATGGATTGCACTTCTTTTCTCAAAATATTCTTGTATATTTAGCACATATCAACAAGATTGAAAGCATCCCTTCTCTGGGTGGTGTTACAGAAAAATTAATTTTATCATGATTATGATTGTTATTCTCTACTTTTTCAAGACACTTAATTTTTAAAAACTTAATACGAATATTTTATAGTATAAAAGTTTTTAGTATTATAGTTCCATGATCCTATATTAAAATTTCCAAAAGTATAGAGTTTTTTAAAAATTCATTATAGTTGGTGTTAGTGATTTCCTCTAGACAATTCAGTAAGAATCCTAGCCTTGTTAGGCACATATTTATAGTTTGTAATCTAGAATTATAAATACGTGGTGTCGGAAATATTTCTACAAGTACTTACTTCTATCCATTCTGATGGTAAGTCTTGTTCTTCCCAATTCAGAGTTTATTCTGACATGTAGATGATGCATCATCTGTATTAGCTTTTAGTATTTTTGCCAGAAAGTTACAATAGTAGAAAGAAACTTTTTCTAATGTCTCTGATGCCTTTAACAGCCAGGACACAGAAGACCACATACACAGTTTATTTAAGTTCTCTACTGTTCTCGCCAATCAAGAAATCAGAGACAAAATTCCATGTTTGTCTTTGGAATATCTCTCTCAGGCCATCATGTAACTTGAAAATAAATGTCACTGATACAGGAGAAGGGAGGGTAAAATTACAGGGAAAGGCTGTTATCTGAATTGTATTTTTCAAAAACATTTCCTATACCTATTTCTTAAAGTTAACATTACCTTTTATTTATCTCTGTAATAATATTTACTGTAAAGCAATTTGCTGTAAAGTTTAAATATTGCAAGTTTATAGTCTTCACTTTTATTTTCTAAATATAATAATACTGTTTAAATATGCAATTAAGTGATCATAAATGCACAATGTATAATCAACGTGGTTCTGAATTGCCTTATAGCTCATTCTTTGTTTCCTTAGATTACTCATGACCCTTCATTATATCTAAGCATTTTCTATTTCGTAAGACAATGAAATACAAGTTTTCATTACTTTTTGATTTAGTACTTTTTACATCCATTCTCCTTGGTTGTTAGCTTGATCTCTGATAGTAGAGCCATATGTACGTGGCGGCATTTGCTCCAATTAGATTTAACGTATTTCTTGCATAAGTAAAACATGTAAGCATGTTTATGTATGCATGCTTTAATGTATACATAAACATGTATGTATGCATGTAAGCATGTTTATGTATGTGTGTGTAAGTGGTTAAATCCACAGAATTGAGAAGGCTGGGCGTGGTGGCTCACGCCTGTAATCCCAGCACTTTGGGAGGCTGAGGTGGGCAGATTTCAAGGTCAGGAGTTCAAAATGAGCCTGCCCAACATGGCAAAACCCCATCTCTACTAAAAATACAAAACTTAGCTGGGTGTGTTTGAGGGCACCTGTAATCCCAGCTATTCAGGAGCCTGAGGCAGGACAATAGCTTGAATCTGGGAGGCGGAGGCTGCAGTGAGCTGAGATCATTACAACCTGGGTGACAAGAGCAAGACTGCATCTCAAAAAAAAAAAAAAAGAATATGCTAAGACACATAAACTCAACATCTGCCATCCTGTTTTTTCTTTCATTTTAAATTTACAATATTATATAGCAGCACCAACCTTGTGTGACTGGTTACCGTTTTTGTTGGTAGTTATACGGTGCAGAACAGATTCCATGTCAAAGCTTTATAAGAATGATTTTTGGTCTGAAAAATAATTCTCATTAATAGTCAATAGATTTTAAAAAGATACTCAATGGGAATATCTGTCTGCTGCTGCTTTATGGTACCAAAGGTAAATGATAAGTTCTTTTGATGATTTTTATTCCCACTTTTCTTTTCTTTGGGAGATGGAATCAATCTACATTACAACTTTGACAATGTTTTATTTATGACTTTTTTTCTCAAAGAAAGGTACATTATGAAATCAGGTCACTTGTTTTATATATCTCTACAGAGAAATGCAGGCTTCACAGCATTTCTGAAAGAAGAACACACATCAGTATTTTCTATACAGACACATAGAGGAAGAATGTCTTCAAGCCTCCACTTTATGTAGTTCCATATTTTTAGCCACATTCTATTGAGAGAAAGCATAGATGTAGTAGACCCAATGTATACTTTTTTCACATTTTAGTATCTCTGAAATCCAGATATATATTGTGCTCAATGTTGCATTGTAGTTTAATTGGCAGTGTTTTCTTTCTTAGAGATCCTTAAAGTAGTGGTGTGTCTGCAGTCAAAGACTATATCTTGAATGTGATAAAACAGAGTAATGTAGACTAAAACTGGCATGTATAAACTCTAACTTAGGGATCACGTAAATTAGAACCTGAGTGATGACATGTACCTCTTCCATCTATGTGTCATTTAATATTTAAAATCTGAGTTAACAAACAAAAGATCTCTCATAGTTATCAAAAGTTTTTAGAATAAATGATTGTTGACAATATATATTTTCATCTTATAAGATCACCAAGGGTTATTGTAGCATCAACAGCCTCTGTTGCTCCAACAGTGCATTCTATGAGATTTTATACACAGTTTTTAGAAAGAAGAGTTGAAATATAGAGGAAGCTAGTCCAGGAGAATCCCTCTGCCTGCACTGCCTTCATCATCATCTTTAGTCTGTGGGTTTTGTTAACTGTGTGTTACAAATAAAATAGAGTAGAGAATGACTGAAAGAGATTACGCATAGGTGGTTGGACCATTTGGTTCTTATTTCACATATGTTTGGGTGTTAAAAGGGTGTAATAACAAATATTCTAATACATTTTCAGTGACATAAATGTGTAGAGAAAACAAAATCTATTAAGTCAAAAGTACAATTAAGTAAATCCACAGAAATACTGCCAAAGTATTTCCTCAGGCATCTTTTAAAAGCTTTATTGCCATATAATTGGAACACAACAAAATGTTTAAACTGTACAATTTAATACATTTTAACATACATATTATTACCATGAAAGCATCACACAATTCACATAATGAGCATATCCATCACCTATCTATTAACATTTCTACATGTACATTTATATTCTCTTCCTCTTCCTATCCACACATCCTCTACCCCAGGCAACCAGTGATCCTGTATGTTTTGTCGCTATAGACTGCATTACATTTTCTAGTTATGCGTAACTGAACTCACACAGTGTTTACTCTTTAGACAGTGAGTGGTAAAGTTTGCCTTTTTACATTCAGAAAAATTATCTTAAGGGTTATAGAGGTTGTCAAATGTGCCAATAGATCATTTTTTATATTGCACAGTAATATTCTATTTTATGGCTCTACCACAATGTATGCATCTGTTCAACTGTTGACAGACATTTGGATTAATTCCATGTTTCAGCTATTATGATAAATCTTCCATGAACATATGTTTAGAAATCTTCATATACACATAAGCATTGAAAGGTTTTCTTAGATAAATACTTATGAGTGAAATGGCTAAATGATATGGTAAAAGTATGTGACTCTATCGAAGATACTGCTGAACTGTGTTTGAAAGTGGTTGCACTATTTTACATTACTATCAGCATTGGAGGGTTCAGCTAGTTCCACATCTTTGCCAAAACTTGGTTATTCTGTAATTGTGCCATTTAATATGTATGTATGGTGTCACATTTTATATTAAGTTGTATTCCCCAGTGACCATGATATTGGATATGTTTTGTGCTTATTTGATAACTGCACATATTTTGTTATTAGCTTACCAATATTTTTACCTGCAATGTTGATATTTTTATCATAAAATTTTGAGAGAGAGTGTTTTAAAATTCTGGAAACATCTTCCTTATCATATATGTAATTGTGAATATTTTCTCCTACTCTGGACTGTCTTTTTATTGCCTTTCCTAGTACATCTCGAGAGGTACATGTTTTAAATTCTGATGAAGTCCAAATTTTCATTATTTTTCTTTTATGGATTGATATTTTAGTGCCATAGCTAAGATATATTTGCCTAAACCAAGGCCAAAAGGATTTATCCTACAATTTCTCCTAAAAGTTTTGGAGTTTTATGTTTTACACTGAACTCTATGCTATAGTTTGAATTAATTTTTTGTATGATACAGATATAGTTCATTATTTTCAGTGAATATCCAACCTGGTAATCACCATTCTACTCTCTACTTCTATGAGTATGACATTTTTAGATTCCATGTATAAATGAGTTCATGCAATATTCGTGTTTCTATGTCTGGATTATTTCGGTGAGCAGAATGTCCTCCAGGTTCATCCATGTTGTCACAAATTACAGGATTTCCTTATTTTTCAAGGCTGAATAATATTCCATTATGTATACATATCACCTACTTTTATCCATTTGTCTGTTGATGGACTCTTAACCTGATTCCATGTATTGGCTATTGTAAATACACACTGCCAAACCAGAAATGTAGATATCTTTAATATGCTGATTTCAATTATTTTGGATATATATTCAGAAGTAGAATTGCTGGATCATATAATGGTTTTATTTTTAATTTTTGAGAAATCTACATAGTCTTTTCCATGATGGCTATGCCAATTTACATGCCTAACACTAATTTATAAGGGTTCCCTTTTTTTCTACATTCTCACCAACAGTTGTTATCGTTTGTCTTTTCATAAAAGTCATTCTAAGACATATGAGGTGATGCCACATTGTGGTTTTAATTTGCATTTCTCTGATATTAATTGTTTTTCATGTACCTGTTGGCCATTTGACTGTCTGTCTTTTTTTGAGAACCATCTATTCAATCCTTTGCTCATTTCTTCCTGAGGTTGTTTTCTTACCACTGAGGTTCTTATATATTTTAGATATGAAATCTTTATCATATATATGAGTCACAGATATTTTCTCCCATCTCATAGGTTGTATTTTAACTGTTGATTGTTTTTTTGTCAGGCAGAAGCTTTGTAGTTTGATTTGATCCCATTTGTTCATATTTGCTTTGTTGCCTGTTATTTTGGGGTCATATTCAATAAATTTTAACAAAGAACAATCAAGAAGCTTTTTCCTCTGTTTTCTTTCACTGGTTTCATAGTTTCAGATTTTACATTTAGGTCTTTAATCATTGAAAGGTGATTTTTTTTTAATATGGGTGAGACAAAGTCTCAATTTTATTCATCTGCAAGTAAATATCTAGTTCCAATACCATTTATTGAAGACTATCTTTTATTCATGGTGTGTTACTTGCACCTTTGTCAAATATCAGCTAACTATAGATGTGTCAACCTATTTTTTGGTTCTCAGTTCTCTTTAGTTCTCTTCCATATGCCTACATGTCTGTTTCTGTACCAGTACCATGCTGTTTTGATTGTTATAACTTTGTAGTAGATTCTGAGATCAGGAAGTATAATGTACCCTATTTGTTCTTTTTGCTCAAGGTTGCATTGGCTATTGAAGATCTTTTATGGTTCCATATGAATTAATTCTGTTTGAAGATGACATAATCTTATATGCAGAAAACATTAAAGACTCCACTAAAAAGCTATTACAGCTAATAAACAAATTCATTAAAATCACAGAATACAAAATCAACAGACAAAAATAAATGGTGTTTCTGTATACTAACAACAAACTATCTGAAAAAATTAAAAATAAATTCATTTACAATAGCATCAAAAAGATGAAATACTTAGGAATAGATATAACCAAGAACTTTGTACACTGAAAACTATAAAATATTGATAAACAAGTTGAAGACAACAAAAAAAGTATCTTCTGTTCATGGATTGGAAGAATTAATATTGTTAAAATGTCCATACTACCCTAAGAAGTTTATGAATTTAATGTAGTCCCTATCAAAATTCCACTTGTATTATTTTTAATTTATTTTATGAGTTTTTGTAAAATTTACTTATTTATGAGTATGTTATTTAGCTTCTACATATATTACTACTTCTCTTTCTGTTACTCAGCTCCATTTTAATTACATTCTGGTCAAGTAACACGCTTTTTGTGATTTAAACTCTTTAAATGTTTTGAGACTTGTCATAACAAAGAATTTATTATATTTTGGTAAATGTTTTATGTTTAAATGGGAATTTACATACTACTATTATTTAGTGGACTGTTCTACAAATGTCAAGTAGCTTAAGTTGGTTGAAAGTGTTGCTCAAATCTTCTATATCTTTATTGATTTTCAGTCTAGTTCTTCTATAAGTTATAGAGGAAAGAGTCTTGAAATTCTCTAATACATTTATAGATCTGTCTGATTTCTCCTTGCATTTCTATCCATTTTTGCCCTATATATTTTGAATCTCTATTATATGATATACAAACTTTATGATTTTTATGCTTCTTAATAAATTGACTCCTTTACCACTATGAAATATTCCTGTATATACATGATAATATGTTTTGCTCTGAAATCAACTTCATCTGACATTAATATAGATACTTCAGCTTTCTCTTAGAGGGACAAAACTAATAGGATATATGTATACATGAAAGAGAGTTTGTTAAGCAGAATTGACACACATGGTCATAAGGTGAAGTCACACAATAGGCTGTCTGCAAGTTGAGGAGCCAGGAGACAAGTCCAAGTTTCAAAACCTCAAAAACAGGGAAGCTGACAGTGCAGCCTTTAGTGTATGGCCAAAGGCCCGTGAGCTCCTGGCAACCCCCTGGTGTAAGAACAAGAGTTCAAAAGCCAAAGAACTTGGAATCTGATATTTGAGGGCAGGAAGCACCCAACACGGAAGGAAGATGAAGGTCAGAAGACTCAGCAAGTCACCTTCTTCTACCACCTTCTTCTCTCTTTTTCTAACCACACTGGCAGTGGATCGGATGGTGCCCACAACATTGGGGGTAGGTCTTCCAGAGGGTGGGTCTTCCTCTCCCATTCCACTAACTCAAATGTTAATCTTTTCTGGCAACACCCAGAGATACGCAGATACATCCAGAAATAATACTTTGCATTTGTCCATTTAATCACATTCACACTTAATGTTAATCATCACAGCATTATTTGCAAGGTGGATTATTTTACCTGCTATTACTTTTAAACTCTTTTGAGTCTTCATATTTAAAATGGATTTCTTTTAGGCAGCATGTCATTGGGTATTACTTTTTAAACCAATATTACAATATCTTCCTCTTAAAGTAGTTATTGACATGATGTGTTTAAATCTAGCATCCTATTTGTTTTCTGTCTGTCCCCTATCTACCTTCTTTTGTGTTCATTGTGTACTTTATTATTCTATTTTTTCTTTTTTGTTAGATGGAATTACTTCTCCTCATATTATAAGGCCTATATAGAGTGATATTTGTTTGACTTTAAACAGCAGATTAATCTTTCAAAGAGATATAAATAATGAGAAAACTAACTGCTATTTGCCCATGTAGTTACGGTTTTCAGTGCTTTCTAATTCTTTGTTTAGATCAATGTTTTCATCTGGCTTTGTTTTCTTTCTTCCTGCTTCTTCAACATGATTTTAGGTAGGACTAATAATTATGAGTTATTTCATCTTTCATTTGCCTAAGGAATTTCTTTATGTCACTTTTGTCTTTAAAACATATTATCATTGATTAAAAAATGACAGACCGATATCTTCTTCATTCAGTACTTTAAATATGTTTCTCTGATATTTTCTAACTTGTACAGTTTTTGACAAGAATCTAGCTGTTACTCTTATATCTGTTCCTGGGTATATAATGTGTTTTTTATCCTCTGACTGCTTTCAAGATGATCTCTTTACAGTTTTTTTTTTTTTTTTTTTTTTTTTTTTTGCAATTTTATTATGATGTGCCTAGTTTAATTTTCTTCTTGTTTCTTGTACTTGTGGTACATTGAGCTTCTGGGAGCCAAAATTTTTGACTGTTATTTCTTCAAAGAAGTTTTTCTATTCCCCTACTCCTCTTTTATTTTTATTTTTATTTTTTTATTTGTTTGAGACAGAGTCTCACCCTGTTGCCCAGTGCAGTGGTGTGATCTCGGCTCATTGCAAGCTCCACCTCCTGAGTTCAAGCAATTCTCCTGCCTCAGCCTCCTGAGTAGCTGGGATTACAGGCGTGCACTACCATGCCTGGCTAATTTCTTGTATTTTTGTAGAGACGGGGTTTCACCATGTTGAACAGGCTGGTCTTGAACTCCTGACCTCATGACCCTCCCATCTCAGCCTCCTGAAGTGCTGGAATTACACATATGAGCCACTGTGCCCAGCTTCCCCTACTCCTTTTAATTTGGAAGCTACAATTACATATATAACAGGCTGTTTGAAATTACCCCTGTTCAATGATGCTCTGATCATTTTTACTGCTATTAATTCTTTTTTCTTTGTGTGTTTCACTTTTTGATAGTTTCTATTGCTATCAATTTAGTAATTTTCTTTCACAATATTAGATCTGTTAATCACATCAAGTGTATTTTATCAGTGAACTTTTGATTTTTTTGAGTTTTTTTTTTTAAAGAACTTTATTGTTTAGAGCAGTTTTAGGTTCACAGCAAAAGTGAGCAAAAGTACAGAGTTTTCCCATATCCTATCTGTCCCTACACATGCACAGTCTCCTCTATTATAAGCATGTATCAGAATGGTATATTTTTTACAACTGAGAAATCTACAATGACACATTATTATCACCCAAAGACCATAGTTTGCATTAGAGTTTCCTTTTAGTGTTATATATTTTAGGAATTTGAATAAATGTGTAACAGCATGTATTTATCATTATAGTATCATATGGAATAGTTTCAAAATCCCAAAAAAATTTTCTATTCCATCTATCCATCCCTCTCTTACCCCCAACCTCTGGCAACCACTGATTTTTACACAATGTTACCTCTTCCAGAATATCATATGGTTGAAACTATAAAATATGTTGCCTTTTCAAATTGGCCTTTTTTAATTTAGTAATATGTACTTAAGTTTTCTCCATGTCTTTTCACGACTTGATAGCTCATTTCTTTTTCACACTTAATGCTGTTCCACTGTCTGGATATACGATAGTTTGTTTATCTATTCACCTACTGAAGGACATCTTAGTTGCTTCCAAATTTTGGCACTTAGGAATAAAACTTCTGTAAATATCTGTGTGCAGGGTTTTGTGTGGATATAATTTTTCAATTCCTTTTGATGTATATCAAGGAAAGCGATATAGTTAGGCTTTGTGTCCCCACCCAAATCTCATCTTGAATTATAATCCTTGTAATTCCCATAAACCCCACATGTTAAGAAAGAGACTAGGTGGATGTAACTGAATCATGAAGGCAGTTTTCCTCATGCTGTTCTCATGATAGTCAGTGAGTTCTCATGATATCTGATGGTTTTATAAGGGTCACTTTCTCCTTCTGTAGGCAGTTCTCTTTCCTGCCACCTTGTGAAAAAGGTGCCTTGCTTCCCTTTCACCTTACCCCATGATTGTAAGTTTCCTGAGGCCTCCGCAGTCATGTAGAACTCTGAGTCAATTATACCTCTTTCCTTTATAAATTACCCAGTCTCAAGTAGTTCTTTATAGCTGTATGAGAATGGATTAACACGTTAAAATGGTGCTGCGAGTTGGGCACTGCTGTGAAGATACCCAAAAATCTGGAAGCGACTTTGGAACTGGGTAACAGGCAGAGGTTGGAATGGTTTGGAGGGCTCAAAAGAAGACAGGACTATGTGGGAAAGTTTGGAACTTCTCAGACACTTACTAAATGGCTTTGATGAAATGCTGATTGTAATATGGACAATGAAGTCCAGGCTGAAGTGGTCTCAGATGGAGATGAAGAACTTGTTGGGAACTGGAATAATGGTGACTCTTGTAAATGCTTTAGCAAAGAAGCTGGCGGCCTTTTGCCCCTGCCCTAGAGAGCTGTAGAACTTCGAATCTGAGAGAGATGACTTAGGGCATCTGGCAGAAGACATTTCCAAGCAGCAAAATATTGAATATGACTTGGGTGCTCTTAAAAGCATTCAGTTTTATGCATTCACAAATAGATGGTTTGAAATTTGAACTTACATTTAAAAGGGAAACAGAGCATAAAATTTTGGAAAATTTGCAGTCTGCCAATGTGATAGAAAAGAAAAACCCATTTTCTGAGGAGAAATTCAAGCAGGCTTCATAAGTAACAAGGAGCCAAATGTTAATCACCAAGACAATGGGGAAAATGTCTCCAGGGCTTGTCAGAAGTCTTCACTGCAACCTTTCCCATCAAAGGCCTGGAGGCCTAGGAGGGAAAAAATGGTTTTGTTGGCTGGGCAACAGGACCTAGTTGCTTTGTGCTGTCTGAGGACTCGGTGCCTTGCATCCCAGCTGTGGCTAAAAGAGGCCAATGTACAGCTCAGGTTATTGCTTCAGAGGGTGCAAACCCCAAGCCTTGGTGGCTTACATATGGTTTTGGGCTTGCAGGTACACACAAGTCAAGAATTAAGGTTTGAGAACCTCTGTCTAGATTTCAGAGGGTGTATTAAAATGCCTAGATGTCCCCACAGAAGTGTGCTACAGGGCTTGAGCTTTCATTGAGAACTTATGCTGTGGCAATGCAAAAGGAAAATGTTGGGTTGGAGCTCCAATGCAGAGTCCCCACTTGGGCACTGCCTAGTATAACTGTGAGAAGAGGGCCACTGTCCTCCAGACCCCAGAATGACAGATTCCCTGACAGCTTGCACCATAAACCTGGAAAAGCCATAGACACTCAATGCCAGAATGTGAAAACACGAGGGAAGGGAACACTACCCTGCCAAGCCATAGGGGTGAAGCTGCCCAACACATTGGGAACCTATCTCTTGCATCAGCATGACCTGGAAGTGAGATATGGAGTCCAAGGATATCATTTTGGTGCTTAAGATTTGACTGCCTCGCTAGATTCTAGACATGTATGTGGCCTGTAACTCCTTTGTTTTGGCCAATTTCTCCCATTTGAAATGGATTTGTTTACCCAATGCCTGTATCCCCTTTGTATTTAGGAAGTAGCTAATTTGCTTTTGATTTTACAGGCTCATAGGTAGAGGGACTTGCCTTGTCTCAGATGAGGCTTTGGACCTGGACTTTTGGGTTAATGCTGGATTTAAGAATTTGGGGTACTATTGTGAAGGCATGACTGCTTTTAGAATATGAAAGAAACATGAGATTTGTTAGGAAGAATGATATGTTTAGGGTTTGTGTCCCCACCCAAATCTCATCTTGAATTGTAACTCCCATAATCCCTATGTGTTAAGAGAGAGACCAGGTGGAGGTAATTGAATTATTGGGGGACAGTTTCCTTCATGCTGTTCTCATAATAGTGAGTGAGTTCTCATGAGATCTGATGGTTTTGTAAGGGGCTCTTTCCACGCTGTTTGGTACTTCTTCCTGCCATCTTGTGAAGAAGATGGCTTGCTTCCTCTTCACCTTTCACCAAGATAGTAAGTTTCCTTAGACCTCACCACCTGAGAGTCAATTAAATGACTTTTCTTTATTAATTGTCTAGTATCAGGAAGTTTTTTATAGCAGTACGAGAATGGACATATAGAGGACAATTGCTAGATTGTATGGTTAGAGTATGTTTACCTTTGTAAGAAACTGGCAAACTGACTTTCAAAATGGCTGTAGTATTTTCTATTTTCACCAGCAATGAATGGGAGTCCTTCTTGTTCCATTTCTTGCCAGCATTCGGTATTGTCCGTACTCTGAATTGTGACATAATGGCTTTGTAATAGTGTTTCACTGTCATTTTAATTTGCATGTGTCTCATAATCTCTCATTTGGAGCATGTTTTCATATGCTTATCTGCCATTTGTGTACATTCTTTATTGAGGTATCCATAAGGTTTTTGGCTCATTTTTTAGTTAGATTGTTTTCTTACTGTTTAGTTTTAAGTGTCCCTTTTATATTTTGTATAGAAGTCTTTTTTCAGATGTCTTTGCAAGTATTTTCACCTAGTCTGTGACTTTTCTTTTTAATCTTTTGACAGTGTTTTCACAGAGCATAAAATTTTAATTTTAATGAAGTCCTAAATATCTATTTGTTCTTTCATGGATTATGCCTTTGATATTTTATCTAAAAATTATTATCAAACCCAAGATCATCTGGATATTTTTCCTAGACATTGAATTTTTTATCTCTAAAGGTCTGATTTGGATTTTTTAAAAATCTCTTCCATATTTGCACTTAACATGTTAAGTATGTGCTTTGGTTTTTGAGCACATGTAATATAGTTATAATAACTGTTTTAATGTCCTCGTTTACTATCATATGTGTCATTTTTGTGTTACTTTTGGTTGATTGCTTTTTTTCCTCCTCAATATAAGTTATATTTTCCTGATTATTGTACAAGCCTGAAAATTTTTATTTGATGTCAGGAATTTGAATTATACCTTGCTGGAAATTGAGCATCTGAGATACAGTTAAATTACTCAGAAACATTTTATTCCTTCGGTTCTTACATTTATGCTTTTTCAGATAAGAACTGAGCCGCAATTAATATGGGCTTTATTTTTCCTCACTCTTAAGGTTAAGACCTTTCTCAGTACTCAAACAAATGTCTCCCTAATTAAGATATTCTCTACATGGCTATTAGGTTAGGGACTGTTCCTGGACTGCATAAATTCTGAGCACTGGTCCTTCTAATCCTTTCAGTGTGTCCTTTCCTATTTCAGAATAGTTTTCCCATATGGATGTGCTAGTCATTACTGAATTGAATACTCATGAGGGAATCTCCTGCAGATCTCTAATATTCTTTCTCTGAAGCTCTCCTCTTTCATTTGCTGTGAATTTTAGCTACTTTAGCTTCTCCAGTCTGCCAGATCTGTCTCTTCAACTCAGGAAGACAGCTGAGCTTTGCCAAAGTCTTCCTTGCTGTGCTGCAGACTGAAAACGTTGTTGAGGGAGCAAGCTTGGGCAGTCGTATTATTCGGCATGTTAATTTAACACACTTCAAGGATCACTGTCCTTTATATCCTGATGCCTGATATTTTGAGACTATTCTTTCATGTATTTTATCTAGTTCCTAGCCATTTTTTTCTCATTTTTATTACTCAGTAAAAAGTGAATAAAAGATAAAAGTAAAAGTTGATCCAAACCTGCTCTAAATGTCTTTATCTAGCCAAGAGAATAGAAAAAAAAAGTCATCTCCATTTGGAATATTGCATATTTTACCTGTCTTTATTTGACTAAATTATGGGAAAATTGCAGTGACTGAAAGGTAATAGAGTGGTTCTTTGACTGAATCCTTTCTCAGAAAGAGTTTAAAACAGAAACAGTAGAAAGCTACAGTAAATGACTCATTTAACCTACCATTCCTTAAAAAAAAAAAAAATTCTGCTGGATAAAATCCACCATAAGTCTTCCATAGTTGAATAAGGTATATTTTCAGTACCAAGTGACAGGAGAACAATAAAGGCTTAAAGTATCTAATTTCAAATATCAGCTCAATTATTTGCCAGCTATATGACACCAAATAAATTATCTTCTCTGAATTGCATTTTCAAAATTATTAAGGTAAGAATAACAGTACCTACATCGTAAATTTACTATTAGATTTCTCCAAGAGACTCAATATGTGAAGACCTGTCATTCATATGTAAATTCATTATTTCACCCTAGTTTTCTGGAGTATTTGGGGAGCATTGTTTACTTTATGAAACATTTGCCTTATGCTCTAACATTCTCCTTCTTTCTGAAATACCCTCAAGACATGGTTCCTTTCTCAAGCTTTCTTAATCCAGTACACTTGCATTCTATAAACTGCTGTCTGCTGCCCTTCAGCTTTTCATGGTGTCAACTGAAAATAAATGATAGAAAATTCCCTCTCTGACTTTCTCCTTACGATATATATTGCCATGTGTCCCAGTAATCCAAAGAAAGTCTGAACCCATAAAAATGTTTCTATAGATATGAAATATTGGGAATAATTTGTCAGTTTTATCTTTCCCAAACACTCTTTCAGGTCATCTTTCTTTCCTGTGAGTATAAAGAGTATTTTCTAAAGCTGATTTTACTTACTAAGTCTAGGGTGACATTTTACTCTTGCTGCTGTTAATACTTAAAATATTTTATATAATTTCTTTTGTATCAAATTTGATGTTTTTAAGAGAATGCCAAGAGGCCATAAAATTTAAAAACTTAAAGACCAAGAGCCAAATATGTAAAAAGATCAATCAATAGACAGACAGATTAGATTTGAGAGAGAGATATATATACATATATAGAGATGATAGGTAGATATAGATAGATAAAATAAACATTGCTCTACCATTAGTATTTTTGTCTTAATGATTATTGCAAAAACATACATGTGATTCAGGTATAGAAAAAAAAGAAAAAACAGTTTGAACTATGTTTAAGGAAGTCTGGCTTTAGTTTTAAAATCAATTGACATATTCTCTACCTAAAACAGGCCTCAGTGACATTAAATCACTAAATAAGACCATTTAAAAACATGCTAATAGATTTCAGATATCAATGTAATTCAAGATAAATGATACTGAAAGGTAAATTTGAGTCTCCTGTTCCTTTATAATTGAGATTGACTGTGGAGTATTCCTCCCCTTACATGACATGATTAGTGGACTGTTTGTACCCCTTAGCTTTTGTAAGGATTTTGTAAGTCAAAAAAATCTTTTAATAAATAATGTTAATTTTAAGGAGGTAAAGATTGGGAATGAATCTTTACAGCCCTCCCATTCTATCTTCATACCAAAATAATGAACAATAGTGTCTGTTAAGTTTTTTAACCTATCTTTCTGTCCTCTATTTAAAAATTCAGAGTATTAAGGCTAGTTCTGTACTTTACTTGAATGGACATTCATTAAGAACACTGTGCTCCACAAATATAAGCTGGATAAATGTCAGTTCACAACCTGTTTCATGCTGTGCTTTCAACTGTAGTGTGGTAAGCTTTGGACTCATCCTGTAGGTGTGGATGGGGAAACATAGATGGAATAAGTACCAATGTTATCAAACTGTCTTGCTTTATTTTACACCACTTACCTAATGGTAAAGAATGTGGCTGTAGGTCAGGCACAGTGGCTTATACCTGTAATCCCAGCACTTTGGGAGACTGCATTAAAAGAGTTACTTGAGGCCTGGCATTCAATACCAGCCTGGGCAATATAGCAAGACCCCATCTCTAAAAACAGAAAAAATTAAAGACTAGCTGTAATGGAGTGCAGCTGTAGTTCCAGCTACTGAGGAGCCTGAGGCATGGAGGATTGTCTGAGTCCAGGAGTTTGAGGCCACAGTGAACTATTATTGGGTCACTGCAGCCTGGGCAACAGACCAAGACCTTGTCTATATTTATTTAATAAATAAACAAACAGAGTGACTATAGTAAAAAGCAGAAGGCTCTGTACTGAAAATAGGTGAAAGCCATGTCCCCTCATTCATATAGTATATCATTAGCATGGTATTTTTACCACCTGAGATTAAGCTATGCCATAGGTTTGTATAATCCATTGTGAACAAATGCCACAAGTGTGCCAATGATTCTGTATGCCTTAACGTTCATCCACTTTTCTCTGTTTGATTTTCATACATACCCTGTGGAACAAAAGGGCTGATGTACATGAATAATATACATTGAACATGTACAGGAATAATGACTTCATAGATACCTTTCTTTTTCTTCTTTCTTTTTAGATGAAAGTTTACTTAATCTGTTTTTCAGTTTACTTATAAAACACAGAAGATAAAGCCTATTTCTTAGGCTTCTGTGAAAATTAAGGATATATCTGATAAAATCCTGAAACCATGTTAAAGCTCAATTAATCATACCCATATAGTGCTAGAGTCTAAGAATCAGGGATGAATCGAGAGCCTGGACGACCACATTTCCCAAATACAATCTTTTCGTGAATCAAGGTCTAAATAGATGTTAAATAACTGCCAAAAGTCTCCCATAATGTCATAGAGCTAAATCTGGACTATCCATCTTCGTACCAGTTATTTCCTACACTTTCCACTGCACAGTCTATAGGTACTAGCTTTACTTACAACTCTGGCAGCTGCTAGCATCAAATATTATGGGTCTCTAATGTACTGATGAAAAGATACATAGAAGAATGGAGAGTTTACTTTCTTTCTCCTGTTACTTGAGAGAAATCATAGGATCAACCATGAGCGGAACTTCTATATCACAAAGGTTCTAATGCACCTAACCATATACTCAATTCACCTTGAAACAATGTTTCAGGAACCCAGGGGCTACAGATGAGTGATGATAAAACTTTACTTTTACATATGTGGCCCATGAAGATTCTGAGAAGGCAGTCATTCTGAGAATGTCACTATGATAATATCACTAGTTACAGCCAATTAGGTTATCTGTCTAAATGTTGTAGTGCTTATTTTGCTATAGCATATAGTTATTAATGTGGATATTGTTGTATTGCATTAAAAAATTATAGTTTGTTTCATTATGGAATATTTTAAATATTATTATCCATTTCAGTCCTATCTGTTGGCACTAGCCAAAACAGGAAAGGAATCAAAAAGGGCAATTAAAAATTTCAAAAGCCTTGAAGTGTTCTAGAGACAAAAAGTAGTATCTTCTTACATATTTTTGTAAATTTAATTAGCAAAAAATATGTAACAAGTGGCTTCAGGTTTCTTCTAAGTATGCAATATACTTTTAGAAATAGCCATTATTGTGAATCTTATCCTGAGAATAAGTCTACTCCTACTAATTTATGATGACTTATATGTCATGATAGTTTGAGGAGTATTAAGAAAGAGTTACTAACTGTCAGTGTTTCCTGGACAGCATTTTATACCAGCGCACCAAAACATAACTCTTGCATGACTTTGCTATGCAGACGTATGATGATCTTTATTTTCCATATAATGTCATTTTTAAATACTCAGTCTGTTTTCTTATTAATGCCCATGTTTGGGGGAAAGAATTTCGCAAGTAACTTTACCAAAAAGGAATTTTGAAATGTTGTTCCTACATAGTCTTTGAGATAAAAACAGATATAATCAGTATAAAAAACATCATTTTTCCAGTCTAATCTACAAATATGAATTTTTAATGAATGAATATTTTGATGGGTTTTCAGCTTCAGTTCCATTATTTTAATAGAAGAATACAGCTATTAAAATTGTACCTAACTGTTTTAATAAAATGTCTATTGCTTTGCAACATTTTAAAACACTATGTACTTTAGGAAAACTTAGTACTGATGATAACAAGTTGAAAATTGAATAGGGAGTTAAGATGGTCACAAGTTTTGTGGCATTTCTGTAAGAAAGACTCTTTTTCTATTTAAGTTTTAATTTAACATTTCCACTTTTGACAGAATATAGAAAATTTTTGAAGTAATAATATGTAATGAGCCCAGATGAGCAGACTACAATGTTCCAAACTATAAACATCAAATTGGGGAGAGGCAATGGGAAACTAATCAGCCCTTCTGGCAGAACTTGGAAAATTACAAGAGGTGAGAGTGAGGAAGGGAATAAAATAGAGTAAAATAAGGGAGATTGTTTAAAAGCTTTTTATTGTTCAGAGGGACATCGATATGTAGAATCACATTGCATCTGAACTAATAAACTCAATTATAAAGTTTTCCGGCCTTGGCTTTTCATCCTTACAGATATCTCACTGTTCTTTGTGACCCCATTCAGTCTGCACCCATATCTACGTATTCCTAATCCATAATGTCTAATTTCTCCCTTTTCACTAGGACCTCTGTGTTCATCTCTTACCCTTCATGAATTAGAGCACATAGTCCATTGCTTTAGTCACTCTCTCTGTCATCTTTAACTCTCTTGCCACAATGCTTTCATTGTATTCACTCTTTAAATCCTCACTGAATCTTGAAATGTCTGTGTGCCTCTACTCAAGGTGCTTAGCACCGCTGAAGAAACCACACAATGCTACAGCATGGTCTCACCCTAAATGTATCTTCCCTACCCTTACTTTGGCCTGCAGTGCTGTTCACCAGTCTTCTCTGTCTTCATAGTGACTAAATGCAGCACTCACCTTCACCTCCTGATCGTATAGGAAAGGTCAGATGCTACTTTCCAGAGATATGTGAGAATATTCGACAAAAGACTGTTTCACTTGCTAACTTTAAATCTATAAACTTGCCACCCTCTCTACACATCCATCTTTTCTCAACTCATTTTTAGAAGGGAAAAAAAAAGACTTTCCTATCTCTAATGCAAATCCGCCTGCCTTCTGTACTCTACCTCCTGCTTTTTAGAGATTAGATTCTCTTATTGTTCACCTTTCCAGTTTTCCAGCCACTCCTCTCTACTGGCTCTTTCTCATTTGCATCTGTACATCTCATTTCTCAAGTCTCAATAGAGCTTTCTCTTGATTTTTTAACTTCTGTATACCTCATGTGTAAGCTGGATGAAATAGTAATTCCCGCTTGAGTCATTATAAAAATTAATTCCATGGATTTAATATATAACAAGAACTTAAAAGGGGGTGTGGGCCATGGTAGAAGACCAATAAATACTCTTCTTTTTTATCTAGCTATATCCTCCCAAGCCAAAAACTAACATTGCTGTCTTCTTCTGTTTCATTATTGATAGTCTGTCTATTATCAAATCTCGTTAGTTCTATGTTTTAAGTATCTTAAACATCTACTTCTTAATACAACCCCATTACCTTTACCCAGACTGGTCACCTGTTTTCATGAACCAAGTTTAATTGGAGCACAGCCATGTCCATTTACTTATGTATTATTTGTGGGTCCTTTCTGCAATGGCAGTGTCAGGTACTTGCAATAGAGACCATCTGGTCCACAAGCTTATATGTTTAGTGTGTGTTTCTTTAAGAAAACATTTGCTGAGCCCTATCCTAAACTCAATTATGAACATCACTCTCCAGCTTAAAACACTTCAGTGTTTTCAGTAACTGTCAGGAAAAGTCCAGTTTCTTTAAAATGATTCTTACAGTACTTCATACTCACCCTTGTCTTCCTCTTAAAACTTAATACTAACTAGTGCTAGTGAAGCAACAATTATCTTAAACTTGTGTAAGTATCTTAAATTCACGCTTTTCTCTCACATCTCCAGGAATGAGCATAGGCTACTAACTCTTCCTAGAATGTTTTTTCTCTCTCTTCCTTGTCAGGTTAACTCCTACCCATTATTCAGATGTGAACAAAAATATTTCCTGATTCTTGCCACACTAGATTAGCTGTGCCTATGTCCGTACTTTCTTTACATCATGCCCAGCATTCTTTTAGTCATTACTTAACTAATTAAATGAATTCACATCTGTCGTTCTCCCCATTGTCAACTGTATGTCTACAACAAAGCCTAGAACATAGTAAGTGCCTTATATATAATTGCTGAGTGAACAAATGAATGAATATGGCATTATTTCAGAATTTCTCTCAGCTACTTTCAAACTTACTCTTGTTTTTTGGCAAGGCTGGTTTGGCATATGATTATCTTGGGTCCTCCCTCTGTTGCTGGCTACAGGTATTTTTTTGTGTGTGTGTGGTTTGGAAGATAAGAAGCACCTAGGCAAAAATGACATGTGAGAACAGAGGGCATCCAGTTGCCTCTAGTTGGGACATAGCCTGACATCTGCATTTATTGCTTTCAGTGCTAAATAACTTTAATGAAAAAAAAATTATAATTGTTTTAAAAAGGTGGCAAAAACATAAAGGTCATATCGGATCATAATGTCAGAGACTATCAAGATTCATTACCTAAATTAGGTTCTTTGCCTAAGAAAATTAAAAGTGATGCTGTGTATTCTGAACTGCATCAAGTCCTAAGCAGAACTAATACCGGGGGAAGGCTGTGAGTTAATACATAATCACACATTCAGAGTCAAGAATCAAAAAGCAAAGAGATCGGGGCCCAAAGTGGCTCCGGCCGGATGTCGTGGCGCTTGCGAAGGCGAGGCCAAGAGTTCAAGGCCAACCAACCTCAGCAACCTTACAACCTCTCAATGATTGGCAAAAAAAAAAAAAAGCAAAGAGATCTAAAGCTTATATTCAAGTGAGATGCAGTTAATTTATTCTCCCTGAAGGCCAATTATTCTAATCATTTGGAGGCTGTGACAGTGTGGTTCCTTGCCTCAAGGGAAAGATTTATATACTTACCTCTCAAGAAGAGCCCAAGCTTTGCACTCACTGCCCCTGAAGGTTTCCAAACTTTTTCAAAGAAAAATTTTGCATTCAAAAGTTTTCGCATGTCATGTAGATAGTGGCGATCATCCACATTAGTGGTTTAGTTTTGTTCTCTCTCTCTCTCCCTTTTTTTTTTTTTTGAGATATAGAATCATAAAAGAAAAGGAAAAAAAAAAGCCTTTGGCTCAATAGCTTTTTTTATGATAGCTTTTTATGTGCTTTCTTAGAGAAAAGTTATAAAACTTGGTTCTTTCAGCTTCTATCAAAGATATACAATGTTTCCTTCTATTTTGTGCAAGTCACAAAGGAGCCATAACTGTATATATTTTCACATCAGATGTAAAATTCATATTTCACTTGTGACTTATGCAAGGAAAATAGGAAGCTCCATTAGACAGATCCACAATTTGTCTGTGAATAGTGATTTGCAGTTGGGGAGTACTTTCTTTTGAAATCGTTAAATCTTTACAGCTAAGTATTCCTTCTGCCTTGACACATTCTACACATTACTTCATCATATATATAAAAATGATCTTTAAAAACACCTTTAATGACTTCAGCAATGGCCAAAGTTCATCTAACACTTTCCATACTTTCAAGAATCACATTTGGAGACACTTTTTATCTTGTCACTTTGGTGCATAACAAAAAGCTGGTGTCAGAATTTCAATATGGCTTCTCATAGTCTTCTGTGATTAACAGAGATATTTTTGAGCCAAATGAATAGTGTCATACTCGGTATGATATTAGCTTTAAAAAACCTACTACCTCTTCAAGTTACATTGCTTATTGTACATGAAAATCAAATGTGTAGTTGAACAGATATAAATTCAACAGAACTAAAATAGGAGAAAAACAGACTGCTCTGCCTTTTCATAAAAACTGGTGCTTCCATTCATTCATCCCATGTAGCTAAAATCAGTCCTTTATGTGTGTGTATGTGAGAAATAACTCTACTTTCAGATTATTACAGAGAAATTTGTTTTAGATAATACCATAATTTTAAGTAAATTAAAATCTTACTGTGCTCTCAAATATTTTTAAAATCCTAAATACTACAAAAAATGAATGAATCATTCTTGATTTCAAATCAGCCATTTGAAAACAGCAAAATTATTTCATTTCCCCTAAGTGGTTAGTACTGTATAAATGAATATGGAGCATTCAAAATGCCAGTAAAACCTTGGCATTGCCAGCAGGCTCAAGATCACTATTTTATTTAACAATAGCTTATGTTTGGAAGTCTTTCCAAACAAGTTTTAAAAATAATTTTATATTCCAAAGTTCCAAATAACTTAAAGGCAAAAAATTTAGGATACTTATTTTAAGGACACAAGAAAGGAAAATCTAAATAAATAGCATTAAACTTTCACAATTTGAAAATATTTTTATTTTTGAAGTGAAAATGTGCACTTTCCATATACTTGCAAGTACTTTCTTATACCCCATCATGCATTCTTTAGCATACCTAACTATATAACGTTCCACTCATTTGTCTTGCTATCTCATAATATTCTGTGTGTTCATGTACATGGATTTTCCTGACAGGAACATTTTTTGCTTCCTGAAAAAATTTTCTTCATCTTTCACGGTTCACCTCATATGTCATCTTTTCTAGGCCATATTCCCTCACCTTCTTCTCTAACATAAATAGTCTTCTTGACTATGTTCTCTTAACACTCTTTCCCTCTGTATTTGTATCATTTGATTCAGTTTTTTTTATTAGGTCATAAATTGATGCAGTTATAGCATTCAGTTAATTTTTGTATAAATTCAAAGGATGCAAGTGCAATTTTGCTTCATGTATATATTGTGTCCTGGTGAAGTGTGGGTGTTTAGTGTAACCATCAGGTGATGTATTATGCCTAATATGTAATTTCTTATCCCTCACCTTTCTCAACACCTCCTACCCTCCCACTTTTTTCAGTCTCTGGTGTCTATTATTCATAGGGACACTGTGTCCCTATGAACACATTAGTTAACTTCCGTCTATAACTGAGAACATGCAGTGTTTGACTTTCTGCTTTTGAAAAATTTCTGGTTCATTCCATGTTGCTGCAAAAGACATTATTTCATTCTTTTTTATGGCTGAGTAGTATTCCATGGTGTGTGTGTATACACACATATATATGTACATGTACATATATATAATATATATCTAACATTTTCTTTAATTTCCAATCATTCATTGATAAATACTTAAGTTGATTCCATATCTTTGTTATTGTCAATAGTCCTGTGATAAACCTATGAGTGAAGGTATATTTTTAATACAGTAATGTATTTTCCTTTGGGTAGATACCTAGCAATGAAACTGCTGAATTTAATGGTAGTTCTATTTTTATTTATTTGAGAAAGCTTCATATTGTTTTCCATAGAGAGTGTGCTAATTTACATTTCTACCAACTGTGTATAAGCATTCACTTTTCTCCACAACTTTGCTAATATCTTATTATTATTATTATTATTTTTGCTTTTTAATGATGGCCATTTTGACTAGAGTAAGATAATATATCATTATGGTTTTAATTTGCATTTATCTGATAATTATTGATGTTGAGTATTCTTTCTATTCTTTTGGCCATTTGTGTGTCTTTTTTTGAAAAATGTCTATTCATATCCTTCACTCACTTTTTAATGGGGTTATTTTGTAATTTTTTGTGGTTGTTGACTTGTTTGAGTTTCTTGTAAATTCTGGAAATCAGTCCTCTGTGGGATTCATAGTTTGCAAATATTTTATCCCATTTTTCAGATTGTTCACTCCGTTAATTATTTCATTTTATTGATCTTCATTTTTAATACAGGTCTGGCATATACTGAGAAGTCAGAAAATTTATATTGAGGAGTTAATAAATATAACAAGACTGCTCAGCCTGCCAATTGACTACATAATTTCTATTATTACTGAAATTATCAGGTTTTTTTTTTCCTTACTATTAGGTCTACTTTTTTCTTATGCCATCAAAATGCAGTTTTTTTGTTTTTCCATTTTTTTTTTCCATTTTAGGTTTTGCAGGACATGTGAAGAACATGCAAGATTGTTGCATAGGTACACATGTGGCAATGTGATTTGCTGCCTTCCTTCCCTTCATCTATATCTGGCATTTCTCCCCATGCTATGTCTCCCCAACTCCCCACCCCCCACTGTCTCTCCCCTATTTCCCCCGACGGACCCCAGTGTGTAGTGCTACCCTCCCTGTGTCCATGTGTTCTAATTGTTCAACACCCGCATATGAGTGAGAACATGCAGTGTTTGATTTTCTGTTCTTGTGTCAGTTTGTTGAGAATAATGTTCTTCAGGTTCATCCATGTCCCTACAAAGGACACAAACTCATCGTTTTTGATGGCTGAATAATATTCCATGGTGTATAGTTGCCACATTTTCGCTGTCCAGTCTATCATCGATGGGCATTTGGGTTGGTTCCAGGTCTTTGCTATTGTAAACAGTGCTGCAATGAACATTCGTGTGCATGTGTCCTTATAGTAGAACGATTTATAGTCCTTTGGATATATACCCAGTAATGGGATTGCTGGGTCAAATGGAATTTCTATTTCTAGGTCCTTGAGGAATCGCCACACTGTCTTCCACAATGGTTGCACTAATTTATACTCCCACCAACAGTGTAAAAGTGTTCCTATTTCTCCATATCCTCTCCAGCACCTGTTGTCCCCAGATTTTTTAATGATTGCCATTCTAACTGGCACAAGATGATATCTCAATGTGGTTTTGATTTGCATCTCCCTAATAACCAGTGATGATGAGCATTTTTTCATGTTTGTTGCCCTCATGTATGTCTTCTTTTGTAAAGTGTCTGCTCATATATTTCCCCCACTTTTGAATGGGCTTGTTTGTTTTTTCTGGTAAATCTGTTTTAGTTCTTTGTAAATTCTGGATATCAGCCCTTTGTCACGTGGGTAAACTGCAAAGATTTTTTCCCATTCTGTTGATTGCTGATTCACACTAATGACTGTTTCTTTTGCTGTGCAGAAGCTGTGGAGTTTGATTAGGTCCCATTTGTCTATTTTGGCTTTTGTTGCCAATGCTTTTGCTGTTTTGGTCATGAAGTCCTTGCCTACTCCTATGTCCTGAATGGTTTTGCCTAGATTTTCCTCTAGAGTTTTTATGGTGTTAGGTCTTATGTTTAAGTCTTTAATCCATCTGGAGTTAATTTTAGTGTAAGGTGTCAGAAAGGGGTCCAGTTTCTGCTTTCTGCACATGGCTAGCCAGTTTTCCCAACACAATTTATTAAACAGGTAATCCTTTCCCCATTGCTTGTTTTTGTCAGGTTTGTCAAAGATCAGATGGTTGTAGATATGTTGTGTTGCCTCCGAGGCCTCTGTTCTGTTCCATTGGTCTATATCTCTTTTTTGGTACCAGTACCATGCTGTTTTGATTACTGTGGCCTTGTAGTATAGTTTGAAGTTTGGTAGTGTGATGCCTCCTGCTGTGTTCTTTTTGCTTAGAATTGACTTGGCTATGTGGGCTCTCTTTTGGTTCCATATGAAGTTTAAGGTGTTTTTTTCCAATTCTGTGAAGAAGGTCATTAGTAACTTGATGGGGATAGCGTTGAATATGTAAGTTACTTTGGGCAGTATGGCCATTTTCACAATATTGATTCTTCCTAACCATGAACATGGAATGTTTCTCCATCTGTTTGTGTTCTCTCTTATTTCCTTGGGCAGTGGTTTGTAGTTCTTCTTGAAGAGGTCCTTTATGTTCCTTGTTAGTTGTATTCCTAGGTATGTTATTCTCTTTGTAGCAATTGTGAATGGCAGTTTGTTCTTGATTTGGTTCTCTTTAAGTCTATTATTGGTGTATAGGAATGCTTGTGATTTTTGCACATTGATTTTGTATCCTGAAACTTTGCTGAAGTTGCTTATCAGTTGCAGGAGATTCTGGGCTGAGACGATGGGGTCTTCTAGATATACTATGATGTCATCTGCAAGTAGCGACAATTTTGATTCCTCCTTTCCTATTCGAATACCCTTTATTTCTTTTTCTTGCCTGATTGCTCTGGCTAGAACTTCCAATACTATATTGAATAGGAGTGGTGAGAGAGGACATCCTTGTCTACTACCAGATTTCAAAGGGAATACTTCCAGTTTTTGGCCATTCAGTATGATATTGGATGTTGGTTTGTCATAAATAGCTTTTATTATTTTGAGATATGGTCCGTGAATACCTAGTTTTTTGAGGATTTTTATCATTAAGTGCTGTTGAATTTTGTCAAAGGCCTTCTCTGCATCAATTGAGATAATCCTAATAAACATTTACAGAACTCTCCACCCCAAATCCACAGAATATACACATTCTTCTCAGTACCACATCACACCTACTCTAAAATTGACTACATAATTGGAGGTAAATCACTCCTCAGCAGATGCAAAAGAACGGAAATCATAACAAACAGTATGTCAGACCACAGTGCAATCAAGTTAGAACTCATAATTCAGAAACTAACTCAGAACCGCACAGCTTAATGGAAACTGAACAACTGGCTCTTGAATTTTGACTGGATAAAAAATGAAATGAAGGCAGAAATAAAGATGTTTTTTTGAAACCAATGAGAATGAAGACACAACATACCAGAATCTCTGGGACACATTTAAAGCAGTCTTAGAGAAAAATATATAGCAATAAGTGCCCACATGAGAAGCAAGGAGAGATCTAAAATTGACACCCTATCGTCAAAATTGAAAGAGCTAGAGAAGCAAGATAAAAAAAAATTAAAAACCTAGCAGTAGACAAGAAATAACTAAGATCAGAGTGGAACTGAAGGATATAGAGACACAAAAAACCCTTTAAAAAATCCATAAATCCAGGATCTGGTTTTTCAAAAAGCTCAACAAAATAGACAGACCACTAGCCAGATTAATAAAAAAGAAAAGAGAGAATAACCAAATAGATGCAATAAAAAACGATAAAAGGGATATCACCACATGTTCCACAGAAATTCATCATCAGAGATTATTACAAACAATTCTATGTACATAAACTAGTAAACCTGAAAGAAATGGATAAATTCCTGGACACTTGCCTCCTTCCAAACCTAAACTAGGAAGAAGTCGAAACCCTTAATAGACCAAAAACAAGGTCTGAAGTTGAGGCAGCAATTAAGAGCCTACCACCCAAAAAAAGCCCAGGTCCAGATGGGTTCACAGCCGAATTCTACCGGACACACAAAGAGGAGCTGGTACCATTCCTTCTGAAACTATTTCAAATAATCCAAAAAGAGGGAATCCTTCCCAAATCATTTTATGAGACCAACATCATCCTGATACCAAAACCCAGCAGAGATGCAACAAGAAAAGAAAACTTAGGCCAATATCCATGATGAACATAGATGCAAAAATCTTCAATAAAATACTGGCAAACAGCACATCAAAATACTGCAATAAAATACTGATTGCAACAGCATGTCAAAAAGCTTATCCACCATGATCAAGTAGGATTCATCCTGGGGATGCAAGCCTGGTTCAACATACCCACAAGTCTATAAATGTAATTCACCACATAAACAGAACCAAAGACAAAATGCAGTTTTATCTTCTATTGACAGAAATATTTTATCATGCTGACTGTAATTTCACATTGTGTATCTACTTACCCCTAACCTGAAGACTTGTCTTCCATTCTATATCACTTGTTTTTTCTATTCATACTGGATTCCTTTCCCTAGCTGATTGAATGAGAAGATGCAAAGAAATTAAGACTATTCCAGCCAAGAAAACAGTTAGGCAGAGGTCAGGGACTCATTGGATATACCACAGAAAATTAAGGCCTTAAGAACTTAGGTAAATGGACAATAGTCATTTTAACTTCAGTCATGATGGTTTAAGGTTGTGTGTTCTTTGGTAAATAATTAAGGGCCAGCTATAATTACACATTGTGGCCCCCCAAACATAAACTAAGGTAGAAATGCTTTAAATATTGGAGAAAGAAGAAAAAAAAGGCTATATCAGTAATTTTATCTTTTAGCATGGAGAAAATATAAAAATCTGGATTTAAGAAAGTAATATCAGGAAGCAGTTATCCTCACATGAAAGAATTAAGTTTTATTTTCAGTGGGACTTCTCTACTGCTTTAACTATTTATGCATAGATTAGACAACTGACAAAAATGTAGGGCTGACAAAATTTAAAGTAAGGTGTTAGAAGTCATTTTCCCTCCAGTATGAGACTGGAGACCAGTGGTCATTGGGAAAACACAAGTGACCACCTAAATTCTTTTAGATATACATCTATCATTAAAAAAATAAAAGAGTTCTGCTAGAAATCTGCTAGAGATGCCATTACACAAACCAATGGTAATTATAAAGTCTGATGATGACAAAATGAATTTTAAAACAAATTTAAATGTTAAAATAAGATTTATTCACCCACCAAAATTGATATTTGAAAAAGGATTACAGCTATCTCAGAGAATATATGAGCTAATATTTGAAAAAGGATGACAGTTATCTCTGAGAATACATGAGAAATGAATAAAGACATGAAACACTTTGGTTTATACTATTTTTGATGTAATATCTGATTAATAGAAAATGTAATTAAGAATTCAGCAACCAACTGGGGAACTAAAACAGTACCAAGAGTAACAATAATTTTGAAGCTCAGTGCATAATATTTTCCAGTCCCATCTTCCTGTTCCCTCAAGAGGGAATCAATAGCCTGAAATACATGTTCATCATCTTTGTGATTTAAGATGGTATTTTATGACACATGCACATATATTTTAACATACATTCTTAATTTTTGCTTAATTTTTAACATTGCTAAGATTGTATTATGACATACATAGTCATTTTTTATTTGATTTTTTTTCCTCAATCTTTATTTTTAGATTGCTCCATGGTGTTCAAGGTAGTTGTAATTTATTCATTTTGTCTAATAAATAATCATCTAATGTGTAAACACATAAAACAAATGTATTCATTCTTCAGTTACTAGACTTTGGAATGTTAACAGATTAATTTTTCCCCTATTGAAACAATTTTGGGCTGCCACTAATAAGCATTGCAGGATAATTTGTCCCATATTAGGCCTCAAGTGTAGACTAATAAAAATATATATATATATGGAGCATTTTTTCTCATATATTAGATAACAGGCATTGCAGGAATGCCCTCCCCCAGAGAATGTTTAAAAAGTGAACTTGACCTTTATCCTAGTGTTTTTCCAGGAAAATTTTTATCAGAAACTGACCGAGAAAGGAGAAACTCAAGAGGAGCGTAATGTCACAGAGCTGAAAGGACATCAATAAAGCTGATGTGACTGAAATTTATAGGGCAAGTAACAGAAATAGAGAAGTTACACAAGAACAACTTCTAGGCATCTGCGTTGGGATCTTATTGAGTATTTGAACAAATACTAAGCTATGAATGCACAGGGTGAAAAACTAAGAAAAACTAGTAGAGAAGGAAAAAACTACAGAAGACCTGAAAACAAACAAACAAACAAGAACTAAATACTGAACTGGGTTGGGAAATCTTCAAACTCCAGTTAACCAGAGAAGTACAACCTCATGGTTCATTCAGTAGACACTGAAAACAAAAAAAAAGATCAGGCCATAGGAGTAGGGTTAATCTAGCTCTAAAATAAAAACTAGTCTAAACTCAACCTAAAAAAAGATTGCAAACAAGTTTCAGAAGGATTAAGCTAAACCACAAGTAAATTAGCTGCATGCCAGAAAATAACTGCCAGTGATTAAAGGAAAAAAACAAAATTCAGAGACCTGACCATGTGAAGCCCCTATTAAAAATTGCTAAAAATGTGAAGAAACAACAACAAAAAGAATATAAGGACTGTAAACAGGAGATCAGTGAAATCAGTTGTTCAGTCAATAAAACATTCAAATCACTCAATAGAGCATTCCCTGAAATATCAGAAATGTTGAAATAAACAAAAAACAGTATTTTAAAACAGCTGTTGTGAATATGGTTAGTCACTGTGATGGCTAATTTTAGATGTCCACTTGATTGGAACAAGGGATACCCAGATAACTTATAAAGCATAATTTTTGCTTTATCTGTGACAGTGTTTCTAGAAGAGATTGTCACTTGAATCAGTAGATTGAGTAAGGAAGAATTACCCTCATCAGTGTGAGTGGACATTGTCTAATCCATTGAGAACACAGATAGAATTTTTAAAAAGAAAAAAAGAGAAGGATGAATTTGTGCTCCTTTCTGGAGCTGGGACATCCATCTTCTCCTGCCCTCAGACATTAGAACTAAATTTTCTTTGGCCTTTAGACTTGGGGACTTATATAAGTGGCCCCCAATTTCTCAAACTTTCAACTTCAAATAAAGTTACATCATCAGATCCCCTGATTCTTCTTTGGACTCTGACTGGATTACATCAAAATCCTTCCTGGTTCTTCAGTTTGAAGACAGCATATTGTGGGACTTCTCAACCTTTATAATTGTGTGAGCGGATTCCCATAATAAATACATATATGTATAAATCTATCTCTTGTTGGTTCTGTTTCTCTGGAGAATTCTAATACAGTCATTTAAAGGAAAACATGAGTATAATAAAGAGAGAAACAGAACTATCTTTAAATATAAAACTTTTAGAATAAAAGACTGAAGTAAAAGAATTTAGTAGATTGGATTTATAGCAGATTAGACACTGAAGAAGCAAAGATCAATGAATTTGAACATAGAACAATAGAAACTCTGCAAAGTATGATATATAAGGAGAAATGAAATGGAATTATAGCTATGCTTAGCAGAACAATTAGTTACATAACATATAACAAGCTTTAGTCTCAGAAGAGAGGGATAGACTGAAAAAAGTTTGAAGAATATAAAAATATATTATCTATATTGTTGTAAAATTTAGCCCCACATATCTCCAAAGCTCAATGAAATACAAGCAGGGTGAAACCAAAGAAAAATACGGGAAGATACAACATAATCTAATTGATGAAAAACAATTTAAGGGAATCTTAAACAGTTCACCTGGAGTTATGTATCCAGTGCAAGTATTCTTTACAAAATTAAACACATTTATTCTTTTTAAAATAAAGACTTTTTTAGCTAAAATAATTTGCTGCAGCAGATAGCAGTACAAGATATGTTAAGGAAAATTACTTAGGTTGTAGGAAATGTAATACTGCTTAACAAATCCACTCTTCACACACACAAAAAAAACCTGCAAGAAATGTTTTTAAAATATGTGTGTACATATAAAATATATTTGCCATTTTTAATTTCTAATTTCTATTTCCACTTTTCTTGTAAAGAAATAATATAATAATGAGTTAGAGTGTTTATAAAGCACATAGAAATAATGTGTATGATAAGAATGGCACAAAGAGTAGGAGGGAGAACCTGTAAGTATAATATGGTCAGATGCATATTGCAAACTTTACAATAGTAAAGCGCATAGCACAGAAAACAAAAGGCTGTCTTAAATAAACTAATATAAGGCAAAAATAAAATATTAACAGCTAATAAAAAAGAGAAAAATGATACAAAAACTTATGAGATAGACAGAAAATGTATATTATAATGCTAGACTTAAAGCCAACCACAGGTAATTATATTAAATGTAAATTCACAAACCAAACCAAAGACACACATTGTCAAGACTGGATTAAAAACAAGATCTTATAATATGCTGTCTTCAAGAAATCAACTTTAAAAATAATTGTTTTTTATATATGAATATACATGTGAAAAGCAAAAGACTAAAAAGATATACCATGAAAATACTCATCACAGGAAAGCTGAAGAGAGTATCTTAACATCAAAGTGTACTGTTCTAAGTGTTGCCTAAAGACAATAATGAACATGTTATAATAATAAAAAGTTTAACTTCTCAAGAAGACTTTCAAATCCAAAATATATGTGCACCTAGTAACAGAGCTTTAAAATGTATGAAGCAAAAGCTGACAGTATTTAAGAGGAAATTGACATTTCACAATAATAGTTGGAGATTTTAACACCCTTCTCTAGTAATTTATCATTTACAAGAACAGCAGGACAGAAAATCAGTAAATAACCTCCTTCTTCAGTAATTTATCAATTATAAGAAGAACAAGAAGACAGAAAATCAGTAAAGTACAGAAGACATGAATACAGCTATTAACCAACTTGACCTAATTGATATTTAAAGAACTCTACCAACCAACAACAGAATACACTTATCTGCACATGAAATATTTACCAAGATAAATTATGTGTTGGGCCATAAAACAAGTCTTATTCTTAATAAAAGAATAACAATTAAGAGAGTACATTCTATAATTGCAATAAAATTATGTATCAATAACAATATTTTTTAAAAATCAAATATTTAGAAATTTAAAACACACATCCAAATAACAAAACAAGAAGAAATTACAAAAAGGAAGCAGAAACTATTTTGAGCTAATTAACAATGAAAACACAGTATGTGTTTGATATATTAAAGCAGTGCTTACAGGTAAATTTTTATCATTTAAAAGGGAAAATTCAAAACTTAATTATCTAAACTTCTACCTTAAACAAATGGAAGACAAAATCAATTTAAGCTCAAAACTAATAAAAGAAAAAAAGATTAAGTAGTAGAGATCAATAAAATTAAAAATGGACCTATAACATGGAAAAGTAAAACTCAAATTTTGTTTTTAGAAAATACTAATAAAGAAATCCAAATCAAAACCACATTGAGATACCATCTCACACCACTTAGAATGGTGATCATTTAAAAATCTGGAAACAACAGATAACTGGAGAGGATGTGGAGAAATAGGAATGCTTTTACACTGTTGGTAGGAGTGAAATTAGTTCAACCATTGTGAAAGACAGTGTGGTGATTCCTCAAGGATCTTGAAATAGAAATACCATTTGACCCAGCAATCCCATTACTGGTTGTATACCCAAAGGATTATAAATAGATCTATTATAAAGACACATGCACATGTACATTCACTGTGGCACTATTCACAATAGCAAAGACTTGGAACCAACCCAAATGCCCATCCATGATAGACTGGCTAAAGAAAATGTGGCACATATACACCATGGAATACTACGCATCCATAAAAAAGGATAAGTTCATGTCCTTTGCAGGGACATGGATGAATCTGGAAACCATTATTCTCAGCAAACTGACACAAGAACAGAAAACCAAACACTGTATGTTCTTACTCACAAGTGGGTGTTGCACAATGAGAACACATGGACACAGGGAGAGGAACATCACACACTGGGATCTATTGGGGGCTGCAGGACTAGGGGAGGAATAGCAAAGGGTTAGGAGATTGGGGAAAGATAACATTAGGAAAAATACCTAATGTGGATGATGAGGGGATGGAGGCAGCAAACCACTATGGCGTATGTATACCTATGTAACAGTCTTGTAAGATCTGTACCTGTACCCCAGAAAGTAAAATTAATAAAGACCAAAAACAACAACAAAAAATATTAATAAAACTGACAAACATCATAAACAAGATAAAATTCAAATAACTTGTATCAATCATCAAAGAGGAAATATCACTACATCTCTATCCTAAAATATTTAAAGTACAGGAAGGCAATGTTAATTGACATTTAATTTCAGAAGTAGGTCAAATAAACAAGATCCTTAAAAGAAATAATTTTTATAACTGGTCCAATAAGAAATAGAAACTATGAATTTTCCCATATCAATGAAATTAAATTTTTAATTAAAAACTTTTATACTACAAAAAAAAATTCAGAACCAGTTAGTTTCATTGATGAATTCTATCAAACATGTAAAGAAGAAATTACATAGCATACCCAACCAACTTGGGTTTATCTCAGGAATGCAAAGTTGTTTTAACTATTAAAAATCCATTTATATAATTTGTCCCATGAATAGAGTAAAAGAAGATCTTAACATTCGTTTTAGTAAATGCAGAAAAAGCATATAACAAAATCAAATATACATGACGAAACTGCCAAATATGTAGGACTGTAGGGCAACTTTCTCATCTAGGAAAAAGGCACTTACAGAGAGTCAGTATTCAGCATCACATGGTAAGAGACTAAACCATTTTCCCTTGCTTTTATCTTACCACCACACTTAATGAGAGTCCTGATCAGTATAGTCAGGCAGTAAAAATAATGATTACAGCTCTGAGATGGTAAAGGAAGGAATAAGATGGCATAAATGTGTACGTGTATTTTCAGGACTGTACCAAAAAAGCCCTAAAATTAAAATTTAGGGATAAACTAAACAAAACGTGCACAAGACCTGTACACTTAGAATTGCATAACGTTTCTGAGATAAATGAAAGAATACCAAATTAAATAAGGGGATATACTGTGTTCATGGAATACAAGACTCAGTAGTGTTTACAAGTCAATTCTCTCAAAATCGATATATGGATTAAACATAATCGAGTTAAAATCCCAGCATGCTTCTATTTTTGTATAATTTAGCAACTTACTTCTGAAATTACATGAAATTCAAAGCACATGAAATAGCCAAAGGTAGAAAAAGAAACAACCTTGGAAAACTTACACTACTTAATTTCAAGATTTACTCAAGAATTATTCTAAAAGTAATGATAATCAAGAAAATGAGACTTTGCCATAAGGATAGGCTTACAGATTAATGGAACAGAATAAAGCTCAGAAACTTACCCACCTTATAAGGTCAATTATTCCGTCAAAAAATGCCAAGTAATTCAATAGGAAAAGGGCAATATTTTAAAATAAATAGTATTGAAACATACAGATATCTCTGTTAAATAAATTGATCATTTAACCCTATTCTGTACCATAAACAGAAAATAAACTTAAATTGGATCATAGCATTAAATGTAAACCTATGACAGTTCTAGACCGATACATAGAAAAAAATATCTTCACTTTTCATTTTCTGTAGTTAGAAAATACTTCTTAAGAAGGAAACAAAAAACTCACTAAGAAAACAACAACAAGATTACAATAACTTCATCAAAATAAAACCTGCATGTGTCAAAAGACAACAGTAAGAAAATAAAAAAGCAAACTCAGATTGGAAGAAAATATGTGCAATATGTTTTTAAGGAAGAATTTGTATCCAGTATGAACTAATAATTCTTATATTTCATGCTAGGCAGAAAAAAAATGGGATATAAAAATGAACCAAAGATTTGAATATACCAATGGCTAATAAAAACATGAAAAATAGCTCCAAATTGTTAGTCATCAGGCAATACAAATTGAAACCACACTTTAGTATCACTACAGAACTACAAAAATGTCTAAAACTAAAATGATTGGCAATAGTAAGTATTTTGAAAGATGTAGAAAAACTAGAAATTTCAGACATTGTTGATAGATGTGTTACATTATACAGCTAAAATGAAAAAGTAGTCTGGCAGATACTTACACAGTTGAACATTTTTTTACCATACATTCGAGAATTTCTGTACTTTTACTTACCCAAAAGAATCAAAAATGTACTTTCACAAAATATTTGTACCAAGTTTTATTCAGAATAGCCTAAAACTGAGAACAAACCAAATGTCCAACAGTCAGCAGATGTCTGTATAAACAAATTATGGCAAATCCATATAGTGATAAACTCCTCAGCAATTAAAAGGAATTAACTATTGATGTACATGAGAACTTAAATGAATCTTATAAATCTTATATGGAGAGACAAAAGTCATATTCAAAATATTATATACTGTTTTCAATTTACATAAAAGTATAAAACTGTTTATTCCTAAATTATGGAAGTCAGATCATCGATTGCCTGGGACATGGGTTAGATAATTGGGAAGAGACATGAGGAAGAACTTAAGTTTTAAAAAAAATGTTCTATATCCTAATGATCCTGATTGTTCTCATGGTAAAGGCAAGGGTCTGAGAGAGAGCAGCACAAAAGACTTAAAGCTACATTTTAATGGCCAAAGCAAGTCATAAGGCAAGCCATACTAAAAGCATGGGTTACTAGACTCCCTCTTCTAATACTAAGATGTGCAAAGCTACATGGCAAAGGATGCGAATACAGGCAGTGATGGAGAAGACCAGTTTTTTTAATTAATCTGCTATACTGACCAAGGTCCTGCATTTTGCATTCTTTCTATTCTATTTTGATTTATTCTCCCAACATGTTCCTGAGCTTATCTATTTCTTCTAATAATTCGATGAATGTAGCTAGTAATAATCAACACACATTTTTAATGTTCTATCTTGTAACTTCTTTTAGAAGCATTTCAGATTACCTTTCCAAGCTATCAAGGATGAGAGTTTTACCAAATGTTTCGCCACTGCATAGCATGAAATTTCATCTCCTCATTCTCTGCTATGCATTCCTTTCGGTCTTCATCCTCACAGTTCTGGCAATTCCAAATGTTTGCTGTCTTGTTATGCCGGTTACCCATTTCCGTTTTCATGTATTAAGTTCTATGTTAGTAAGATAATGCTAGAAGGTATAAAACATAAACCCTAGAAAGTCTGGAGCTTAATGAGGTATATATTTATATCTCACTCGTGTAACATCTGACAGAAGGTTATTGGTTGGCGTTGGTGAGGTGGAGATAATGTACTTTCCTGTACACAGTCATTTAGAAACTCAGTCGTGCCGTTTTCAACCTGTTACTTCCAAATTTGCTCTGGGTATTGATGTCAAACTATCCATCAGAAGAAGAGTAGAGATTCATAGATTTTATAAAACAATGCTACTATGCTTTATTGCTAGAAATCATCATAGCCATAGTCAAAAAAAAGGAAATGTATGTTTAGGAGACCAAAAAAAAAAAAAAAAATGGATTTGGGGAAGAGATAGAGAGTTTCCAGGCTTTGCTGTATTCCTCATTTGTTTGTAAAATTATACTCTTTTTTGCCTGCTATTTTATTATTTTGCCATTAATTTCACTATTTATTTCTGAAATCTAAAGCTCATCAGTTTCTCAACCACCTTCCTCTCCGAAATGAAGGAACTTGAGGACACATTAACTCATCATTACCGTCTTTTAATTACATGCTCTTTTTGGTCAGTATTTTGTGCTCTCCCTTTTTATATACCCACATTGTTTTTATTACTGTTGTTATTACTATTGTTTTTATTTTTTCTTACCACTTCTTTATCGCATCTTTAACTTTCTTTCTGGAGTGATTTTTCTTATTCTTGAAGTATATATCCTTTAGTAATAGTTTGTTGGTGAAAAACTGGTTCAATTGTTATAGATCTGTTATCCTTATCTCTTTTTGCACTCCTAAAGAAAAATTTACAAGATACAAAATTATGTTTATAGATCATTTTCCCCTCTCTCCCACTATATTGAGCATAATTGTTCCAACATCTTTTCCTGTTTCCATTGCTGCTGTTGAAAAGCCAGTACACATGCTAATAATTGTTGTTTTATAAATTATCAGTCATTCTTTCTGGCTACTTTTAATATATGTTGTTCGTGTTCTGTGGTTTTAGTCATGCTTTGTATATATTGTGTTTCTTGTGTTTATGGATTCATGTCCTTCATTTTAGGAAAATTTTATGCTGAATTCTTTTCAGATATTACATAGTCTTCTCTCTCTCCCTCTCTTTTATCTTTCTCTCTGTGTCTGTATCTATCTATTATCTTGGAGTGGATTTATGTTATACCCTTTAGCTTTTTACTACATATCTATTAACTGATGCCTATATTTATATATTTTCTGTCTCACTTCCTCTCAGTGCCTAATTCTGTATATGAAGCTCTAATCTATCTACAACTTTTGGAAATACTCTTTTCACCTGTATGTAATTTGATGTATAACTCAGCCATTAAGTTTTATGTTTATATGATTATATTTTTGTTTTTAATTTCTATTTTATTTTTAATCTGCATATTTACTTTTGTCATATCTTCCTTGATTATTTTTAATCCATGACTATTTTTACTCCAATTTTATTGCTGTGAACATTCAATATGAAGTTATGTGCTATTCTGTATTTGTGATTCTTGGATAACTGAATAAGAACAATAAATTGGAGTGAAAAAATCAAAAAGTAAAATTCCATTATTAAAATACACAGATTACCAAATATAGTTTTCCAGTCAAAAATTAAATCTAACCATTTGGCTTTTAGAGGAAATCAGATGAAAATAAAGTGATGCACCATGAAAAAAAAAAAAAAACTAAAAATAATAGGATAGACAAGGAGCATGAGATTAACAGAGTATTTTTTAAAGAGATAATTTAAAGCAAAAATATTACATTAGAAAGAGAGTCATTGTATTTGGTAAAGGAAACTTAAAACTATAAAAATAACTTTCATGAACATGTATTTCCAGAGAGAAAATTAATTAAATCACAAAATAAAACTTTTAGACATAAGATGCTGGTAGTAATGATAATAGTGGGAAATTAACACACCTATTGCAGTCTGAGAGATCAATTATGATGAAAATACAAAGGACACAGAGTAGTGTTTTTATGGAGTGGCGGGATGAGTAAGCAAGCTCCACCGCCCTCTTTACTGCTTCAGGCAGACTACTTTGCATCTATTGATATGGATTGTTTTATTTTATTTCAGTATACGAGGATTTCACAAGAGATAAATTGTTCTAAAATTATTAAAAATACAAAAACAATATCTGAATGACCATTAACAAAATCTATTTAAAAGCTAATTTATAATCATCTATCAAAAGTAAAATAGACTTTTTTTCATAACATGGAACTTGCACCAAAAATTAATTCTGTATCTAACTACACAGATTGACTAAGCAGGTTCCAGAAAGTAGAAACTGTGTATCACTCTGTGTATCAATACATATCCTGTGTAGCTATACCTTTTATATCAGCAGAAAAGATACTCATATGATTTTATTATTAACCATGAATAATAATTATATTTATCATTCGGCTCAAAAAGTTAAAGTATAATATAAATGCACTTGTTGCAAAAGAGGAATTAGTAAATTAAAAAATAGAAACTCATGAATTAAAACAAGTAACAAAAACTTAAAATGCTTGTTTTAAAGACCAGTAAAATAGACAAACCTCTGACATAGCCAATCATTTAAAAATTATTATATCTAGCATTTATTGGGTGCTTACAATTTGCCATGTATTTTACTAAGTAATTTATTAATTTATAAGAATTTATCTCAATCTTCAAAAGAGTATTTTTGACAATCATTCATTTATTTCATAAGCATTTATTAACAATATACCAAACATTATATGAGGCACTTAGGACATACTGCTAAACAAAATTCCACTTCCCTAAAGATATTTGCATTTTGGAAAAATAAATTAATATCTTCATTTTACAGATGAGAAACAAAATTTAGAGAACTTAGGTAAATTTCCTAAGGTCACATAGTATCTTTGTGTCCAAATTATATTTGAACCCAGGTTTCTCTGAATGCCCATGTTCCTAACCAGTATTTAATGCTGTTTCTGTAGGGAAAAATACAGAAAACGTGTATTCGTACTATGTGACTTATAAAGAATATGCAACAACCATCATTATATTATTGTAAAAGGTTTTTTGTTTTGTTTTGTTTTGTTTTTTTGCCTGCTTTTTGCCAGACACTTTCAATCTTTCAAGGTTCACAACTACTCTCTGACATAAGTAGTAATATTTCCACCTTATGTTACAATTGAGGAAACTAAAAAAATGAAATGTTAAGTAACTTGTAATTGCAGAGCTACCTCTATACCCAATCAATCTGGCTGTGGAACCCACAATTAACTACTAGAATGTATAACTACCTGAGATTAAGACTTTTAAACTAAACAATTACTATTTGTATAACTTGCTGTTGAAACATTGAAATTATGAATGATAGTTGATATTCTAGTGAAATGTGAATTGCCAACGTTGACATAACCAGAAATTTAAACAATACAGTCAAGGAAAATAAAGTCAAAAAAACTAACTCCACTGATGGTGGCAGACCCAGATGACTTTGTGAGAATCCTATCAGAATCCTATTATATTTGAAGGCAAATATAATTTCCCTACAATTTAAGTTGGTACAGAATACTGGAAACAGGAATATTCTGGTTTGTTTATCAATCACTCATCATTATGATACTGCATCTGTAAACATTATGATACTGCTATTTGTAAACAAACTATGAACTCACCAATGAATAAGCTCACAAACAACCTTAATAAGCTGCAGATAATCTCACCTTTAAATATATGCAAAAATTCTAGCATCTATTAAAATAATAATATGTCATAGTGGTGTAAAAGATACTCCAAAATGTAAGGTTCATACTTTCTGGATATTGAATACATGTGCCTATACCAACAAGCAAAAATTGCCAACTCCTTAATCCAGCAACTTCAGTTTTATGTTTTATTTAGAAGCAATAAAGCAGAAAGGTATTCCAAGATACATAAGAGTGTTTATCATAACATCATTTATAATATAGAACACTGTTATCAAACCTATAGGAAAAAATAAAAGAAAAATATCTTACACTTGAAAGTTATAATCCATGGTAGATACAAGAGACATAAGTAAGATATACAAAGCATTTTGTTATTTAAAAGGAAAAATTCTGGCTGGCTGCGTAAATTAGGACTTTGCTGAAGAGGAGGCATTTAGGACAGGTCTCAAAGGATGAGTAGCATTTTAACAGATATGACTGGAAACACAGAGGGATGTGTTTCTGGGTCAGGAAATCTGGAAAGAAGCGGTGAGAAATCAAACTGAAAAAGTCACCTGGGTCCAAAGCATGAAGTGTATTAAATAGAAATAGTACTAAATAAATCAGTGAAACAGAACTGAGAAGCCTGAAACAGATTCAAGTATGTGGGAACAAATTATATGACAAAAGCAACATTTTAAATATTGTGGGAAAAGGAGTTTTACTTATTTAATGATGCTGAAATAATTAGTTACATTCCCTATCTCATACCAATAAACACATATTGTCTAGATGCATGAAAGATCCATAGAAAATGCTACCAAAAATACTTCAGAAAATACTGACAAGCTTAGGTTTGGAGATAATTTTCTAAACAAGAAAAAAATCAGAAGTCAGGAAGGAAACTACAGACATGTTTCTTTTTTCCCAAAAAATGTTATTAAAATTGTGTTACAGGAACCACTGTAAGCTAATAGTACACTGTGGAAGAATAGTTCGATGCCCCAAACACAAATAACTGAGAAATTAAAGAACACAGATAGCAAATAAAAAGCTAGCAAAGTAAGAAAAATGACATAAACAAGTCACTGAAATGCAGATGCAAATGGTCAGTAAAATTATGAAAAGACGTTCAACATCCTTAGGGTTTGGGACAATATTAAATAAGCAATAAAATATTTTTTAACCTATGAATACTAACAAAACTAAGCAGATTCATCAAATACAATGCTGGCAAACATATAGGGAAGCAGTATCACATATTATCAATAGGTAGGGAAAGTGCTACTATATTACTGAAAAACAATTTGACAGTACTTATTAAGATGAAAAATGTGCATGTCCTTTGATCTGTCAGACCCAGTTTTGTGAATGACTGCTAGAGAAAATACAATACTATATGAAATATGTGCAAGTTTGTTTACAGCAGCATTGATTTTTAGTGATTAAAAAAAGAAAAATCAGGCGGGGCATGGGGGCTCATGCCTGTAATTGCTCACTTTGGGAGGCCAAGGCAGGCAGATCACTTGAAGTCAGGATTTCGAAACCAGCCTTGCCAATATGGTGAAACCTCATCTTTATTAAAAATACAAAAATTACCCTGGCATGATCGCAGTGTGCCTGTAGTCCCAGCTACTCAGGAGGCAGAGGCAGGAGAATTGCTTCAACCGGGGAGAAAGAGGTTGCAGTGACCTGAGATCACACCACTGCACTCCAGCCTTGCTGACAGAGTGAGACTCTGTCTCAAAAAATAAAAAATAAAAAATAAAAATTTTATTAAAAGAAAGAGAAAAATACTGCAGCTGTGTTCATTGTTTACCTACAAGAGGACAGTTGATTAAACCTGGTACATCTATACAATGAAATAATATGCAACTATTAAGCAGAATAAGCCAGGAAAATATTTACTGGATATGATCTTTTAATAGTAAAATAGCAAATATACAAAATTTATATTTTAAAAATAACAAAACAAAAATAACTCATTATATGTGTGAACGTATGCTTCATGGAGATGAAGTGGGAGATTATGTGTACATTGTATTTGCTATTTGGCCAGAAAGTAGGATTTGCAGTGTTGGTGGCAAGACAAGTTTTTAGTTTACTTAGTTCATAAACCTTTTGTTTCACTCATTGCAATAAGCACATATTAGTAGTTTTGCTAGATTACTCTTGTCATTTACAAAAATACAACATTTTTAAAAATAAATCATAATTGGTTACAATTCTTACTGTCTTTGAATTACTTTCCTGAAATATGAAAGAAAAGGAAACTGTCTTTGTATAATCTGACTCCTTACCAGACAACCCCCATGGAAAGTGAAGTATATCAACCAGCACATGGTCCTTAATCGTGATTATATTTTATTGCACTCAGCCTATTAAGTGCTTAAATTACCAGATAACAGAATCTGTGTTCCTGACAGTGGAAAGTGTTATTAACAGTATTTTTGTTCCCTATCATAGCCCTGTTCCAACAATCACATGGATGAAGGTTAATGGTTATATTCCTAGTAAGGCACGTCTGCGGAAATCTCAGGCAGTGCTGGAAATACCGAATGTACAACTGGATGATGCAGGCATTTATGAGTGCAGAGCTGAAAACTCACGTGGAAAAAATTCCTTTCGTGGACAATTACAAGTATACAGTAAGTGTTTTCAGCAAAGCATGATTGCTCTAATCCTAAAAGTCAAACTGAAAGTGGAAATTAACTTTAACTATTGTTTGTTAAATACATAAAAACCAAATAATAATTCATAATCATACTTCTTTTGTATGGTAAGGCATCATGTAAAGTTACCCTACACAAAGGTGTGATTCAAATTATAAATGAATGGGGAATTCTCAGTGTCTTTGTACAGCATACAGAATTTATGTCCTTAAAAATGAGCTATTTTCCTGGCACCAGCACTATCCTCTGATACATTAAAAATCTTACAAAACTTATTACCTTATTCTAGAACTTGGCCAGAATCACAGTTTCCAATCTACTATCCATCAACCAAATCCTTCCCAGGTGCCATTTTTTGTAAATGATGTTTGAACAAAGTCACACCCACTTGTTTACATATCACCTATGTCAGTTTTTGCCTGGAAATGGCTGAATTAAATACAGACAGAGACCAGCTGACTTACAAAGCCTCAAATATTTGCTGTTGGGCGTTTTTCAGAATATGTTTACTGACCTGTGGTCTAAATTAATATATCTGTATGATAAATAAGCCCCTACAGCCTGCAAGGGTTTATATTTTCCCAAAATCCCAGTCAACCAGGTTATGTCTAAGAATCAGAAAAATCTGTTTCAAAAGTTGTTATAGTCTCATCTTCTAAAGTTAAAAGTTGTTTGCACTTTTCATATTTGACTTCCAATATATATAACGGGCAAGTTAGGGTATTCTCATTTTTAGATGAAGTCACTAAAAAAAAAGAAGCAATAGGCTAGAGCATTGATATAAGCAAATACAGATGATTCCAATAGACAGTTTTCCAAATTTCATGTTGGCTGATTCCTCCAGGAAACCATGACTGTCCCTGTGTCTCAAGATAAGTTCTAAAAGCTACATGCCCTTTACAGGAACTCCTAAAAAGTATTTTAAAATATTAATATCTGAATTCAGCCAGTCTTTCTTCAACAACTCCTTTAGTAATTTAGCACTCTAACCAAATTGATTATGCATAGCACATTTTATCCATTCATTCATTGATACAGTTAATGTTAATGAAGTGCCTCCTACAGTTCTGCATGCTGGCAATAGAGCCTTGAAGTAACTCATGATCCACTGGACTAGATCAAAAGCAGACCCTACACTAGAGTGGAGCATTCTGTGTGCAGTGATAAGGGCATGTGTAAGGACTATGGGAATACAGAGTCTACTCCATTCTACTCAGAGAAGTCAGCGAAAGCTTTAGAGAGGATAGGTAAAGGCTAAACAGGGGAACACATCCTGGAAGAAAAGGACATAGCCATTTGAAAATTTCTACTATTGATATATTAGCACTGGTTTGATTGTTTTAGGCCATGAATATTGTATTTGGAGGAAATTCACAAAGTTTATAACTGTTCATAATTCCTTATACAGATCATGAAGACAGTTCTCTAGTCATAGAGAAAAAAAAAGTCGTGTACCCCAATGGAGCAAAGATTACTGTTAAAAACATGGTGATTTTATTCTCACAGCAACAGTTTGAAGTATTACCATCCCTCTGTTCAGATAAAAATCTGATCCTGAAAGTATCAGCGTTTGACCAAAAGTGTTTGACCAGAACTGTACTACTGAAAGTCCCAAATAATGTAAAGCATGCTTGTTACTATGAAGGCTATCGGAGGAAAATAACGTTTCTCTGTGTTCTGTAGAATGGCCCTCACCTAAATAGAATTAGATTGTGTGTTCTGGGGACTGAGGCTCTTATATAGCACAACTCTACTTGCTCCTCCCTTAACCCCAGCTACTTTATTCATAGATAATGATGACTGTTGCCAGAAATGTAAATAAATAAATAAGAAAGTACTTTCACTCCATATTACTGGTGTGCATTTTAGTGAAAAAGTGCTACCTTAACAACCTGGGCTGTCCTTGTCATGCACTGTAGGCCAGCTGGGAAAAGACATACCTGCCCAAAGTGTGCATCACTTTGAATAGATTAAAAAACATCTAGATTGTTCCTTAGAGAAACTGGGCCAGCTTGGCCCAGTTAGCTACTTGGCATATATTTGTGACAGGTGGGGAAGATATCTTGAGTGCATGTGAACTCTTACTTTAGCCCATGTTTAGGGAGGCTTCCTACCAACTTCTGTCAGGAGGCCATACACCTTTCTTTGCCCTAGAAAATCCCACTTTGCATCTGTTGCCCTGGGACAATTATGAACAGTGTCCTATTTCACTTCTAAAAGTATCTCAGTGGCCAGGTGCAGTGGCTCAGACCTGAAATTCTAGCACTTTGGGAGGCCGTGGCAGCTGAAACTGTCTCTAAAACAAAATACAAAAAATTATCTGAGCAGGGTGGTGCACTCCTGTGGCCCCAAATACTCTGGAGGCTGAGGTAGGAGAATCACCTGAGCCCAGAAAGTCAACACGGCAGTGAGCCAGCCCTGTGAGACCCTGTTTCAAAAAATATTACAAATAAAAAATAAAAGTATCTCAGTTATCTTGTTTTCATCCAACTTTTGTACTTTTATAACTGTCATGTTTGACATGAGGGCTTTCCTTCCCATCAAACTCTGTAAAATGTAGATAGGATCTTGGCCATCATTTCTGCCTGACTGGCAGTAGATATGGATAGCATGATGAATGGATGTTTCACTGTATGCATGGTTTATATTTAGAATCTTCTCTCAATAAAAGGAATTGAGCTCTGTAATTGGGGTTCTATCTGTTAGAAGTAGAAGCTACCCTTTTTATCCAAATGATCAATATACACGGAGTACTGAAAACATGATCTTTCCTGTAGCACAGATTTTTCTTGAAAGTGCAATTGCAGGATTGCTTATGCTTAGCTATTAGTTTTAAAATATGAACTGGGATAGTCCCTTTTTCTGGTGAAAGCATCATAAAAGTGAGTGCTATATAAATGATAGACATAAATTTGAGCCACATATTTTACTGTTTTTAACTCAATGTCTACACTGTAAATATAAAGCAACAAATGATACAACATAAAGAAATCCATGGTAGTTAAATATATTAAAATTAAGGTACACTTACATGTCTAATATAACATAAATAGGTCTTAAAAATAACACTCATTAAAAAAGAAAACTTGCAAAAATTAAAATGTAAAATTTTGGAAATAATTCAAAAGTTAGAATAATATGCATAAATATTCTACTTAGTATACCTTTCTTGATAATAGGCTTTTCATGGGCTAAGTCATTTCTTTGGTTATTTCTGTTCCCTCTAGATTCTGATGATTGACTAAAAGAGCTGGTTTTGACTCATCATACACAATTTTGTTTTTCTATTTCTAATGAAAGTGGAACTCTTGCTTGGTAAAGTTCTCAGTTAAAAAGAAAAGGAATGAAAAATGATAAATGAAGAACAAAGTAAGGAGGGAAGGGGTAATTGAAAGGTGAAAGATGGAGGCAGGAAAGACAAACATCATTTAAGCAGTTTTATATTATATGAGTTCTTGAAATGGGAAATATTTTATGTACAAAAAAAATTTATTATATAAAGATGTGTGACCTGTGAGTTTAAATATGTATCATGTGCCCCACCAACTAGTAATTTGTCACTCTATAAAGACAGTCACTGTGATCTCTAGACAGTTTATATTTGCTATTTCGACTAGGATTGTATCAGTATTAAAATATACCTGTAACCAGAATGCTTAGAAGAAAAGCAGCTTGCACCATACTAAATATCCAGTAAAGGAATACAGTTTCATCTTCAGCATAGGGTGGTGTTATAGATTTCATTAATCTCTGGGAGGTATCCTCACAAATGTTAATTACTTCTTTCATTTGTTATTTGATTGTAAGCTCTTTCAACTTTTTGTGTTTCTTATTTTTTTTTTAATCTAGCACTATGAATTCTCTTCAGCACACAATGGATATTTTTATTATGATTCTATACTGTTCTAAAGATTAATGCTTAGGTATGCACATCATTTTATAATGTCCACTATGAAAAATAGTTGAGAGTCAGGAAAGACTAAGGAACTAATGTAAGGAACTAACAATTACCAAGAGCTTATCTTCTAGACACTACTGTACTATGAGGTGCTTTACATACATTAACTCACAATAACTCTTAGGTATTATGACTCCCATTGGACAGAGGCGAACCTAGGCTTCAAAATACTAAGGAACGTGTTACCCCAGGACCCATTAATAACAAATAGTAGAAACAGAATCCAACTTAAACTGGCAATTATACCAGAATTCAGCTCCCACCTCCACCCTCAAGTATAGCATGCTACTTCTCAGTGAGACAATGAGAACCTGAGCTAAGGCATGAGATAAGAATGGAATGGAGAGCAGATTAAGTTCTGCTTACTATACTGTACTTAACATTTTATTAATGATAGAGAAAACTGTGTGATATGTTAATATCCTTGCCATTAGATTTTATTCTTTTTTCCTTTCTTCAAAATACTGTTTATCTATGTTAGGCATGATCCTTAAAGGTGTTTTGCCTATTAAAATATATTAAAGATTTACTCTAGGAAGTGATATAAAATTGTAGATTCCTGGTTAGTAATTTCCTACCCAAAGACAGTTTTCAATCCCATTTTTTGGAGAAAAATTTTTTGTCTTGAATTCTACCGTTACTACGAAAGTGATGCCAATATGTATATTCACAGTTGCCAGAAAACGAACTTGAACATTACACATGGGCAATGGATTGGTTGGGGGAAGTAATCCATATATATTATCTTCTGTCATCATAGTAGCTCACTGAAGCAGGAATTACCATCTATAGCTTACAATTGAGACTCATTACCGTTAAATAACTCATTCTTAGCCATGTAATAGAGCAAGGGCATGGTAGTAACTAGATTTTGAACCCATATTCACCCCCGACTGTATAATCTCTCCATTGTAACACATTACCCCTCATTGGCCCACAGCTGAGAGTCATAATCATGAAAGTGATCTATGCAGATAAAATATGTTGACTCCTCAATACCTAAGAGTACAGAAACAACAGAGGAGGCCGATAACACTTAGCGTTTATCAGTAGAGAGTTACAGAATTTCTAATGACAAGAGATAATAAGCAAGAGTTTTCTTTATGAACATCTGCTTAGCATTTTATAAAATGGAACCCAGAGACTGATCTGAGCTCAAATGTATTACATAAGTACAGTGCATCTGGTGAGGCTTTAACAGCTCCTGGGTTTAAAGTGCCATATGTCTCTTCAATTTTCCACACCCTAAAATAGGTAGCTTGACAAAAGCTAGATTTTAAAAAGTTATTATGTTTGTTTTAAATGTGGCCCAACCTGTGATTTTTCTTTCCCAGATAGATGAAAGACTCTCCATAATGCAGACCACGTCTTGGTGTCTGCTCACCCCATGTTATTATTCAGAAGCCAAAGCCAATGCCCTTTAGTTACTTGCAATCCTCTGCCAAAAAAAAAAAAAAAAAAAAAAAAAAGTTTAAATGTAACCTTTTATGTTTGTGATTTTATGTTACCAGTAATTTGGTTGTTTTTGTAAGAATCTTGCAAGTACTGCACTGTCTTTTTCATATCATAGCCTAAGACATTATTTCAGGCCTTAATCCAGTCTTTAATTTTTAATTTTTAAAATCTTATCAATAAGTTCATATGGTATAGACCTAGTGGTTTATAAAATATCTTGCAGTGTAAAAAGACATCTATAAAAAGTCAGTCTGATCTAGCATTGAACACAACCAACATTTTCCAGGTATTTTGTGAAGGAGAGCAATTTATAAATTCCCATAGCCTTAATGTTATTAATGTTTATTCAATGATGACATTGAATTTATTTCTCTAATGTGGAGCTTAACTTCATTGTAACACGATCTACAACCCAAATTCCACTTCTATTTGTGTCTGTGTGTGTATGTATATGCATTTTTGTGCTTATATATGTATTTGGACTTGATTCAAACTTTTATATTAAGTCAATTAACAAGCAGTTTATATATACTAAGTGCATATGGCATCTTAAGAAGCAGCCAAGTGACATCACCAAGTTACACTGTTTCGGGATTTTTTTTTTTTTTTTTTTTTTTTTTTTGCTATTATGTGTCATAGAGATAAAGCTACAGATGTATAAATCTTATGCATAACAACATAGCTTGGTACAAAAGATTCACAAACCAGGTACGGTCAGTATTCAAAGCAACAAAATATGAAACAGCATCCATCTGTCTTTTATCTGTCAAGAATTGACAAATTGATAGCATTTTTAAAATTTTGAGGGCAGTGTAACAGGATAGTTTTACTTGTAGAATTATTGGTAGAATGCATCTGAATAACATTTTAATGGCCTCTCACCCACGAGAGTTTGAGCTGATAGCAAACAGATATGGTGGCATATTTATGTTTGTATCCTCAGAGTAAGCATTGTACCTATAATGGTGTCCAAAATAAAAAATCTAAAGAAAGAAAAGAATTAACTCATATTCATATTAATGCCATTAATCATATGTCTGATTCCTATGACAAATTCGTTTTGCAATTAGGACTCTAAATTAGGCCACGTTACAGAGTATTCCAAAATATGTTTGAAGAAACTTTTTTTTCTTCCAATTTCGAATGGATTGTTTTCTCAGATGTCAAATCTGTTTTTATTTGAATATTTTAACAGTTCTTTCTTTTCTAGCTTTTCATTTCTATAACTTTAAAAGATCTATTTTGAATTTCTTTTAAAGGCTCACAGTCACAATACATTTAGAGACAGATAAACAGGTCTAACAAATATCTTATAATCAATTATTATATGTAGGTCACTGTTTTGTCTAAAATAAATTTATGTGTACAGTCATCTCTGCTCTTAATGATCTCACTATCTAGGTGATTGTCAAACTGTAACCAACTAAAATATTTAATAACAATTGAAGTCAGCAACAGAAGAAAGGTAACAAGCTACTACATGAATATTTTCCAAATGAATACCAACTACAGGTGTTCAGAGGAGGTGCGCAGGACTCTTCTTTGGGGCTGTGATTGATACATCTTGCTTAATTTAGAGTAAATGCTGAATTATTCATAGAATTAAAAGAGACAGCGAATTGAAGTAGAACATTGTATATAGAGCGAACAGTATAAATAAAATACAATGTGTGTTAGGAGATAACACACCAATTTATTTGGCTTACTAGACTCATGCATAGTATGAAGTATCCTGTTGGAGTAGTGAAGTTTACAGAAAACCCACATGTAAAAGTGGAGTTTAATATTGTTTGTGTATATCACCACTCCTATCAGTGGTTTAGCATATATGACACATAACGACAAAGAGATAATTTCAGAAGGTAGGTACAAAAACCATGATCACTATTTGAAACTCACTATGGTAATATTTTTGAATGATAGCTTCCAGACTTAGAAGCTGAATCACAGAATATATTATTCCAAGGTCTCCAAATCCTGACTATGCTGTGCTAGAGCTTCTAAAGTCCAGAGTATATTAGCTAAAAGAACCTAAGGTAATAAAAACAAAATTCCCACTTAGAAACAAGTAACTAACTTTGTGACCTTGGGTAAATTTCTTTAACTCAAAGTTAACTGATTCATAAAAAAGGCATATTTGTTGTAAGGATGAATATTACAGAGATTAATTGAGAATTTAGCTAGTGTCTAGGACATGGTAATGACTAGGACTAACATTTAACAAATGTGAGTTCTTTCTTGCTCTTTATCTTCCCTTCTGAAATGGCTTTGGCTTGGGACATCTGCTACTCCTTTATACCCAGTATTGTGACATGCATGTGTAGTTTTCTTTATTTTTTTTTATTTTTCCTTTTTGACACAGGTTCTCACTCTGTTACCCAAACTGGAATGCAGTAGCATGATCATGGCTCAGTGCAGTTTCAACCTCCCATGATCAAGCAGTCCTCCTGCCTCAAGCTTCCAACTAGCTGGTTCCATAGGCATGCACTACCACACCTGGATAATGTTTTTTATTTTTAGTAGAGACAAGATCTCACCATGTTGCCTAGGCTGGTCTTGAACTCCAGGCTAATGTAATCCCTCTGGCTTGGGCTCTCAAATTCCATACATTACAGGCATGAACCACCATGCTGGGGCCAACATGCAGGTGTTTAACATCTTGCTTCATATGCTCTCCTTTTCCTTGGCAATGACATTAGACCACCTCTACCACAGGAAAAACTCTTTACCGTAAAACCTGGCTGTTTCTGTATTCTTAATAGCCTCTATGATCAAACAAGGACTATGTAGTATGAGATGAATGAACATACAAATGAATGAATGATCAAAGTCCTCACTAGCACATAGAAATATTTTATAGTTTTGACAAAAATGTTCTTAGAGAGAAATAATAATTTCAGTGCAATATTTTTATATGTATTTCTTTGACTGTTTTGAACCGAATAGTTGTAGAGAAAGTCAACATTTTTTTTCTTAAAAATTGGCCAATAGTGGAAAGGAACTTTAACTTTTATCTTAAGGTTTTGTACAATTACAACAGTATCTCATTCTTCATAAAAGAATTTTTCCTCTGTAACAATTTTGCAAACTTACACAAGATTATATTGCAAGAATGTAAATAAAGAAAAATTTTGCACAAAAATCTGGATTCACAAATTATTATTCCAAAGTCATTCAGGATATATATACATATACAAGTTGAGTAGTTACTTCGTAATGCGAACCTGGTGTATTTCTACCCGTGTGAATGCTGCCCTGATACATTGAAAGAGCACTGACTCGAGCACCTGACCTCCTATTACACCAGTTCCTGTGCCTTGGGGATAATTAAACCACTTAAAGTCAAAAATAAAATAAAATAAGAAGACTGCAAAGTTTAAAAAAGCATTTTATATCATTACAATATCTTCACTGCTATCTTTTTGGTACAGGAAATAGAATTTTGAGTGTAATGCAATGCCATCTTCAAAATACCTATGGTTGAATGAACTGCTTTAAAAAATACATTGAATTTTTCTGTGTAAATTTTAAACTTGGTGAAATGTTTGAGAAATGAAATCATCCTTGTTTACTGCTTACATCTTACAGCCTACCCACACTGGGTAGAAAAACTGAATGACACTCAGTTAGACAGTGGGAACCCTCTCCGATGGGAATGTAAGGCTACTGGAAAACCCAGACCCACGTATCGGTGGCTGAAGAATGGAGTGCCCCTCTCACCTCAGGTACCGTTGGGAGCTATTACCTGTTCTACTGTAATTTTAGCAAGATTTCACATAAGACAAACTGGGCTTCTTTAGTCTTACTGAAAGCTTTTTCCTGTTTCTGATTCATAAATTAGGACATGTTTGTTTTAAGGATGAATGTACAGGGATTAAGGGAGACTTTAGCTCAATGTCTGAGATATATTAGTCACAAATTTTAATATAAGAAACAAATATATAAGCATTTTTATTTTAATTACCTCATTACATTATTTTAGTAATAGAGTATTTCTTTAAAATGTTTTCAATCCTATAAATTATTGAAACTGTCAATGATTATCATAGACTTATTGCCATCTCCAGCTGCCTTTTAGATATCATCTAATGTTACTTGGTATCTTTGCTAGATAATCAAAGCAATGTGCACTAAGATTTTTTTTTTTAATGATTTGCTTGGCATTAAGTAGATAAGACATCTGGTTGTTTAACAATACTTTAAATTTAAAATTTATTTTTGAAATACGCTCTTAACTTAAGGTTACCTTACTTTGCACATGCTCCATTTTTGGTCTTTTATACTAACTTCCTTTTGAAAATGAAGAATATTGTCTGACCAATAATTTTATTTAGAATCTAGTCACAAGGCAATTTTCTATTTCTGTTAGTTTTTTGGGAAATGAGGGAAAATTGCAAACTCCCGATTCGATCAATATAGTAAAGGGATTGTTCTTATGACTTGGGCTATTTTTAACCTTGATCTCATGTGTCTACAACCTCAATCCTTTCTACTATGTGAATCCTTGCCTTTTGTAAAAGGAATGCAAATAAAAGCACCATCTGCTGATTATATTTCACAAGCTCGACTAGTGCACCAAAAAAGGCACCCCAGAAACAAAACCAAAAGTAAAACTTGTCAGAATAACTACAGAAACATATCTTTATAATTTTTTAACCAATAAATAACTATAATTTACGAGGCATGTTTTAATAAAATAATGAACAGTTCATTTACATTGCTAAGCGGCCAGATAATGTTTAACTGAATTAATTGCAAACTTGTTTTTTCTTAGTCTAGGACAGAATTCCCGTAAAATCCCTGTTATTTGTTTACTTTCTGGATCTAATGTTTTTAATTTCATTACAGAGTAGGGTTGAGATGGTTAATGGAGTATTGATGATCCACAATGTGAATCAATCAGATGCTGGAATGTATCAGTGTTTGGCTGAAAATAAGTATGGAGCCATTTACGCTAGTGCTGAGCTGAAGATTCTAGGTATGCAATTTCTAAGTAAAGAAATAGAAATAAAAACCTCTTGCTTCTTTTCATGCTCTAATTTTTACTACACTGAAGTTTTATGATATGGTTGTAAGAACCTGTTTTATGGCTTGAAAAGAAATACTATGTCTTGCTGATTATTTTTAGCTTTAGTAGACAGGTTTATATTGTGTACAGTTTGTCCCATAACTATTGTTCATATGGTTTTTCTAACTTTAGTTTTAATCTTAAAAGGTTTACACAATATACCTTTGCTATGGCACGTTAAAAAAAAAAAAATCACATAAAAAAATATATGTTAACTCCGAAGGAAGAATGCCTTGAGGGTAGGAGATCAGAATACAGAATTCCAGCAGCCTGTCCATGCTCTCATAGCAATGCTTAATAGTTTCCCCAGGCATCTCCCACCAGTAGCTGTGTGGATAAGACTCCTGGATGTCCCACTGCTTCCTCATGGGACATCAACTAATACTATCCGTACATAAGAGAGAAAGGCATCCTGACATCAAGCACTACAATCTCATAGGGTTATATCCTTGATAAGAATTGCATTTCTTCACTACTTCACTATTTAAAGACTACAGGAAAGAATCAATCCAGTGAAATAGACTACCCAGAATGAGCTTATATGAGCCGTTTGAATGAATTTTACTTTTCCCACTTTGATGGCTTCCTAAACTGGTTTTAGGATGTTTGAAATGTAAAGAAATATACTAACTCATTGTCTTTCCAAAGTGGACACAAGCCCAAGTGTACATTCTATTCCTCATTTAAATTCTGAAAGCATAACTAAAGAGAAATACCAAAGATCTCAGGAATCTTGGAGTCTACCATTTACATATCAGCTAATTGTAATACATCATAAGGCAATTTGTTGAATTATGAATGTTTGCAGTTAAAATTTCTCCACATTACAACAGATACATCCAAAATAGATACAGGATTCTTCCTTTCAATCTTCTTCATTCTAATCAATCAAATATTAGTGTACCTTCTTGTCAACGCACATTAATAGCTCTGAATTAAAAGGCTGATTCAGCCTTTACCTGGTTAATAGCCCTGAGACATTCTCAAACCCTTATAATTCATGAGAAATATTTTCAAAATTATTTTTTGTAAATTCTATTCCCAGTAGGCAAAAAAAAAAGTTACCTGCAACTACCTCCCCATAACATTATTTATTTATTTATTTTTCTTTTAGACAGTCTCACTCTCACTCAGGCTGAAGTGCATGATGCCATCTCTGCTCACTGCAACCTCCACCTCTCGGGTTCAAGCAATTCTCTTACCTCAAGGTCCCAAGTAGCTGGGACTACAGGTGTCCATGAGCACACCCAACTGATGTTTGTATTTTTAGTAGAGATGCAGTTTCACTGTGTTGATCAGGCTAGTCTTGAACTCATAACCTCAAGTGATCTGCCCACCTCAGCCTCCCAAAGTGCTGATTACAGATGTGAGCCACCATGCCTGGCCAATTCCTTTTGTTTTAAAAAATCTCTTAACCTATCTCAGTTGTAGATGTATCATCTTTTTATATGTTGCAAAATGCATTTTATATATATATGCATTTATATATATAATATGAAATACATATAATATCAGATTGATAAAAATAAATGTCACAGACACGGTAGACTTTTGTAGACATCTTTCAGTTTCTCTGTTAGATTCAAAAGTCTTTTGATAAAAATTATGGTATACACAATATCGATATTAGTGATCAGACCTAAGTGAATTATTACTACAAATAAAATAAAATTGCTAACTGAAATTAAAATAATTCAATTTAAAAAAATTAATTTTTAAACAATGCATTATATAAAACATTTAATTTTGTATAATATTAAAGTAATATATGAAATAAATTCAGATTCATAGGTAGGAAACAGAAGACACAGGATTGTCTTTTTCACAGGTCACCTCCATCTTTCTGAAGGAAGCCCAGATGGACTCTCTTGGTTGGCCTCTTGCTCTTTTGCCAAAGTTGTTCACTAATCTTTCATAATTGAAGTTGGTAATCATAATTAAAGCATGTCATTTTTTGAAATAGTCTTTATATGCAGATCCCACATTGTATTAAATTCATCATTGTATGAAATACCTTGTAGTAAGATAAATATCAATTAATAATAAATGAAATCTTGAGCTAATGCCTTTTTCTCAGGGAAATATACTATGATTTTATAAGAAATGCATCCCAGGAGAAAAAGTTACAAAATCTTGATGAATCATCCATTAGAGATTATTGTTATTACTTCTGATAGAACTAACATTTATTTTTTTAATAGCTGCAGCTCCCACCTTTGCACTGAACCAACTGAAGAAAACGATAATTGTTACCAAAGACCGAGAAGTTGTCATAGAGTGCATGCCCCAAGGCTCTCCAAAACCGACCATCTCTTGGAAGAAAGGAGACAGAGCAGTTAGAGAGAACAAAAGGTTAGAATCTATTTCATAATTCAAAGTTGATGTTACACTTTCTTGAGGGTGCAGGTGACACACACAAAGTATGCAAGACAATGTCTTATAGTACCGTGAGACGTATTTTATGAACTGATGTTTTTTCATATTTTATATTTCATATTTTTTTCATATTTTTATGAACTGGTTTTTTATATAGATGGCGATTTTATAAGGACCCAAAGTTTGACTTCAGATTGGTCAGTCGTCTTTGCTTCTATAGGGTTTTAGTACAAGTAGGAAATTTCACTAGGCTTTGAAGAAAGTACACTTTCGTTAAGCTAATTGTTTTTTTCTTGCTGTTTTTCATCTTCTGCGTTTTGGAGTTCTACAAATTATCTGTGATAATTTTTAAGGGTTATGTTTTAATTTGATTTTAATAATAAGAATAAAAACATACATGAATCTTCTGGATAATCATGACAGAATACTTTCATGTGATATTTATGACAATGCTTATCTTTTTATCTAGATCATGTTTATGCAAAATAGTATAGGATTACTTTGTGTGCTGTAGGCAAATGAGAAATGAGCAGAGGAATATTTAATATGTAAACATGTGTCTTCGGCAACTAAAGCCAAAGGTTATCATAGGAGTAGAAAGGGAGAAAAAATTATGAGGGAATCAAATCATCACATGGTAATATGTGTGCCAAATTCAAATGTTTTGTGTCCTACCATTACTGACATATTGGTGTTACTAATGGTGATTCAGCTTTGACAAAATAGTATCCTCTATTATATCAAAATCATACTGTGTAGGATTATTTACATTTTTGTTTTTAATTTATCTAGAAGTATAAGGAGTTTATGACTTGGTTTATATTTGTCCAAATCTACATAAAATGTAATTAAAATAAGTCTGCATTAGCGGTTCACTTGAATAATTCCTTAAGTAATTTTGAAACATTTTGAAAAATTAAAAAAATACAGAGTATTTTTGTTTTCATCAAATATGAGAGACACTGATTTAAATAGTCTATCTCAGATGAAATAGTTTGTGGAATTACTGGCTTCAGTTTAGACCCAAAGATCTGTGCTTCCTGGAAAGAGTGATCACCTGGAATTGGGATGTGTCCTTTTTGGCACTCTTATAACAAAAGACCTAACGTAATGGTCAAGGCTAACACTCATAACAAAAGACAGGTTAACAAGAGAAAAACGTAACACATTTATTTATCTCATCAAAGTTTTATGACACAGGGGCCTTCAGAAATGAAGACCCCAAAACTTAGAGAAAACGATTTTTATGCTTAAGGCCAATGAAGAATAGAGAGCCCTGTAGAAATATTGGATGAAAAGGATGCGAGCTAATGGTTATAGACTGAGAGGGGAAACCCAGCAAGGCCTCTCTGTTCAGATTTTTCTTCTTGGCCTTTTTGTGTGGTATTCCTTTCCTCTAGGTGTAGGACAAGTCACCTTTCACATGAGATAATTCCAGGGAGAAGGAGACGTCAATCTTTCTAGGTTTTATGGCATGCTTTGGGGAAGAAAAGTTATAGTTTCTATGATCTCTCTAGGAGGAAAGAAATTCTGGTTTCTATCATTCTCTTCAACTGAAAAAGATGAGTGGGAAACAGACAGATGGGATATGTTTAAAAAGACCCTGCTTCCAAGGCCTTTTTAATCTTCTTTTCAGGTCAAAGTATTCAGTGCCATATTCTGGGGTATCATGTTCTGAGCCCCAACGTTGTACATCTTGTTTTTCAAAAGAATATCTCATTCTCGAATGAGGGGCAAATGACAAATTGTGAGATCATTGTTGCTTATGATTGAATTGCTCAAATAATGATTGAATATTAATGGATTACTGCTTACAAAAATATGATTTTTTAAAAAACTGCACAAACCTAATTGAAGAGGAAGAAACTTGTTGTGTAGTAAGAACAAATAATTTACACCACTAGGTTATTTTTTCTGAATGTATTAAAAAGTTTACAGTGTCATGAAAATATACATGCCTTATCTATGCAAGACATTCTGTCTGAAATGCATGACTTTGTTTTACATTTGAGGGTGGCATGTGAGGTTTGTCCTATTTATTTCATTTCACAATAAGAATGTTCTTTATCAACTGTTCACAAATGTCACCTCACGAGTTTAAAAAATTAGGTGGGATATGTTTTAGCAAAGCAAAAATATTGAGAGAAGTAACAAAATTGTGAGTTTTCTGTTACAACAAAATAAGCATACTCAATTTTTTATTTTTCAGATGTTGAAAAATAAAGTTTGTGAATGTTTCAGCTTTCTTGCTTTTCTATCTTTCTTTACTGCTAGCCACTCAGGTTAGTGAGAAAGATACATTGACCTCAAACTCAGATCACTAAATTTTTTCTGAATGTCAATAATTCCGGTCAAAGTGTTTTTTAGGAAGAAGGCTAATATGTAAAAAACATATATATATATTCAAGTAAAAGCAAGACTCGGCCACATTTCCTTAGCATTCTGGCTACCTTGATCTACATGTTTAGGTCAATAAACTGGCTTTATTTAATAACAATGCTCAGACATACAGTGCATTTTTATTCTTAAAATTGACAGGCACACTTAAAAAATACCATTTGTATTATTGAATGACTTGTTACTCTATCTGGTAGTCCTAGGTTCTAAGAAGAAAAATCTAGTTCACTACAAAACAATAATAACACTTAATATTAAATAAGTAGCTAAGATTTACACAGCAATGGAAAGAATTCCAAAATACAAGAAGACATAGTTGAAAAATTTAGTGCTTTCTAAACTTATGAATAGAAACTTAACAATTTCAAATGTATATATTTTATATTCTTTAAAACTAGTCTCAGTTACAAAGACAACTTATTTTCTTGTGGAAATTTTAGATTGTTCCTCTGTTGTAATGCATACCAACCATTTGATTACAGTTGTAAATATGAATTTAAATGGAAACAGAAGTGTCAGAAAATCGTTAAGACTTCAAAAAGTTTATGTCATTTTTTAATGTATAATTTACATCAGAGGTACAGATTCAAATCATGACTTATTTTATTGGAATATAAATATAGTTATCATTCAGATGATCTACATCAAATATGTACCCCATTCATCCAACCTATAACAATTGAGACAAAAATGTTGAATGAATCAGCCTTGTCCTTCATTAAAACTCTTACTGTTTTGGGTTCATTCCAAAGAACTATTGAAAGAGCAAATGGCAGTTTCTATATAAGAAAATAAATAATAATATTATATTGGGGAAAATAAATTAATGTAATAGTATATTATACAAGAAACATACAGGCCAGGTGCAGCACTCTTGCCTGTAATCCAAGCACTTTGGGATGCCAAGGTGGAAGGATCACTTGAGCCCAGGAGATTAAGACCAGCCTGGGCAATACAGCAAGACTCCCATCTCTACAGAAAGAAAAAACAAACTTAAAAAACTAGTTAGGCATGGCGGTGCATGCCTGTAGTCCCAGCTACTCAAGAGGCTGAGGTAGGAGGGAGGGTTGAGCCTTGGTGGTTTAGGTGAGCCATGATCATGCCACTGCATTCCAGCAGGGATGACAGAGCAAGACCCTGTCTCAAAAATAATAATCATAATGAATAAGATAAAAAAAAAGAAATATTATTAGTTCAACCATTGTGGAAGACAGTGTGGTGATTCCTCAAGGACCTAGACATAGAAATTCCATTTGACCCAGCAATCCCATTACTGGGTATATATCCAAAGGATTATAAATCATTCTACTATCAGGACACATGCACACAAATGTTCACTGTAGCACTGTTTACAATAGCAAAGACCTGGAACCAACCCAAATGCCCATTGATGATAGACTGGACAAGGAAAATGTGGCAGCTATACACCATGGAATATTATACAGCCATAGGTAGGTGTTGAACAAGAGAACACATGGACACAGGGAGGGGAGCATTGCACACTGGGGTCTGTCCGGGGGGAAATAGGGGAGGGACAGCACGGGGTGGAGAGTTGGGGAGAGATAGCATGGGGAGAAATGTCAGATATAGATGATGGGGAGGAAGGCAGCAAATCACACTGCCATGTATGTACCTATGCAACAATCGTGGATGTTTTTTACATGTACCCAAAAACCTAAAGTGCAATTTAAAAAAAGAAGAATAAATAAATAAATAAATAAATAAAAATAAAAAAAAACAAAATATATCAATTGCACTTTCATAGCATGAAATCATGTCCAGAGCTATGGCATAAAAATGTAATATATAGTTTTAATTGCAGGAAAATATAATCTAGTCATATGAAAATATGTCAGAAAATATCAAAGATGAATTTCAATCTAGAGTTACTCAAATTTGACTCTAAATTGTAAATACAATGATTGAAAATTATAGAACAACTGAAGGTTATAGTTAACCATTTATCAACAGAGTGCCAAATAACCATTTGGCTTATTTTTTTCTACCATGTTTTGAGTTAATCTGCCTGGCTGAGTTTTGTTTGTGTTGATGAGGGGTGAGTATCTTCAAAATGCAGCATTTTTATGTGTATCTATTTTGCTAAGGAAATTTAGAAAGAATTATTTTAAAGTTGAAAATTTGATAATAATGAGAACATAATATGACTTTTAGAAGAAATATGATTAACACATTTCTTGCTTGCTTATATATTACCAACATTTCATTCATTTGACCCTAAATGATACACCTAAAATATATAAGAAAATGGATTACGTCAGAGCTGTGAATTGTTTCCAGTTGTTTGTTGCTCATATCACAGAATGATCAATATGAAATCTCTTCAGATAGTAAATCACATTATTACTAATAATGATGATGACTGCTTATGAGTTCATAGCATTTATAATTTGCAAAGCACTTTAATGTTGGTGGTAAAGTTATAAACCAGTGTATAAAAAGAGGACTTACTTGCCCTGATTATCCTGTAGATTATGAGGTGTCAACAAGTTACCTAATTTATTATCTTACTAAATTAAAAGTGTAAGCTGACTGGCTTGTGAGAATTAAATGAAATTTTGTACATAAAATACATTGCCTAGTGTATGACATCTACTTAGTACTCAGTGGATGTCACCTGTAATGATAATGATACTGGTGACAATGATGACAGTGGGGGTGGTAGTGGTGATAGTGATAATGATGATATCTGTATTAGACCTTTTTCATACTGCTATAAAGAACTGCCCAAGACTCAGTAATTTATAAAGAAAAGAAGTTTAATTGACTCTCAGTTCAGCATGGCCTGGGAGGCCTCAGAAAACTTAGAATCATGGCATAAGGCAAAGGGGAAGCAAGGCACTTTTTTCACAAGGAGGCGGGAAGAAGTGCCAAGCAAAGGGAGAATAGCCCCTCATAAAACCATTGGATCTTGTGAGAACTCAGTTTCTGTCGCAAGAACAGCAGGGGGAGTACCACCCTCGTAATTCCATTACCTCCACCTGATCTCTCCCTTGACACGTGGGGATAATGGGTATTATAATTCAATATGAGATTTCGATGGGGACAGAGCCTTGTGTCTATATTAGTACCATTTGACCATATTAATACAATTAGCACCTTTGAATCTTAGAATGCTGGTGTCCATTTCTGTTATCAGTAGTCTGGAAAAGCTTACCATTCCCATTTCTTTCTCCAGTCATTAAGGAAAAGGGTACTTGAGGTTCTTTTCCCCAGGACTAAAGGAGTCTTTTACATCTTTTGTGTCATAAATTTGTTGTTAATCATTCTTCGTCCAGAAATCACTATTCTTTCTTCATCAGAGCCCCAAACCTGTCGTCATGTGTTCCTGGCATTGAGTATCTCATCTCCCTTACCTATTTCTAGCTCAGTGTCTTTGGAATAGGTTCCTGTCCTAGCAGACCAAATGTTTACCTGTCCCATTACCATTTTATAGGCCATGTGCAAATGGATAATTAGACATGGGGAGTTAATGGAAATAGAAATGAAGTATTTTAAAGATTCATTTTTTTACTGTTTTTTTTTTTAAGGGATCTCCAGGTTTTCCCCCATCACTTTCACTTTTGAAGATCACCCGCACATAGTCACTTAGGTTACTGTATCAATCATGTCCATTTTCATGCTAAAACCAATAAACCCCAGAAGTACTGGGAAGTAAAATATTCCACAGGGATTTTCTCCTTTAGTAGACTTTGATTCAGAATGTTCCGCTCATCAAACTCATATTAGATTTTCACTCCAGCTCATTATTTCCATTACTTGGCCATTAACTTTTGTTAAAATATAATCATCCAGAAGCACTCCAGCAGTGCACAAATATTAAGTCTTCATTATTACATGTTCAATTTCCTGCACTTTTTGTGGACAAAGACAATCTTGGCTAAAATGAAGAATACATAGTTTTTGATAACGGCATAGTTTATTTTGTTTCCTTTCCATAAGTGCATATATAAACTGTTGTTGAACCTCATAGAATATGTCATATATGTTTAAAATTATTCACAATTATTGAAATTTCAACGTATTTAAGCAACAGTTTTTAGGTCTAGCCAGGGTACGGTAACAGTTACAGAGATAATGGACTATACTTCAAATGGGTGCTTAAGAAATTCTGCATACAAAAAAAAAAATAAATAAAATGAAATTATCCTATGGAGGGCCAGTATTATAGAATAATTTTTCTTCTATGGGACTGTAATCTAAGCAAAGACTTGTCCAAAATCTGACGTAATGACCCCCTGCTCACTAAAGGAGATTCAGAAAGGCAAAATTTTCAACATACTCATTTAACACGCATAGAAAATTGCACTTGAAGTACCCATTATTTGACTTCTAGTGGGATTTCATGTTGTGTTTATTAGGCAACAATGATGAAGCTTACATTCTGAGTCAGAGACATAGGGGAAAATCTATTCTTAACAAAAGCCCTAAAGGACACTGTTACTGAGAGGAAAGCAAGGTCTTCTTACTTTATCTATGGAAGAGGAATTCATGGGTATAATTAGGGTCTTGTTTTTGTCCCTTTGTTTCCACCTACATGCTGTGTTTGCTAATGAACAAGCTGTTTTGTTGTTTCCTCTGTGACAGTGTCTTTTACATATTAAGAACATAAAACAATATAAACTGTAGGTATCTGGGTTTTCCTCAGTGTCTAAGAAATTGTATAATGAGGGAAAATTAGCATTCATATATCAAAATGCATAGTTTTAATTTATTTGTGAATTAATATCTATGTTTTCAAAAGAAATAAAATTATTAAATGGAATTATTTACATAAAGGAAGGTTTATATCTGAACTTATAAGATTTAATACCTACAAACTGATTAAAAATAAGATGCATTAGTACTCAGGGATGTTTATTTGCTGTTTTCTTTCCATGAACTTAAGGGGATGAGAAGAAAATGGCCTTACATTCATTATGATGAGAGTAGGAAGCTGACTTTCTGATTTCAATGAAAGCTAACTGTACAAGACTCTGCCTGATTCACCTTCTTCACCTTTTCCTTAGAATGCTAAATGTTTTTATTAGCAAACATTTTAAAACATAAAACATTAGCATTTTATTGTGATTTTATTAGAAAAATCATAAGAAAACACAGTCATAGCAGCATTGAAAATTAAGAATATAGATGAACAAATTATGGACTTCTAGGAGGAATCACCAATTTGTGTAGAAATTAGCTATCTTAAGAAATTATCAATGAGTCATTAAAGCCCAGACCTCTGAAACTATAATGAAGTCAATTAAGAAACCAGCAGAGGAAAATTTTTACTCACTTCTACTTTATGTACAGATCTACTAAATTCAGAAATTGGGTCTCACTACAAAAGCTGGCTTGAACCTCCCTCCCAACAGAAGCTGCTCTGCAAGGTGGTAAGATGCTATGTCCATACTCCTCCCCATCTGAACCAATCCAATACTTTTGATTGGACATTATGGATACAGCAATGGGATGAGACAAGACATAAATCTTAGGATTTCAAGTGATGACTAAATAAATCATAATGTCAACAAATAGCGATGCAGAGGAAAAATACTGAAATTCATGGATTTTGAAAAGTATGTAATTCCATGTACTACTTCTAGCAAAGAAGGACTATATACTTGTTATAATCTTTCAGGAATAAATTTACTTGTACATACTCCTAAGGACTAGAGAATGGGAATTGACACACATCTCACCTCAGTCCAGTTGAGCATCACTAGAGGCTTAGTAGACTTTGAACATTTGACTATATCTTTGTACCTATCTGACCTTGAGATTAATATTTGGGGAAGAGACTCTGGAGTACTGAGAGAAATAGTGAAATAGAGAAATAAAAACTGAAAACATTACCAATTGGCAAAAACAGGCCTGCAGACATAGGATGACAGGGATGTTTAAAGCACAAACACACATTAAGTATGACAGTTAAATGATAGTCATAAATTTAGTAACAAGATGTCAAGTATAAAAAGAATAATTTCATTCTTTTTAAGTACAGTTCAAAATAAGTGTGTGTGTTTGTGCCCCCAAGTAAATTAGTACATACCAGGAGTCCCAAAGCAAAAAGCTAAAAGCATCTAAATCATGGTGACAAGTAAACATAGTCATAGTTCATATAGGAAAAAATTAAAGATTAAAGTAACAAAAAATAGATACACTGTAGAAATATTTCAGGGTTTTGTTTGTTTTTACTGAGATAGGGTCTCACACTGGCACCCAAGCTGGAGTGCAGTGGCACAAACACAGCTTACTGCCACCTCAGCCTTCAAGGCTCAAGCAATACTCCCACCTCAGCCTCCCAAATAGCTGGGTCCACAGGTACACACCATCACCAACATGCCTGGCGATTTTTTTTTTTTTTTTTGGTAGAGACAAGGTCTCATCATGTTGCCCATGCTTGTCTTGAACTCGTGGGCTCAATCAGTCTTTCCAGCTTGACCTCCCAAATTGCTAAGACTATAGGTGTGAGCCACTGTGCCCAGCATACTGTGGGCTTTTTTAAAATTACACTTTAAGTTCTGGAGTCCATGTGCAGAATATGCAGGTTTGTTACATAGTTACGCATGTGCCATGGTGGTTTGCTGCATCAATCACCCGATCATCAACATTAGATATTTCTCCTAATGCTATCCCTACCCTAGCCTCCCTACCTCCTGACAGGCCCCAGCTGTGATGTTCCCCTCCCTGTGCCCATGTGTTCTCATTGTTCAACACCCACTTATGAGTGAGAACATGCAGTGTTTGGTATTCTGTTCTTGTGTTAGTTTGCTGAGAATGAGTGTTTCCAGCTTCATCCATGTTCCTGCAAAGGACGTGAATTCATCCTTTTGTATGGGTGAATAGTGTTCCATGGTGTATATGTGCCACATTTTATTTATCCAGTCTATCCTTTATGGGCATTTGGGTTGGTTCCAAGTCTTTCGTATTATGAACAGTGCCACAATAAACATGTGTGTGCATGTGTCTTTATAATAGAATAATTTATAATCCTTTGGGCATATACTCAGTAATGGGATTGCTGGGTCAAATGGTATTTCATGTTCTAGATCCTTGAGGAATCACCACACTTTCTTCCACAATGGTTGTACTAATTTACACTCCCACCAACAGTGTAAAATCATTCCTATTTCTCCACATCCTCTCCAGCATCTGTTGTCTCCTGACTCTTTAATAATCACCATTCTAACTGGTGTGAGATGGTATCTCATTGTGAGTTTGATTTGCATTTTCCCTAATGGCCAGTGATGATGAGCTTTATTTCATATGTTTGTTGGCTGCATAAATGTCTCCTTTTGAGAAGTATCTGTTCACATCCTTCACCGACTTTTTGATGGGGCTGTTTGGTTTTTTCTTGTAAATTTAAGTTTTTTGTAGATTCTGGAAATTACTTGTCAGATGAGTAGATTACAAAAATTTTCTCTCCTTCTGTAGGTTGCCTGTCCACTCTGATGATAGTTTTTTTGTTTTTATTTTTATTTATTTATTTATTTTTTTGCTGTGCAGAAGCTCTTCAGTTTAAGTAGATCTCATTTGTCTATTTTGGATTTTGCTATCATTGCTTTTGGTGTTTTAGTCATGAAGTCCTTGCCCATGCCTATGTCCTGAATGGTAGTGCCTAGGTTTTGCTTCTAGGATTTTTATGGTGTTAGGTCTTACATTTAAATCCTTAACACATCTTGAGTTAATTTTTGTATAAGGTGTAAGGAAGGCATCCAGTTTAAGCTTTCTGTATATTGCTAGCCAGTTTTCCCAACACTGTTTATTAAATAGGGAATCCTTTCCACATTGCTTGTTGTTGTTACATTTGTCAAAGGTCAGATGGTTGTAGATGTGTGGTGTTATATCTGAAACCTCTGTTCTATTCCATTCCATTGATATATATCTCTGTTTTGGTACAGTACCATGCTGTTTGATTACAGTAGCCTTGCAGTATAGTCTAAAGTCAGATAGCATGATGCCTCCAGCTTTTGTTTTGTTTTGTTTTGTTTTTTCATTTGTTTGTTGTTAGGATTGTCTTGGCTATGTGGGCTCTTTTTTTATTCCATATGAAATTTAAGGCATTTTTTCCAATTTTGTGAAGAAAGTCAATGGTAGCTTGATGGGCATAGCATTGAATCTATACATTTCTTTGTGCGGTATGGCCATTTTCACAATACTGATTCTTCCTAACCATGAACATGGAATGTTTTTTCATTTGTTTGTGTCCTCTCTTTTTTCCTTGAGCAATGGTTTGTAGTTCTCCTTGAAGATCCTTCACATTCCTTGATGGTTGTATTCCTAGGTATTTTATTCTCTTTGTAGAAGGTGTAAATGTTCATTCATGATTTGGCTCTCTGTTTGTCTGTTATTGGTACTTAGGAATGCTTGTGGATTTTGCACACTGGTTTTGTATCCTGAGACTTTGCTGAAGTTGCTTATCATCTTAAGGATATTTGGGGCTGAGATGATGAGGTCTTCTAAATATACAATCATGTCATCTGCAATTAGGGACAATTTGACTTCTTTTTTTTAACTGAATACGCTTTATATATTTTTTAGCTTTCTAAATTATGCTTTGATGAGTACTTAAGGACAATGAAAAAATTATGGTATATTATCAATGGAAGAAATCAATTAACACAGTACAAATTTCATTTGAAGAGAAAATGCATACATGTACACAAATGCATTAAACAAACTGGAAATAAATGCAGCTAATTGTTCACAGGTTATCTCTTATAGGTAGATTTTAGATAACTGTCATCGCCACTTTATGGTTTTCCCTTTTGCATCACTTTAAAGAAATTCCTGAGGCATGGTAATTTATAAAGGAAAGAGTTTTAATTGGCTCAGAGTACCAGTCTGTACAGGAAGTGAGTTGCCAGCGTCTGCTTCTAGTGAAGACCTCAGGAATCTTACAAGCACAAGATGTGAAGCAGAAGCAGGTGCCTCATATGGCAAGAGTGGCAGCAAAAGAGATGGGGAGAGGTCCCAGAGTGTTTTAAACAACCACATTTTTAGTGAACTGAGCAAAACTCACTTATCACCCAGGGGATGATGCTATGCCACTCACAAAAGATCTGCCTCCATGATCCAGTCACTTCTTACCAGGCCCCATCTCCAACACGGGGAAGCAGAGTTCAACATAGGATTTGGAGGGGACAGACATGTAAACCATATCATCCATGTTTCTAAACTTGGTCTCTTTTCAGAGAATTAGTAACCCAAAATAATGCAAATTTATTGAATAACAATGTACTCACACTATGCCAAATAGTTGAATAATAATGGAAAAAAAAATTCTCATGTTCTCAAGTAACTCACTTTTCAACAGTATGTTTACATAGTATAACAATGATCACAATTATCAAAATCAATGGCATCCATTTAAACACAGAAGATCAGAAGATAAACACATCCGGAAGCCACAAAATATTGGTTTCTAATATTTTCCAAACTTAAGGTCATGGAAAATCTAAACACCCTTCTTTAAAGTCCTTCAAATATTTTCTTTTTCTTGACCACATGACTGATTTGTTTCTAGATTTCAGTTTTTTCATAATTGTTGAATATAACAAAATAAGTCTCAACTCCCAGTGGGAGGTAACACTGAGAAGCTCAGTTAATTGAAACTGTAAAGGACAACAAAATAAATCTGGTTTTGTTGTACTATGAGCACCTCCGGTTTTTTACTTTACATCTCTAGCTAATTACCAGTTTAGGAAACAGTTCATAAATTCTCCTTCTAACCATAGTTCATTTACCCCAGTTACTATAAATTGCTACACAAGTTGCCTGGTTGTACTCTCCACAAAAGCACAACTTGAACAAGTCATTAATTGCTCACAGGCTTTTTTTTTTCCCAAAAGCCCCCTAGACTACAACTTTCAGCTTAATTTGTCCGTAATACAAACAACATCTAAAATACTTGGGAATCGAAGCATCTACGTACATGCTCCTGACTGATCCTGCTACCTCCCCAAGTGACTCTTCAGTGAATATAAAATAGCAAAGAGAGAAGATTCTGAGGATGTTTAGAACAAAAGCATTGTACGGTAGAGATTTTTAGCATCCTCTGAGAATTACATAGTCACTTCTTTTTAGTTTTTGCATAAATCATAATCTAATTTAACTTTGGTTAATTTATAATGAGAATTAGAGGGATGGTTGCAAACTAGAGCATAGTACAATGATAATCTTGACTACAAATGAAAAGAAACTGTACATCATTTGCATAAAATATAACCTACACAAATCTTATCATTAGCATGCTTATATCTCTGTTTTTTTATTATTCTTTTAATTTTTTTATTGTACTTTAGGTTCTGGGATACATGAACAGATCATGCAGGATTGTTGCATAGGTACATACATGGCAATGTGGTTTGCTGCCTCCATCTCCCTGTCTCCTATATTTCTCCTGGCATTTCTCCCCATATTATCCCTCCCCAAGCTCCCCTCCCCCCACTGTCACTCCCCTTTCTTTCTGAAAAAAAAAAAAGAGGTAGGGAGATAGATAATAAAATCCCTATGCATTTTAAGATTATATCTATGTTATTAGTTATAGCTGGAGTTTTCAAAATACCAACATAATTTTGTTCTTCTCTCTTTACAATTGCAAATGGTAGCTCTACTTCATTTCCTTATTGGGAGAGAACACCTTTCTTTTTCTACCCTTTGAAAGTTCAGTAACTGAGCCTATGAAATAAACTGACAGTAGATAGATTTACAGGAGAAAGGCATACAAATTGATTGTGTGCTCAGGGGCATCACAAAAAGAAAAGTGAGTACCAAATAACCCAATGAAGTTTCGTAGGAGAGAGGGGTGTCAGGATATAGGCAACTTAATAGTGAGCAAATTATTTTGAGAAGAGAATGTATGAGACCAAAGAACATGTGATAACGTGTGTGAAATTCTATCAGGGTGTGGTGCTAACTTCTGATCTTTTTTTCTGTGATATGTGTCAATCTCCCACAATGATGAATTTCCTGGGGAGGAAATCTAGGATGATTAAATTCTTACTGGAGTATCTGGTGTCAAGAAATAAGGAAAGGTCAGAGAAAGCCTCTGCCAGCAGTTGCTGATCCCCAGGTGCCTTGAATTTAAAGTAATCAGCACAATAAAACTTCATGTTTTAGGACAGGTTCCCTAAACTCCTTCACCCTCATGCCACGGACACATGGTCTAGGAACAGTTATATTTAATTCAGTTTACTTCCATAAAACTAAAGTTTCTTAAACATATACTGGATATAAGATACTATGCCAGTTCAGACCAAGGTAAGTAAGGGAGAGTCCCATCCCCCGAGTAGGCACTTGTGTAGCGGAAAGTAAAGCTAATACACACACCTATAACACAGGATCTACTAAGGTAATAATAAAAATAGCTAGCAATGACTGAGTATTGGGCATTTTATGTATGCATTATTTTATTGAAGTCCTAAAATTAGATAATATTTTAAAGGATATGTAAAAATCCTGGTTATAAATAATTAAATCATAGAGAGATTGCCTAAGCACACACACACATAGCAAGTAACAAAGCCAAAAACAGGGTGTTCCAATTCTGTTTGAATCCAAAACCTGTTCTCAGTTTACTGTACAATACAAAAAATTTTGAGAGTTAAGAAAGAAGAAAATAAAATAAGCTTCCTAGATGAACTGCCATTTGAAGTGGTCTTGAAATAGGATTTTAACACAGAGGGACAGAGTGTATTTTAGAAAGAGACTTCAGAATTTGCAGAAATACTTATGAATTCAGGACACTTTGGGGAACTAAATACTATTATTTGTCCAAGGTGCAGATCAAGTGTGGAAATAAAAAATACAGTGAAACAATTAAATAGCTGAGGACAAATTAAGAAGAACTTGAAAATACAGATTGATTTCAGGCTTAACCTAGTATCTAAAAGGTAGTCTTTGAAAGACGCAATTCACATCTATTTTTAAGTAATAAATTTTAATATTTAATTTCTTTAATTATATTTGTTTATCTTAGAGAAAAATGCACACTAAGACTCCTGTCTTCCAAGGAGAAAAGAATTAAAGTTATGACTTAAATATAAAATATATAAATAAATATTATTTAAATGTCCTTGTTTCAACAATAAGCTAGCAAGAAGCCAGAAGGAAACTTCAAAGCCTAGGCACTGAGTTTACCCTGGAGGTAAACCTTATCCTGGAGCTAGCTTTTTCCTTAAGGGCAGTCAGTAAACCTACTGACATTGAGCAGTGGATTTTGCAATTTACTAGTCTAGAAGGAAGCAGACAAAGCCTAGAACATGTCCTTCATTAGGATTGGACTCACAAAAGCTACTCCTAAGGTATGAGGGTGAAATTGAAATAAATCAACCCTCTCAGAGAACCATACAGGAAATTATCTGACTTAGGTATCAGTGCTGATTGGGGACTGAGGTAAAGGAAATTCTCCCCTTAGGTTTTGTAACCATAGGCCAAAAGCTCCAATGTATACTTCCTGGATGACCTGAAAACATGAACCTAAGAATGTAGTTAATGTAGTCCTAAAGAGAAAATGACCCTACGCACTTAAGGTACAACAAAGATTGAAAAGCAACGAAAGCATAAAAATGTAGTTAAAGATAAACAAAAGTTGTCACATAAAACAAGAATATGTTTTATTCTCCCAAGATTAAAAAAAAAAGACTTAGATGGTTGAATTATTTGAAAATAAATAAATATATTAATTTCAAAGTTGTCTATATTTAAACACGTTTAAATTTTTAGTGCAACCAGTAAAAGCACTGAAATAAAATACATTATTTCCAACTAAAGAAATAAGTATAATGAAAAGTTATCCAATCAAAAAACAAAGGGCTGTGTGTGTGTGTGTGTGTGTGTGTGTGTGTGTGTATGAAGGACAAGAGAGAGCAAAAAATAATTCAGAAAAAATAAACCCAAATATGTCAGAAATAAATACTGAACTAGAAATAAAAATCTAGCAATCATCTGTTTGTAAGAGCTTTGTTTTAAGCAAAAGTAAATAGGAAAGTTGAAATTTAATAATGGGAAAAAATGTATCTTGTAATACTAACACCCAAAAACTTATTTAACTCTATCAATACCAGAAAAAATAGACTATAAAGGAAGGAGTATGAAGATAGTATAAACTTTCCCCACTATCGGAGTGGAGAATCTAAAACATAATTCCTTGTATTTCAGAATATAAGGGAAAATGTATAGCTTTACATGTTTATGTTACAAAACAGAGAAGTTGAAAATGAATGAGGTGAGCTTCTATCTCAAGAAATTAAGAAATGAACATGAAACTAAATTTAAAGTAAATGCAAGAAAATAATAAATTCAAAATTAAATTACAAACGATTATAAACACAATTGGAAGGTTGGTAAAGTCAATATTGATACTTTCAAAGGACCAAGAAAATGAATCTATCTCTAGTAATCCAAAAATTGAGAAAAGATATAGAAAATATTAAGAGCAAAAATGAAAAATAAGCACAGATGCTATAAACAAATAAACAGAAATAAAAGGACATTATAAATAAATGACAAAAATTAGATAATTTAATTAAATGAATCAATAACAAATGATATTTTAAACTGACTCAAGAAGAATTGAAAAATTTAAATAGTTTCATAACTATTAGTAGTTAAAAAACCTTGAAACATACAAAAAACTCAAGGTCTAAATGCTTTCAGTATAAATTTCTACCAAACAAAATAAGAACAAATGATCCCAATTGTACACAGTTATTTCACAGTATAGAAAAGAGGGAAAACAACAGTAATGACGAAATTTGCCGAAGACAATGTGAGAAGTGAAAAGACAAGCCAGGCATCCTCTTGAACATAGATGACATTATATCATGAAAAAGGGTTCAATTCAACAAGAAGAATTAACTATCCTAAATGTATATGGACCCAATACTCAAGAACATAAATTTTTAAAACAAATAATTCTATACCTACAAAAAGACTTAGATAGGCACACAACAATAGTGGGGGAATTCAACATCCTACTTACAGCATTAGATATAGATCATTATGGCAGAAAACAAATTTAAAAATTCTGGACTTAAACTTGATACTTGACCAATTGGAACGAATAGAAATTTACAGAATATCTACCCATTGACCACAAAATATACATTTTTGTCATCTGCACATGAAACACTCTCCCAAAATCAACCACATGCTTGGCCATAAAGCAAATCTTAATAAATTAAAAAAATACAAATTTTATCAAGAACAGTAGAAAAATTAGAAATGAATACCAAGACAATCTCTCAAAACTACACAAATAAAATGGAAACTTTAACAACTTGTTCCTAAATGACTTTTGAGTAAAACAACAAAATTCAGGCAGAAATTTAAAAAAAATTATTTTAAATAAGTGAGGAGACACAACATACCGAAATCTCTGGGATGCAAATAAGCGCAATCAGAAATGACATAGATGACATTACAATCAAACCCACAGAAATACATAAGGTCCTCAGAGACTATTATAAACACCTTCATACACATAAACCAGAATATCTAGAAAAAGTAAAATTTCTGAAAAGCAGTATTCAGAGGGAAGTTTAGAGCACTAACTGCCTGCTTTGAAACTTCAGAAAGAGCTTAAATTAATAATCTAACATCATGCCTAGAGGAACTAGATAAACAAAAACAAACTAAACCCAAAGCTAGTAAAAGAAAAGATATAACTAAAATCAGAGAAGAACTGAATAAAATATTGGGAAACAAAAATTCATACAAAGAGTCAATGAAGCCAAAAGTTGGTTCTTTAAAAGGAACTTGTCTTATGTATCTGGGTGCTCCTATATTGGGTGCATATATATTTATGATCATTGACTCCTGTCGTTGCATTGATCCTTTTACTATTATGTGATGTTCTTCTTTGTTTCTTTTAGTCTTTGTTACTATTAAAGTTGAAAAAAAAAAAGGATAAGCAAAATTGCCAGTCTTCTAGCTAAATTAACAAAATGAGAGATCCAAAAAAGCACAATAAAAATGACAAAGGTGACATTACAACCAATTCCACAGAAATACAAAAGATCCTCAGACACTATTATGAACCCCTTTATGCACAAAAATCAGAATATCTAGATGAAATGCATAAATTTCTGAAAACATGCATTCTCCCAAGATTGAATCAGGAAGAAATTAAAAGCCTGAACAGACCAGTATCCAGTTCCAAATGAAATCTAATTAAAAAAAACCTACCAATGAAAAAAGTCTCAAGACCAGAAGAGTTCACTGACAAATTCTACCAGACATACAAAAAATACCTGATATCAATTTTACTGAAACTATTCCAAAAAATCAAAGAGAAAGAGCTCCTCCCTAAGTGCTTCTATGAAGTCAGCACCACCCCAATATCAAAACCTGGCAAAGATACAACAAAAAAAGAAAGCTACAGGCAAATATCCCCAATTAAAAAACAAAAAAATTCTCAAAAAGATACTAGCAAACCAAATTCAAAGACACATCAAAAAGTCAATTCACCCTGATTAGGTAGATTTTATTTCTGGGATGAAAGTTTGGTTCAACATAGACAAATTAATAAATGTGATTCATATGTCTGTTGGTTGCATATATGTCTTCTTTTGAAAAATATATGTTCATGTCCTTTGCCCACTTTTTAATGGAGTTGTTTTTTTCTCATAAAGTTGTTTAAGTTCCTTGTAGATTCTGGATATTAGACCTTTATCAGATGGACAGATTGCAAAATTTTTCCCCCATTCTCTATATACAACCAACAAACATACAAAAAACTCAACATCACTAATCATTACATAAATGCAAATTAAAACCACAATGAGATACCATCTCATGCCATTTAGAATGACTATTAATAAAGAGTTACAAAACAACAGATGCTTATGAGGCTGTGAAAAAACAGAAACACTTCTACACTGTTGGTGGGAATATAAATTAGTTTAACCATTGTAGAAGACAGTGTGGTGATTCCTTAAAGAGGTAGAACCAGAAGTACCATTTGACCTAGCAATCCCATTACTGGGTGAATACACGAAGGAATACAAATTATTCTATTATAAAGATACATGCATGTGTGTGTTCACTGCAACACTATTCACAATAGCAAATACATAGAATCAATCCAAATGCCCATCACTAATAGACTGGATAAAGGAAACATAGTACATATATACATCATGGAATACTATGAAGCCATAGAAAGAGACAAGATCATGTCCTTTGCAGTGACACGGTTGGAGCTGGAAGCCATTATCCTCAGCAAACTAATGCAGGAACAGAAATCCAAATACCACATGTTCTCACTTAAAAGTGGGAGCTGAGCAAGAGAACACATGAACACAGAGAGGGGAACATCACACACCAGGGTGGGTTGGGGAGTGGATGGGAGGGAGAGAACTGGGAAAATAGTTAATGCATTCTGGGTTTAATATCTAGGTGATGGGTTGATAGGTGCAGCAAACCATGATGGCACACATTTACCATGTGTAACAACCCTGCACATCCTGCATATGTATCCCAGAACTTTAAATTAAATTACACTTTTAAAATATATGATTCACCACAAACACAGAATTAAAAACAAAAACCATATGATCTTCTCAATAGATGCAGAAAAACTTTCAATTAAATTTAACATTTTAGGATAAAATTCCTTAAGATACTAGGCATTGAAAGAACATAATACAAAATAATAAAAGCCATCTATGACAAACCCACAACCAACATCATATGGAATGGCCAAACAATGAAAGCATTCCCCTTAAGAACTAAAGAAAGACGAGGATGCCCAGTATCACCACTCCTATTTAACACAATTCTAAGTGCTAGCCAGAGGCATCAGGCAAGAGAGAAAAACAAAAAGCATGCAAACAGGAAAAAAGAAGTCGACTGTCTCCCTTCATAGACAATATAGTTCTATACCTAGAAAACCCTGAAGTCTCCACCGAAAGTCTCCTGCAACTGATAAACAACTTCATCATTGTTTCAGGATACAAAACTTAAGGTACAAAAATAATTACCATTCCTAGTCACCAATAATGTTCAAGCTGAGATCCAAATTAAGAATGTAATCCCATTTAGAATCACCATACAGACACAAAAAAATACCTAGCAGTACTTCTAACCCAAGAAGATGTCTGCAAAGAGAATTACCAAACATTGCTAAAAGAAATCATAGAAAACACAAACAATTGGAAAAACAGTTCATGCTCATGGGTTAAAAGAATCAGTATTACTTAAATGGCCATACTGCCAAAAACAGTCTACAAATTTAATACTATTGCTATCAAACTACCAAAGTTATTTGATCTTCAACAAAGTCAATACAAATAAGCAATTGAGAAATGAATCCCTATTCAAAAATTGGTGCTGAGGATAGTTGGTTAGCCATATGCAGAAGAATGAAACTGGACCCCTACCTTTCACTGTATATAAAAATCAACTCAAGATGAATTAAGAATTAAAACGTTAAGACCTCAAACTATGAGAACCCTACAAGAAAACATAGGAAATGCCATTCTGGACATTGGCAGTAGGAAAGAATATATGGTTAAGTCCTCAAAAACAATTGCAACAAACCCAAATATTGACAAGTGGGACCTAATCAAACTACAGAGCTTGTCACAGTGAAAGAAATTATCAACAGAGTAAACAGTCTACAGAATGGGAGAAAATATTAGCAAACTATGCATCTAACAAAGATCTAATATCCACAATCTATTAGGACCTTTAACAATTGAACAAGCAACAAGCAAATAACCCCATCAAGAAAAGTGTAAAAATACATTAGCAGACACTTCTCAAAAGAAGACATACAAGTGTCCAACGAACATATGAAAAAACGTTCCACATTACTAATCATCAGAGAAATGTAAGTCACAGTGACATACCATTTTATACCAGTCAGAATGGTTACTATTAAAAACTTTAAAAACAACAGATGCTGGTAAGGCTGTGTAGAAAAGGGAGTGCTTATACACTCTTGGTGGGAATGTAAATTCATTCACTCACTGGGGAAGGTAGTTTGGAGACTTGTCAAGGACTTAAAAGAGAACTACCAAGTACCATTTGACTCATTAACCCCATTACTGGGTGTATAGACAAAAAATAAATTATTCTGCTAAAAAGACACATACACTCACATGCTTATCACAGCACTATTCACAATAGCAAACAAATGGAATCAACTTAGATGCCCATCAATGATAGATTAGATTAGAAAATGGGGTAAATATACATTATGTAATATTACACAGCCACAAAAAGAGTGAAATAATGTTCTTTGCAGCAACATGTATGTAGCTGGAGGCTGTTATCTTAGTCAAATTAATGCAGGAACAGAAAACCAAATACCACATGTTCCCACTTTAAGTGTCAGCTAAAGTTTTGGAACGTATGGATATAAAGATAGAAACAATAGAAACTGGGAACAACTGTGGGGGGATTGAGTGGGTGAGGACTAAGTGTTGAAAAACTATTAGATACTATGCTCAGCACCTAGGTGATGGAATCATTCATGACTCAAACCTCAGCATCACATGCTGTACCCAGATGAAGCAGGAGTTGTTAAGAAGCATAGCTAGAGAAGTAGAAGGAAGTGCTGCTGAACTTAAATGTGGATACTCTCTAGCTGCTCTTCTGGGATCTACTGATAAGTCAAATCTAAATCAAGATATAGTTTGGAAAGCATAATGACAGTTTGTACCAATTTTAAGGAAAAATTATCTGAAAAGTCATAAAATTTATTACTGGACTGTTTATATGAAATTTTAATTGTTTCCCATTAAAGATGTAAAAATCTTTATTAAAGGAAAATATTTTATATCAAATCATTTACAAATAGAATATAATAATATCTAAAAAAAACTATATAAGTAAGTTGAGTTTCACATAGGAAACCAATTTGGTTTAATGTAAGAGCACCAATTAATTTGGTACATAAAAATTCGAATCATGAGGTCATCTCAAAGCCTTTGATAACATACAACATTGATTTATGATTTTTAAAAATATCTTAGTATCTAAAAGGAGAAAATTTTCTGAACTTCTAAAGTTATCTTTAAAATATAAATAATTAAATAAACACGGAATTGATAAATTTTAGGCTCCTGACTTTAAGTCTTAGTACAGAAAGACAAAACCAAGTATGAGAATTGGGAAGGAAAGCATAAAATAATCAGAAAAAAACACATTTGAATATAGAGGTTTATAGAAACCAACAATTAGGTTTCTAAATACAAAACAAAACAAAAACAAATTTGCATTTCTATACACCGAAACACAAAGAGTGAGAAAATCATTTACATTAGCATCAAAAAGGTTAGTTCAGAATGGGAGGACTTGGGATTGTTCAGGGATTGACAAATAGCATATTTCTAGGATATGGTAACCTTCAAATTTTCAAGTCTATAGTTAAAATATACAGTTGAATTTGTCTGTGAATGATAACTTTTCCCAAACAGTACTATCCGTAAGACCCTCATAGTTTATAAGATATTTACTTCTTCCCTCTTTCTTTTCTAATGCCAGAGGGACATTTTAAGTACCATCCTGTCAGAGGCTTTTTTGAGAGAAGGTACTTCTTTAGATTCTGTTCAAAGCAATTACAGAGACAACAAATGGCTTGAGTTTGGGATTTTTCCCATAGCAGTTCAGACCTTTTGTGTTCCCTGCATTGCTGTGCGCACTGGCAGCGTCCCTGGATTGAGACAACCAATAATAACTAAATATCCACTGCATGCCAAGTTGTATTAAGGACTTTACAGATGTTATTTCCTTTAAAGGTATTTTCTGTGGGTTGTGTGCTATGTGTGTGTATATGTATATGTTTGCGTATATGTATGTATATGTGTATATATATATATGTATATGTGTATAAATGTGTATATATATATATATATATATATATATATATATATATATACACACACATATGTGTATGTGTAATTTACTAAAACACACATAAATGAATTGAAACGCTAGTTAGGCAATCTTTGGCCTCCCATTTCATGATAGTTACTGATAAGTAAATAAACCTGAAAAAATTACTTGTCTATTTTTGAGATGTTTGGTTGAATTCCATTTTCAAAATTGTAATGAATATTTGTTGATATAATAATTATCAAAAGTAAAAAATGCCACCTGGTGCGGTGGCTCATGTTGGTAATCCTAGCATGTTGGGAGGCTGAGGTGGGTAGGTTGAAGGGTCAGGAGTTCGAGACCAGCCTGGCCAACATAGTGAAACTCTGTGTCTACTAAAAATACAAAAATTATCCGGGTGTTGTGGCACACACCTGTAGTCCTACCTACTCGGGAGGCTGAGGCGAGAGAATCTCTTGAACCTGGGAGGCGGAGGTTTCAGTAATCTGAGAGCACACCATTGCTCTTCAGCCTAGGTGACAGAGTGAGACTCCATCTCAAAAAAAGAAAAAAAAAAATACAACACCAGTGAAAAAAAATTAAAGAGAAATAAGTATCACTGTTTAATAATTGTGTGATTTGAATGATGTTAATAATCAGTAATGTTTATTGCAAGTTACAGCACGACAAGGAAGTCTGAAAGGATTGCATGTTAGCTCATTTAATCTCACGAAATTGATTTTTGAATCATTCTCATTTTACAGACAAACTGAGCCACCGAAATGTGAAACAATTTGACAGTTACACAGTTAGTAAGCAGTGGTAACAGGCATCACATTTAGAAACTCTGTCCCTATCTATGCTTTTGAGCACTTAATAAAGAAATATTGTATCTCATACAGTCAATTTGCCTAACTGTATTTATGAGCCTCAATTTTCACACTTTGAGAATAAGTAAGTCAGAAGATTTGGGGGAAACTTTAAGATATGGTATGTGGTCTTAAGGAGAGGGCTGGCAAGGAGCACCTATTCTTCTTCCTGTAAGTACCATTAAAGACAGAAATGGTGGCCATGTTCATGTAGGCCAAGGGGCTATTCTCACCTGCTGAAGGAAAATGAACTTTTTAATTTTATCTTTGAAATTTATTTTTAAAAACAGAAGTGAAACCTGATCCATTATTCTTTTCTCTTTCCTTCCTTCCTTCTTCCCTCCCTCCCTCCCTTCCTTCCTCCCTTTTTTCCTTCCTTCCTTCCATCCGTCTTTCCTTCTGTTTCTTTCTTCCTTCTTTCCATTTCTCCTTCCTTCCTTCCTTCCATCCTTCTGTCCTTCCTTCCTTCCTTTCCTTCATTCTTTCTTCCTCTCTTTCTTTTTCTTCTTTCTCTCTCTCTTTCTCTTTCTTTTGCTTCCTTCATTCCTTCTTCCCTCCCTTCCTTCTTTCTTTCACAACAGAAATTTAATTCTCATTGTCTGGGGGTTAGGAATTCCCAGAACAAGGCACCATTCTTAGTGTCTGGTGAGGGCTCACTCTCTGGTTCACAGAGAGAGTCATTTTACTGTGTCCTTACATGGTGGAGACTTCACTTATTTTTTTCTTTAATATCTATGATTTATGTTTTGTGCACTGCTAATTCTTAATAACTTTATACAACAGAAATAAAGTCATTTGAACTGCTCAAAGTTGTTTTCTCTCTCTAGCAACCCACATAATACACACCATTTTACATTTTATCTACCCTATCCCCTCTAATAGCCTAAGGACTGGCCTCTGTTTGTCCAGTCTTGCTCTGTGCAGCATTCTCTGTCCAGCAGTCAAACTTTTACTTTTAAAAAATAACTTGAATCATATCAGTTTACTTTTTGAAACTTTCCAGTGGCTTCCACATTATTTGGAATACAATTAAAACTCCCTACTCTGACACATGAGACTCTGTAGGAGCTAACTGTTGCCTTTGTCTTTCTCTTTTTCCCGTTCCCCCACTTGTTGATGCTCATGAAACTCCCCATGATTACTCCCCCTGTTCTGTACATGCAGTAGACTTATTCCCACTGCAGGGCAAGTCACCACTTACCTCCTCAACATGAAGTGCTGTTGGGTCTCCTGAATATCTAGGTCTTAGGTCAAATGTTACCTTCTCAGAGGCATTCCTGACCCCTATATGAAATTTTTACCGCAATCCTTGTTACTTCTCTCACATACTTCATTTGGTGTTCTTCCAATTACTCTTCATATTCTGCATTGTTCTCATTGGTTTCTTTTTTTTATTTACTTTGTTTTTGAGATGAAGTCTCACCCTGGCATCCAGGCAGGAATACAGTGGCACAATCTCAGCTCACTGCAACCTCCACCTCCTGGATTCAAAGGATTCTCCTGCCTTAGCCTCCCAAGTTGCTGGGATTACTGGCAACCACCATCACACCCAGCTGTTTTTGATTTTTGCATTTTCAGTAGAGACAGGGTTTCAACATGTTGGCCAGGCTGGTCTGGAACTCCTGACCTCTTGATGCCCCCACCTCAGCCTCCCAAATTGCTGGGATTACAGGTGTGAGTCACCCAGCCCAGCCTATTTATTCATTTTTTTAAAAAGCTGTCTCTTTACCTAGAATAGAATCAGGGGCCTTGTTTGCTTTTTATTCAGTAACCCCAGAGCCTAGAATGACCTGCACATTGTAAAAGCCAAAAAATACGTTTTAAATAAATTTTTTGGAGTAAAACATCTACCCAGATCTTCCGCAGTTTTTACCTTATATGTGTCCATGACTCAACTTTCCAAAGGTATGTATAGATGGTAATAGCTCAAGCTAAATTATTAGGATATTATGAGAATTGAAGGAGACAGAATTACATACCACTCTAAATTTCTTTGGAAAAAGATGTTATAATAACAACAGTTGTATTATGATGGCTCTCGTATTACTCAGATAAGGATTTGAGCTTCTCATATGGTTAAAATAGCATGAAAATTGAATCAGAATGTTGTGAGCAAAGCTAGGGTCAGTTCCCTTTGTTTATTTAAGAATATTAACTAAACTGAGTTGGATTTTCAAGATAGCTTCTTTTCTACTAGTTTAAATTCTGATTCTCTGGTCAACTGAATTTTGAGAACTGTCCCTAAATTGAAAAGAAATAGCAGTGGGGTATAAGTTTTCTCATCTTTACTTCATTTACCCAGTGAAGCATCTGCAAAGCCATTGCGGGTAGTTTAAATGCTAATATACAGAAAAGCAGTCTTGGAAGCAAACACCCAGCTGTATTTAAGGCCTGCATTTTCCTGGTGAATGTGTCTCCAGGGGTGTACCTTTCCATTGCCCAGACTTTTAAGCACCATCCATATTAAGGACAAATCAGAACACTTTTCACAAACCACTTAATGCTGTTTAAAACCCACAAGTAAATCATTTTAACTAAACCCTTTGATGTAGCTTTGCTCTCCAAACTGTCCCTATCTGGTTTTAAATACTATTATAAAATTGTTTTAAAAATTTAGAGGTGGCACACCACATTAAAGCTGTTATATCTGTATAAATCATGTGTGGAATAAGACTATGTTCTTCCCCCATACTGAGATCAATGCTTAAAATTTTATGTGATTGTCCTCTTTGCATATATGTGTGTGCTGGGAGGAGGAGGTGGGGTGCAGTATGCTTGCACCTGTGCACCTGGTTTTAAAGTGGTGATTTCCAACTTGTTTGCTCTTTTAGTTGGTTGACTCCTTGATGCTTACAACCACACTGAAACAAGACGTGCTCTTTAGCACAGAGGCTGTAAATGGCAGTATTTCTGAGTTTCTCAGATTCCTACTCACCCTGGGTTCTTGGAGAAAAAGCTAAGACCTATCCTCTTGCCTCATTTCATGGGTCATTTATATGTACACGAGCCTCTTCAGCAGCAATATACAATGTCTGCCTTCTCAATTACCAACTTTGAGTAGGGTCCCTTATCAGCCACACATGTCTTGCAACAGTGCAGGATTTACTCAAAGACAACAGGAATGGTCATTTCCTTCTGTCAGTTCAGGCCTCACAGTTAAGACCTAGCTGTGGGCAGCCCTGTTTTCTCTCGAGTGCTCTCTATGCAATAGCTAGTGTTTGTTGATCACTTCTGAAAGGTACACTTGCACTTTTTTCCTGAGACAGTCTTGTTCTGTCACCCAGGCTGGATTGCAGTGTCAAGATCATAGCGCATTGTAATCTGGAATTCCTGGCTCCAGCAAGTCCCTATCCTCAGCCTCCTCAGTAGCAGGGACTACAGATGTGTGACATCATGCCCAGCTAAGTTTTTATTTTTTTATAGAAATGGGGTCTGGCTATGTGTCCCAAACACGTCTCAAATTCCTGGCCTCAAGTGGTTCTCTCACTTCAGCCTCACAAATTTCTGGGATTAAAGGTGTGAGCCACTGTGCCTGAACAAAGATGCAAGTTTTCAAGTTCACACCTTTATATAATTGAGGACTTTTTGAAAATATATATAATAAAGCAAGGCAGAGGTTTCTAATTCTTTCTACAGTCTGTACAACCTGTCTGGAGTCCAGGGCCACAGTCATGACCTCATAATGACTGCTCAACTGTTTTTGCCAAAGTGGCTCAGTCACAAGAATTACCCATGGATTTTGTTAGGAATATAGACACTGAGGCCCCTTTCCTTGGAAATTCTAATGCAACAGATCTGGGTGGATTCCTGTGATCTGGAAGTTTTACTAATGCCCAGGTAACTCTCATGAGCAGGCAGGAGGAGCAAACACAGCTCCTTAACATTAAGGATTAACATTTCCCTTCAGGGTGAACTGGAGAAAGTTTCACTCTCCAGATTTGTACCACTTAAATTATTTAGGTTATTCATAACTTGTGTCAGGTCCTTTTGTTTACCTGAGATCAGACATATTTAGGCTTTATTTAATAATAGCGGTTAATTGAATTGTTACATCTGACAATGAGAAAGTAATCTCCTGGGTTAAAATAGAAATGAAAAAGCACCATGGGATCCAGGTCTTAGGGGACTGAACTGAAAGTTGCCCTGGAGCTGGCAAATGAAGAAATTTTAACAGCTGTGGTCTGTGGACCTAACTCTCCTGCGCTCCCATTTAAGTGAAACCTTCCTCTTTCTCCACCTCTTCATCTCATTGTGTATCTTGCTCCTCCCCCTGCCTCCAATTGGATAAATACTCATATTGGACTAGGCGTCATACCGAGCACATGACTTTAATCCAATCTGTCTGCCTCTCACATTGGCTGCATAAGTAATCATTTAACTGAAAGTGACATTTTAAAATCTCTGAGCGTTTTCTTACCATCCTTGATTTTAAAGAGTCAGTTTACTTTTAAACCTTTTAGGACTTTAATGTTATCAAATGTTTAAATTATAGTTTCCTAATCACTGGAGTAAAGTCCTGATACGTGTTGTGGAGGGGCAATTTAATTTTCTGGGTTCTAAGTACCTCTTTTTTAATTGATATTCTTCACCACCAGCTCTCTAAAGAGAGATGGGGTTGTGGTGAGGGTGGAAAAAAAGAGGAAAAGGAAGCAGAAATAAATGAAGGAAGGAAAGTAGACCACAAAGAAAAAAAGGAAAGAGAGAGACAGGGAAAGGAAAGAAGGAGGAAAGGAAGGAAGGAAGGAAGGAAGGAAGGAAGGAAGGAAGGAAGGAAGGAAGGAAGGAAGGAAATTAAAGGAGAAAAAATTTTCATTTATCCATCTTATGCTTGTTTGATGAAAGGCAATGCATCTTTTTATGAGAATTTGTTGTTCACTTTGCATAAATAGAGACAATAGTTTAGTCAAGACTTCACGTGGAAACTAATATTTATTAAAAATCCTTTTGGCAAATATATTTCAAAATTAGTTAAGCTAAGCAAATATAAAGCGTTTCTGCTCCAGTGAACTATTTTAGGATAGCAACCCTATTGTAGAGTTCTCTACTTTGCTTATTAGATGATGACATTCCACAAAGAACTAATAAGCCTAGAGAATATGAAATAAAAAACTAGATTCCAACTTACAGGATAAATATATATTACCAATTTTTTTTCTGAAATTACAAACTATCTTCGTTTACGCTGAGTTTCCATGAAAAACCTAGACTACGTTTTTGAGTGGAAGAAACAAACTAGAAGTCTCGTTATAATTGTTATTTATTTATTAAAAATGACTGTTTTTAAGTGGAAGAAACTAAACTATGTTTTTGAGTGGAAGGAACTAACTAGAAGTCTTATTATAATTGTTCTAACTCATGATGTGTTTGAAACCACCTGGTGCTTATTCATACCTAGATTCTGATGTCTAGATGTATATGACCACAGGCAACACGGTACACATCATGGGTCAAGTCCATGCTGTCTATGCAAATACATGGATAATGTGCGTGGGTTCATTCTGTATAGTTAGGAATTTGTCCCTCAGTAAAAATTGATCTTAGTTAAATGGCTCTATTTAAATATTCTAGAGCAAGATGTTGTTTGAAATAAACTTTGAAAAATGTGATGGTACTTTTAGCACATGTTTCCCCAGTCAGTAATTTAGTCTCAAGTTTAGTCTCACGCAAGATCTACATGTAAGGCTTGTTTCTGATGGTTTCTCAAGCTGGGAGAGAAAACAATTACAGAAAATACTTATCTCAGTCAGTTTTTATCTACATGTGTGCCTTTGTTGATTTATTTAAGCATTCCAAGAGATAATATGTCTCCATTATTTTTTTTAGCAAAGAGCTGTAGTCAGTATTTTGTCTCCAGTTATAATAAGTGTTTTAAACATCTATCACAGCTGTTCAGCTCCCCACTCAACAGCAAAGAAACCATGGTAAGTGCTGGAAGTCAAGAATAACAGTTACAAACAAAATCGGAATTAATTACTGGTAGACATGGCTGATATCATGGTCAGGCCACCTGTGCAGTTACACAAAGCATTATAGTTAGAAGGACCCTTTGCTTGCTTTAGTGTTTTACCATCACCAAATTGAAATTCCTAATAATTTTTGAATCAGGAACCCCGTGTTTTATTTTTCACTGGGTCCCACAAATTGTGTAGCCAGAACTATTGCTAAAGTGTTTGCTTGATGTGTAGTCCCAGGCACATTATTTAATCTTTCTATGCTTTATTTCCCACATTTATATGAAGGTGGGGATAAGAATACCTATTTCATTGTTTGCAGTAATTACAAGAGGTCATGCTTTAACTATGTTAAATAGAGCACATGGCTCATGTTAAAGACCCATTATTCTGAGATTCACTGATATATACCTGTATTCTGGGAAAGTCCTTCACTTGAAGCTTTCACCCTTGGCTAGTGTGTAAACATCTCCTTCACGTCATCCCCTGAAACCCGATCTCCCTCCCACCTGGAGTTCCATCACTGTTGCTGCCATTCTCCTAGCCATGTGGGTTTGAAATGATGGCCCTCTTGACTGCCTTGGCCTTACTGGCCACCAACTTAAAAATTATGACTACCTCATCATTCTCAAACAGTCTCATCCTATTGACTTATATCTAGTTTCCAAGTACACCTATACTAAAATGTAGCCTGCATATTCTACCCATGAAGAGCAATCTACCTGGGATGTCATTTTCTGTCAGCGTATTAGTCTGCTCTAAAACTTTTTTTCTGGAAGATCAGGAATTCCCTGAGACTCACCATATAACTTTCCCAGCCACAGGGAGAAAGAAAGGAAAAAAAGAATTTACTTAAAGGCAAATCAGAAACTGCACAGTGGAAAGAAAAAGCTTTTTTTAGCTGCTAATATAAACCCAGTGGCTGGGGAATAACAGCATTTATTTTTTCAACATGCCCCCATAGCAGAGAAACCCAGTGTTCCCCAAGACTTACTCTTCTCTTCATTCGTTTTGTAAAACCACACCGTGTTCTTTAAGGAAATGAGAATCAACAAAATTCTAACTGAAAAATAACTTAATGAAATATTTTCCATTAACCATTGAGATATTATAGAAATTTACTTTTTTTCTCAGTGATTCTGGGGCAGAAAATACCTTTATAATCCTAATATATCACAATTCCTTTAGTGCCTAATATTGAGAGAGAGCTTTTATTTAAGATGGGAGGAATCTTAGATATCATTCAGTCCAGCTTCCTCATTTTACAGATAATAAAGCTGAGGATGAGAGTGGTAAAATGATTTGCTTGAATTCATGAACCTGCCTCTCCTAATATTCAGCCAAGTGTCTTTTCCAGAATGTCACAGTTCCCTGTATAATGAGAATCAGGTTTATTTTCCATGAGAATAAAAGAGGTTAGATTTTTAAAAAGAATAGGTTTTCCGGATACAAAGTGTCATTATGTCTATGTGAAGGAATGTTAGTGAAAGTGAAAAAAACAAAAAACTTGTGCAGAATAAAAGAAGTGACTCTTGGCAATTGACTGAAATGGAAAGAAATCATAAAAAACTTGAATGACAGGCAAATGAATAATGTGATGAGATAAATCAAATTTTGACTCTACTGAGATCAAAAGGAAGAATAGAGTATAGGAATGAAAGATGATGTCTGGATTTAACATTCATTTGGGAATCATTTCAAAATCTTGAGATAAAAGGTTCTCTAGAAATAATAAATGTTGTGTTACTTAAATTTTTAGGGACTGAGAAATGCAGGCATTGTGACATGATGTTATTAAAAACACCTATTCATTTTTAATGGAATGAGACAGAATGCACATTGTATTTTGGAGGCAAAACTGCATACTCTGTTATTCCAATGTATTTCCTTTCAATAGCAGATCAGTTGAAATTGTGAGTGGATATTAAAGGACAATATTAAACAGTAAAATAAATTCCACTGGGGAGCATTTTTTTAAAAAACAAATCTTTCATTTGTCTCATTGTCAGAATTACCAAGACCAGCTAGGCCATAGGTTGGCTTTATGAGTTAAAAGCCATCATCTATACATGGACGGCATACATTCTCTCTCTTCCATTTTCATTAGTGTTTAAGTACAGAGAGACTACTGCAGGATTGTAGAGCTTGTGTCCAATTACCCAGGGACATCTCAGCATGAATTATGGCTATTTATGAGCAAAATATACGTGACTCTAAAGCAGATACATCAGACTATAAAGCAAATACAAAATTCATCTTTTGCTGTATTCAGAGATAAGGAAGTAGTGATTACTTGCCTTATAAAAGTTTAAATATCTATTATTAACCTGACTTGCAGTACATATCAAAATATGAATAATACTAAGACCTCAAGAATATGATATTTTCAACAGTTAGAAAGCTTTCTTTTGACTAAGATTTTCATATACCCAACAGGTTTTTGTGTTGTGTTTCATTTGACTGCTTGTGTTTTCGATTTACTCTATTAAGAAATGTTAGTTCCAACCCTTGTCCTTACAGCTGTCCTTGCAGTAATATTATTCATTTTGGAATAGATTAGTGTACCCCCTTTACCTTGAATGTATAAATTATCTTTTAGATTTATTTGTTGCTGTGTAATACACCACCCCAAAATTGAGTGGTTTCTAATGTTATTACCCAGAAGCTCTTTGGGCCAGCAAAGTAGTTATTCTCCTGGGTTTATCGTTTATCTGCAGTCAGCTGCAGGTTGAGTTAGCAGTTAGGCTGACCTTGACTGGTACCTCCCATATCCCTCATCACATCTGTCACATCTGTTCAGCACAACAGTTGTCCACAAATTTCATCGTTTTCTAGCAGATTAGCCAGACTTGTTCACCTGGTGATGAGCAGAGTTTCAGGAGAATGAGTGGGAATCTTCAGGGTTTCTTAAAGCCTAGCCTCAGGGCTGGGTCAGCATCACTTCTGATGCATTCTACTGGTCAAAACATGTCACAAAACAGTCTAGATTAAAGGGTAGGAAAGACGGGAAAAACTGCAAAGTAACTTTGGAAAAGAGACGATATACAGAAAGGGATATTTGCAGCCAATCTTATAAATAACTTATCACAGGCCTGGAAGAATCTCTATAGCAAATTTCTTTTAATTACCTTGATTATAGTTAAAACAAATAAACACAAAAAGAGTGAGCCCCAGAGATGTCGAGCAACTGGCCCAAGTTTAAGAAAAAAATCTTTCATTTGTCTCATTGTCAGAATTACCAAGATCAGCTAGGCAATAGGTCAGCTTTATGAGCTAAAAGTCATCATTTATACATGGATGGCATACATTCCCTCTGGTCCATTTTCATTAGTGTTTAAGTACTGGAAGTTAACAGTAGAATTGGAATAACCAACTGTCTAGTTTGCCCAGGATTATGTCAGTTTTCACACTGAACACCCACATTTCAGGCAAACTGGGATTGATGGACACCCTAGGAGAAAAAGGAACTAGGGTTTCCTGATTCTTAGTTTGATACTATTTTCTGAACACTATAGTTGGCCTTGACACTTGATCTATATGACTAAGTAGCTACTGGTGTAAGATCAGCCTACGCTTACACTTGCATCCTCTACTAGCAAGCACACTTGTAGACATTTACCTAGCTGGTCCAATGGCTATACTGTGTTCCAAAATGGTTTAAGGAGTTTTATAAAGTACTGCACATCACAAGGGGATAACTACACAAGGCTACCTTGCCATTCTTCAAACATTCCATGTATTTTGATGTTTATGAATGCCTATTCTTTCTGCTTTGTGATTAGTCTTTCTGTCTTTCTAGAATGGTTTTTGCCTTTTTTTCTATTAATATCACTCAATTTATAGTTCCCAAATTACCTTCTCTGTGATGTAGCCCCCAACTGAAGAAATCATCATTATCTCCTCTGAGCTCCTAGGAGACTTGGCCCACATTTTGATCGCAGTACTTAGCACATTGTTTCTACTAAGTTATCTGTTATCTCCATTACATTGTGTTTTTACCTTACATGTCCTTTATTTAATATCCTCTTCCTTATCCAATAGGCTCTCTATCATTTCTTTAGTCATTGTTTCTGTTGCATAAATGAATGAACAATTTACTGAGAGCCTACTGAAATGGGGAAATTTTCACTTTCTTCACTAAAAACCCTTGACTGATTTTTCTCTTAGCTCCAGTTATCCATTTTACGCATTTTTATCTTTTCTGTTGGTATAACTTCTGCCTTAAGCAACACAGCTCTCTTATAATTTGCTGGCTTTTAATTCACTGCAGTTTCCAAAGCTAAATTCATTACATAAGGATTGTTTCTGACCCAATGCACTGCAAATTCTGCATGGGTATCTGAAGGGCTTTTGTTTGAGGTCCTGTATTTTTGTCTTTGTGGATGTCATTTTTATTCCCATTCTGGATTCAAGTTTCCAGAATATTCATAAAAATACTGGACACATAATAGGTGCTCAGTGCACTTCATGATTCATTTTTTATCATTTGCTCACGTTTGTCTATACACCCATTTATCCTTCAGGACTCTTTATAGGCCTCCTCCCTTTTGGAAGGCTTTCCTGAGAAAGTCCCTCCCTTTCTAGTTGGTGTTCTACAAACATTTACCTTAGAACCCATTCTTTTATATTATCATGAAGTGTTCAGTTCTTTGTCCCTCCATCCACTATCTGTAAACTATTTGAAGCTACAATCTGTAGACTATTTGCTTTTGCTATACCTGGCTCACAGTAGGTACCCAAACAATCTTTGTCTATGTGATTAACTAGTTAGTCAAATGGATGAATCAATCAAAAAATACAGTTTCAGAGGGAAATATTATATAAAAATAAAGTATTTCAGACATCTTGGGTCATATTACCTATGTAATAGCTTTTCCAGATTCAGAACAGCTTGTGTCTTTCTTAGAATTTGGTTAGCAGTTATAATTAAAAGAGTTCGCAGGCAAGAGGAGAAGATGCTCAGCTATCAGCTTGCTGAATTTTTCTAATTTGCTGTACTTAAACTTGCAAATTAAATTTAGACATTTTTCTAGAATAGATAAATCTAAACTATAAGTAGGATGAATTTCACCAATTGTATCAACTGATAGGATACCTACAAGTTATCAAAAAGATGTCGCAAAAGATGTGGGGCTTTAGCCAGTGCTTATAATGAGAGATGGGCCTTGGTTTGGCAGAAGAAAAGAATCCACTACAGATAAGGAAAATAAAAGCATCTAATGCATAGAATAGAAATAACACAGTATATTTCTGTAATAAGAGGTCTTTCCCATGTTTCGAATATAAGATAAAAATAGAGGTTTGAATCAACCTGATGATTGGAATTAAGCTGGGATATGTAAACTTGGCATGTTGGTATATGTGAGTAAAAGAGAAGTTTGCAGAAGTAGCATTTATGGAAGTTCAGTGGAAAAGACCAGTGACAGGAAATCACTTGTGTTAAACCAACATGATATTCTGACAGTGAGAATGGAAGGAAGGTAAATGCTCAAGAAGAGTAAGTTTCAAGTGAATTTATATTTCTGAGGGGTGGAACAGTCCCCTTTTCTAGCCTTGTCTCTTGCCACTCAGCTGAATATCTTTTATAATCCAATGATAGAGAATTTCTCACATTCATTGAATTTATTGCATCCCTTTGGGGTCTGTCATCTTTCCTCATGCAGCTCCTTCTACTTTATCTTTACCCAAAACTCATAAGAAATTCCAGTGTATTCTTTATAAAAAAAATTTTTAATTTCAATGTTTTTGGTGGTACAGGTGGTTTTTGGTTATATGGATAATTTCTTTAGTGGTGATTTCTGAGATTTGTAGTGCACTGTCACCTGAGCCGTGTACACTATACCCAATGTGTAGTCTTGTATTGTTCACCCCACTCCCAACCTTTCCCTCTGAGTCTCCAAAGCCCATTCTGTAATTCGTATGCCTTTGTATCATCATAGCTTAGCTTCCATGTGTAAGTGAGAACATACAATACTCAGTCTTTTATTCCTGAGTTACTTGGCTTAGAATAATGGCATCCAGCTCTATCCATGTTGCTGAGAAATAAATTATTCCCTTTCTTTTATGGCTGAGTAGTATCAATAGTGTATAACATTTTCTTTGTCCACTAATTGGCTGATGAGCACTTACATTGGTTCCATATCTTTGCAACTGCAAATTGTACTGCTATAAACATGAATATGCATGTGTCTTTTACACATAATGGCTTCTTTTCCTTTAGGTAGATACTGTGTTGTAGGATTACTGAATGAATGGAAGTTCTACTTTTAGCCCTTTAAGGAATCCCCATAGTGTTTCCTATAGTGATTGTACTAGTTTACATTCCCACCCTCATTGTAAGTGTTCTCTTTTCACTCTTTCATGCTAACATCTATTTTTTTTTTTATTGTAGCTTTCCTGGCAGGCATAAGGTGGTATCTCTTTGTGGTTTTAATTTACATTTCTCTAATAATTGTGATATCGAACTTTTAAAATATTTGTTGACTCTTTGTGTATCTTCTTTTCAGAATTGTCTGTTCATGTTCTTTGCTCACTTTTTGGTAGGTTTATTTGTTTTTTCTTGGTGATTTGTTTGAGTTCCTTGTAGATTTTGGATATTAGTTCTTTGTTGGGTGTATAGTTTGCATTTTCTCCCCTTCTGTAGGTTGTCTGTTTATTCTGCTGATTATTTCTTTTGTCATGCAGAACCTTTTTGGTTTAATTTGGTTTTATTTACTTATTTATATTTTGTTGCATTTGCTTTTGGGGTCTTAGTCATAAATTATTTTCCTAGGCCAATGTCTAAAAGGGCTTTTTCTGATGTTACCTTCTGGAATCTTTATAGTTTCATGTCTTAGATTTAAGTCTTTGATCCATCTTTAATTGATTTTTGTACAAAGTGAGAGATGAGGATCTAGTTTCATTTTTCTACATGTGGCTTGTTAGTTTTCTCAGCATAATTTATTGAATAGAATGTTTTTTCACAAGTTTACGTCTTTGTATGCTTTGTTGAAGATTAGTTTGCTGTAATATTTGGCTTTGTTTCATTGGTCTACATGCCTATATTTATACCAGTACTATGCTGTTTTGATAAATATACCTTCTCATTGAATTTGAAGTCAGGTAATGTGATGCCTTCTGATTTTTTCTTTTTTCGTAGTATTGGTTTGGCTGTGTAGGCTCTATTTTTGGGTCCATATGAACTTTAGATTTTTTTTTTTAGTTCTATGAAGAATGATTATGATATATTGATGGAAATTGCATTGAATCTGTAGTTGCTTTAAACAGTATGAGCATTTTCACAATAATGGGTATAAGCATGGTATTTGTTTCCATTTGTTTGTGTCATTTATGATTTCTTTAGTCAGTGCTTTGTAGTTTTCCTTGTTGAGAAGTAAGAACAAACTAAACTTAAACTCAGCATATGAAATGAAATAACAAAGATCAGATCAGAACTAAATGAAATTGAAACAAATAATACGAAAGACAAATAAAACCAAAAATGAGTTCTTCGAAAAGATGAACAAAATTGATAGACTGAGATTAACCAAGAAGAGAGAAGATCCAAATAAGCTTAATTAGAAATGAAACTGGAGAGATTACAGGCAATGCCACAGAAATACAAAAGATCATTCAAGGCCTCCATGAACACAGACTACATGCATGAAGTACAGAATCTTGGCCAGATTCTGTACGGTGGCTCATGCCTGTAATTCCAGCACTTTCAGAGGTTAAGCCGGATGGATCACTTGAAGTCAGGAGTTTGAGACCAGCCTGGCCAACATGGGGAAACCCCCATCTCTAGTAAGAACATAAAAATTGATAGCTGTTTCAAGATGAAGCTGAATATCTCCTTCCCAGCCACTGGCTGCCAGAAACTCATTGAAGTGGACGATGAGTGCAAACTTCGTACTTTTTATGAGAAGCGTATGGCGACAGAAGTTGCTGCTGACGCTCTGGGTGAAAAATGGAAGGGTTATATGGTCCGAATCAGTGGTGGGAACGACAAACAAGGTTTCCCCATGAAGCAGGGTGTCTTGACCCATGGCCGTGTCTGCCTGCTACTGAGTAAGGGGCATTCCTGTTACAGACCAAGGAGAACTGGAGAAAGAAAGAGAAAATCAGTTCGTGGTTGCATTGTGGATGCGAATCTGAGCGTTCTTAACTTGGTTATTGTAAAAAAAGGAGAGAAAGATATTCCTGGACTAACTGATACCACCGTGCCTCGTCGCCTGGGGCCCAAAAGAGCTAGCAGAATCCGCAAACTTTTCAATCTTTCTAAAGAAGATGACGTCCGCCAGTATGTTGTAAGAAAGCCCTTAAACAAAGAAGGTAAGAAACCTAGGACCAAAGCACCCAAGATTCAGCATCTTGTTACTCCACGTGTCCTGCAGCACAAACAGCGGCGTATTGCTCTGAAGAAGCAGCGTACTAAGAAAAACAAGGAAGAGGCTGCAGAATATGCTAAGCTTTTGGCCAAGAGAATGAAGGAGGCTAAAGAGAAGCGCCAGGAACAAATTGCGAAGAGACGCAGACTTTCGTCTCTGCGAGCTTCTACTTCTAAATCTGAATCCAGTCAGAAATAAGATTTGAGTAACAAATAAATAAGATCAGACTCAAAAAAAAAAAAAAAAAAAAAAAAAAGAATATAAAAATTAGGTGTGGTAGCAGGCACCTATAATATCAGCTACTCCAAAGGCTGAGTCAAGAGAATCACTTGAACCCAGGAGGCAGAAGTTGTTATAAGCCAAGATCACACTCCAAACTGGGCAACAGAGCAAGACTCTGTCTCAAAAAAAGAAAAAAAATTCTCAAGGACATGGATACATTTCTGAAAATGTACAACCCTCGTAGAGTAAATCAGGAATAAAAAACCCTGAATGAACGAATAACAAGCAGCAAGATTGGGTCAGTAATTAAAAAAAAATGCTAAAAAATAATAATAATAATAATAAGTCTAGGCTCAGATGTATTCACAGCTGAATTCTATCACACATTCAAAAAAGAATGTGTACTAATCCTACTGAAACTACTGAAACTATTCCAAAAGATAAATAGGGAACTCTCCCTAAATTATTCTATGAAGCCAGTATCACCCTAATACCAAAACCAGGAAAGGACGTAACTAAAAAAAGAAGCTGCAAATCAATATCCCTGGTGAACACAGATGCAAAAATCCTCAAGAAAATACTAGCTAACAGAATCTAACAGTGTACCAAAAAGATAATACATCACTATCACATGGGTTTCATAACAAGGATGCAGGAATGCTTTAACATACACAAGTCAATAAATATGATACATCACATAAAGACAATTAAAAACAAAAACCAAATGATAATTTTCAGTATATTCTTAATAATCCAAATTATCTTACCATTTGCAAGCTGCTAAAAGGACCATCTATTCCCCATTTATTTTTTAAAACTAAGACCAATTACAGTGATTACTATTCACCTTCTCCTTGCTCAATAATAATAATAATAATAATAATAATAATAATGAAAAAGTGAATTAGCTAAATGGATGAATTCTGTTTTTTACAGAGGGAGCACATAGGTGGGAATATAACATCAGTTATTTGAGATATGGTAGACACGTGTGAGAGAAAGAACTCCATCTTGGCTGGGAGTGGTGGCCCACACCTGTAATCCCAGCACTTTGGGAGGCTGAGGTGGGTGGATCACAAGGTCAAGAGATCGAGACCATCCTGGCCAACACGGTGAAACCCTGTCTCTAGTAAAATACAAAAATTAGCTGGTCATTGTGGCATGTGCCTGTAGTCCCAGCTACTTGGGAGGCTGAGGCAGGAGAATTGCTTGAATCCAGGAGGCGGAGGTTGCAGTGAGCCGAGATTGTGCTACTGCACTCCAGCCTGGAGCCTGGCGACAGAGTGAGACTCGGTCTCAAAAAAACAAAAACAAAAAAAAAAAACTCCATCTTGAAATATAACTGAGAATTCAAAATAGAACATGTGGTTAAAGGCTTAGACCCAAACACCACTGAATTAGACACAATAAGGTGCAAATACACTAAAAGGACACAGCAGAGTTTAGGGAAAAGCCTACATTTTAGTAAAGTATGAAACATTTAAAAGACAGAATGTAGAGACAGTGGAATAAGAGAAGTAGGAGAATGTCCTGAAAATACAGTTTTCCAGAGGCTAAAATATCAAGTTTTAAAAATAAAAAAAGGTAAACCAGTGCCAAATGTCATAAAGTGGTCAAAAACTGATAAGAGAATGATTTTCGGATTTGTCAATAATCTGATGATTGACAGGAAACATTTAAAACAACAGTTTTAGCAAAAGACATTACTAAAATGTATATTTTATTATATATTTTATTTATCCTAGGCAATAAATACTTCTCAGGAATGTAAGATTTTTAATTAGTGTTAGTAATTCTTGGTCATAGCATATGACTTTTCTCCCTTATGTATTCCAGCAATTGAACATTATCACTAGATTAAATGTGATTAAGAGACATGGGTTCTTTCTCTAACTGACTGTGTGATTTTGGAGAAGATATAGGACAAGAGAATCTTTAAGGGTCATGTTACTCTCACCCAATATGAGAATTCCTCCTGCAACCTCCTTAACCATTAATTTATTTCACCTTTCTAGATGTCCATCACTTTGTCTCTAAAATAATGCACTTGGAGTTCTAGTTCTACCTTCTGATTAAATGAATTAGAACATAAAATCACTGAGTCAGATGCATTCAACTCATTCTGTATATAGCCTGTACAATATTTTAATCTACATTTTATTGTAAAAGTTAAATATTTTAAATGTTAATAAATTTTAAAAATTAGTAAGCAAAGAACAATTAGCATGGGTACATTCTTAATGCCATTTAGCTCTTGCTTAAACTTAACAGAAAAGTCTGTTAAAAAAAAACAGTTAATATTTTTATTGACATTTCAGTGGTTGCAAATGAGTCTTTGCCAGCTTTCCTCCTGATTCTAGCATTTGCCTAGTTCTGATTTCACGTGTAGGTAATTTTTGAACAATCCATGTCTTGGAGGGCAGCATGTACTAATTTTGGTCTGACAACCTTGTAATGGGAATTTGAACAGTTATTACATTTTTCTTGTTAAAAGAAAAATGGAGGAAAGAGCATTCCAACTATTGAGAGCTCCCTAACCTTGCTGTGATGAGGTGAAGTTTGATGTAGCTATTTCCTCCTACTTTGAAATCTCATTTTTAATAACACTATTCCACACTGGGTGCTGCATGTTTCAGCTGTGAACCCACTCACCTTTGCAAGGAGTAGCCTTAATTCTGCAAATCCTACTTTGCTCCAGTTGGTACAGGATTGAAGAGAAGAATCTATTCTAATTACTCATAGTTTACTTACCAGTGCCTGCAGTGCTACAGAGAACTGAAAGCTATAACCACTGTCTTCAGTTTGGGGGAAATTTCCACAAGAAAGGCTTTTGTAACATGAACAGCTCTTGACTTACACTCAGCAACTTCCATAGGCTAATGATTATATTTTTCAACATACCCACAACAGTTTACAGAGATTTCTGCCTTATAGCAGACAAATATAAAGATTGAAATTATAAAATAAATAAAATTTTTGAAACTCTTTACAAAGTCACATAATTTACTTTATCTTTTATGTTATTTAGTCAAGTAGAATGGAAAATTGTCAAATTATCTGCTTCTCACATATTATTTTAAAACCTAGCAGAGAAGAGCTCTGAAAGACAAGGTAGAAAATGTTCTTTTTCTTCTTTTTTAGATAGAGTCTTGCTCTATCACCCAAGTTGGAATTCAGTGCCAAATCTTGGCTCACTACAACCTCCACCTCCTGGGTTGAAGCAATTCTCCTGCCTCAACCTGCTGAGTAGCTGGGATTACAGGCATCTACCACCACTCGTGGCTATTTTTTATATTTTTAGTAGAGACAGGGTTTTGCCATATTGTCCAGGCTGGTCTCAAACTCCTGACCTCAAGTGACCTGCCTCGGCCTTCCAAAGTGCTGGGATTACAGGTGTGAGCCATCATTCCTGGCTGAAAGTGTCACTTTTTAAAAAGAATAGTTTTTAAGCATCATCATATTATTAGGTAGTATGAACAACAAGTTCTAGAAAAAATAAATCACATATAATAAATATCGTTTGTTGAGTACTTAACAGAAACCAAGTTTACTTCTAGACACTCTGCATATATTATAAAATTTAATCCTGACCTCATCAAAGGAAAACATAATAAAATATTAACAAAAGTAATCCTTCGGTTAAGGTAATAGTTAACTTTACATGGATTATATCAATCAATAGATAAAAAGGACAGGTTAACATACTATTTTCCTTTGAGGAAAATGGGCAGGTGATAGTATGTATCTGAGTTTGACCTCTCCATTCTTACTGCATCTTACCACTCTACTAGTTCCATACCTGAATCCACTTCCTGTATTATTCTCTTTTTAACTGAGAAATCTCTAGAATCATTCTACAAGTGTATCATATGTTCCTCTCCCCTTTTCATACTCTGCAAGTGTTTTTCACAACTTTTGCACCCTAGAGTCTTCAGGTTATATTCCATATCAACTGGCGTAGGAGATGCTGCTTCTCATTAGGCAGTAAGAAGCAGAGAAGGATCCATGCTGCAGTAACTCTATAATGAAGGCAGGACAGTATATTTTACACTGATTTAGCCATAGAGCCTCTGCATCACATCTGGAAATGGAGATTTTATAATGCTTATTTTGCAGTTCAGGAACTAATGTTTAAGGGTTAACTTTTTCAAAGGGATTACTGGAAGCAAAAGTTTCATGAGCTTGCCCAGGGTTACTCTGCTGCTGAAGGAGAGAGATAGCATTGCAACTAAGGGTTTATTTGCCTTAAAAGTTCTATTATTTCTGTCACATCTCTGTCATGAGGAAGACTCCATGCAGCAGAATACCTAGATTTTAACATTTTTTTTAAAGAGATGCACAAGCAGAGAGACATTTTGCATCTGTATGGTTGGAGGGACCTTGCTTCATTTGCAACCAAGAAGTAACTTCTGACCTTTCTGAGACTTTCAGTACATCAAAGAATGCCTTTGCATGACTGTCTTCTGGAACAGCCTGTATAACCATATGGTAATAAGTAGGTCTGAAGTGTCATACTAGCTTATGCATCTCCTCAAATAGGCCTACAAAGTCTTAAGGGTTTACAGATGCACATTACCAGCAGTAATGACCCATACTGTAAGATGACCACAAACAGCACTTTTCCCACTGAGTCACCTGTTGTTCTGAGTCTACTAGGCTTCCTTTATTCTTCCTTTTCCTCCTCTTCTTTGTACACTCCAAGGTCTCATCCATTCAGACCTCTCAGCCCCTCCACTCTCCATTCAGAGTTCAGGTTCCAATTCAAGATCAAATCCTCCCAGCCAGGTCTTCATGTTTCCAGCAAGGCTCCATGCAGCAGTAGGTACTTGGACTTAAAAGCAAGTCTTTCACACGTGCGAATTCTTTAAAGGAAAACCACTCTAACTCAAACAAGCCTTTCTCTCATAACAGTGGGCCTCTTTTACAGTGGAACTCTGATGGTTAATTGTGCTAACAAAGTGTTATATTTAATGGAACAGTAGCTACCTTTAAAAGTTAGCCCTCAGATCGTGACGCTTATCATAAATGAACATGATTTCAGCTCCTGGAAAGTTCAAACCAGTGTTGCCCCAGAAGTCAGTTTTCCCACAAAGGGTGATTCAGAGACTGCAGATTGTACTGCTGCCATCTCTGCATTAAGCCATTAAAAGGGAAATGGCATGAGAGTTTAAATAGACCACACCTGGAATGGCAGCTGTCACCTTCACTCACAGTTGAGTAGTCACACCTAACTGCCAGGTAATCAGAGAATAAGGGCCACTAAATGGCACAGCAAGTTATAAAATGCCTTCTTAATCAGCATATATCTAGCTGGAAAATCCAGAGATAAAAGAAGAGAGGTCTGCTAAACAGATAACTAGACTGCGTGATGCAAGATTTTGCTTATTTTTAATGCCTTGCTAAAGATTCTTTTCCCTTAGATTTGGGCATTTTTTAATGCGGGGAAAGGGAATGTTTTGAGGGGAATTAGGGGGGAGGGAATAAAGCATACATGTTGAAGAAAACTCTACTATTGTGATTTAAGAGACAAAAACATAGATGCCAGAATCCCTTTGTAAAGTGAACTTGCAGTTTAAATTGTACATTGCACAATTGTGAAACCATTATATAAATGAAAAAATAGACACCATTACTGCCTTAAAAACAAAAATGAAATACATTTGTTTGGAAGATGAGAAGACTATCCAGATTTCACTATAGATATTTGCCTATAATACCACTTTAAATTGTTTCTGGGGACAAGAGGAAATAATAATAACTGTCTCCCTCTCTATAATAGAAAAACATTATAAGGTGACATGATATTTATATAAAATGTTGTCTCCAGCCAGACAAAAGCCAAATATCCCACTGTTTTCAGAAGCGCCTGATGTTTACTCTATAGCATCTTGATATCAAGGGAGTTCTTGAACCACCTCTATAGGACAGTCAGCTTTGAAAGCTACTTAATATTTTGGCAGTTGGAAGACAAATTAACTATATTCATACCTATTTATGCCTACGTCTAAAAGCTCAAAAAGCAATTAACTCAGATTTAGTAGATTTAGGGTGTGGATTTATAGTTACTAGTTTTGAACACAGCTTAGACATTAACAAAGTAGACTAATAATAAACTTAGACTAATAAAACTATCCCCAAGATCACTTTTCCCTCACTCCTGCCTTGCTTCCACACTTGTCAGTAAATTCGAGTTTTATTTTCTTCATCCCAAGTATCCTGCAGATTTTGAGGAAAATAAAAGCCCCAAGTGTAAAATACACAAGTTTCTGACAACCGTTCATAAATTCTTATTTATTAAAAAGAATTTCTAACTTAGCGTGAGGTCAATAGACTTAATGAAAAAATTTCATGGTATAAACAATATTAAAATATTCTAATTATGACAATTCTGGCAAATCCCAGAATGCATTAGATTATAGAATCAAAGGCTTATTTTCAGATGCTGCAACTATGGTATTATTCTTTTTTAAAAAATCTAAATATCTCACTGTTTCCAAAATACAGCAGAATCAAATGTTTGGAAACCGTACTTTAAACCAATTTTGAGAATTGAATTAAAGGCTGGCTAATGTTTTTTTAATAACAAAAAAATGTTATTATATAGGTTAGTTGAGTGTAACACTCTCATTGGATAGCTGGTAATTGCACTGCTATTCCTCTGTATCACCGCAAATTCATTAATCAATTGTTATGAATAATTTACATATCAAACCATAGAGTTTATAGAAGTAAAAGAAAATTCTTATTTTCAAAGACCTGATACTCTAGTGATACAAATCCATACACATACATTTTAACATGGAAGCTTATACAGATATATGTATGCATGTATATGTGCTTAATATCAAACTATTCTCAAATGTAATATAGTTTATAGAGAATAAAGTTTATCTTACATGAAACCTAGAAAGCTGAGTTGAATTTACCTAAACAGAGAATAGTGGGGAGATACACACACACACACACACACACACACACACACACACACACACACACATATATATATATATGTGAATATTTATATTTGTATATTTGTAAGGAAAAGGCCTAAGTAAAGTTAATAAAGCCATTTTCAGTAGATTGGCTTGATGAAGGTAGAAGATGTGTATATAAATAAAGGAGTGAGGAGATTAGAGAAGAGACTGAAGTCATACTTGAAGGAATCCCTGAAGGCCAAGCTGAGGACTGTACTTGATCTTATTGAGAGTGGGAGATAAAACATTATAGGATTTCCAGCATTGTGTGACAAGTGTTATTGAGCTTTCATAGAATTCAGTGAAATTAGCCCTGTATAGCAAAAGAATACATAAAGTACAATGTGCTTTTTGGCTTTACAAAGACATCATTGGGCCAACATGTGTGTGATACATGGAAGTGGGAAGAAATTGAGATAGGAAGCAGATGCTATCATTGAGATGTGTGGCAGGCAAGGTGGATGGCATGGGGAAGAAAAGAAGGGGTCAAACAGAAGAGACACAAATTATCAGCACAAAGCTTTAATAAATACTTGCTAAATGAACTAAAAAATCTATATAATATTTCAGCTCTTTACATATCCATTTTCTCTTTGTTCTGTCAAGATCCTCTAAGAGAAAGAAGCAGACTGGGTACAGAAGTTAAACTGTGGAACATTTTTCCCTTTGAGTCCCCGTTATATGTGTTCTCATACATGCTCTCATGATGCCTCTAGTCCATATTCTTAGAATAACATATATTATTCTTTTGTAACCTTGATGAATTTATAACTTTTATATTACTATCTATTTAAACTGACAGAGACTGCAACTGGTCTACACACTCCATAAGAGTGCAATGTATATTTTCTCACCACTGTATCTAGCATGTATTAAAGTTCGATAATTTTTAATTGATGTTACATTGCTATGTGAAATATCAGAGAAATTTGCAGCATATTAGCTCTGTGTTTCCTGCATAAAATTATCATCTTGAGAGCTGGCTCTAGAAAAAATGCAAAATCGGTGTGGAGAAAAACTTCTTCCCATTTTGCAATGTTACTTCAACACTCTTGACCAAATTCTTATCTCCTTCATCTGAACGCTGTCATGCCACCGTGTTTGCCTGTCATCACTAAAGAAAAACCAACCATAAAATTAAATCACTAATAATGCTAGAATAATTTGCCTCTTAAAGATCTCCAAAATAGGCCAGGCGCGGTAGCTCATGTCTGTAATCTCAGCAATTTGGGAGGCTGAGGTGGGTGGATCATGAGGTCAGAAGTTTGAAACTAGCCTGGCCTACATGGTGAAACCCTGTTTCTACTAAAAATACAAAAATTAGCCAGGCACAGTGGTGGGCACCTGCAGTCTCAGCTACTTGGGAGGGTGAGGCAGGAGAATCGCTTGAACTTGGGAGGCAGAGGTTGCAGTGAATGTAGATAACACCACTGCACTCTAGTCTGGGCTACAGAACAAGAGTCCATCTAAAAATAAACAAACAAAAAACAAAAAACAAAAAAAAACAAAAAACAACAACAACAAAAAAAAACCTCCCAAACAAGGAATCAATCGCTAGATGATAGTATTTCAGGCATTCCTGAGGTACATACTCCTGGGGTTCACCAGGCAACTACCTCTTCTACTTATTTTTTCCTTTCATGTAACAAAATAAAAATACTAACTAAACTTGGCTCAGTAATTCTTCGTTAATAAGAGAGAAAAAACAATGGTTCTTATTTCAACATATACTTCAGATAGATTTTACTATTTGAATAAGCATTCAGAATTAAAAGTGAAAGTATAGTTAAGGGCACAAAAGTATTGTGCACTTAACTGTTAACAATTGTGCCGATAATTTTTGAGGCGCAACCTAACAATGTAGGATATAAGAAAAATCAATATCAGCTTTATTCATCTTCATGATGAAATATAAGGCATTCGTTCCTTTTTTGTCCTTGGCTTTGGAATCAGCGCACTCATTTCTACATACTGGCTGTCTAAATAGAAAGATAAAACATAGCCCTGTGCAGTGGCTCCTGTGTGTAATCCCAGCATTTTAGGAGGCTGAGATGGGTGGATTGCTTGAGCTCAAGATTTCAAGACCAGCCTGGCAATATGGGGAAATGCTGTCTCAAACAGAAATACAAGGTATTACCTGGGCATGATGGTGTGTGCCTGTAGTCACAGCTACTCAAGAGGCTGAGGTGGGAGGATGGCTTGGGCGTGATGGGTGGTGGTTGAAGTGAGCAGAGATGGCACCACTGTACTCCACTCTGGGTGACAGCGTGATACCCCATCTCAAAAAAAAAGATAAAAGATACATAAGTAAAACAGAATTTCCTCTATAAGTTCTAGAAATCTAATAAATAATACCAAATGTGTAGCATTTACTAGAACTAGAGTGATCAGTTTACAAAGGAACATTACTTAATCAAGAACACCTACAGAAGTGTTACATTTTAAGAGCAATTATAAGAAATTCTATCCAAGTTGATATTTTTCAATAATAGAGGATTGCTGTTTTTTTCCTAACACATGCTTAAACTATTTTCCAAATTTTTTAAAACATGATACATTTCAGTTCATGAGAACATGATCTTAGATACAAGTTTTCTCACTGGATGTTGTAAAACACACTAGAAAAGAAAAAACAGAACAATCTATTTATAGATTATATAATGTAGAATAAGGTACTCTTTATCTAATTTGCAATCTATAAAAGAGACTGTAATTTTCTATAGTAAGAGAAAAATAACTTATATTTGCTTATCAATTGCACCTTGAATGGCTCTATATTTAATTAAACATCTACTGATAAATCTGATTGTACTGATTGCATCTATAGAATCAGAGATTGATAGAAGCCACAGAGTCAGAAGAACCATTTGCTACAGCAACAGTGAAATGTGGGATTTATGTGACTTCAGCCTGGAATGGTTTATTTAAAAATGGTAAGCCTCTGGTAGCATCAATAATGCCAGGATATTGTCTTTCAGCATTTATGCATGTAATCCTGATAGTGCAGTCCATTGAATATTGAATTACAGAGAAGATTCCAAGTCAGATCTCTACTAGAATATAGCTGTTTTTAAAGTGTTAAGGCAAAAAATGTAAAGACGACAAAATTGGTAATCCCAAATGTACCAGAACATGTTTATATAGGTTTGCCAAGGGAAAGAGAGAGAGAAATATATTACGTTTAAGGGAGAACCTGTCCATATCAAGACTGTTTATAAATGACACCCAAAGTCGCATATTGCAGAGTGGAGAGGAAAAGGTTAGACTAACCTCCTTCCACTTAACTGATTTTTTTGAGACTGTATAGATAATGTTTTAAAACCAGTGCCATTTTCCTTTCAGTTAAATTCTCCAGTTACCAATCCACTGTAGACAGTGACAAAATTGCAAGGACATAGAGTCTAAATGAAACAGACCGATGAGGCAACATCTCAAGAAGGCAGGATACAAATGATGAAAGACATACACCAGCAACCAAGTTATCTTCATGATCCAGAGGCATGGCAGAGAGAGATAAATGTGTCCCTGAAGTTCTCAGAATGAAAAGTTAGGTTCATAGTTAAAGCGAGCTTAACATTCCCAATCTCATTCTATTCATTCTCTACCAAAAGACACAATAATACTGTTCAGTTTACCTACTACAATTTTATCTTTTTTCCTTCTGGCAGTGTCTTTTGTTTATGAATTAAGTAACTTTTTTATTCTTATAGTGATAATAACGCTTAATATGTGATCTGTCCTCTTAAGAAAATTTAAGCATACAATTCTTCATTGTTGACATAGGTGCAGTGTTGTAGAGCAGATCTCTAGAGCTCATCAAAATATGATTTAAGATATTCAGATCAAACGTTTTTTACTCAGGATTATTTCTCTGGGTAAACTCAAGGAAAGAATTTGGCAATTTATGGTCGTCAATTCTATACCTACGAGCTGTAATTGATTTGTCACTGATATACATTTACTAATATTAGTCTATTTATTATCAGTATTTGGATCATATTCCAAATTGTTAGTTTTATGTGATGGTCAAAACACTTTGTGGCAGGGAGAGCTTAAAATATTTTTATGAATTTCCGTCTTAATATGATGTTTTAAAAATGTGCTCACATTAAAAATTTTTTATTGCATCTGTTTTCTAATACAATTCTGATTTGATAAATTATCACATTAATTAAAAACCTTCAGTTGCTCACCTTTGTCCACTGTTTAAACTGCTTAGTGCAGTGTGTTAAAAGTTCTTTGATTCTGGGATCAAACTTTTTAGCCCCATCTTTTTTTTTTAAATATGCTTTAAGTTCTGGGATGTATGTGCAGAACATACAAGTTTGTTACATAGGTCTAACACATGCCATGGTGGTTTGCTGCACCCAACAACCCACCATGTACATTAGTTATTTCTCCTAAAGCTACACCTTCCCTAGCCTCCCAACTCCCAACAGGCCCCAGTGTGTGAATGTTCCTATCTGTGTGTCGATGTATTCTCATTGTTCAAGTCCTACTTTTGAGCAAAAACATATGGTGTTTTCTGTTCTTGTGTTAGTTTGCTGAGAATGATGGTTTCCAGCTTCACCCATGTCCCTGCAAAGAACAAAAACTCATCCTTTTTTGTGGCTGCATAGTATTCCTTGGTATATATGTGCCACATTTCCTTTATCTAGTGTGTTATTGATGGACATTTGAGTTGGTTCCAAGTCTTTGCTATTGTGAATAGAGCTGCAGTAAAAATACAGGTGCATGTGTCTTTATAGTAGAATGATTTGTAATTCTTTGGTTATATACCCACTAATGGGATTGCTGGGTCAAATGGTATTTCTGGTTCTGGGTTCTTGAGGAATTGCCACGATGTCTTCTGTCATGGTTGAGCTAATTGACACTCCCACCAATAGTGTAAAAGGATTCCTGTTTCTCTGCATCTTCTCCAGCATCTGTTGTTTTTAATGATCACCATTCTAACTGGCAGGAGATATCTATTGTGGTTTTGACTCGCATTTCTCTTTTATTTTCTTTTTTTCACATTTCTCCAATGACTAGTGATGATAAACTTTTTTTTCATGTTTGTTGGCTGCATAAATGTCTCCTTTCGAGAACTGTCTGTTCATATCCTTCGCTCACTTTTTGATGGGGTTGCTTTTTTTCTTTTAAGTTTGTTTCAGTTCATTGTAATTTCTGGATATTATCCCATTGTCAGATGAGTAAATTGCAAAAATTTTCTCCCATTCTGTTGGTTACCTTTTTACTCTAATGATACTTTCCTTTACTATGCAGAAGCACTTCAGGTCAATTAGATCCCTCTTGTTAATTTTGTCTTTTGTTGCCATTGCTTTTGGTGTTTTAGTCATAAAGTCTTTGCCCATGCCTATGTTCTGAATAGTACTGCCTAGGTTATCTTCTGGGGTTTTTATGGCTTTAGGTCTTTTATTTAAGTATTTTATCCATCTTGAGTTAATTTTTGTATAAGGTGTAAGGAAGGGGTCCAGTTTTGGTTTTCTGTATATGGCTAGTCAGTTTTCCCAACACCATTTATTACATAGGGAATCCTTTCCTCATTGCTTGTTTTTGTCAGGTTTGTCAAAGATCAGATGGTAATAGATGTGTGACATTATTTCTGAGGCCTCTGTTCTGTTGCATTTGTCTACATCTTTGTTTTGGTACTAGTACCATGCTGTTTTTGTTAACTGTAGCCTTGTAGTATAGTTTGAAGTCAGGTAGTATGATGCCTCCAGCTTTGTTCTTCTACTTACGATTGTCTTGGCTATGTGGGCTCTTTTTGGGTTCCATATGAAATTTAAAGTAGTTTTTTTCCAGTTCTTTAAAGAAAATCATTGGTAGCTTGATGGGGATAGCATTGAATCTATAAATTACTTTGGGCAGTGTGGCCATTTTCACAATGCTGATTCTTCCTATCCATGAGCATGGAATTTTTTTCCATTTGTTTGTGTTCTCTCTTATTTCTTTGAGCAGTAGTTTATAAGTCTTTAAGAGGTCCTTCACATCCCTTTAAGTTGTATTCCTAGGTATATTTATTCTTTGTGTAGCAATTGTGAGTGGGAGTTCATTCATGATTTGGCTCTCCATTTGTCTGTTATTGGTGTATAGGAATGCTTGTGATGTTTGCACATGATTTTGTATCCTGAGACTTCGCTGAAGTGGCTTATGAGCTTAAGGATATTTTGGGCTGAAAAGACAGGATTTTCTATATAATATACAATCATGTCATCTGCAAATAGTGACAACCTGACTTCCTCTCTTCCTATTCAAATACCTTTTATTTGTTTCTCTTGCCTAATCACCCTTGCCAGTACTTCCAAAACTATCTTGAATAGGAGTGATGAGAGAGGGCATACTTCTCTTGTGTCGGTTTTCAAAGGAAATGCTTCTAGCTTTTGCCCATTCAGTATAATATTAGCTGTAGGTTTGTCATAAATAGCTCTGATTATTTTGAGATATATTCCATCAATACCTAGTTTACTGAGAGTTTTTAGCATGAAGGGTGTTGCATTTTATCGAAGGCCTTTTCTACAGAAGTTCTTTTTCTTCTGCTCAGAACTTTTCAGTCCTTGAAAAATGTTCTGTTTTGAATATTTAGAGAGCTCTTCCTTTCCCCACTTAACAACTCTCGCTCATTCTTTAAGACTCATTTTACATGTCATCTCCTTCATTCATTCAACAAATACGTAATGAGTACTTGCTGTGTACCAGTCACTTTGCTTAGTGCTTTATAAATTAATTCATTTAATACTCCCAAATGTTTTTGTGAAGTTCATATTAATGGTATCATGATTTTACAAAGACAGATAAGGACTGCCCACCTTTTGTCTCACTCCAGTCCAGCTACCATCCTGACTGACTGTGGAAGCTGCAGGGGTGTCTTTCCATTACCGGATTGCACTGACACCATCAGTCTTCACTACCAGGCAGTTTCTCTAGGACTGCCTCCTCTCCCACGGCCAAACCACAAAGAAGGACTAACTCAATTTTCTAGACTGCTGTACGTTTAGAGTAAAAAAAAAAAGACTCCAATTAATGTGACATAAACCTGGTTGCAACTTGAGAATTCCAATCTAGAGATTCAGGTTAGTTTGTTAGCAAAACAGCTGTAGTTCCTGCTATGCTTCTATGTGGTGACTACAAGTTGTCTTTTTCTTCCCACCAACTGTTAAGACTAATTAAAGTGTAAGATATTATTTGTATTTAGCTCACTTTGATCAGTATCAGAAAATATTTATTGAGTGACTACTATTCATACAAGAGCATCTGTAAACACACATACACACAAACAAACAAAAAAAAAAACTTAATTTAATGACAAAAAGCAATTCAAAATCTTGAGAGAGAACTGTCCTGTAGAAAGAAGTTGAGTATATATTTGAAGCATGTTGTTTGCTGGATTGATATGGCATATTTAACACATGAAGATGCCAGCAGAATGTAAATGTAACAGAGAGATTGGGGTTGGAAAAATAGGATACCTCTGTCTTTCCTAAAGTTCCCTAATATGAGCACAAGATGAGACCATATGCTCAATTTATACCAGAAATGATTTGGTAAAAGATGTATTTTTTAATTATGATGTAATTTTTAAGGCACAACATGTTAGTGGAATTTGAGAGATTGTTCTATTTTTTTCTATATGCCAGATTGGAAATAATAATTTAAATGAAAAATTAGACATTGTTTAAAAAAATTATAAGGTATTTTTGGCTTTGAAACTCAGAAACTGCGATATTTATTAATATGTGGCCCAGTGAAGTGTGCACGAAAACAAGAATCTGGTTCTACATTCATGTATTACCTCAAGCCATTCATATAAAAAATTCAGGCCAATGACCACAAGAGGGATGAGGAAGAGAAGATGTTGGATGGATCTGTCTGAAGCCATTACTGCTTTAGAAAAAGAACAACCTCTGCCTGCCCTTTCATTCTTCTAGTACTCTAAGACAGTCCCTCAGCCAGAATAGCAATAAACTGTCTTGGCATTTGGCCCAAGTTTGGGCTCCCTAGGCACAGATTGTTCTTCTATCAAAAAGTCACATATGAGATCCATCAGTACTAGCAAGCAGAGAAAAGTACATTAGTCCTTCTGACTGCTGGGTCAGTAGAATTCATTCATAATTCACTCAACAAACCACAGTTTTATGTAAAAGATAAAATACATTTTGCCTTGCTGAGAGCTAAACTAAATGTATTAATGAACCAGTTAAGCAAAAAGAAGTCACCTTCGTATTTATCTTATGTAATTGTCACTTGTAAAACAACCTGTAGAGCATGGAAAATAGCCTAATAAAAAAAATTGATGATTATAAATTGAACTTAGAAGAGTATTAATATAGTATATTCAAATATCACTGATTACTGGCTTGATTATCAGAGAGAATTAGAAAAAAATAATCTTTAAGGAACTTCATTACCTGAAAAGAGAAAGAGGATAAACCTAGTGTGTTTTCTTATTTTTTTTTCTAGGTATAAAAAAACAGCTTCTGAGAAATAAATAGGAAGAAATATAATTGCCTATTACAATTTTATTTGACCCTGTATAATGATAATATAATATCTTTTTTTTTCCTCTCTATTATTCTTGACTAATCATCTTTGGAAGGTAAGTCTCATATTATTTTACATGTAGATTTTTCACATTTCTTCTTACAAGTTTGAATAGTTGATTACAAAGTAAAATAAAAGATTTCAACTTACTCTAAACAGAAAGCATTGGCACATAGTGAAGTGAATGATATACTGTATAATACCTTCCAAGAACCTCTTTGGGATAATAGTGCAAATTGAATTGCCTGTCTTGAAAGCACATCACAGGTAGCAGGTGAAGAAATTCTCAGCTTCCCTGATTTCTTTCCAGCCAGTAAATGTGTCTGTCAAAGTCACATGATCAGCACTACTTGCTTGCTTGGTTGGACTTGTGTTCAGTTAAAATAAAATAAAATAAAAAATAAAAGAAAATACTGAAACAAGCATATGCTTGTCTTCTTCTGGAAAAAGGACCTACTATCTTCTGAAGATAAAGTCGATTTTAGGCAAAAACGTTGTGTGTCTATTAAAATCACCCTATATGCTATCACTCAAAATCATATTTTGAGTATGTTCAGAACCAGGGTTCTAGTATTTCTCAATCCATCTTGAGCACTGATCTGCTTTGTGAAATTGAGTGAGCCACTTCCCTGAACTTTCAATCCTTGTCTTGCAAAATATTGGAAATAAATAATGCTCTTTCCAAATTCTAGTGTCTTGTTTATGTTATAGAACTCTGCTGTGAGGAGAAAAATATAAAAACACAAAATCTATGAAGATTCCTAGCCTGATAGTATCTGTTGCAAAATAGCATTTCTGGGAGGATTATATGAAGTAATACAGATGAAATGCCTACCACATAGCATATGCTCAACAATGTTAATCCACTTGCCGCAGGGTCACTTCCAGGATCTCCCTCTAGTAAAAATTGTCTTTACCACCTGAAAAATCTCTTTGAGTCTGGCATAATAGCTGCCATTATGATTACTAAGTTGAAACAAGACTTAAGAGAAACTGAAAGTCTAAAATTGTTGTTGCCAAGTCAGTACACTAACTTTTGCAGGAGATTTTTTTTTTTTTGGTAAAGAATGGCATTCTATTTCAACACACTGTTATATTGCATACATACTTTACTTCATAAAACATCTATTAGTTATTCAATAAGTAGATAACATTCACTTGGATAAATGAATGAATAAGTCAATGAATAAGTGCTTCTCCACTACAGCACTAATGTATAAGGTATCTTGGGCTGTGTGTTTCATTAGATTAAATAAGAGAAACTGACTTGCTCTGTGATTTGGCCTGTGTAACAGATTCCTATAGTGAATTCAGTACAAACTGGGAAAATTTCAGTAACATTTTGACCCTCACAGTTTTTTTCTCTTTTGTGTAATGAGCACAGTAGCACATAATTTACAAGATTTGTCAGAATTGAAGATGATATCTAATATGTCAAAACTATGGTATGAGATAAATGTGTGTATTTTAAAGTAAATTTGTATTACTTTTGAGTATATCATGTACTTTTATGATAACTACTTTAAATTTTCTTTTTAAATAATATTTCTTAGTGCACACTGTTAGAGTATTGGAGACTCCCTCACTACCTTTGGACCAGGTTGTTGCTCATGACAGCAGAATGAAATTTGCTAACCTCCACTGTGATTCTGAATTTCTTGTGAACAATACCAAAAAAAAAAAAAAAGATGTGAAAGGCAGTACTGCTCATTACACTATACTTTCTTTTAACCATGACTGTTTATTATTATTTGGTCATCGAAATAAGAAAATGACATTGATATAAAATGCAAATGACTCTTGGAGTCAATAATAAATTACTGCTCACAAAGTATGCAATAACAAGTAATTGATTTGAAGCCAGGCAGAATTGTAGACTTATCTATTGTCTTCAGCTGTGCTGAGTTAATGAGGATTTCTAATTACATTGGATTTTAACTAATATATCTTTTTCATTTTGAAAATTGATTTTATATTAGTGTCATATTTTATGGTTTACACAATTACCTGACTAAATAAAGGTTGACAGAATTGACCATAATCAAAGGCTTGGGAGTACAATAAGCCATTTTAATGTATAGAATATGTTTTCTCTTTTCAAGAATACCCATTGTGTTTTTAAATTTTTTATGTATTATTGTTAAGAATTTCTCTTTTAGAATTGTAAAATGGGCAAGGAAATAGCTTTTGGTAACTAAAAAGCATTATTCACGTAAAGTTCTTTGTATTTTTCAAATTACATGGTTTACCTAGAAAAAGGTTGAAAACCTGTATCTGGCATTTAACATTTCTATTTCATAAGCCATATACATTTTATTTTTTCTTTCTTTCTTTTCTTTTCTTTTTTTTCTTTTTTTTTTTTTTTGAGACAGAGTCTCCTTCTGTCGCCAGGCACCAGGCTGGAGTGCAGTGGTGCGATCTCCGCTCACTGCAACCTCTGCCTCCTGAGTTCAAGCAATTCTCCTGCCTCAGCTTCCCAAGCAGCTGGGACTACAGACACGCGCCACCACGCCCAACTAATTTTTTATATTTTAGTAGAGATGGGGTTTCACCATGTTGGCCAGGATGGTCTTAATCTCTTGACCTCGTGATCCTCCCGCCTCGGCCTCCCAAAGTGCTGGGATTACAGGCGTGAGCCACCGCGCCCGGCCAGCCGTGTACATTTTCTACATTAACCATGTCAGAGTGTGAGCTTTTAGGCTCCTTTTTAAAAGACTGGTTCAAAATAGAAAATTCCAGACATTCTTTGGATGTCACTCACCAAGGAACACTTACATATGCCTCTTGTGAAAAACAAGAGGCACAGACCAGCCACTGAAGATACATTCTAAACTTTTATTTGGCTTGGATTGGAACTGTCCAGTAGCATAAACAATATTGCTCTATTCTCAGCTGGAAACAGTTTAAGCTAGAAACACATATTACTAGAGCCAAACAAAATAGATCAATTTGTCCATGGTTATTCATTTATGTTTCTCCTTGGGGGTCCCTAAGAAGCAAATGATATGCAAACAGCTGCATGATTATTGCTATACTCTTGTTGCTATTTGGTGATTGCTATTTACATGTAAATTACTACTTGGAAAAGAACAACTTCTCTTTACCAGCAACCAGACAACAAAACGGTTCTTACTAAGCTGTCCAAGATTAATTACTCAGAAACACTTCCTAAAGGAATCATTCTTTAGAAGACTGCATTTCCTACAAAAGTAATTTTAGAATGAATAAAATATAAGAGAACAATCCCACCATGATTCTAAAGCAATATCTATTTAATAGGCAACATTAGAAGACTATGGAAGAATATAGAAACGTAGGTTTCTTGCTGTGAGGACTGATTGGCAGAACGGAAAAGAAAGAAAAACAGAAAGCTAGAGGAGATGCTTAAAGACAGATGAAAAGAGATTCAAGATAGAATTGATTTATTTGCAAATTTTATCTCTGAGTCAGGCTAGATGATATCACTCCTCACCCTTAATGTGTTTATACCTAAAAATTGTCATGAGACTAGAGATTATTAAGCTGCCTGAATTAGGCAAATTAAAAAAAAGTAGTTCTGTATATTGGTGTCAGTCAATACTTTGGTGCCGTTCTTTACAAAACAAAATTAATTTTATTTAATGATCTGAAAATTGATATATTTACAACTGGGTCATAATCTATACTCAGTTTTGCATATTTTTCTCCTAACATTATATGAAATGTCATTTTCATATTAATGTAACCATCGCCAAATGTTAATGATTGTGTAATATCTCATTTTATGCCTGCACTGCTACTTACTTAGTCCCCTCACGTGTCGTTTTTCACATTTCACTATCATAGGACATTTTTAAAAAGAAATACGTAGGTACACATCTTTGCTTTACACATTCAATTACTTACCTGGAATTTTTGTAACAAACATGTGATTAAGGATTTTTATACCTATTGACAAATTGCTCTCTGGGGAAGTTATCCAATTTACACCACCATTAAATGAGTAAGAGAATGTCAGTTCCTTCATTTGATTTCCTTTAAACTGATCACAGTATCAATAGTCTACTTAAATAGTGTCTCTTTTTGTTTTCATTCAGTTCCATGTTTCAGAGGATTTTAATCAACGCAAAGGAGTTCAAGCTTGATTAGTATAGTCAAGAAAAATGGGAAAATAAAAGGATTTATGATTCAACAGGAGAATCGTAATCTATTTAATCCAGGGTTCAGTCTGGTTTTTCACAACTGAAATACCTATAATTATAAGCCATAGATTTGGGGGAAGAAAAAATAAAAATTTCAAAAACACTTGAAACAAAGTGAAGACAAGGTTAATTTTCAAATATACTTTGGAGACTTGTAGATTTCACATAAATTAATAGGATCAAAAGTGACAAGCTTATTTTTACATCACTTTTGATAAATATGTTTGACTCTGTATTAATCAGGATAGTAAGGGAGAAAGAAAGATATAAATATACTCTATTACTATTTTTAAAAATTACTCATAATGTAATAAAAATAAATTATTTTAAACTTATTTTATTATAATAGCATCTAGTATTTTTAACACATATGTAATTCTATAGACCATCATTCAGCATGTCTTTTCAACAAACATTTTATTTTTCCAGTACTGTATGGGTGAAAAGCATCCCCTTCACCTTTAGAAAACTTGCTGAAAAAGCAATTCCAAAAAGGCATATTAATTGGAGAACAAGGCATACAGATTTATTGGATCACAGTTTATGTGACATGGGAGCCTTCAGAATGAAGACCCAACTCACTCAATGGAGTGCAGAAGCTTGCATACCATCTTAAGGTTACAGAAAGGATGAGGACTTGGATGCTGGCAAAATAGGAGAGCAGAGAACAGAAATTCTGAAAAGGAGCAATAAATTATCTCAAGGGAGAACTCATGGACTTGAAGAACATAAAATGGCCTAGACTTTTGGATCCTTATAGTAGACAATGTTTTGTGACAAAGGTCTGCCTAGGTTTTAGATAGATTTTAGTCTTCCTGCAATCTGGGTTTCGATAATGAAAACTCAGGGAAGGAAACAGAGGTGAATGTTTTCTTCTTTGGTGTGACCAGACTTCAGGCAGAAAAGGGAACTTCAGCCTGTGCTTTGGGAGAGGTAGAAGATTACAAAACACTGGCGGCAATGTGTGCGGAGGACAAATATTCCTCTCCTTGGTGGTCTGTCCAGTTTTTATGTAGAAGATAAGTCAGAAGTCTCTCCTAGCATCTGTTGATCTCTAAAGGCCTTTAATTTAAAATATTCATTATAGCAGGGAGCCATATTTTGAAGTAGTATATCCTGTGCTCCTCCGGTACCTACCGTGTGCCAAGCATTAAGTCCAGGACCTAATGGTGAATAAAATAGAGTCTCCTGTTTTATTTTCACGTAGATTCTATTGTAGTGGGAGGAACAGTCAAAAGTCAAGTGAAAAACATAGCGAAGTAGAGAAAAGTATTGTGAAGAAAAATAGAGAAGATTAAAAGTATGGAAAATAATAGAGGAGTACTGCTTTTAAAAAGATGAATAGGGAAGAGGTTTTACGATTCTTCACAGAGACAGAACCAATGGAATGGATAGGCAGACATAGAGACAGATGTATAGAGATAGACAGACAGATACGGACAGAGAGGCAGACAGATAGAGGATTTATTAGGGGAATTGGCTCATGAAATTATGGAGTCTGAGAAGTCCCAGTTCAGGCTATCTGCAAGGTAGAGACCTTTGGATGCCAGTAGCAAGCCTTAGTTCAAATCTAAACACTTCAGAACCAAGAAAGCCAATGATATAAGTCCTGGTTTGAGGCTGAAGGCCTTAGAATGGGGTGGTAGTCGGGTGAGGAGGTGAAGAGGTGTAGGTCTTGAATTCCCAAGGTCAAAGAACCTGATGTCCAAGGACAGGAGGAGAAGAACATGTTCCACTTTCAGCAGAGAGAGACAGAGGGAGGCCAATTCGTCTTTCGTCTATTTTTATTCTATCTGGGTGCCTAGCAGATTGGATCACATTGAAGACGGATCTTCCCCACTCAGTCTATTCAGACTTACATGTTAATCTCCTCTGGGAACACCCTCACAAACATACCCCAAAATGATATTTTGCCAGTTTCCTCAAGGTATGTATTTTTTTATTCCATTCAGGTTGACACCTAAAATTAACCATCAGAGAAGTCCAATCTGGAGAGGTCAGAGTTGAGCATAGATCTGAGTAAAATGAGAGGTGAGCCATGTGAGTGGAGTGTCTGGGGAGGATGCTCTTAAGCAGATGAAAAAGTGGTGCAAAGCCTCACGGCTGAAGTATGTTTAGGTGTTTGAAGACTCGTAAATGGGCCCTTCTGGTGGCCTAGTTAGTGAAAGAAGAATTGTCAGAAGGGAGGTCGAAACCAAGCGGTAGTGGTGGTAAAACGTGGAGTGGACGGAAAACTTACAGGTTAGGCCACAAAAGTACTTTGGATGTTTTCCTGAATGTGTCTGGGAGTCTGATATTATCATACTCATGTTAACTCTTCCTACTGTGTGAAGAATGGATTCTAGGAAATGAGGAGGTAAGCAAGGGATCAGTTCAGAGGCTTCTGAAATATCCAAGGGAAAATTATTGAATATGTTTTGTAGATAATTTGACTGATTTGCTGTTGGTGTAGATGGCGGGGATGGGAAAGAAGTAAAGTACATTAATCAGAACTGTGAATTTGATTCTAAGGTAATAGTTTAAGGACCAAAACATTATATAAATAGTTTAGCAGAAGTATATTCCTACATTTTTTATTCCTATACTCACAATTTTTTTTTTTTGCATTTTAACATTTCTGAAATGAAATATCTCCACCCACTCATTCTACCCTTCACCCTCTGAGAAAATGTGGTATTTGTTTAAAACAAAGTACTGTTACTTAAGTAAGCTCTCTTTCTCCACCACCCTAATCCTAGAGTTAGGTGACAAATGAATTAGGCAGAGAAATGCATTAGGCAAAGACTTACAGCTTATGGTTTTTTGCTTTCTCTTTTTCACCGGCTTGCTGATCGTCATAGTGCCGAGTGGTCAGTGTTGAAGGATAGCTGCATGGAGACAGCATGCCATCTCATTGAGCTAAAAAATGTGACTGTCAAAAGAAGTGGGGATTCCATCTTCCAGTACATTTAGTGTGGTGTCTCTGAGTTTTTATGTACATACCATCAATAGACACTTTCTTACAAGTGCATTTTTTTATGACTTTGTCACTATTTGAAGGTAATGTGCCCAAATGTGTTACCACATTTAATCTTCAAACTTTCTAATACATACCTAATTAACAAAGGGTTCACTGTGGCATTTCTGAATAACTTTGATGAGACTTGTCCCTCAATTTAGCTTCCAGCTAAAGACTATAAGTAGAAGTTCCAACTCTTGCACTGAATTGTTTTTTCAGGAGAATGTACTCATCTTTGTCTTATAAGAGTCTGACAAAACTATTCAGCCTTAAAGTTTGTGAAATAGTGTAAATAAATCAGTCCATCACAAATTTCTGCCCTTTAAATATGAAATGTTTTTGCCACCAGGTTTTTCTATTATTGTTAGATATAAATCAGCACTTTCTGTTATATCCCTATATGTGTCTAGTTTTAATATTCCATGCAGATAAAGGAATCAAATTCATAAATAATACCTCTTAACCTCCTATGTGGAATAAATATAAATATAGTGAGTTGTCATGCTAATTATAAATGTAATGTAATGTAATGTAATATAAAGCACTTTAGCTTAAACCCTTTGATGTCATTTAACTGATTACAATGCCATTCATTTCAATATTGAAATTAGTCATTTTGGCTAATTTAAAAATTCTTCCCTAAATTTTTTATTGAACCATTAATCAGTCAAATTCCTAAGAAAAATTAAGACAGTTTTCGTATTCCAGCCAAGAATCAAAACAAATTTTACATCTCAAAATGCTTTGAGAAACAGAAAAGATATTGGGTGGAAAAGATATCTAGCATTGAGTACTAATACTCAACGTTAATAACAGTGAATGACTATAATGTAGTTAAGTGGGGTCAGTGGATTATAAATATATTGATTATAAAAATATTCCTATAATAAAATTGAGTTAATCAGTATTTCTTGGGCACTTACTAGGGTTAAGGTAGTTTTTAAAATTATTAGCTATAATACCATATTAAAGAACAAAACAAAGTTTGGAAATTACTATGTCATCATCAACTTAATTTGAGTCCACAGTGAAGAGCTGTTAGATAGTAAAGGAGGTCTTTAGGGCATATCAAACGGGCTTATAAACTAAAAAGTTCTTTCTCTTCTTTGTAAAAACAGCTAATAATTATTTTGTGTTTACCATGCAGCAGGTACTGTGCTAAGCACTTTATGTTCAATATCTTTTTTAATATTTCCAGAAACTCTCTGAAGGCATTCTGTTATTATAAAAGATACAAAAACTGAGACTCCGAATGTTTAAAATAGCTTGCTTAAAGTCTCTTGAAGCAAGCAATGAAGACAGAATATGAGCGCTGCCATTATGACTCTACATCCCATTCTCTTGAAAACAGATGTTAGAAATTTTGTAAATATAAGATAAACACCCCCCTTTCCTATTATTTATGCAATATGTCTCCTTTTTTTTCTATACATAAGCACCATCTTATATAAACTAAACATAAGGGCAAAGGTTTGTAAATACATATCAAGAAAACTACTATAGAACCTGGCAAGAAGTCAGAGAACAGAGAAAGGTTAACAGCATGCAAAGAAAAAGTATAAAAGAAACACAGATGAGAGGCAGGGATCAGCCATCAGGAAAATCTTTAAAGAGATAAATGAGAAGACCCAGTTCAGAAAGATTCCTGGCTCTGAGACCTGGGAATAAAAGCAACTAATTTGGAAGCATCAATACTGTATATTGTACTGTGATTTAGTATAAACACAACAATAGTGCTCAGAATATTATCCACAGCAAAAGACATTTATCTTCACTCTTCACAAGTCTTGAAAGAGTAACAGATTTCCTAAAGGGAATAAAAGAGAGTGGGAGCTTATAGAGAAACTCATGTTTATAAGGACCTAGACAAGACAGGCATCAGGATTAACAAATAAAACTGTGTACCAATAAATTGCTCATGTGAAAGTTCTGTAAACCAAGGTTCTTCACATGTGAATAAAATAGTTATTATGCTTTAAACTATCAGTTTTCAAACTTTAGTATGCATACAATTAATCTGAATGGCTTGTTGAAATACAGATGTCCAAGTCTCATCCCGATAGTTTCTGATTCCACAGACCTGGTGTGAGGCCCGAAAATTTGCATTTCTAACAGGTGATTGCTAATGCTATCGGTCTGGGACACTATCTCTTGAAATTTGTAAGGATGATGTTGCTAAGATTTGAAGATAAGATGTTGTAGATAATAAAGTGAGAGATACTGTACTCCATTCATCTAGTTTGTACAGACATTTTTACCAGGTTTTTTTAAGTTAACTTTTATTTTACAGTTAAGGGATACATGAGCAGGTTTATTAACTGGGTATATTGCATGATGCTAAGGTTTGTGGTATGAATGATTCTGTCATCCAGGTACTGGATATAGTACCCAGCAGTTTTTCAACCTTGGACTCTTCCCTACTTCTTCCCTCTAGTATTCTCCAGTATCTATTGTCATCTTTATGTCCATATGTACTCATTGTTTAGCTGCCACTCATAAGTGAGAACATTCGGTATTTGATTTCCTGGTCCTGCGTTAATTCACTTAGTATGATGACCTCCAGCTCCACTTTGCCACAAAGGACATGATTTCATTCTTTTTTATGGCTATGTAGCCATAAAATATATGTACCACATTTTCCTTTTCCAGTCCACCACTGATGGGCTCACAGGTTGATTTTATAACTTCATTATTGTAAGTAGTGCTGTGATAAACATGTGAGTGCATGTGTCTTTTTGGTAAAACAATTTGTTTTCTTTTGGATTCATATCTGGGAATAGCAATACTGGGTCAAATGGAAGTTTGACTAATGGTCTATCAATCTTGCTTATCCTTTTAAATAACCAGCTTTTGGCTTTACCTATTCTTTGTATGCATTTTGGGGTCTCAATATTTCCTTCTGTTCTGCTCTGATTTTACTTTTTTCTTTTCTCCTCCTATATTTGGGTTAATTCTTGTTTTATTTTTAGTTTTTCTAGGTGTGATGTTAGGTCATTAATTTGATATCTGTTTTTTTGAGGCAGGTATTTAGCACTATAAACCTTCTTCTTAACATTGCCTTTGCTGCATCCCACAAATTTTTGTATGGGCATATCTGTTTATATTTATTTCAAATAATTTTTTGATTTCTTCCTTAATTTTGTTGTTTACCCAGAATTCATTCAGGAGCAAGTTATTTGATTTCCATGAAATTGTGTGGTTTTGGAAGATCTTCTTGTTATTGGTTTATATTTGTATTCCACTGTGACTCAAGAGTATGTTTGGGATGATTTTGAGTTTTCTTTAAATTTATCAAGACATGCTTCATGGGCAACAATATGGAAGATCTTGGAGTATGTTCCATGTGCAGATAAAAATAATTTATATTGTATGGTTGATGGATGTATTTTGCAGATGGAGTATTCTGTGTCTATTAGGTCCAATTTATCAAGTGATGAGTTTAAGTCCAGAATTCCCTTGTTAATATTGTACATTGATAATCTCTGTAATACTGTCAGTGGATCCTCCTCTGTTATTTTGTTTCCATGTGAGGCTTTTTGTAGGTCTAGAAGTATTTGTGTTATGAATCAGGGTGCTCCAGTATTGGATGCATATATATTTAGGATAGTTAGCTTTTCTTGTGGAATTGAATTCTTTAACATTATGTTATCCTTCTCTGTCTTTTTCTTTTTTACTGTTATTTGCTTCAAGTTTGTTTTATCTGATATAAGAATAGTAACTTCTGCTGTTTTCTATTTACCTTTTGCAAGGTAGATCTTTCTTGAACCCTTTGCTTTGAGCCTATGTGTGTCATTACATGTGAGATGGGTCTCTTGAAGAAAAGACAAATGGGTCTTGTTTTTGTATCCAACTTGCCATTCTGAGTCTTTTACGTGGGTTGTTTAGATCATTTACATTCAAGGTTAATATTGATATGTAAGATTTAAATCATATTTTGAGTCGATAGCTGGTTGCTTTGCAGTTTCTATTCTGTGATTGTGTGGGCTATGTACTTAAGTGTGTTTTTGTGGTACAAGGTATCACTCTTTTTTTTTTTTCTATTTTGAGATAGGGTCTCATTCTGATACTCAGGCTGGAGTGCAGTGGCATGATCATAGGTTACTGCAGCCTTGACCTTTGTGGCTCAATTGATCCTACCACCTTAGCCTCCCAAGTAGCTGGGACTACAGGTGCACACCACCATGCCCAGCAATTTTTTTTTTTTTGTATTTTCTCTAAAGACAGGGTTTTGCCATGTTGCCCAAACTGGTCTCAAACTCCTGTTCTCAAGCTATCCACTCACATTGGTTTTCCAAAGTGTTGGGATTACAGGCATGAGCCACCACATCCAGCTGGTATTGTTTTTTTGTTTCCATGTTTAGGAATCCCTTAAATATCTCTCATAAGGCTAAGCTAGTGATAAAAAATTCCTTTAGCACTTGCTTGTCTGGAAAAGATGATAATAACAGTCCTTTGAAAGCAGTCGTAAGTTCCTGCATCATGATCCCCTGGTTTTCATCATAGTTTTTAATGTTATTTTTCTTACAAAAGGAAGTTGTCCCCCTCAGTTCTGTTGGAGCTTCCATTCCCTGGAAGTTGTTAAGATCAAGATAAATAATCTTTTTTTTAAAAAAAAAAATGGTTTTACATGAATCCTACCAGGGGTCAAGTAAGTAGAAAGCCAAATGAATCTTAATGGTTCATTAACAGACTTTTTTGTTTTGAAACAGAGTCTCATTCTAGTCGCCCAGGCAGGAGTGTCATGGCGCAATCTCAACTCACTGCAACCTTTGCCTCACGGGTTCAAGACATTCTCCTGTCTCAGCCTCTTGAGTAGCTGGTTTTACAAGTGCCCACCACTGCATCCAGCTGATTTTTTTATTTTTAGTAGAGGCGGGGTTTTACCATGTTGTCCTGGCTGGTCTCAAACTCCTGACCTCAGGTGATCTGCCTGACTCTGCCTCCCAAAGTGCTGGGATTATAGGAATGAGCCACTGCACCTGACCCCCATAAACAGACTTTCTTAGGTTAGGAATAATGGCTACTCTGAATCCCGTATTCTCTTTTCTAATATCCTCTCCGCAGGTGATCTCCATTGTATCAATTGTCTTTTATGCACCAATTATGCTGTATCTTTGACTCAAATATCTAGTCCCAGCTCCAGACTCATATGCCCAATTGCCTACTGAACATCTCCACTTGGCTGGCTTTCTCACTTTTACATGCCCAAACCTGAACTCATAATCTCAACCTCATTTCTAAACTTATTTTTGCTCCTTTTTTTTCTATCTCAGTAAACAGAAGCATTATGTGTTCATGTGTTTAAGCCAGAGATTTAAGAATCTTCCTTGATACTTTTCTCTTTTACCACATTTAATCAATCAGTAACTGCAGCTGATTATCCTATAGATTGTTCCTGTTTATTTTAAGCAGAGTAATGCCTTCCAAAGAGGTCCATATTCAAATCCCCAGAACCTATAAATATGTCAGATTACATAGCAAAGTTTTGCAGATGGATGTTATGTTGCTACAACTGATAATAAATTAGAAAAAAAATTCCTCATTCATTCCTATGAACCTAATGTCATCACAAGCATCTTTAAAAGCAGAATAGTAGAATTTAAGAAGGATGTGGCTATAGAAGAAAGGCACAGAGAAATACAACATTGTTGGCTTGGAAAATAAAAGCAAATCCACAGTTAAGGTATGTGTGTCATCTCTAGAAGCTTGAATGGGCAAGGAAACTATAATGACACCATGATCCTTCTTGCCTCAGAGGCCTTTTCTGTGCTATTACATCTATCTGGAATATTTTGCTCCACATCCACTTCTATGCCACCCCCCTAAGCCAACTTCTACCTGGCTACAAGTTTGATATAAAATATTTCCCAGGGAAAAGCTATCTGAATTTGCATAATACTAGATTGTATCCCACCTCCCATCATGAATTTTAATAGTGTTCTGTAATTATACATTATATCACTTGCTACTATTTCAATTCGTTAATATTTGTGTAACAGTTTGTTCACAGAGTCTATGTTTTCTCCAATAGACTTAAGCACTAGGGAATATGAGGCCAGATAATATATCCACTTTATTTGTTGTGATATCCAAATAACTTGTACACTATTTGAAATAGAGTAGGTCCACAGGAAATATGTACTGAGAGAGCAGATAATAAATAAATGGATGGATGGATAAATGGATATTAGGTGAGTGAAATGAGAAAATATGTTGATAGAGCATTTTGCCAGTTTAAGGTAGACTTTAAAGTGGCTATACCCCTTTCAGATGGCCTTTTTTCTATTCACAGTTAGAAATTTGACAGAAACTTTCAAGTTGGGTTTTCAAAGTAGATTTGTCTTAATCTGGACCAATGGGCCAGTAAACGCCCCAGTCCATAAGAGTTATTTGCCATTCTATGACCATTTTTTATGCCTTCATTTTACACTTACACACAGACACTCATCACATCAAAATTCCTTTGAAGATTGAAGAAAGAGATTGCAATCGCAGATAAAACTGCAGTTGCTTAGAAGTGTGAGTAAAGCCCATTTTCATCAGTATTTCTAAACAGTGGCATAAATATATGGCTCTCTGTGCATGAATATTTTTCAATTTTCTTGGGAGCTACAGAAGTGCTTTTGGTCTCTTCTACATACATTTAAATCGACTGGTATGAAAGATTTCCCTAAAAAAACAAATAGCTAAAGTCCAAGAAATTGCATATCACAGAGGATTATCATAGTGCTAAAGAAAATACCACAGTTGTTCATAGTCACACTCTTTTCTCAGAATCACATGTGACACCTACAATTAGTATATAAAAAAGAGAATCTTATATATATGTGTGTGTGTGTGTGTGTGTGTGTGTGTGTGTGAGCGCACTGTATTAATCCAGTTAAAAAAAAACCTGATTAGTACAATGAGTGGTTGTACTAATCATTAGCTGTGATTAGTTTTTTAAGTGGATGAGTACAACTTTCAAAAATAAGAATATAGACTGGCTGGGCTCGGTGGCTCAAACCTGTAATCCCAGTACTTTGGGAGGCTGAGGCGGGTGGATCACGAGGTCAGGAGATCGAGATCATCCTGGTCAACATGGTGAGACCCCGTCTCTACTAAAAATACAAAAACTTAGCTGGGCATGGTGGCACGTGCCTATAATCCCAGCTACTCAGGAGGCTGAGGCAGGAGAATTGCCTGAACCCAGGAGGTGGAGGTTGCGGAGAGCCGAGATTGCGCCATTGTACTCCAGCCTGGGTAACAAGAGCGAAACTCTGTCCCAAAAAAAAAAAAAAGAATATAGACTGGAAATTATAAATTGAAAATACATTCTAATTTTTACTGATGTGTTCTATTAGCTTCATAAGTGAAATAAGCAAGTAACCTCTCCTCTCAAAAAAGAAAAAGAAGCAATACATAGACACATACCATATTCAAATTAAACCCACACTTTCTCATTGATATCTGCATATTCTTTAAGAAAGGCAAAGGTAAGACTTAAAATTCAAACATTTCAAAGACATAGTTATTTGGAAAGTTTGCATTTTATGTTTCATTCACTTTCCTTAATTCCCTCTCTCATTCATTCATGTATTTATTCAGTACATTTCTTTGAATGGCAGCCATATGCTAGACACTGTGTTAAGCATTGGAGAAGTACTTGCAAACACGACAGACGTAGTCCCAGCTCTCACGTACCTTAGAATAGAGCTATAACAGAACAGAATTGAATGTGTTAGTAGTACAAAGAATATGGGAAATAACATTTTGTGTAAAGGGAACAATATGTATAAAAGTACCGAAGTGAGAAATAGGTGGGCATTGTGAGCAAGGTTCAAAGTATCCAGTGGCAAAAGATGAAACACTGCAGGCTTATCAAGCAGGGCTGTGCAGGGCAGGTGTGGCTGTGTGAAATAAAGTGCTTCTAGAACTGTGCTTGAGTACCCACAAAATGTCACGGGTTTGGGCTAATTTTTTTGTTAGCTTTTATATTGCTTAGGATGCATGCTATGCTCCTAGATAAGATTTGGAAGTGGGAGTGTATGGATGCGAGCAGAATAAATAGCCTCGTGGGGCTGAAGAAAGGTTATTGCTTGGAGGCATGGGAATTAAAGAGATGGCATGATCCACAGGAAGTACAGTTTTGGTGGGGGAAAATTGGGCAATTTAAGCAGGATTTTTATAACTTATTGTTAACTGACATGGAGGTAAGTTTTATTCCATTTCCCATAACCATTTTCAAAAAAATACCTATAAACAATGGCTTTTCAGTTACAATTGTATGCTGTTGATCAGTTGTTATGTAATATTGGTAACTGAGAACAGGGCTAAGGGGTCTCCCTGAAATTCAGGTTTAAAATGTTAAGTAACTTTTATTATATCCTCATGGCAATGGTAAGAAAATTAAGCACGGGAGTTACCTGATCTTATTTACAGTTTAAAAGGTTTTCCCTGGCTTTTGTGTGGAATGAAAGGCATTGCAGAGAAGCAAGAGTGAGTATAGAATCACTAATTAAAAGGCTATTTTAGTCTTCAGGAGACAGAGGATAGCGGCATGGACTAGTGAGCTGGTGATGAAGAGAGAAGGAAAGAAGAATTTCAGGTATGTAGGGGAGGTAAACATGACACAGCTTGATAGGATTTGACATGGAGTGTGAGGAACTGAGCGACTGTGCTCTTTACTGACATGGGATCTGGGAGGCAGAATAATTCCTGGACAGAGTAAGAGGGGGTTCAGTAGTTAACTTTTCAACATGTTAAGGTTGAGGTATTTATGAGTTATCCAAATGACTATGTTTGGAGGGCAACTGACACAAAAAGCCTGGACTTGATTCTTTGGCAGATGGTAACAGTTGAAACAAAGCAGGTGGAAGAGATTGCCAAGAGAGTATAAATGAGAGGGAACGAAGCCCAATGCCTACAAATGGAAACAGAAAAAGGATGACCAGAGAGGCAGGAGGAGAGAACAAAAGGCATGTCTGAAAATAAAGCCAAAGGAAAAGAATTTTTAAGAAACAGTCTTATCATCATAATGTGCTTACCAATGAGGATTTAAAACTCTCGAATTTACCTCCTTGCCTTATGGTTCAGATAGGCTGCAACTGGGGGAAGGGAGGTTTGAACAAAAGTTATTTCAACAAGTCTTTGATGAGGGCCATGGTATAAGCACATATAGAGTATTCTAGGGACCTTAAGGAAGCATTTAATTCAGCTTGGAAGGGCACTGAGGCAAGGAGAAAGGTAGAGCAGGGGTGTCCACACACGGGACTAGCATGTACACAGGCTCAGTTTAGAGATGACAGTAGGTCATAACAGATTCATTTCCAAGACTAGGCCTTAATAGTAGAAGAACACTGGACATTTGAGGGCTTTAGGCAAAGGAAAAGCCACATCTTGTATAGTGAATCTGGCTTCCATCAACATACTTAGTTGAACTCTGAATGACCTCATTAGACAACTTCTCTTATTAGACTGAGAACTCTTTGAGGACCAAGATCAATGCTTATTTAGGTTTCTAATACTTATTTGACTGTGAGTTATTTATCTATCTCCTGGGCCAGTTTCTTCACCTTTAAAAGTACACACTTTATTAAGTACACACTTAATAAAATGATTGTGAAAATTAAAGGGCAATAATAGATATAATAATGCATCTCATATAGAGCCTGTCTGGCACATACTAAAAGCACAACATATGCTAGGAGCTGGTAGTGGGAGGAGAGAGATTAATTGGGGCAGTACGTGTAGTAACTGTAGTAATAGTTGAGGAAGTAAAATCAGCTCCTCTTACTATTTAAATATTGTCTCAAATTTTAGAGTTTCTAAGATATATTTGTTGGTATTTCTAGTTTATTTTTACATGGAGTTATCATGGATTAGTCCATTATGCACATTCCTGAAATAAACTTGCTAGTGAGGATGCTACAGCACTTAGGATGAATCATATTTATCTTTTGAGAATATCATGTGACATTATAGTTAATTTTTAGTAACTAAGCAATAAAATCCCCAAGTGTTTCAGACGTATTTTTACAACGGAAACCAAATGATGTGCTGTGTATTATGAATGTACCAATGGTTCTAATATTAAAGATGACTATTTTGCAAAAACAATATTTTCCTCGAGTACAATCCACCTGCCTTGATAAAGCTAATATTTATGATCACACAGTTTTTTGTTTTTCATACATGGCAAAACTAGTGTTTTTGAATTATGATCTGGAAATAAAAAGGCAACTCATATTTTTCATTTTTGGTATTTCTCTTTTGGATTATCATAGAATTTAATTATGTATTGTAAATTATTTAGGCCTTTATAAAATAAAAGAACAGTATATCTTATTATTAATTTTAATGATAGTACAAAATGGACAGCATAAATAAGAGACAGTTGGAAATTCTGTGGTCATTTTCTTAAAAATGACCACATAGATCAAAAGAAATTATATACACTGATGTTTATATGCAGTCATTGGCAATGACATTAATGATGAATAACAAGTTACATATGCAGTTAATGGTGAGTTCAACCGTTGTCACCCTTCACACAGGCTGTCTGCTTTTAGATACTCTGCATAAAAATGTACTGTCACCAACAGATATGAAAAGAATTGCCAACATGAGAGGATTAACTGTTCCATTCAGGATGTCCAGCTGGCTAATGGGATTCATTTTGGTTTGTTGTCAGATTCAGCCTAGCATATTTAATTTTTGTTCTCTTGAAAGTATAGATTTTCACTGAGATTCTGCACACATAACACCAATGAAAGTGGTACAGTAAAAACTTGAAAAATCCAGACTTTCTGTTTATCTGCTAGATAACAGAACACAGCCACAAAGAAAATATAATTATAGTTTTGCATTGGGAATGTATTTATAAGGGCTTATTGGACCCCCGATAGATATTTTGATCCTGATACGATTCACCGAGAACCATGTAAAGTTATACATGTGGCCACATGCCTCTTCTTCACTCATTCCCTCAGCACGTATTTATTAAGCTGCTCTCTGTTCTCAGCAACAATGAGCTTGACCCCCTTTACCATGTAATCTGAAAAGGAATAGACTATTTGGCCTTTTGTTACTGATATTAGATCTATTGGGAGGTTAGCAAGGGTAAGTAATCAAGATACTTGCTGGTAACTGGAGTTAAAAATTGAATACTACAATTTTGTATCTAATTTCAAAGATGGTTCTCCCTCAAATTCAATTTATAATGTCATTTGATTTTGATTATTTTTTAATGATACCAAAGATGGATTTATAGATAGAAGAACCAGGAAAAGCAAAAGTTAGCCTAGTGAGTGAAATGTCAGAAAATAAAAAGGATTGCCAGGATAGAAATCAGAAATGCTAAATGGAAAAATGAGATAAATCTACTAAAGGTAACTGATAAATTATGTCTTTAAACTTTTAAATATATCAACAAAAAAAAGATAAAAGAAATATGTCTTTCACAGGAGATAGAGAAGGGTTCTTATCTGCTTCCAATAATTCAATTACATTCAAAAATAAACTCATTGAGCATGACTCTTTCCTTTAAACTCAGTTTTTATGAAAAGAAATGAAATATGAACTTGGAAGGGCAGGCAATAAACCCTTGAGGATGTGCTTAGAGAATCTCATTTTCTTCTATTTTCCCCTGAAAGGGTGGTATTCTCGATGAAATTCAGCCTCCACGTTTTATTGGCTGTATTTCCTTGGGCAAATTTACTTTTCTAAACCTCAGTTTCACCAATCATGACATGGGTGGTAGGAATTTAAATGAGGTAATGAATATAAAGTGCTTATGTCAGTGTCAGGCATATGGCTAATGCCTAATAAATGATCAACTGAAGTTTTTTTATTCTATTAAATGTATTTGTTTATCAATCAGTTGACTTCGTTGGACAAGAAATCTCTGTAAATCAGGAGCTATCTGTTAATTATTTTTGTATCCTTAGCATATAACAGAGTGCCTGGTACATTTTACCTGCTCAGAAAATGTTCATGCAACAAAATTGCACATTCTGATCATCCATCAGCCTTAAATGCCTCTATCACTTCCTACCAATCTGCTTAAATTTGACTTAACTTTCAAGATCCAGCATAAATAAACATTCTCCCAAAAGCTTTCCATGGACTCCAGTCCACCTACCAAATACAAGCACAGTGAGTTGCCCTCCCTCTGTATTGCAGTTGTGTTTTATTGTTCTCTACACTACTCCAAACATGGGGACATTGCAATTATTTGTTCATGTGTTCATGCTTTCCCTCCAATTAACTCATCTTCTTATATTTAGAATTTACACCATAGCTCATATGTAGATAACTCTCAGTATGTACTGGTTTGATTAACAGTTAATTTGTTCATTGATTCATTTAGGTGTTTATTATGAAAGTTAATTATATTTTCTCTTGAGATTCTAAAGACATAGACAACATAATTTAAGTTGTGATAAGAAACACTTACATTCCTGTTTCAATATGTGTTATCTTGTTGTGTTGGATATAAAAGGTTTTTTAAAAGAATTATATTTCAATCCCTCAGATAAAACAAGTGTCCCTCTTACCATAAAATAGTGAGAACTAGGTTAAATCACTTTTCTAATTTTCTTCCATCACTAATATTTTTAAATAAGTAATATACTGGTTAAATATTCACTACTTGCCCAGCACAAACTAATATGGCTAGTTTTTTTACACAAAGAATAAAATAATTGTGAGTATGACACTCGCTTCTGCTTTCCAATATTGGTAACATTTTTAACTGTGCTCTTTCCTAACTAGAAAATATGGCTATTGTCACAAGTGTAGTTTCTAGTATTATTTTGTAATTTTTTCATCTTTCATTTGGGTTTATGATCTCTTCTTTCTATCTGGTTTCAATCATAACTTATAAGTTGATTCTAAATGATCGTCCTTCATCTGTTTTGTTAGATATTTATCTGCTGTTCTTTGAGTTAAAGTCTGGCTTCATTCCTGTTTGTAATTTATTGGATACTGGTATGTGATATTATTTGTCACCATTATCTGGAATTTCAGTGCCATGGTCAGGGGCATATAAAAATGATACTCTCAATCTATAGATCATAGAGTATTGTCTTAACTTTGGATTAGTGTTTTGTTGAATTAGGAAAACAGATGTGACTAAATCATCCATAGCTCAGTGAAGATTAGATTAAACACAGGATTGTCAGAGTAAAGGTATAAAAGAACAAACATCAGCATAATACTGGTCTTGGGAATTTGAAATACTTTACCCTTGAATATGGTATTCAACACTGGCCATTTCAATTCTTCTGTTCAATATAAATGGAAATAAAATTTCTTCATATATCACTCCTTATAGCAGTGGCATTTTTACATCTTTTCTAAAGATCACATATTCATCTGTATTTGGACTTAGAGCCTGCCAGAAATCTGATTTATGCCAGTTATTTTGCTTTTCTTCTAATTTAGTTTGAGGAAATAAAATGAACTTTGCTCTATTTCCCTTAAAGATTATATTTTTGATTCTGGAGGGAAAAAAGGACTTAGTTTTATGCTTGTGTTCTTTTAATTTCTTTCAGTTTTTTGGAATAATTGACATCAATCTAGTGATAAAATCAGTATACAAAAAATAGTATATGATTTAATGATTTTTAACTACCTGGACAATTGCAAGTGTGTTTATAGCACTTTCAAAGCTCTTTCTAAACAAAGGTAAAAGGGTCATCACTTGTTTAAGCAAACTGTATGTAATTCCAGTATGGATTTGTTATTACACCATTCAGTTATAAAGGGAATGAAAATAAATATGTGCCTGGTTTTCCTAAGTCAAAAGAAAATAGAGTAACATAGAAAAAGAAAACAACTTTGGAAAAAGGATAAAAATTATATGTTATTTTACTTTACCTTTATTATTTAGTTTGGATACCACAAAACATCTACAGTAATGTGAACTCCCTTACCTGCAAGGAAAGTTAGAGAAATTAAAATGAATTCAGATATTTTTATCATTAACATTTTAAAATAAAACCTACACTTACTTAAATATGTATGTTTACATATGTGTAATATAATAGATATTTTAACTAAAGTATATATATATACTCCAGGTATAAATATAGAATTCTATGGCATATAAAAGATTTAGGGTGAAGAGAAGGATGTGATTTTATATTTTCCTAAACAAAGATGTTTTCCATTCTCCATTTCTCTTTTAAATGTAAAGCATTCTTCCAACACGTGTCAAATAGTGTTAAACAAAATAAAATGTAAATATCCATTTTAATGTTCAGGCTGTTTTACCCATATAGGAGGCTTATCATGTGAAATTCCTGCTGTGAACCAATAATTCAGAGTTTCAAATATAAATTTATTTCAAACTGGAAATGTTGTAACCGAGCAAGTTAGAAGGAAAGCACAACACTCTGAGTTCCACATTAAGAGTCCTTTATTAGCCCGAGACTGAGAGATGGCTAATGCTCAAAATTCTCTCAGCCCCAAGGAAGGAGCTTGATTATCTTTTATGTCTTGATTTAGGTAGGGGAGAGGGTACCTAGCTGAAGGGGAATTTTACATAAGCGGAATAAACAAGTTAGATAAAGGAGGAGGTTCCCAGAATTGTTGGTTGCTAAGGGTATTTCCATAGAATCACTAAGCAGGGACTTTTCATACAATCAGTCACCAAGGAAGGTATTTACAATAGCAGGTAGGCTTGCCAAGCAGGATGTGGTTACAGTGGTTACAGGTACTGTGAACAGTGTGAACCACTCTTTTTTTTTTTTTAATTTTTATTGCATTATAGGTTTTGGGGTACATGTGCAGAACATGCAAGATAGTTGCATAGGTACACACATGGCAGTGTGTTTTGCTGCCTTCCTCCCCTTCACCCACACTTGGTATTCATCCCCAGGCTATTCCCCCCCATCCGCCCCCGCTGTCCCTCCCCCATTTCCCCCAACAGTCCCCAGTGTATAGTAGACCGCCTCTCTGTGTCCATGTGTTCTCATTTTTCTCACCCACCTATGAGTGAGTATATGCGGTATTTCTTTTTCTGTTCTTGTGTCAGTTTGCTGAGAATGATGTTCTCCATATTCATCCATGTCCTTACAAAGGACGCAAACTCATCATTTTTGATTGCTGCATAATATTCCATGGTGTATATGTGCCACATTTTCCCAGTCCAGTCTATCATCGATGGGCATTTGTGTTGGTTCCAGGTCTTTGCTATTGTAAACAGTGCTGCAATGAACATTCGTGTGCATGTGTCCTTATAGTAGAACGATTTATAGTCTTTTGGATAGATACCCAGTAATGGGATTGCTGGGTCAAATGGAATTTCTATTTCTAAGTCCCTGAGGAATCGCCACACTGTCTTCCACAATGGTTGAACTAATTTACACTCCCACCAACAGTGTAAGAGTGTTCCTATTTCTCCACATCCTCTCCAGCATCTGCTGTCTCCAGATTTTTTAATGATCGCCATTCTAACTGGTGTGAGATGATATCTCAATGTGGTTTTGATTTGCATCTAATGACCAATGATGATGAGCACTTTTTCATATGTTTGTTGGCCTCATGTATGTCTTCTTTTGTAAAGTTTCTGCAGCATGGTACTGGTACCAAAACAGAGATCTAGACCAATGGAACAGAACAGAAGCATCGGAGGCAACACAACATATCTACAACCATATTATCTTTGATAAACCAGACAAAAACAGGCAATGGGGAAAGGATTCCCTATTTAATAAATGGTGTTGGGAAAACTGGCTAGCCATGTGCAGAAAGCAGAAACTGGACCCCTTTCTGACACCTTACACTAAAATTAACTCCAGATGGATTAAAGACTTAAACGTAAGATCTGACACTATAAAAACCCTAGAAGAAAATCTAGGCAAAACTGTTCAGGACATAGGAGTAGGCAAGGACTTCATGAACAAAACACCAAAAGCATTGGCAACAAAAGCCAAAATAGACAAATGGGACCTAATCAAACTCCACAGCTTCTGCACGGCAAAAGAAACAGTCACTAGAGTGAATCGGCAACCATCAGAATGGGAAAAAGTCTTTGCAGTTTACACATCTGACAAAGGGCTGATATCCAGAATTTACAAAGAACTCAAACAGATTTACAGAAAAAAAAAAAAACAAGCCCATTCAAAAATGGGCAAAGGATATGAACAGAAACTTTACAGTGTGAACCACTCTTAACGGTTCAATGCTTTGAGTGCCGCGTGACCCAGTAATGCACCTGAGGGGCTGCGGCAGGGAGGGAGAAGCAGGGCTGGAGTTTTCAGCTAAAATGGAGTCAGTCAAGCTAGTCCAAGTTAGGTTACCAGAGAAATATTCCAGAAACTATTAACTCAACTATTAACTCATTTAAAAATGTATCCACTGAACACCAGCGGTGGGGCAGGTGCTATTTTAAATATTGGAACTCTCATGAAGAAGAAAGCAAGAAATTACACAGTAGATAAATTATAATCTTAAATACTGAGATGATAAATGAAAAGGTGAAAATCATTTTTATCTGATTAAAAGCTGTCACAAATTATCCATTTAATATTATCTAAATAAAATCCCAGGGAAGTTGGTGACTGTGTGTGTATGTGTGTGTTTCTGTATCAAGTGTCCTGGAGTCAAAATTACAAAACCTGGAATCCAGTCACTTACTGAGAACTTGGGCAAGTCACTTTATCACTGAGCTTCACTTCCGCTGGTAAATTGTGGTATATTTTCAGGTTGATAAGGAAAACGCAATTAGGATATGATTAATTGAAATACATTATAAAAAGTACTTTAACACAATTATGCAAAAGATTATATGCGAGCAAAGAGCATAAAGCATTACTCATATTTCTGTGTCATTCTGCCAACAGTGTAAAGGGTAGTTTTGATAGAACTGGAAAGAGAGCCAGGGATGCCAGTCAAACTGACAGAAATATCTGGATGAGTCCCTAAACATTGGTATTGGCAGTGAACTTAAAGAATAAAAACCTGACTTGAGGGATATCTTAGAAAGATACAGTTAACAGAATGTAGTTACAAAATAGATGTCAAAAAGGGAAATAAAGGACGGAGAGTCATCTGGATTCAACTTGGATAAGGGTGCCCTTCATTAAGATAGAAACATGAAATAGAATAAAATAAGGGAGATGAGAAAATGAACAGGTTAAGAAGAGTTGATTTAAGGGTACTTTCAAAAATCCAACTCAAAATGTTCTGTAGGCAAGTGGATATATAGTACTGGCACTAAGGCAAAAAAATGAGTTGATACCAGACATTTTTGAATTAACGTTCATTGATTCAATAAATATTAATAGAGCACCTACTACACACTAGGCACTCTTCTAGGTACTAGGAATTCAGCAATGAACAAAACAAAGTCTCCACATTAAATAATTTATATTGTATCTGGCAAAGTCAGACAACACTTTTGTAAAGAATGTGATTTGTCAGATTGCGTTAAGTGCAATGGATAAAAAAATAAATGAATGGAATAGAATGCCAACAAATAGGAATTCGGATTTTGGCTTTACATATCATGATCATAAAAGACCTATTCATTTAAGAAGAAGTAAACAGATTACTAATTTTGAGGATTAAGTGATGGAGAGTGGTAGGTGATGTAGTTACAGGGATTGTAGGAAGACAGAGTGTAGAAGGTTTTACGGTCACGTAAAGACTTTGCTTTTTCACTCTGAGTGATAAGAAGCCTTTCAAGTGGCTGTGGAGGGGATCATATATGACTTTTTCTCCACTGGATTGCTATGATTACTGAGTGAAGAATGAGCTGTAGGAGTGTAATGGCAGAAGCAGAGGCACAGGTTAGAATGCTATTGTATAAATTTTAGGCAAGAAATAAGGGTGGCTTGAACTTCAATGCTTGGTAGTAGAGATGATGAGAAGTGATATCTTTCCAGACATGTTTGGAACGTCGAAATGACAGGATTTTCTAGTTGACTGGAGTTTGAGTGTATGAAAAAGAAATGAATGCAAGATGATTCTAGGATTTTTGACCTGAGGAACTGAAACAAATAAAGAATAAAATTGGTCCTTATTGATGGAAACATTTGCAGAAAAAGTAGATCTACTTGCCTGAAGAATTTAAATGAGAACCTGATATACATAAGAATATTTGAAGATGGTTAAATACATACAACGGTAGCCGTAGATGCAGTCACAGGGTAGAGCTATGGAATAATCAGCATATAGATTATAATTAAAGCCCCAGCTTAGCTCACCATGGAATCTGTGCTAGTGAAAGAAATTGTAGAAGTAGCACACTTGAAAATTTGAAGGCTTCGGAAATAAAAGAAAATCAGAAAAAGAAACTGATTTACATATTCATTTAGATAGAAAAAAAACAAAACCAAAGTCAAGAATAGAAAGTATTTCAAAAAGAAGAAAAGAGTCCCTTGTGCCAAATGGTGTCGATATGTCAAGTAAAGATGAGGACACAGTTTTGACCGTAGCATTTTACTAACATGGAAGTTAGTGGTAACCTTGACAGAAGCAGGTGTGGTAAGCCAGGAACAAAAATCTTATTAGGGCAGTTTCAAGAAATCATGGGATAATGGCCAGGTGCAGTGGCTCACGCCTGAAATCCCATCACTTTTGGAGGCCAAGGTGGGCAGATCACCTGAGGTCAGGAGTTTGTAACCAGACTGGCCAATATGACAAAACCCTGCCTCTACTAAAAATACAAAAATTAGCCAGATGTGGTGGCACTTGCCTGAAACCCCAGCTACTTGGAAGGCTGAGGCAGGAGAATCGCTTGAACCTGGGAGGTGGAGTCTATTGTGGGCTGAGATCAATCAGCCTGGACGACAAGAGTGAGATTCCATCTGCAAAAAAAGAAAAAAGAAAAGAAAAGAAAAAGAGATAATAGAATAATATTTAGAGAAAGAGAGAAAGCAACTCATAAACTCATAAGGAGGGGAAGAAACTGATAACTAAGAAGAGAATTCCTGGCTTTCAAGTATGGAATGGCTGACAAATCCTAGTGCACATAGAAAGGTTAGCCCAGCAGAGTGCCAGAATAGTTTATCAAGAGAATGAGAAGAAGTAGAGCAGAAGCAAGGCCATCACTTAACATTAAAGAGGGGAAGAGATAGAAGGTTTCAGCAGCAATAAGGTGGTGTGAAATAATTGCCTAAGAGAGCAGAAGAATAAATTAAGCAGTGATCTCCAGGCAGTATTAAGAGATTACTTGAGTTAGTGCTCATGAATTTTAAAAGAAATATGCCAACATGGTTTTGTAATTTTCTCCAGCTGTGTTTAACTGTATGGGTGCAAGCATAGAGAAGGTGGAGAGTTTAATTTAAAACAAAACTTTAGGTTTTAACAAGTGAATATGATACATGCAAAGAGGAGGAAGAAGCAAGAACATGTAAAGTGGTTATAATAACTCATCTTGGAATTTAAGCCACATAAATAGATGGCAGAGGATGGTGAAATTAATTAATTGTTGGCCCTTGTGGGATTGAAGGCTTGCTGGAGTTAGGGAACAGAAAAGGGTAAACTAGGAGGATGGAGTTGAGGTTCAAGAGTAGGATATTTGCAATTAAGATTATTAAGGAGTTTTAATTACTAATAAAAGAAAGGTCAAAGGTCAGACCAGAGGGGGAAGAGCTGAGATGAGTTAGAGGACAGAGGAGGGTAAGAAATTGAGAAGCCAGTCTGGGCTGAGTGGCTCATGCCTGTATTCTCAGCACTTTGGGAGGCTGAGGCAGGTGGATCACCTGAAGTCAGGAGTTTGAGACCAGCCTGAACAACATGGTGAAACCCCATCTCTACTAAAAATACAAAAATTAGCCGAGCATGGTGGCGTGGATCTGTAATTCCAGCTCAACAGGAGGCCAAGGTGGGAGAATCGCTTGAACCTGGGAGGTGGAGGTTGCAGTGAGCTGAGGTCATGCCACTGCACTCCAGCCTGGGTGACAGAAGGAGACTCCATCTCAAAAAAAAAATTAAGAAAAAAAAAGAAAACAAAAACTGAGAAGCCAGAGAAGTAGAATAATTATCTGGGATATTATAATCACCAAGAATTAAGACATGTAGTGTTAGAATGAAAAATGGCAAGCTGCAGAAGGAGAGGCATTTGGAACATTCTCAGAAGACATAATAATGACTTACCTCTATTTCGTCCCTAAGGCATTTCGTTACAATTTTGTACCAGTCTTCTCAGAGTGAAAACATCTTAAAAACCAAGGAATATTATATTAATTTTCTTTCCCAGTGATTGTCAAAGTGTTTGGCACAGAGTGTCCTCTAAATCAGCATTTGTTATAAAAATGAGTAAAATAGTGTAGAAATCCTAACCTGACAGGGTTATTCAAGTTATCTAACTGGTGATTAAGTTAGGTAGCAAGTGTGTAATTTATGGTAAGCTGAAAATTCTTACATACTGTCATGGGTAATTTGAGGTACCAATTTGACTGGATTAAAGGATACCTCAAAAGCCAGTAAAACATTATTTCTATATGTGTCTGTGAGGGTATTTCTGGGAGAGATTGGCGTGTGAGTTGGTGGACTGAGAGGAAAGAGCTGCCCTCAGTGTGGATGAACACCATTCAATTGGCTGGGGTCCTGGATAGAAAAAAAGGCAGAGAGGAAAGGCAAGTTTGCTCTCTGTCTTTTTCCTGGATCTGGTACACCCTTTGTCTCTTTCCCTTGGACATCAGAACTGCAGGCTGTCTGGCCTTTGGACCCTAGGAGGCCCCCAGGTTCTCAGGCTTTCCCCTTAGACCAAGAGTTACACCATCACCTTCCCTTCCCTGGTTCTGAGACTTTCAGACTTGAACCGAGCCTCACTACCAGCATCTCTGGGTCACCAGCTTGCAGATAGCCTATCTTGGGACTTCTCGGCCTCCGTGATGGCATAAGCCAATTCCCCTAATAAATTGCCTCTCGTACATCTATATTATCCGTCTGTCTGCCTATCTATTGATCTCTCTACTACCTACCTCTCCTATTGGTTCTGTGTCTCTGAAGAACACTGACTAATACATATGTAGATTGAGCATCCCTAATCTGAAAAATCCAAAAATCCTCAATGCTCCAAAATCCACAATTTTTCAGCTTCCATATGAAATTACAAATGGAAAATTCTGCACTTTATCTCATGTGACAGATTGCAATCAAATTGCAGGAGCACAACATAATTTATTCAGTGCCCCCAAGGGATTACTGTTTCATGTAACCTTTTAATCAAAACACAGCATCCTAGATGTATGCAGAAAGCTTGGCATTGTTTGCTGTTGCTGTTGTCAACGGCTGACAGATATTTTTGGGATGCTACTATGCTTCTTGGTTACCCTCAACATATTATTTTTTCACTGTATTAATGATATGCCATTTTTTACTATAAAGTGCTTATATGTGAATAAATTCAAGAAAGTGATTGATACTGGAATATAAATTCAAACTGAGGAATTACAGTGATGCCAAACAACCACCGATTGTCCACATGGGTAGCTGAGAAAATGACACCTTTGCTTTCTGGCGGTTCCATGTACACAAACCTTATTTCATGCACCAAATTATTGAAAATCTTGTATAAAATTATATTCAGGCTATCTGTACATGTTTAAAACATAAATGAATTTTGTGTTTAGACTTGGATCTCACTCCCAAAATATTTCAGTATTTATACAAATATTCCAAAATCTGAAAAAAATTTAAAACTACAACACTACCGGTCTCAAGCATTTTGGATAAGCCAAGTGTTACTCAACTTGAACATACAATGTAATATGTGTGAATCATTTCATACTAGTTTTATGTTTTTATCTAGTCATGCTTGAAAATGTATCTGTAACATTGAACGAAGCTTCATTGACAACATCTGTAAGGAAACGTTACCTTCCTCTCCCTTACTATCCCTTACTCAGTATTAAACATATGGGGTGAGTATTCTAATACTCACCTGGAAAGCCAGGTGGAGCCTGAAAACTCTAAATGCCAGTTCCTGAGTAGGAGGCAGGATCTTCCTACTAGCCAACTCTAGCCATTGACAAACATGAACTAAAGTCAGAAAAATGACACTCGCTGGGCAAAGCCTAGTTATACTAGGAAAGGCAACAGATTTCTTTTTCTCTTGGATCAGATTTTAAATGCTCCATCTGTGCAGGTCTGCAGTCACTCCTGGACAGAATGGCAATGTGCAGCTGTACCAGTTCTGGGGGAAAAAGGGAGGAGATTCCAAGGGAAGGGGAGGGCAACATTTATGAACTACAGAGTTTAAGCTGTACTCCTCTATGCCAGATTGTTTGGAATATGGTACCCACTCTTTCTGTGTATTCCACTTTTGTCTTAAAAATATTGAGAGCCTGTCTCTACTGTGGCAAATAAAATTTAGGGAAAGTCAGGTTCACCTATGCATGAGTCAGAGCTTTCATGGGAAAGGGACCCAATGAAGGCACAGAGATGCTAGCAAAAAGCATTGGTAGGGAGAAATCAGGTGGTGTGATTTGAGCTTTTTTCCTCCTCAAGGCATGAGCTCAACTTGTAAATAGTCCAAAGGTTTTTGTTATTAAGATGATTCTCATTTTAGTGTTTACTTTGTATATTTCTGGTTTTCTTGTGTTAAGGAAAATGGCATTTTCTTACATCATTCTCTGTAATGGTTCTCTGGAACAATTTCTATTAACTTTTAAAAACAACACTATTTCTAAATGACCAATTTGAGCTCAACCATGAATGACTACCAGATTTTACTAAAATTTAGCATTTTCGTATCTGCTTAGATCAGTGTTTCATAAGCCAATTCCATAGAATGCTAATGTGTTCTGAGGAATCAAATGAATTTCATGATTAAACAGGTTTTTGAAATTCTATATTCATTGGGTACATGTGCAGATTTGTTACTATTGCATTGTGCTGGGGTTTGGGCTTCTATTGAAACCCATCACTGAAATAATGAACATAGTAACCAATAGGTAGTTTTTCAAGCCTTTCTCTCCTGCTTTCCTTCCACTTTCTGGAGTCCCAAGTGTCTGTGTTTCCATCTTTATGTCTGTGTGTACCCACGGTTTTGTCCCCACCTATAAGAACATGGGGTATTTTATTTTCTAGGTTAAATAAGTTTTAAAACACTGGATTAAACAGTTAAATAGACTTAGACCTTCTTGGAGCATTTAATACATGTATTTGCTGTGACTCTGAAAGGAAAGACAGCATAAACTTCTAATGCTTATTTAATCCCAGAAACCCCTTTACTGGAGTACCTGTTGCCAACCTACATGTCATCCACAAAATATAACTGGGAAATTCTAATCTGGGTGATTAAATTATGCTTTTTTTCCTTCAGCCTATTGGAGTGAGGAATTTTAAAGGAACATTATTCTTGTATATCATAATAAAGCCCTGTACTTGGTTATGGTGTTAAAAAAATTGAATATTCTTCAGAACACATTGTGCTAGTTTCCTTCCTTCTTTCCTTCCTTCCTCTTTTCCTTTCACCTCTCTATCATCTGTCGACCTGAGATAGGTACAGACCTTCCTCTTTCATGCTATCTTAAGTTTAGGTGTCTAGTTTCTGGTACCAACTTCACATAATAAATTAGAGACCCTTTCATTGCGGTCATATCTTTAAATTTTAAACTACATTCAGTAGGCCTTTCAACTCTACTAACTACCTGTCTGATCATGAGAAAGTTACTTCTTGATGTCTCGTTTTTGGTATATGTAAAATTGAGGTTAATCATGGCTACTTTGTAGAGTTCTTGTGAAAAATAGACAAAATTATCTAAATCACTTAGCAAATAACATGACATTTAACACCAAATGAGTATTAGCTACTGTTATTGTTACCAGTCTGCATAGTATGCAGCTAGTTCTGCCACCAGTCACCAATTACATATGTATTTATTGGAGTCATGTTTTTGGTGTGCACTGGTTTGGTATTTTCAGACCTCTGGCCCATTTGCTCATTGATCACTAATCTCTTGGCTCTACAAATAATGATGAGTTTAAATTTCTGATGAGTGACTTGTATCTAGGTAGGTGTTTGTGTTACACATTTGTAATATGTGAAAAAACACGGTTTGTATTTAGATGGAAAGTGGGACTTGACAGTAGCCTCTGGGGACTCATCAATACCTAAGAGGCTTTCCTTAATGAGCAGTCAATTAAGAACTTGTATTTGGAAAGAGCTTTGCCATCACTGTTTTTCTTTAAATTCTCTGAGCCATTACTATCATCTTACTGATGAAACAGATATTCAGGAAGGCTTATTCACTTGCTTTTGGCTACATGGCCTTAAATTCCAGGGACTCTTGGGATGTAGGTCTCAAAAATCCCGCAGTTCTAAGCAAACAGGGTTAGGCTTTCTCAATAGACTCACTCAAGAGGAGGAGCACTAAATGTAGACTGCTCACAAACCAGGAGAGGCCTTAAGGGCTTTTGGTGTGTGAGAGTTCTGTGATGTCCCCAAATCACTCCATTAATAGCCGTTCTCTAACAATCATGATTTGCTCATTATTCGCCAGTATTAGAATCAGATACCATGGAATCGAGAAGTTTGATCTTAATGCATGAGATATTTCAGGATGACTGTTACAAGACTTAATCCTTAAGTAAAAACGAGACATTTCCTTTAGCTTCTGTGTAAATGTAGTAAACACCACTGTATAAATATAAGCATGAGCTTTTTGTAGCCTGCAAAGGAGTTTTGTGTTATATGACAGGGAAATAACTTAATACTTAAGGTTCTGAATTCAGAGTTTGAATGAGGGTGACTCTATTATAATTCTTCTCTATTATAATTTATACGGTAATATAAATAATACTCTATTATAATTTATATGGTAATATAAATACCGTATATTAAATACTAGAAGAAAATATCCCAAAATATAGGCCGTGATTGTATCTGAATGTTGGAATCATACAAGATCTTTGTTTTCTTCCTTGTATATTTCATATATATTATAATGAATACCCATTACTTTTATATGTTGTGATCAGGAGTACACACACAGACACAAAATTTAAATACTGTTTTGTGTTTTTATAGCATTAGATCTAAGATTTTTATTATAAGGAGGGCTGAGACTATAATTATAGAAACAGCCTGTTAGCTTCACTTAAGAAACATTCTCTCATTATTTCAAGTTTTGTTTTCTCTTGGATCTCAGCTTTTTAGTGACAAATGAAATAAGTATTATGTCAGTTTGTAACCAATTATTCAGTTCAAAATAAGAGTTCCACAGAATGTGTAATTACTATTCTCAGCAAGTACATCATCTTCAGTGATGAAAATATGATATAGTTAGAGTCTTCTGTTTGGCCATCTTATATGAAAAATAAATTCACTTTTCCTAATGTATATTGACCTTTAGGCTAACATAACGAGATATAAATGATTAGTTAGGCAATGTGAGTTTTCAATGTTGCGAACTATGAATAAGCATCTTCAAGTGTACTTATTAGTAGAAATTGATTTTGTCAGATCTGTGTAATATATTTCACTAGCAATGCAAAATAAAAGATACAGTCTCCATTTTCATCATTACCTGTAATCTACGCCTGCCTCATCTTTTGCCTAAGCCATTTCAGTAACATCCTAAATGATCTCTTTACTAGCATAATCCTCTGTTCCACATGTAAATGTGATCGTGTCTTAGAAAGTCTCCTCATGTCTCTTTCTCTACAGGATAAAGTTCAGACTCTTTAGCATGGCAAACAAGGTCTATCTAATCTGGCTTCATCTTTCCTTTATCTTCTGCCAGCCCACTGCAAATTTACTCTGGAATAAGTCTGGGCTGCTGAAGTCCCCTGAGACTCCAGGCGGGGTCCCATCTCTGTGCTGCTGGCTTATACTATTTTCTCTTCATTGAATTTCATGCATTTATAGGGGAAAGGGATGAGCTCTTCCATCTGGTCTTTTTCTCTCCCCTCTTTAGAAGAGGAGTGGCTTATCTGACTTGGTAAGACCAGTGAGAGCTAGATATGAACTGAGTTAATGTGTCACTGTTATATGTGACTTCTCGTGTCTCACAGTATCTTGCCTCAGTTCTGCATCCTTAGGTGGAAGGAGTTTGTCTTGCCCCTGTAAGTTAAACCCGAATCATTCAACCTGTAACTCTTGCCTGCAGCTGGGTCATTTCTGCTCAAAAGCCATGATTCATGCACACATCTCCATCATTTTTTCCAGTTCAACTCTGCTAGGGGAGCCTTATGTTTTTTGTAAAAAAAAATTTTAAAGTGTGTGTGTATATGTGTGTGTACATAAACTTTACTGTCCCCTTTCCTCCTATTCTTTGTCTTCGTATTATTAACTGGAACCCCAGAGAAGAAAATGACTGAATAATAGGATTTGGGGCACATAAACCTACCATGAACTTTTGAGGTTCTGCCATTCTCCAGGGACAGGGTGCTAATTTCAATTTATGGTGGGAGATAAGACGGCTTGCCAGGATTACAGTCAAGATTTTTAGAAATAAAGCTGACTGCTGACATTTAGGTCTTCATTTTCTTGCTAGTGTGTCTTTCTAAATTGTTTAATCCCTGGAAAGATGGAGGTATATGTTTGGAACCCCAAAATTTTTAGTAACAGTTTAAATTAATTTTCTGTAAATAAAACATTTCTAAATTATATTTAAGAAAACCCTTCATCTCATTCATTCTCCTGTCATCTGGAAGGTTCAGCCAATATTAGTAACTTTTAACCTTGTTTATTTGCTCTGGCCTTTCTCTTTTTAATAAGACCTTATCCATATACTCATAGTTTTTAAAAATTGTAACTCAGTTCCTTTGTTTTAATAAAACTCTGAGTACTCTTATCTCTGCAGCTTTCAGAGACCTGCCTAGCTTATCATCCAAGTTTGTCACTTAGTTTTTTGGTCTTGTACATGTTATTTTTCATTTAATATCAGAGACCCCAAATCATCATCTATACATGGAGAAGATAATACAACTTCTCACTTCTCAAAAGTTTCTCTCAGGGCTAAGGGCTATGGTTGTGCTGTGAAAAGTTTGTGCCTGAACTCATGTTTAAATATGAAAGGCAAATAGCCATAACTTCTTTCTCTTTTTCCTGCCTTTCCAAGCTTTAACAATATAACCCTTTCAAGGACAGTATGCAGGGCACTCACCATTCAAAATACAGTTCGTCACTCCCAAACCAGTGTGACTGAGATCCACTAACTACCTTTGATCTCAAGTATTTGTGTGAGTCCTTTTTGACACTACTGCCCACCCCTGTTGGCCTTTTTGGTATACTGGACTAATGTGCCTTCTGTGAGATGCATGAAGCCCCCAGCAAATAACAGAACCACCGAAAAGTTTGGAAAATTACAGATCAGATGTATCTGACATGTGTGGATAATAGAAGCTGGGCACTCTTGTAACATGTAGGGAGTAGTCCGTGCTCTTGCTGTGGTATCCTTGTCACTTATTTTGTGGTGCAAACATTTATTTGATTGTTTGGTAATGTTTTTATTTAGTAATAAATGTTTTGGCAGTATAAGCTAGCAAAAAAAAAAAAAAAAAAAAAACCCAAAGTGAATGTTTAATGAAAAATTAAATAATGAATTTATAATTCTTTAGGAACTTGATGAATATATTAATTGAACAAAATATTTGTAGATAATTACAAAGAGGGCTGCTGAGCACCGGAAAACCAGGAGACAGAAATGTGTTCATGAAACGTCAGCATTTTTGCAAAAGTTAATAGATTTTAGGAAGATTGTGTCTAAAGATGACAATTTAATATGTGAAGCTGCTGACTATGCATTTGCATATTACTCTGTGAAGTATCACTTTTCATTTAGATAAATGTCTGTTCTTCTAAACTAATTTCATTCATTTCCTATTCCAGGTTTTCTTATGAAAGTACAAAAAGTGAAGCAATTGCTGTTAATGTGTTGCATTCATTAGCAGCATCAGACCGTGAAAATAGTTTAATGATACCGGTTTTACACCAATGTAGTAAAAATTAAATATCAATTAAGTTTATTCAAATAATGAGTCAATATCTTTCTTCAGAATCCTGGAATTGAAGTAGAGCTCTTTGTGATCCATTCTGTTGAAGACGAAATATCTGATACCATAATAAATGTTATGATAAATTCAGTTTAAAATGTAAAAAAATTAAAGGAAAAGTGTTTGCTTTAAAAATTATATTATTATTTTGAAATGATAAAACATACATTTTGTATAGCACAATATCAGGATACAAATGATATTAAGAGCCCCATGAGGTAGAAGTGCACATTTAAATTGGACTTTAGTCCAAACAGTGATATTCTAATATAAACAGGAGAAAAGTACTTGGTGTAGAGAGAAAACAGTACTATGAAAATATTTAGTCTCAAATATTTATACATTTTAATAGTAACTGCCCCTCAAACAGAATCGAGGATGTCTTCCATTTAGCAGAATGCACTTTTGCTTATCAGGTAACTTATCACCTATAGAGAGAAGATTTTCTCAAATATATTATGATCTACAAAAAGGTCAATTTAAGATGCAAGAATTTTTAAAATGCATTTTTCAGAAAAATACAAATGACAAGGCATAAGACACATGTATATGTAAGAAACTGAGTAAAATATGTGGCTTTGTATCCACAGTTGTTACTCTGCTTGTGTTACTTTAAAATTTGCATGAAATCAATATTAACATTAAAAAAATTTTTAATGTATATGGCCTTATATTATGTTCAATTTCTGAAATAATTTTATTGTTGAAAATGGCTTTTAAACAGAATGAGTTTATAGGTCCACTAATATAATAAAACCAATTTGTCAGTTAATCCATAAATACTTCCCCAATTCTGTAATTTTATTTTTTGTGCCTTTCCTTCCTCTCAATATTTTTCTAATTTGGATTGCAAATTATATGATCTGTCCTCATATGCATGGAATACTCAGAAAATCAGCAAAATGTTATCAACACAAGCATAAGTACAAATAACAAAAACAGAACCTACTTTTCTAGCTGCACTTGGCTAAGGCTTTTTGTCTATTCTTCATGAAGAAAAAATAGACATTAATAACAGAATTGTATTGTAATGGGTTTCATCTTTGTGTCTCCCAAAAATTTGTAGGTTGAATACTTACCCCCTAATATGATGGTATTTAGAAGCAGGGTCTTTGGGAGACAATTAGGTTTTAATGAGGCCATCAAAATGGGGACCCGTGAAAGCATTAGTGCCTTCATAAGAAGAGGAAGAGACATCAGAGCTCTCTGACTGAGAACCCAGTAAAAATGTAACCATCTACAAGACAGGAGGACGGTCGTCACTACGAACCAAATTTTCTGGCACGTTGGTCTTAGATTTTTCACCCTTTAAAATCATGAGAAACAATGTCTATTGTTTAAGCCACATTGTCTGTGTTATTTTGTTATATCAGCCCAAGCTAAGACAGTCATTTTATAATTAATTGAGTTGTAATTGTCATATATAATTCAACTTACATAAGCACATGCACATTATACTCATTCAAAATGTAAGTGGAGTTCATGATTATATATATATATATATATATATATATATATATATATATATATATATAGTATAAAATATACCATATATATTTATTACATATTGTGTTCCAGGCATTGTCTTTTAAGCACTGGGAGACAGCAGTGAGCAAGAGACAGAAATCTTCATCCTCATTGAGTCTATGTTCCCGTGTGTGCGTGAAGGGGTATGGGGAGACAGACAGTCACCAAAAAGAGAGTAGGAGATAATGGAAAGTAGTTGATTATTGCAGTGAAGATGTTTAGGGCCAAAGTGCAAGCCACATAACAAGCATTCTTTTTAGAATGCCTCTTAACTTAGGTATACTCCTAACTGGGCAAGCTACTCAGTATATAGACTTACAGGTTTCCCTACATTATTTGGAACAGATACTACCAGCTTAGTTTCTTTGTTTTTACTTTCATACCAGGTCCATAAATCTGTTCCAGCTCTACCTGTTTCCTAGATTTGATTAAATTCTCTTGTGCAATTTAGGTAGATAGGCTTTTCCTCAGCTCAGAGCTACATGAGTATTTTTTTCCAGAAAAGACTGGCTGCTACTTACACTTTTTTTGTATACTTAAAGTATTTTAAAATATCTTCAGCTACACCCTAATAGGTTTAGGTGTCTCTCAGCTTTCCTGTGTATAGTATGTCTTTATTCCTACAGGAAAGCCTCTTGGCAGGTGGGTTAGCCAGTCCTCTGGCCTCAGTTCTGTTTAATAATATCTTTCAGACAGGATTCTGTCCTGATCCTATCTGCTAGTTTTTCTGAAACCCTTCACCCTTCACAATATGACCTTAACCAGATCTCCTTTAGTCCTAGTTTTATTCCTGGAGGAAATAAGCAGTTTTTAGTTCCTGACCCTCGAAGTGAAATCGCCAACAAGACTGCCACCACCCTGTGGCTTGGCAGCCTGCCTGAATTGTTGTGACTTCTACAGCTACTCATTTGTTTCCTTTTTCTCCTTAACCCCGTGGCTTCTTTCAATTGGTGCTGTTCTCTTAGGCAATGATCATCCAGCAAGTCTCACTGTATTCTGTGCAGTTAACAAGGTAGCCGTATTACACACAGAGACACAGAAACGTTTCGAGATCTGCTTCAGACTGGAAGGTTAATTACTGGCAGAACCAGACCTGGATCTCTGGTCCCCTGACTCTCCTTTCCAAGCATTTTCTAATTTATTTACTGACAAAAACAAAGCAAAAACAACCCCCCGACACACACACACACAAAACCCACTGAATAAAAACCTTTTATGCATGGACACAGAAGAAGTGAACTGAATGTCCATATGTGCCTGAAGAAAGGTGGTCTATTTAGGCTGATGAAGCACTGATGAAGGGCCCAGTGGATGAGCAATATATATTCGCTGATTGAAAATAATTCACTTATTATTCTTGAGATTTTCCCCAAATGAAAATTGCATTTTTAGTGCCTTCTCCTAAATGTATCTGAATTTTTTCAATACTTATAAATAAGATTCAGAAGTGTTACCTGTATTATTTTATCACTATTTTTAATCAATGTTAACGCATTAATGATTTTTTAAAAATGACTACTCTCTATGAGCAACAGCATCTATAAAACAGAACCCTTCAAAGTATGTTATAGCATTCCTGTTTTACAGATGAGAAAACTAAGGTTCAGAAAGTTAAATAATGTGCTGAAAATGATACAGACACTAAGGGTAAGAGCCAGGATCTGACTCCCAAGGGCATGCCCTTCCCAAAGCATGAGATCGCCATCATGAAGACATCATGGGTGGTTTTTACCCATACAGTATTAAATTTTAATGGCTTAACCACAAAAAAAGTATTCTCATAAAAACAAGATCAGAAAGAAGTAATAAAAATGTAATTTCCCATTCCATGTGATTTATGAGAAACAATAAGGGACTAGAGCAACTGAGCAAACATTCTAAAATTAGAATCCAGCTAGTTTCAGATAATCAAACTCTAATCAGCAAAATCGTTTACATGATACTTATTGTAATGTTGCTACTTTTTGCTACAGAATTGCATCATTAACATTATTAGTAAACCCATACAGTCAGTTAAAAATCACTCATTTCCTGAGAATTGCAGACTGTTAAATAATTGTTATGACTTCTTCAATAATAATGTTATATTCTTGGATTACAAGTACTTTTTAAATTATTTGTTCTTAATCAGAAGATATGTGGTGTCTCTGATTATAATGTATCTATTTTAAATGTTGAAAATTCCCTTTCATCAGATATAAAGAAATGCTTATTATGATTGATCTTACCCCCAAATTGGTCAAAAAGTACAGCAAATAATAAATCCAATTTAATTGTTTTGATCTACTTCATATTCTTGTTTTAAAGAAATAAAAAAGATTTCCAAACTCCATAGACAATTATAAAAGCGAAGTGGATTTACTGATAATTAATCAAATGGTTTAATACTAGCCTTTCTTCCTTTAAAAGTAAATAGATCAGTTTCATCCTGGAAAATGGGCACACAGTTCTGGTGAATGTAAAAAGTCTTTGCTGAGGAAAAACTATGCCAAAACATTGTATGTGGTATTACTGCGGAGTATAATTTCTAGCATCAAAATAAATATTTTAAAGAGGCTAACAGATAAGGTTTTGACAGTATATAAATTGTTTTCTGCTAACTTTTGTTTATTATGGAAAAGATTACCAGGAAATCAAGCATTATTTCTAGTGCATGTAAGTTTTAAATCTGTTGGGTAAATATCTACTTAAAGTTAAAATGTTTCTCTGCTACTGAACTAAGCACTACTTGGTAATTTAATTATATTTTAAATATAGCAATTTCATTATGTTTCTTAATATGAAAATAAGTTGAAACAGGATTTTTTGAATCAAATTCTTATAATGGCCTGTTGTTAGTACATAATTAAGTATAAACATTGAAAGAGGGAAAAATTATATATTATACAATTGCATATACTGAAAAGGAAAACACATATAGATCATGTTTTAGAAATGAGATTCACATAGTTGTAGTTTTATATCATGATAAGAGCAAATAGTTGTAAAATAAAAATGTTTTCAGCAGATATTATTTAATATAGAATTTTTAAAATACAGAACCCAGGAATAAAAACCTAAAATGGGCAGGATTCTATTCAAGGAATTTTTTTTCCCCAGGAGCATTACAGAAATTTAAATAAAGGTGAGATATACCATGTTAATGAATTGGAAAACTCAATCTTGCAAATAAAGAAAATCCCAAATACTAATGTTTTAGTATTGGTCATGTATATTTGCTTTTGTTTTTGTGGCGCTTGATAGGCCAATTCTAAAAATTATATGAAAGTGCAAAAGTTGAAAAATTGTAAAGATTCACATGAAGCAAACAAAGAAGGTGGAAATCTTGCATAATAGAATATGCAGACTATGATACAGTCCTATAAGAATGCAGAATTTAGATAAAATACTGACACAAACTTGCTTGCAAACAAATGTAACAGAATGGATAGAAAGACCAAATGAAGATCTGTATAGTTGCAGATGCTTAGTTTAAGGTAGTGGTGATATTCCAGATCTATATAGATGAATAAAAAACCATGTGAAAAAAGGGAAGAAATTTACCCCAGTTTTCCATTATACTCAAAAATATATTCAGTTGAATTAAAGCTCTAAATATGAAAGTAAATGGAAAATTTTTAAAGAGCATATTAGAGAATATCTTCATGACCTGAGAGAAGAAGAGAAAAATTTAAAAAGAGAGAAAAAAAGGAAGGAAAAAATGGAAACCATTGAAGAAGACTAATTTTTTGAAAATCTATATCAGGAAATGTTGTTCTTCAAAACACACCTTAAAAATAGTGCCAAGATGAACTCAAAGGAGAAAGATGACATATTTGAACTACATAGCTAAAAATGACCTATCTAGATTTACAGTCAAATGAACAAACCAAAAATCAAAAGAAAATAGAAACAGAAAACAGAGGGTGCTTACCAGGGATCAGGGGTACTGGAAATGGAGAGTTGTTGGTCAAAGGATCCGAATTGCAGTTGCAAGATGCATAAGTTCTGGAGACCTAATGTGCAAGATAGTGAGTATAAATAATGATGATGTATTTGTTGTTGATGAATGATATGGACGAAGTGCTTAAGAAAGAGCTTTTGATTCCTTCTTGCCCAGGATTAGGGGTTTTCTAGCTGTTTTTTACACATGCTCACTAGTACTGGACAATAATAGTTAGGATAATCATATTAACGAGGTCTTGTGTGGAGTACTTTAAATACCTTATTACTAACCTGAATAAATATTTTATTATCAGCCAAAAAAAATGATAATGTATTATATACTTGACGTTTACTAAGAGAGTATTTGCACCACATACACACAAAATAACTTCAAAGTGATGCATATGTTAATTAGCTTGAGGGGTAAACATTTCATCATGTATACATATATTAAAACTACATGTTATTTACTTAAAATATATACCATTTTTGTTAACTATATCATAATAAAGCTGGGAAAAAATGCAATAGAGTAGAAAAACTGGCAAAAATCCTGAATAAGCTTTCCATAAAGAAGAAAATTCAACAGAAAAAGTGCTCAACTTTATTAGTTTTAGAGAAATGCCTGGTCAACATGGTGAAACCCCGTCTCTACTAAAGATACAAAAAATTAGCTGGGCATGGTGGTGTGTGCCTGTAATCCCAGCTACTCGGGAGGCTGAGGCAGGAGAATTGCCTGAACCCAGGAGGCGGAGGTTGCCATGAGCCGAGATCGTGCCATTGCACTCCAGCCTGGGTAACAAGAGCGAAACTCTGTCTCAAAAAAAAAAAAAAAAAGTACATTGTGTGATAGTCTTAATGCAAATGCTCCAAAAATTAGGAAAAATTTTTATTATCTGAAAATACCAAGTTATAATGGAACAAGGGAAAATCGTACCTGCTGGTAGGGTTGTATATTTTCATGACCACTCCAGAGGCAGTTTGCCATTATGTCTCAAGGGTATGCATACCCAAGAATTTAGCTGTTCCACTTCTATGCAAATATACCACTCATCTCTTGCACATGTGCCTATAACAGTGTTCATAGCAGCACTGTTAGTACTAGCAAAAACTGAAAACCACCCACATGTCTGTCAACAATGAAATTATAAATTCATCATTATGGTGAATTCACATAATGGAATGCTACTCAACAATGAAAATTAATAAACTAAAGCTACATCTAACAACATAGGTGAATCACATAAACGTAATGTTGAATGAAAAGAGTAGGACACAAAGGAGTACATACTGTGCAATTCTGTTTACCTACAGCTCAAAAACAGGCAAAATTAATATAGATGCTAAAACTACAAGAAAAGTCAATGAATAATCATCACCTAAGTTAGAATAATGTTGCATGGATTTATCTTGTGCGGGGGAAAAAAAGTTAAAATGATGGGTAGGGTTGTGATTATGGTGGGCTATAAAAAAGTATAGGTTTTAAAATGTTGCCAGTGTTCTAGCTCTTGACCTTCATGATGATTACATAGGTGTTCCCTTCATTACGTTTGCACTCTTCTCAGATATAATGTAGTTAAACTTGTAGTTATTTTTAAAGTATCTACCACATACCAAAAGTACTCTATTACTGCTAAGTCACCTAGGTTATGTATTTCTCAGAATGAATATGGATGGCTGTTTATACTTTGGCTATTTAGATTCTTTAAAAAAAAAAATCACTGCAGTTACATTGAAGAGATGCAGATCAGTTTGACTCCAGAGCTTGTATTAAAAGCTTTTTTAAGAGTATATTTCATGTGTATGTTCCAATCACACCTCACAACCCTAAGAAACAGACATTATAGAACAGTAAAGGTGAATATTTCATGTATGGGTTTAAAGAACACTAACACTTTGGAAATGAGAAGAAATGTGGGTGACAAAGGTCGTTAGGTTTTCCTTTTAAAGATAGCAAGGTGACAGTAGAGCACAACTGGATATTACTTATGCCAGTGAACTTGCTGAATATTTGCAGCATTTCTTCTTAGGCTCAGAAGACCTCCAATATATACATAATCTGGAGTGACAGGCAATTCCCACCGGCCACTATTACTTTAGGCAGTGTTTTTCTAAGTACTATGAAGTGTACTCACTTTATCACAACATGTATATTTCTAATAGATTAAGAAGGATAATTGTTCAGAATTTCCAGTAGAAATGCAGTTTCCTCAAGGGAGAAGAAAGAGAGAGAGAGAAGCTGGGGGAAGAGAGAGAGCGGGGGAGGCAGAGAGGGAGAGAGAGAAACTAAATTTAGGAATTTCACTGAACAGAAACTCTACTTTGGACTGGAAATGCACTTCTGCAAAATCACAAAGGAGTTACTTTCTGCACCCTCAAGTTACTGCTACTTATGGGAAAAGTCATCTATACATTACATTAATAAGTGATTAACACTTGTGGGATGATAATGACATGTACTATATGCCAGGAATCATGCTGAGCACTTAATCTTCATTACTTTGTTCAATTTTCCATCACTCCAATGTAGTGGAGAACCCTATCTGCAGTATTACTAACGAAACTAACACTGTCTTCCACAATGATTGAACTAATTTATACTCCCACCGATGGTGTAAAAGCCTTCCTATTTCTCCACATTCTCTCCAGTATCTTTTGTTTGTTGACTTTTTAATGATCACCATTCTAACTGGCGTGAGATGGTATCTCATTGTGGTTTTGATTTGCGTTTGTTTCTCTAATGATCAGTGATGAAGAGCTTTTTTTCACGTTTGCTGGCCACATAAATGTCTTCTTTTGAGAAGTGTCTTGTTCATATCCTTTGCCCACTTTTTGATGGGGTTCTTTATTTTTTTCTTGTAAATTTGTTTAAGTTCCTTATAGATTCTGGATATTAGCCCTTTGTCAGGTGGAGAGATTGCAAAAATTTTCTCCCATTGTGTAGGTTGCCTGTTCACTCTGATGATAGTTTCTTTTGCCCTGCAGGAGCTCTTTAATTAGATCCCATTTATCTACTTTGACTTTTGTTGCTATTGCTTTTGATGTTTTACTCATGAAGTCTTAACCGATGCCTATGTTCTGACTGATACTGCCTAGGTTTTCTTCTAGGGGTTTTATGGGTTTAGGTCTTACATTTCAGTCTTTAATCCATGTTGAGTTCATTTTTCTATAAGGTGTAAGGAAGAGGTCCAGTTTCAGTTTTCTGCATGTGGCTAGCCAGTTTTCCCAGTACCATTTATTAAATAGGAAATCCTTTCCCCATTCCTTGTTTTTGTCAGGTTTTCAAAGATCAGATGTTTTTTTTTTTTTTTTTTTTTTGAAAGGAAAGAAGAAAGGGAAAAAAAGGGAGTAAAGGAGAGGAAGAAAGAGGAGGAAAAAGAGGGAGAGAGAACGGGAATATTGCTTTATTCTAAAAATGGGTATTAATAATGGCCAATCAATATTTTGTGTATTTAAAGTGGAGAATGTATATTTTGTGTATTTAAAATGGAGAGCTCTATAAATATTTATTAAGTTTACTTGTTCCAGATCTGAGTTCAAGTCCTGGTTGTCCTCATCAATTTTCTGTCTTGTTGAGTCTGAATCTGTTTATGTGTCTTATGAATGTGGGTGTTAGGATCGTTAGCTCTTATTGTTGCACTGATCCTTTTACCACTATATCTTTGTTGCTTTGAAATCTGTTTTATCAGATACGAAAATTGCAACTCCTGCTTTTTATTTATTTATTTATTTTTGCTCTCCATTTGGTTGGTAAGTCTTTCTCCATCCCTTTGTTTTGAGTCTTTGTGTATCTTTGGATGTGAAATGGGTCTGGATGCAGCACACCATTAGGTTTTGGCTGTATCTTTTGATTGGGGGACTTAGTTGGCTTAAATTTAGGGTTACTGCCATTTGATGTTAACTGGCTATTTTATTCATTCGTTTATATAAATTCTTCTTTATGTTGATGCTCCTTACTTACATTTTTAGAAAGGCTGATACTGGTTGTTTCTTTCTATGTATAATGCTTCTTTCAGAAGCTTTTGCAAAGCAGGCCTGGTGGTAATAAAATCTCTGAGTACTTGCTTGTTCATAAAAGATTTTATTTTTCTTTTAATTGTGAAGCTTAGTTTGGCAGGATATGAAATTCTGGGTTGAGCAGGATATGAAATTCTGGGTTGAAAGTTATTTTCTTTAAGGATGTTGAATATTGGCCCCCACTGTCTTCTGGCTTGTAGGGTTTCTGCTGAGAGATCTGCTGTAAGTCTAATAGGCTTCCCTTTGTGGGTAACCTGACCTTTCTCTCTGGCTGCCCTTAGTATTTTCTCCTTCATTTCAACCCTGGTGAATCTGATGATTATGTGCCTTGGGGTTGCTCTTCTTGAGGAATATCTTTGTGGTGTTCTCTATATTACTTGGGGTTGAATATTGTTCTGCTTTGCTAGATTGGTAAAGTTTTCCTGAATAATATCCTGAAGAGTATTTTCCAGCTTGGATTCATTCTCTCCATCACATTCAGGTACACCTATCAAACATAAATTAGGTCTTTTCACATAGTCCCATATTTCTTGGAGACTTTGCTCATTTCTTTTTATTCGTTTTTCTCTATTCTTGTCTTCTCGTTTTATTTCATTAAGTTGGTCTTCGACCTCTGATATCCTTTCTTCTGCTTGATCCGTTCAGCTATTCAAACTTGTACATATTTCGCTAAGTTGTCGTGTTGTGTTTTTCAACTCCATTAGTTCATTTATATTCCTCTCTATATTGTCTATTCTTGTTAGCATTTCATCAAACCTTTTTTAAAGTTTTTAATTTCTTTACATTGGGTTAGAACAAGTTCTTTTAACTCCCAGAAGTTTCTTATCATCCACCTTCTGAAGCCTACTTCTGTTAATGGTACACAGTCCTTCTCCATCAGGGCTTGTTCCGTTGCTGATGAGGAACTGTAATCCCCTGTAGAGGAAGAAGGGTTCTGATTTTGGGTATTCTCAGCCTTTTTAGGCTGGTTTCTTCCCTTTGTTATAAATTTATCCATCTGTGGTCTTTACAATTACCGCCTTTCTAAATAGGTTTCTGAGCGGACATCCAGTTTATTGATTCCCAGTGCTGGAATCTGAGCAACCTACTGCACCGGCTAAAACAGTGGTGTTAAGATTAATGGTGCTCTTCTGCCTGGGAATCTCTGGTCTGGCTTTCTTCTTGAGTCTGTAATAAGCGGCTCTGCCTTCCCAGAGCTTCAAACATCGGTCAGAAGGGGAAGCAGTCCTGTTTACTCTGCATGAAGAGCTGCTGCGCTGAGGCGCCAGCAAAACCACTGTGCCGGCCACAAGAGTCACGCTGGCGACCCGAGGGGCTCCTCCACTGTGAATCTTCTGATGTGTGGGTGACGAAAATTTGAAAGTGTGGCAGCCTCTCGTTCTCTGCGCTTTCACTGGGAGCTATAATTCCAAGCTGTTAACGATCAGCCATCTTGGATCCTCTCCGTCAGATGGTTATAGATGTGTGGTGTTATTTCTGAGGCCTCTGTTGTATTCCATTGGTCTATATAGCTGTATTATTTAAACTGATTAATTGTTGGTTCTCCTCTAAGACACAAGCCCCAGCAGAGATGAAAATGTTCTAAATGATGCTGTAGCGAATCAGACAATTGAAATACATTTCTAGAAGACTGACTTGGTAAATAAAGTTAATGCCTGCAGACTGAAATTAAATTCTTTTTATCAATGTTAAGTAAAACAGTCATATCATAGTTCATTCAAATGTAATTTACTCTTCAGAATTTGTAGAGAATGCTGAAAAATATTTTCATGAATCATGTCTAATATTCTTACTAATAAATGAATATTATAAGTAAGTTTACAGAGAGAGTGTCTAATCAGATAGTAAACTGACTTTACATAGACAGTAGGAAGAACCCCACTTGGAGTCCAAGAAGTAGATTTGAGTCCTCTCCTTGCTGTCTACTATATTTCTTCATTTATAAAATGAAAAATACTTATATCAAAAAAGCAGTTGTGTAAATAAAATATTGTATGATAGACATACATATGACAGAAGATGGTTATTAATTTCAATAAAAGCAGAGGCCTCTGCTTTTTTAGACCGGTAATTGTTATCCTTTCTCAGGGATAACCCTGGAGCTTCATACCAAAAAGAAAACAAACAAACAAAAAAAACCCTAAGCATCGAATGGTCTTAGAACTGCTCAAATTCCCTTAACCTCTTAATTTTGTCAAATAAGTCATCCTCTAGAATGGAACTATAAAATTGAGAATGGTTAACCATGGAGGAGTGAGGCCAGCAGGAGACAGCCATTCATTCATCCTGCTGGGTGAATAGGGAGAAGAGTCTGGGCTCAGGAGCCAGGCTCCTTGGACTCTCATTGTGGCTGCCCCACCTACTCCCTGCTCTCTGTGTTGTCATCTGCAACATCCAGATAATGAAAGTAACAACCGCATAAGGTTGTTATGAGCATTAAATGAACTAACTGCTATAAAGAGCTTAGTATAATGCCTGGCATAAATTAACACCATAAATGTTAATGATTCTAGTTCTTCCATGCCCAATCAGTGATAATGCAGCCACTCTCATTATTCCCTATGCTAATTATGCTTTATTTACTAAACAGAACTACTAACTAGCAACATTTCATTAGCCTAATACTAGTTATTGTATTTGAGATTAAATTTCTATTTTATTATAAATTATTCATAATTTAAAATGTTCACAAACAGAAACTACCTGGCTTTATGAATGAAGGCTTTTTGATTTTTAAGGTTTTTAATTAAAATTCACTGATTTTGATACAATTTCTCCAAGTCTAAGATATTGTCTAGTATTAGGCATCTGCTTAAGCTGTTGCTTCTGTTACTTTGTTAGATATCTACTCACACAACTAGATCATGCTTATCATTACCCCATAACATGATCGCCACAATCAGGAACATCAAAAATGTGGCAGAAACAAACAAGAGAACTGAAGAGGTAAAACTTGATATTTCATCTCTTATTTGCTAATGGGACAAATGCTTTTTCCCTCTTCATATTAATAGTAATAAGAGCTTTGAATATAATGTATATTTCTTGGTAACTGCCTTTTTTCCCCAGTTGCAAAATAATGTTTCACCTTTCATCAGAAGAGAAAGATAGATGGTACTTAACCTGCTTTGCAAGTCAGAGTACCAGACAACTCAATTCATTTCGGGAATGCTAAATGAGGTTTTTATTCTCACTAGAAGAAGCCAAGGGAGTGTAAATATGACTCTAGTTCGTTATTGCCTTTGTGCTTCCTACAGCCTCAGCAATGTGTTAGACTATATTGAGTTTTAAAACATTATTTTTAGAGCACTTGGCAAAAATTATCTTTCAAAATCTCTGAACCAAATTTCATTTAGCCAAACTATTAAAAAAATGATATTTAGCTTATTTAGACATGAACTTTGTTACAATTTATATGGGGAATCTTAAGAATGAGACATAATAGCTAATAAAATATAAGGAATCATGTTACAACCTGAGTCTCATAAAAATTATTACATTTATAATTTTTTATATTATGTACATATTTAAACTTGTCTATGGTTTTGTTTTGTTTTACATGATGCCATTCAGGACAGAGCATTTGCACTTTACTGTTAGTAGTCTAATTAACATTTTGTATATCAAAGCTATATATATACATGATATAGATGATCTGGATATGTATAGATGTTTATGAAAATATTTCTTGAAGATATAATTCCTCTGGATGTCATTATTACTAATACTTAGTAAGCCACTATTTTCATGCAGTCAACAAATACAGTATACAACTTCCTACATTATTGCTTTGGAGTTTACTGTTAATACCAGAGGTCCTGAAATCAATTGCCTGACCTACTGCCTACCACACATTCCTTGTTTCTGCTGACCTTGTTTATTTGCCTAACTTAATTTGCTTACCTTCTAACCAAAGAATCTCTTTTCAGCTCATTGATTATTTCACATCTTCTGATTTAGTTTTCTCTGTTTTGAATAGTTTCCTTCCCTAGGACCTTCCATGATTTCTAAGGACATTCCTGAATGAAAACAGTCAAAATCATTGCTATTTATTCTTATGCACCAGACACTGTAAAAAGCACTTCATATGTGTTGTATCATTTAGTCCTGAAATAAACATGTGAGTCATTATTATTGTTATTTTACAAATGAAAGAATTGAGGCTTAGAGAAGTTACATAACTCACCCAAGGTCAAAATTTCAGTCTGACTCAAGTCTACACTCCTAACCACCTCAAGCTGAATTTGAAAGATTCTCTAAAACTAGGAATAGCCCAATACTGTTAACCTACCTTATAGATTACTAATGCCATTGCTATGAACATTCATAGATCCTAATTAAATTTTAAGCCAAAAAGTTGAAAGATTAAGTTTTCATTGTTCTCTATGTCTATCACTTGGCATTGGTGATATGGACAATCAAATGCAAAAAATTCTACTTCTGATAACGAGAATAAATAGAAGGACAGGACAGAGTATCTAATTAATAATGTATACTTTTAATGTTATTCTTTATTTCTTAGTCCTTTGAATTTTATTTAGCCTTTCAGTTATTATTTGCTGGATTTCTGCATTAAATTAAAATACAACTTTATTAAAAGAGATAGCTATATTCTTTTTATTTTATGTACTAATACTTATATCACACTACGTTCATTAGTAAATACCAAATCAAATGAAAAAATTAATATTTTAGTTATAATTTGGTGAATCAGAAAAAAACATGGAGGACATAGCAAAAATGAACAACTAGAACGAGGATTTCCAAGATGGCACCGTAGAAACAACTCAGGATTGCAGCTCTCATTGAAGGTGCAGAGGGTGAGTCCTAGCTACATTCTCAGATGAACCTTTGTTGCCCACAGAACGGGGAAATTCCCAGGTGTAGGAGAGACACAGGATGCCAGCGCAGCCAGTGTTTTGGCTCGCAGGGCCGGTTCAGCCGGCACTGCAGTGCAGTGGCACCCGGCACAAAACTCACTGGTCTGGGTGCCCTGTTAAATTGGCAATATGAGATTTGGAAGGGCAGATTGACATGTCCATCTGATTAAATGGGACTTGGACAGTGATCCAGAGCAGGAGATTCCTGGGAAGCATGATTTGAGCCAATGCAGTGGGCAGCGGCATGGGAGATCGCATGAATCCCAGTGTCCTATCAGCAGGCTACTGGGGTGCCAGTGAGAGAGTCAACCATTCAGCTTGGGGACAGGAAGAGAGAGAGAGAGAGAGAGAGGATGGACTCTGAGACAGGGAGTGGCGATTGGAGGTGCTCGGGGTTGAGAGTTTTGCTCTGGGCTCAGCTGAATCAAGGATGGTGCAGCCCAGTGGGGGAGGGGGTCCACCACTACAAACGCAATCTGCCCCCTACTGAGGTACATGCCCAGTGCTGATGCAGCCTCCCATTGCCAAGGCAACCTGCCATAACAGAGAGACTCCGCCAGCAGGGTGGAGTGCACCACAGTAGAACGGAGCCCCATGGCAGCAGGGCAGACCCATGCTAGAAGGGCGGAGCCTCGGCAGTCAAATAGTGAATAGACTACCTTCTATCCAGGCAGGACAGTGCAACTGATACTCATAAAGAAAGCCCCAACTCCCTGAGACAGAGCATCTGAGGGGGAAAAAAAGGGGGGTTTTATAAGTTCTGCAGCAGACCAAAACACAGGTGCCCAACAACCCTAAATGAACAATGGAGCTCACAGCTCAGCACTGGAGCTCCTATAAAATACAGATCATCTCCTCAAGCAGCTCCCTGACCCCTATATATCCAAAGAGTCACCTCAAAAAAGGACTAATCAGACTGATATTTGGCGGGAATCATTCTGGGAAAAGATAGCAGAAGAAGAATTTGGTAGCATCCCTCACTGTTATGCAGCAGCTACAGGTGTACCCCAGACAAGCAGGGCCTGGAGTGGATCTCAGCACTCATACAGCTGAGGGGCTAGACCGTTAGAAGGAAAACTATGTAACAGAAATACTTCATCATCAACAATCTGGGCATCCACTCAGAGACCCAATTGAAAAATCAGCAACTACTAAGATGACAGGTGGATAAATCCACAAAGATGGGAAGAAACCAGTGCAAAAAGGAGGAAAATACCCAAAACCAAAACACCTCACCTCCTACAAAGGACCAAAACTCCTCACCAGCAAGGCAACAAAGCTGGATGGAGAATGAGTGTGATGAAATGATGGAATCAGACTTCAGAAGGTGGGTAATGAGAAACTTCAGTGAGCTAAAAGAACATGTTCTAAATCATGGCAAAGAAACTAAGAACCTTGAAAAAAAATTGAAACAAGATTTGAGGAAATAACAAGAATGGACACTTTAGAGAGGAATATGAGTGAATTGAAGGAGCTGAAAAACACAACACGAGAACTTCACGAAGTATGCACAAGTTTCAACAGCCGAATTTACCAAGCAGAATAAAGAATATCAGAAGTTGAAGATCAACTCAATGAAATAAAATGAGAAACCAAGATTAGAGAAAAAAGCACAGAAAGGAAGGAAGAAAATCTCCAAGAAATGTGGGACTATGTGAAGACACCCAACCTACATTTGATAGGTGTACCAGAATGTGATGAAGAGAATGAATCCAAGCTGGAAAATACTCTTCAGGATATTATCCAGAAAAATTTCCCCAACCTAGCAAGGCAGGCCAATACTCAACTCCAGGAAATACAGAGAACACCACAAAGATACTCTGCAAGAAGAGCAACCCCAAGGCACATAATCGTCAGATTCACCAGGGTTGAAATGAAGGAGAAAATACTAAGGGCAGCCAGAGAGAAAGGTCAGATTACCCACAAAGGGAAGCTATTAGACTTACAGCAGTTCTCTCAGAAGAGACTCTACAAGCCAGAAGAGACTGGGGGCCAATATTCAACATCCTTAAAGAAAAGAACTTTCAACCCAGAATTTCATATACAGCCAAACTCAGCTTCATAAGTGAAGGAAAAATAAAATCATTCATGAACAAGCAAGTACTCAGAGGTTTTGTCACCACTAGGCCTGCTTTACAAGAGCTCCTGAAAGAGGCACTACACATAGAAAGAAACAACCAGTACCAGCCATCTTAAAAGCATACCGAATGCTAAAGAGCATCAACAAAATGAAGAATCTACCTGAACCAATGGGCAAAACAGCCAGCTAGCATCAAAATGGCAGTATCAAATTCACAAATAACAATATTAATGCTAAATTTAAATGGGCTAAATGCACCAATTAAAAGACACAGACTGGCAAATTGGATAAAAAACCAAAACCCATCAGTGTGCTGTATCCAGAAAACCCATCTCACATGCAAGGATACACAAAGTCTCAAAATAAAGGGATGGAGGATGATTCACCAAGCAAATGGAGAGCAAAAAAATGCAGGAGTTGCAATTCTTCTCTCTGATGAAATAGACTTTAAAGCAACAAAGATCAAAAGGGACAAATAAGGTCATTACATAATGGTAAAAGGATCGATACAATAAGAAGACCTAACAAACCTAAATATATATGGACCCAATGTAGGAGCACCCAGATATATAAGGCAAGTTCTTAATGACTTACAAAGAGACTTAGACTCCCACACAATAATAGTAGGAGACTTTAACACTCCACTGTCAATATCAGACAGATCAACCAGACAGAAAATTAACAAGAATATCCAGGAGTTGCAATTGAACTCAGACCTGGAACAAGCAAACCTGATAGACATTTACAGAACTCTCCACCCAAATCCATAGAATATACATTCTTCTCAGCACCACATCACACCTACTCCAAAATTGACCACATAATTGGAAGTAAAGCACTCCTCAGCAAATGCAAAACAACTGAAATCATAACAAACAGTCTCTCAGACCATAGTGCAATCAAATTAGAACTCAGAATTCAGAAACTAACTCAGAACCACACAGCTTCATGGAAACTGAACAACTAGCTCTTGAATGTTGATTGAATAAACAATGAAATGACGGCAGAAATAAAGAGGCTCTTCGAAACCAACAAGAACGAAGACACAACGTACCAGAATCTCTGGGACACATTTAAAACAGTCTGTAGAGGAAAATATATAGCAATAAGTGCCCACATGAGAAGAGTGGAGAGATCCAAAACTGACACCCTATCATCAAAATTGAAAGAGCTAGAGGAGCAAGATTTAAAAAGCTCAAAACCTAGCAGAAGGCAAGAATTAACTAATATCAGAGCAGAACTGAAGGAGCTGGAGACACAAAAAAAACTCTTCAAAAAATCAATAAATCCAAGAGCTTTTTTTTTTGAAAAGATCAACAAAATAGACCACTAGCCAGACTGATAAAAAAGAAAAGAGAGAACAACCAAATAGATGCAATAAAAAATGATAAAAGGGAAATCATCACAGATTCCACAGAAATTCAAACCATCATCAGAGAATACTACAAACAATTCTATGCACATAAACTAGGAAACCTGGAAGAAATGGATAAATTCCTGGACACCTGTGTCCTCCCAAGCCTAAACCAGGAGAAAGCTGAAACTATGAATAGACCAATAACAAGGGCTGAAGTTGAGGCAGCAATTAAGAGCCTACCACACAAAAAACCAGGTCCAGATGGGTTCACAGCTGAATTCTATCACACACACAAGGAGGATCTGGTACCATTCCTTCTGAAACTATTCCAAATAATTCAAAAAGAGGGAACCCTTCCCAAATCATTTTATGAGACCAACATCATCCTGATACCAAAACCTGGCAGAGACTCAACAAGAAAAGAAAACTTCAGGCCAGTATCAATGATAAACATAGATGTGAAAATCTTCAACAAAATACTGGCAAACCGATTGCAACAGCACATTAATAAACTTATCCATCATGGTGAAGTAGGATTCATCCTGGGGATGCAAGGCTGGTTCAACATATGAAAGTCTATAAATGTAATTCACCACATAAACAGAACCAAAATCAAAAACCACATGATTATCTCAATTGACACAGAGAAGGCATTTGACAAAATTCAACAGTGCTTTATGCTAAAAACCCTCCATAAACTTGGTATTGATGGAACATATCTCAAAGTAATAAAAGCTATTTATGACAAACCACCAGCCAATATTATACTTAATGGGCAAAAACTGGAAGCATTCCAGCGGGAGGCATCACACTACCAGACTTCAAACTATACTACAAGGCTACAGTAATCAAAACAGCATGGTACTGGTACCAAAACAGAGATATAGACCAATGGAACAGAACAGAGGAATCGCAGGCAACACAACATATCTACAACCATATAATCTTTGCTAAACCAGACAGAAACAAGCAATGGGGAAAGGATTCCCTGTTTAATAAACGGTGTTGGGTAAACTGGCTAGCCACGTGCAGAAAGCAGAAACTGGACCCCTTCCTGACACCTTACACTAAAATTAACTCCAGATGGATTAAAGACTTAAACATAAGACCTGGCACCATAAAAACCCTAGAAGAAAATCTAGGCAAAACCATTCAGGACATAGGAGTAGGCAAGGACTTCATGACCAAAACACCAAAAGCATTGGCAACAAAAGCCAAAATAGACAAATGGGACCTAATCAAACTCCATAGCTTTTGCATGGCAAAAGAAACAGTCACTAGAATGAGTCAGCAACCATCAGAATAAAAAAAAAATCTTTGCAGTTTACCCATCTGACAAAGGGCTGATATCCAGAATTTACAAAGAACTCAAACAGATTTACAGGAAAAAAACAAACAAGCCCATTCAAAAATGGGCAAAGGATATGAACAGACACTTTACAAAAGAAGACATATATGAGGCCAACAAACACATGAAAAAATGCTCATCATCACTGGTCATTAGAAAGATGCAAATCAAAACCATATTGAGATACCATCTCTCGCCGGTTAGAATGGCGATCATTAAAAAATCTGGAGACAACAGATGCTGGAGAGGATGTGGAGAAATAGGAACACTCTTACTCTGTTGGTGGGAGTGTAAATTAGTTCAACCATTGTGGAAGACAGTGTGGCGATTCCTCAAGGATCTAGAAATAGAAATTCCATTTGACCCAGCAATCCCATTACTGTGTATATATCTAAAGGACTATAAATCGTTTTACTATAAGGACACATGCACACGAATGTTCATTGCAGCACTGTTTACAATAGCAAAGACCTGGAACCAACCCAAATGTTCATCGATGATAGACTGGACTGGGATAATGTGGCACATATACACCATGGAATATTATGCAGCAATAAAAAATGATGAGTTTGTGTCCTTTGTAAGGACATGGATGAATCTGGAGAACATCATTCTCAGCAAACTGACACAAGAACAGAAAAGGAAATACCGCATATTCTCACTCATAGGCGGGTGAGAAAAATAAGAACACATGGACACAGGGAGGGGGTCTACTACACACTGGGGTCTATTGGGGGGAATGGGGGAGGGACAGTGGGCGGGAGCTCGGGAGGGATAGCCTGGGGAGAAATGCCAAGTGTGGGTGAAGGGGAGGAAGGCAGCAAACACACTGCCATGTGTGTATCTATGCAACTATCTTGCACATTCTGCACATGTACCCCAAAACCTAAAATGCAATAAAAATTTAAAATTAAAAAAAAATGAACTAGAGAGAAGCCCAAAAATACGTATTAAAAATGTAATTTTTTAATCCTTATTTCCATAATTTTTGATACTGTAAATTATAACACTAGTACTAGAGTTTTATTTCAATAATGGAAAAGACATTGAATAAAAATGATAAAACTGCTTAAAAAAATGTTAACTTGGTTATTTAGTAACACATGACTAATACGATTTTTGTAGACATATCAAAAAACCAACATGTAATGTTGGCAAGAACATGGAAATTAGCCATAAGATTCTGGTTGGGTTTTTGAAAATTTTAGTTACTTGCTTGCACAAGTTACATAACTTTCCTTACTAATTTGTAAAAGGGCTTGATAATCTCTGACCTACCACATTTTTTAAAAATCAAGGGAGATATTACACATAAAAGTCATTAAAACTATAAAATGTATAAATGTATTTGATTATTTTTTAAGCAATCGACAATCAATTTCAGGATCTAGATAATAGGTTTCAACTGAACAATCATCTTAAAGTGGGAGTGCCTGAAAGCAAACCAGAGGTTGGGTAGAGGAAGAGGAGATGAGGTTCAGGACTAGATGGGTGGCAGCAAAGAGAGAAAAAACTTTAAAGAGCCAATTTTGGAAACATTATAAAGGAATAGGAGACTCAGATTCTCATCCATCACAAATAAATAATTAACATGGTAAATAATATGGTTGAAAGACAATAAAATAATACATAGTTTTTTAAATTATACTTTAAGTTCTAGGGTACATGTGCAGAATATGCAGTTTTGTTACATAGGTATACATGTGCAATGGTGTTTTGCTGCATCTATTACCATCATCTACATTAGGTATTTCTCCTAATGCTATCCCTCCCCTAGCCCGCCACCCACAACAGGCCCCAGTGTGTGATGTTTCCCTCCCTGTGTCCATGTGTTCTCGTTGTTCAACACCCACTTATGAGTGGGAACATGCAGTGTTTGATTTTCTGTTCTTTTGTCAGTTTGCTGAGAATGATGGTTTCCAGGTTCATCCATATCCCTGCAAAGAACATGAACTCATTGTTTTTTATGGCTGCATAGTATTCCATGGTGTATATATGCCACATTTTCTTTATCTAGGCTATCATTGATTGGCATTTGGGTTGGTTACAAGTCTTTGCTATTGTGAACAGTGCTGCAATACACATATGTGTGCATGTGTCTTTATAACAGAATGATTTATAATCTTTTGGATATATACCTAGTAATGGGATTGCTGGGTCAAATGGTATTTCTGGTTCTAGATCCTTGAGGAATTGATATATTGTCTTCCATAATGTTTGAAGTAATTTACACTCCCATCAATTGTGTGAAAGCATTCCTATTTCTCCACATCGTCTCCAGCATCTCTTGTCTCCAGATTTTTTAATGATTGCCATTCTAACTGGTGTGAGATTGTATCTCATTGTGATATTGATTTATATTTCTCTAATGACCAGTGATGATGAGCTTTTTTTCATATGTTTGTTTGCTGCATAACTGTCTCCTTTTAAAAAGTGTCTGTTCATATTCTTGGCCCACTTTCTGATGGAGTTGTTTGTTTTTTCTTGTAAATGTTATTAAGTTCTTTGTAGATTCTGGGTATTAGCACTTTGTTACATGGGTAGATTGCAAAAATTATCTCCCACTTGGTTGGCTGCCTGTTCACTCTAATGACAGTTTCTTTTGCTGTGCAGAAGCTCTTTAGTTTAATTAGATCACATTTGTCTATTTTGACTTTTGTTGCCATTGCTTTTTGGTGTTTCTGTCATGAAGCCCTTGCCCATGCTTCTGTCCTCAGTGGTATTGCCTAGGTTTTCTTCTAGGGTTTTTATGGTGTTCAGTCTTATGTTTAAATCTTGAATCCATCTTGAGTTAATTTTTGTATAAGGTGTAAGGAAGGGATACAGTTTCAGCTTTCTGCATATGGCTAGCCAGTTTCCCAACACCATTTATTAAATAGGGAATCCTTTCCCCATTGCTTGTTTCTGTCATATTTCTCAAAGATTAAATGGTGTTAGATGTGTGGCATTATTTCTGAGGCCTCTGTTATGTTCCATTGGTCTGTATGTGTGTTTTGGTACCAGCACCATGCTGTTTTGATTACTGTAGCCTTATAGTATAGTTTGAAATTAGGTAGCATGATATCTCCAACTTTTTTTTTTTTTTTTTTTTTTTTTTTTTTTTTTGCTTAGGATTCTCTTGGTTGTGTGGGCTCTCTTTTAGTTCCATATGAAATTTAAGGTGCTTTTTCCCAGTTTTACAAAGAAAGTTAATGGTAGCTTGAATGGGATAGCATTGAATCTATAAATTACTTTGGGGAGTATGGCCATTCTCACAGTATTGATTCTTGCTAACCATGAGCATGGAATGTTTATCCATCTGTTTTTGTCCTCTCTTATTTCCTTGAGCAGTGGTTTGTAGTTTTCCTTGAAGAGGTCTTTCACATCCCTTGTTAGTTGTATTCCTAGGTGTTTTATTCTCTTTGTAGCATTTTCAAATGGGAGTTCACTCATGATTTGGCTGTTTGTCTGCTATTAGTGTATAGGAATGCTTGTGATTTTCACACATTGATTTTGTATCCTGAGACTTTGCTGAAGTTGCTTATCAGCTTAGGGATATTTTGGGCTGAGATGATGGGGTTTCTAAATATACAATCATGTCATCTGCAAATAGAGACAATTTGACTCTCTTTTCCTGACTGAATACACTTTATTTCTTTTTCTTTCCTGGTTGCCCTAGCCAGAACTTCCAATACTCTGTTGAATAGGAGTGGGGAGAGAGAGCATCCTTGTTTTGTGCCAGTTTTCAAAGGGTTTTGTGCCATTTTCAAAATCCTTCCAGTTTTTGCCTATTTAGTATAATGTTGGCTGTGGGTTTGTCATAAATGGCTCTTATTATTTTAAGATATGTTCTATCAATACCTGGTTTATTGAGAGTTTTTAACATGAAGGGCTGTTGAATTTTGTCAAAGGCCTTTTCTGTATCTAATCAGGTGTTTTTGTCATTGGTTCTGTTTATTTGATGGATTACATTTATTGATTAGCATATGTTTAACCATTCTTGCATCCCAGGGATGAAGCCAACTTTAGTACACAGATCTTGGTGCCCTTCCCACTTTCACTGTATTCCAGTGGCAAGTATCAGCATCCTGTGTAACTTGGCCCTCTCCTCTGTTATCAGTGTTGTTTCTCACATAGCAGGTGCTCAATTAATATTTACTGAACAAACAAATGAATAAATTAATGAATAGGCCATATCTCCCACATAGGGTTATTGTGTCAAATAAGATAATGTATTGAAAAGTTACTAATAGGTCAAAAAACCTCTGTGAAAGAACAACATATATGAAAATGTTTTTATTAAGAAGTATTTTTAGGCTTATTAGTAAGAAAGTTCCAATAAAGCTCTTCAAAAATTAAATGGGTTACCTTCAAAATAGTGAATTCCCTATCCCTGAAAGTTTAAACATAGAAGTTGAATCAGTTCTATCACATAACCAAAATACTTACTGCTGAGGATGGGAGAGTGAATGAATAAGGTCCCATGCAATTTTAAGATTCTACAATGCCTAACATTTATTTTATGCTTATTTGGTGTTAGGCACAGTGTTAATCTGTCACCTGGCATCCCATTTTGTTAATCCTTGAAGCAACTTTTTAGATAAATATTACATGCAGAAAAATGGTGGCTCTGAGAAGTTAAAGAACTTGCTTGCATCATAAGTTAGGACATAACTAAAGAAGAATTTTTAGCCATATTTATCTAACTCCTGAGCTTTCACTTTAAAGTGTGTATTACTGTGTTACTCTGTCTCATAAAAGAGTAACTGTCTCTTTGACTAATTATTGTGACAATCACTGACCCTTAAATTGCCACCTTTGTTCCAATTTACCTTTTAAATGATTGGTATTGGCTACTTGGTGATTCAAGTCTATGTTATCAGTCACAAATCAAAAGTAGCATTTCTGATTTCACTAATCCCTTTAATTACCAAATGGTTTGTGATGCATCGAAAGAAGCAAATAACTAGAATATAATTTTTTGGAGTGAAAAATACCTTTTTCATAAGGTGTCATTGATTCTTAATATTCCAAAAGCAGTGCTCAAAATTGTAGACCCAATACAGATTTTGGTTTCATCTGACCAGACATTATTACCAATTTTACAATAATAATTGTTTAGTAGATGATAACTGCCCCAGGCATATGAAAATGTTCCATGTAAACATCTAATTACCAAGCCTAAATTTTAAAGGAATGTATGCCTCTAAAAGGCCCTTTATGTTTCAGAATAATATGGAAATAATTCTTCTGTTCATTTCATATTTATTCAATGTAAGTGTTGGCATCCTAACTCTATATGGCCTCCAAATACTTAATTCTAATATAGGCTATTATTCCTTAGCTTGTGGTAATTATGCCTAGAATGCTTTTTAAAATTAACCCATGCTCTCTCACAGGCTCATTTAAGAAGATATATTATAAGAATACTTTAGAATTAGTGAAAAACAATTTTGTCCTCCTACCATTAACTCTGTCTTCATATCTAAACCATAATAGCCACAAAGGAAAATAGTTACTACCTTTGTGTCAATGACCTTTATTTGTGTACACTTAACAGTATCTTGAAAAATTGGCTTACCTGATGGAGTCTCTGTTTGGTCAGACATCTAAATTAGAAAGGCCTTTCTTTATGAGTTTCTTGGATCAGTTTTCTTAGTTATAGAGTTGTATGATGTTAAGGACTAAAAGGGGCATTAGAAACCACCTAGAATAATTTCCTCATGTTATAGGTGAAAGAAATTGCCTCTAAGTGAAATGACTTGTCTAATGACACATGGAAAATGGGGCTGAAGAAGACTTAGACCCACAAGTGTCTTATTTCCTCACTTTTTATCCTATGCATGATTCATGGAGGAGTTTCTAATTGTGCTACAATGTAAAATCATGTCACTTCCAACCCTTTTAAAGGGGCATTTCCTGTCACAACTTTCAAACCCCTCCAAATTCCAATTAAAACAGTACACCAAGGTAAGCATTCATCAAAAAGAAACAAGAAAAAATATTAAAGTAATAATGTATTTAATCTTCTTTAATTGTGCTTTCAGAGAGTGATTAAGACATATATGGTGTATAAGAGGCAGTAGGTTTTGTTTAAAAACAAGCCTTTATTTACATTTTCAGTATTTAAGCTTAATTTTAATAGCAAGAGAAAAAAATCAGAGATGACTGATAAATACATTTAAAGCAGGTAAAATATGAGATCGTTTCTTAAACATTCACCTCTGCATTAATTTATTCACTTAATAAATGCTTAGGACTTTATCTGGGCCAATCCTCATGTTAGACATGAAAGATGTAATGATAAACACGAATAGGCCTGGAGCTGCCCTAATGAGCTTTTACTGTAATGGAGAAGTTTATCTCAAATAAATATCACACTAATTAATAATAAGAAATTGGGTTAAGTAAATTAACTTTTTTCTGAAGGAAAGAGGTGTGATCCTATGCATATGTGTAACCAAAAAAAAACAGACCTAAACTAGGACTAAGGTAGTCAAGGAGAGCTTTCTGAAGGAAATGACACTTAAACTGAGAAATAACTAAAGAATGGGTACCAGCTAGCCAAAAGACAGATGGCAGTAGTGGAGTGAAGGAGCTAGAAATGATTAAACTTATTGAAGAAGGCATGTCAAATGCCAACACAGACCAAAAGGTAGGCCTCTTGTACCAAACAGTCAACCAAGCTGTAAATGCAAAGGAACAGCTCTTGGACAGAATTTGAAAGTGCATCTCCACTGAATACACAAATGATAAGAAAGCAAAACAGTCTTATTGCTGCTATGGAGACAATTCTGGTGGTCTGGGTAGATCAAACCAAACACAACATTCTCTTAAACTGAAGCCTATTCTAGGGAAAGGCCTTTTTTCTCTTTAATTCTATGAAGGTTGACAGAGGTGAGGAAGGAGCAGAAGAAAAATTTGAAGCTAGTAGAGGTTAGGTCATGAGGTTGAAGAAAATAAACCATCTCCATAAAGTAAAAATAAAGGTGAGGCAGCAAGTGCTCATGTAGAAGCTGCAGGAAGTTACCCGGAAGATGTAGTTAAGATCATTGATGGAAGTGAGTACACTAAAAAACAGATTCTCAGTGTAGACAGAACCACCTTATTTTGGAAGAGGATGACATCTAGGACTTTCACAGCTGTAGAAGAAAAGTCTGGGTCCAAAGCTTCAAAGCTGACTCCCTTGGTAGTGGCTAACTAAACTGGTTACTCTAAGTTGAAGGCAATATTCATTTAATACTCCAAAAACTGTAGGGCTCTTGAGAATTATGCTAAATCTATTCTGTCCATGCTTTCTAAAGAAAATAATAAAGCCTGGATAACATAACATCTATTTACAGCTTGCTTTACTGAATATTTTAAGCCCACTGTTGAGAAATACTCAAGATAAAAGATTCCTTTCAAAATATTACCACTCATTGACAATGCATCTGGTCACCTGAGAGCCCTGTTGGAAATGGACAAGTAAATTAACATGTTTTCCTTGTATTCTGCAGCTCATTGATCAAGGAGTAATTTAATTTTCAAGTCTTAGTATCTCAAAAGTACATTTTGTAAGAGTTAAGCTAACATAAAAGTAATTCCTCTGATGGATCTGGGCAAAGTAAATTTAAAATGTTCTGGAAAATATTTACCATTCTGAATGCTATTAAGAACATTCACGTTCATGGGAGCTGGTCGTGGTCAGAATATCAACATTAACAGGAGTTGGAATGTTAATAGGAATTTGATTCTAACCCTTATGGATGACTTTGAGGAGTTCAAGACTCATTAGAGGAAGTTACTGCAGATGTGTTGGAGAGAGCAAAAATATTAGAATTGGAGGCTGACAGTGTGACTGAATTCCTTCAATTTCATGATAAAAGTTGAATGGATGAGGAGTTATTTCCTATGGATGAATAAAGTGGTTTCTTGAGATGGAATCTACTCTTGGTAAAGAAGCTATGAACATTGGTAAAGTAAAAAAGGATTTAGGATATTACATAAACTGTTGATAAAACAGTGACAGGGTTTGAGAGCATTGAATTCTAATGTTGAAAGAAGCTCTACTGGGTAAAATATTAACCAACAGCATTGCCAGCTACAGAGAAATCTTTCATGAGAGGAAGAGTCCATTAATGCAGCAAACTTTATCATTGTCTTATTTTAAGTAATTGCCACCAATTGCTTAATTTATGACTTTGGGCAAGCCATTTAATCTTTCTGAATAATCTTTCTGAGCATTTGCCACTAATGACTTAAGCCACCACAGCCTTCAACAGCCATCACCCTAGTAAGTCAGCAGCCATCTACAGTAAGGCAAGACCCTCATGAGCAAAAAGATTAGGACTGGCTGAAGGCTTAGATGATGGTTAGTGTTTTATCACCATAACTTATTTTAAAATTAAGACATGCATTGTTTATTAGACAAAATGCTATTGTACACTTAAACCACAATATAGTATAACAATTTTTATATCCACTGGAAACCAATGACTTGCTTTATTGGAATATTCATTCTATTGAGGTGGTATGGAACCAAACCCACAGTATCTCCAATGTATGGTTGTATTTTTCTTCTATAGTAGCTTAGATTTAAGTTGTCTAGTTAATATGGTTTTTTTTTCATTAATACAAATGTCTCCATTCGTATCTTCAGTGAGTATGCTCATTCACACTGGTCTTCTCTCTGTCCCTCAGCACAAACTTAATCTACTCTCGTGACCTTTTTACCTGTTATTTATTCCCTCAAACAAGAATATTTTCCTCCAGATTCTGAGTAGCTGTTTCTTATCCTTGAGGTCTTAGCTTACTGTTCCTTATGAAAAGACTTCACCCAACTTTTCTAGGTAAGAGAACACAGCCCAGTACCTGCCCAATGGAAGGCACTCCACAAATAGTAGCTATTATTTTTTAAAATTTATTTTTCTTATTATACTTTAAGTTCTGGGGTACAGGTGCAAAATGTGCAGGTTTGTTACATAAGTATACATGTGCCAGGGTAGTTTTCTGCATCTATCGCCCCATCATCTACTAGGAATTTGTCCTAATGCTATCCTTCCCCTTTGCTTCCACCCCCTGCTATCCTGCCACTAGCCCCCCACCCCTGACAGGCCCCAGTGTGTGATGCTCCCCTCCCTGTGTCCATGTATTCTCATTGTTCAACACCCAGTTATGAGTGAGAACATGCAGTGTTTGGTTTTCAGTTCTTGTGTCATATTGCTGAGAATGAAGGTTCCCAGTTTTATCCATTTCCCTGCAAAGCACATGAAGTCATCTTTTTTATGGCTGCATAGTATTCCATGGTGTATATGTGCCACATTTTCTTTATCTAGTGTATCATTGAGGGGCATTTGGGTTGGTTCAAAGTCTTTGCTATTGTGAACAGTACCACAATAAACATACGTGTGCATGTATCTTCATAACAGAATGATTTATAACCCTTTCTGTAAATGCCCAGTAATGGGATTGCTGGGTCAAATGGAATTTCTATTTCTAGATCCTTGAGGAATCACCACACTGTCTTCCACAATGGTTGAACTAATTTGCATTCCAACCAACAGTGTAAAAGTGTTCGTTTCTTCACATCCTCTCCAGCATCTGTTGTCTCCTGATTTTTTAATGATCACCATTCTAACTGGTGTGAGATGGTATCTCAATGTAGTTTTGATTTTCCTTTCTCTAATGACTAGTGATGATAAGCTATTTTTCATATGTTTGTGGGCTGTATGTGTGCCTTACTTTGAGAAGTGTCTGTTCATATCCTTTGCCCACTTTTTGATGGGATTTTTTCCTGTAAATTTGATTAAGTTCTTTGTAGATTCTGGATGTTAGCCCTTTGTCAGACGGGTAGATTACAAAAGTTTTTTTCCCATTCTGTTGGTTGCTGGTTCACTCTAATGATAGTTTCTTTTTCTGTGCAGAAGCTGTGGAGTTTAATTAGGTCCCATTTGTCTATTTTGGCTTTTGTTCCCATTGCTTTTGGTGTTTTAGTCATGAAGTCCTTGCACATGCCTAAGTCCTGAATGGTATTGCCTAGAGTTTCTTCTAGGGTTTTCATGCTGTTATGTCTTATACATAAATCTTTAATCCATCTTGAGATAATTTTTGTATAAGGTGTAAGGAAGGGATCCAGTTTCAGTTTTCTGCCATGGCTAGCCATTTTTCCGAACACCATTTATTAAATAAGGAATTCTTTTCCAATTGCTTGTTTTTGTCAGGTTTGTCAAAGATCAGAAGGTTTTAGATGTGTGGCATTATTTCTGAGGCCTCTGTTCTCTTCCATTGGTGTATATTTCTGTTTTTTTTTACCAGTACCATGATGTTTTGATTACTATAGCCTCATAGTATAGCTTGAAGTCAGGTAGTGTGATAGTGTGATGCCTCTAGCTTTGTTGTTGTTGTTGTTGTGTTTTTTTTTTTTTTTTTTTTTTTTTTTTTTTTTGCTTAGGATTGTCTTGCCTATGTGGGCTCTCTTTTCGTTCCCTATGAAGTTTAAGGTGGTTTTTCCACTTCTGTGAAGAAAGTCAGTGGTAGATTGATGGGGATAGCATTGAATCTATAAAATACTTTGGACAATGTGGCCATTTTCACAATATTGATTATTCCTAACCATGAATATGGAATGTTTTTCCATTTGTTTGTGTCCTCTGTTATTTCCTTGAGCAGTGGTTTGGCTTCTCCTTGAAGAGGTCCTTCACATCCCTTGTTAGTTGTCTTCTTAGGTATTTTATTCTCTTTGTAGCTGTTGTGAATGGGAGTTAACTCATGATTTGACTCTCTGTCTGTTATTGGTGTATAGGAATGCTTGTGACATTTACACATTGATTTTGTATCCTGAGACCTTGCTGAAGTCGCTTATCAGTTTCAGAAGATTTTGGGCTGAGACGAGGGTCTTCTAAATATGCAATCATGTCATCTGCAAACAGGCAATTTGACTTCCTCTCTTCCTATGTGAATACCCTTTATTTATTTTCTTGCCTGATTGGCTTGGCCAGAATTTCCAATATTATATTGAATAGGAGTGGTGAGAGAGGGCATCCTTGTCTTGTGCCAGTTTTCAAAGGGAATGCTTCCAGTTTTTGCCCATTCAGTATGATGTTGGCTGTGGGTTTGTCATAAATAGCTCTTATCATTTTGAGATGTGTTCCATCGATACCTAATTTGAGAGTTTTTAGCATCAAGGGCTCTTGAATTTTATCAAATGCTTTCTCTGCTTCTGTTGAGATAATCAAGTGGTTTTTGTCTTTGGTTCTGTTTATGTGATGGATTACTTTTATATATTTACGTATGTTGAACCAGACTTGCATCCCCAGGATGGAGTCTACTTGATTGTGATGGATAAGCTTTTTGATGTGCTGTTGGATTCTGTTTGCCTGTATTTTACTGAGGATTTTCCCATCAGTATTCATCATGGCTATTAGCCTGAAATTTTCTTTTTTTAGTTGTGTCTCTGCTGGGTTTTGGCATCAGGATGATGTTGGTCTCATAAAATTAGTTAGGGAGGATTTCCTCTTTTTGTGTTGTTTGGCAGAGTTTCAGAAGGAAACTCTGAAACTCCAGCTCCTCTTTGTACCTCTAGTAGAATTTGACTGTGAATCCATCTGGTCCTGGACTTTTTTTGGTTGGTAGGCTATTAATTGCTGCCTCAATTTCAGATCTTGTTATTGGTCTATTCAGGGATTCAACTTCTTCCTGTTTTAGTCTTGGTAGAGTGTAAATGCCTAGGAATTTAACCATTTCTTCTAGATTTACTGGTTTATTTGCATAGAGATGTGTATAGTAATCTCTGCTGGTAGTTTGTATTTCTTTTGGAATGATGGTCATATACCCTTTATCATTTTTTATTGCATCTACTTGATTCTTCTCTCTTTTCTTCTTGATTAGTCTGACCAGCAGTCTATTTTGTTGATCGTCTCAAAAAACAGCTCCTGGATTTATTTTTCAAGGCACTTTTGTGTCTCTATCTCCTTCAGTTCTGCTCTGATCTTATTTCTTGTCTTCTGCTAACTTTTGAGTTTGTTTATCTTGCTCCTCTAGTTCTTTTAATCGTGACATTAGGGTGTCAATTTTAGATCTTTTCTTCTTCTCTTATGGGCATTTAGTGCTGTAAATTTCCCTCTGGACACTGATTCAAACGTGTTCTGGTACATTGTGTCTTCATTCTCACTGGTTTTGAAGAACATCTTTATTTCTGCCTTTATTTCATTGTTTATCCAGTCATCATTCAGGAGCAGGTTGTTCCGTTTCTATGTAGTTGTGTGGTTCTGAGTGAGTTTCTTAATCCTGAGTTCTAATTTGATTGCACTGTGGTCTGAGAGACTGTTATAATTTCCATTCTTTTGTATTCGCTGGGGAGATTTTACTTCCAATTTTCTGGTCAGTTTTAGAGTAAGTGTGACATGGTGCTGAGAAGAATGTATATTCTGTGGATTTGGGGTAGAGAGTTCTATTAGGTCCAGTTGGTCCATATCTGAGTTCAAGTCCTGGATGGATATCCTTGTGTTTTTCCATTTTTTGATCTGTCTAATATTGACAGTGGGTGTCTAAGTCTCTTTGTAGGTCATTAAGAACTTGCTATATGTATCTGGGTGCTCCTGTATTTGGTGCATATATATTTAGGATCATTAGCTCTTCTTATTGCATTGATCCATTTACCATTATGCAATGCCCTTTTTTGTCTCTTTGATATTTGTTGATTTAAAGTCTGTTTTATCAGACACTAGGATTGCAACACCTTTTTTTCCCTCTCCATTTGCTTGGGAAATCTTTTTTTTTATCCATTTATTTTGAGCCTATGTGTGTCTTCGGACGTGAGATGGGTCTCCTGAATACAGCACACCCATGGGTCTTGCTATTATGTTGAATGTTAAATAATAAATAGTCCCAGCACATTAATAGTCACTTTTAACATTTCTAATTCTCACCATACAAATACTATCATCTCTAAATTTACAGATAAATTATTCAGACAGATTAAATGGCATACCCAAAGATACTTAGCTTGTGAGAGGCTGTCTGCATCCAAAACTTGTGTGTGACTTTGTTTGCACTATGTCAGTTTTTATTAAAATAAAGAAAATGCACAAATGATGCAGTTATTTTGGACTTAACACTTAAGAGGTAGGTGGATCACGAGGTCAAGAGATCAAGACCATCCAGGTCAACATGGTGAAACCCCATCTCTACTAAAGATACAAAATATTAGCTGGGCATGGTGGCACATGCCTGTAATCCCAGCTACTCAGGAGGCTGAGGCAGGAGAATTGCCTGAACCCAGGAAGTGGAGGTTGCGGTGAGCTGAGTTTGCGCCATTGCACTCCAGCCTGGGTAACAACAGCGAAACTCCATCTCAAAAAACATAAATAAATAAAATAAGAGTACAGTACAGCTATTAAAGTTTTAGATTAGATTATCCAGACAGTACTATCACTTGTCACAAAAACCTTTCTATTTGTGGCACTGCCTAAGCCCAACTATCATTTAACTTATTGTTGAGTTCCTCATATACTTTAGTCTAAACTGACTTAAATTTCTGTTTGTTCTTACAGTTATTCCCTACCATAGCAATTAGCTCTGGAGTCTTGTCAGTAAGTAGGTTGTTTTACATAAGTGAAAAAGGGATCAGTGTGTATCTCAATGGCACTGAGCATGTTTTATATTCTTGTGTGTCATCCACAGACGAGGACAGTTCCATGCTGTCTATGGTGGAGTACAGATTGGAAGTCAGAAATGGCAGCTTGTCTTTGCCATGAGACTGATCTTGCTGAGAAAGAAATTTAAACTTCAAGTCAACTTTAGAAAAAGGGGGAAAAAAAGAAGACACTGATTCTCTCTGGTGCTTACTGTTAACTATAAGATAAAAAAGAAGTTACAGAAGGTTGCCTGAAACAAACAAACAAAAAACCTTTATATTTATGGGTAAATAGGTAGAAAGTGTGTTAGAAATCTTGTCCACACTCTTCCTTTTATACATGAGGGGATGAGGCAGGGAATTAAAAGGGAGGTCAATTCCAAATGCAATTAGAAGTAATGTTATTGTACTGACTGTCCACTGTACTTTACACTGTCACACATAAAAATTGGTTAACTGATGTTGATTTGACTCTGTTCACAAAGTAACTTGAGCTAAATTGTGGAAGAGGTGTTTTCTAGGAATGAACTGAAAATAAATAAATAAATAAAATGAATTCTTTTAATATTATAAAGCTTAGCCACAGTCAAGTTTTCTAATTAGGTCAGCATAATTTAAAATGGACTAAAAACCATCCCAGGTGGGGATATTAAAATATTCATAATCTTGCCCCGGATGCTATCTCTGTGACCTTAGGGATTTCAGAAGAGCAATTAATTTATCCCTAGTTCCTATGAGATTCAGATATTTATATAGACAACAGATTAAAAAGAAAATGCAAAAATCTCACACAAATTCAAGAAATAACAAAGATGATGACAATTCTTTATGAATATTTCTCCTTTTCCTTTTTAGTCAGCATTAAGAAATACTGTCAGGGTTCATGTCCAAGTTAATGTAAAATGACAGATTATTTGGTTAGGAGCACTGTGAAAAGCTACAGGGTAAATGATTCAATGCCACCTCAACTATATGCTTTCACTGAAAAAGTTACCAGTTTTGAACTATATCCAATTCTATAGCATATTTCAGCGTAGAAACATCTCAGTGGAAACGTTTAGAATCCAGTGCAAAGTCACTCTGAAAGCGTTTACTTAGCTTTATTGTGTTTGGTTTTAATTTCTCTCTCTTTGTGAGATCAATTTCTCATTAGTGCAAAGCCGAACATTTCCAGGGAAAACGAAGGAATGTATTTAGTGAGACAGGCTTTTACCAAAGTATTCGAAAAACTGAAAGAAAAAACTCTAATATAAAATAGAAGAAAATGTAATAAATACATAAGTTTATATCTAGCTATAAATAGTGTTTTTTCTAAGTATGGTTCAAAGGTAGAAGAACCATTAGGTTCTCAGTACCTTTGCATTGTCGCGGAAAAACTGGCTCCTTCATGTTAATACACATACTGTAGTACCATGACATGTACCTAAAACAGTGAAAATAATGAAACGTATTTTAGCAGTGGAAATAAAGACAGCAATGCAATCCTGTCAAATGAAGTTAATTCAAAATGCAAAGGCAGTTTGCATTAAAACTAACACCATTAAAACATATTATTACTACCAATAGTAGCTACTGCCCCTAATCTGTAACTCTTTTACTCCATGACACCCGAGTATAGTTAGATACCCAGACATCTCATTGTGAACCTTCATGGTGAAAAAAAATGTGGTCTAATAAACTAATTACATTAAAATATAATGATTACTTATATACCATAATGAGGAATTGGAGAACTTATTAACTACCATTTGTTGACTACTTACTGTGTTATTATGATGCTCATTTCCTTCCTCAAGTAAATTTCAGTCTAGGGAAAACATTTACAACAGAATATGCTGAGTGCTGTGATACTGAGGAATAGACGAGAAGTATAAGAGGATGGAGGAAAAGTAATGATGTGTGGGTGAAAAGATAATAACTAGGGATCTGGGAACATTACCTAGGTATAATTTGAGTATCAGCAAAACAATAAAAATTAGAGAATGATAAGTAATATATTAGACAAATATGATACTTGGAAGCAGGAAAGGTCTTATACAAGTGAAGGAAGACTATTTGCAAAAAACTCAGGATCACAGGTAAACACAGACTCTTCAGAGAATAAGTAGTCCCTTATGAATGGAAGGTACGATGGATATAGATGTAAAAAAGCAGCTGGGAGTTTGACATGAAATCGGAAAGGCAGAAAGAGGCTATGATTATGAAGAACATGATGTGTCATGCTAGGAAGTTTGGGTTTTATCCTGAATGCAGTGGGGAGAGCATTAAGTGAGTCAGTGACATCATCCTATGTTACACTGTGAAGGCAGCAGGACCAATGTGTTCAAATGAGAGTGGCCTGATGGCAAAGATAGCAGAATTGTAATAACACAGATGAATTCTGATGAGAGTCTCAAATAAGGTAAGGGAAGAAAGATAAATTAGTAATAATATCATTAAGCCTGAGGTGGGAACAAAGCTATATTAGACACCAGTATTCTGAATGAAGAAACACCTAAAATTCTTGAAACCAGACAGCTCCTTGAGAGCCTTGCTAGCTGTACCAGCTCTGCTTATCCAAATGCCGTATCAGCATAGCATGACCTTCCCCATTATGCCACCTTCTATTCCTCACCCCTTTAAATATGAGAATATTAAAGAGAAGGGAAGACATTTTTTGCACAATTTGGTGTTGTGGGGACTGCTGGGCTCTTCTTAACCTTCCCAATTCCAAATTCAAGGCAAGTGGAAGGCTCCTAGCACTCATTCCCAGAAATTATAAAACTAGTATTTTATTTCTTGTTTGAAAGTTTGCTTAGGCAACAGAGTTGCTGATAAGGTCCTGGCCATTTGGACAGGAAGGGAAAAGAAGTACAGAGTGATGACAAGGCAGAAAGAGCAGTGTCAGGAAAAAAACCTACACCTCCACACCTGCACCATTTAGAAAGGCAAGAGTAGGCAAGTTTCCCGTGGGTTGGACAGACAGACTTTGGAGAAGGCAGGCCAGCAGGAACTTTCTGGTCTCCAAGAGCAAAATGACAGAGTTGGTAGTTGAAAGAAGTTTGGAAAAGGCAGTGCTGGAGTAGTCTAAGTCAGGGAACTCTGCAGTAAGGAAGTTCCACAGGCATCACAGGTGTGCCCACAAGAGCCAGCCTTGGGAGGCCTGTGTCAGTCACAGATGGCTCTGTGGACAACCAGTTTCACACAGAGTGGCAGCTATATCCCAAAATAGAAGTTAAATAAGTAAGACACTGGTCCCTTGCCTGCTCTCTCTGCCCTACTTTGATACCTGGAGGAGGAAAGGAACCTGGAAGCAGGAGAACAAGTGTGAAAAGAGACTTTCCTCCTTATAGCCTAGCGTTCTCGGTTCCATTCTCTTGTCAATGGTGAACTAGAGAAGAGCAAGAAATTAGAGCTAAGCTTTACCTTTTTAATAACTGAAAGTTATCAAAAAGCTTGAAAGATGTCCAAAAGGGGCAGAAAAATGGATTTGACAAAGCATAGTTTAAGGCAATAATTAGAAAGAATAAAACCATTTCATGTTTGTTACCCACTGCATTTAGACTCTCCAGTAAGTCAGAAACAAGGATATGAATATAACAGATATTTAAAATATGGAATAGATCCAACTTCAGGCATTTGCTATAAGAGAAAAAGGAAAGAAAATGATGACTTTCGAGTTAGTAGCCTGAATTACGTTCTGAGCTTTAAAAAAGAAATACTCTAGGCTCTCCTTCTCTGGGTATAGTTATCACACCTATAAAACAAACAATTTTATGATAGTTCTTAACCTTGTTTTCATCACTGACTCCCTTGAGAATCTGAGAAAAACTATATACTGTCTCCACAAAAATAGGTGCATGCACACTCAGAACTTTTCACACAAATTCCTATAAAATGGAAACACTGAAGTGAGAAGCCAATTTGAGCAAAAAGATTGAGTGTAGTACTATATGTGTTAAGCTTGATATGCCTGTGACAAATACCTTGTAGAGATAGCCTTCGGAAAGAAAATAATACAAGTCTGTTTCTCCATTCTGTTTTTTTTGTTGTTGTTATTGTTGTTGTTTGTTTTAATATCAAGCACCTTCTGATGTCCAGCTGACAAAAAGGCAGCCTCCTTCTTATTCCTCCAGTAGGTCTTGGAGGTTCTGAAATTATTCGGTGGCTCAGCACAGAAGGCTCTGCAGTTTCCCAATTCTTGCAGTGATGCTGAGTGCCAGGGGTGGAGGCTCATTAATTAAAGTAAATTCTGCACTGAACCTTTCTTCCTCACTTTCAAAATGCTATCATCCTTGTCTCTCTGGGTCACCTCACTTCTTCCTTCCAGCTAAACTTCATCTGGAAGAAAGAGCATGGTGACAGCACAGCCTTCCTTGAGTGTGTATTGCCCTTAGCTTTTCAAAAATTTTACTGATCGTGTTAAAGAGTATGAATTTCTTTCATTTCCATCATCTGTGGGAAACACGTGTCTTATCTTGTTACCCTTGAGTGTTTCCCCTTTTGTTAGCCTGGATTGTAGGTCAGAGCTGCCACTAAGCATGTGATCTTATGCAAAGCTTTCTTTTGATATTTACTTCAGGTCAGGGTGCAGTGGCTGAAAATGCAGTACAAATTTTGGAATCCAGCAGGTCTCCTTTTAAAATCCTCAGGGTTTTAGCCCACTGTGCTTCATTTTCTTCCTTTTTCCATAGAAATGACTGTAATACTATATCCTGGGTCTTTGTCAGTATTAAGATAATATATCAAAAGTGTCTTGTACAGTGCCTAGCAAATACTAAGGGCTTAATAAATGTTATCAAAGTAAATTATTACCACTGCCTTTTTTAAGAAAAAGGAATTTAAAGTGATCTGGATCTCAGTGTCGTCGTCTATGAAATACACGGATTCACGTATATTCGGTTTTATTTAGTCCCCATTTATTGAGTATCCAGTACTTAAAAAACACTAAGTGCCAGTTAATGTGTCCTTTATGAAGACAAAAAGTGAAGGAGATGACAGATTAATCAAGAGGACACTGACAGGCAAATGTATAACAAATCAAAGAGCGTAGTTGGAATAAGTGTTCTGCCACTTGCTAAAGAACCTTGGGCAAGGTAGTAAGTCATACTGAGCCACATTTCTCTCATCAGTAAAGTAGACCAATAATACTCAACTCACACAGTGGTGAGAAGCATTACATGAAACAAAATTTGGAAGAAAAGTAGCATGATGTCTGACACATCAAAACTCATCAGTAAATGTTTATTATTAGCAAAACTTTTTTTTTTTGAGACGGAGTTTCACTCTTGTTACCCAGGCTGGAGTGCCATGGCGCGATCTCAACTCACCACAACCTCCACCTCCTGGGTTCAGGCAATTCTCCTGCCTCAGCCTCCTGAGTAGCTGGGATTGCAGGCACGCACCACCATGCCCAGCTAATTTTTTGTACTTTTAGTAGAGACGGGGTTTCACCATGTTGACCAGGATGGTCTTGATCTCTTGACCTCGTGATCCACCCACCTCGGCCTCCCAATGTGCTGGGATTACAGGCATGAGCTACCGCGCCCGGCCTAGCAAAACATTTTAAGACTTTCACAGGTCCTAGCCTCTCTTATGTTTTTAAGATCTCATCCTCCTTTATATCAAAAATAATAAAATGTACCTATGTCCTATAAAAAGATGCATTATACTAGAAAAATTTTAAAATTACTTTTATAGCTTTATAGTCAAAAGGGTTAATAACTTTTTTTTTGAGAACGAGTCTCACCCAGGCTGGAGCGTGCCAAGATCTTGGCTCATTGCAACCTCTGCCTCCCGGATACAAGTAATTCTCCTGCCTGAGCTTCTGAGTAGCTGGGATTACAGGTGCCCAACAACCCACCTGACTGATTTTTGTACTTTTAGTAGAGACAGGGTCTTACCATGTTGGCTAGGCTAGTCACGAATTCCTAACCTCAAATGATCCACACACCTTGGCCTCCCAAAGTGCCGGGATTACAGACGTGAGCCACCTCACTGGGCCTAACATTTTTATTATATTATTATCACGGTAACACTTTTATATGACAAGGGAAAAATTCAGTTGTGTTTGACTGCTTGTTATAATGTTACATTGTATTATTTTCAACACAACAGTTATTATTTTATTGTTTAAGCCAATAGTTATTTTTTAGGTCTCAAATTTTTATGGTGGCCCTTAAAAATGCTGAAACTGTAGTGCTCAATGGATAAAACAACCTGTCTCTTGTCTATTAAGGAAAAATGTAACAAATGCTATGATGAAGTTCGGAGGAAGCAAAAATGAAGGCAGGAAATATTCTATGTAAAGTGGATGAAGGATGAGTTCAGGCAGATATATTTGAGTAGTGATAAATAGGTAGGAATCTGACCACTGAAAAGAATGTGGTCTTATATAACTAGAATAATAGTCTCCAAACAGAGGTTTGAATAATTCAGAGAGTGTGCAAGAGATCCATGAGAGGAATGGAAGAGGGAAGGGAGAAAATGGTAGAACATACTTGCTTTTAATTCTAATTCTAATTTGTAATTACTGTTTGTTTACTACATATTAAGTATGTTAGTGTAGTGTATTTCATATAGTATAGTAAACTGTGTGTTTGTGTGTAAGTTATGGCTATTTGGTGAAGATCTTTACTTGTTCTAGGGAACCGTATGTTATCTTGTAGACATGGGGAGCCATGAAATGTTTAGGCAAAGAGTGATCAGATTTGTAATTTAAGAAATTAAATCTTGAAATAATGTTCAATTGAAAGGAGCAAAGACTAGAGTTCAGCAAAGTAATTCCAATAGGCCTATCCATAGGTCATTTTACCTATTCCCCTCCCAAGCCAGGATAAAGATAAGGCTAAGTAATTTAGTAATTTAGCTGACTTCCAAGTGAGATGTCAGCTCCTCTGAGATGCCTTCCCTAACCATGCTTACAGCCCCCATGCTGGTGAGCTGCCCCTGTTATATATTCCAAGTAGCTCCCTGTATTTGCCCCTTTCCAGAATTGATTACACTACGTAGTAACTGCCTGTTTACTTGTCTAACTCTTCCTTTTCATACTGTGGTTACTGAGGGTAGGAACTGGGTCTTTTTCAGATTTGTATCCCAGAAACCATCTTCAGTACCTGGAATTTACAAACTACTCAATGAGTTGATGAATCTGACCGAAACACTTCACACTTTCTCCTCTTCCAGCCATTCAGCGTACTAATCCCCATTACTTTTTCAAGTCTCTGCTTAGCTACCACTTTCACCTGAAAAGTGTGTCTCCATTTAGCACTTCTTATGTCCTTTAATTAAAACTGCATGTAAAACTGTCTCTCCTTTTAAAAGGATGGCTATTTCATCTACTAAAACAGGGACCCAAGATATAGGTAGAGTTTTAAGTTCTGTTCAGTGTTAAGTTGAATATATGCATGCTTTTTGGGGGATATTGCTGGAGGACCTGTGGTGAAGATGACCTACACACTCAACCCAGACCTCATCATACATTCTCAGCTCTGAGATGAGGAAAGCCTCTGTGTAGCCACTGTTTTTCTGATCTGAGTCATCTCTTCTGATCTGGTTTATAGCCACAGCTCCACCCTGTACTCAGTATAAAAAATCTGCAAGGGTTCTCATTTCAAAGGAGCATACTGTATGTCCTGTCCAGAAAAAAATAAGTAGAGGCAAAAGAAAATGGTGCCAGTACTTATGGTGGCTTTCAGGAACCATCTGTTCTCTGGGTCATGACCTTCTGTCAAGGCACTGTAGCAAAACCCTCAGCTCCACTCCCTCATCTACCATAAGGAGAGTAGCAGCTCTTTTTTTGTGTGCTGTTCATTAGTAGCTACTGACAGTACAGCTGCCATCATGCCTCTCCAAACGTTATTAACTGTTTTTCCTAAAAGCAGAAACACTATTCTGGTCTGTTTTATATCTTTTCTATCTTATATAAACATACCATGCTCACTTCTGAATTTTCCTCGTTTGCTAATTTTGTTCCCTTTTTTCTTAAAAGCTTTCTCTACTTCCTTCTTCTTGTTCATTCTATAAGATCCATATCAAATCTTACCCACTAGTAACTGGACTCCTCCAGCTTTTATTGGTCTTTTCTTCTGCGCTACATAAGAATTATACTTTGATACATAAATTTAACATACTATAATTCTCATGTGAACAATTAAATTGTTAGGACTTTACGACAAAGATTGTGCCTGAAAACAAACTTCCCTTATATCTTCTGCCATGTATGGCATAGCACAAGATACACACTAAGCATGAATGCTATTCACCAGATAGTTGTGGTTTTTATTCCAGACACGTAGTAAGATTGTGTTTCCTTGCTGTGCTGAGGTCACATGAGACCATTTGCCACTTTTATCTGGCAAATTTAAAAGTCACTGTTTGATTTGCCATATTCAGTTTTTTCTATCTTGCTCACTGGAGAGGTGTCAGCATGGATGCTTAAATGAAGGTGATATATTGCAGAACTCTCCAGCTGACCCTCAATGGACGGCATCACAAAGATTCAAAGTCACTTGCTGATGGTGCTGAGAGAGCCACCTGCCTAGTGCCTAGAATGTTTTTACATTTTTATGGGTATGTCATAGGCATATACATGTGTGGACTACATGACTTTTTTTTTTTTTTTTTTTTACTTTTTAGTGCATTTTAGGTTTTGGGGTATATGTGCAGAACGTGCAAGATAGTTGCATAGGCACACACATGGCAGTGTGCTCTGCTGCCTTCCTCCCCTTCACGCACACTTGGCATTTCTCCTCAGGCTAACCCTCCCCAGCTCCCCCCCCACTGTCCCTCCTCCATTCCCCCCAAGAGACCCCAGTGTGTAGTACCCCCCTCCCTGTGTCCATGTGTTCTCATCCTTCTCACCCACCTATGAGTGAGAATATGTGGTATTTTGTTTTCTTTTCTTGTGTCAGTTTGCTGAAAATGATGTTCTCCAGATTCATCCATGTCCTTACAAAGGACAAAAACTCATCATTTTTGATTGCTGCATAATATTCCATGGTGTATATGTGCCACATTTTCCCAGTCCAGTCTATCATCGATGGGCATTTGGGTTGGTTCCAGGATGTATTTTGATATAGAAATATAATGTGTATTAATCACATAAGGGTAAACAGGGTCATCACCTCAAGCACTCATCATTTAACTGTGTTATGTACATTCCAATTGTACTTCCTCAGTTATTCTAAACTATACAATAAATTATTGTCAACTGTAGTTATCTGGTTGTGCTTTTACATATTAGATTTTATTCACTGTACCCATTAACCATCCTCGTCACCACCATCATCTCCTGCTCCCATGCTGCCACCGCCTGTGGTAACTATCTTTCTGCTTTCTAGCTTCATGAGCTTTAATTTTTAACATGTAGCATTTGGATGATGAGCCTCAGGCACTGGGCCAATTTAGGACATAAGCAATCAGAGATTATAGAAAAAACTTCTGTGGAATAAATGTGCAACTTCTCTACTCCTGACATAAGCGTAACCTCCCTATTTCTGCAGTACTGTAAGAGTACTGGTACACAAAATTATTATAAAATGATTAGGATGAACTAAGTGAAACTGACATTTTCATGGGATAAATACAGCCAAATAATGAAAATTTTCTATAGTTCAACCAAACAGAAAGAAGACTAGGAGAAAAAATATAAAAAACCTGTGAGAAGAAATGTGACACTTTTGAATGAGCTATTGAATCATAGAGTGTCTGTCTGATAATGAAACCTTCATTTACCTGACTATACCTGAGAGGAGATGATACAGTACAGTTGACCTGTTACTAGATTATAACCATATTCAACTAAAAATAATTCATCCATTGCTTAGCCAAAACTAATGAATCAAAAGTCAGGAAAAATTTGTATTTATATTAATAATTAAGATAATTTATATTTTATAATTACATTTCCCAGCTTAAAAGTCTTTTATGAACTTATTTAAGATGTAGATAATCTGAATAGTCCTATGCTTCTTTTAAATAATGAATACATAATTTAAATCTTTCTCACAAAAAACTTTAGGCCTAGATGGCTCTGCTGGAGAATTCTATGAAACATTTAAGGAATAATTAATGCCAACTCTACACAAAGTCTTCCAGAGATTTGAAGTGGACCAGATACTACCCAATTCATTATACAAGAATAGTATTATGCTGAAACCCAAACTAGGCAAAAACATTACAAGAAAATATAATTATAGGCAATATCTCACAAGAACCAAGATGCAAACCTCTGAGCATAAAAATCTTGACAAAGAAGAACAAAGTGAGATGAATTATTCATTCTTCTCGATATATGACTACAATAATCAAGACTGTGATTCTAGTGCAAGAATAGGCACACAGATCAATAAAACAAAATAGAAAACCAAAAGAAACCCACATAAATATGCTCAACTGATTTTTGACAAAAGCAAAAGAGTAACTCAAAGGAGAAAGGATAGCCTTTTGGAAAATGAGGCTAGAGTGATTTAATATCCTGAGGCAAAAACAAAGACAAATAACAACAATGAACCTCTCAACCTACCTTACATATCTACACAAAAATTACCTCAAAATCAATCAGACTTAAATATCAGTGTAACACTGTAAACATTTTAAAAATATATACAATGAAAGCATAATGAACTAAGGCTAAACAAAAATTTGGCAGATATGATTTCAAAGACAATGTCTATAAAAGGCTAGTTGATAGATTGGTACTCATCAAAATTAAAAACACTTGCTGTGACAGCTCAAGTAAAAAGGATAAAAGGTTAGTCTATGGAGTGGCAGAAAATGCTTTCAAATCACACATCCAACAAAGGATTGGTACCTAGAATATATAAGGTACTCTCATCAGGAAAGTAAAAATAAACAATCTAAGTAGAAAATGAACAGAAGATATGAAGAGACAGTTCACCAAAAAGGAGTGGATCAGATACTTCCCAGCTCATTGTACAAGGACAGTATAATGCTGAAACTCAAACCAGACAAAAACATTAAAAGAAAACACACTTATAGACAATATCTCCTAAGAACCAAGATGCAAAATTCTTAGCAAAACAATCTTGACAAAGAAGAACAAAGGGAGACGAATTATTCTTCTTGATATTTAGGATTATGATATGACTACAGTAATCAAGACTGTGATTCTGGTGGAGGAACAGACACATAGATCAATAGAACAAAATAGAAAACAAAAATAAACCCACATAAATATGTTCAACTGATTTGTTTATAGACAGAAAATAAGCATAGAAAAAAATTTTCAACATCATTACAATCAGAAAACAAAATAAAACCAAACAACTAAAACACCCAAAGCTAACTAGTGATGATGTGTACAAAATGGATCATTTATACATTGCTGGTATGAATGTAAAATGATACATCCATTTTGAAAAACAAACATTTTGGCAGTTTCTTATGAAACAATATATGCAACTACCATATGACCCAGATATTACACTCTTGGCCATTTATCCCAGCGAAATTAAAATGTATGTTCACATAAATATCTGTACATTAATGCTCATAAAAATTTTGTTTGTAATTATTATCAAAAAAATAGAACCTGCCCAGATGTTGCTCAGTAGCTGAATGGTTAAGCAAACTATGGTACATCTGTACTATGGAACACTCCTTGGCCATAAAAGGAAATACACTACTGATACATGCAACAACTTGGATGAGTCTCCAGGGAATGAAGCTGAGTGAAAAAGCCAAGCCCCAAAAGTTACATTCTGTTAGATTCCACTAATCTAAGATATTTTTGAAATGAAAAAAATATAAATGGAGAGAAATTAGTAGTTGCCAGGAATTAGGGAGCAAATGGAGGGGTAAATATGTGGGATGAAGATGATGGTGGTTATAAAAGTAAATTCAAGAATCATTGTTGGGTTAGAAGTGTTCAATATTTTGATTGTGGTGGTAGATACACAAACCCAAAGTGGTAAAAAGAATTGTGTAAAACTTAAAATGCACACATACACAAATGAGTAAGTCAAAACTGGAAAAATCTAAATTAAGATGAAAGGAGTATAAAAATATCAATATTCTGGTTGTGATATACTCTAATTTTGTAAAATATTATTGGCAAATACTGAGGAAAGCATACAAGAAATTGCTTAAAACTACATGTGACTTTACAGTTATCTCTAAAAAGTTCATTTATTAAAGCACCAAATATATATATATATAAACCTTTAAAAGATATATATATCTTAATATATATATTAAGGTTAATATATATATATATATATATATATATATATATATATATATATGTTAAGGTATATATATATAAACCTTTAAAAGATGTCTAAAATCTATAGACAGATAGCTATAAAACACTGCTTAGAGAAACTGAAGACCTAAATTAATGGAGCTATGTCTTCTTCATGGGTTATATGACTCAATATTAAGGTGTAAATTTTTCTGCAAATTAATCTACACATTCACTGAAGTTCCAATCAAAATCTCAGCATGCTTTTTAGAAATTGACAAGCTAATTCTTAAATTCATTTGGAAATGCAAAGGACACACAACAGCCAAAACAATTTTAAAACGAAGAATAAAGTAAAAGGACTTAATCTACCCAACTTTAAGACAAGTCATAATGCTATAGTAATCAAAATGGTGTGGGATTGTCATAAAGACAGATAAATCGATGCAGCAGAACAGAGAATCAAGAATTTGGCCTACACACACACATACACACACACACACACACACACATATTCCAAATGATTTTTTAACAGTGATGTGCAGGCTATGGTGGAAAAAGAGTATTTTAATTCGGGCTGTAGTAACAAATTACTGTAGCCTGGGTGCTTACAAATTTGTTTCTGATAGTTCTGGAGGCTGTAAAGACCAGAATCAGGATGCTGAGATGGTTAGTTTCTAGTGAAGTCCCTCCTTTTGGTTTGTAGATGGCTATCTTCTTTCTGTGTACTCAGTTGGCAGAGAGCAGAGAAAGAGAGAAAGCAATCTCTTTTATGTCTCTTCTTAAGAGAGCATTAATCCTTATGGCCATCCAAAGACTCCAGCTCTAAATATTATCACATTTGGAATTAGAGACTCATCATATGAATTTGATGGGGAAACAAGCATTCAGTTCATAGAAGATCATTTTAAAATCAAAGTATGATGCAATTGAATAGTCATTTGCAAAATGAATAAATAGTAAGATTCTACTTCATACCACAAACAAAAAGTAATTCAAAATGTATCAGACATAAACATAAAATTTAAAACTATAACATTTACAGGAAAAACCAAAAAGAAATCTCTGTAACCTTAGGTTACATAAAGATTTCTGAATACAACAACAAAAGCACAATGCATGAAATAAAATCGATAAGTTGAACTTAAACATTAGGAACCTCTGCCTTTGGAAAAACACTGAGAAATGCCACAGACTGGTAGAAAATAGTTGCATGTTCCATACCTAAGAAATGAGTTATTTTTACACTGTAAAAGAACTCTAAACCTTCAAATATAATTAATATAATAAACTGATAAAAATTGGTAAATATTTCAACAATTACTTCACCAAAGAGAATATGCAGATGGAAAATAAACACATGAAAAATTGCTCAAGATCATTCATCATTAAAGAAATGCAACTTAAAGCCACAATGAATTCTACTACCTACTTCTTACAATAGCTAAAATAAAAAAAACTGACCATTCAAAGTGCTGAAAGAGGACTCCAACACTGCTGGTAGGAATGTTAAATGATACAAACACTTGGAAAGATCATGTATGCTTCTTAAAAAGGTAAACATAAGCATAAAGATGATGATCTGGTCATTGCAATCTTAAATTTTTACCCAAAAGAAATAAAAGCATATATCCATAGAAGATTTGAGCACAAATGTTCATAACGTCTTTATTGAATTTATTTATTTATTTATTTTTGAGTTTCACTCTTGTTACCCAGGCTGGAGTGCAATGGCGCGATCTCGGCTCACCGCAACCTCTGCCTCCTGGGTTCAGGCAATTCTCCTGCCTCAGCCTCCTGAGTAGCTGGGATTACAGGCACTCGCCACCATGCCCAGCTAATTTTTTGTATTTTTAGTAGAGACGGGGTTTCACCGTCACCGTGTTGACCAGGATGGTCTCGATCTTTTGACCTCGTGATCCACCCGCCTCGGCCTCCCAAAGTGCTGGGATTACAGGCTTGAGCCACCGCGCCCGGCCCCACGTCTTTATTTTTTATAGCCCTAAGCTTAGAGCAACCCAAACATTCATCAACAGGTGAATGGTAAACAAATTATGGTATATACACACAATGGAATACTACTCAGCAATACAAGGAAATTATTGATAATTGGAGCTCCATGGGTGAATCTCAATTTAATTATGCCAAGTGAAATAAACTAGAGAAAAAGTGTATAATGTATTATTCTGTTTATATAAAATTCTAGAAAAATGCAAACTAATAGTGATGGAAAACATCACTAGTTGCCTCAGACAGATGGAGTGAGAAGGGGCTGGAGGAATGCAGTGGAGAAAGGGATACTTCTGAGGGTGATAAACATGTGTGCTGATTATATGCCTATAATACCTCAATTAAGTTGTGAAAAAATTTTTGGTAGCTTCCCATTGTCCTTAAAATTAAAAGCAAATGATTTTCATAGGATACTAAGTTCTACATGGCCTCCCCTGTCTATCTCTTCAGTCTCATTTTTTGCCCCTTCCTGACCATCTCTCTGCTGCCATCGTGACTGGCCATTTCTTCAAGGTTTTACGGTCTTTCTGACCTCAGAATCCTTGCAAATGCAATACTCCCTGCTTTCCTACACTGAAGGATAAGCTCAAATGAATCACCCCTCATTTCTCAGCTCCAATGTTACTCCCTGGGAAAAGAACTAACTACATAAATAGCTCAGGTTTATGCATTAATTTCCTGGCACTCTCTACAATTTCCTTTTTAACATTTATCACACATTTCACTTATATTTTGAGTAAAATTTAATGCATATCACACACCACTAAAGTACATTTACATATGTTATCTAGTTAATACTTTTAAATAACTAGTTAGATATTATTATGACAGTTTTACATTTAGGAAGGAGGTTAAGAAACTTTGCTTAAGATCACAGAGTAGGCAGTGTCAGTCATTTGAACACAGCCCTATCCTGCTTTAAAACATAGGTTCTTAATGATTAATTAATGGTTCTATGATATAATGTCCACTCTAACAAAAAGAAATCTAATCTGGTGAAAGAGGATGTATGCCGAGGAATTCAAGTAGCTTCTAGAAGCTGAGAGCAGTGCCCAGGTGACAGACAGCAAGGAAACAGGTATACATGCAAGACATAAATACTGTCAACAGAAATGATCTTGGAAGCAGCTTCTTTTCCTAAGTGTCCAGAGAGGAGCCCAACCTGGCCAACACCTTTTGAGACTCCAGGGAATCCAATTAAGCCCACCCACCCAGACTTCTAACCAAAAGAATAAATGAATGTTTAGTTCATGAATAGCTATTTGTTATGCAGCAATGGAAAACTATTACTTTTCTATTTTCTAAAGTACTTACCGGTATATGATATATAAGAATCATTCATAAATTATGTTTCTTATTAATAAGTTGATACAGTATTGCTCTGTATCCCCACCCAAATCTTATTTAGAATTGTAATCCCCACATGGTGAAGGAGGGACGTGGTGAAGGTGATTCGATCATGGGGGTGGTTCCCCCATCCTGTTCTCATGATATTTAGTGAGTTCTCATGAGGACTGATGGTTTTATATGGGGCTCATCCCACCTTGGCTCTCTCTCTCCTGCCACCATGTGAAGAAAGACATGTTTGCTGCTTTTTCCTCTATGATTATAAGTTTCCTGAGGCCTCTCCAGCCATGAAGAACTGTGAGTCAATTAAACCTCTTTACTTCATAAATTACCCAGGTATGACTTTATAGCAGCATGAAAATTAACTCATACATTATAAGTCATGGGGTCAAACAAGTTATTTTAACTTTTTGTGGGTTTTGTTCTTTGATCTGTAAATGAAGTTTTATTGGTTAAGTTATACATCCTACCCTCTCAACTTCCTTAAGTCTAAGAATTCATTTCTAGCTTTTTGAAACTGTCATGTCACACCTTGATCAGGTATTCTCCATTTACCTCTCGAGATTCATTCTCCACCCTTTAATATTCTGCACTATGCCCCAAGAGACTGACCCCTAAGAACTACATCAGTGGGCTCCTTTGTCCCTGGGAATGAGGCAGTGAGAGTGATAAAGAAGAGTAAGATATCAGTATCTATTTCCTGGCTTCCTACAAGTGTACAACATGTTAAGTGGAAAAGGGATTTCTAACTTCACTTGTGAATTTGTGGAAGCAGAGGAAGGACCTGCTATGGACTGGACTGTGTTCTCCCAAAATGCATACATTGAAATCCTAACCCTCAGTGTTACTGTATTTGAGGTAGGGCTTTTAAGAAGTAATTAAAGTTAAATGTATTTTTAAGGATAGGCTTCCAATCCAATAGAATTGGTGATGTTTTAGAAGAGTAAAAGAAACCTCTCTCTGCCACACACATGTACTGAGGAAAGGCCACGTGAGCACACAGTGAGAAGGCAGAAATCTGCAAGCCAGAAAGACAGCTTTACCCAAACCCAACCATTTTGGCACCTGATTTTTGACTGTCCATTTCCAGAATTGTGAAGAAATACTTTTCTGTTGTTAAACAATATAATCTAGAAATCAGAGATCACTAAATGATATCACAATGGGTAAAGAGATACTTTCAGGCAAGCAGTCTACTTGTAAAGGTTTAAATTAAGTTGTGTAGAATCTGACAAGTAAGGCAAACACAGATATGGAGTGTCCAGGCTGGATTTGGTGGCTCATGCCTATAATCCCAGCATTTTGGGAGGCCAAGGCAGGTGCATTGTTTGAGCCCAGGAGTTTGAGACTAGCATGGGCAACATGGCAAAGTCCCATCTCTACAGATAAGTAAGTAACCAAATTAAAAATTTAGCCCAATATGGTGGTACATGCTTGTAGTTCCCGCTACACAGGAGGCTGAGGTGGGAAAATCACTGGAATCCAGGAGGTTGAGGTTGCACTGTGCCATGATTGTGCCCTGCATTGCAGCCTATGTGACAGAGCAAAACCTTGTCTCAAAAACAAATAAAAATAAATGAAATAAAAAATACAACATTCAGAAAATGGTCCCAAAATCAAGACAGGCCAATAAGAAATCAATAATAAATATCTGCAAGATAGGTGTAATCACAATGCTGTTCTACATTAAATGGGCTATTGGACAGACTAACAAAGCAGAAATGGAGTAACCAGGTGCAAGGTGAGGAGCAAGACATCTCTAGCGCTAGACAGAAACTTACAGAGAAGTCTAGAGACCAGGATATAAGTGTGACTTGATCCTGAATGCTAGAATGCTGACTTACATTCTAAAATCTCTCCTGGCCCCTAAAAACCTTTACCTCATTTCTCCCTTCACTCCCTTTCTCCATGTGAAAGGGTATCTTGGCAGAATTAATCCCCATATATGAAAATTCTGTAATGTAAAAGCCACATGGTAATAGGAGAGGAGTGAAGACAAAGGGGCTCTATTGTAAGGAAATATTAATTTGATATTAAATTATCTAAGTAATTATGTGTGCAATAACCAGACATTGTAATGTAAATCACATTAATTATCTAATCTGTATTTTTCTTTGTGAAGTTAAAAAAAATAAGCTCAGCTGGTAAGCATTTGCAATTTGAATCAGTAGACAGAATTTTGGAAAAATGACACTGCCACTTAACAGACAAAAAACATTGTGAAATGTTTTTTCCATTTGTGTGTGTCTTCTGTTATCTCTTTCAGCAGTGTTTTACAGTTCTTCTTGTAGAGATCTTTCATCTCCCCTTTATATATAGTCCTAGGTATTTTAAAATTTTTTGCAGCTATTGTAAGTAGTATTATATTCTTGATTTTGTTTTTTCTTGAATGTTATTGATGTATAGAAATGTTATTGAGTTTTGTACGTGGATTTTGTATCCTGTAACGTTACTGAAGTTGTTTATCAGTTTCAGAAGCCATTTGGCAAACTCTTTAGAGTTTCTAGGTATAGAATCATATTGTCATCAAAGCTGGACAAATTAATATTATTAAAATGTCCATACTGCCCAAAACAGTCTACAGATTCAATGCTATTTCTATCAAGCTCCCAAAGTTATTATTTTTCACAAAACTAGAAAAAAACTATACAAAGATTCATATGATACCATAAAAGAACCCAAATAACCAAAGCAATTCTAAGCAGAAAGTACAAAGCTGGAGACATCATCAGGGCTTCAAACTATAGTATAAGGTTACGGTAACCAAAACAGCATGGTATTGGTACAAAAACAGACACATAGACCAATGGAACAGAATAGAGAAACCAGAAATAAAGCTGCACACCTACAGCCATTTTACCAAAGTTGACAGAAATAAGTAATGAGGAAATGACTTCTTAGTCAATAAATGGTGTTGGGATAGCTGATGAGTCATATGCAACAGAATTATAATAGACTCCTACCTCTCACCTTATATAATAATTAACTCAATATGGATTAAAAATTTTAATGTAAGACCTCAAACTATAACACTCCACAGTCAACATTAGATCAACAAGACAGAAAATCAACAAGGATATCCAGGACTTGAACGCTGAACTGGAACAAGCAGACCTGGAACAAGCAGACATTTACAGAATGCTACACTCCAAAGCCACAGAATATACATTCTTCTCAGCACCACATCACACCTACTCTAAAATTGACCACATATTTGGAAGTAAATCACTCCTCAGCAAATGCAAAATAACAGAAATCATAACAAACAGTCTCTCGGACCACAGTGCAATCAAATTAGATCTCAGGATTAAGAAAATAACTCAAAACCACACAACCTCATGGAAACTGAACAACTGGCTAATGAATGTTGACTGGAGAAATAAAAAAGGCAGAAATAAAGATGTTCTTCAAAACCAATGAGAACAAGGACATAATGTACCAGAATCTCCAGGACACGTTGAAAACAGGGTCTAGAGGGAAATTTATAGCCATAAATGCCCATATGAGAAGCGAGGAAAGATCTAAAATTGACACCCTATCATCAAAACTGAAACAGCTAGAGGAGCAAGATTAAAAAAAAAAACCTCAAAAGCTAGCAGAAGACAAGAAATAACAAGTTCAGAACAGAAATGAAGGAGATAGAGAAATTAAAAAACCCTTAAAAAATCACTAAATCCAGCAGCTGGTTTATTATTATTATTATTATTATTGTTGTTGTTGCATTTTAGGTTTTGGGGTACATATGAAGAACATGCAAGATTGTTGCATAGATACACACGTGGCAGTGTGATTTTCTGCCTTCCCTCCCTTCACCTCTGTCTGGCATTTCTCCCCATGCTATCTCTCCCCAACTCCCCAACCCCCACTGTCCCTCCCCTATTTCCCCCCAACAGACCCCAGTGTGTAGTGTTCCCCTCCCTGTGTCCCTGTGTTCTCATTGTTCAACATCCACCTATGAGTGAGAACATGCCGTGTTTGATTTTCTGTTCTTGTGTCAGTTTGCTGAGAATGATGGTTTCCAGGTTCATCCATGTCCCTACAAAAGAGCTGGTGTTTTGAAAGGAGCAACAAAATAGGCCACTAGCCAGATTAATAAAGAAGAAAAGAGAGAAGAATCAAAAAGATGCAATAAAAAATGGTAAAGGGGTATTGCCACGAATTCCACATAAATATAAACTACCAACAGAGATTGCTACAAACCAGTAAACCTAGAAGAAATGGATAAATTTATGGACACTTGCACTCTCCCAAGACTAAACAAGGAAGAAGTTGAAACCCTGAATAGACCAATAACAAGGGCTGAAGTTGAGGCACCAATTAATAGCCTACCAACCAAAAAAAGCCCAGGTCCAGAGGGTTCACAGCAAAATTCTACCAGACATTCAAAAAGAAGCTGGTACCAATCCTTCTGATACTATTCCAAACAATACAAAAAGAGGGAATCCACCCAAACTCATTTTATGAGACCAACATCATTCTGATACCAAAACCTGGCAGAGACTGAACAAAAAGAGAAAACTTTAGGCCAATATCCATGATGAAGACAGATGTAAATATCTTTAATAAAATACTAGCAAACTGAATGCAACAGCAAATCAAAAAGCCTATCCATCATGATCAAATAGGCTTCATCCCAGGGATGCAAGGCTGGTTCAACATACGCAAGCCTATCAACATAATTCACCACATAAACAGAAACAAAGACAAAAACTGCATGATTATCTCAATTGATGCAGAGAAGGCATTTGACAAAATTCAACAGCCATTTATCCTCAAAACTCACAATAAACTAGGTATCGATGGAATGTATCACAAAAAAACTTAAAGCTATTTATGACAAACCTTCAGCCAATATCACACTAAGTGGGAAAAAACTGGAAGCATTCCCTTTGAAATCTGGCACTAGACAAGGATGCCCTCTCTCACCACTCCTATTCAATATAGTACTGGAAGTTCTAGCCAGAGCAATCAGGCAAGAAAAAGAAATAAAGGGTATCCAATTAGGAAAGGAGGAAATCAAATTGTCACTATTTGCAGACGACATGATTGTATATTTAGAAGACCCCATTGTCTCTGCTCAAACTTTCCTTAAGCTGGTAAGCAACTTCAGCAATGTCTCAGGATACGAAATCATGTGCAGAAATCACAAGCATTCCTATATGCCAATAACAGACTAACAGAGAGCCAAATCAAGAGCAAACTCCCATTCACAACTGCTACAAGAAGAATAAAATACCTAGGAATACAACTAATAAAGAAGGAAAAGGACCTCTTCAAGGAGAACTACAAAGGAATGCTCAAGGAAACAAGAGAAGACACAAACAGATGGAAAAACATTCCATTCTTATGGTTAGAAAGAATCGATATTGTGAAAATGGCTATACTGCCCAAAGTAATTAATAGATTTAATGCTATCCCTGTCAAACTACCAAACATTCGTCACGGATCTGGAAAAAAAACACAATAAACTTCATATGGAACCAAAAAAGAGCCTGCATAGCCAAGATAATCCTAAGCAAAAGAACAAAGCTGGCAGCACCACACTGCCAGACTTCAAGCTATACTACAAGGCAACAGTAATAAAAACAGCATGGCGATGATATCAAAACAGAGACCTAGACCAATGGGACAGAACAGAGGCCTCCAGAGCAACACCACACATCTACAACCATCTGATCTTTAACAAACCTGACAAAAACAAGCAATGGGGAAAGGATCCCCTGTTTATTAAATGGTGTTGGGAAAATTGGCTAGCAATGTGCAGAAAGCAGAAACTGGACCCCTTCCTGACACCTTACACTAAAACCAACTCCAGATGGATTAAGGACTTAAACATAAGACCTAACCATAAAAACCCTAGAAGAAAACCTAGGCAAAACCACTCAGGACACAGGCATAGGCAAGGACTTCATGACTAAAACACCAAAAGCAATGGCAACAAAAGCCAAAATAGACAAATGGGACCTAATTAAACTCCAGAGCTTTTGTACAGCAAAAGAAAGAATCAATAGAGCAAACCAGCAACCAACAGAATGGGAAAAAATTTTTGCAATCTACCCATCAGATAAAGGGCTGATATCCAGAAGCTACAAAAAACTAAAATGGATTTACAGTGAAAAAAAAAAAAAACAACCCATCCAAAGGTAGGCGAAGGATATGAAAAGACACTTCTCAAATGAAGACATTTAAGAAACAAACAGACATATGAAAAAATGCTCATCATCACTGGTCATTAGAAAAATTCAAATCAAAACCACATTGAGATACCATCTCAAGCCAGTTAGAATGGCGATCATTAAAAAAATCTGGAGAAAACAGATGCCGCAGAGGATGTGGAGAAATAGGAACACTTTCACTCTCTTGGTGGGAGTGTAAATTAGTTCAGCCATTGTGGAAGACAGTGTGGCATTTTTTCAAGGATCTAGAAATAGAAATTCCATTTGATCCAGCAATCCCATTACTGGGTATATATCCAAAGGATTATAAATCATTCCATTATAAAGATACATGCACATGCATGTTCATCGCAGCACTGTTTATAATAGCAAAGACCTAGAACCAACCCAAATGCTCAGCAATGATAGACTGGACTGGAAAAATGTGGCACATATACACCATGGAATACTATCCAGCCATAAAAAACAATGAGTTTGTGTCCTGTATAGGGACATGGATGAACCTGGAAACCATCATTCTCAGCAAACTGACACAAGAACAGAAAATCAAACGCCACATGTTCTCACTCATAGGCATGTGTTGAACATTGAGAATTGAACACGTGGACACAGAGAAGGGAGACAAAAACAACAGATGCTGGTGAGGCTGAGGAGAAGAAGGAATTCTTACATACTGTTGGTGGGAATGTACACTAGTTCAGCCACTATGGAAAGCAATTAGGAGATTCCTCAAAGGGCTTAAACTACCATTCGACCCAGCAATCCCATTACTGGTTATATATCCAAAAGAAAATAAATAGTTCGACCAAAACAGCACATTCTCTCTTATGCCCATTGTAGCACTAATCACAATACCAAACTCATCAAGTCAACCTATGTGCCCATCAATGGTGGATTATATAAGAAAATGTGGTATATATACACTATGGAATACTGGGTAGTCATAAAAATGAACGAGATCATGTCCTTTGCAACAACATGGATGTAGCTAGAGGCCATTATCCAAACCGAATTAATACAGGAATAGAAAACCAAATACCACATGTTCTCACTCATAATTCGGACGTAAACAATGGGAACTCAGGGACATAAAAATGTCAACACTAGAAACTGAGGACTACTAGAGGGGAGAGGGAAGAAGTGGGACAAGAGTTGAAAACTACTGGGTACTGTGCTCTACCTGGTTGACAGGATCAATCAATCCAAAACCTCAGCATCATGCAATATACCACCCAGGTAACAAACCTGCACATGTATCCCCTTGATCTAAAATAAAACTTAAAATGAAAAAATAAATTAATTACATTTTAAAAACATATGGAATTCAAAATTCTGCATCCCCAAGTGAATCAGGGGCCTAGAGTACAGCACAATGGCTCACACCTATAATCCCAGCACTTTGGGAGGCAGAGGCAGGCAGATCATGAGGTTAGGAGGGCAAGACCAGCCTGACCAACATGGTGAAACTCTTGTCTCTACTAAAAATTCAAAAACTAGCCAGACATGGTGGCACACTTGTAATCCCAGCTACTCAGGAGGCTGAGGCAGGAAAATAGCTTGAACTGGGGAGGTAGACGTTGCAGTGAGCGGAGGTCTTGCCACTGCACACCCACCTGGGTGACAGAGCAAGACTCCATCTCAAAAAAAAAAAAAAAAGTTTATGTTAAACGTTCCCTCCTGTCAGTAAGAAAACACTCACCTTAAATCAAAAACTGTAATACTATCAGTGTCTGAGATATATTTATTTCTTTAAAGTAAACTTTTAAGCCAAACTTCTCACCTGCTAGATTAGATTTACTTATCAGTCAAATCCATATATTTTCAAGATATTAACAATCAGCACAAAATATAGTAATTTAAATAAATGTCAATTATCACTAATTCTTAAAAGAGGATGCTTGTTTGTTTACAAAGAGTATAATTTTTGCTTTCAAATACATTGTTTTGTAGCTCAGGCATCTTTGGGATTGAAATGGAATTAAATATTTCATTTTTATATAAAATGAACACTAAATAATGAATAGAACTTTTCACTGACAATCTTGAATGCATCACGTAACTCTTATGGGCATTGTGTTTTTCAAATGCCTTAAGCTAGTATCTCTCCTAGACATAAATGACAAAATCAAATTCACCATTCCTAGTTTGACTTTTTTCTAAATTTATCTTCCTTCTTACATATCATGAATCAAGTTTGATCCATATTGGAAACCATATGATGTTTTCAAACTGATATCTTTATTAATGAAAATATGTAAGAATAAATTCATAGGCAGTTTTTTTCAGCAGCCTATAATCAAATATCAATTGCTATGAAGTTCAGTGCTCTAAATAACAATGAGCTCTGGGTAACTGGCAAGATTAAATACACTTTATGCATTCGTATTATAATAAAATAAGTTTATGTTATTTTTAAATGACATAAAGAATGTTGACTAAACATTTAGTCATTATTTCTAATTCTTCAATAGTTTAATATTATCATATTGCCATGGAATAAATTCTCCTTCTCACAAACAGGAGGATCCAATTTTAGGATTTTTAAGTTCACAGGAGCTACTGGTTCTTACCCAAAGCTAGTGGCATATCCACTAAAACCACAACAGCTGTGTCTATTATGTTTCAGGTTGCTGGACTAGGTTGATGCACTGGTGAAATAATAGGTTATATTTCTGGAACACAGAAGGGAGAAAAGGACAAGAGTACTAATTAAATTTGAAATCTGTATAATGCTAGGATGATGAATACACAGGAGAATACGGTAATTCCAAATGTCAACCTCATTTTCACTGAACTTCTAAAAATTTTTAATAATGCTTTAATTTTTCACCTTCACATGAAACTGAAGGGCCAGTTTTAACAAAGGTCTTGAAAGAGCACAAATGCAAACTTAGATATCATGTTCTTAGGTTTAAAAAGCTCAGTGCAAGCAGCCCAGCTATCAGGTTGCATTTTCATACTCTTGCTACTCTGGTGGCAATACAGAACTGCCATAAATCATCGCTTGGCTGTAGGCAATTAATTTTATATTCTGTACTTGTCCTCCTCTTTGTTTTTATGCTGTTTCTTTTTATATTTGACTTTTGAGGTCACTCTTGGTTTTAGGTGAAATACCCTAGCTTAATATTAAAATATCACTATTATGATATTGTAGTACCAAGTTCCAATAACCAAACTCAGGGTCACCCTTTCTGCAAGTTTTAAAATTTACTGTCAAAAAATGTCAAAAGAAAAATATCTTGTAACTCCTTAACCTTTTTGAATATAAGAAAATTTAAGTTTATTATTCTTAAAGGGTAAAATATTTTTCTATCACTGCATATTTTCACAGTGATCTTTTATCTTCTTATCAGCCTAAAAATTATTTTAGACTTCATCATTGCCTCTTACTATTTAGCTGATTGCAGTAAAACAGAAAAAAACCTTTGTTTAAATAATTTTCAGAATAGCTATTCTTCCAGACGGGAATCTACGGATCCTAAATGCTTCTAAATCAGATGAGGGAAAGTATGTTTGCCGAGGGGAAAACATCTTTGGTTCTGCTGAAATTATAGCTTCGCTATCTGTAAAAGGTAAGACAACACAGGTAAATGTTTTACAATAGTAGTCTCATGGCCTTATCAGAAAGAGAATAAATATAATACAAATGCATCTATCTTTGCACTTTGGTGTGTGCATGCTACTGTGTATAAAATACATTGCAAGCGTAGAATTAAAACAGCCAAATTGTCACTTTCTATCATTTAGGGTACCAAAAAGGAAGAAAGCTCTTATTGGCAGAAATCGTATGTTGCTTTGAATAAAATTTGTGAGAGAATAAATCAAGCTTTCTGAAGTTTTAGTAGGTGTCACAAAATTTAATAGTATACCAACAGTATAAAAATGCTTTTCCTCTACCAAGAATAATTTTATCATCAATCAGGAATATTACTCTATTATCGATTCAACTAGGGATTTGGGGCAGAAAGGAGCAACAGAAGGAGGGTATGATGGAGGGGCGGTACAGGACTTCATATTAGATACACTGATCCCAGAGCTGTTTGTTGATCTCTGCATCAGTGAAATTTTTATATGCTTTTATTTTTGTATAAGAAATATTAATATAACTGCTTATATGTTTCCATTCATTTTCTGGTTCTAAAATAAGCTAGATTTCAAGCCTAGAACATTCTGTTGAGACTCTGTCATTGTTTAGTGATAGAAAATCTCATATCTTAGGTAGCTAAATCCCTTTAGATGTTTTTCACAACGTATCTTTAATAAGTTTTTTTCATTGTGCATGTATTACATGGCATATCACACTCTGGCCGTAAAAATATAAAAACATTATATTTTCTATCTTTAAAATAAAAATGGAATTAAAATGGTGAGTACTCTCATATTTTTGAAAAGGGAACATCAAGAAAGAAAGGAACAAAATTTAAAAGATATGTTCATTTAAAATGCATTGCTGGACTCAAACCCAGCTTTTCAGTTCCTTTCCTATTCCTCTGTGTGCCCGTCAGTCTTCTTTCATATAAGGAAATACTAAATCCAAAGACATTTTTAAAATAATAACAAAAATATTATTTTCTTAATCATGAGTTTAATTAAGTATTTACTTAGAATACTTCAATTCCCACAAACTTTTAACTATACTATACAGCATTTATCTGTCTTCTCTGATGAGGCCAAAACTTAGAATGTCATATAGAATATTTGACTTCAGAATGTTAATATTTACAGTGAAATTCCTGTCCCAGGATTGCATTTTTTTCTCAGTGACTGCTTAGAAGGACACGGAATATTAAAGGATCTGATCAGTGGTTAGGAGTGGTGTTGCATCAAACTGCACTGTTGCAAACAATAGACCTAGAATAGGAAATTTAAGCTAATTTTTAATCACTGTGAAAATCTTCTTAAAGTATCTATGACCAGGAATCTAATCAGGAAGGAAGATAAAACCAAAATCTTATCTTCATCACCTTTCTACTATATTGAAAACACATCGTGTTGTAATCATCTAATCACTAACTTAACTCTTAAATATAAATCCTGTATTGGGGTTTATTTATTCAAAATTACTCTAACCCCAGTTTAAAAAAAAATGGGATTTATTGATTCAAAATTACTCTAACCCCAGTTTAAAAAAAAAAAAAAAATGTGTCTGTTTTTAAAATTTAACTGAATCATTAAGTAGTTAAACATAAACATTGATTTCTCAAAAACATTTTCATTCAGTGTTCCTACCTTTCTTTTTATATCTCAAGCCATCTACAATGCAGCAAAAGTACAAAAAGAGGTACATTCTGCTGATTATAAAATACTTTTCTACTCCTAAGAGCTTTCTGTGTAAAGCAAATACAAGGTGGTATAGTAGTAGTATCTTTTTATCTGTTAAGATAGTAATTTGGAGGAAGGTGCTTTCTATTGCCCTGTAGCCTCCTCTTATCTTTAAGGAAGTAAACCCTCCCTGACTTCTTCCTTGTGAAACATGTAACATTTTTATTGTAAAAATTATTTATTTATTTATTTATTTTGAGACAGAGTTTTGCTCTGTCACCCAGGCTGGAGCACAATGGTGCGATCTCAGATCACTTCAACCTCCCCTCTCCTGGATTCAAGCAATTCTCTGGCCTCAGCCTCCTGTGTAGCTGAGACTACAGGCACCTGCCAACATGCCTGGCTAATTTTTGTATAGTTAGTAAAGACAGAGTTTCACCACATTGACCAGACTGGTCTTGGGCTCCTGACCTTAGGTGATCCACTCACCTCAGCCTCCCAAAGTGCTGGGAATACAGGCTTGAGTCACTGAGCCTGGCACCAAAAATTCTTTTTTTTTTTTTTTAATTTTTCTTTAAGTTCTGGGGTACATGTGCAGATAATGCAGCCAAAAATCTTTTATTTACTTAGTGATCCTTGAACGTGGTCAGAGAGGCTACAGCCTCTTCTTTTTTTTCTAATATTCCTCCTTCTTTAATGTCAAATGCTACTTCTAATTAGGTAGTCTCTGGTCTTTTTAAAATCCAAGTTACCGTCTTAATAGAAACAGAGGCTCTTAAATCATTTGTCCCCTACAAACGCCGAGTAATATGCCCTAGCATTCAAAAGCTAGTATTTTACTTAATTACAACTTATTTAAATATGTAAAAAATGTGGTATATGTATCTGGAACAACTACATTGAATAGATTTCTTCCTTTCTCAATTATTTATCATAAAATAGAATGAATGGTGACATAACAGGTTGATTATGTTAATTAATGTATTTTCATTTCTATAGAACCTACAAGGATAGAACTTACTCCTAAAAGAACAGAATTGACAGTGGGAGAAAGCATTGTCCTTAATTGCAAAGCAATTCACGATCCTAGTTTGGATGTCACTTTCTACTGGACTCTGAAAGGACAGCCTATTGATTTTGAAGAAGAAGGTGGACATTTTGAAAGCATCAGGGCCGTAAGTGAATACATTTTTATTATTTTAGTAATGATAACTTTAGAAATGTTGACTCAAATGTGGGAACTTTCTTAGCTATGAAATGTTAAGAAAAAAAAAAAACAGGACAAATGTCAACTTGAAAAAACAATTACTTTCTTCCATTATTTTATATCAAACTGAAAGTAATAAGTAATTGGTTTGAAACCCCCAGCAGAAAATTGAGAATTCCTCATTATGTAAATCTGGTTTCTTTGCTGCTTTTACTTATTTAAATTAATATTGATAGTATTTATACAATACTTCTCAAAAGTTATGTTGCTACATAAAGTGGGACTGCATTATTTAAAACACTGTTAACAGTAATTATGATACAATAAATAAATAAAATGCCTGCCTATCCTTCTTCTCAAGAATGGTAATTTTTGAAATTTCTTTAATTTCTCACAAGCTGTAGAGATTAAACATGCAACCCATGGTCATAAATGCACATTAGCCTTAAGTCAGTATTCACAGATATACTCATTTCTTTTCTGCCATTGTTTTCTTTTTAATATCTTCTCTTGTATTGTGTACCTACATGGCAATCAACCAAATGGAGTAGGAAACATTTTCAACCAAATCCTATAGACCCATCACAGTGCTTTAACTCTAGGGAAGTAAAAAGAGGCCCCTTCCCCCCAATGATTTGTTTAAAATGTAAAAGAGTAACTAACATAATGACAGAGGGAGGAGAAAGACAGATGGAACCGGGGTGGCAGAAAAAGAGCGACTTTGGCTGGAATCTTCCTTCTATATTGGCCAAAGAGATGGAGCCAAATACAATTTTTGCCTACAAATTGGATTTAAAATGCTGTTGCATACTTATTAGTATCAGTTGGTTCTTCCCTAAACGCTTTGAGAAACACTGGGAAACCATAGCTCTAGTGAGCCCAGGCATTTAAACTCATATTCAAATGGATTTTATTTTTAAGGTTAGGGGATACAAGAAAACAAAAAAGCCCTAAATTCAAAGTCAAGAATTCTCTGGATCAAGTACCAGTTTAATCTCTAATCAGCTGTGTAACATAAGGCCACCCACATGATTTGCCTGGGCATTAATCTCTGGAGAAATAAAGTGAAAAAGTTAAACCAGACAATTTCTAAGATAGCTTCTCACTTTAAAATTAGGTAAATGTATGTTAGTAGAAGAGTAGAGATGAGCTCTCTGTTGTACTTGCCAGTGTAACAAAATTAGCCACTTTCTTCAAAACGATTCCTTTCTTCCTGATTTACTTTGCAATTAATGGGAGAGAGTATATAAATAAGAAACAATTACCAAAAGTGTTTACCATCCCATTAAATGAACTAATTTTAATTGTTGATGTCCAAGTTATCTATAAAATATTTAGATCATGTTAAGTTAAACACTGCTCTCTGGTTTTCCTTCTTCCTTTACCTGGAGTTGATAATTCCTTCCTACATTTTTTTCCTACAAATTTTATGATATGGGTGATGTAAAACAAAGAAAATATACTTTTTTAAAAATCGCATTTTGATTAAAAAAAATCCCAGAAGAAAAATATCTTCTTGGGATTATCTGCAAATGTCCAATTTGAGTGATGGCATATATAAAGCAAAAATATGTCTAAAAATAAATAATAATCTCCCTTCTTATATGTAATTCCCCTCTTTATTTTAAAATACCAATAGAAAAATAAATGCACCTGGTGAAGTTACATGAATTATTGTTTTTGTCTCTTAGACACAGACATTTTAGGTTGATGTCATTCATTTGTGTCAATAAATACCTTTATTTATTTTTTCCATAAGGTTGGCAATTAAGAACATCTGCTGTATTCCCCTTTGCATATATGCTTTCCTTGCCCTAGAGAGTACAAAATGAACTCCTTATTCCATGCAAATCCATATAATTACAAGCCACTTTGAAATCAGGCCCTGGATTAGAGACAGTAACAATAAACTCTGAGATAGAAGAAAAAAGCAAATTATGGTACTGAGAAGGGAGAAAAAATATTTAGCTTTAAGGCATCAAGCTAAAAAATACTTTTAGTGTACACATGTATTTTTAAATATTTGGAAGCTTCAAAACTGTAGCATTTACAAGAAATTACCTATCACCTTGTACAACTGTAGCATGTACAAGAAATTACCTACCTTCTCTCAGTTACTTAAAATACTGATTGAGTCTTGGCTGGTTTCAATACATACCAGAGAAAGTACCATTGTATGATGAGAAAAAGGCAAAGAAAGGAAAGAACAACATTCTATTTCCCTTCTGCCCTTCTCCTTGTAAAATATGTCTGGAATATCATGCTTTAGGAGAAAACATATAAAAATACTATAAAGAAAAAGATTTGGAGATCGGCTGTAGTTACCTTCTTTTTGAGAGACCACGGAAAGACTGTGAGAGTCAGAGGGCCAGGACAGGACTGAGAAGAGAGCCAAGTGGGGTGACCCAAGGCCTGCTCCGAGTTTCAAAGAAGAGTCACTGAAGAGTCTTAAAGGATCTCATTAGGGGTCTAACCTACCCCAGCAAAGTAAAAACGTGAAATAGGATTCAGGGACTTAAGCAGGAATAGCGTGTGCCTGATTGGTGCACTGTCTGTGCTAACTGCCTGGGACAGGACGCTGCCAGTGGGTGACTGAATGAGGGTGAATCAGAAAAAAACACATTACCACCGCATGAGATCAAATAAATTAACTAAACCTCTGGGGTGAGAAAAAGAGATAATAATATTTAGTATTTTGTAGATGCCAAAATATAACTTCATGATGTTCCTTATTTTTCAGCTAGTTGTACTGGTAGCTTTCATACACATACATTAGTTTGCAGATAAAGCTCTAGTCAATCTTTATACAGGCTTCATATAAAATCTATATACAATGTACACTATATATCTATATGCATATACATCTATATACAATGCACATTGTTATGTTTTAAAATAGATGATTGCTTTGGACTGCATTTCAACAGAGTACATAAACACATGATCACATCAGTCTACAAAGTAATAGTATTGCTCTAAATTAAAAATTATGTTTAAATTAAAGCATTCATAATGAAAATACTTCTACTATTTATGTTGCCCTCTTAGGCCAAGTTTTACAAACCCAGCAATTTGACTAATTTGGAGTGAATCCATTATTGAAGTCACTGTTGAAAAGGGACAAGCAATCAATTAGTTCATAAACATTTGATCCAATTCATCCAAATCCTTTTTTGGCAAATTTTCTGAATAAACTGAACATGATAAACTAGTGAGGATATTCTTCAGATTTTAAACCACTTTATTTCTACAAGCTAAGTGCTGTTGGGGGACAGGGATCCAAAGTCAAAGGCATAACCCCTCACACCTAAGAGACCACAATTTAAAGGCAGAAATTGCAGGATTGGCTAGGGTCTGCTGTAACAGAGCTACCACTAGAGAACTGTGTGCTTATAGCTGTTAGAAGGAGTTGGTATCTGAAATGGACCTCACTAGGGAAGATTTCACTGGGCACTTAGGAGAAAGTGCATTTCAGACAGAGTGAGCAGGTTGGGCAAACACAGAAGGGCAGAAGAGTTTCTGTGCGTGTTTTGAGGACAGTGAGGAACCAGTGAGGGTGTATAGTAGACGGTGAGTCAACATTTGTTGAATAAGTTTAAAGGAAAGTAGCAGAGGCCTCAAAGGCACTGATTTCTGAGCTGTAAAATTTGAGTTGTGTTTTGAGTGCAGCAGGGATTCACATGAGTCAGATTTGTTTTTTAGGAAGATAATTCTGACAGCTGTGTGGAGCAGGGATTGAATAGTTTGTGGATTTTACATTCTGTGTAGACCCATTAAGCAGAGGGTATAATAAGGTGATAGCCATTGTAAGTGCTGGCCTTAAATAACCATCTTGTTATCAAATAAAAGTGTTTACTATTATCTTGACATGATTGTGTTGGTCAGAGGTCTACAAGAACCTCTTATTCCTCTCAGGATATCCAAATAGCATCTGAGCATTGCCATGTGGCCCCAGAGCCACAGTCTTAATGGAGGACTGTGGTGTGCCATTGTTTTCTAGTGATTTGAAATCCTCTAATTATTCATATGAGATATAAGAAAGTTTCAATCTTATAATACATAAAGAAGTGTTACACTGAATATCATGGTGGCCTGCAATTCGTGACTTTTTTTAACACAGAAAAATATCGTCAGACTAGTCCACTAGAGAAGAAATTACCTTTTCGTTGTGAACTTGAAAAATTGCAACCGAATAGGCAACTGAGTCAAAGTGCTATAAAACTGCATGGTCCTTCACATTTACCCAATCTTCTGGTTACAGCAATACATGTAGGAAGGCAGAATGGGAATTTTGAACCCAGTTTTTCATGAGGAAACTGAACAATAAGACTTTCCCTGGCCACATAAATTGGGGTAATAACATTTGATATGTGACTTCTAAAATACACATTTGTTGACTCTCCTTTATAAAGCTAATCCTCTCCATATTCATTGACCACCTGTTATGTGTTCAGCCTTTGTCTATATAAGCTGTGGGAAATAAAAATAAAAGGAAGGTTTGACTCCAGTCTTCAATAAATGTAAAGATAATGAAAGTCACTAAGCAATTCAAGAGAAACATGACCATAAAAACAGTTACTAACTTTTAAAATCACAGCCAAATATTGTTGAAGACTAAAAAGGAAAGAGATTAATGTGACATTTTGTCATTGAGCACCTACTGTGTGCCAAGCATTGAGCTAAGATAGATGGATGGATGGATGGATGGATGGATGGAGGGAGGGAGGGATGGAGGGATTAGATGATAGATAGATAGATATAGATAGATAGATAGATAGATAGATAGATAGATAGATAGATAGATAGATGATAGATAGATAGATAGATAGATAGATAGATATAGATAGATGATAGATAGATAGATGATAGATATAGTGTGTCTGTCTAGGCACACAGACACACACACACACACAGTAGCTCACTGATTTCTCTTAACAACCATATGGAGTAATGTTATTTGGGGAAAACATGCTACCTGACCTAGACTTCAGTGAGTAGAATTAGAATAGTCAAATAAGCAAAAGAAAGGCAATCAATCTAAGGTGAGAAAAGATACTATATCTATCTTAGAGTTGTGCTGGATCTTAGTGATTATTGAGTTTGGCGTAGGCTGATACGTGAAATCTCTTTCAGTATCACTAGCTTATGTGCTAACCCTTTCAGTGATGAGGACTCACTCCTCTAAAGTTCATTTCATTACCAGTCACTGCTGAACGTCAGAAGGTTGGAATGTAGGAGTAAATATGATCACCTGTATGCCAAGCATGAGAATCATAAGGAAACATGTCTTATTCATATGCAGGATTTTTGTGGAGTATTAGGTGAATAGAAAGAATACAAACCCCTTAGTGCCTTGAGAATTTTATTTTAGCTGAAAAGCACCAGCCTGTATCAATTTTCTTATTACAAATACTTCTCTTCCTAGTTTATCTTCTCTAGTATTAGCTTTTATTTCCTAATGAGTAAAAGTCTCAGAATAGAACACAGCAAGTGCTCAATTGGCAGGATTCTCTTTCCCGATTGATAAGTGTTAATCATGTAAAAATCAATGTAATCATTGGGTATACTGCCAGTTTATTAAGGCACAAAGCTGTAAGGGTCTCATGAGCAAATGCTCCATCCTCTTCTTCATCAACTTGGCATTCGAAGTCCCAGAGCCATTTCATCACTAAGCAGGAAGTACATGGAAGGCCAGAAGATCTAACAAAGGCTCACAGTCTCTTAGACTCATTATGTTTGCTAGTAACATTCATACTTTCATGTAATACGGTCTCCTGTACTCTGAGCACTACCCTTTCTCTATCTCACAAAGGGCCTATCTTTTCTCAGCAGTTCAGATCCCACCTCTTGGCTCTTTGTCCTTCTCCGAATGCTGGTAACCTCGTAATCTACCAATTTTGTTTTCTGTTACAGTCTCCTGACCGCCACGTATTTGCTGTATTACAGTTCCCTCCCAATCTTTCACCTAACTTAACAAACAATCATTTTGTAAGTTTAATAGGAAAGAAACATACATACAGTAACCATCAACGAACACGTGGGGACTCTCGTGAAGAAACGTTACCTTCAAAGGTTTAGAATATTCAGACTATCCCAGAAAATCATACCATAGTCATTCTCCCTGACTTGTCTGTGCTAAAAAATGTGCCTCAGTATCCTCTCAGAGTAGAAATTATTCCCAAAGCAAATAAGAATGTCAGTCTTTTTAGTACGTGCATACGTTTCACATCATTATATAAATATGACCAAAATATGCCATTTAATTTTGTGACTCTATATTTTATGTATTGATAAAATAAACTAAACTGCAGGGATCCTAAAAGCAACAGCTAATCTGTAATTTTATTTTTAATCACTTTGTACTAAGAATGTCCATAAAGTAACCAATCAATGCTTGTTAAATAAAAACAAAAGCTGATAAAAAGCATTTTCTCTGCTTAGCCAACTGCTACATTATTTCAGAGGTTTTAATATAATTAAATTCTGCATAAAATTTTGTTAAAATCTCTTTTCATAACAGAATAGTTTGTTTCCTTGTTTTTTTACTTTTTACACAAAATTGAAATATCACAGTTTGGAACTGAATGAACGATGACTGCCTTAGTGACCTCTGAGACAGTCTGTTTTTGGGAGATCCTTCCTTACTTCCTGTGTGTATAATCTGTGGGCAACAGTGCAGTCAGGATTGGAAAGTGGTGCTGTATTGACTGTCCATCTTCATTTTTGCTCTCGTTGGCAGATTGTACCACATAGCAAAATGTGAAGTCTGTCTCTTTACTTTCTGTAGATTGCCAAAATTAGTAAAATCAGGTAATGTCTCCAAGTTGTCCCAGATTAAAAAGACAGGCTTAGCCATCCAATTCGTAGCCTACACTTTGTTCATCTAAATATAATCTACCAAAACAAACTTCCTATATTATGGCAGGTTTACAGAGCATTTTTGCTAATTTAGAAGTTCCATTTTTGATAGCTGTTTTATCTTCATGACAAGTTTTCATAACATTACATGTGCTATGACTAGTGTCCTTGCATTTTTTTTTGGGGGGGGTGCAGAACTGTAGGTCTTTGTTATTATTGCTAGAGACAGAATACAAAGCTTTTCAATAGAGAAAGGCAATTTTTGTTGTGGGCATGCTGGGAGAAATCAGATCAATACTTTGGATTTTAGCATCTCTGAAGGGATAAGAGTAATATAATTCCCAGAGCCAGCTAGGATATTTTAGGTTATTGGATAGAAAACAAAGTGAAGAATGAGAAATAGAAGACACCTCTTACCCCTTAATAGAATTTTCTCTCCTGGGTTACAAATTTCGTAAGTTAAACATGCTTCGAGCTCACTAACTCCAGAAATTTAAGAATGCTTACTTGTATCTAGGACTCCATGTTTTCTCTTTTTGAGGTTTCATTTTTTTCCAATATTGTTTTTCCGTTTCATACCTATATAAACTCAGATTAGATTTTAATAATCCTATATTCTGAATTGATTGTTTTTAATCCAACAAAAACATGGATTTATGTAGAGTCAAGTACCTACTATTTGGAAATGTGATCACTGGGGCCACGGTGGGTTGTTCCAGTCACTGTTGTTAACTTTGACGATAAAGTCAATTCAGTTTATTTCATTGGAGTTTCTTAATCCTAATTCTCACCTAGATCCAAGTCATGTTTGAAAATTACTTACTTAGACATATCAGTCTTTCTGATACACATAAGAAACTTCTCATGCAAATTTCTATTAATTACCTGTAATTATACATTGAAGAACAATCAATGCTTCCTGGTTTTAAAACCATTTTCCCTTTCCAATCTGACAGAAACTTTAGAAGACAAAAAACAGTTTTATTAATTATATATATGCCTTAAAAAGTTTACAATGAGTGAATAACCAAATAAATAATATCAAATTCATTCTTTGTAACATTATCACTTTCCACTTCTATCAAATGTTCAAGTTACTGAAATGAGTACCTAAATTATCTTCAGTGCCTAATAACCATCTTTTCTCAGCATTCAACTTTGCACGTAATCGGTGCTTTTATTTACATCTTAAGAGACTGTTGTTCACATCTCGATAATTTTTCAGTTTATCTCTACATCCCCATTGTTTTCCTTTACTTCTCTCTCTTTCACTATTCGTATTGCTTGTGAGCCTATTCCAATGAATTAAAACAGGAAGGATAACTAACGCGTCATCTTTAAGTAAAGATACCATAAGTCAGTGTAGTTGATGGCTGTGGTGTGTTGCCCAGGTTCTCCCTTAAAGACTGAGGCACTCCTTCCCCCAAGCTATGGAGAATATTGGTGGCTGACAGCTCTCAGCTGTGTTCCACCCTGGGCATTGCTTTCAGTCAAAGAGAGTTATCTGGCTCAAGCTGTGCTCCACCCCAAGCTCACATTCAATGTATGAGATGATTAATGTATAGAGATGATTATAAAGTCCAGACCCCTTGCTTCAGCTCCAGAATTACAGCTCTCAGCTGCTGAACACCTAATAGATACCTGGCAATATGCTAGACTTTTCAAATATTATTTCATTTACTTCCTTCAAATATGTTGTGGTATAAAAATTGTGTTGTCATTGTTATCATTGTTGTTTCATAAATGAAAAAAAAAAGAAATTTAGTAAGATAAACAACTTTCCCAAACTTAAATCACTCTTGTATACAAGAGTTATCCAAACTAGGACTGAACCCCAATATATTATCATTTATCAGACCTAGAGGATATCTAGAATTATTTAGCAAGATTACATTTTAGATTTCCTACTTACTAAATTTAATATTATCTTGTGAAAAAATGTAAATAATTATCCTTCATCCATTTTTAAAATTTGTGAGTCAGTTGTTTCCACTGCTGGTAAGACTTTCATGTAGTCTTCTAAAATGACTCATTTTTATGAAGTTTATTCAATGATTATGTGGTTACATTTACACTATATGAGATCTGACTTTCAATTATTTGTGCATTTCACTATTATGGAAAATCTCCTGCCCCTAGCATTGTTTTATGTACATTTTTGGTACACTGTGTGTGTGTATATATATGGATTCTAGTTATGTTGAAGAAATACTGGTATGTTTATAGGCATTGCGTTATTTTAAAGAGAATGCCCAACATATATCTATGCATCTAGGAGATATAATCTAGAGAGTGATTTTTGAGATTTTGATGGCCAAAGTCTCTCTCTCTCTCTCTCTCTCTCTCTCTCTCTCTCTCTCTCTCTCTCTCTCTCTCTCTCCATATATATTAAAAGCAGTAGTATAAGTCACATTCTTAAAAATTTAATTATTTTAAAATAAATGTGAAACAGTTTCATTGTCTGAGTAAGACTTAAGCTACAACATTTAACTAGAATTTTACATCTTTAAGAGTCCTTTTTACCCTTCCTCCCTCATAGGTATTATCTCATTGGATTCCTGTAACTACACTGTTAGTCAGGCAAGTTATATATAAATGAGAAACCCGAGCTGCAAGAAGGAATATGGGTAAAGGTCCTCACTAATGAAGGCCTGTGCAACACAGGCCCATTCATGACAGACACCATCATCACTTGCGATTCTTTGAACTTTAAACTTCATTGCCATGAACGATGTTCCAAATCTGGTTTGCTGTTATAAAGCACAGCTAAAACTAAAAGTAGCTGTAACTCTTTGTGTCTTTTAACACTGAGAAGATAAAAAGATGGTGTTTTTCTCTGCAGTCTTAACTCTTTAGCTGGGTAACTACATCTGTTATTACTATACTTACTTGATCACTATTAAAACATTAAAATTACATGTTCAGTTAGATACAATCATCAAATTGTTTAAAATTCTCCCATAAAAGTGGGAAAGTGTAGGTTACAATCATCAAATTGTTTAAAATTCTTAATACTGAGAAATAATTGGAAAACATTTTAAAATATCCCGCTACACTTGCCTTTTCAGATGTTCTGTGGGTGTGTTTTCCCATTAATTAAAGCTCATTCTTCTGGCTGCTGTAATTGTTTCATTTTATGGTATGTGAACCCATTTTTATCAACATCCCTTTTTAGGTTTTGAAGCTTCTCTCAAAATGAATATGAGATGCAATATGTTATATGCCTTAACTGAAATTGATGCAAAGAATATAGAGTACAAGGGTCTCAATCATTCTTCAAAAGAAAATATTTGGTGTCCACATTTTGGACATTAAAATCGTATCTGTTCTTAACAAGTATGTATTTATAGTATTGTTTTATGTACACTTTTAGTCACCAAAATCCACTTTTCAGATTAGATAGCTGAAGTGTTTCAGAGTTTTTTTCTTTTTCTCACCCCCATATCCATCAAACTTTCAATTATTACTAATTCCATTTTGAATCTGTTGATTCCTTTCTCTATTCCTGAAGTCACAGTCCTATGCCCAGCACTTATTTCTAGTGCTGTCATCTCACCACCTTTAACACTGCAATCACAATTGTTACCATGTTTCTAACAAGCTGATTTTATCATACTACGCCTCCCCATCTCATGCAATTACATAAATGTGCATCACACACACACACACACACACACACACACACACACACACACATTCCCCCTATCTTGGATCTAGCTCCAGCCTACATATCAAACTTCATCTTTCAACATTTTCCCCTTATTCTTTATTTTACAGCAAAGCATAATAATTCTCTGAAAATATGTTCTCACATGCTGACCCATTGCCAAGAATACCCTGCCCTGACTTGTAAGCTATGCAAACTGCAGCATTTGCTTCAATACAGCTTGAATTCCTTCCCCAGTGCTTCCATTATACCTTATAAATCCCTCCACCAGAGCAGGTATCAAATGTTGCTCTAAACATTTGCTCAATTTTCCCCCCTTCTAGCCTTTACATTTCTGAAACTTAGGAACATACTTATTTTCTGGATTTAACACTGTACCTGGTTCACATTAAAGACCAAATAAGTATTTGTAGTTGTTAAAGCCATCAGTAGATACAGTAGTATATGAACTAAAAACTAGCCATATATATGTATATATATGTGTATATATATCTCATTATAGATAAATAGATATATTGTTTTCTATAGAGATATCTATATATCTCTTATAATGTACCTATAGATCTATATGGAGAAATGATATATAGGTATCTATAGATCTACAGATACAGATATATAAATATAGGTAAATACAAAAAGAGAGAGAGAAGGGAGACAGGTTCTCACTCTGTCGCCCAGGATAGAGTACAGTGGTACAATCTCAGCTCACTCCAGCCTCCACCTCCCAGGCTCAAGCCATCCTTCCACCTCAGCCTCTGGTTAAAGAATTTTAGTTAACTGAGGAAGTTTCTAACTTCTGTTGTAATTATACAATATGTCAGTGATCAACATGTTCATTCATTTTACTTCACATAAAAATTTAAAGATTTTTCATGTTGCCTTAAAAGTAATTGTTTTCTCTGAAAATAATAATCACAGGGGTTGCTACTAAAAGAGAAAAATACAATGGATTCTAGTTATATTGAAGAAATACCGATATGTTTATAGGCATTGTGTTATTTTAAAGAGAATGCCCTACATATATCCATGCATCTAGGAGATATAATTTAACCTGGAGAGTAATGAAATGCATAATATATGGAACTGAATACTAGAATTTTTACCTTGTAGGAATAATATATGAAAAAGATTTTTCTGTTTAGCTTTCTGAAAGCCTTCTTAGATAAAAGATTGTTCCTATTATCTAATACCACATAAGATTTAGGATTTTTATAAGCAAACAGTTAAGTTTTACATTTTGAAATACTACTGATATGAAAGTACCGTGTTTTTGATTGACTCCTATATTATTTCTCAAAGTGATTTTCAAAGGGTTTGGTTTTTGAGAGACCATTATTTCTAAGACATCTTTGAAATTCTGCCTTTATTTTGCAGTTTCTCTTTCTGCATCTGTTTTGTATTAAATTCTAAAGGATGCCTAAGTGTTATGATATATTTAGTTTTTAGCTTTTTAGAATCCTCTAGTTTCTTTCATACACTATTTTTATCATATTACAGCATAAAAATGAGCTTTAGGAGTCTAGAATTAATAACTCAGTAGGTAGCATCTCAAAGATGTTTTCTCTCTCAGAAAAGAAGGAAGAGGAAATTTTAGAAAAGACTATTGGACTATTATTCACTTCCTTTTTCCATCTGGTATCCATTGTATAAGGGACCTAGAAAAGGTCACTTTAAAGAATTTGAGAAGCATGACACCATTGTCTTTAATGAATAATTAAAGGCTCTATTGAGCATTTATTTTATCAGTGCAAAAATACAGTCAGCTTTTTGTCTCATTGGTCAGTATCCATGGATTCAATAAATGTGGATGGAAAATATTTTAAAATAAATAAATAAGTGTGCAACAAAAATAATCCAAATATAAAACAGTATAGTGTACAATTTACCTAGCATTTACATTGTATTAGATATAACTAATCTAGATATAATTTGAAGCATGCTGGAGAATGTGCATTAGGTCATATGCAAATCCTACACCATTTTATAGAAGGCCCTTGAGCATTTATGCATTGTGGTTTGTTGTCCTGAAACCAGTCTTCCATGGATACAGAGGGGCAACTGTAGATGAATTCTTATTTTATCTCTGTTCCATAGAACTAAGTTGAGCATTCATATAGTAGGCACTGTTCAGGAGCTGAAGATTCTGTATTAATATCAAACATTCTATGGGAGGAAGATGAATACAACTAAAGTAAAACAGTCTTTTAGATAAACACATATAGACAGATACATGGCAAGTGTAAAAAAAGAAGTGTGTTCAGGAAGCTGAGTCAAAGGTACGCATCATCCATCCTGTGGAAGCAGGGCAGACTTCCTAAACCAAGTATTACCTGAGCCTACTCTTAAAACAGAGTAAGTTTTACAGTCAAAGCAGAGAGAGGAAGTAGACAAGAAAAAGACTTTACAGGTAGAGGCTGAGCATGATGAAACATGGGAGATACTGAAGTTTTCTCTACTAAATCCCAATAATAAATAATGATCTTATAGTTAAAGTAAACTTCATTTAATATATCACTACAGTAATTCTATATTAAAGATGGCTTCTCAAATAAGCTATGAGAGTTAAATAAATGACCTTGATTATTTTTTGTTTCAATTATAAAAGGTACATAAACATAGCAAAAGTAAAGTTGCCAGATTTTTTCAAATTAAATCCAGGGATAAACTGTATCTTGCTTAGCATATGCGTTTTACAAAAATTTGCATATTGCTTGAAGCTTTCTATGGTAGAGATAAAATAGAAATTAACTATTACAACTGTTAACACTCAGTTTGTAGGGCCATTGAGATAATTCCCTGAGGACTGTGTGATTTTTTTTCAAGAGGGGGCTTGTTATTCTAAAGGCAGTTCTAAGAATAAATGCAGTTAAGGAAACAGGGACTAAGATCAGAACTTCTGCTGCCTTCCCCATTTATTGCCATGCTGACCAATACATTTCTTTAGGACAGGGATTATATCTATTAACTAACCATTTCTAGCACCTGGCATCATGCTTGACAGATATATTTGCTAAACAATATATATATTAAATATTTGTTAAATTAATTATAATAAATATAATTGTATATCTTTACATATCACTTTTTTATATCCTCATTATCTGCAAAACTACTCAACCAAAAAATAAAAGTATATCAATGTTAGGAAAAATTTGATACATTTGTTCACTGTGCAAATACTTACCTGTAATGTGTACGACATTAACCAGAATATCGTTGAATAAGGCCAAGCCAGTGTCACCCTTTTACATAGAGTTCTTTGTCTATTAACAGATAGATGGACTTTTAAACAACTATTTAATGTGATACGCTTTATAGTATTCAGATATTATACTGACGAGATAAATAAACTCAAGGAGAAATTTGAGTTAATAAATAGGTATAGCATTAGCAGAAAAGCTTGTTGTTAGAATTAATGTTCAATTGAATTCAACTAAGCTCATTACTAAAGGTTATTCTGCCAGTTAGCATAAGGTAAGGTAATAATCTGACTGATAATTTTTGAATTACCTTAAAATCAACTATTTTCTTTTATATATCTTACACATGCTACACCACCAAAAGAACTTACTAATTTCAAGCAAAATTAGCTAAAATAATTTAGATTGCTTTACCAGTGAAGATACAACACTAACTTGTTCAAAAACTATATCTTAAGAAGGCTCACTCAATCTAAAAACTACTATATTTTATCCTTTCTAACTACTGATAGTCCTATAAATATACTATATTTACAAAATTTGTTTTAAAGTTCCTATTAAATATAGTGATAGTATTTTCTAAAACTATTTTTGAAAGCTGTACTTCAATTGTCATTATTTATCATTTGCATATTAAAGAACAGTTAAATACTTGTAGCTTTTCCCAAAGTAAGGGGCCCTGTGACATGCTTTGCTCACTGAGCTCTTCACATAAGTAATCATTCCAACAGTGTGCTACAGTGTCTCGGTGTTTAAAATTACTGTAGCTCTACCATGTTAAACTGCAGACATTTCAACATCATATATCAATATCAAATGCTTCCATTGACTTTTAAAAATAATCAGGAGAAAGTAAAGATCATTTTTATAGCTGACTTTTTTTGGGGTTTTGCCCACATTGCTGTTTCCAACCACATTTAATCTCTTACCAAAATTCTGACTGGAATAATTCATTAGTCTGTCTCATTTTTATATTTTCGGCATTGAGATTTAAATAGAGGAAAAAAGCTATGTTTAAACATCAATGAATACCTTTTGGTCATCTGCTATAACTATAGGAAAGGAATTAAGAAGTTGTTATCCTAAATATATAGAGGTAAGAATTAAATATGGTCTCTATCAGTTTTCACTACAAAACAAACCTTGCAAAAACTTAGTGGCTTCAAGCAACCATTTATTTAGTTCATGATTCTGCGGGCTGGCAATGTGGGTTGGGCGCAACTAGAGTATATTTATGGGTCTCATCAAGACACACACCTGCAATCAGCTGCCTTTCAACTTCAAGGCACTCATTTTGGGCATTATCTGGCTATTGGCTGGGGCTACTGAAGCAAGTGAGACACGTGTTTCTCATTATCCACCAGGCTTGTTCACATTAAATGTCTCAGAGTTCTAAGACCAAGAACAGTAGTACTAAGACTCCTTAGGCCTAGACTCAGAACTTGCTCAATGAAACTTTCTTCACATTTTGTTGGTACAAACAAACCATAAGGCCATACCAGATTTAAAGGGTAAGGAAACAGCCTTCACCACTGTTTGGGAGGAACTGCAAAATTTTGTGGCCAGTTTTGCAATCTGCCACCATCTGCCCACAGTTTTCACATTTCTCCAACTTGCAACTCTCATACCGGAATCCACAGAAGTCTTATTCAATTAGCTTTTGCTGCAAAACAAACTCCCCCAAAATTATGACCCAATGCTATGGGTCAGTGACTTGAGCTGGACTCAGTTGAGTGATTTTTCTGGTTGTCTCAGTTGGACTCATTAATGAATCTACAATCAGGTCTCAGGTCGACTGAGAGCTGTTTGCAGGAGGTGGGCAGCTAGGATAGCTTGTCTCTACTAAGTGGTCTTCCGTTCTACAGCAGGCTAGTCCAAACTATGTCACATGCTCATCATAGAATTTCACAACAGGAATCTCCAGTGCATATACACACAATGCAAATGTCCGTTTGCTCCCTGCATACACATTACCCTATCGAAGTCACGTAGAGAAGCAGATTGTGAGAGGAGGTTATGTAAGGATGTGGATCTAGGAAGACATAAAACCCTTTGGGACCATGACTGTAGCAATCTACCACACGGAATGAGTAATAATAAATACTAAGTGATACTTTAGCTCTAAATGATATCATTTTTAATTAATCATTTTAAATGATACTTTAGCTATGATATTTTTAATACTAAACTAAACTTTACATTGTATGTGTGGTGTGATGTGAAGGGGAGAGGGGTAGAGGTTAGCCTTTGAAAAAATAATCATCTGGACCATCCTAAAAGTCAACTTCCATTGTCCCCATTAACACAAACTTGGTCAACTGCTCTGACTAAATTAGCCAGCCGCTATAGAAGAAAATAATAATAGAGATTTAAACAATAGTACAGTCCACATGCAATGGCTCAAGCCTGTAATCCCAGCACTTTGAGAGCCCGAGGCAGGCAGATCACCTCAGCCCAGGAGTTCCAGACCAGCCTGGGCAACGTGGTGAAAACCCGCCTCTATAAAAAAAATACAAAAAATAATTCAGACATTGTGTCGCTCACTGTAGTCCCAGCTACAAGGGAGACAGGGGCGAGGATTGCTTAAGCCTGGGAGGCAGAGGTTGCAGTGAGCTGAGATCATGCCACTGTACTCCAACTGGGAGACAGAGTAAGACTATGTCTCAAAAAAAAAAAAAAAAAAAAGCCAGACTCATATTGTTTTCAACTTCTTCATTCAATAATTCTGTTTCCTATGAAACTTATATAAATTATTTCTGTGGCATTGAAGTACAATAAAGATATACAGATTTTAGGGTGTGATGTGTACCTCAAATAAGTACTAGATTCGATAATAAGGAAGATTTAGAAGCTTTCAAAAGACATTTAAAGATAAAAACAAAGATGACTAATATATATTGATTAATGCATTTGAGACTTGACAAAGATGATAATGATGATATATTACAATAGGCAGTTCTGTTGAATTTCTTGAACGCAACAGTACAGTTTCCATCTGTGAGCACAATGCTAGAAAATTAGTTTCCCATGAGGTAGATTTTTACCTCGTAACACCAAAAAATGACATGAATTTCATTGTAGTCCTTTAGGAAACCTTTCAAGAATGCATATGCAGTCATGATGATAAATCTCAATACATAAAATCAAAAAGACTTGGGAAATCAACTATATGGCTTCATATGCCAAAAGATACTTCAAATATAGACTGTGTATTGATCTTCACAGAAACCCAGTGTATTGATCTTCACAGAAACCCAGTGTATTGACCTTCACAGAAACCCAGCCAAGATAAGTTTGAAGCAATATAACTGTGTATTTCTAGGTAGCTAACACACTGTACAATGTGCTTGATTAAGCCAAAAATAAAAACTGTCTTTAGTTAGCTTGAGATATCCCAGTTGCATAAATCTTGAATCCAATCTTTAAGATCGAGAGCAGTTGTAAAATGTCATCATCCATATGTCTAGAAGTTCTTGATCAGCCATTGAGGTCACATCTGTCATCATAAGCTTTATATTTACTACGCTATTACAATTACTTTTAACATTAAGAACTGCTGGTGGGTGTTTTTCACAAGTAGTAAAGGTAACATATTTTTGAAGTTGTATAACTCAGTTGCCAGTATTTGCATACTTCTGCTAGCTTGAAAAGTCATGAACAATAGTTAATAGAGGAGAACATTGTAGCAGCTTCCCCACGATTAACAACTAAAATAAGACTTTTGCTAAGAGACTTTAAAAGAATGTGTGAAGAACAATCTCAAGTTAAGATCAACAGAATGGAGCTATAGATTGCAACAGACAACCACAGAGCTAGATTAGTCTGATATTCAGGAAAGAAAACAAAAAGCAAGGACTTTTTTTAACGATGCCTTGGGAAAGACCAAGAGGCGGGATCATAAAGAGACCAGGTTCTAAGTGGCTGCCTGCAGTTCTAAATGGAAGGCAGTCTTTACTTGGACACAATGTAAGAAGAACTGCTTATCAGGTATGGATCATGTTGGCCAAACAAGTTGATTAGTTTATCATTTTTAGTTGATGGTAAACACTTAGCTTGGTACTTCTCAATGGTAAACAAAGCTTTCGGCTCAGTGGGTTTTTTTTGTTTGTTTGTTTGGTTTGGTTTGATTTGTTCTTTTTTTACTACAATGAAGATACATTTAATTTTTCTAATAAGATAAATTTTTTAATGTTTACTGTAGATCATTTAAATGTATCAAAACTTGAAAGAAGAAAATAAAAGCTACCTGAAAAACTATGTGGATATATTCACCAGTAACATTTGTAACCATGTTTTCATGTATCTCTTCAAGCACATATAGACACACACTTTACACAGGTGAGATCATATCATGAATGTCGCTTTAAAAGGATGACTTTCCTACAACTTTTATCTCCTCATAATGCATCTATCACACCCAGTTTAGTTTGTTAATGTCCTCATGTATGTCCTTTTATATTTTACTCTATCCCACTGTAAATCTGGGCAGATTTACATATAAATGGGGATATTTTTAAAATTCTTTATGAAAACTATATATTTTATTTTTCTGAATCTCATTATTATCATTGAATAATCATTTTGAAAATTGTTCCATTTCACCTGGTATAGCTCTAATACATTCCTTTCAATAGATCCATAATATCTCATGGTATGACTATACTTTAGTGTATTTAGCCGTTTTCCTATTAAACAAATACTACCTTCTTTTCCTGTTTTGAGAGATTTCTGAACAATGCTACAGAAAACATCTTTAAACATCTGTATCTTTGCATATCAACAGTTTCCTTCCCGGGGGAGAGATTACCAGGAATAGATGACAGGGTCAAAGAGCAAAACTATTTTTAATTTAAATAGGTTCTGCCAAGTTTTCAATATTGAATAAAAACATGCAATATCAAACTACATTACTGCATTACAGCCTTATATAATAGAAGTTACTAGACAGGGCCTGTACGACCTTGGATAAGTCATGTCCCTTGTCTAGATCTCCATCTTCAAAGTGAAAAGGCTAGAATACATGGTTCCTAATTACTTTATCTAGTTCTAAAGTTCTATGATTTTTTTAAATTTATATTCAAAAAGTAAAATCTAAGCAACTCTCCAGATATAATATCCAATAACGTGAAGTCATGAAATGATTTCAAAAAATTTTAGGGAACACCAACCATGTTTTAAGAGGGATTACCAAAAGCTCTAAATTCATATTTTTCTCTGATAAATATTGCAAACCTCCTTAATTCTTGGAAGAAGTTTCAGTCTCATTGTGCCCTTAGTATTGGCAATTTCTCAATGTAGCAGGAATTTCAAACTGAAACAAATTCAAGTCAGAATTACTCCCCAAGGCCAAAATAAATAAATAAATAAATAAATCTGTATATGTAATACCTTACTAAATAATAAAAGATTCCTGTAAAGTTAAAGATTTCCTCTAAAAGCAACAGTAAGCTTATAGAATGAAAAAAAAATGTCATTGTCTCTACATAAGAGATCAGCATCCTTTATTGTGTATAACTCATTCTCTCCAAACATCTCCAAACGTCACATACAATGAAACATTCAAGCCCTATCAATCTGAAATCTTGGATCAAATATATACGTATATATGATAACTGGTGTTGCAATAAATTCAAATGTGTACAACTTTAAAAAGTCTTTTAAATATAAATCTAAATGCACATGTTAATGACTTCAGTTGCCAGCATTTACATATTTCTTCTACTTTAAAGACAGTGATCTACAGGGTACCTTATAATAGTGGAAGCTTTATTCTACAGTTAGAAAACAAAGAGAAGTATAAGAATATGGTCTTATTGATGATTTTTCAATAACAACCTGAATAAACTTTCATTTCCACACATTCAATAAGTGATGAATCCTCTTTCATAAAATTCAATGCCTAGCTAAGACTTGTTATTTAAAATGAGTTTTCTGTGACTGTGTCTTGACACACTTTCAAAATGTCAGTTGAATTTGACTGAGTGTCCTTGACCTTGAACTTTTCATAGTTGGTTTGATTGACACATTTATTCAAATTGACCTTTTTTTTAAACTGAACTATTCTTCTTCTATTTGAATGTTCATTGGAGGATTGCTGTTGTAGTCTACAATGTAAGCATTGCTTTGAATAGTTAGCTTTTTCTGACATTGATGGGTTTGAATTCTCTCAATTCTAAGTATTTTTGACGTTGATGAGAATCTTCCTGATTGTGAAACACAGTGTTAAAGTGGATGCTGTGATCCACATTTTCTTCTTTTACAAAAGGTATTTTTTCATTCATAAACTTGTCTCTAAGCATTAGAAACTTTGAAAGTAAACTTGGCAAAAGGATACTCAGTATTTGTTCATAAGGCACATAGTTGAAATAATTTAGCTACTTGTTAAAGACTATGCTTATTAAAATATTTACTAGTACTGCCACAAAAGAGGACAAATATGTATCTCCTAAACTTGAATTTTGAGGAAAAATTTGAAAGACCCAAATTTTAACTTACTGGAAAATACTCTTTAGAAATGCTGATATAAACTTAATTATTTCATTAGTAATAACAAATTTTGTAAAAAACGAAAAAAGAAGACAGGTATAAAAGTTCCTCTACCATTTTTCTTTGTTCTTTTCTTTTAAAATGTCTGTCAATATGCTTATTCCATAGCAAACTATATATTTCCATAGCAAACTTCTATGTACAAGACACAGTTCTAGGCACTAGGTATAGCAGTGAGCTAAATATCATCTTTATTTATGAGAAAGAAGTGCAAATATGGTTGATGCCCACAAAATACAAACATAGTTAAGAATACGTTTAGGTCATACTTGCCTAGTGGATACTGAGGCTGCTTCTTTCTTTCAGTGTTCATGTGGATCAAGAAGATAAAATGAAAAATTTTATTTTTTAGCCCAGCAAGTTCTGGGTTGAAAACAATTTATCTAAATTTTTCCTGAAATTGAAGATCCTTTTTAGCTTATGTCAGTCCTTTCATTGTTTATCATAGAGAAATAAAAGCCAGTTGGTAGTAAACACTTTCATTGCTCTGCCTGTAAATTTCCTTAATCAAATCCATAAGTTTGTTAGGAATCCTTTCTGTCTTTCACATTACCACAGGCAAAGTTGTATTAATTTTTCTGCCAATTCATAACTCAAGTTTCCTTTTCTCCAGCCTCCACTTAGAATCTCCTCACCATTTTCTCAGCCTTCATCAACAGTTTCTTTGGGTCCTTTCCTATCTTGGGCAGGATGCTGTAGGAAGCTGCCTTTAAGACTCTGAAGTATATAAACAAAGGTTTATACCACACACAGGAGATCTTTACCTGGATGATACCCTTTATTTCGTAGCTCCCTGGATTTGATGGTTTGTCAAGGGTACTTTTTACTTTGCTGGTTCTTTGCTACTCAGAGAGACTGGAGATGGGAATAAATTCTGTTTTTAAATCTAGTGGGGCCTGGTTTCTTTATGGTTCCTCTATATGGTTACAGAATTGTAACCTAGTCAAAGCTCACATCACTTGCCATACAACAGCCAATAAGCTGAGCAATGAGGTGTTGGGACAAGGAAGGCACTTTACTCAGAGAGCCAGCAGACCCACAAGATGGCAGAATAATGTCGTAAAGAACCATCTTAAGTTACTAGACTTTTAGGCTGCTTTTATGTTAGGGGAGGGGGAAAAAGGGAGGGGATTGAGATAAAGAGGTGGCTGATGATCACAGACACCTGGGTGTCAGTGAGGGCCCCAGGTGGTGGGGGTGGAGGTGGGGGGTAGTGGTCCTGAAACTTCTTTGTCTTTCAGGTCACAATGCTCCCGTAAATAGTTCACATAACAATATTACTTTTATGTTCACCCTCTATATTTCTGTGGGGTTAGTTTTGGGAAGAGATTGTTGTTATCATCCTTGCTTTAAAGATAAACTATGAACTAAATTCCTCCCAAAGGAAGCTTGCCCTACATGCAGAAATAAGCAAAAGCAGTTAACCTACAATATATCCCTGCAGGGTAGAAGCATTAGGAGCAAAATGGAGCTAGTCAAGCTAGGCCTTCTTTTCACTGTAAACAATGAGTAATTCTCTTTTTACAACTCATCTCCCTAAATCCACAGTTAAAAGTAAACCAGTTGGCACCATCAGTCTTGTTCCTGAAAATCTCATTATACAAAGCCAAAGTTCATTCATGATAAATAATGTGTTGCCACATGGCCTCAGGTGACAATATTGCCAAACTTTTCAACATTACATGGAAGGTAACTTTTCTTCAACCATGAATACCAATGTCCTCACTGTTCTTCATTCCCTGAACAAGAGTCTCCTAGAGATGCTTCCAGCTTTCCCTAGTAGTGTCATCATGACCCTTCCAACTTTTGCACAACTAACTCCAAAGCCAATGTACATCACCTCTAGGTACCACATTATTTTATGGTTATTCTCTGCTGTACAAGTACTCCAAAACTTAGTGGTATAAAACTACAACCATTTTACTCTGCTCACCATTTTGTGAGTGAGTAAATCAGGCAGATAACAGCAAGGATGGCTTGAATCTGCTTCACAGTTGCTGAGCCTTCAGCTACGGTAGCCAAATGGCTGGAGATGGATGGCTGGGATGGCTCAATGGTGCTATATGCCAGGAGCCTCAGTTCTGAATACTGGAAAGATTTCCCAGATCTTCTCCCTAATGCTTCTGCCAGGACTAGAATCCTCAATGTGATTTTTGTTACTCACAAGTGTAGCTAGTAGAATGGTTAAAGTAACTGGAAATGTCTGGCCTTCTCTCTTTATCTATGCAATCTCCCTAGCCAATCACCTAGCCAATGTGGCCTTTTTCACATCATGACGGCCTCAGTGTAGTACAACTTTTCTTACATTCCCCAGAATAAATGTCCCAATGGGCTTAGAAAGAAATATTTATGATCTAGCCACAGGATTTGCAATACCTCACTTTTGCCACATGACATTGTCAGAAAAAGTTACGAAGGCCAGTCCAGATTCAAGGAGTAGGAAATTAGAGTACACTTCCCAGTAAGTCAAATGGCAAAATATATATGGACATTCTAAGTCTACCTCAGTAGACAAGTCGTTAAATCCTAGGCCTAACAGATTGCTTGTACAACCCTGCATACAAGTAGTATTACCATGAAACACAGCAACTAATGCAGTGTAAAACAGATTGTGAATGATTCATTAATGTCACGTTCAGCCATAATAAAATAGAGTACATCTCACCATTGGCTCTTGAGATAAATTTTAAATACTCCATAGTCCAATGCTTAGTCACTGTACTGGAAAGGGGAAAGAATAAGTAATAAGAAAGAATAAGTATCAGCAAGCAGAAATGAAAAGAAGTTGTGGATATTAAATGTAATTCACATGGAGCATTGACATTCCATTCCAATTACTGGCATCTACTGTACTCTAGAGAGAGGTTGTGGATTACAGGGCAGGGGCAGAATCAATGCTCTGGAAGCCTGGAAGGAATAATAGGCAAAATAATATGCAAATAGGGTCATTAATCAATGAGAGGAGGAAACAAATGGAAGTATAAAAAACAGGTAGCGTTCTTCTCGTTTTATGGGACTTAGCATCAGCCTCCCTCTGCTATGAGGCTGGAGATCTAAGATAAAAAAGAAATTGCTTGTATCTATGAGACCAAACCACAAAGGAGGTACACAAACAAACTGGCCTCATTCCAGGCTAATTCTTAGAGTTCCATACAAAAATCAGTGAAACACACCATGGTCTACTACAATCCCAAGACTTTGGATTTTTGATAATACCAGGTCAATACTAATTTTAACTGATGAATGAGATAGAGCTACTCAGATTCTCCCTGGTGGGCCTCTACTGATTTCAAGGAGGATTTAGAAAACCTACAGGCAGGTATCTGAGTATTCTTCCACACAGCCAGGAAGAGACAAGATTTGTGTGAAGACGCTGACTGTTCTGCAATGTAAAAATGGCAGGAGAATAAATTGTAATTTATCCTGGAAGCCAGTGTAACAAAATAATGTTAACCTTAAATGATAAATTAAAAGTATGACAAGACAATCTCTAAATTAGAATCAAAAAACTAATATATCAGTCAAATATCCGTTCATCTAAATTATGCACTTTGGTTAGGAAATAAAGTTTGGCCAACTCTTTTTCCACTAAAGCTATGTTATTATAAATTGTATGTGACTAAATGAGGACCTGTCAGTTGTGGGTCACATATTGAAAATTTTTTTTGATCCTAGATAAATGTCACAATAAAAGTAAATGATGGCATGAGCAAATGTGCTAAATGGGTCTCGGGTGTTATCAGAAAGGTGATACTGACATTGCATAGGGATATGCAGTATTTTATGTCTAGATGCAGTTGATGAAAAGCTGTCATAATAGCATGAGCTTTCCAAATAATCCTATGGTTCATTTAAATAACTAATTTCATTACTACTCAATGAGGCCATTTTGTATTAGTATACTTGCCAAATTTGATCTAACTAGTGCTAGTGAATGAAATTACCTTCGGGTTCAAGCAGAACGAGGAGTGGTTCCCTCGATGGCACAGTAGAATGGAAAGAATACCTGATGAAAAATCAGATGCCCAGAGCTTTTCTCCTGCCTCCACGCTTAACTTGCCAATGGACAAGTTGCCTAGACTTTTCAGCCTCCAGTTTTCTCAACTACTATAGAAATTGGTTAGGCTACATAGTTTATTTATTTTTCCACATTAAATTCTTTTTTTCTGCAATGTCTTTCTGTACTATTACCTATTTTAACAAAACACATCACATTACAGTTGGTTGTTACCTCTAACACTGTGTTGTGAGTTTCTTAAAACCATAATTTATCTTTTCTTTTATACCACTCACTATGTTAAGAAGAATCTATTGGCTGGGTCACAGCCCAGCCGTGCTTGCTATGATAAAGAAAGGCATAGTTTCAAAGGTGTCACATATTTATGATTTTCTGTCTAGGCAAAATGATGTTCTACCAAGTTCTTATTAAATAATTACATAACTGTGCATGTACTATAAGCATCCATAATATAACATGTATAGCTACTGTAGAATGGTATAATTCTAGACCTTTCCTGGTGATCATACCATTACTAGCTATTTATAAAGCACAAGCTGATGCATAAATGAACAAAATTTTTCTGACTAGTTCTGTCACCTTTGTGTACCTTCAGTGTGAGGTATTTTATGGAGCATAGACTTAGTGAAAGATAGTGAGATTATTCTATTACTAGACAATGGGATAATGCACTGCAAGGAAGAATGTGTATTGTCGTCTCTCATGACTGCTAAAATCTTCTTACCTACCAGCATTGCCTCATTGAGCCAACCTATGGACCAGGTGTTATTCAGCTTAGATGATGTCATTACTGAGGAGATTCCAAGAGAAAGTTGATCCATCATACAAACTCTAGAGAGGAATTTCTCGTAACTTTAATGATGTGTTTAAATACTACGCCTGCCTAGAATTCTCTTAAACCAGTTTTCCATTGCACTTACAAAATTGCCAATTTAAAAGTGAGGTTGAGAGTCCCCACATTGTCTCTTCTAGCTCTAGGACTGTAAAGTTTAGAGGAGTGCCCCCACCTCCATTCTTTCAACTGAGATAGTGTCCTCTTTCTTTTGTCATTAACAAACCAGCATAAAGTGAACAGGTTGAATCTAATGACATGCATTAGTGAGCTTTGTGTTTCCATTGGAGGTGCAAGAAAAAAGGAGAAAAATGTTTGGAGAGAATAACACATAAATCTACTAACATCTGGATAGGTTTACACCAAACACTGAGTATACAATGTAACGTATATCACTGCAGTTTCTAACACAAACCTTAAGAAGATGTATTCTATTTCTTTTTTTTTTGGAGACGGAGTTTCGCTCTTGTTACCCAGGCTGGAGTGCAATGGCGCGATCTCGGCTCACCGTAACCTCCACCTCCTGGATTCAGGCAATTCTCCTGCCTCAGCCTCCTGAGTAGCTGGGATTACAGGCACGCACCACCACGCCCAGCTAATTTTTTGTATTTTTAGTAGAGACGGGGTTTCAACATGTTGACCAGAATGGTCACAATCTTTTGACCTCGTGATCCACCTGCCTCAGCCTCCCAAAGTGCTGGGATTACGGCCTCTATTTCTTTATTTACATACCAGCATACACTGAGAAAAAGACTTCAAGTCAATAAAAGAGAAGGTATAAACATTAAAGTGGGAAAGGATAAATGTTTTACAATTTGCAGAGAGATGCATGCCAGCTCCTGGATACTTGTCTCAGAGAGCAATGTTTCCTAAAATGTGCTAATGTTTCAGAAGATGACAGGTAATATCAATGTGAACTGGAGGGGTCAGCAGGACCAACCTCGTGGACAAGTAACCCACTGGGCCCCATGTTGAGAAGGGTCTCATGCTTGGTGTACTGCTTGGCTGTTACCATTTTGAAGTCTAAATTTTTTTAAACAAAGAAACTTGCATTTTCTTATTCACAGGGCCCCACAAATTATGTAGCCAGTCCTGGTGGTCTGTGAAACCTTTGAATAAGACTTGAACAACGTCTTAGATAAGACTTGAAACCTTAGATAAGACTTGGACAAGGTCTTAACATGTGAGATATAATTTGTAGATTTTGGCAGATCACTGTGGAACTACTTGAAGGAAGGTTCAGAGAATGTATTTTCCACCATAGTGAGTCTAACTTCCTACACAAGATTAAGAAGGTGGATCATATTGTAGGCAATAGGGAACCAGTGACAATTTTTGAGATGGTAAATAAAATCACTTTTAAAGGATTAACTTAGCAATGGCATAGCAGATAGATGAGCATGAAGGACAGAGAAGTGATCACAAAGGAGCTATTTTAAAAGTCTAAATAGGAGTCGGTGCTCATACAATGATTGCTAAAACTATATAAGGCACACAAAAAGAGAAAATCTTTTTCTCTGGACTCAGCCTGAGTATTGTGCTATGAAATAATAGATCCATCTCTCCCCACATGTCTTCAAAACTCAGATGCAAGTATGAGGAAAGCTGATCCACCTTCTCTGCCAATGTTTCCTCCATCAAAGCTGGATTAGACAGGAAATCCCCTGAGTATAGATTCTATTCCTGTGTCCACAAATCTTAGCACAGCAGAAATGAATGCCTTTTGTAATTAATAATACACTGAATAAACAATAAAGGGAGATGAGTCAAATAGTCTCATAATCAGGGAACACGAACTGTTGCCAAAAGACTGAATGGAGCTACAAGTCAGCCCAGGAAGGCACAAGACTGATAAATTATGTGATCTTATCTATTTCAGCCCTCTGTTTACTTTAGAAGCCCTAGATTAACACAGAAATGCTACCAGCCCTTTTGCATTACTCATGTTCATCTCAGATAAAGGACTTCCCATTTACCTTGCCACTAGGGAAAAGACAATTGTTTGTCCTCTTTAATCTATGTCACCAAGTAGAACTGTTTCTACATTTTTCTCAATACTTAAATTATTAGAGTATGGATTGAAAATTAAATATCAAGATCCCAGACTTTTGATGTTAGGGTCCTATTTACCCATTTTGAGTCTTCAGTGTGTTGCTGGTTATGTTTACTACATCACCATACTAGACATAAATGTTTTGTCAAATAGTATTTTGGCTATTTTCTTCACTAGGAGTGATTAATAATTTTACTTCTGATAATATGTTCAATTATTTAAGCATGCAAGTTAAATATCAGCTATTTTCTAAAAACAATACTAAACCTTGTAATTTCTTTAAACCCTATTCTATGAGTAGTAAAGAAAAAACAAATAGAAAAAGAATGCCTATGTATTTTATGTCCTTATCATAGGAGGGTACTTTAAACAAATTATCCTCTTGGAAAATGAAATACTGTTACTAGGAAAATCTTTTAACTCTCTAAGGTTTTATGTTAACAACATTAAACTTATCTAAAAATCTGTGTCTCATGGCTGACACCCAATGTTTCATGCTAGGTAAGATTTAGAAAACTACATCTCATAGATTTGATATGCCATATTATTTTGCCTTACCGAGAAGAATGGTTGATGGATAGTTTTCTTGGGGGCTAGGCATGCTAAAGATGCCTTGTGATGAGCCCTTCAGAAAGTTAAATAAACCCTCAATGAGGGAACAGAAATTGCCCTATCCAGCAGCCTTCTGACTAGGTCATTCAGCACGAGTTCACTATTTACAGGAACACCACATTAAGTTACCTTGTTGATCAGTTGGTTTCTTCCCGACACATTCTCAGCTGCTTACTGTGCTTGCGGCAATATGCTATAATCTTTGACAAAAAATGCTTTAAGTGTATTTATACTTTTGAAGCACTTCCTAATAGTTCATGTATGTACATCCTTTGATTCCCCTCAATACATTATGAGAGAAACAGTGAAGGTGTTATTATCCCAATAAGATGACTTAACCAGAGTCCCAGGGCCAGCAAGTTACTAAACCAAGGCTGGAATTCAGTTGTTCTTCTCAGTTTAATGCTTTTCTAGTATATTATAAGCAAGAAGGGACATAAGGAATATTTATATCTAAAATAAAGCTAAGTACTTATCAAAAAGCTTACTCTAGCTATGGAAAATATTGATATCCAGTTTGGTAAGGGAGTGAATACCAATTAAAGATCTATTCCTCTTGGCTAAGAGTGCAATTATAGTGCCCTTCAGCAGATAAATTTTGTGAGACACTTACTATATGACAGACACACTGCTATGGGCTTTACTCACATTATCACATTGAAACTCTGAGAGGAGCTCTGAGCAATAGAGTAATTTAACCAGGGTGAATATCTAATAAGTGGTAGAGCAGGGATTCACACAATTCTGTCATTCTAGAACCTATATATACTCTTTAGGTGTCTTTTTCCACTGTCTTTCTCCATAGTCTTTTCCTATTTTCCTTTCTATCTGACTAGAGAGGAAAGGGGGCAGGAGGGCCAGGGGTATTGTCAGCCACACACAAGAAAAGAAGCAAGGCTCCATGCATTCATTAGCTTGCTGCACTAGTGCTAACTCAGCTCTGGGAATGCCCATAGTGGACCTTGGGGGATACGTCCATGAATGGGCAGTACTAGTTCAGAGACATGAGCAAAGTGACGCTGGAGCACAGAGGCAAAGCTAAGAAAGCCTAGGGAGAGAGAGTACAGAAAAACCTTACCAAGGAGATGGCAAGAATACGTCCAGGAAAAGAAAAGAGAAGGAGCATCTGCAACAGAACAGAAAAGCTATGCAAACAGGCGATGGGAAGTATGCCTATGTGTGGGTAAATGTGAGGCTGGTGTTGTAGAACAACAGAATTAAGTTGCAGGAGGTAGAATCGTGTTCTAAAGAGCTCTCTCTGTCAAAATAAGAAGGTTGAACTGTATCCTAAAGGCAACAAGAGCCAGCAGACACTCTGAACAGTAATGCTAAATGAGTTTTCATTGTCTAGGAATATAACTGGCACTCTTAGGTTGGATGAGCAGGACACTTAGTCAAAGTGAGAGCTAAAAAAACAATGGGACTTGGGTGGAAAGACAGCATTTTCCTGTTTTATGTCAGTCATTAATAAATGTCACAGTAATCTAGCAGTTGCTGTAATGAAACTATGTGACCAAGATATGTTAATGACATAGCCATGTTACTGCACTCACAGAGACTGAACATACATCTTGTTTTTTAAAAAACCCTTCATTTATTTATTCATTCAACAAACATTTAGTAAGCTCCCACTATGTGGCAGATACTATGCAAGGTTTGGAGCATTCTGTTAAGCACCAGTTACGGCAAAATTCATTTGAAGCAACAAGTAGCCTGATTTGTTCAGTCAACAAAAGCAGAAAAAAAGAAAAGAAAAGAAAGCAAGTGTCAAAGAAAGCAAGAAAAAAGAGAGTAATTCCTAAGAGACAAAAAGTGAAAATGAGGTTTAAGTTTAAGAAAGCAAGCATCTGCTTTAAGTAACCATTTCATTAAAAGTGCACTAAATTGTAGAAGTTCTCTCTCAGGAACTGCATTCTGTGGGCTGAGATTTAGTATAATGGGCTCCCACATGAATTCCTCTCATTACTTCTCCTGAAAGATCAGTAAATCTACTGAAAGGGTAATTTAGGTTTAGTGTTCACAATCCATTCATTTTAACTTTTAATCTTTCCTGTTTAGGATGTTAAAAATATGACGCAGATACAATCTAAAAGAAAAGAATTGGGCCTAAAATGAGACGATTTTAACTCCTCAGATGGTCTTGATATTGATAGATACGCCACAGGCTGTAGACTTTTTGTTTCTGATCGATGGTGATGGAGCTTTGGCCAGTTTATAGAGCATTGCACACTATTAACTGCAGGAACCAAGTAAAGGATGACATACAAAAGATAATCTATACCTCACTCTCCTGAATTCCCTGGACCTTTATGGGATTTTAATGAAATCTCTTCTTCATCCCATTAAACTTAGTTTTCACTGTAGTTCCATGGAAAGAAAAAGGTTTGAGGAATTTTGTCCAGGATATAAAGAAATAAATTATGTGGGAAAACAAAAGTCTGGAAAATGAGACTATTGGTTATTAATGACAGGAATGTGATTTTATGAAATATTTTTGTTTAATGTGAGCCTGAAAAATCACCTATAATCAATACTTTTCTGGTGTTAAAACTGCCACCGGTATGGTTTGTGGTATTAAGAAAAACAAGCAAGCAAATAAAATACAGCAACAAATAATATCAACAACGAAAGGCACTGTCTTTTAGGTAGTGCTATTTCCAGGGAAAAAAACAAATCCTCCCTGATTTTCTGGGGCCTCACTGTAGATTTACTTTTAGACATAGGACCTGTTCTGGGCCAGTGGGGTACACAATGATTCCTGAAATTGAATTGAGAACCCCATTAAAAAACCTAAGAAATCCAGAAAGAATCTCAAGTGGGCTCATCTCACCCTTAGTGGCAAATATAAAGAAGCTCATTCATACAGTATTAAATTTTATTGATTTGAAACTAAATTATGGTTTATTAATGGTTTAGAGTTTGCTTTTATTTCCCCATTAAAAAAATCAAAGGTTTTAAAGTTGCTTTTTCTGATTTGAGAGAAGTAAGCACTTAGTCTAGTGAAGATGAGAAAATGAATTCAGTTAGGATTTAAAAGTAGCAATTTATCCAAAAGATATTAGCAGTGTAGGACACTTACTAGACAAACTTCACATTCCTTGAAATAATTCTTATGACATGTTAATGCATTCTCGCTATGAAGCATTTCCTTGTAAATGACTAAACCAGACCATGTCTTAACAATTATTTCATGAGAGAAAACTGCATTACCCTCAGAAGTTTAGATCATAAGACTAACAGGAAGGCAAAAAGCAAAACAAAACAGAAATTAAATACCAGAAATAAATGATCTAAAACATAGTATATAGTATAGTAATTCATTGAAATAAATATATACAATTTGAGCAAAAAGTTCACAATGAATGCTAAGAAAAAAAGATAATTCAAAAGGTATATGGAAATTAGTTTTGTTTTTATGATTTTCATAAAACCCATTGGTGTATCTCAAAATAAAGACAAACAACTAAATTCTTAAATAACTATGATACTGCCTACTAAGAACAAACACATCACTTTTTAAAAGTCTGTAATCTGTGATGCCTCTCTGTGACTTTCATCACCTATTATTTCATGTGCTCAATTATTGTTAGAGAAAAATTTTGAGTTCTTTGATAATGCCATTTCAAGCAGCATGCATCTGATCTTATTCCAATCGTTGTTTGATCGCAAAATGGAAACTGAAGGGAATGTTGGAGTTTTGCTATGTCACTATCCAAAAAAATAAAAACCTCCTGAGTTATTGTAAATATCAAACAGATCCTCACATGATCACAATAAAAGAAATCTATCTTTCCTGAGAGAGTAAATTAAAGGCAACATTAATTAAATGGAAGGTTTGTACCAGCCATTTGAAAATCTAAGAACATCACCTATCCCAAGAACTAAAATATCTAAAGAAATCCTCCCTGATACTCATTGATCTCCCTAACTGCAGTTGTTCTTCAACTATGTTCTAATCATCTTGCCCTCAACAAGAATCTGGTATTTGGAGCTTCCTTTGTGTTTTGTAACTACCCTGATTAACAACTATTCAGGCTGACCCTGCTCCCTGATGGTAGTGGTTATGGGAGGAATACATCTTTGTTAAGTAAAGACACATGGCTTTGGGACCAGCAATCTTTCAGCAGAGCACTGTCTCATCCTGTTGCCTACAGTGTTCTTAGGAGAAGAACCATCAATAAAGTCACATGAGATAATATATGGATTGCTATCTTTTCATAATTCATTTCCCACAAGTTGCTGTTCCTTTCAATATGATTTTCTTCCCATAAAATACACCTGTCTCGGAATAGCAAAGCAACAGTTTTGCTCACTATTTCTCCTATACTTTTAAAGATATGAGTTTGTGCATATTAAATATTTCTTAAATATCTTAGCTGCTAAATCATTATATGCAATATTAAATGTTCAATCCCTTTATTATGATTTCCGAATTGTTGTTAGATAAACTGTAAGGCCAAAAATGGGCCCTTTTACTGAATATGCAAAGTTCCCCCTTAAACCACCTTGAACTAGGCAGATTTGCAACATTTTAAACTGGCACTTCATCCCTCTTTCAGCAAGCATCCTCTGCAGATTTAATGATCAGGAACATCCTTCTGATGCATGCTGGGAGATATGGCTGCAGGGTACAGACCACAGCAGACAGTGTGTCAGATGAGGCAGAACTTCTTGTTAGGGGTGAGTATGCTAATAGTGCAGTCTGAAGACATGATATGATCACCATAAATTATCATACAAAGGAATTTAAATGCATGGACTTTGAGCACATCAGTACTGTGCATTTTACTTTCAATTTTACAATATATGTTATTTTTGCTTAACCTTTTGCCTTTGAAAAAATTACATGGAAAAATGCTCCTTAGTAACAGACAAAAACCACAGAACTGACTTCAGAGTACAAAACACCATTAGTAATAAGTGGTCACCAAATGTTTAAACTAATGCCAAGCAGACAATCTAAACAAGTCGAGCTACTAAAACACTTGGACTACAGAGATAAAATTTGTTTGTGTGTATATGTGTTTTTCAAATGCAAAGCTAGTGAAACCCCCAGGCATTTTTTTTGCCCTTTCACTACTTTTAAGGTGGGCTTCCAAAAACAGAAAAACTGCATGTGTAAGATGGTGACATTTGCAATTGTTAAGTGACAATGATTATTTTTTAAGTCTGAAAATGTCAACACACAACTTCTCTGTGCAAAAATTACAGTTAAGTGGTTTCAAATTACGAACCAGGACACTCCGCAACCCTAGGAAGCTACATCTTCTTAAGCAAATGATTAGAGTACCCATTTCCTTTAGCACAGCATTCCACAATATGGGAAATAGAGATCATAGCATGTATTTTCTTCCTCCCTTCTTTCATTTTTTTCCTTCCTTTTCTTTCTCCCTCCCTTTCTTCCCTCTTTCTTTGCTTTCCTTTCTTCTTCCTTCTTTCTTCCCTCCTTTCCTTTCCTCCTTCCTTCTTTCCTTTTCTTTTAGCTTTTTTTTTGAAGTACACTTCTACATTTTCACCAATCTTAGGCATACAGATGTATAACTGAATGAATAATGACAAAGTGAACATACCACATAACTACCATTCAAAGCAAAATCTAGAACATTACCAGAATCCCACCAAGTGCGTCTTCATTTCTCATCTTCTATAATTATATTTTGAGAAGTATGAGTATTGCATGCTTAGACCCCTTCTATGGTCTGTACAGATAAAAACATTCTCATCTATAGCAAGAAATTATATTTTACATTAACTGGTCTTTTATTCAGCTGGACTCTTTAAATATTCAGAATTCATTATTATAAAAGTCTTGAACAGTAAACATAAGACATAGGTGAGCTTCATCATCTCTTACTTATATATATCACTATGTTTTAGTTACATGTATCACCAAATGCATATGGATTTTGGTAGTGCATCCATCATTGGTTCAAGCAAAATGGTTTTTTTCAAGAAGTGTGACATCTGGGTGATCAGCAGTTTGTTCATTTCTGTGCGTTTCTCTTCATAAGGCTACTTGATCGTTTTTTCAAATTTATATCTAGAATGTATATATCTGTGTTACCTTATTATAAACACCAACTTTTTAAAGTATTCATCCTTTCAATGCAGTCTATCCCATTTAGCTAAAAATTTCTCTTTGTGCCTTCTGAAGTTACAAGGCTCACGGAAATGCAAACCCTACACTCAAGTTCATAGAAAATTGCTTTCTCCTCTTGTAATGATCTGTTTTAGATTATGTATATTTATTGTGTGCACTTGCCTAGTAATTTAGAATGAGGCTTCTAAAATTGGAGCTTTCCAAATGAATATCACAATTTAGAGACTGATAAGAAACAAGGTATTTTTACAGGACTATAGGGGGGCAAATTTAAGTGGCAAGCTAACATTCTGCTTTGTAAGTAAAATTAAACTCAACAGGGTTTAAATATAATTCAGGTTCAGCTTTCATGTTCTGCTCTTTTACCCTTTGGCTTTATGCCTAGGAGATGAAAAACTGCATAAATTTTGGGATTATACCCAATAGCAATTTCAAACAGGTTGCTATTGCCTGAATATTCATGTAACATTCAGCTCAAGCTTTCACTTGAAGTGAGTTTGATCAAGTCACCACTTTTCTATTATATATTTGCATTACTCTTCTAAAATTGGTAAAAATATCTTGCCTCTTCTGCCTAGTGAGTCTTAGATTTAAACACTGAACTAAGAGTTCTGATTCTCTTTAATTTTTTTTTTGTAAGCAAGTTTACAGCTCCTGGTAAATTGAACAAGCTTTGATGTTTGAATAGTGCTGTTTTTAATGTTGGCTTGTGAACTAAAACTCAAAATAGTTGTACTCTGCCAGTCTCCTTTCTCAAACTCCTCCATTTGTCAGTCTGTAAACTCATGGTATTCTAATAGTATATGCCTCAGGACCAACACTGAGCATTCTAGATTGAGCTTTTCTGATGATGGCTACCATTCTGTCAGCAGAATACTTAAAGCATAATTATTCAAATGTGTGTCCCAGAAAGATGGGAATAGTAAAAACAATTTCCCCATTCATTTTTTAGTAGAATGCTAAAAGTAGATTGGCTGAGCAGCTCCCTTTGCTCAATGTCTTCATCACAAGGAATGTGCTTGGGTGGCAAGGATTATGTTCTTATGATTCTGTTTCAGTGGAAATTTGAGGGGAAAAAAAATCTATGTTCTCTTTGATGAATGGGAGCAACTTTTTTATTGTCTTTTATCTCATGAGAGATAGTCTATAACATTTTTTCATGCCTTTTACCAAATCCTGCAATTCTTCAACCTTGCCCCACAAGAACACTAAATTGAAAAGCAGGTGTGTAGCCACATGGCCTCATCAATGCCTGTTTAAAATATGGGTGTTTCTGAGTAGTAATGCTTTCTGATACTCTTCCCATTCACTACTTTAGGGGCTCTTTTCCTCAAATGCTTGACTGCACTGTTGCCTCATTTTACTTTTGAATGTCACTGCTATGATTCACCTCTATTCCACCATGATCACCTTTCTCCAAAGACTGCATTTTCCATAAATAATTACCTAAAGCATAAAGTCACTTGCTCTCCCAAATTTAATATGCATTGAACCAGCATTATCACAGCACCATGTATATCTGGAAAACCACAATAGAAGTAATGAATATGTTAGAAAAAATTATTTTGCTGAAATGTAAAAGGAAATTAAAGCCACACTTGGACACCTGTGCACAATTTTAGTCACTTACGTGTGCTATAACAATAGAGAAAGTAGGACTAAATACTGGTATAGGGAACCTTTTTAAAGATAAGTAGAACTCCATCATGCTATTAGGGAAAGAAGGTAGATATGTAAGAGATAATCTCACTGAGGAGTACATACAAATTACAAGGAACTGATATTCCCAAACAGTATCAGAAGTGATCAAACGCAAAATAAAGACTCTGGAGAAATACTAGGTTTTCATTATTTTATTTTACAGAAATTAATGTTAGAAATATGTTTTTCTACGTAATTATAAGGGTTAAAAACTGTTTAAAGAATAAGGTGTGTTTAGCTAAGCTAGGGTAACTAAGAATGACAGCATGATCTTTCTATGCTGCTCAGAGGCAGAGGAAGTAATGAAAACTCACTTTCTCATGCAACTTCTCTATTGATATTACTCTGCTTCTTAATGCAAAACAGTAGGTCAAGAAACTCTGGGAATACTCAAAGAATAATCAATAATCTCTTGAGTCCTCCTGAACACACAGCCTTTCCTCAACCTTGCACAACAATTTACACTTCCTGAATTACAACTTACAAGATGAATCCAAAGTGTATTTATTAATAATTGAAATTGTAACGAATAAATTCAGCTCAGGGTGTCACTTGTTGGGAGACATCTGACTGCTTTTAACCATCCACCTTGAACCTGATCCTAGCACTTCTTATTCCTAACACAGATTTCAACCTGCCTGTCAATTGAACTTCTTTTTATCTGTCCAGGCAATTCAGTTCCTTTTATTATTTCCAATAATTATTTTTTCCTTGAATATCTAACTTTACTCTCTCCCAACTCAGCCACTTCTCCCTGCAAAACTAAAATCATTAATATTTTGACTGTTTTGCCAATAAAATAAGTCTATAGGTATTTGCTTATACTTTGTTATTCATTTGTTCACCCACCTATTCATTCAGCACCTGCTCTGTGTCAGGCACTGAAGTCAGCACTCAGAGTACAGAGATGAGGAAGCTGAGGTCTCAACCCTCAGCCGGCTCTACATCTACTAGTCCTCCAATGTAAGGCGCCTTTGGAATTAGGGTGGGACGTACCATGGAAGTTCCCCTGGGTACATTCTCTGTCTCATAGAGGAAATAGTGCGAGACTAGTATAAATCATAAGCAGAACTATGGGGCTGGATACGTAAGCTGTGAAGACCAATGCCAAGTGAAAACACAGGATCCCTTGTTCAAAATTATTAATAATTTCAAAACAGTGATGGAAAGGCATTAATCTAAGCACAGGGCCCTGAACTTGAAAGCGTGCAGATCTTGAACTGCACAGCTCACACGCCCAGGAAGCTAGCCCTCCCTACCTAATTAATTATATATTCATCTACAGAAATGAAAGTACATTAGCAAACAGAGGGGCAAATCTCAACAAAGTAAAGTTTTTTCATCTATAAAATTAGAATATCAGAGCCTACATCAGTGGTTTATTAGCTTTCTACACACACACAAAAAAAATCTTTCATTATTTTACCCCATGAGTCATGTTTTAAAAGATTTTGTTCATTGTGTTAAAGTAACCACTAATTTATAATTTATATTTTAATTCCAACCAAAGCCTCTATCATCTTAAGATGGATAATGCTACTGAATTATATAATTTAATTCCAGCCAACATCAAAGCTAACTTACCTTTTAGCTAGTTGTAAAGTAGTAGTGGTTTGTTTGTTTGTTTCAACAAGTTGAAAGTAACCTGAAGACAACAGTTTTTACCTGGATAGAAACTAATTTAGAAACCTTTGATTAAGCATCTCCAAATTCTGTCCAAGCACTAATTTGTAGTGATTCTCACTAGCAAGAGAGAAAAGTTTGAGAGTTTTCTGTCTATGCCCTTGGAAAGGATTGAAGTACTACCACTTTCCTAAATGCAATGGGAAAATAAAGCTCAGTGAAAACCTTGAGCATATTTTTTTTTTTTTTTTTGAGACGGAGTTTCGCTCTTGTTACCCAGGCTGGAGTGCAATGGCGCTATCTCGGCTCACCACAACCTCAGCCTCCTGGGTTCAGGCAATTCTCCTGCCTCAGCCTCCTGAGTAGCTGGCATTACAGGCATGCGCCACCGTGCCCAGATAATTTTTTGTATTTTTAGTAGAGACGGGGTTTCACCATGTTGACCAGGATGGTCTCGATCTCTTGACCTCGTGATCCACCCGCCTCGGCCTCCCAAGTGCTGGGATTACAGGCGTGAGCCACCGCGCCCGCCATATTTCTAATATACTGTTAGTTTATTTGAGAGTTAAAGCAGCATTAATATGCCCTATCTTCACATCTCTCACTGTACTACCCCTCATGATCTATGTATATACTAAATTGATGTAAATTTCTGTCTGTTTTTAACATATGGCCATTTCTGAATGTTTCCAAGCTTTAAAATGCACAAATATTCAACACAAAGACCTTCGGAGCATAGACTTTACATAGTTTTTCTTTCCCACCATTGATCTAATATGTAAGAGCTTATTGTGCTTGGAGATTGCATAAGCCTTCACATGGTAGACTAATGATTTGGACTCAAAAGAGTCTCTAGTGAAAAAGAAAGCCAATAGTTATAAAGTTTGGTTTGCTAAGATGCTGGTATTTGGATACAAAAAGACAATGACAAATGTTTTCAGTCTAATTATTTTATCCGAGTTAATATTAATAGTAAATACATTTGCAAATAATATTTTAGAGAATAAAATTTATTCAGCTAACAAAATTATTTTTTCAATATTTTTGAAAACTGTAAAATGCAGCTATAAAATGTCCTTCCTCTTGAAGAAAAGCTACTTTTATTCATGCTGTCTCTTAATGGAATATCCTGCGCTGTTGTAGAAATACTAGATCACTATTACTGCTAATATTGAATGGGATTAAATAGTTACACCAATGACTTACTTTCCCTATACTTTCTCTACATTAACTAGTGTGATTGACACTTATAAAATTTCTTTTAGACACTGAAAAGCAGTTTAGTTTCTTTTCTCTTATACTCTTCATGTGGTTGCTTGCTAATCTATAGAACTCTTTAACAACTAACAAAAAAAAATAACATTTTTTGCTCAGTCAGGTGTTCAGATTTTCTGTACCAGTTATACTTTGGCTTATTGAAATAATAGTTACCTGAAGTGATCTGACTGGCCAAAATGATTAAAGCAGTTTGCAAACATGTACATATATCTGCAAACATAAAATGAGCAAATAGATAAATTGTCATTGTACAGAGACAACGAACCAATAGAAACTAAATCTCTTGTATTTTATTCCCTCACCAAATACTGACTTTCTGCCAAAAGCCAGACTCTCTTTTAGGGATTGATATTTCCGTCAACTGATTGAGACATTCTCAGATTTCTTGATGGGAGTATTTGGCCATTTTGAAACAAATACTCTGATTTTAATCTTCAAATTTGAGAAAAGTTTTGATCAACTGCGTGTTATCTAATACATAACCAGAGTCATAAATTGTAAGATAAGACAATATTTCACTATATTTCATCCTACAGACTTAACTATGTTTTTATACATCTATCCTAATATAAAAATACTGTCAATTCACATTTGTGTAAGTTTGTGAAGATAAATTATTGGTATGTGGGCTTATGTTTTAAAATCGAATTTCATTCACTGTTTAGTGAGTGCTTAACCACATGCCAGGAGAGTTCTAGAGTGCAAGAGGGAGACATGGTGGCACAGCGTTGGAATAAATGCTTTCTGATGCTTTGGGAAGGACTCTAATTCTTACGCTACAAGTGATGCATACTCCTCAAAGGATCACAGCAGAAAAGGGACAGGATAAGATATATCTTTAAAAAGAACATTCAGGAAATTGTAGAGTGTTTTAGAGGACACTGAGACCAGCGGTTTGTTACTAAAGTAGATGTGACACTCACAGTAATCTTGACAAGAAATAAGAAGGCTCTTATAAAAGGCAATGATAATGGAGATAGGAAGGGATGTGTATATATTCAAAAGAAAGGAAGGAGACACATCTACAGAACTTGATGACCCACTGGTTATAAAAAAATGAAAAAGAGAAGGCAAAGAAGAATGCCAATTGTCATGCTTAACTGAGTGGCCCATCAGAGGGACACCGTATACTCTAGTTAACTAGCACAGCTCCAAGTTATACTTAGAGTGTCAAAGTAGTTACTGATGCCAAAGGGGCCTACCATCTATGAGGCCCTTTTACCCTTAAAATTGTTCTGCTTTAGACAATAAATTTTGTGTTCCCCCAATAGAGAACGATCATGCAATCATAGTCATTCATAATCACATTTATGTAAACAGGAAGATGTGAGAGAAGTGGATTGGTAGTAAGGGAATAACATTTAGGGTTCTCCAGAGGGAAGTATCTAGTAGGCAAATAGTTGTGCATCTGCTGAACTTAGGAGAGAAACACTTGATATGTAGATTTGAGCACTATTTACATTTTAAATTCAGGTGGGAATTAAAGAGATACCCTGTACCTCTTTACAATAAACCCCATCTTTACTAAAAATACAAAATTATCTGGGCATGATGGTGCACACCTGTAGTCCCAGCTACTCAGTAGGCTGAGGCAGTAGAATCATTTGAAATCAGGTGGGGGAGGTTGCAGTGAGCCAAGATCGTGTCACTGCACTCCACCCTGGGCGACAAAGTGAGGCTTTGTCTCAAAAAAACAAAAAGCAGAACAAAGAGCCTGTGAAGAGTAGGAAGGGGAAAATCCTGGAATGGAATGCTGAGAAACGTTAATGTTGATGAGAAGGAGGAATTTGCAAAGGACATGTAAAGTTGTCAGCTCAAGCGCTGCTAGGCGAAAACCCAAATAAATATAAATCATAGGGACAAAGAGACAAGACAATTACAGGACGGAGCAAATGGACATGGTGTCAAAACTAAGTAAAATACGAACCAATATATACCAGTGAATTAAGCAACTTGGAAGTAAATGATGACCTTCACAAGGGCAAGTTCAGTGGAATGATAGGTATAATAACCAAATTACAGAGGTGAAGAAAAGCAAGCAATCATGTGTGAAAGGTAGTGCAGAATCTTAAGAGACTGGGTCACATCCCCACATGCTCTGACTGGTTGTGAAACTTTGTGCAAATTATTTAACTTTAACCTTGTTATCCCTTCATTCATTCATTTACTACTTACTCGTCAAATATTTATAAAGCACATAATATGTGGGAGGCATTGTGCTATGATCTAGCTAAACATGAACAACTTTCACATCTTTTTACAACATAACGTGAGATGTGCTATTACCCATCTATGAGCAGCACATTTTGCTCTCTGATCATCAGCTCCATCACCAAATAACAAACACAGCTGACATTTATCAGGTTCTTCCTATGTGTCAGGCACTGCACAAAGGCTCCATATTATAAGAATTATTTCACTTTATTTAGCATATCATATAAAAACAATATGCAAGAGGTACTATTTTTAGTTTCATTTTATAGATAAGGAAATGAAGTCACAGAGAAGTTTAAGAACTTGTTTGAATGTCACTCTAACAAGCAGAACAATAGTGAGTAGAGTCCAGGCAGACCAGCATTTTAAATTACTATACTGCCTTCCACTGTCAACTGCCAGATAGTTTCCATTTCATTTGTCATGATACCCCCTACTAAGTTTCTAATTTTGAGATGGAGTCTTGCTGTTGCTCAGGCTGGAGTACAGTGGCTCAATCTTGGTTCACTGCAACATCTGTCTCCCAGGTTCAAGCAAATCTCCCACCTCAAGAGAGGTGGGATTACAGGTGAATGACACCATACCCAGCTAATTTTTGTATTTTTAGTAGAGATGGGGTTTCACCATGTTGGCCAGGCTGGTCTTGAACTCCTGACCTCGTGATACAGCCACCTCAGCCTCCCATGGTGCTGGCATTACAGGCATGAGCCACAGTAGAAAAGAATGGAGTGACAAACTTTGTGTAGGAGTCAGAGAATTTTTATCAAGATGATATACTCACTGAAACTTAATGATTTGTCATCGTTTGCTAGCCCAAGAAAGAATGAAGATATTCTACATCAGTTTGCAAATACAGAACTTTATCATTACCATCTATCTCTTAGGACAGGCCTCAAATTCATAAATCCTCTAAAGTACCTAATCTTTTACCACATGACCATGAGAAAATAGTAATGACTTTCTATGTTACACGTTGGCCTAAATGACCACTAATCTTACTGAAAAGTCTGAACTTCCTCTGACCCCATATCTTGCCATTTATCTAAAATATTAAATTCTACTGACTGCTTCCTCAGAACATCTTGTGGGACTTCTTATCTAGATGCCCTGGGTTTTGCCACAAAGGAAGAACTTTGTTGCCATTGCTTTTGGTGTTTCAGTCACGAGGTCTTTGCCCTTGCCCAGACGGGATCTAATTAAACTGAAGAGCTTCTGCACAGTAACAGACAATGTGGAGAAATAAGGACACATTTATACTGTTGGTGGGAGAGTAAATTAGTTCCACCATTGCGGAAGGCAGTGTGGTGATTCCTCAAGGATCTAGAACCAGGAATATCATTTGACCCAGCAATTCCATTACTGGGTATATACTGAAAGGATTATAAATTATTCTACTATAAAGACACATGGACACATATGTTTATTGCATATATAATTTCACAATAGAATAGACTTGGAACCAACCCAGATGCCCATCAGTGATAGACTGGATAAAGAAAATGTGGCACATATGCACCATGGAATACTGTGTAGCCATAAAAAAAGATGTGTTCATGTCCTTTGCATACACATGAATAAGGCTAGAAACCATCATTATTCTTAGCAAACTAGCACAGGAACAGAAAACCAAACACTGCATGTTCTTATCCATAAGTGAGAGTTGAACAATGAGAAGATATGGACACAGGGAGGGATCATCACACATCAGGGCCTGTCTGGGGGTGAGGGACTAGTGGAGGGATAGCATTAGGAAAAATACCTAAGGTAGATGAGGGGATGATGGATATAGCAAACCACTATGGCATGTGTATAACTATATAACAAACCTGCACATTCTGCACATGTATTGCAGATCTTAAAGTATAATAAAAAAAAAAAAAAAAAGAAAAGAAAGGAGGAACTTCTGGACAAAATGCCACCCAGGGAATTCAGCACTGCTAGACTTCTTTCTGCATAATCTCTTCTTGTGCTCTCATTTTTAAACTTTTTACAATTGCCACAATTCTGAGGCAAAAACAAAATTCCCAAATGCCTGAGAAAGGACCTGACCATCATTTCCATTGCTGACAGTCTTCAGCTCTTTGGTATTGGTGGTTTTTGCCTACTTATGGGTAAATTATACCAAGTGTCATGAAAACAAAACAAAACACAGTGGCCTTTAGTTTAAAAAAAAATGGTCTTAAACTCATCAATATTATTTAGGCAAAATATTGAAAGTACATTGTATCTGTTCGTTGGAATAGTTTGTAAAAATCATCCCATTTACTCGTATGCTTTCTATAGGCACATCTAAAGTCAGACTTTCTTTTTGTTTTTCTGAATGCATTCTGTTCCCTGTGACTGTCACCTAGACTGCTTTAGCATGCCTTTTGAATATTAAGTATTAATTTGCTGTCACGTAAAGCCTGGAGTATATAGTCTTGTAGGGTACATACACATTTTATGGCCTGTTTTTGATAACCCAAATGTGGTCACCAAGAAAGAACCCAAGTTCCAAGTAGAAGTTATACCGAAAGTCAACCCAGTGACCAGTGGCATCTCCTAAGACAAATGTAAAATTGGTAAGTTCACTCTAGTCTCTATTCCCAAATTGTATTTTACTTTGGTCTGTGTTCCAACATACTGAAATCTTAATTATTTTCTTGATTTGTTATAACACCATATACAATGTAGTCTGTTTCCGGAATGCTTCTTCACTCAACAATCCAAAATCCATGCAGATTGAACAGAGACTAGTGTTAATTGGAAGAAACTTTTGCTGACTTTTACTGCAGATTGAATTTTGTCCTCCCAAACACCTGGCAAAGGTAACGTCTCCGTTTCACTAAGTACTCCTTAATTTGGAATTACAAAGACAATTAGCTCTCTAATGAGTTAGAGCAAGTGAGGTGAAAAAGTAGGGGAAAAACTGAACACCAGGTGATGCTTGTTAATGCCAAGAAGGAAAAAAAAGGGACTTGTTCTTGGTTAAAAATCTTTTAAATAAACTTCTCCGTTCTTTCGTTTTTCTAAACTAAAATGTGTAAATATTATTGCTTAGTATTTATGGGGAAATCTGATTTAATAGAACTTTACACATAAGATTGGCTGTCATGATTGCATAAGTCTCTACTCTGTATTATGGAATGAGATTATCAGTAAATTTACCTTTGGAAAATTATGAATCTGCTGGGGTACCTAACAAGAAAACAGGGGGAAAAGAAAGTTCCTAGCTTTAGAAAAAGCAGTTCACCAAGAAAGAAATATCCTCTACAAGATTCAAAGTGGGTAGGCATTCTGAAGATGATATATAAAGGGTAATTCTTAGGTTATTTATGGGAGTGAGAAAGTAAATGTGCATAAATTCAAGGCGAGCCAAAAGTAGTGGAGAAAAGGTCTGCTTGTATCTTTGCTGCAAATGTAGAATCAAGGTTTTTGGGCTACCAGAATATTTAGCACTGGATCTAGTCTGTTGCTGATACTTAGTAAATATTAGTTTAATTTCAGTAGTCTAATTTAAAAATGACTCAAATTCTTTAAAATGCCTGATAAAGTAATCTGTTTACTCAATCAATCAGTGTAGTATTAGAAAAATAAACCAGGATGGGATTTTATTCTTACCCTGTCACTAACTAATCAGGCAAGTCATTCTACCTCTTTTGGACTGAATCTCCTCACTTGTCAAAAAAAAAAAAAAAAAAAAAAAAAAGAGGACAAGAAGAAAGAAGAAGGAGGAGGAGAAGGCAAAAGAGAAGAGGAAAAGGAAGAAGACAAAGAAGATGAAGCAGTAGCAGAAGCAGAAAGGAGAAAGGAGGAGGAGGAGGAAGAAAAATGAAAGAAGAGGAAATAATATTTAATTTTCTGGTTTCAATAAAAGAATGAAATTAGATTTCAAACAGTATATTGCTTTCCAGTAACTGGTAGATATTGTTCATATTCTCAACTCTGGGAAGAATTTCTATGTCCGTTATCTTTAAGATTAAACAGCCGGACCATTGTTCCTTATGGTATTCATAGGAAGAAAATAGTCTGTATTTTTCCAATAGGTGATCTGAGCTCATCATCTATTGATGGAAATATCCAATAATATTCTGATTGTGTCCATCTTGTTTAATTACAATTCGACACACTCTAATGGTGATAGAGTGCATTTTGACTACTTCTCCCTCCTCAGGCATTTGAATACTGAACAAGCCTCAGACTGGCATGTTGGTAGGCTTGGCATAATTGGGGTTTCTGTCAGTTTGCTGTCATTAGGATAAACTGTGAAGCACCATTAGGTCCATTCAGTATATTCAGTCAACTGAGCTGATGAAATCTTACATCAATTTCCTGAAGTTGGGTGCACATATTAACATCTATTTATATCATTAAAGATTCTATTTTGTTGACATCTATCCTTGAGCAAAATGTAATGGATATCTTAGTGTACAGGAGAACTTTTCATGTGTGAAATAAACACTGAAGAGCTTCAAGTATAGTTAAACAAAATCATCAAGAAGATATAATTGAGTAAAACAAAGTTAAATATGTAAATTATATTTTATTCTAGGTAAGATATGTAGACTGGGTCGTATAGAGAGGTCATAGTTAAAGGGTACTGCTTTCATATCAGTCATAATCATCGCTATATGCATATGTAATAGTCATCAGCTTTAGAGCATATAAAATGAAAAATATTATAAAACTGAGCTAAATCACAGTATTCAATATTTATGAAATATAAATAATGCATTCTGTGAATGTTTACATAGGACTTTACCAAACTTTCAGTTTACTTGACAGTAAAGCAATGGAAAAATCATAATAAAGAGTAGAAAGCCTTCCTAAACACTACCAAGGACACTAAAAGATTTGGAAATAATTGCAAAATAGAATAATCACATGCAATACTTAGATTTTTTAAACAATAAAACCAAATAGTGTGAATGACTTTCAAGTTATTCTAGAATTGTCTTTAACTGTAAAACATTCCAGGACAAGAATACAGAATCTCAAGTATAGGAAAGTTTTGTCAGTTACATAGGATAATTATCTATACCAAAGTATCAGCATTCTCATTTTTCAGCACTCTGATTCGGTTAATTTAAATGTTCATTCATCACAAAAAAGGAATGGCATAAAAGAGGTCTGCTTGAATTATATGTTTTTCTCAGGAGGTTATTAGATCATATAATTATTTCTTTCATACCAACTCAAGAAATAGAACTGTTATTAGTAAACTTCGTTTGAAATACTTAATCACTGTTGTAAAGATGTTTTATCACCTGATTTGTATGAATCAGTAAATCAAAGCTCACATATTTGTCTCAAAACTTCAGCTCACAGATGTTAAGTCAGGCTAATAAGCAGCATCCATCATACCTCACTGAACAAGATAGTCTGCATTACAGACACTCTTCCTGTAATCCATCCATTATATGGAACATCTGTTACAAATTATCCAACCCCCCCAGGACTGCTCTATTTAAGTGCTTCTGCAATAGTCCACTGTCTCCATTTCTCCAAATGAGTTAGATGCTGGCATCAGGATAGTACCAAGTTCACTGTCACTGCACGACAGCAGTCATCTTTCAGTCTGTGCTGAACTCCAGTGGCACACTGCATTATGGTAAATGTTTTTCCTACAGTTGTATAGCAAAAATCCTCAGAGCATAAGCTAGTAGCCATCAGGAAACCACTGACACTTCTTTCTCCACTATATGTCAGTCATTGCCTAAGTTAAGCACTTAGTGTGTAATATTCATTCTTTTTAAAGTCCTTAGGGGACTACTGATTTGCTTATTTAGTTAAATATAAAATTAACAAGTCCAGATACATGTCTGTCAACTTTGGCTTATTTCCATGATCATGAAACATGTCCTTAGAACATGTTGGTTTCCAGAAAAATCATGAGAGAAGCTAAATAAATAGAGCAAATACAGATTTACACTTCAGAAGAAGAATATGTTTTTAAAGTGCCCTACTTAGAGTTTACCCATATATTGTCAAGGGTGCATCTGTCTTAAAGAGAATGACTTTATAAATGTGTTGCCCTAGTATGTCACTGGAAATAACAATTTCAAATTTACTCTGTGATAGGTTTGTGAAAATAAGTTACAAGGATATCTATTAATCATGAATAAGTGAATAGTGAGACTGAACAAATGTAAAAGTCCATATAGCCACACTTTATTTTCTTGATGTTAGCCTGCATTTCAGAATTCTAATGAGGCATACACAGTAAACCCAATATTGGATTTATAGAAGACTTTGTAGAAACATGGTACCTTGTATACTTTAGCACTTCATATGGTCTTTTCCTACAGGATTTCTTTAACTTATCTGTTCTTGGTATTTATACAATAGTAGCTTAGTAAATAAGTTTCAGGATAGCATCTAGGTTGCTTGAAGTATCAAATAAACAAGTTGATTATTTTTAATTATTCTCACCAGTTCATTAAAAAAAATACCCTAAAATATCTGTTTTCCATTTCAGAAGGATCACCTTCAATGGACGGACAGCATTACTTTTATAGTGGACTATATAAAGTGTCTACAACTTCAACTCATGTAAAACCACATTAAATGTTTATGTCTATTTTACTGCCTGGAAATCTTGGTTAATTTACCTTTCACCTGAAGTTAGTGTTAAATGACCAGGAAGTGTTTATTTTTTCTAAAAAGAAAAAGAAAAATTATTTAAATAAACACTTTAAACATAGTGCTGTAGAGGGTTTTACATTGGCAACTAAACACTTCAGCCAAAAATGACATAGTCATTTTGGCTCACAACTCACTAGTCTGAACCAATTATAGACCTACATACAAAATGAAGGCATCAGAGTTCAAGTCTTCTAATGACAATCATGTGTTCACAAATTATACTTATCAGGATCAGTGTCATTAAATTTCAATTTTATAAGGCTTGTGTGGAGAAAGGATGGTTTAATTTTTGCTTTTGTTTACAATGCAAATAGAAAAATAATCATGCTCTAAATAAGACTGGAAGAGACCAGTATGCAAAGGATCCTCAGAAACTACCACTGTCATTGAAACTGTGCTGACAGCATCTACTGAGATGTAACTTCCTGGAGCATCACAATTTACATTTGCTACAAAACCTTACTGCTAAGAAAACTGCTCATAATGCTTTTAATAATTTAAATAGATTTTCCCCCAAACAATCCTACAGCCTTTGAGAGCTTCCATCAAATATTTGCCTTGTCATTTCAATGGCTTCTTTCTTTGGACTTCTCTCGTATGTTATACAGTGGCTTCTGATTCACACTCAGAATAAAATCCACATTCCTTACCATTACTATCAAATCCCGCTATAATCTTTCTGACATAATTTCCTCCGCTCTCCTCTTTCTTTGCTATGCTCCAACTGCCATACTCATGAAAATGTTGCCAATGCTGTTCTCTGTCTGGAAAAGTCTTGCCCATATTATTTATGTGGCTGGCTGGCTCTTTCTTATTACTTATTTCTCAGCTCCCTATCAAATGTTGCCTACTTCTTCCCAATTCAATTTTTACTACCTTTTTTTTTTATTCTTTGTATTTGTTACTATCTGAAACTATCTTCCACTTGTTCATTGACTTTCTTCTCTTTAAAAGTCATAAGGGCATGCACCTTCTTTATCTTGTTTACTACCTTATCCTGAGAAAAGAGGTTGAATTGGCTCACTCTTCCACAGGCTGTACAGGAAGTATGGATGAGGAGGCTGCAGGAAATTTTCAGTCATGGTGGAATGCGAAAGGAAAGAAGGCACATCTTCATGGCTAGAGCAGGAGCAAGAGAGAGGGGGGGGAGGTGCTACAGACTCTTATACAACCAGATCTCAGGAGAACTCACTACCGCCATGACAGCACCAAGGGAGATGGTGTTAAACCATGAGAAACTGCCTGCATGATCCAATCACCTCCCAGCAGACTCTACCTCCAACATTAGGGATTACAATTTGACATCAGATTTGGGTGAGGACACAGATATAAACCCCCAGATCAATTACACAAATGAATGAATATGTAATCTTTTTCCCCAAAGAGACTAATTAAAATTTTTTAAATCAGACAAAGGAGGAAACGTGGAAAGAATATGGAACAGTAACTGAATAAACAATAATCATAGGCATTTAATATTAAATATATTGCCATGTCCCATAACTTGTCAATAAGACAGAACAGCAGATACAGTGAAATAAAAGGATAAACTATCCGAGAATTGTGTGGTAGGAGAGGGGTTTTAGGAATTCCCTTTGAAGCTTGGCTCTCCCGCCTCTGTAAGTCCTTCAGAATTTTCTCACAGCTGCATCCTACTTTCCACCTCACACTGTTCTTTGTAGTGTGCAAGTAAGCATGCACACACAGACACACATATATACATTCACTCTGACAGGAAACATTGATCCACATATTAAAAATTAAATGCAAATAGCAAAGAATAATTCAGATGCTGGAGTCTGGCTACAGGGAGTGTATAGCAAAGAAATTAGGAAATCCAAACCAAATGCTTCTGTGTTCACTAACACTTTATGTGCAAGAGGGGAGTTGCTATACTATCAGTTGACATATCAACCAGCTGAGGACCTTATAATTTTGCCCAATTTGCAACTACAGTGGCCCTAACTTCTGGCCAAGAAGCCCTACCACGTATACCTTGATCTCCTCCTTGGGACATGAAACCTCTGACTACAGCTTCTTTAATCTACTTCATCAGGTGCTTCTTTTTACTGATGGAGCCTTGCCCTTAGTGTCACATAGATTCCATTTAATTTGTGTGGTCACCAGCTACACCTGCTGGTGTAAATTCCTATGTAAAACTGCTGACTTCCGTGGTACCTCTCATGCCAACTTTTAAACTCAATTACTTGTGTTTCTGTATATGAACAAACATAAGGCACAAAGAATCAATGAAACAGCATTGATTCAGTGCCAATAAAATTGTGTTTTTCACTTCATATAGACTCTCATTTCTGTTCATCAGTATTTCTGTTTGTGACTGATTCCCCATCATACAGTCAACACAATGATGATTCCTGACCCTTTGAACCCTCTTTAGTATCCAAATTAGCATCTTCTCACCCCTGTACTTCAGTATGATCAGAATGTATTTCAGTAACCATTAATTTTATTAAATTGAAAAGAAAACTTCTGAGATCCTCCTCCACAGTCTCCCTTTATTCTGCCAGTATTCTTCCAATTTAAGTATGAAATTTTGGAATAATTTTTTATTCTCATTATTTCCTTTTCCTTTCTTAAGCCTAATGTTTCAGTTCACCTCCAGTTTAAAACATGTACCAGTTTCCACTATCTACATAATTAAGTGCAAACTCATTGCCATGGTGTTTAAGGCCTTCCCTTAGCCAACTTTTCTACACCTTTATGGAGTCTTGGTTCTCTGATCAAACTTAAGCAATCTGCTTCTTCTCTCTTCAAAATGCCTTACATTTTTCAGTATTTTGGAATATATGTTTACTTATTCCCATTTCCTACCAACAAAATAGTCATCTTTTTCCTGTTTAACTACTAGCCCAGAGCAACTGTTTTCTTGGAATCATCAAAAAACTCATCCAGCCTCAATAGCTAACAAATGTTTTGAGTCCCAGGTATACAACAAATTCCTAAAACACTTAGCTGGAGAATGACAAGGCCTGAATGAAAACCTCTGTCTCATGGTAGCTACTCAGGCTTCATCTTTCTAAACTGTCAAGTGTAGCTTTTTGTTTTTATCTTCACATGATAGTTTCTACAATACTTTTCAGCCTTTTTTTTTAAAAAAAAAAAATGAAGGTATCAATGGGAAGCACACAGAATGTTCAAGCTTGATTTGTAAAACAGGGTTATTTTAATTTTGCTGTAATATTCTTTTTCTGATTTCCAATACTTTGTTGAACTTTGTGGTCAGAGGAATACATTGCTATGATAGCACACCTTTAATAAGTCCCCAAAGTGGTAATTTCATTATCCAATAGGAAAATTTTCAGTCATTTAAGAAATGTTACTGCACATTGTGTTTACCTATCTGGCTGTTTGCTTCAGCCATATATTCTGTCAGTTTTCCCAGTTGATTTGTCACTTTTAAATTCTAATGGATTTTATTTGGGATGATTAAATTATTGGAGAACTTCTCTTCAGGTTGCTTATGCTAATCTATCCAGTCTTCGCAAATATAAGAAATTACTAGTTTTAATCCTTTGTAAACTAAAGGATTTTGCAGTTATCCTTTATATTTTAGAATGTGTCCACTTGTAGATAATATAAAGCCTAACTCAAATTGACTTAAACAATAAAGAAATACATTGGTTTTCATGACAGGAAGTTAAGCAGGTATTTTCATTGGTTAATATAGTGGCTCAACTTTTTATGCAAGGGCACACAGGTTTGTTTTGTCTTACCACTCCGTCATCTACAGTTTTGGCCTTACACTAAGGCTGGTGCCCATTGTAATCACAGATTGACATCCAGGAGTAACAGAGGCTAAATCTTTCTTGTTCACATACAACAGAAGAAGGACCTAGTGTATTTCTCCCAAACTTCATACAAACATACATCCTACCATCTGGTTATACCATTTTAGAGAATGTGCTTACTCCTGAACAAGTCTCTTGTCACAGGAAGACTGCCATGATGTGACTGGTTTAGGCCTACCTTCCTGAAGCAGTCCTTAACAGGGGCACATGAGATTGGCAGGACTGATATAGACTCATCAAGGCCATTCAAATAATGGGGAGTAGGCAGAGGGGTTAATTCCTTATACCACCCTGAGACATGTAGAGTGAATATTAGAGAATCAGTCACAAAGTCCACTTTATCTTTAGCATGCAGAGGTAGAAAAGCTACCTCTAAGTTCATTTTTAATCAATAAAAATATTATTTGTCCCTGCTCATAATTTTTAATCTTCTGAAATCTACATGTCCTGTCTATGCTGAATTATGTAAAGTAGTTTTATGTAGTAATGAATATCGTGGAGTTAAAATTCAGATAAATATGCAAATAAGAATCAGAATAAAACCCCAGAGCCACTTAAGGAATGTTGTTAGACATCACCTTAGGCCAGTTATCTGAACTTTCTAAGACTTAGCTTTTCATTTTTGGAAAAGGGGTATCAGTAGCAAATTAAATATAAAAATTAGAGAGAAATATACAACATTTAGCACAATGCATTTGACTTGATAAGTGAGCATTATGTCATCATTATTTCAGTATTTCCCCCCTATTCCATTATTAGTTCCCCAGATGGTAAAGCTTATTGAATCTTCAAATGATAGTACATTTTTTTCCTTTTTGAATCAATTTCCTATATTTTCTCATTTATTTTGATAAAACCAAATATGATACATGAGTTCTTGTTTTTATTGGTTTAAAAAAATATGAAGCATTTTGAGATTGATATTGTCAAAGTTACAGAATAGTGAGAGGCCAAATCAGTGCTAAAATATCTATTTGTCATTTAGAAAGTACTTTATACATACACTGTCCTATGGAATTTTCACAATAATGATATAAAGTTGATTTATATAAATCACTCTCTTTATATAATTCAAGGAAACTGAGACTTAATGAGGTTCAGACATTTTCTTAAAGCTTTTGCATGAAATATTACTGAAATAAAATTATTCTGACTCTTTGTCCAAATCTCTTTTCTTTAGATCACGTTTTTTCTTTGAAATATAGGGTACACAAAAATTTTCTGGGCATCTTGTACAAAATACAAACCCTGGGGCTCTAGTCATAGAAGTTGAAATTCAGTAGCTCTTGGATACAGCTCACAATATTTACATTCTTTTTAAAAACATACCAGAAATTCTGTTACTTATCAGAGTTTGAAAGTTACTAAGAGTCTGCTCATTTTTCTTTAGGAAAACAGAATAGAAAGGTGGGTATCTCATCAGTAACACTTAACAAATTTGAGGAAGCAGAATAATATAATCCTATTTTTAATTTATATTTAGAGTCTTGTTTCAGAATACTATTGTAGTTTTGTAAAGATGTATCATTTTCTCAGATTTTGATTGGCCAAAAGCAAAAACATGTACAACAAATAAGTCAACGACTATACTAATTTGTTAAGCTAATAAAAATTACTCATTCAATCATTTATTACAAATATATTTCATAACATGTTACAGGCCAAGCGCTGCACTAGGCACTGGGAATACAATAGTGAGAAAAAAATACAAGCACAATTTCAGCCCTCCTGTACCTAAAATCTAAAGAGGAGAGCCACTACTTACTAGTAAAATAGTCATACAAATAAATAGAAAGTTTTTGCTGTGATTTCAACTACTGTATGAATAAGAGGTACATGGTAGTGTGAATGTATGTAATACAGGAATTTTATCTAGGCAAGAAAGTCAGAGAAGTCTGCTCCAAATGAAACCTGAGCAAAGATTCAAAATGTGAATCCTAAATAGGTGTTAAATAGGCAAAGTAAAGAGGGACAGGAGTTTCATATCGAGGAATCAGGTTATGTAAGTGATAGATACAGGAATGGGTAGAAGGACAGATAATGACAATGATGACAGAGGAATAGACAGAGATAATAAAAGTTGAGCTTTATCAAATTAATTGAAAGCAAAATTGCTTTTGGAAAAAAAAGTAAAGTAGAACTGTTTCTCATTTCCATTCTTGACTACCCCTGGTAAAGTGTTGCTTATAGGTCACTTGGAGTAGATTTGTAAATAGTAAACAAGTATAAGAACGCCCTCTACAATTCATGAGTGATATAATGATGGTCAGAAAGTATCTGAGGTGTGGGTAAAGAAGGAATGACCCAATCCCATATGAAGTTGGACTTTGCCAACCCAGGATGTCAAGAATACATCAGAAGACATTATCTTCCATAAAAATAAATATTCTATCAATAATACCATACTTCCTAAATAAGGGTATACCATAATTCTTTATAACCTTATTATAAAGGCAAATACATCAGCTTTGCAGGTATTAATATCCAATGTACTGCAGAAAATCTAGTCACATTATTAAATAAATTTTTTTTGAAATGTTTTCTCATTACTATTTAGACATATCCTTTTCCACTGAGTCGACACAAAGTTGCCCTTTGCACTGGATGATTCATTGCAGATGAGTAAACTACATGATAAAAATAGGAATTAGTCACCATGGCCTGAGTTTTTCAATTTATCTCTCTGCATTAATCCAGTCTTTCAGACAGTAGCTAAACATCCTTTTCACTTGGTATTAGAACGTGTTTAGGACGCTGCTTCCATGATTGACTGCCATCCCTGCTTCCTTTTTTTCCAGAGCATATTCCTGCATGTGTTTAGAAGTGTCTGTCCTTACACAGTATTTATAGAGTTAAAAATAAAACAGAATAATGAGCATATTTGGTATCACAATTCTCACTTTAGTTTTAAATGGTTTAAAACAAAGACTTGTTTAATGTTTTGAATACCACTAAGTTTAAGTTTTCACTTAAAACTACTATATAGAAGAAACAATACAGGGCCAGATGGGGTGGCTGGTACCTGTAATCCCTGCACTTTGGGAGGCCAAGGTTGGGATTGCTTGAGTCCAGGAGTTTGAGACCAGCCTGGGCAACACAGTGAGACCACGTACTATAAAAAATTAAAAAATTATCTGGGCATGGTGGCATGTGCCTGTGTCCCTAGCTACTCAGGTGGCTGAGGCAGAAGGAGCACTTAAGCCCAGGAAGTGAAGGCTAGAGTGAGCTATGACTTTCCACTGCATTTCAACCTGGGCAGCAGAATGAGACCATGTCTCAAAAAAAAAGAGGAAAGGGGAAAAAAAAGCAGGAAAGTCCCTAAAATCAAATAAAAATGGAAACAAACAATAGATTTATAATACAAACAGTAATGTATAACAATAGGAGTATTTGTGGAATCAGCAAGTCTCAGAATTTCACAGAAAATGTGATGTTATCTAGCTGAGAAACAGTCGGAAAAGCTGCTTGGCAGGGGGAATTCATCTCGGCATTGGGAGGAGGCTCTAAGAAGCACTCCTTATGAAGGACTGAACGGTCACACCACAAGGGCTCTGCTGCCTGGCACCACTAGCTGCTGTCTACAAAAAGAATGAGCAATAATTTCACAAGAAGTCAATGCACAACTATCTGTTGTTAACACATTCGTTTATCCTAATTTGACAAATTTGACCAGTTGTCAAGACTAATGCCTGTTCCTGCTTTAATGATTTTACCTTCAAAGCAAGAAGATTCTTTTTGCCTCTATTTCTGATGAGAAATTTTCCAGTTTCAAGTACTACTTCCTCATCTGAAAAATAATATGATTGAATTAGATGACTCCAGTTAATTTAAAAATTGGATGACTCAGTAACACTGCTAAACTAGAAGAAACTGTAGGTCCTTATTTTATGTTACCAGTATTATAGTAAGAGCTTCAAATATTCCATGTAGTTACAGACACAGACACACAGACACACACACACACACACACACACACACACACACACACAACTTTATCCACTTTTCAGCTTTAAAAGACAATGGCTTCTCGAGAGAAGGTTTTCTAACTGAACTTAAGATCAACAGAAAGAGTTGATCTGATATCAGTGTGTGATGCTGGGGAAACCTTGATTGAAGCTAAAGTGAATCCATGAGAACCTGGCTTTTGCTCAGGGCTTTTGGTGTGTCATTTGTTCAGCAGTCCTCACCATAAAGAAATGAACAGACTGTGCCCATATTTCAAAATTGACCATTTTCAAATACAGTATTTAATTTAGTGACCCTTTGTAATAGCATTGTCCCTGAGGGGAGACATAGTTGTCAGATTACTGATCATTTGACACTAAATCATTATAACTAAGTATAAAATTTAATGAAATTTCTACTAAATTAGTGGCATTTGTATATTATCTGGACTGCCACACATTTGTTATCACTGAGATGTTTCCTTCTTATTAATCTATCTTCAAAGATGCCTTAAGTAGCTGAAAAAGCATTTTAGAAGATTTTTTTCTCTTATTTTAAAAAAGTCAATAAATTGTATACATTTAGAAGTGATTCACTCCTATTAATAACTTAATAGTTTAATGTAATTCACTCCTAAATATACCCAAAAAGCGTATGGCAGGCAGCATTCAGAATATAATGTATAAATTATTTCATAAATAAAGCATTGATAAGCAAATTCTAATATAACAAGAAATCTTATTTTTACTTTTTTATGGTTAAAATTTTATTTAATCTCTCTCAGAAGATAAATCATACTGCCAATTAATCAGAATATCTGTATGTTAATATATTCATTAAAATATTTCAGATTTACCGTCACTTAAAAAAGTGAGATGTTTATAGGCTATCATACTCTTAGTTTTTAATAATGATGACCCTTATTATTAAATCATATGAAAGAATTATTTTCTTCATTCATGGAGCTAGTCTGTCATTTTTATTACCACTCTAAACTTAGATGAAAAAATTGTTAACCTAAATATATTCTGATTTAATAACAAAAAGAAACTTAATCTACATCTAATAAAATTATCATATTTTAAAACATTCTTTTACTTGTTAATTGTTATACAATATTCCATGCTAAAAATAGAACTCTTCTGTCCTTTCTTCTTTTACTTTTCCTTTCTTCCCTTTCTTCTTTGCATCTTTACCTCTACAAATATTTATCAAGGGTCTATTGTATATCAAGCACAATGGATGTTAAGACAAGTGGAAGTTACAGAAAAATAAATAGACACTTTAATGGCTGCCTAATATTTTATTATAAGAATTTAGAATTTAAAAATTACATGATTATTGGGCAATTTATTTCCAATGGTTTATAATTATAAATAATTATGCAGCCACAATCAGTATCTTGGGTACATAAATCTTTGTCCCTGTCACTAATTATTTTGCTAAGAACCATATTTGGGCAAACAGACAAATATCAGAAATAATAAAGAGGATGTATTAATTATGTTATAAATTCTATATTTTCTTCTAGATGAAGGTTTATAAAATTATTTAGATTAATTGTTATCTATTTTAAAGAAATATACCCTTCTTTAAGATGGCTAATTTAAACATTTTCATAGAACTTTAATACTCAGAAAGGCAAATTATTTTATTTAAATTAACAAAAGGTTGTCTTCCACAGTGTCTCCCATTGGGCCTTGCACATAAGCGGTTGTTAAATGCTCTTTGATGAGGTAAATAAATAGAATGGAGGGAATGAAACAGAATAAATGGAACAATAGAGAAGAGCTTAACAAATGAGCTTGTAGGCAATTATTCCTATATAGACACATTAGCTAAATTTCAAGTCTTTTTCATAATGAGGGTCCTCCTGACAGAGTTTTTTATTCGATGAAAACACTCTTTAAGCAACTTCCAGTTAGCCATCGCTTCCCCAAAATTTATGAGCTTAAAACATCAATCTGTTATTTTCTCTCATGATTTTAGCAGCTGAGAAGCCAGGCAATTCTTGCTCTAATTTCTCATGTAGATGCCGGCTGAAGCTGGAGTCATCTGAAAGCTTCTTTTGTTTATTTTTTAAATAGATAATTAATAATTGTACACATTCATGATGTTCATATTGATGCTTTGGTACATATACTGTATAGTGATCAGATCAAGGTAATTAGCATATTCATCATCTCAAACATTTATCATTTATTTGTGTTGGGAACATTTAACATCCTCATTCTTGCTATTTAAAACTATGTATACTATGTTAACTACAGTCATCCTGTAGTGGTCTATTGCCCTACAACTTATTTCTCCTGTCTAACTGTGCTTTAGTATCCTTTAACGAATCATTCCCTACCCATTTCTCCCTCTTCCCCTTCCCAGTTTCTAGGGTCCTCTGTCCTTTCTACTTCTATGATATCTTTTTTTAGCTTTCACATATAAGTGAGGACCAAGGTCCTAAAACATTTAACTTTCTCTTCCTGGCTTATTTCATTTAACATAATGTCCTCCAGTTCCATCCATGTTGCCACAAATAACAGAATTTCATTTTTCATTCTTTTTACGGCTGAATAGTATTCCATGGTGTATATATATCACATTTTCTTTATCCATTCATCTGCTGAACTCCTAGTTTGATTTTATATTTTGGCTATCGTGAATAGTGCTGCAGTAAACATAAGAGAGAAGATGTCTCTGATATTCTGACTTTGTTTTCTTTGGATAAACACCCAATAGTGAGATTGCTGGATCACAGGGCAGTTCTTTGCAGTTTTTGAGGATCCTCTGTACCCTTCTCTGTAGTGGCTGTACTAGTTTACTTGCCCACCAGTATTGTATAAGACTTCCTTTTTCTCTGCATTCTCACCAGCAATTGTTATTTTTGTCCTTTTGATAATAGCCATCCTCATTGTGGTTTTGATTTGCATTTCCCTGATTATCAGAATATTTCTTTATATATTTGTTGGTAATTTGTGTGTCTTCTTTTGATGAACGTCTTTTTGGATATGACTTTTTTAATAGCAGTGTTTATTTGCTGTTGAAATGTTGGAGTTCCTTGTATATTCTGCATATTAACCCCCTTTCAGATGAATAGTCTACAAATGTTTTCTCCCATTCTGCAAGTTGTGCTTTCATTCTGTTGATTATTTTGTTTGCTGGGAGGAGATTTTTAGTGTGGGATAATCCTAACTGTTTATTTTTGCTTTTGCTGCCTGTGCTTTTGAGATCTTATTCATAAAATCTTTTCTAAAACCAAGGTCCTAAAACATTTCCTCTATGTTTTTTTCTAGGAGTTTTATTGTTTCTGGACTTATAGTTAGGTCTTTGATCCATTTTGAATTGATTTTTATATGGGATGAGGGGTGGGAAGTCTAGTTTTATTCTTCTGCATGTGGACATCCCATTTTTTCAGCACCATTTATTGAAGAGACTGTCATTTCTCTAATGAGGGTCTGATCCATAGGCTTCTTCACTAACATGTCCAGCACCTGGGCTTGGATAGCTAGAATAACTGGAGGCAAGCTGGATCTCTCTCTCCATAGATCTTTCTAAATGGCTAACTTGGACTCCTTCACAGAATAGCATTTTCCACATAATTGGACTAACAGCTGTCTTTTCCTACAACAAGTATTCCAGGAAACCTGTGGTAAAGATGCAAAGCTTAACCTCAACTCAAAATTCATACGGCGTCGTTTCTACCATCATCTACTGGGTCAAACAGTCACGGTCTGGCCCAGATTTAAGGAGGTGAAAAAATTGGCTCCACCTTTTCATGAGAGCATGACTTGCATGCTCAGGGAGTAAAGGAAGTGATGGTGGCCATCTTATACACCGGCAGCCTCAAAGGAATTAATGCATTCTTCAAATGCCATCTCTGTCTCTACCACATAAAGTGTGGCTTTCCCTAATACACACGTTTTCTCTTTCTTTTCTTTCTTCAGTTGAAACTATTTTCTAAATTAACAGTGAAAACAGTAAAGGTCTGTGTAAACGTCCATGTACTCCTTGCTTCCTTCTACAAATTAGGATTTACAATCATGTCCAAATTTAAATCTCAGCTGTACTGTTCCCTAGCAGAGTGACTTGAGCAAGTCATTAGAATGAACTCTCTGATACCCAGTTTCTACCATAAAACTTAACATATAATAAGGTTATTGATTAAATAATTTATTATTATTTATTAACCAAGTAATCTCTTTGAGATTCCATTACCTCCTCTATGAAACAAGGATAACAATTCCACCTCACAGTGACAAAGAAGTAAATGAACAATTTAATGTTGCAAAACACTTAGTAAGTACTTTAATACAGTACAGTACAGTGAGATTATCACAGCTATTAGTATCATTATAGTTAATATTCTTCTCACTAATATATTATTATTATGTATTGTAAATGCTTCTCCACATTCTTGCCACCACAGTATAAGATCTTGTTACACCTTCTTCAATAACTGCATCTCATTTATTTTCCTCACCCTATCCTTAGTTGCTATTTTAATGGATTCAGCATTGACATTGGAGATGCAAAGAGCATATTTTTTCATAACTCCTAGACCTCATCAACCCTGTAATCATATTCTCCACTTTGCTCTAGATAAACCAAAACCAACTTCTTACTCAAAACTACACTACATCTAAAATCACAAATCTGTCAACTTTCTCTTACAACACAATTCCTACTCTTACATTTTTCTCCAAAAACAATCAAGTCTCCTTGACTCCTTTCTTTTATTCTAGTCTTTCAGCGCCATTCTGGCTTCATCTAATTTGACTTCATGGTTACCCATAGCATTATCACATTTGATGACAAACAGTATCAGAATTACAAACTCCTAACCCTGAATAGACCCTACTGACTGCTTTCCTGGTCTTGGTCCTGGCTTCCCTATCTTTACTGAATTGGTCAGTTTCACTTCAAAATGATGCTGTCCAAACAAACTTGAACTCTAGTACCATTCCAGAATCTTTGTATATTCCTCTTCGTCGCATTCTTCCGCTTTAATCATGTACTATGCAAAAAATTTCCTGTTATCCTCCAGCTCCCAATCTAATTTCCACCCAATCACCCTAACTTTTGGAGACAGTTTTATATTCTTAAGTTTAAAAAATGAGTGCCTTCCAAAATGAGCTCTCTCAACTTTTCCCCTTACTATCTCAAAAAAACTTTAATTATTTTGTTTTCTCTTCCTTCATTTATCTTGGAGGAAAAAAAATCATCATTTCTTCTCTAGGTTGCCCTCTAGACCTTTCCCCATGGTCCCAAATTTGGCCGCCTTCCAGAAGAGTCTCTATCTTCTCTATCTTTAGTCTCTTGCATCTGCTGGTGGTTCTTCTCAGCCTTGGTAAAAAAAGTTCATCCCTCATTTTCTAAAAATGTCATTTGCCCCAGTGAGGTTTTTAAACTATTTCTCTATCTTACTGAACTTGTAATATTGATATCTTCTGCTCAAAGGTCTTCACCAACGCCTCCATTTCTTCAGCATGCAGTCATATCTTAGCATTTAGCTCATGTCTCTTAAGCAACAAATCCAGACAGCACTTGCTACATAAAGACCAATTCAAAAAATACTTAAAATACTTAAGTTTTTAAAATCCAAAATAAAGCATTATTGCTACTGTAATTGCCCATATTATGGAATGGAAGAATGTCATTAAGAGAACTGGCATTGCCTTGTAGCCACTAAAATATAAATAGCTGTGCATTTTTAAAATCCTATTCAAAATCACCACTAGAAATAAAAATACAATGGCACATTTCTCCTCACATCTGATTATAATTGGTCTTAAAGATGAAATCCATATGCACACAGGTTAGTCAATACTATTCTATACCATTCTTTCATAATCAAAAGGGAATTCAACCTCTTTTACTCACTACCTCCCAACTCCTATTAGGAAAGGAAGAGAGCTAATCACAGATCACCGTCTCATTTGAACTCCCCACAGAACTTTATGTATGCCTCATGTCTGGCGTATGTCCTTACCTATCTATACTATCATTATTTCAGAACCTTTCGTATTTACCTTGTTAGAGTGTAAGCTAGGTGTACTTGATAATACACATTATACACTGTATATTCTCTGCACATGAACATTAGCTCTATCAACTTACAGCATTTCAGTAAGGATGAGATTGTTTTTATCCCTGATAGCATTGCCTGTCATTTTCTGTTACTGCCTCTGTAAACTGTGATTGATTTAAGCAGCTGTAGTTCATATTGACATTCACATCTTTGTGTCTGTTTCTCATTATTTTTTTCTTTTTCTATAAAATATAATGCTAATTGGTAACTGCCTCTGGGCACAAAATATCAGAAAAAAAATCAAATTTACAATTAAGTTTCTCCAGAAATCCTAGACTCCAACTTGTGTCCATGACTTTTTGTTGTCAATTTTCATTACTAAATATGTATTTCATTAAGATTATTACGTAGTTTGATGGGATCCATATTTGAAATATAATTTCTCATGGCTCCCAATAATAGTTCATGCTTAACTTTATCCATTGCCTTTGACCTATAGGTCCCCCAGGCCCACCTGGGATAGTAATTGTTGAAGAAATCACCGAAAGCACAGCCACACTCTCCTGGAGCCCAGCAGCTGACAACCACAGCCCAATCTCCTCCTACAACCTTCAGGCTCGCAGCCCATTTTCCCTGGGCTGGCAAACAGTAAAGACAGGTAAGAGGCACTAGAGCAACATCAGACATAACCAGAGAAGCTTTCTATCTCATAAGATATATTTGGCTAAGGTCTCGCTAGGATCTTTTTTGGATTTTGAAATCTCTGTTATTTACTACAATTTTAACAATTCTTTGCTTCTTTTTCTCAACTTGAGAAGAGCAAGGTATCTTGCTTTCATCTTTTCAGTTCCCAAAGAGGGACCATATCATGTTGGCTTATTTGTTTGCTGAAATAACCTGAAACTCATATAGAAGTTGCAAAAATACTACAGAGTTCCTGTGGACCCATTCCCCAGCTTCCTGCCATGATAAAATCTTACACAACCAGAGTATAATTACCAAATCAGGAGATGATGTTGGTGCAATGATGTTAACCAAGCTTCAGAGCTTATTAGGATCTCAGTAGTTTTGCTATGCATTTGTTTTGGTGCATACTTACATGAGATTCTACGAAATATTATTATGTAGACTCAAGCAGCCACTGAGACAATCAGGATATATGTCTGTTTCATTAGCTCAGTTCCCTGTGTGACTCCTTTATAGTCATACATCTGTTTCTTAATTTATTTATTTTATTTTATTTTACTTTAAGTTCTGGGGTACATGTGCAGATCCTGCAGGATTGTTACATAGGTACACACATGCCATGGTAGTTTGCTGCCTCCATATCCCCGTCACCTACATTTGGTATTTCTCCTAATGTTATCCCTCTCCAACCACCCCACCCCCTGCTATCCCTCCCCTAGCTCCCAACCCCCTTTTATTTATAAAAAGAAAATCTAAAGGCTGGCAAGATGACCAAATAGGAACCACTCCAGTCTGCAAGTCCCAGTAAGATCAACGTAGAAGGTGGGTGATTTCTGCATTTCTAACGGAGGTACCTGGCTCATCTCACTGGGACTGGTTAGACAGTGGGTAAAGCCCATGGAGGGTGAGCTGAAGCAGGGTGAGGCATCACCTCACCCAGGAAGTGCAAGGGGTCAAGAAACTCCCTCACCTAGCCAAGGAGAGCCATGAAGGACTGTGCCATGAGGAACAGCGCACACTGGCCCAGATACTATGCTTTTCCCACAGTCTTCACAACGTGCAAACTAGGAGATTCCCTGAGGTGCCTATACCACCAGGGCCCTGGGTTTCAAGCACAGCACTGGGCAGCAGCCGTTTGGGCAGACACCAAGCTAGTTGCAGGAGGTTTTTTTCATACCCCAGTGGTGCCTGGAACACCAGGGAGACAGAACCATTCACTCCCCTGGAAAGGGGGCTAAAGCCAGGGAGCCAAGTGGGTCTAACTCAGCGGATCCCACCCCCACTGAGCCCAGCAAACTAAGATCCACTTGCCTGAAATTCTCACTGCCAGCACAGCAGTCTGAAGTTGACCTGGGACACTCAAACTTGGTGGGGAGAAGGGCATTCACCACTACTGAGGTTTGAGTAAGTGGTTTTCCCTTCACAGTGTAAACAAAGCAGCAGGGAAGTTCAAACTGGGCAGAGCCTACCATAGTGCCAGAAAGCCACTGTGGCCAGACTGCCTCTCTATATTCCTATTCTCTAGACAGGACATCTCTGAAAGAAAGGCAGCAACCTCAGTCAAGGGTTAACCCCCTGGGACAGAGTGCCTGGGAGAAGGAATGGCTTCAGGTACACCTTCAGCTGACTTAAATGTTCCTGCATGCTGGTCCTGGAGATGGCAGCAGATCTCCCAGCACAGCACATGATCTCCAGTTCCGCTAAGGGAAAGACTGCCTCTTCAAGGGGGTTCCTCAACCCTGTGCCTCTTGACTGGGACACAACTCCCAGCAGGGGTCGACCAACACCTCACACAGGAGAGCTCTGGCTGGCATCTGGGAGGTGCCTCTCTGGACTGAGCTTCCAGAGGAGAAACAGGAAGCAATCTTTGATGTTCCTTAGCTTCTGCAGGTGATACCCAGGCAAACGTGGTCTGGAGTGGACCTCCAGCAAACTCCAGCAGACTGCAGCATAGCGGCATGACTGCTAGAAGGAAAACTAACAAACAGAAAGAAATAGCATCAACATCAACAAAAAGGATGTTCACACAAAAACACCATCTGAGGGCCACCAACATCAAAGACCAAAGGTAGATAAATCTGTGAGGATGAGGAAAAAACAGTATAAAAAGGCTGAAAATTCCAAAAACCAGAACACCTCTTCTCCAAAGGATCACAACTCCTCGCCAGAAAGGTAACAAAACTGAATGGACAATGGGTTTGATGAATTGACAGAAATAGACTTAAGGAAATAGGTAATAATCTTCTCTGAGCTAAAGGAGCATGTTCTTACCCAATTCAAGGAAGCTAAGAACCTTGAAAAAAAGGTAGAGGAATTGCTAGCTAGAGTAACCAGTTTAGAGGAGAACATAAATGACCTAACTGAGCAGAAAAACACAGCATGAGATCTTTGTGAAGCATCCCAACATGAGAACTTTGTGAAGCATACACAAGTATCAATAGCCAAATCAAGCAGCAGAAAGGATATCAGAGATTGAAGATCAACTTAATGATCTTCAAAGAGGAGCTGGTACCTTTCCTTCTGAAACTACTCCAAGCAACAGAAAAGTAGGGAATCCTCCCTAACTCATTTTATGAGGCCAACAACATACAACAAAACTTGGCAGAGACACAACAACAAAAAAAAATTTTAGCCAATATTCCTAATGAATATCAACTTGAAAATCCTCAATAAAATACTGACCAACCAAGTTCAGCAGCTCATCAAAAAGTTTGTCCACCACAGTCAAGTCAGCCTTATCCCTGGGATGCAAGACTGGTTCAACATACACTAATCAATAAATGTAATCCATCACATAAGAGAACCAATGACAAAAACCATATGACTATCTTAATAGATGCAGAAAAGACCTTTGACAAAATTTAACATCCCATCATACTAAAAATTCTCAATAAACTAGGAATTCATGGAACATATCTCAAAATAATAAGAGCTATTTTTGACATGCCCACAGCCAATATCATAGTGAATGCACAAAAGCGTGAAGCATTTCCTTTGAAAACAAATACAAGACAAGGATGCCCACTCTCACCACTCCTATTCAATATAATATTGGAAATTCTGGCCAAGCCAATCAGGCAAGAAAATAAATAAAGGGTATTCACATATAAAGAGAGGAAGTCAAATTGTATGTTTGCAGATGACATGATTGCATATTTAGAAGACCCCATCGTCTCAGCCCAAAATCTTCTGAAACTGATAAGCAACTTCAGCAAGGTCTCAGGATACAAAATCAATGTGCAAATATTACAAGCATTCCTATACACCAATAACAGACAAACAGAGAGCCAAATCATGAAAGAACTCCCATTCACAATTGCCACAAAGTCAATAAAATACCTAAGAATACAACTAACAAGAGATGTGAAGGGCTCTTCAAGGAGAACTACAAATCGCTACTCAAGGAAATAAGAGAGGACACAAACAAATGGAAAAACATTCCATGCTAATGGATAGGAAGAATTAATATTGTGAAAATGGCCATACTGCCCAAAGTAATTTGTAGATTCAATGTTATCCCCATCAAACTACTATTGACTTTCTTCACAGAAATAGAAAATAAACCACCTTAAACTTCATAGGGAACCAAAAGAGAGCCCGCATAGCCAAGACAATCCTAAGCAAGAACAAAGCTGGAGGCCTCATGCTACCTGACTTCAAGCTATACTACAAGACTACAGTAACCAAAACAGCATGGTACTAGTACTAAAACAGATATATAGACCACTGGAACAGAACCAAGGCCTCAGAAATAATACCACACATCTACAATCATCTGACATTTGACAAACCTGACAAAAACAAGCAATGGGGAAAGATTTTCTATTTACTAAATGGTGTTGGGAAAACTGGCTAGCCATATGCAGAAAACTGAAACTGGATACCTTCCTTACACGTTATACAAAAATTAACTCAAGGTGGATTAAGGAATTAAATGTAAAACGTAAAACCATAAAAACCCTAGAAGAAAACCTAGGAAATACCATTCAGGACATAGGCATGGACAAACACTTCATGACCAAAGCACAAAAGCAATGGCAACAAAGGCCATAATTGACAAATGTGATCTAATTAAACTAAAGAACTTCTGCACAGCAAAAGAAAATATCATCAGCGTGAACAGGCAAGCTACAGAATAGGAGAAAATTTTTGCAATCTACCCTTCTGACAAAGGGTTGATATCCAGAATCTACAAAGAACTTAAACAAATTTACAATTAAAAAAATCTTCAAAAAGTGGGCAATGGATATGAATACACACTTCTTATGAGGCCAAAAAACACCTGGAAAAAAAAACCATCATTACTGCTCATTAGAGAAATGCAAATCAAAACCACAGTGAGATACTATCTCATGCCAGTTAGAATGGCAATCATTACAAAGTCAAGAAACAACAAATGCTGGAGAGGATGTGAAGATATAGGAACACTTTTACACTGGTGGTGGGAGTGTAAATTAGTTCAACCATTGTGGAAGACAGTGTGACAATTCCTCAAGGATCTAGAACCAGAAATACCATTTGATTATAAATCACTGTACTATAAAGGTATATACTCATGGATTATAAATCATTGTACTATAAAGACACATGCACACGTATGTTTATTGCAGCACTGTTCACAATAGCAAAGACTTGGAAGCAATCCAAATGTCCATCAGTAAGAGACTGGATAAAGAAAACATGGCATATATACACCACGGAATAGTATGCAGTCATAAAAAAGGATGAGTTCATGTGCTTTGTGGGGACATGGATGAAGCTGGAAACCATCATTCTCAGCAAACTAACACAGGAACAGAAAACTGAACACTACATGTTCCCACTCATAAATGGAGTTGAAGAATGAGAACACATGGACACATGGAAGGGAACTTCACATACTGGGGCCTTTCAGGGGGTGTGGGGTTAGGGTAGGGATAGCATTAGGAGAAATACCTAATGTAGATGGCGGGTTGACGGGTGCAGTAAACCACCATGACATCTATATACCTATGTAAGAAACCTGCTCGTTCTGCACTTGTATCCCAGAACTTAAAGTATAATAAAAAAAGAAAATCTAAGATAAAATTATACTGTGCAGAATTTTAATGCATGCTTCTAAGATGCTTGCATTACAGTTGCATTATTTTAAAAATTATTTTCATCTCTACTGGCTTTCTTTTCATTTTACAACTTTGTGTATCTCTCTAAATGTGGCTGTCTAGCAGGGATATGTAAAATCACACTTACGTGATTATTAGTAGACATTTATTTAACATATTGGTATTTGGAAAGTGTGCAGTAAGTCTACAGAAGAGAATCTTTAGAAGCAATTGTCCATACTGAGTAACAACTTTGTTTCTGTTTTAAAGTCTAATTACCTCTATTAATCTGTTTAGAAATTAAATATAGAAATCAATAAAATATTTGAGTGGAGTAACATTAAAACTCAACTAGAGTATTATGAGAGTAAAGTGGTTCATTTTATTGTTTAGGTAAATGAAATTTGAGTTTTTGTATAAAACATTATAATAGCTGAAAGAGAAAATTTGTTTATTTATATGCAACATTTAATTCAGAATTTCCTTGATATTTAGGCTCCTACATTAGGCTGCAGTTTGATTATCATTATAGTGCATATAAACATATTTATTATGCATATATACTTATATGTATTATATATAATTGTTAGTATCAGCCTCATTCCTGGATTAATTATAACCCTGTGATACCTTTGAAGATCCCAAAATTGGGGGAATCTCTAGGCCTGGTAGTTAATTCAGGAAGGATACATTTAAACCACATGAGCAGATTTACTCAAGAATTTTTATAGTCTCCAACCTTGTGCTTCAATCTTACTCTTAGTGTTACAGCTTGAATCTTTGGCTCTGAAGAAAATGACCTCACCTTCAGACCTGGTGTTGTGCACTCACATAACTCATCCTCTTGTCTACAACCATGCTCTTTGTCTGCTCTTGCCACACTACCCATACAACTTACTTTTGGGGAAGTTTTCCTTGTGGATACATTGCAATACATGTGTATGTTTTATTACTGGTCCCACGCCTATAGCAATCCAGTACATATCTTCTACCTGCTACATCATGCTTTGCTAGTTACACTTACGTTCTGATTCTTGCCTATGATTTTTATTCTCGGTTCACTTGATTTTACTGTCTGTTTTTATATACACATATATATAAACATATATATAAACATATATATGTGTATATATAAACAGACATATATATGTGTGTGTAGAGGATTTAGGCATTTGAATTAAATGTTATTTTTGTGTGTTTTAGAAGTCCCTACTGTAAAGTTACATTTTTATCTTTCTAATATTATTTGAATGCTGGAGATAATGTTAAACTTTTTTTTTTTACTTTTTAAGTTCTCAGATACATGTGCAGAATGTGCAGGTTTGTTATATAGGTATAAGCGTTCCATGGTGGTTTGCTGCACCTATCACTCGTCATCCAGGTTTTAAGTCTCACATGCATTAGCTGTTTGTCTTAATGCTCCCGCCTCCCCCATCCCCTGACAGGCCCCAGTGTGTTTTTTTTTTCTCTCACTGTTTCCATGTTCAGCTCCCACTTTGAGTGAGAACATGTGGTGTTTAGCTTTCTGTTCTTGTGTTTGTTGAGGATGATGGCTTCCAGCTTCATTCATGACCCTGCAAAGGACATGATATCATTCTTTTTTATGGCTGCATAAGATTCCATGGCATATATGATTTGAGAATCAGAATATTTTCTTCATCCACCCTACCATTCATGGACATTTAGGTTGGTTCCATGTCTTTGCTATTGTAAACAGTCCTGCAATAAACATACTTGTGCATGTATCTTTATAGTAAAATAATTTGTCTTCCTTTCTGTATATACCCAGTAATGGGATTGCTGGGTCAAATGGTATTTCTGGTTCTAAATCCTTGAGGAATCACCACACTGTCTTCCCCCAGGGTTGAACTAATTTATATTCCCACCAACAGTGTAAAAGCATTCCTGTGTCTCTACAGCCTCACTAATATCTGTTGTTTTTTTTGACTTTTCAATCATTGCCATTCTGACTGGCATGAGATATCTCATTGTGGTTTTGATTTGCATTTCTCTAATAATCAGTGATGTTTAGCTTTTTTTCATGTTTTTTGGCTGCATGAATGTCTTCTTTTGAGAAGTGTCTGTTCATATCCTTCACCCACTTTTTGATGGAGTTATTTTCTTGTACATTTGTTTAGGCTTTTGTGTAGATTCTGGATATTAGCCCTTTGTCAGATAGATAGATTTCAAAATTTTTCTCTCATTCTGTAGATTGCCTGTTCACCCTGATGATAGTTTCTTTTGCTGTGCAGCAGCTCTTTAATTTAATTAGAGCTCATCTGTCAATTTTGACTTTTGTTGCTATTGCTTTTGGTGTTTTAGTCGTGAAGTCCTTGCCCATGCCTATGTCCTGAATGGTGCTGCCTAGGTTTTCTTCTAGGGTTTTTATGGTTTTAAGTCTTACATTTAAGTCTTTAATCTTGATGGGGATATTTTTGAACATGCTGTTTTAATTCAATTCAGTAAAGAAGAATACTTCTAAAAATGCTACAACTGTGCTGTATTTATGTAAAACATATTCTTCAGAAAAAGATTTCTATAAATGATGAATTGTATTTACCCTTCATGGTGCTACAGCTCTCCCTAGATGTGTCCTCTTCTAACTCATTTCTCCAAAATCCAGGATTAATTGCAGCTATTGGCAGAGGCATGCTGTCCTCAAGGCATACCTAATGAGGAACTGTCCTCATCACAAGGTTTGCATACTCCAAAAAAGCTCTTTTAGATGCTTCCTATATACCATGCTCATTCTCACAATTTCACTCATGCCTATGAGGAAGGAAGGAAGTCTCTCTGGAGCCACACCAGCTCCATTGGGTCATGGGCCTTTTGGTTTCATAGTTGCTTCCTCGATCTAAATTAATTTCAGTCAAAATAAACTCTAATTTTAAAGTACCCATAAAAAATGAATCTGGAGTTTAAACTCATTGATATAGTTAATGCAATTGATACTCTCCTATTTGAAAAGCATTTAAAATACATCAAAATGAGAAAAGTATCATGTGTTTATCATTTTTGGCAAATAAAGTCAGAGGTTCCATATGAACCCTCTAGCTGAGCACATCTTGGAATTAAAAATACTGCCGCCTGCAAATGAGACTAAAATGTAATGAAAATAGTGTTTATTTTGAAAAATAAGTATGCAAACAGCCATAACAAATAATTTCAGTTGCCATCCCCTTTCCCATTCAAGCAATTGACTTTTGATTTAGAAACCTGACTTTCTTCTTTATGCTGCTGAGAGGCATTAGCTGACGTAGTTTGCGATTATGCCAACTCAGGAATATTAAATTGCCTAGAATCATATAATTCATTGGTCTTTGTTTACTTAACTCAGACATGCTTCTTAAATACCCTTCTATCAGTGGATATGTCTTCTATCTGTAGCTATGTTTTCCACAGATTGATTGGTTAAAGTTTTCAACTGAACAGATTTATTTAGTATTTTATTAAATTGTTGGCTGGGTGTGATGGCTCACACTTGTCTTTCAGTACTTTGGAAGATCCTGAGGTGGCAGAATCACTCAGGGCCATGAGATTGACATCAGCCTGGACAACAGAATGAGATCTTGTTTCAAAATAAATAGTCTTAGATGTGATTCTTTAGCTTGCAAAAGTATTTCAACAAGATGCTTTCCCTAAGTCAATAAAAGGTCTTCTACTGTCTTTAGTTGCTGTCATGTTCTCTCTGATGCACGATGTTTTCTTTGAAACCAAGTTGTCCATAAAGTTCCAGAAATAATATATTTATAAAAAGATGCTGCAAGACTTTTAAAATACTTACTTTGGTATAAATCCTCCATTATCCTTAATTGCCAAAATATTGCAGTTCAAATCAAAATCCTAATTGTATAAAAAACGAAGTTTTTTATACAATTTTTTATGTTCTTTCATATTGTATTTTATTTCATCAAAAATAATAATACCTTCAATTCATTGATGATTTTATGACACAGGTCATAAAAGTGGTCAGAATTTGACACTATTTGGAAGGCAAACTCCACGGGATTTGCTCACAAACTAGATGTAAACAGTATGAGAGAAAAAGAATTCAAGGATGAGTATAAGATTTTTGACCTAATTGAAGAATGGAGTTACTGATAAGTGACATGGAGAGGCCTGAGAAACCTTCATGTTTGGAACAGACTGGGTAGAAATGGGCTAAGGAGTTCAATTTGAGACACATTAACTTTGATATATCTATTAGACGTCCAAATGGGATTTCAGGGTGGCATTTAAGTATGTAAGTATGGTGCTTAAGTGAGAGATTTAGCATAAATTTATAAATTAGAAAATTATTGGCATATACATATTTTAAAACATGAGACTTTATGTAAACTCCAGGAAAGTAAGTATAAAATAAAGAAGAAAAAGTATGAAAACAACGCCCTGGAGCATTGTAACAGAAGTTGTGGAGAAGAGAACCAGCAGAAGGAGGCAGAATGAAAGCAATCACTGAGGTAAAAGGAAAACCAAAATAATATCATGCCACAGAAAACAATGGAATAAAGCCTATCAAAGAAAAGGGCCTAATGAACGGTGTTAAATGCTGCCAATATGTTCAGTAAAATACAGACTAATAATTGATCATTAGTTTCGGTATATGGAGGTCACTGGTAGCCTTGACAATAGCAGTTTTGATATAAACATAGGCATCAGCATCCAAGTCTAACAAAAATGAGTTCCAGAGAGAATAGGAGAAAAAAATGAATATAGACAACTCTTCCAAGAAACTTTTCTGGCAAGATAAGTGAAGATATCAACATAGTTTGAAGTCACAGATGCCATAATTTTCTAATGGACTGGAATGGGACTTGGGAGAAAGAAAGAAGTCCAGGATGGACCGAAGATTTGGGCTACATCTGTAAGAAAGCAATTGTCATTCTCTGGATATGAATACTGCACAAATCTATTAAAATAATGTCTATTAACAACATGCCATTGAACATATGAGTATGAAATCTAGAAAAGAGGTTCGTTAAAATATTAGAGTTATCAGTATAGAGGATATTTAAAACCATGAGACTGGACAAATCACCATGGAGTAAAAAATGGAAAACAGTAGAACCAAGTTGCATCAGAAAGATGAAAGGAAATCAGCAATGGAGACTGATAAGGCGTAGTCAGGTGGGAGAGAAACACAAGTTAAGGTCTGAATTATTTCAAAGGATGATCAGCTGTGTCAAAGGATGATGACAGTTCAAGTAAGATAAGTAACAGAGATCTGGCCATAAGGTTTCAGTAACAGAGACCATTCATTGGTAATCTTGACAGAAGCCAGTATGATGGAAAACTGGGGGTCAGAGCCTGACTGGCACGGGTTCAAGACAGAACGGAAGAAAAATAACTGCAGATAGTAAGTAATAGCACAAACAGCTCGCAAAAGAATCAGAGAAACTAAGTGAAGGCTGGAAGGAGGGGAAATGTTAAGAGACCTTAGTTTTTGTTTTTCAGAGGAAAACACCCGCATTCTTGTATGCCATGGGAAACATCCATTAGTGATGTGGGAGAGAGAGAAAAAAAAGAGCTGGTTCTTTTTCTCCATGATATCTTAAGAGGTTCACCTTTCAATAAGCATAAAATTTCTATTGGAGTAAAAAGTTAGTTTCTATTGGAGTAAAAAGTTGTAGGAATGCCCAGAGAGGAGATTAAGTACATAGGAGATTTTGCTCATGACAGATCATGAATTCCAACTCTCTCAGTGAAAGAACTTCAAGAATTAGGGAATGAAATCAGCTGGGCAGAAGAGGAAATGGGCAGAATTCTCTGGGGATTAGAATAAAAGGGATGAGCATGATACAGATGCCTGGAGTTACTTGAGATGACTTATGTAAATATAACTAAATTCAACAGTGATGTTAGGTCCTGGTGCACCCAATGCAAGTACTGATGACACAGTATAGGTTCTGGACTGGAAAAGGCTGAGCATTATCTGAGAATCCCTTTTTCCCTTGTGTATGTTTGTCAAGCATAGCTTGGCATTTCACCAAGCTCTGGTCTAACAGTGGACTCTCCCTCACTCACCTCTTAGACTCCAAGTGTATTGCTCAGTTGCCAGTGCAGCAAGATGGGACAGATTTTTTTTTCCATGTCTTCATGTCATTGCTTTAAAAAAAAAATCATCAGCTCTGGAATGCTGTGAGATTTGTCAGGCAGCCCACACTGCCTGTGCTCTGAGCATTCACCTTTCACAGAGCTGCTTATTCGGTAACATTCTTTTGATACCTTTCAGAAAAGATTTTCATGGAAAATTCAAGGTGACTTCATCCCACCTTGCTGTAGTAAAACAGAATTCAGTCCTCAAATTAAGATCACCACATCCCACCCTTGGCTCTACTGCCATGCCTACAAAGAAATCCAAGACTGATATAAATCCAGGAGATCTTTGCATGTTGTAAGGGACATTCTTCACATTCTGCCTTTTAACTCCTGTAACAAATATTTAGAAACATTTCCTAGACAGCAGAGATGAGTAAACAAGAAAAGCAGCCCCAAATAGAGCATTTAAGCCATGTGAAAATACTTCACTAATGCTAATTGTATTGACAAACAATTTTGTGCTCTGACAAAAATGTAAACATAGTTCAAAACTCACTCTAAGGAGAAGTCAGTGTTTCTACTCAGATAGCACAAACTGGTTTTGTTGTTGTTTTGGGTTTTTTGTTTTTGTTGTTGTTGTTTTTGAGACCAGAGCACTGCTCCATAGCCCAGGCTGGAGTGTGGTGCTGCGATCTCCATCTTGGCTCACTGCAGCTTCTGCCTCCCAGATTCAAGTGATTCTCCTGCCCCAGCCTCCCGAGTGGCTGGGATTACAGGTTCACACTGCAACACCTGGCTAATTTTTTGTATTTTAGCAGAAACAGGGTTTCACTGTGTTGCCCAGGCTGGTCTCAAACTCCTGAGCTCAGGCAATTTGCCCACCTTGGCCTCCCAAAGTGCTATGATTACAGGCGTGAGCAACCACACTGAGCCACAAACTGTATTTTTAAATTAGAGGGACATATTCTTAATTTACTGCTTGGAATGACCAAGTGACTAAACATGTTCGCCAGAACTGGGAAAGCAAACTGCTCAATAAATTTCCTAGAAATTGAAAGAAAACTGTTTAAATTATATTTCCAATTGGCCCTTTATCTAGGGCTGAGGGGCTGATGAAATAATTATTAGTGTAGACAATGTCAAGTTTTGTATAAAGACAAAATAAGAGTTCTAATTAACTCCAGGAAGCTTTGACATATGCAAGTGCTTACTCCTGAAGATTGATTTTTATTTTACTAATGACACTGAAGGTGACACCATGACATGACCACATGTGAGGAAATATGCATTAGCCTGCTGATTGTGTCAGTAGCATTGATATTCTTGATTGCCATTTGTAGCATGTTTCCAGTCTTCCTAATGACATGAAATTTTCTTCCTTTCTATAGTCCCAGAAATCATAACAGGGGACATGGAGTCAGCCATGGCTGTGGACCTAAATCCCTGGGTGGAATATGAATTTCGAGTGGTGGCCACCAATCTTATTGGAACAGGAGATCCAAGCACCCCATCTCGAATGATCCGCACAAATGAAGCAGGTAAAAATTTGGAAGAGTCAGATTGGGTTTGGTGTACTTCTAATCATCTTGAAAGTGAGTTGAACTAGCCATGATTGCTCAATTGCTTGCCTGAGCATAATTTGTCCTGATTAATTTACCTAGACATCATAACATTATTTTCTTTAAAATAATTATTACATTTAATTTGTTCTCAGAACTTTTTCTCCTGTTTCCACAAATACAGCCATCTAAATGCTTCTATTTTTGACCAATCCTTGCACCGATCTTCATGTTACCACAAAACTGAAGCAGTTAATTCATCCTTCTAATAATGTACTCATTCAATATAGCATACCCGTAAGATTCAGAGTAAATTGGCTAACCTTCTTTTTCTCCAGTGACATTTTAATTACAATATACTTCCTTATGTTATCCTTCACCACCAAACCCATATAAATTACAATTTGCAAAAAGTAAACATAGACTTTCCTTGACCTACTGCCTTCTTCAAGTTTATTGTAAAATAAATACCCATCTGCTCCTTGACTTAAAAACACAGCATTCTTCTCATCTTTTAGAAAAAGCATCTTTGATAAAATGTTTCTAATAACTGAGAAATTAAAAGTTCTATTTGAATTTTAAGATGTCTTGCTTATCACCTGGAAGGAGCAGGAAATAAAGAAATAAGGAATACAAAAATTTTCTGAGTAGATTTTTTATGACTTTGGACAAAGATAGACTTTGTCTATCTTTTATGTTTCTCTAATATTGTGTATTAAGAAAGTACCTGGTTACACATTTACTTAGGGGAACACACATGTTAATAGTGTTGATAAGAACAATATGAAAACAGAAAGAGAGAAAGAGGGAAGATCAGGGATAGGTATGGGGATGAAAAAATAACAAACGCTAAACAAATTTACAAGAATAAAACAGCCTCATTAAAAAGTGGGCAAAGGATGTGAGTAGACACTTTTCAAAGAAAGACATACATGTGGCTAACAACAATATGAGAAGAAGCTGAACATCGCTGATTATTAGAGAAATGCAATGATATTAAAACCACAAATGAGATACCATACCATCTCACACCAGTCAGAATGGCTATTACTAAAAAGTCAAAAAAAATGACAAGCTGGCAAGGTTGCAGAGAAAAAGGAACACTTATACACTGTCAGTGGGAATATAAATTAGGTCAACCGTTGTGGAAGACAGTGTGATAACTCCTCAAAGTCCTAAACAGAAATGACATTAGACCCAATACACCCATTACTGGGCATATGCCCAAAGGCTTAACTGGGTGAAATTATCTGTACAACTAACTCACATGTACCAAGTTTACCTATGTAACAAACCTGCACATGTACCCCAGAACTTAAAAATTTAACTAAAAAAAATTCCATATGGTCAACTTACCACAATAAATGTTAATAACAACACAAAATATGTTCAGTTTCTACCATATAAAAGTTACACAACCAAGAAAATAAAAGGTAAAATGGCTTAAATTTGTTTGAAAAGAGCCACAGAAATTCCAACTATTCCACTTTTGTGATTTGCCTGTTATAAGTTGTTTTTTTCTGCTACCTTTTCAACAGCATGAATTTTAAATTGTACATTAATTGCCTGGTTGGATTTTCATGCATCCATAAAATCAACCATGCTTTCATTGTGTACAGGTGTTCATTAATTAAGAGCATAACAGGTTAGTTGTTCTTCATTTTATGTACTCACTGTGCAGATACTGAAATGACTGCCAATAGAAATACTTATGCTCACATATTTTCTAAAAAGCGTCACCTTACTTTGCATATTGTTAATTGTGTTTAAACAAAGGCAAAGATTACTGCCTAATTCAGAGGCTCTCTATAAATATTCATTTCCAAAATAAATAATCCATTTGAGATGAATAATCCATTTAAACTTTTTATGGTATATATCTCCTTGTGCTATTAAAAAGCATTTTAGCAAAATCACTTTTACATTTCAAGCTGAAGTGTATTCAGATTATGCATTTTAAAAGACTATTTCTGCAGCTACCTCAATCGTGTATTTCCTGTCTCTCTAATTTATCGTGAGTTCTATATACGTGACATACTTTAGTCCATTAAAATCTTAAGAAAAAGAAGTAGCGTGGAGAATGTATGAAGTACTCACCTTTGAAAGTGAGCTGTGGAAGGACTGTATTGCGTATTTTATGCTTCTTGTACTGTGGTACTGCACGGAGCAAGAGCTACTAATGGTGTTGAACTAAGTGTTGAGTTCTCTGCCGGTTTTCTCAGGCAGCAGAGATTTTAAAAGGCACCAGTATTTTGAGACAGCCTCTCAAATGATGCACTCTGCCTCTATTAAGTACATATCCAGGATTTTAAATGATAATGCTGTTCTAAAGGGCCAACCAAACTTTGAAAATAGAGCTGCTTGGGAGAGAAAAGGTCTCACATTAGGGATGTTGAATAGAAAGTGGTGCCTCTTTAAGTTTCACTTACTTAATAGAATATTTTAAATACCGAAGCAGTATAGTCAACCATTTCTCCCATAGAACTGCTCCTTTTCTGCATACCAAAACAGAGAATTTTTCTTTAAAATTTTTCTGAAGAGTATATTCTGAATTTTCCAGTCATCAAGAAACACTCAGTCAGGCACGGTGGCTCATGCCTGTAATCTCAGCACTTCGGGAGCCCAGAGGTAGGAATCATCTGAGTCCACAGGAATTCAAGATCAGCCGGGACAACATGGCAAAATTTCATCTCTACTAGCCAGGCATGGTGGAACGTGACTGTCATTTTAGCTACTCAGGTGACTGAGGCATGAGAACCTGGGAGGCAGTGATTGCAATGAGCAGAGATTGCAGCACTACACTTCAGCCTGGGCAACAGAGTGACATTCTCTCAAAGAAAGAGAGAAGGAAAGAAGGAAAAAGGAAGGGGGAAGGAAGGAAGGGAGGGAGGGAGGAGAGAAAGAGAGAAAGGAAAGGAGGGAGGGAGGGAAGCTCTTAATAGTCAAAAAAGATAAGATAAACTGGTTCAGTTCAGTTTCTCAGGATTAAGTCCAATTTCTTAGTATTAGGATGTCAAAATAATAATACAAATATATATATTTTTTTCTTATATGCACAGATATTAAATTTTTAATTTATGTGAGTATACAGTAGATGTATATATCTTTGGGTTACATATTTTGATACAAGCATACAAAGCTTAATCACATTAAGATAAAAGGTATTTGTCCCCTCAAATGTCTATGCTTTGTTTCAAAACATTCAATAGTACACTTTTAGTCAGTTTAAAATGTACAATTATTTTTTTTTACTATAGTCACTCTGTTATGCTAGCAAATACTAGATCTTATTTATTCTTTCTAGCTATTTTTTTATACCTATTAACCATCCTCCCTTCCCCTCAAGCCCCCACTACCAACTACACTTCCCAGCCTCTGGTAAGCATCCTTCTTTTATTTACATGGATGCAACCATTTTAATTTTTAGCTCCTACAAATGAATGAGAACATGTGATGTTTGTCTTTCTGTGCCTGTCTTATTTCACTTAACATGATAACCTCCAGATCCATCCATCTTGTTGCAAATGACGGGATTTTATTCTTTTGTATGGCTTGAAAATGCCCCATTGTGCACAAGCACCACATTTTCTTTATCCATTCATCTACTGATGGACATTTAAGTTTCTTCCAAATCTTGATTATTGTGAATATTACCACAATAAACATGGAAGTGCAGATATCACTTCAATAAACTGATTTTCTTTCTTTTGTGTATATACCTAAGAATGTGATTGCTGGATCATATGGTAGCTCTAGTTTTAGTTCTTTTGAGGAACCTCCAAACATTCTCCATAGTGGTTGTTCTAATTTACATCTCCACCAACAGTGTATGAGGGTTCTCTTTTCTCTAGATCCTCATTAGCATTTGTTATTGCCTGTCTTTTGGACATAGGCCATGTAAACTGGGATGAGATGGTATCTTACTGAACTTTTGATTTGCATTCAAAGGGTGATCCTTTGAATTTCTGCAGTGGCAGATGTAATGTCTCCTTTTCATGTCCAATGTTGCTTATTTACATACTCTCTCTCTTTTTCTTAGTCTGGCTAAAACTTAGTTAACTTAAAAAAAACAACTTTTGCTCTTTGATCTTTTGTATTGTTTTCTTCAATTTCACTTACTTCTGCTCTGATCTTTATTACATTTTTTCTTCTACTAATTTTGGGTTTGGTTTACTCTTGCTTTTCTAGTTCCTTAGGATGCATAATTAGATTGCTTATTTGAAGTATTTCTTTTTTTTAATGACGTAGGCACTTATAGCAATAAACTTTCCTCTTAGTATTGCTTCTGCTGTATCCCATGTGTCCTGGTATGTTGTGTTTCCATTATCATTTGTTTCAATACATTTTTCAATTCCATTCTTAATTTCTTCATTGACCCACGGGTCATTCAGGAGCATTTTGTTCTGACCTAACATATGGTCTCTTCTTGAGATAATCTTTGTGCTGATGAAAAGAAAGTGTATTCTTCAGCTGTTGGATAAAATGTTCTGTAAATATTTATTAGGTCAATTTGGTCTATGGTGTAGATCAAATCCAGTGTTTCTTTGTTGATTTTCTATCTGCAAGGTCTATCTAGTGCTAAAAGTGAGGTATTGAAGTCTCCAGCTATTATTGCATTGAGGCATATTTCTCTTTCCTTACCTCTAATAATATTTCCTGTGTTCCTGTGTGTATCTGGGTACTCAAGTATTTGGTGCATATGTATTTTAAAGTGTTATATCCTGAATTGTTAAAATTGTTAATTTAAAGTGTTATATTGCTGCATTGACCGCTTTATCTTTTATGGTGAACTTCTTTATGTCTTTTTATGGTTTTTGTCTTGAAATTTTGTTTCTGATATGAGTATAGCTACTCCTGCTTTTTTTGTGATTTCCATTAGCATGAAATATATTTTTCTATCACTGTATTTTCAGTCTCTGAGTGTCTTTACAGGTGAAGTGTGTGTCTTGTAGAAAACAGGTCATTAGGTCTTTTTTTTTAACCATTCAACCACTCTGTCTTTTGATTAGAGAGGTTAGCCCATTTATATTTAGTGTTACCATTGATAAATAAGGACTTACTCCTGCCATTTTATTATTTGTTTTCTGGTTGTTTTGTGGTCTATTCTTTCCTCTTTCCTTTCTTCCTGTCTTCATTTCAGTGAAAGTGTTTTTCTCTAGTGATATGGTTTAATTTTCTTTTTATTTTTTGTGTATCCCTTTTAAGTTTTTCACTTTGAGTTTACCATGAGGTTTGCAAATACTATTTTATAACTCATTATTTTAAGCTGATAACAACTTAATCACTGTTTGCAAACAAATAAGTAAGATAAAATGAGTAAAAAATCTACACCTTAACTTTATCCACCTCCTTTTCTACTTTCTGCCATTTCTATTTATATCTTATTGTACTGTCTATGTCTTTGAATGTTGTTGTAGCTATTATTTTTTATTGGTTCATCACTTAGTCTTTCTACTTAGGATAAAAGTAGTTTATACACCATGCTTACAGTGTTATAATATTCTGTGTTTTCTGTGTACTTATTATTACCAATGAATTTTGTACATTCAGGTGATTATTTATTGCTCATTAATGTCCTTTTCTTTCTGATTGAAGTATTCTCTTTAGCGTTTCTTGTAGGACAGGTCTGGTGTTGATGAATCCCTCAGCTTTCCTTTGTCTGGGAAAGCCTTTATTTCTCCTTCATGTTTGAAGGATATTTTCACCAGATATATTACTCTAGGGTAAAATATTTCTATTTCCATTGGCACTTTAAATATGTCTTGCCACTGTCTCCTGGACTGTAAGGTTTCCACTGAAAAGTCTGCTGCCAGATGTGTTGAAGCTCCTCTGTATGTTATTTGTTTCTTTCTCTTTACTGTTTTTAGGATCTTTTCTTTATCCTTGAGCTTTGGGAGCTTGATTATTAAATGCCTTGAGGCATCGCTCTTTGGGTTGAATCTGCCTGGTGTTTATAACCTTCTTTTACTTAAATGTTAATATTTTTCTCTAGAGTTTGGGAATTTCTCTGATATCATCCATTTGAATGAACTTTCTACCCCTACCTCTTTCCACCTCCTATTTAAGTCCAAAACTCTTAGGTATGCCCTTTTGAGGCTATTTTATCTTGGAGGTGTGCTTTATTTTTTTCTTTTGTCTACTCTGTATATTCTCAAATAGCCTATCTTAAAGTTTACTGATTCTTTCTTCTGCTATATCAGTTCTACTATTAAAAGACTCATGCATTCTTCAGGATGTCAGTTGCATTTTTCAGCTCCAGAGTTTCTGTGGGATTTTCTTTATTATTTCAATCTCTTTGTTAAGTTTATCTGATAGAATTCTGAATTCCTTCCTGGCATTGTATTGAATTTTTTTTTAAGTTTCCTCATAACAGCTATTTTGATTTATGTGTCTGAAAGGTCCCCTATCTCTGTTTCTCCAGGATTGGTCCCCAGTGCCACATTTGGATCATTTGGTGAAGTCATGTTTTCCTGGATGGTCTTGGTAACTGTGGATGTTCATCGTGTCTGGGCATTGAATAGTCAGGCATTTATTGTAGACTTCAAAGACTAGGCTTGTTTGTACCTTCCATTCTTGTACAGACTTTTCCAGGTATTGGAAAGGACTTACGTATTTTTATGTAGCTGAATCTGCTTTAGGGGACACCCCAAGCCCAGTAATGTGGTAGTTATTTGAGACTAGTAGAGGTATTGCCTTGACAGTCTTAAACAAGATCTGAAAGAATTCTGTGGATTACCAGGCAGAGACTCTTGTTCTCTTTTCTTACTTTCTCCCAAACAAATGGGGTCTCTCTGTTCTGAGCAACCTGGAGCTGGGGATGAAGTGACATAACTATCATGGTGCGCTGGGTTAGATCTGAAGCAAGCACAGCACTGGGTTTCACCTATGGCCCTGCTATAACCACTTGCTGGTGACTGCCTAGGCTTTCTCAAGGCCCTGGGGCCCTATAATTAGCATGTGGGAAAGCCAGCCAGGCCAGTGTACTTCCTTTCAGGTGGTCAGTTCCCCTAGGGCCTAGGTGGATCCAGAGGTGCCATATAGGTGCCAGGAACTAGAGTCAAAATCCTTAGAAGGCTACTTGGTGTTCTACCATACTGCAGTTGAGCTGATACTCAACAACAAGACACAGTCCTTCCCACTCTTCCATCTCCTTTCCAAAGGCAGAAGAGCCTCACCATGTGGCCACCACCACTACAAGCCCACGGGGAAAACTGCCAGTCTACTGCCAGTGTTCCCTTAAGGCCCTAGGTCTCTTAAGTTAGCTTTTGGTGAACACTGCCTGGCCTGGAACTCACTCTTCAGGGCCGTGGGCTCCTCTCTGTCCCTGGGAAGGTCTAGAAATGCTGTCAAAGAGCCATCTCCTGGGATCAGGGACCCTAAGAGATCTCTTTGTGCTCTGCACCCCTGTGGCTGAGCTGATACCTAAGGTTCATGACAAAGTCCCCTTTACTTTTCACTCCACTTTTCTCAAGTAGAAGGAGTCTCTCCTCATAGTCACCCCAGCTGGGCATGTGCTGAGTTTCACCTGAAGCCAGCAAAGGCACACGATATACTATTTGGGTATTGCAGCTGGCTAGTCAGGGACCAAGGGCTCTTTAGGTAGCAGAGTCCTGCCAGGACTGGGTCTTTCCCTTCAAGGTAGTGGGTTCCTTTCTTACCCAGGATGTGTCTAGAAATGTCATCCAGAAGCTAGGGTATAGAAAGTGGGCCTCACAACTATGACCAATGTCCTATCCTGCTGTGGCTGAGCTGGTAACCGAGAAGCAAGAAAAAATTCTCCCACTCTTCCTGCTCCTCTCCTAGAGTGGAAGGAAGGTAACTCTTAAGGATCTGCAAGCTGTGCAGCCTGGAGTTAGGGAAGGGGTAGCATCAGCACTGCCCTAGCCACCCCAACTGATATTTTAGTGGTCACGTGTTGTCCAAGTCCACTAGCTCTGAGCCCAGTCCAGCACAGGACTTGCCTAGGAGTTGTATTCCTGGTGGCCTAGGCTAGCTTTCAAGTTTATTTAGGGCCCCAGAGCACTCCAGCCTGAGGTGATGAGGCTTTCAGGAACTCAAGTTCTGACCACTGGGATAGGATATTTCTCTCTTGCTAGGGTTGGTTTAAATTTTCCCTCTGGGCCTGGCGCTATGGCTCATGCCTGTAACCTCAGCAATTCGGTAGGCCAAGGCAGGTGGATCACCTGAGGTCAGGAGTTCGAAACCTGCCTGACCAAATGGTAAAACCCCATATCTACTAAAAGTACAAAAATCAGCTGCGTGTGGTGGCGGGTTCTTGTAATCCCAGTTACTTGGGAGGCTGAGACACGAGAATCGTTTAAACCTGGGAGGAGCAGAGGCAATGCCACACATCTACAACCATCTGATCTTTGACAAACCTCACAAAAACAAGCAACGGGTAAGGATTCCCTATTTAATAAATGGTGTTGGGAAAACTGGCTAGCCATGCGCAGAAAGCAGAAACTGGACCCCTTCCTGACACCTTACACTACAATTAACTCCAGATGGATTAAAGACTTAAACATAAGACCTGACACCATAAAAACCCTAGAAGAAAATCTAGGCAAAATCATTCAGGACATAGGAGTAGGCAAGAACTTCATGACTAAAACACCAAAAGCACTGGCAACAAAAGCTAAAATAGAAAAATGGGATCTAATTAAACTCCAAAGCTTCTGCACAGCAAAAGAAACAATCATTAGAGTGAATGGGCAACCAACAGAATGGGAAAAAATTTTGCAATATACCCATCTGACAAAGGACTTATATCCAGAATCTACAAAGAACTAAAACAGATTTACAAGAAAAAAACAAACAAGCCCATTCAAAAGTGGGCAAAGGATATGAACAGACACTTTACAAAAGAAGACATACATGAGGCCAACAAACATATAAAAAAAAGTTCATCATCACTGGTTATTAGAGAAATGCAAATCAAAACATCATTGGGATACCATCTCATGCCAGTTAGAATGGCAATCATTAAAAAATCTGGAGACAGATGCTGGGGAAGATGTGGAGAAATACAAAAACTTTTACACTGTTGGTGGGAGTGTAAATTAGTTCAACCATTGTGGAAGACAGTGGTCAAGGACCACTGTCAAGGACCTAGAAATAGAAATTCCATTTGACCCAGCAATCCCATTACTGGGTATATATCCAAAGGATTATAAATTGTTCTATTACAAGGACACATGCACATGAATGTTCCTTGCATTCAATACTGCTTACAATAGCAAAGACTTGGAACCAACCCAAATGCCCATCGATGATAGACTGGACAGGGAAAATGTGGCACATAGAATACTATGCAGCCATAAAAAAACAATGAGTCTGTGCCCTTTGTAGGGACATGGATGAACCTGGAAACCATCATTCTCAGCAAACTGACACAAGAACAGAAAATCAAACACCTCATGTTCTCACTCATAGGTGGGTGTTGAACAATGAGAACACATGGACACAGGGAGGGGAGCATCACACACTGGGTTCTGTCAGGGGGAACTGGGGAGGGACAGCGTGGGTTAGGGAGTTAGGGAGCATGGGGAGAAATGCCAGATATAGGTGATGGGGAGGAAGGCAGCAAACCACTTTGCCATGTATGTACCTATGCAACAATCTTGCATGTTCTTCACATGTACCTCAAAACCTAAAACACAATTAAAAAAAAACAAACACAGAGATGGAGATTGCAATGAGCCAAGATCATGCCATTGCACTCCAGCCTGGGCCACAAAGCGAGACTCTGTCTCAACAAAATAAAAATGAATAAATAAATATTCCTTCTGTGGGTGGGTGTCAGCTCAGTTTGGTCTGGTCTTGCTTTCTGCTATAACTGGGCAAAACTGAATTTAATGTCTCACAATTGCTGCACTCTCCTCCTCCCAAGCAAACAAATTTTTGTGTTCTGTGTTGTGGGGCCACTGCTGGTGAATGGAGGAGTGGTGGTCTCAGTGATTAAAGACTGTTTTTACTACCTCTCAGTGCATCTTTCAGAAATATGAAGTTTAAACCAGATACTGTGAATGTTCACCTGATTTTCAGTTCTTACAAAAGCACTTTTTAGGTGTAGCAGTGTCCTTGCCAAGGGTATAATCAGTGGAGCCTTCTATTCTGCCAGCTCTTCTTCCATCTCCTATACTTAAGAGTAATTCTCTTACAAGTTTTAGTTCACGATTAGATTTATAAATAAAGATAGATACCCCTACGTTTAATTTTCAAACGTGTTAATATCCTCAAACCAATATATAAATTTGGGATAGGGTAATAGAAATACTTTCTCTATTACTTAAAAAGATGATACTCAGGAGAAAAGAAATCACATTTGGGGAAATTAATCTGAAATATACACTGTAGTAGAAATGGAAAAATATGTAAAGTAAATATAGCCTTATCAATTTGTCATTTAATTGAATTTTAATATTCTATAAGTTACACGTTCTTAACACTGTTGAAAGATAAAGGGAGAAAAGATACAGCTATGCATGTAACTTGTCATTCAGAAAGGTCTGATCTTCATAGTATAAAATTTCAATTATCTTCAAAGCTACTTGTATAAATCTCAATATTTGCAGTTTATTTCAAACTTTAATGAATTATATATACACATGAGAATTGATATACATATATGCTTATGTATATATTTTTAAATGAAAAAAATTTACCTATAATGAAAGGTTGGAGTTTCTATCTGGATTAATGTCCTACTGTGCCACTTAACAACAGGGTGTACATAAGCAAGAAGTATATCATTTAAGGCTTGAATTTCTCACTTATAAAATGGGGATACCACAACCTACTCTTTTTGACCATTGTATTAAATAAGATTTTTTTAAGGCATATAAAGAGCTTAGCATAGTGCCTGGCACATGATAAATGCTCAATGTTATTGGAAGCTATTTTTTTATTATATCACCTCCATCATTAATTTAAATGAGTTATTATTAAATGGACATTTCCAAAGTAGTCATCATGAAAAAGTATATTTTTTCATATTGAGAAAACATTTTCAGAGTTAAACATGTTTGTTAATATAGTAAGAACCACACAGTCTCTTGGTTGCAGCTCTACAGTCCACTCCCCAAGATACGCTCAGTACGAGAAGTCTCCATTGCAGACAGTGTTCCATCATGCCCTATCATCCAGCCCACTTGAACAACAGGAGAGTCAGGAGAACTTCTTAGCATATGGCACATACTACAGAGCATGCATCTTCTCTAAATCATCTTTGCAAACCCGTGACAGGCCTTCCCATGATGGTTTTCCATTCTTATCTAGTTGGTACTATCTGTAACGGGATTTGATATTTCTCAACCTGTAGTCATTTCTTTGGTTTTTGTAGCATAGACAAGGCAAAAGGAGTAGGGGAAAGACGTGTTGAATGAAAGACTATGCTTAAACATTTTTCACACATTCAAATTGCTTTGCTTTCTAGTTTTCTTTTCTACATTGTATTCTGTCATTTCATTCTCTTCTGACTCAAATGGAAAATTACACACATATTTCTGGCCACATAAGGAAAAATATTTTTTCTACATTAGAAAACTCAAATACCAGTAAATAACTGCATCAGGTAGACAATCAAATAAAATATCTCCTAGTCTTAGCACTTTGTGTACTATACTGTAGTTATATAACTGGTTTTTCAAATAGACAACTCTGCTGTAGAGGTTAAAAATAAAAGTTTTTTTCTTCTTCCACCATGGCTCTCCACTATGCTCAATGTGACCCCAAATCTCAGCCTCAAATATATCTTAAGCACGTTTATGTATTAGAGCAGTCACATTTTCAAACATTTTAAAATTCCAGTTTGATTAAAAAGATTTTAATCTCACATCCAATTCCGTGCTCTCCCTTTCCTTCCCAGCACAGACCTGACCCAAGAGCTATGATCAGTCTTTTCTCTCTTTCCACTTTATCTCCTACTTCTCAACTGTTTCTCTGGCACTTTCCAGGTCACACAAGAAGGAGGAAAACTTCCACTTAGATGGTAACTTTTGCATTTCTCACATGGGTGTTAAATGTTCAACATGATGCATATGATGCTTCTTTCTCTTGTTGGGGGCACTGGGTTCTTTGAAGTCATCTCGTCCCCTAGCAGGCAGTCTTATTGGGTGTGATCTTAACAAGCCTATTCAAACCTATCTGTGTCCACTTGGTTCAGAGTATCCATTTCACATTCCTGGCCTTTAAAAATCTAGAAATATAGGATATTTTCTAGAACTTTTTTGGCCACTGCGTAGCTCAGTATAGAATTGAGGTATTCTAGAAAACCCTGAAGATCAATAGCATCCATACAGGGCATGATAGGTAACCATCTGAATTCTCCGTAGTGGCTGTCTTGCTCCTCTCCTTATTTACCTTGATGGAGAAATGGCATCCCCACTTCTCTATCAACAGCTTGGGTTCGAGGGAGATGCCATAGCAAATCCATCTTCTAAACTGACAACCTTGTTCTAAGACAGCATTCCTTGTGCATGTATGTATATGAGCTGTAGACAGGCAATGAGAAAGAGTCAGAAAATTGGTTTCCCTAATTTGTAGCAAGACTGGTTTTCTTCAGCCATTCTTACTTTAGCATCTGAGATTATATGTGACTCATTCCAAGTTCAGAAAACTGTCGTTTAACTTCCTCTTACAATTTCTTAAGTTGTACATTATCTTCTGACTCCTACAAAAGATTATGCTTTGCTGACATTTGTATTTTCACAGTTCTTATCCATGATGGTTACTTATAAAATTCTCCTGTTCAAAAGTTATGAAAGAGACACAATGAAACTTTATTATAAGATGGGCTGGATTTAAATTGGCTTTGTAAATGGCATTTAATAAGACTTTGAAGTCCAGGCCAAATAGTAATTGGACAGAATTATTTACTGGGGGCAATTAGAAAATTCACATTTGTCAGGCACTGGTGTGTACAGAGAAAAGGCATAAAGCTATGTGGTTTCTACAAAAATATACAAAAAATATAAGACATTCAGCTGAAAGAGTTGGGAAGATCTAAAAGAAAATACCATTAAATGAGCATTATGACTTTTTTCAACCTGATGAATAGTTTAATTATATTTCATAAAATAAATGGTAATCAGTAGAATTAAGAGAAGACACAAATCATGGCAAGCAACAGACCTCTAAGACCAAATCTCAATTGTTAGAAAAAAAGAAGGTAACAGTATGGCTGATATAGAAGACAGTCTTTTTTAATTGTGAAATTACTTTGGTCCCTGCAAGGCTTTTCTACAAGACATACTTAAGGCATAAGTCTTCAGTTTCAGAAGCAATTTGTATGCAGAGATGGTGATTTTAACAACAGGCTTTCTTAAGGAAATCTGGCTAATTGTTAGGCATGTTCTTCTCTGACAAATAGTTTCTCATTGCTGCAAAGATTTCAATGAAGAAAAATGAGGGGCAAAGTGGTGGAAGAACAGTGAAAGGCCTGAGTACAAAATGCCAAAGGCAACGAAGTTATCCACACAGGAGTGAATGTGAGACCCTTAAGTTAGACTTTTTCTCTCTTCCTAGTCCCTGTGATGCCATATACCATTCAGAAATCACAAACCATTTAATTTTCATGTCAACCCTCTACAGTGCTCCTCTAAAGGAGTGTGCATCTCATATTACAGATGAGAAAACAGAACCATAGAATTTCTAAAACATGTACAAAGTTACCTGGTAAATAAAGTGGCAGAGCTGGAATTCTTGCCCAGACCTCACTCCAAAAATGATGCCTCCCAAGTTATCTCTCCTTCCATCCTAATCAGTTCTTCTTGCCTTTTCCTTCTCCCTTTTTTAACAATGAATGTCATATAAAGATTGTTTTACCCATTCTCTGCTTTTAGTTTCTTGTGGATCCATATAAACAAAAAGAATGAGTTGAGATAAATACCATTCATTTTATACACTCACCTATGTTCTTGACTACTTCTACTTATAAGGAGGTTCATAAATCAAAAACTTCTTACATTTCCTGAAATAGCCTAGCAATCTCTTTCACAAATTCAAATAGGGATTTTACCTAGATTTCCAAATTGAAACAAGCTATGGCAAAACTAAAAGCATAATTGTTTGGTACTAACAAAACAATAATATTGGAATATCCAAGAAGGCTTTTCTGTTTCAAGATCATGTATATATAGATTCATGGTGAACGTTCAGTGCTTCTCATAGAAGACTTCACCACTTTCGCTTTTTCAAATTTAAACAGATAATATTAAATAATCTTTATTGATTGTAGTTCCAGGGACTGTAATGAATAATAATAAAAATAACCTTAAGAAGTAGGCATAATTGTTATATCACAGAGACAATGAAAATACAGGTTAAAAAATATTTTCAGCCAAGCAGTGAGAGTGGTAGAACTATGATTCAAGCCCAGATCTTTCTCACTCTTACTTCTCCCTCCCACAAGAAAACTACCATTTGTACATACCACATTTTCTATCCTATTGATAAGAATAAAAGCATTATTTAAACTATTTAGGAAATATCACTGGGTTTTATTTATTTATTTTTTTTGGAGGGGGCAGACTCCTTCAATTTAAATCTTTCTATAAACTAAGCCTGAGTTAGAATCAATTAACTAAAATATTCCTGTGCTACATATTTCAATTTGGTTAGAAAAAATCTTATTTTTCAAATGTTCCTCTTGGCATCTACCTTTGCTATATAAACTCACTCCCTTCCCTCTTTTCATTCTTTGGCAACTTTCTTTCCAAACCAATTGCTGGATAACCATTAAGCTCCAAAATTATCCTGTCCCAGGTCTCAAATAAAGCTGTATTTTCTAAATGAGTGATGTAAGCACCTACTGTAACATAAATTGGAAATTTTTCAGGGAGAAAATATCGGAAATGATTTCATTGTATTTTATTTTGGTTGATTGCTAATTAAAGCATGTTATTAGCGTGACTCACTTTGTTCAACCTACTATACTTACAAGTTCTTTGATATTCGGGCGTGGTTACACTAAGGTAGTTCGGTGTATTTTGTTCATTCTGTGTTTACAAAAATGTTTTCAATGTTTAAGATGAAAAGAGACATGAGTTTATATTTCAACATGCCAGGTAAGACTTAAACAGCTAGGCATTTGCAGCTTGTGGACAAATTATCCATTACATTATCTGCTAATGGAGGAGCTTTGTTCAGAAAGAAATTCAGAAGAATCAGACTTATACCTGCTAAGCATGTGTATAAACTGGATTCTCTAAGCTAATGTGCTCATGACATTTGTCAGTAGTTGTCTAAGGAAGAAGACTCTAGCTGCTTAATCCTGAATTTGAATTTTATTAATTATATTCAAAATATATTTGGTTTTAAAGTAAATGTGTATTTCTCTGGACCCAGCAAAAGCATTTATTAGATATTTGATTATATTAATTTCATGCTTCTAACAAGAATTATAGAATTTTTACACCATAAAGGCTCTGAAAGATTAAGTCAGATCCCTTCAGATCATGAATATGTTGTTTTATAAAGGGCTATAATTAAAATCAGTGGACTCCAAAGCGTTAACTGCAGAGATAATAACCATGTGCCATCAACTTGAAAAGAAAATGAATATGCATGGGTTTCACCGATTATCTGCATGTAATTAGGAAATTTAAGCCAATTGGAATTAGAGTGCCCAATTCAAACATTTGTCCACGACAAAAAAACACTGCCTGAGATGCAGCTATTAAATCCTGAAGGTTTCCATTACTGGATCTCATTATGTCTAGTAAATTTTTTTTAATTTGAGTAGTTGTTAATTATACACATATGCTATTAAAACACAGTGAACCATAATTTGTCTTGTGTCATTTACTGTTCATTAAAATTGGAGTTAAGGTAAAAAAAAAAAAAAAAAAAAAGATCTTATTTCTTTACATTAAATCCAACATGAGCTATCTTGCCTTAAAAATAAATTAGCAGCAGTAAGAAAACCTCAAGGACTGATTTCAAGTAATAAAAAAATTTTTTAAAACTTACTATTAGTTGAAATTACTCAAATAGTTTCAAAAAATGAATAAATAAATTGAATCCAACAACAGAAGGCCTTCTTCTGCTTTCTTACTTTCTCAAAATGGAAATTTTCCCCAAAATGTTCATCTGTTTGATTGTTTTTAAATTTTTTACTCAGAAAGTTAAAACTTTAAAAATCGAAATTGGCAAATTGTTTTTGAAAACTAAAAATATTAAAGATGTGAAACAATACTACCAAAGCTTCAACAGTTTTGATTTCAAATAGTTACTCTGTTTTATTCTATTTTAAATGGGCTTCCAGATGGTCACTAGAGAGCATAGAGCTTACTCTAAAACTGTAATCTAGAGTTTCTGTGCACCCCCTTTTTTTAGATGATATTTTAGGGTTGAATAAAGTAGAAAAGGATCTCTAATACCTAGTCTTTCCACAGAAACCTATAATCATACAGATGATGTCCTCAAAGAAGATGATTCAAAGCCCTAAATTTAGAGTGTGAATTTAGTCCAATTTAATAGACAAAGTACTTTGTCTAGTATACACTACCTATGATATTAATTTAATGTGAGTTTTCAGAGACAAATGTGAAGAGTGTATGTGTGTGTATGTATGTGTATGTATACTTTAAAAAAAACTAATACTCAGATGAGTAATAGCATGATATCAACAAATTAATATCTTGCATTCACTATTCATTTGAATGTGCTTTCATGGTCACAATATTCAGAAGTCTGAGATTAGCCAAAAAGGGAATATTTGGAAACATGGTTCCCTGTCCTTTTACATATACAGTTAAACCACCTCTCTTCTTGTGTGTCTTACCTATAGCATTGACTAGAAAATAAATTTAGCCTAATACTATGTAACAGTGGCTTTTTTTTTTTTTTTTTTTTTTTTTCTGAGACGAGTTTCGCTCTTGTTACCCAGGCTGGAGTGCAATGGCGCGATCTCAGCTCACCACAACCTCCGCCTACTGGGTTCAGGCAATTCTCCTGCCTCAGCCTCCTGAGTAGCTGGGATTACAGGCACGCACCACCATGCCCAGCTAATTTTTTGTATTTTTAGTAGAGGCGGGGTTTCACCATGTTGACCAGGATGGTCTTGATCTCTTGACCTCGTGATCCACCCGCCTCGGCCTCCCAAAGTGCTGGGATTACAGGCTTAAGCCACCGCGCCCGGCCCCATAACAGTGGCTTTTAAGGCATGTGATAAGGCATACTGTTACTTCACAGTTTGTTACATGTAGCATTAACAATGACTGCTAATACATAATACATGATCTGTTTGCTGATGATATAAATTGTCATATTTATAATTATTCCTTTAATTGCTTCATTTTTCTCAATGAATTCCATGTGATTCCTTGAATGAGAGAAAAATGGGTATCCAATTCCATGCAATTCTGAGGGAATCCAAGCAATGACTCCACATATGAATAGTCCTCAGTACGTATGTAACAGTGAAAGGATAAAGATTGGTAACTGCTGCTGCATACTCCTATACTGGTAGCAGCTGCATGTACTTGAGCAAGAGAATTGTGTTCACGGAGAAAAGTGACAAAGAATACTAAATTTTGGATCCTGACAAATAAAGGTTATTTATTTCAATGGAGCCACTTATATATTCACAGGTTTTGCTCATCCACCTTTCTGGCCCAAGGAGAATTTTTTTTTTTTCTTTCCAGGAGTATATAAATTCCACTTCAGTTTTTCTGGTGTATAAAAGGCTGTGTGAATATCCACCAGTAATTAATAGCCTTTCATTCAAGTAAGTAATATATGGGAGTGAATTTATTGTTTATGAGTATATCAATATTGTTTAAAAACGATATGCAGAGACAGAAAGGCAACGCTGAAGTGTAAAATTGCTAATGCAGGCTCATAGCCTGGAAAATGATTCTTTTAATAGTTTTCTTCATTTAACAGTTCTTCATTTGAAAATGTTCCCTTTCAACTGCAGATTTTGTGGTTTGGGGCACTGAAGGGGAAATTTATTTCTTTGACACATTTATTCTTTTAATAGTTATTCATTTGAAAAAATTTCACTAGATGCCTATAAATTATACAGTTTGCAGAGAGATTCATTCTTGACAGATTTTTTAAAAATGTTTATTCATTTAAGTAGGTTCTCACTCCATGGAATTGTTGCTAAGGTTCAAAAATAAAAAATGAAAAAACAAACAACAAAAAAATCCTGGAGTTTCCTGGGGGTTCTGGAAAGGCAGCAATGCTAATCTTTACCCGTGGCTTTTTCAGTGGCTCTGTAAGCCCTGGAATAAGAATCACATCATTAGCGAAGAGGTGAAAAACAATTTGAAGGACAAAATTTACCTAATCATTATTAGATGTTCTTAGCTAGTGTGTTATTATTTAGAAATTGCTACATAAAGCATTTTCAAGAGGCATAGTGCCGTAAGTGGTCACGAAAAAAAAAAAGGTGTATCAGCATCTGTCACATAGATTTGAAAGTAGGGTTTTTCTGTCACCAATATTTTGTGTTAATCTTTAATACGACCATTCTGACTTCAGACAAACTTTTGACTTCTTTCAGGATTTTATCCAACGCAGGTTGGGAGTTTTCAATTTCCTCACTCTCCACCCATTTTTATCCACAGTTCCAAAGACAGCGCCCACCAACGTAAGTGGAAGAAGTGGAAGAAGGCATGAGTTAGTCATTGCCTGGGAGGTAAGAAAAACACATCCTCTCACAAATCACTCCAGTTGTTTGTTTGGCTTAGTGTGGTATTTAATTATTTGATGATTAAGCAGTCCCCTTGACTTATTTAGAGGCTAAAAATAGTAGGAGGAAGGAATTAACTACTGCTGAATAAATGCCATCTCATTTAACCCATACAACCATCTTAATAGTTGGGATGATTTTCTTCATTTTACAAATTATGAAACTGAGGCACAGTTAAGTACTTTCTCTAATAAACAGAATTGTGACTTTGATTACAAAATTTGTGTTATTTTGTCTATCATATGGCCTCCAATGTGTCATTTGTCAAAGAAAAAGAGTAGAGGTGAAGAGAACATTTATTTTCCTTGAAGCCACCTTCCTTTTTTGATGTTAAATAACCTTATTGTTAAATATAAGTATGTAGCTCACAGAAATTCTGTCTTAGAATATACAGAAATGGAAATGTCTGTTAGAGCAAATAGATTAAGTCCCTGACAATCTCTAAGAATAATAAGAAAGTGTACAGAGGTATCTTTTTCCCCACTAAGAATTCTTCCATGGACACATCATCTGTCCTATTTTTCTGTACATTCCCCTTTTTTTCAACAATACTTCTTACGTTGTTTTTGATGTCTACAGAGGTATTAACTTCCCAATACCTGACCTTTACTGAGACCAAACTCTCTATATGGAATTGCCTTTCCATGTAAGCTTTAATATAATGAGCTTTGTCTCTCTTCCACCACTTAATACATGGCTTTTCTCCATATCAAAATTCAAAGAAAAAAATCTACTTAGCAAATATTTATTGTATATCTACTGTGAAGCACTGTGCCAAACAGTAGCTGGTAACTATCCACAATGACTAGCTAATTAGTCACAATTACTCTTTTCCATAGTGTGTAGTTAAAGCCCATGTAATAAATTCAAACCTAAGCCATATAGCACAAGCTTCCTGAACAAACACCATAGCCCAGTTTTTTCATGTCGGTAACCATAAAAGCAATTGCAAGGCATACTAGAAGAAAGTTTTTAACATTGCTGTCTCTTACATTTGTGGACTAAAGGGTTCTGCAGAGCATTACCAGTGACAAGACATTCCCAACCACCAGACCATAGTGCAGTTTTCCCCAACATATTAATCCAAAGATCTTCATTTTATATACATGACTAATTGGAGCAAATTTGTTTCACTTGAAAAGTTTTCACTTCTCTTGAGAGTTTTGTACATTTCGACTGATATAATTTTTCTTCTTTTACCTTTAAAGCTTTTTAACTTTCAAAAAAATGCCAAAGTGATTGTGCAATTTTGGCTTCCAATGTAGTATAAAGATTAGAGATTCTCCATTTCTTAAGCATTTCTCTTCATTCTCCATTTGATATTCTCCATTTTTACTTAAAACTCTGGAGAAAGTAGATTTCTAATCAGTCATTTTTGCTGATAATTAATTACATTTTTCTTCTTTAGCCAGTATCTGAAGAGTTTCAGAATGGGGAAGGCTTTGGCTATATTGTGGCTTTTAGACCCAATGGAACACGTGGCTGGAAGGAAAAAATGGTGACATCCTCTGAAGCTTCCAAATTCATTTATCGAGATGAAAGTGTCCCTCCTCTTACTCCTTTTGAAGTGAAAGTTGGTGTTTATAACAATAAAGGAGATGGGCCTTTTAGTCAAATTGTGGTCATCTGTTCAGCTGAAGGAGGTCAGTTCTTTTACTTCTATTATTTTTATGTAACATTTTGTTATACAAATAATCATTGTTGTACATATATTAGAAAATACAAGTAAGACAAAATAAACTCATTCATAATAAACTTTTCAGATATATATTTTCCAAACTTTTTTCTAAATTTATTTAATTAAAAATTGATTATTCCACACATGTTGCTTTATGTTTTTCATACCCTAACAATATATGGCAAACCTATATCCATGAAAACAACAATACTGATAATCACTGCAGGGTAGTCCTTTCTCTGGATGAACATTAAAGCAATCCTCTTTGATTTGAAATTTAGATACTTTTATATTTTTTCAATATATATGTGAATTAGATTTAAATAAATACTTCCTTTATATGACAAATATTTATTTCTAACCCTATACATAAAGCACTGTACTAATAAAGAAGTTTCAGACAGGGCTTTCTGTTGGAAGCTTTTTGAACACATCACGAAATCCTATGACAATCTTATGTAATAGACATCATTGTCTCCATTATATAGAAAGAGTAATTGACTTTCAGAAAAATTAAAGAATTTGCTAAAGGTTACACTGCTTATAATTGAGAATTAAATCCAGGTTTGTCTAACCACTACTCCTTGATTTTTGTATAACATGCTGCCTTCATATGCATAACCATGTTTAATTCACGAGATACACCTTGTAAGTAGGCAGTACCAAGTAAACATTAGACCTGTTTTACAGATGAGTAAACTGAAAAATGGTTACAGGGTAGAGCTAAAGTGGAAGCCCAGCTTTCTACATCAAAGTTCCTGAGTTGTTTCAAGTTTTAATATAAAAATGCAATTTTCTGAGTGAGAGAAAGTATAATAATAGATCTAACCCCCTAAAGTTAGCCTTTTCTCTTAGTCCTTCTTCTGTTCAAATGCAGAATTTCAATTGACCTTGCAAGTGGGGAAAAAAATGAGAAAAGGGAAAAAAACCCTAATGTTTCCAAAATTGACAAACGACAGAAAATGTTCCACCAAAGGCAGCATTCGTTTTACCCTCCCACTAAGTGTGGTAAATATAAACTAACCCTTTTACTTCCTCAGTGCCCACACATAGGAATTCAACAGCTCCAGAGTATTATTAATCATTTTACTACTATGAACTTCATGGGGGGGTGGATATAAATATGGTCATGTGAATATTAAAAAATGATAATATTTATGTTAAATGTAATTTTTCAATAGTAAGCTGCCTTGTATTTTCATAATATAGAGCCAAATTTTCAAGGAGAATCAGAAAGTTTATCCTAGCATAAGAATGACCAGGGACATGAAGAATCTAGTAATGACAAGAAACTATAGACATTCTGATGAGATATTCACTCATTACACTTAGCAGCTCAGATTTCTGATGTCTTTTCAGATAAAGATAGTATACCATGTTACTTACGTTATCGAATTTAAAGCTTAAAACAAAATATGATGTTGGAATCTGAAGCCCTAATCTACATTTCAGGAAACTGAGTCTCAGAGAGGTTAAGCAACACGTTCAGATTTACATCAGTAAGTGATAGTTACAAGAACGGATAGTAAGTGACAGAGCTGGGATCGTAACCAGGTCCATATGACTTGAAAGTACATTTTTTAACCACTACACTATACTGCCTCATCAGGAATGTATATAATAATGGTATTTTTATTATTTATTGCTCCAAAGATCTATTTTGAAGTACATGTGTTATGCAGGAAGTGCATGTTCTTTTTCCTTTTAAAATGTTTGAACCTAATTATCAATTACATAGCACCAAAGGTCACATGAGAGATTAATTGGAGAAGTTTGTGAACGTTTTATATAGTAACAACAGCGCTGCCTTGAAGAAATTCAGTTTTGTAAGTTCCTTGTCAACCTTTGTTTTGAAATTAATGTATAGCAGCCACCATGGGTTTCTTTTTTTCCATTATGTTTTCTGAAATTTCAAATGGCTTGCCTTCGGAGAGTTCTCTTTCAAGCTAGATAGAAAATATGCATATTTTTAAAGACACTGAGGTCGTTCCTGTAACATATTTCACAGTAACATAACACTTCATTTATTTTAGTCAACTGAAGTATGAAATATACTAGGCAAATTAAATCTGGATAGAGTCCTTTGATATGACAACAAAATTCAAGCATATATTTGGTATTTGCTCACTAATTAAGTTTACGAATTTGGAACTTTATATGTAAATATGAGTAAAGTGTTAGCATCATTACAGTGTGTCAACCAAAAAAGGCAAGACAAGGGAAAAGAAAAGCATTCACCTGAAGTCAGCAGAACCTGAGTACAAGTCTGATCACACTGAACAGACCATCTTAGGCAGTTTATTCACCTCTCTGAGCCTTAGCTTTCCCACTTTAAAAATGAAGGTCTCAGAATAGAACATCTCTGGAATCCCATACAAATCTAAAATTAAAATTCTGTCAATGTATTCTATATTCTAAAATACTCTTCTAGCCAGGAGCAGTGGCTTATGCCCATAATCCCAACACATTAGGAGGCTGAGGCAGGAGGATTGCCCATAATCCCAACACATTAGGAGGCTGAGGCAGGAGGATCACTTGAGCCCAGGAATGTGAGGATGTAGTAAGCTATGGCTATGATGGCAGCACTACACTGCAACCTGAGAGACAAAGCGAGACCATGTCTCTAAACAAATAAATAAGTAGATTAAAATAAAATAAAACTCTCTTTTTAACAATTTTCCTAGTACAGTTAGAGATAATAGATCAATACAATCAAAAGGGGAAACCAACATCCTTTTTCAGTCACTTCGCAATTTCCTTTACTTAAAAAGGAGTGCGCATTTCAAAGATTAAATCTTTTTTTTAAAAAAAAAAGTAAAGGCCTGTAATAAACTTGTAAAATAATATATTACACTCTTGCCAGTGCAGGTTTCTCCCACTAGGTCTATGGATGTTCATACAGCTTCACAGTGTGTCTTTCTTCATAATACTCTTGCCCAAAGCCCAACTAATCTTACTGAGATGGTATTTCTCCATAAGACAGATCCTACTTCTTTATTCTTCCATTAACCCAATCCACTTGTTTATCACCTCAAAATCCCTCCATATTCTTAGATACAGTAAAGAACCAGAGGAGTGAGACTGCCTTTCTATTTCTGCTTATGGGCTTAGTTCTTCCTCTTCCTTTCAAGATTAGTAGCTACATGCCTTAAGCACTGTGAAAAAGCCACCTTTTCACAGGTGACACCAAGCTGGGAAGAAAAATGTCAAATGCAGCTACCAGAATTTATGTTATTGGGAGGCAAGCACAGAACAGAAAAAATTCCAAGGCACACCTTACAGTACTACTTCTCAACGTATTTCCCACTGGAACATGGAGGACAGATGACATTTGTACCCAGAATAAATGTTTATGTGAATTCTCCATTTCTCTCTATCCCTTTCTTTCCCCCTCAATAAAGCACATGAGAATGCAAATAAAATTACATTATTATAGAGAAAACCTTGAATTGACATGTTTTTCAAAGAAATAATCATTTACAAATGTGGATGCTTGGTCAATCAATCACGAGGGATATGACCTTAACTCTCACAACTCTGAGATTCACTGTTGCTCTAGAGTACTGTCAGAAAAGTTTCAAATGGTTTCTCTGCTGACACCTGTAAGCCTCTGAAACCTTTCCATGTTGCCACAACAGAAGTAACCCTTAATGACACTGACAGTGTCAAGCAGCATCTGACATAAGCCTGAAAATAGAGATATTTGCCTTCCAAGATATCCAGGTACCCTGCATGCGTGTCAAATATCTTTACCCTTTACACCAAGCAAGGATTATGTGCATTCCTAACCATGACTTCAGACCTCTAGGGTATACAGAATTCTATACAATACCCTAATTTTGGAAACAACTTCATTTGTTTTTTTTTTTTTAAAAAAAGTGAAGTTTCAAAGTATCTCAAAATACATGGTCAAACTGACGAAAATTCATTTTTTTCCAAGATAAAAAATTAAATTGGCTTTTGCTTCCACATATCAAGAAATAATGAATATTCAAACACACCCATTTTCCACTTAGTTCTTCTCACCATCACTTTGGAAATGAAAAGACCCGGACCATTCAATTAAACCTAATAGAAAAACAGAAGAAAATTTGATACAGTTAATTATAGGTTGAAAGATTTATTTACTTGTGATGTGCTTTATCCTTTTCTAGTTTTGTTTTTTTGTTTTTTTTTTTGTCTTTTTCCTTGTCTGTAAAAAATGCCCTGCTCTTATATTTGTTAAACCTAAAAAGTCTGTTCTTATTTGCGGAAAATGATATACAATTATCTCATTGCAAGTGGAGCTGCCATAGCTCAAATTAAAGCCTAACATTTTTAAGGTGTTATTCTCCAGATTCATCCTTAGCTGAAACTGAGCTCAGTGGGATTTATGTGAACTTGAAAATTAATAAATTGGCATATTAGTTGTAAAATATAAGAAATAATTTCCTGTCTTTTCCAGATGATCTATTTAGATTCGTGCCATAAAAGTTCAACTACATCTTTCTTCATTGAATTTTTAAATAATGAAACCATAACCCTTCTCTTAAGGAGTTTATTAAACTCTCCTTTCATTAATGCTGTTGCTGTAGGGGTCTCTTGGGAAGGGATCTCTTGGGAAGTCAGACGTATAATCAATATTACAAGCACATATCCCAATATTACATGAAGAACTCCAGCTGCTAGGTCACTTAATACAAATGTATCATCTAAATTCATGAGCATGGTAATGCTGTTCAACATTTTTAATCTAACAGAAACAAACCTATCAATCAGCCTGTCCACTGCATACCCCAAGATTACAGTGAAGGAGTTAGCCATGGCCTAATTAATATCATCACAAGTAATGGGGAAAAAAAAAGAGATCTCCTTCTAAGTCTTAGATTCCACTGGATATAATGCTAGCACAGTCTCAGAAATAAGTTCCTGAACTTTTATTAAATTATCACAGTGTAATAGATTGGAGTAAGAGTGGCATAAAACATCCTGTGATTTAGAGATCGGGAGAATTTGAGAGATGCCTGAATATGAACTGACTGAGGAGTTGCTGTGCAGCAGTGGTTCAAAATTACCAAGGAGTCTGTGAAACAGAAATCAGAGGAGTTGACAGTGAGTCTGTGGCAGGGTTAAGTGGCTGATGATGGAGGTCTAGATGGTTTCTGGCAAGCCCTAGAAATAGAGAGCCCAGCTGGGAAGCCCAACACCAATATTACTGAGAGAAGTTAGATGTGGAGGGCCAAGGGGAAAAAGAGAAATAGAAAAGGAAAAAGCGTTAGGTAAGTGTAACATAGACATAGGCACAGAAGCAGCAAAGTGTGGTGCTCAGGGTCTGACTGCCTGTGTGTGTTCAAATCCTCCCTCCACATTTAAGCAGCTGTGGGATCTTGGGTAAGTAGCTTAACCTCTCTGCCCCTCAACTCCTTCATCTGAAAAAATAATAGGTTGTTGAAAAGATTAATTAAGACATGTAAAGAATTAAAAACGGTTCAGAAAACAGCAGCACCTCAATAAATGGCAATTAGTATTATTTTGAGCTATCCCTTCATCTATTTTGTCTCTTTTTTTGTTTGCTTCTAATCTTATTCTACCCATTCCTCTGTCAGTTATTTGGAGGCAACAGGGCAACAAAAGAAGGAACTATCTATCTTATGTTTTCTGTAAAACTTCTTCTGTGACTCAAAATGGACTCTAGGAGATGAAGAATGAGCCCTCCTCGTTTTTTATGCCAATTTAAAAACAGAGGAAAGAGCATCTGAGACCCAAGTTCTACTTGGAGCTTTTTCACAGCTAAAAGCAAAGTCTAGATAAATCACTTTTCTAATCTGCAAAATGAGAGCATGGATTTAAAACACAGGTACACAGGTTCATTACTCCAAAGCATGTAGGAGTGAGGTAAGAAACAAAAATAAATAAAGTCCACCCTGTGTGAGACAATAGGAAGTGGGGGAAACTCTGGCATATGTAGAAGCACTGCTGACCCTGATCGGCCAGCACTGAAGAATTCAGGCTTCATACCATCTTCTTCCCTACTCCCCGCCCCCAGAGAAGCCAGAAATTCTTATTTTCAAATATTGGCTTAAATTAATTTGACACATAATGTAGACAAACAAAACATGACTGAAGACCCACTGTCCTTGCATTTGTGACTTTGGAGCTAAGTGACTACTTCCAGAGTCCTTTCTAGTTGTAACTTTCCATCATTCACTTACGATGGGATGCTCAAAGCCAACAGCCAATTCCAATGCGAACCAGACGTTCTGTAATCCAGTTAGTTACTTCTGTGTGCAAACCAATTTTTGATCCGCTTGAAAATGTACACTTGGGTATAAATAGTACATACTAAAATTTCTGGGACTATCTGACAGGTTACTTTTTATACATAATGAAATTTCTAATTCAGGGCCACATACTTTAATTTCTGATACCATTTAGGGGTGTTCAATATTTTGGCTACCCTGGGCCACACATAAAATACACTAACACTAATGATAGGTAATTAGCTATAAAAAAAATTCAAATTACCGAAAAGACTCATAATGTTTTAAGAAGTTTACAATTTTTTGTTGGGCCACATTCAAAGCTGTTCTGGGCCATATATGGCCTGTGGGCAGCAGGCTAGACATGCTTGATTAGATTAAGAGGGTGAAAAAAAATTTTAATGACTCTTCAGTTCTTGTTTGATTAATTCACTGTCATTCAACTATATGAAATTATAATATGCAACTCCACAAAATCCAACTGTGAAATGTAGGTTTGATATAACCCTGATTTAAAGACCTCATAGCTTTTAAATAGAAATTAAGGTGATTCTTTCAGAAGTACATTTCTGAACATTTTTATTTACTTTTACTTTAACATTTTTTTAACTTTCTAAGAAAGACTTAAATTGTACAGTACTACTCAAAGCTGATAGAGAAATAATTCCTTTCTTTGGAGATCAAGAGATATGGAAAGACTGCTACCCAACCACATGTTTTGTGCTTCTGAAATTATTTATCTCACTGCAATCTTCTTTGACAAAGTGTAATTGTTTCAGCAATATAAAAGCTGAAAGAAGGCATTTGACACACAAATCTCTGCAATGCATTTATTTTGAAGAGAAGTAAAACTGCTACTGAATAGCAAATGATATTCAAAGTGTAGCTTCCTTTGAAATAATCTATATTCCAAATCCCAGATATCAAGTTGTACACACCTCAGAAATATCAACATTCTTTCATTTACTTGCAACATCAAAAATTTTAACTCCTACTAAATAGCAATGGGGAAAAGATATCCATTGCAAGTCTCCTAATCAAAATTCTAGGATAAGATAGAAGATTTTTTCCAGAATACATGTTTTAAATTGGGTAGATGCACAAATAATAGGGAGTTGGAAAGTGAGATAAGGGAAAACACTGAGAAAAATGGAAAATAATAAAAAATATTCAAAAGGTGACAGAATAAGAGATTACTATTTATACCATGGCAGGAATGAATGTCAGTTTCTGTGTAAAAAGTAATGTGATTTGCCAAAGCACTTTGAGATGACACAAGTATACCATGTGTTTTCAACAGAGTTTTGGCCAAAAGAAAATCACTGCTTATTGAAAATATGGACCAACCAAGTCTTCTGCAGGCTCCTTTTAAAGTAACAGGGAAGGTATTTTTTGACTGGTATTTTTTGACTAATAATATATAAAAACATTCCAAACACATGTATGACTAGCTTCATTTAGAAAAGAAGGACCTCAGAGAATAATTACGTCTTCCATGTTTGCTTTTTAACATTTTTATTTAGAACTCAGTCTTTGCTATATGATCCCCTAATGAAAAAACAAAACAAAACAAAAATGTCATAGATGAGGCTGAGCTCTAATCAGTGTTAAGGGGTATCAAAATTTCTACAATTTTTATGGGGTAGAATTTTTTTAACGGTCTTTGTACAGAATTGTTTGAACTAACGAATGGCCTTTATTCTGCCATTTCATTTAACGTGTGTTTGTGACACAGTATTTATGATTCAGCCATGTCAATGCTAGAAATATTTTGTTCCTCACATCAAGTGCAGTCTCAAATAAAATGCACTTTTTGATGGATGCCAGTCAGAGATTGTGTATTTCAAAAAAAAATAGTGTGAAAGGTCACTGAATGTAGAAACAAATGAAAAGGTGGTTTTGAGCCAAAGCACTGAGCCCTTCAGGGACTTTTCTTTTCCACCTGTACCTGTCTTAAAAGTCAATGCATGCCTTTTAAATATCATGATTCATAACATATTCCTGGTATAATCAAGAAAATGTAGTTTTGTGGTTAGAACAACAAAAAGTATCTAATGAAATTTAGATACTATTTATGCCTACACAGAATCAAAAATAATAATAATATGGTATTTTGTGAATGAACATTTTCAATGCCGAGCACAGTACAAAATATTTTATATGTACTATTCTAATTAAAACCAACCTTTAAATCTATTTGATAAATATTCTCATATGGTCATGTTATAGATGAGGGAACCAGAGCTTAGAAAGAGATAAAACAACTTACCTACAGGTAAATAAACAGGTAAATAAATTTTTAATGCAAAAAGCAACAGCAAGAAAAAAAGTAAAGCCTGACTTCCCAGTCCATTTTTATAGTCATTAGGATAGACTGGCAGAAAATTTAAATTCTCCAGAAATGTCTTAGCTAATCCAAGGACAGATGTCTTTGCTTGTCTTGCTAGATTTGTCATTTGTCATTGGTAAGGTATTGATGAGACTTGACCCATGTAGAGAAATCCAAAAGGATCACCTTCTTATTTTGTTGTGTTTTTCATAACTACCACAGGACTTCATTTCAAAAATAAGGTAAGAAGAAGTTAACACCTGACAGACTCAGGTGCAATGCTTTGATAGAGATAACTTTTTGTAATTGTGGTTTATTTTCCTTCCTACAGAACCCAGTGCTGCTCCCACAGATGTCAAGGCGACAAGTGTGTCTGTGTCAGAGATTCTCGTTGCATGGAGACACATTAAAGACAGTCTAGGAAGACCACAGGGATTTGAGGTATGAACAGAAGGATGAAAAATAAGCCTTATTACTTCTCCTGGCATTACATTCTCCTAAAGAGAGGTCTTGGTGACACTTCATAATTTCAACAGAATTTCTTTGAAATTTTGCTCTATGTTAAGGAAACTAAGAAATACCATTTAACTGACATGTATTATGTTGCTCATTAACTGGTTTATTTTTCAGCACAGTAGCTTCCATACCACTATGCAAAGATTTTTTTAAAAGATGAAAATAGAGTTTTAGACAAAAGCTGGAGCTACAGGTGGATATTTAATGGTATCTAATTTACTGGTCATTTAAAAAGTATTTATGTCTTCCTTTATAATGACCTAATGTATAAATATAAGTTTTCTTTTGTACTTTCTTGGTAGCTCTTACCTCCAGTACTGAATTATCACATTTTCTTGGAACTTAATGGTCTGTATTGTATCTATGTATTCAGATAGGTTGTTGGTCCCTTAAACACTGCTATTTTTAGACAGTTATGCGAGCCTTATAATGGTGAACATTTCATATCAAACGAGTAGCTTCAATGAAATTTTAGGCTCCACAGAGGCTAACAGATTGCGCATAGTCTGTGAACATGAATATTCTATGATAACAAGATTCTGCTTCTCACACAGCTCTTGTTCTTGTTCTTGCCTTGTTTGGCTGGTCAGGGATAGGAATTAGGGTGATAATTTCTAAAAGACAAAAATAATTGCACCTAACCCCAGACTTTAGTTACATCTAAAAAATTTTATTCTTACTTTTCCTCTGCTTCAGTTTCCATTAAGAAAAAATCATCTTGTGTTTTAAACAATGATCATGTACAGGACTTGTACACTAACATAGCCTCCAGGCTGAAACATATTTTTATTTCTGTTTGAGTTTTCAAATAATGCCTGATAATTATTTGATTAACATACAGCTGGCATTAGATAATGATTTCTGTGATAAAGAATTTATACAAGAACAATTTATGGGAAACCATTACCCACCTATACAATATCGTGAACTTACTTCTACAATCTAGTTTCAGTTGATTATTTGGAATAACTTAGTAAGTATCTCATTATGATTACATGTTAATGTGATGACTATTTCTGTTTCTCCCAATCCACACTTCAGGGACCATGTTTGTTCATCATTAAATCTCAGCAAATGATAGTATATATTCTTGGCCATAACTGGCCACAACAAATATGCATTGAATGAATGGATGTTTGCAGCACAATTAGCCCCTTTTTATCCAACTGTAAAAGACACTGTGATGGTTTCTCCAGTGTTCCTTCTCTGGGACCATGTGCCTCCCCCAGCTGCTGTGAGGGTTGACTGCTAATGGTTCTCAGCTCCCCCTCTAGAAAACTGTCCTCCACTGAGGAGAGCTGCTTTGCTTGGAAAGTGACCTCTCCACATTTAGTCAGCCTAAGATCAATGACCAACTGATGCTGGTCTCTTACCTCAAGGAGGAAACAACTTTATAGTGCAGTTTGTGATACAGAGCCTTGCTGTGTATGTCGGGCCAAAGCCAGATTACCTGGAACCACATTCTTGCTCAGCTCCCTCTAGCTCCCCATTCTAAGTTCCTCCCTTTTTAATAGATTTTACCTGTAAGCATCCATATAATAAATAATATGCACCAAAATCCATATCTCAAATTCTGATTTTGGGGATCAACCTAAGATAACTACATTAGTGTGAATTCACTCTAAACCTGGGGGCAGATGTCTGGTGTGCATGTTTTCAGAAAGCCACAAAGTATATTCTGTGCATGGAAGAGCAACAACCCAGGCTCCTATATCTCAAAGAGATGCTCCCTTTGTATTATCAGTCACCCTGAAGCATTTTTTTTTTTAACCTGACCTAAAAGCATGACATTCAGATAATCATTCAGTTATGATTCACTGTGTTGACATCTCTCTGCGAGGTCTTGCAGAGATCACATGGGATTTAGATTTGTGCACAATTCTTCTCTTCCTAAATATAAATCATTCATCTTTTAATTCTATAAATATTTATGTAGACCTATGAAGTACCAGACATTGAGTTAAATGCCAGAAACAAAACAATAAGCAAAATGAACTTGCTGCTCTTGTGAAGACTGTATTGTAGTAGGGAAGGCACACAATCAACAAGCTAAGAAATAAGCCTATGACATTTATTAAAAATATGTGATATAATTTCAGTTGATGATACAGGCTATGCAGAAAAATAAATTAGGGCAAGAAGGTAAGAGTCAGAGAGTCTGATATTTTACAGAAGCTTGAGAAATCAACCTTTCTGTGGTTGTGACGTTTGAGTAGAGACATGATGGAATGAGAGAACAGCAGAGAGAATATCAAGCTCAAGAGTTCTGAAGTAGTAGCATACTGGACTTCTTCAAAGAACAAGAAATGAATGATTTTGGTGAGAGTAGGGAGCATAGGGAAAGTGGTATCAGGATGATGATGAAGAGATTATCAGGGCAAGGAACAGATTTCTGGGACTTAGGAACCAGAAAGAAGTTCAGATTTCATCTGAAGTATACGAAGTCATAAAGTATTTCTAACTAGAAGGGACAAGTCAAGATCTGACATATTTTAAAAGCTCTCTCAATCTAGAAGGTAGAGAATAGACCCTGGGAAGACCTCAGAGAGAACAACAGAGGGGCAACTGTTCCAACGTCAGTGACGATGAGGTTGCTTTCAACTAGAGTGGCAGCAGTGGAATTGATAAGAAGTGCACCTTTTAAAATCTACTTTGAATTGAGGTAAGACAAAATTTGATAGTAAATTACATGTAGGCTATGAAAAAGAGGAGTTAAAGGCAATGGGAGAGATGTTTGACCCAAGAAACTAGGTAAATGACATTGTCATTCTCGGAGATGAGGAAATCACAAAGAAGAGTAGGTTTTAGAGTGAAAATCAGGGATTCTGTTTTGGATATTTGAAATTTTAGAAGCCTTTTTTTAATTTCAAAATAGAGTTTTCAAGCAGGTCCTGAGTTAACAGGAAGATTGGGGATGGAGCTATAACTATAAGAAATCATCAGAATACAAATAGTTTTTAAGTATATACCAGCTGAGATCACTGAATATTTGATAAAGAAGGTACCTGAGAATTGAGCTCTGTGGTGGCCCACTATTTAGAGCTCAACAACAGAGAGGAGAGGCCCTGGCTAAAGAAACCAAGAAGGAGACACTGAAGAAATTCAGAAGCCAAGAGAGTAATTTCAAGATAGACAGAATGTTCCATGGTGTCAAATGCTGCTGGGAAATTCAGAAAGATGAGACCCGAGATTGCCAAATGGATATGGCAATGTGGAGACTGTAAGTAACCTTGATGAGAGAAATTTTATGGAATGCTGATAATCAAGACTTGACTGGAGGTTAAGATCAAGATTACTCAAGAATGACACTCAAGAGCATCAGAGTGCAATGTTTTCACTAAATCAGCTTCTTTCAAAATGATAACTTACCACAAGCAAAAATGGAATATATTTAAAAACAGAAAGTTTATAAGAATGAATGAAATTCTGGAATAATCATCACAATGACCACATTTATGAATTAAATCAACAAAAATTCTGACAATTGACTTCATACAAACAAACCAGGACAGAATCCATCGGCATAGTAACTATACTATTTCATAGTGCATTATAAATTGTAGCTTCAAAATATGGCCTCTTGCTGGCAGAAAACAAAAATTAACATAACATTAATTGGTAAATTCTGTGCTTTTTATAAACAGAACATAATTAAAACTTTATACAATTTTGTAGCTAAACATAATGTTAACTGCTATTTTAAGTACATTCAGCGAAGACTAATTTTGATTTATACTGTTTCATAACTGAATAGCTACATGTAGACTGAATGCTAAATACGATGTAGGTGAAGCTATCAGGATCTCTCTTACCCTCTCTTTTCTGCACCTTTTCCCTTGAAAGAGAGCTCTGCCCCTGTTCTTTACCGAATACATCGGAACTTACTGTTCTCATCTTCCCCACACTTATTTTTCCCTATCAAAAATGTCACTTAGTAAAAGATCTCCCTAATTATTACTAAAATTTAATGACCTCATAAAGATAACAATTTTTCTTACTTTTATCTCTGTTTTTCACTCTGTCCCTACTACAATCCTACCTATATTTACTAATAGTCAAGTTCAGAGCATGGTGACAATTAAACATATATTGAAACAAGGGCATTTGTCACCAAAGCAAAAGTGATCGGTTTCACATTTTATGTGCTTATAATTTCAGTCCTCTGGGTCATTTTTCTAGCCATAATTTCAACCTTCCCTGCAAAGTCTAAAACAGCAAGCTACTATAAAGGCACTATGAACCATTTTGAAAATAGAGAAGACAGTGCTTTCAGCTGCCCCTCTTATTTTTCCCAAATCAGAACATGAATAAGACAGATAAGGTTCTGCTCTTATGAATGTTACATCCTAATGGGGGAAGACAATTTTTAAAAAAAAACAAGCAAACAAATAAGTAATAAGATAAACTCTGAAAACAACACACATAGAGGGTCCGAAGTATGCTACACATAGCAAACCTGGTTCCTGTGATAACAGGAAGAAAGTGAACCACCAGAAAATTAAAATAGTCCGACGGTTAGGTAGAGCCAAGATATATATCGAAACGTGAATTATGAAAATAGGTAGTATTTTAAGTGACAGTGGAAAGCCACTGAGACAATTTAAGGAGGGAAGCCACAATGTCTGATTTGTGTTTTGGTTTTTTTTTTTAAATCACTCTGGCTGCTTTTATATGAAGAATGAAAGGAGGAGAGAAAGGTCAGAGACTTGAAGGGTTATTACAATAATCCAAGCAAGAAATGATGGTGACTTAGACTTCAGCCACAGCAGTGGTGTAGGAGAGAAGCAGATATATTTTAGAGACAGGGCTGGCAGGATTTGCTTATAGATCTGATGTGGAGGAAAGAGAAATGATACTTCTGCATCTCTGGCTTATTCACATAGGTTAACTGTGCCATTTACAAAAAAAAAAAAGAAAAGGAAGCAAACTGAACAAAGAACAGTTGTGAAGGTCAAACATCGAATTCTGTTTGATCACATTGAATTTTTGATGCCTATTAGAAATCTAAGAGGGTAAGTCAGGCAGACAGGAGACTAACATGCCAGTTTGGAGTCAAACTGAAAGAACAGGGCTGAAAACATATAGGTGGCCATTACAGAAGTGGTATTTAAAGCCGTGCTACTGTATGAAAGCATCTGAGGATGAAATTTCAAGAGGAGAGGAGAGAGGAAGAGAGGAGAGGAATGAGGAGGGCTTTGGTGGTCTTGGCACACTCCGCATTTAGAAGTTGAGCTGAAAAGGAGGAATCAGCAAGGAGACTGTCAAGAAGAAATCAGTTCGGTAGCAGGAAAACCACGTATGAATCCAAGAAGTTAAAGGAGTTGACCAAAAAGAGGAAATGGGTCAACTATGCTTGATGCTGCCAAGAGATCAAGTGAAATAAGGATAGAGAAGTGCCTATTTGGTTTACAGGTTACTGGTGATAACTTTCACAGTTAAACAAGTAATCAATATCCCTTATGTAGTCAATTAGTAACTTCAAGTTGTAGATATTTAGTAACCATAATAATGCCACAACTTCTAAAGAATGGTAGGTGGCAATGGAGGGCAAAGGAATGTCATTTCAGAGCTCTTAACCCATCAGCACCTTACTTGATGTGGAATTTCCTGTATCTTGTCAGGACACCAAAGGGTTTTGGTATTCATTCTTGTGTTGAGAATTGAGCTCTCCAATGTTGTTATCGGAAATGGTTAAGAGTAAAACTAAACATCCAAATATATTTTTGTACCACATATTATAATGTGAGTATCATTAGTCACTGCAGAAAACTCTTGTAGCCTCAAACCATGAAAAACAGTCAAGATGAGACTTTATATGGGGTTTCCCTGGATGTACCAGGCATTATAAGGGAGGTAAATGAGAAAGAAGATATAATTTCCAAAGTCATGTACAGATTTATTTCCTTCTAGAATATGTTTTCTGTCAAGTCCATACGCATATTCCACTTTGAAATTTATGACTGTCCCTCTGAAATACGTAGTAAGATATTAACTAATGATAACACCTCGATGCATTCTCCTTAATAATCAAACTTGAACTTTTTGTGATTCAGGTGACTTTGAAATCTCTGTATTTTCTTCTCCACTAATTGGGGGAAGCTACACTTAAGTAAGGGTCATTTAGAGGGAAGATGGACATCATTAAATGTAGTAAGCCTCCTGCAGATTGCTATCATTAGGCTCTCCCTTGCCACTACAGACTCTTACTGCAGGTTCTCCAGATCTGGTTGCAGCCTGACTGATTATAACCCTAAGCTGGCAGTCAAATTTCATCTCACATTCCTCTGATCTGTATGTTTCATCTGAATCTCATTTATTATTTATTCATTTATTTATTTAACTAGTATTTATTAAATACCTGCTATGTTTTGATGTAGTGTTCAGGTTAAAACAATAAATAAAACGGAGTTTCTGCCCTTATGAACTTTGCAGTCTAGCAAGGGAGACTAGTTCTGTTTTTTGGGTTTTTGTTTCTTGCTTTAATCCTAACCTGGGTTCTTGATCCTAACTTCTGCCAGCTCCTTTTGCTGATGACTTGGTTTTGATATTCTTTGCTCTGATATAGTCCTGCAGAACAGCAGTAAGGATCTCACTCAGAGGCTTCCCCTGGTAGCATATGTTAATAATCTACTTACATTTGGCATTTTGGACTTTCACAAGGAAGCTTCCATTACATCTTAATCAATTTAAGAAATAATAGACCAAGCATTTTGACTTAAACTTATTTTCATTCTTAACCCAACACTTTCAAGTACATTAAACAATTAATTCAAATCAAATAGTGATTGCTTTTTGTTATTAAATTGATGAATTGCTTTATCTAATAGAATGGTCATGGCAATTAAGATGGTAAGAATAGTTTTGCAAAAAGACAAGGTCAGAATGATGACAGCCCAGACAAAGTGATTAGTGGTAAGGGGCTTGAAGACAACTTAGCAATTTTATCCCTTTCTGTTTCTGAGTGGATCCATCCATGGACATTTTAAAAGGTTACAATTAGGCTACATGAGAACTCTACTATTCAAAGAAAAATGGTGGTCTTTGCCTTTCAACAAGCTTTTAAGACTGCCTCCTATAAGGATAGCACTACCTCACAAAAATGAACATTTGAAGAAATAAGAAAAAAATATGAAATCTCAAATATAGATATTCATCCATCCAGTTGTATTTTTCAAATGTTTGAAAAATTTTGTCAGCATCCACTTAGAACCCCCATTTGTAAATTTTGGTTACCTGCATGGAATTCACTTGAAATTTTATGGCAGCAGGGACTAAATGTAGAAAGCATTGACACTAAGATATGTGAAATGTCTAGCTTATGATATGCAGCACGATTGAAAATTGAAAGTGGGCTATATTTATTGAATAGCTTTGATTCATGAATAACCATGACTGTCCCATCTGCATTGTCATCTCTGTCACTGGCCCATACACATAAATTATTAGGTTCAGTTTTGAATTTATGAATCCACCATCATTAAGTGTCCTGTGACTGGTAATCTCTGAATCCGAAAGCAGAGTCCCTCAAGCTTTTCAGAACATAAGAGAATTTTTATGTGCATACAAATTCAGAGCAGATGCCAGTCTGGCAAGAAGGGAAAGTAAAGAATAAGGCCAAATTTCACAATCATTTCTGTGATTTTCCCAGATCAGCAAAACAGACAAAATAAATTGTGATAATGGAATATTGGATGATCAGGTTTTTTTTTTTTTTTCACTCCTTCACTCATCAAACTTTTACTCAGTATCAGGCACTGTGCCAGGCACTGGGAGTATACATATTAATAAGTTCTAGTCTGTACCCTCAAAAAGCTAACAGTCTAACATTAAGGAGGTTTATGGGAAGGTGAAGTTGAAAAAGAAATACATGGAACAATGCAATTCTAGTGTCTCTAATTACACCCAGGATTCCATAGCATCCTGATCTTCTGAAGAAACACTGTGAATAAATCCATGCCAATGCCCTATATGGGTGTAAGCTTCTCTGTTTTCATGATAATATGCTTCTGTCCTGAAATTGTCCTTAATTTTCCTAAATAAACAAAATAGTTTTGTTAACTGAATAAAATAGAAATGAAACTTCTTTTACTAGACATTTTAAAGATATTAATATATTTCATATTCTGCCATGAAACAAAGTCTTCCATGATTACCAAGTTTATGGTGCTTGTATTCATTCATCCCTTCTTGTAAGATAATTATTAACCGCATTTTTGTCTTTTTAATAGCTGGACTCATTTTAACATTAAGCAACAATGTATTTGAAACAAGGGTTTAAGTGCACAGCGTCCTCATTTCAATTCTGAACATTTAAGTGCTAATTATTAAGAAAAAACAAAAGACAAAACAATTTATCCCATTTTACAATACTCACTAAAAGGCACCGCTAGCAACTTCTTTGCTTGGGCTATGTGCAGGACTCACCTGTGATCATTTTAAAGCTTCCAGAGGATATGCAACTCAGAAGTTCATTTTAGACATGTTACTAAAGCCATTTCCACTTATTGATTGCACTGAAAAGACACCAATTGTGTTTTGCTCTATAAAAGAAGTCATGGTGGGCATTTCTTCAGGGGAGAAGGGACAAGGTTGTTGTTCTTTATTTTATAATCTGACTCTAATCATTAGAGTAGGAGACAAAACAAATGGGCCTCCCTGTTCTCTGACAATAACTCATGCTAGGCAGATTGTATTTAATTTGTTTAGTCGGGGAAAGGAAATGTATATGTGTTATTATGGACTTTCAGATACAACTTAAAGGGGAAAAAGAAGCTGAAATGAAGCTAGTCACCAAAAAGCTAACAAAGATTATTTTCTATATGCTGTGTGGGTAGCAGCCATTTTACAGAGTCTCTTTGGCCTTTTATTAATACTGCATAAAAGTAAAAATATAAAAAACTAAACCATAAGAAAAAATAAATGCAAATTCTATCCTTTCTTTTCTGAAATTCTATGGACTCTCATTTAAATCAAATAGCTTTTGTGTTGCTATCATTAGATTTCTTTCTTGGCTTATTTTCACCAACTGTTAGGCTAACTAAAAATTATGTTTTCTGAAAATCATCAAATCAAAAGCAAATTTAAGGAAGCTTTTGGTTGTTTAACTTGTTCTTTTCTTGTCCTATTGAAACACAACTCTATAGTTTTTATCAAAAACAAATACTTTAGTGTGTTTTTGTTTCATTTGCTTGTAGATGCATGGCTTCATGGTTGAAATTTCTCTAACCAAAACACTTTCAAAACATTTTTCTACTGAAATGTTGACATATACTATTTTTCAAGACTATTAGGATATTTTCCTGAATATATTGTTTTAACACAAATGGAACCAAAAAAGTATTTATGATATGTTTTATCATATTCAGAAGTATTTCTCGTTTTCTTCACTCTTCAACATGAATGTGAATTTACTGAACCACCTTTAAAAAGGGGTTTCTCATCCCTAAACCCAGTCATCCATGAGTTCATCAAATGTCCTTCCACAGTTTCACTCTATTACATAACACACATTTGTACAAGCAGAGCATCCATACAAAAAAAAATGAAATCAGAAATGTAGATATAAATTTATTTATAATTGACATTATAAGAATGTCAATTACTAATTGACTATGCTAACTACCGAAGAGCTGAGACTTCATTTTCCAAACGGCGAAGCTTTTTAACAAATCTAAGTAACGTACACAAATTATTTTATTTTAAAAATGCTTGTATATTTTTGTTGAAATTTTCTGAGAACAGACGATTTGAAAATTTCTAAATTGTAAAAAAGTCTTTTTCTTTTTGAGGGCTGAGTTTATACCTTAAGCACCTGACAGTATACTTGTGACAGAGGAATACGAAATCAATAAATGTTAATCAGATAGATACAGACATGGGCTTGCTTAATATACTAGGAAATGAAGAAATTGTAGAAAGTGTTTAAACACAAAAAGAAAAAGGTTTACAAAATATATACTTAGCATTATAAGAATGCTAATTGCTAATTGACTAGTTGCCAATTACTAAATAACTAAGACTTTATTTTTCAAAGGGCAAGGCTTTTTTCTTTAAATCTGCATACAGACAAGTGCACAAATCATAAACATAATAATAGCTGAATTAATTACTATGAAGTGCATACACTTGTCTAATCATAATCCAGGTCATGAAGCAGAACATCAATAACCCCAGAGACCCAATTTGGGTCTCCTACAATCACTATCCTAATTCTCACCCTAAAAAGACATTATCCTGACTTCTCTTTTTTTGGCAGATAAAATTATATGGATTTATCATGTACATGATGCTTTGAAGTATATATAAGTCATGCATTGACTAAATCTACTAATTAACATATGCACTACTTCACATAGTTATCATTTTTTGGTGAGAGCACTTAACATCCACTCTCAGCATTTTTAGAGAATGTAATATGTTATTAACGATATTCACGATATTAAACTTACTGATCTTACCTAACTGAAATTTTGTATTCTTTGATCAACCTCTCCCCGGTCTCAGCCCTCCCAATCATTCTAACCCCTGATAAACACCATTCTCCTCTCTAATTTTATGAGATCAACTTTCTTAGAGTCCACATATGGGTAATACCATGTGGTATTTGTCTTTCTGTGTCTGGATTATTTCACTTAACCTAATGGTCTCCAGATTCATCCATGTTGCAAATGACAGGATTTCTTTCTTTTTTATAGTTTAATGGTATTTCACTGTGTCTATATAACACATTTTCTTTATCTGTTCATCTGTGGATGGACAAAATATGATTCCCTATGTTGGCTATTGTGAATAGTGTTGCAATAAACATGAGAGTGCAGATGTCTTTTTGGCATACTGTTTTCATTTTATTTCAATATATACCAAGTAGTGAGACTGCTAGATTTCTATTTATAAAATAAAATATTCATTTTATTACAATATATACCAAGTAGTGAGACTTTCTATTTCTGTAAAAACTGTCATTAGAGTTTTGATAGAGAGCACAGTGAGTGAATATTTAATTTTCCATATTTAATTTTGGAGGGAACCTCCATACTGTTTTCAATAGTGGTTGTACCAATTTACATTCCTGTCAATGGCAGTCAAAAGTTCCTTTTTTTCTACTTATCTTTTGACTTTTTGATAAAAATTATTCTAATATGTTGAAGTAAGATCTCATTGTGGTTTTTATTTTCATTTCCCTCATGATTAGTGAGATTGAGCATTTTTCCATATAACTGTTGGCCATTTGTATCTCTACTTTTGAGACATGTCCATTCAAGCTCTTTGCCCATTTTTTAATCAGGTAATTTGTTTTCTTGCTATTGAGTTGTTTGAGTTTCATATATATATTTTGAAGGTTAATGCCTTATCAAATGTAGAGTTTGCAGATATTTTTTGACCATGCTATAGGATGTCTTTTCACTCTGTTGATTGTTGTCTTTGCTGTGCAAAAGATTTTTAGTTTGATGTAATCCCGTTTGTCTTTATTTTTTCTTTTTGCTTTTGTTGCCTGTTTTTTTTTTTTTTTTGGTGGAGGGGGTTTATATCTAAAATCTCATTGCCCAAACCAAGCTCATAGAGCTTTTCTCTTATATTTTCTTCTAGCAGTTTTACATTTTTATATCTTATGTTTACATCTTTCATACAGTTTGCATTGATTTTTTTTTTATGTGGTGGAAGATGAAGGTCTAATTTCAGTCTTCCACATGTGGATACCCAGTCTTTCCAGAACCATTTATTAAAGAGACTATCCGTTCCCCATTGTGTTCTTGATACCTTTATCAAAAATCAATTGATCATAAATATGTGGATTTCTGGGCTCTTTATTATGTTTCATTTATCTATGTGTCTGTTTTTATACCAATAGCATGCTGTTTTGGTTATTATGGATTTCCAGTAAATTTTGAGTTTAGGGCGTTTGATACCTCCAGTGGTATTCTTTTGGCTCTAGATTGCTTTGGCTATTTGGGGTCTTTTGTAGTTCTATATAAATTTTATGATTGTCTTCCTATTTCTGTAAAAACTGTCATTAGAGTTTTGATAGAGAGCACAGTGAGTGAATCTATAGGTCCCTATAGGTACTATGGACATTTTAATGTTAATTTTTGCAATCCATGAACATGGATTTTTTTTTCATTTATGTCTTCTTTGATTTTTTTATCAATGTTTTATAGTTTTTAGTGTAGAAGTCCTTAACTTTTTGCTTAACTTATTCCTAAGTATTTTTTTTTTTCCACAGCTAATTTAAATAGGACTGCTCTTCTGATTTCTTCTTCCGGTAGTTCACTATTGGTGTATAAAAACACTACTAAATTTTATACACTGTAGGTGTATAAAAGCACTACTAAATTTTGTATGTTGATTTTTTTTTTATCTTGTAATTTTCATGAATCTGCTTATCAGTCCTAAGGGTTTTTTGGTGAATTGGTTAGGGTGTTCTATGTATTAGATTGTGTCAGACAATTAACTTCTTCCTTTTCAATTCTAAAGCTTTTTCTTTCTTTCTCCTGCATATTTGCTCTGGCTAGGCCTTCCAGTACTATGCTGAAGAGGAGTGTCAAGAGTAGGCATCTCTGTCTTTTTCCAGACCTTAAAGGAAAAGTTTCGACTTTTCCTTGTTTAGAATGATGTTAGTTACATGTTTGTTATTTATGGCCCTTACTATGTTGAGGTATTTTTCTTCTGTACCTAATTTGTTGAGAATTTTTACCAGGAAAAATGTTAAATTTGTCAAACACTTTTTTGCATTTATTGAAATGATCATAGGGTTTTTGTAAGTAAGATGATATATTACATTTATTGATTTGCAAATTTAAACCATCCTTACATCCTAACACTTGATCGTTATGAATGATTATTTAAATGAGCTGTTGAATTTGCTTTGCTAGTATTTTGTTGACTGTTTTTGCATGTATATTAATCAGGGATATTGGCATATAGATTTTTGAGTGTTTGTGTCCATTCTGAAATCATCTGGAGCTTTTTATGTCTTGTATTTTTCACTAAACATTATATTGTAAGAGTCACCCATATTGTTACATACAACTGCAGGTAATGCTGTCTTCTAAACCAATCATATGAGTACCCCACAAGTAATTTATCATTCTACCATTGACATACATTAAGGTTGTTTCCAGTTGGGTCTATTATGAATAATACTAACTATATAAAGCAATTTCAGGAGAATTATCTATTTTACAATATTGAGCCTCCTAATTCATGATTATGGTATATTCCATTTTTTTTTTAAGTCTTCCTTGAACTTTGTCAATCTAGATCTTGAAAGTCTTTTCTTAGATTTATCTGTATGTTACTATTTGGTGCCATTTTAACTTATCTTTAATTTAGATTTCTTTAACTTTGTTTTATGAATTTTTTAATATGTGAAATACAGAGAAGAGTGTAGTGAATTTCTATGAACTTAACACTCACCTTGAACTATTCCAAATGAATGAACAATCTGTTTTCTGTATAATGCCACTTAGCCAATCTCCTATATTATTTTGAAGCAACTGCCAGCCATTATATTATTTTACAGAACATATTTCATCAAAAATCTGTAAAGTATATGCTTTTAAAAGAAACTGCTTCCTGAGAAGATGCAGGTTAGAAAATTTTCTCCGTGTAAAAAGCTGCAACTAAAAAAGCACACCTAATTTAACTCTGTCTTCAAGGTTTCTCTTGGTCTCTGCCTACATTACTTACTAGGTTCTCCAATGTTTATTTCTAAGCAAGCATAGTTTATCATTCAGCCAAAGATTTAACAGGGTTTACACTCAGATTGTGGCTCTTATCCTTTCTGCAGTTCTCTCACTTCTTGAATTTTTTCAGCTGCTCTTTCTGATAAACTTCCTTTGCTACTCCAACTGATAAAACTTCGATCTTTTGCCAACATTACCAGAGGGATTGAAGAACATTCAGAAACCAAATAAGCCACAAACTCACAATTCTTACTGTTGCAATTTCAGATTTTCAACAGTAAACTCTTCTCTAGCTTCTGTCTGCTTTTAGATGCTTGCCATGATTTTAAAATTCTCATTTGGGGCAGGGTTTGTATAATCATTTTACTTGTCCACACTTCTATCATTTTCTTAATAGCTCTATGATCTGTGGCATATTTTCTTTTTATCAATAATTTGTACACCCTCTTCTCCCTCATACCATCCCCTTCCCCTTTTCTTTCTCCTCCCTTTATCCCTCCCTTTCTGTCTCCTATTTTGATCACTCTTAAGTAAAAGAGATTTACAAAATATGTGATCTTTTCAAGGCATTAACCTTGTCTTTATTCATGTTCTTAATGTTTGTTTTTCAAATTCATTTTGTTGTTCCTGTCATTTTTATATCCTTCTTTCTACTTTATTTAGGTTTAAAATTTATTGCTCTATTTTTTAACATCTTAAGATAGATAGATCACTGACTTTTGGCTTTTTTTTTTTTTTTCAGTATATAGATTAATTCTATACATCTCCAAAATTCTCTATTTCAAGCATCTCATACAGACTGTGTCACATGATTAGTTAATAATTTTTAAAGATTAATATTCTTCTACCTGAAAGTATTTCAGATCGTAACTTTTGTTATGTCATTAAATTAAGATGTAAATAGTATTATGTCAACCTAAAAGGAAGAAGCTGAGGAAAAATGAATATAGATAAGAGTGTTTATTTGGGCCAACTTTGAGGATTGCAACCCAGGAGCATAGATTCAAGTTGCTCTGAATATACACTCTGTTTAGCAGCAGTAACAAGTAGATTTTTAAAGACAAAAAAAAAAAAAAATGCAGTAGTAGGAAGGGAGTGGCTGATAAAGTTGTTTCTCAGGAATTCTCATTCATTTACAGAAATAGCCTTCATTAATGATTGGCTATACATTGTAAAGCTATAGGGTTATAGTGTCTGATGTGGCATTATCAGTTCATTTATAGCTACTTGTGGCAATAGCAAGCAGTTTCAATGAATAATACATAGCTCAAAGGGGAAGTGGGGCATGATTACAGTCTCATTTTAATGTTTCTCTGGCTATAATAATCAAAAGAACTTGCATTCCTCAGATAAAATTTCTTTTTTCCGTTTATATGTCATCTCACAAAATATATTCAAGTATATCAGTTGCAATTAAATGCTCCCAGAATTTTTTTCTATTCAATATGCTCTCTTTCAAAACGTTTGAATAAAGAATGTGAAGAAAGGAACTAATGTTTGTAAAAGACATACAATGAACTACATGTATTAGGAAAATATTTAATTATATTTATAACCAATCTTCTTCAGTATTTTTTCTTTATGCAGCAATGACAGTTTCTAGGAAAAATAAATACAAAATTTTTCAGTAAGTAATATCCATTATTATGTTCCTTCTGCATTTTAAACTTTCTCACCTCATATCATCTAATCACTGTTGAACTGCCTCATAAATATTCAAAAGTTTAACTAAGCATCATTTATTTATTTTCTTTTATTCATTAAATTGCATCCTTTATGGTAAAATTACCTCTGGGCACAAAGTAACCAATATGCATGCAATTTAATAATACTGACTGCCAGCATATCTCAAAGTATTGATTGTGAATAGCCAATTTAATAACTATGCCTAGTGCTAAATTCAAGAGATTAGGATTCTGGAGATGAATTATTGAGGCAAGCAGGACTTTGCCAATCAAAACAAATTCATCTTTCATGGAAAGTGTGCTCCCCCATGTAGGATTTCAAAACTCTTAGAAGGACATGCCTCATCTTAGATGTTGTATAAGAAAGGAGGAATGTGAAAGGCAATTTAAGCACTATCAGGAAAAATGTAGCTGAAGGTACAGAATTAGTAGAGAAAGTAAGCTATCAGTGAAACATCTGTCCTCTAACCCTCAATTTAAATTAGTTGCAACTTTTGTGTTCAGGAATGACAGTAAATTGAGTGAAAGCATGTAAAACTAGCTTTCCTTAATTCCTCTTTAAAGTACCCATGAAACCATAAGAAAAGAGAAAATCCCCACTGCTATCACAGCAAGTGTTGTAAAACAAAGTTATCAGAGTGTTTTCTAGGTTTTTCTTTACTTTCATCTTTGTGCAATGACCCAGCCTCAAAATTCCATTTTCTGGGTTCAAGCAAGCAATGAAACAGCCTCCGGCCCTTTATCATTTCTTCAACAAAACAACTGCACTTGTGCATATGAAGCTCTGCTTCTCAGCCCACGCCTGGATAGATTTCTTTAGGTTGTTTGAAAATATGGGTAGAGGCTTATACCAACAACCAATAATCTGGCATCTCCCTCCACAGTATAGGTTACTGGTATGGAAGATAAAGTCTAGAAATGGATGTCTCACCATTCAAATAATCCTTAAACTCATTTTTAGAACAGCTGAAGATCAGTCAGATAAGGTACAAAGGTGATTAATCTGAACGCAAATCTTTGAAAGAAGAAAACATATCATAGGGGAAAAACCTTTGAAAAAAGGAAACAAATGGTAAGCTTTAGTATGAATTCCTTTTCCTAGAAAATATTTTCTTGTAAATCAGAAGAAACAAACAGTTCTAGATCTCAATAAAATAAGGCTAGTTCTTTTACATTTAAAGAGCAATTCAGAATAGGAAGAGAATGCAATAAAATCAACATCAAAGTTACTAAAATATTCACTGAAAGCAATAAGATGTAAACTTGATACTGATATTTAAATCAATGCTTCACAGTACAAATGAGAAATAACATTAGATTGCAAATAAATAATAAATGAATAAGAAAATTTTAAGATGTGAGAGAAAATGGTAGACACAAAGAACAGAATAGATTTAGTTCATAAATAATAGGTACCTGCAAAGAAGATAGAATATATGGAACAAAAGGAATAACCAAAAAAAGTGAACAACAACAACAAAAAAAAAAACAAAAATAAAGCAACCAGGAAAAAATCCAAACATTTAAGATAGAGAAATTCCAATGTTTCAAGAAATATTAAAATCTTAACAGCCCATCTTTGTCACTCCCATAACTAATCCATCACCAAAGACTGGTGATTTTATCTTCTAAAGATTTCTTGGTTCTAACTGGGTGTGGTGGCCCACACCTGTAATCCCAGCATTTTGTGAGGCTGAGGCAGGCAGATCACCAGACGTCAGGAATTCAAGACCAGCCTGATCAATGTGGAGAAATCCCATCTCTACTAAAAATACAAAATTGGCCAGGGGCAGTAGGACATGCCTGTAATCCCAGCTACTTGGGAGGCTAAGTCAGGAGAATCGCTTGAACCCAGGAGGCAGAGGTTGCAGTGAGCTCTTATTGCCATTGCACTCCAGCCTGGGCAACAAGAGCAAAACTCCATTTCAAAAATAAAAAAAAAACCCTGTAGAAATATTATTTATTTATTTATTTATTTATTTATTTATTTATTTGGTCTATACACATCCCTATAATCTACCGCTATACCCCTAGTTCAAGCTATCCTCATTTCTGTCCAAGACTCCAGCATCGTCTCCTAAAATTTCTTGCTGTATCCACACTAACCCCTTTCCAATCTGCCCTTCCTATTTCAACTGTTTATTCAGTAAGACAAATCATCAAGTGCTTCCATGTCCTACCATAAAGCAATCATAAATAAGATAAATTAGGATGATTTTATATGTGATAATTATAATAATTATTACAATAAAAATCAAAATAATGCAAGAGAGAGTTACTAAGGACGGGATGCTTTCTTTAAAGTGGCCAAGAAGGCTTCTTGGTTATGCTGAAACCTATATGAAAAGAAGGAGACAGCCATTTGGAGGACTGTGAAAAGAGCTTTCATTCAGTGGACACTAAAGGCTAAAAGAAGGATAAGATTTATGTAGTTTAAAACAACTAACTTTATCCTGTTGTGTTTATGTTTTCATAACACAAACCTAATTGGGCCACATGTACACTCTCAACTTCACCCTGCTTAAAAGCATTCCATGTTTTACACTTACACATAGGAGATTTTCGTTTTTTTGTTTTGTTTTGTTTTGTTTTTTTTTTACTAATTCTAGCTCCTTAACATGGCAAACTACAAGATCTTGCTCCATCTATGACTCTATCATCAAGTGCACCACACTCAGCATCACCCTCCACATCTGCCTAACTGTACTTTCCTTTTTTTTTTTTTTCTTAATTTTTATTGCATTTTAGGTTTTGGGGTACATGTGCAGAACGTGCAAGATAGTTGCATAGGTACACACATGGCAGTGTGTTTTGTTGCCTTCCTCCCCTTAACTCACATTTGGCATTTCTCTCGAGGCTATCACTGCCCAGCTCCCCACCACTGTCCCTCCCCTATTCCTCCCAATAGACCCCAGTGTGTAGTACCCGCCTCCCTGTGTCCATGTGTTCTCATTTTTCTCACCCGCCTATGAGTGAGAATATGTGGTATTTCCTTTTCTGTTCTTGTGTCAGTTTGCTTAGAATGATGTTCTCCAGATTCATCCATGTCCTTACAAAGGACATAAACTCGTCATTTTTGATTGCTGCATAATATTCCATGGTGTATATGTGCCACATTTTCCCATTCCAGTCTATCATCGATGGGCATTTGGGTTGGTTCCAGTTCTTTGCTATTGTAAACAGTGCTGCAATGAACATTCGTGTGCATGTGTCCTTATAGTAGAACGATTTATAGTCCTTTGGATATATACCCAGTAATGGGATTGCTGGGTCAAATGGAATTTCTATTTCTAGGTCCTTGAGGAATCGCCACACTGTCTTCCACAATGGTTGAACTAATTTACACTCCCACCAACAGTGTAAGAGTGCTCCTATTTCTCCACATCCTCTCCAGCATCTGTTGTCTCCAGATTTTTTAATGATCGCCATTCTAACCGGCGTGAGATGGTATCTCAATGTGGTTTTGATTTGCATCTCTCTAATGACCAGTGATGATGAGCATTTTTTCATGTGTTTGTTGGCCTCATGTATGTCTTCTTTTGTAAAGTGTCTGTTCATGTCCTTTGCCCATTTTTGAATGGGCTTGTTTGTTTTTTTCCTGTAAATCTGTTTGAGTTCTTTGTAAATTCTGGATATCAGCCCTTTGTCAGATGGGTAAACTGCAAAGATTTTTTCCCAATTTGATGGTTGCCGATTCATTCTAGTGACTGTTTCTTTTGCCGTGCAGAAGCTGTGGAGTTTGATTAGGTCCCATTTGTCTATTTTGGCTTTTGTTGCCAATGCTTCTGGTGTTTTGGTCATGAAGTCCTTGCCTACTCCTATGTCCTGAATGGTTTTGCCTAGATTTTCTTCTAGAATTTTTAGGTGCCAGGTCTTATGTTTAAGTCTTTAATCCATCTGGAGTTATTTTTAGTGTAAGGTGTCAGGAAGGGGTCCAGTTTCTCCTTTCTACACATGGCTAACCAGTTTTCCCAACACCATTTGTTAAATAGGGAATCCTTTTCCCATTGCTTGTTTTTGTCTGGTTTATTAAAGATTATATGGTTGTAGTTATGTTGATTTGCTTCTGATGCCACTGTTCTGTTCCATTGGTCTATATCTCTGTTTTGGTACCAGTACCATGCTGTTTTGATTACTGTAGCCTTGTAGTATAGTTTGAAGTCTGGTAGTGTGATGCCTCCCACTGTGTTCTTTTTGCTTAGAATTGACTTGGCTATGGGGCTCTCTTTTGGTTCCATATGAAGTTCATGGTGGTTTTTTCCAGTTCTGTGAGGAAATTCAATGGTAGCTTGATGGGGATAGCGTTGATTGTGTAAATTACTTTGAGCAGTATAGCCATTTTCATGATATTGATTCTTCCTAACCATGAACATGGAATGTTTCTCCATCTGTTTGTGTTCTCTCTTATTTCATTGAGCAGTGGTTTGTAGTTTTCCTTGAAGAGGTCCCTTACGTTCCTTGTAAGTTGTATTTCTAGGTATTTTATTCTCTTTGTAGCAATTGTGAATGCCAGTTCGTTCTTGATTTGGTTCTCTTTAAGTCTGTTATTGGTGTATATGAATGCTTGTGATTTTTTGCACATTGATTTTACATCCTGAGACTTTGCTGAAGTTGCATATCAGTTTCAGGAGTTTTGGGGCTGAGGTGATGGGGTCTTCTAGGTATACTATCATGTCGTCTGCAAATAGAGACAATTTGGCTTCCTCCTTTCCTATTTGAATACCCTTTATTTCTCTTTCTTGCCTGATTGCTCTGGCTAGAACTTCCAGTACTATGTTGAATAGGAGTGGTGAGAGAGGGCATCCTTGTCTAGTGCCAGATTTCAAAGGGAATGCTTCCAGTTTTTGTCCATTAAGTATGATATTGGCTGTTGGTTTGTCGTAAATAGCTTTTATTACTTTGAGATATGTTCCATCAATACCGAGTTTATTGAGAGTTTTTAGCATAAAGGGCTGTTGAATTTTCTCAAATGCCTTTTCTGCATCAATTGAGATAATCATGTGGTTTTTGGTTTTGGTTCTGTTAATGTGGTGAATGATGTTTATAGACTTGTGTATGTTGAACCAGCCTTGCATGCCCAGGATGAATCCTACTTGATCATGATGGATAAGTTTTTAAATGTGCTGTTGCAATCGGTTTGCCAGTATTTTATTGAAGATTTTTGCATCCATGTTCATCATGGATATTGGCCTGAAGTTTTCTTTTTTTGTTGAATCTCTGCCTGGTTTTGGTATCAGGATGATGTTGGTCTCATAAAATGATTTGGGAAGGGTTCCCTCTTTTTGGATTATTTGGAATAGTTTCAGAAGGAATGGTACCAGCTCCTCTTTGTGTGTCTGGTAGAATTAGGCTGTGAACCCATCTGGACCAGGGCTTTTTTTGTGTGGTAGGCTCTTAATTGCTCCCTCGACTTCAGATCTTGTTATTGGTCTATTCATAGTTTTGACTTCCTCCTGGTTTAGGCTTGGGAGTACACAGGTGTCCAGGAATTTATCCATTTCTTCCTGGTTTACCAGTTTATGTGCATAGAGTTGTTTGTAGTATTCTCTGATGGTGGTTTGAATATCTGTGGAATCTGTGGTGATTTCCTCTTTATCATTTTTTATTACATCTATTTGGTTGTTCTCTCTCTTCTTTTTTATCAGTCTGGCTAGTGGTCTGTCTATTTTGTTGATCTTTTTGAAAAACCAGCTCTTGGATTTATTGATTTTTTGAAGGGTTTTTTGTGTCTCTATCTCCTTCAGTTCTGCTCTGATATTAGTTATTTCTTGTCTTTGGCTAGGTTTTGAGTTTTTTTGATCTTGCTACTCTAGCTCTTTCAATTTTGATGATAGGGTGTCAATTTTGGATCTCTCCACTCTTCTCATGTGGGCACTTATTGCTGTATATTTTCCTCTACAGACTGCTTTAAATGTGTCCGAGAGATTCTGGTATGTTGTGTCTTCATTTTCGTTGGTTTCGAAGAACTTCTTTATTTCTGCCTTCATTTCATTGTTTATCCAATCAACATTCAAGAGCCAGTTGTTCAGTTTCCATGACACTGTGCGGTTCTGAGTTAGTTTCTGAATTCTGAGTTCTAACTTGATTGCCCTATGGTCTAAGAGACTGTTTGTTATGATTTCAGTTGTTTTGCATTTGCTGAGGAGTGCTTTACTTCCAATTATGTGGTCAATTTTGGAGTAGGTGTGATGCAGTGCTGAGAAGAATGTATATTCTGTGGATTTAGGGTGAAGAGTTCTGTAAATGTCTATCAGGTTTGCTTGTTCCAGGTCTGAGTTCAAGCCCTGGATATCCTTGTTAATTTTTTGTCTGGTTGATCTGTCTGATATTGACAGTGGAGTGTTAAAGTCTCCCACTATTATTGTGTGGGAGTCTAAGCCTCTTTGTAAGTCGTTAAGAACTTGCCTTATATATTTGGGTGCTCCTGCATTGGGTCCATATATATTTAGGATCGTTAGCTCTTCTTGTTGTATTGATCCTTTTACCATTATGTAGACCTTCTCTGTCCCTTTTGATCTTTGTTGCTTTAAAGTCTATTTTATCAGAGATGAGAATTGCAACTCCTGCATTTTTTTGCTCTCCATTTGCTTGGTAAATCTTCCTCCATTTCTTTATTTAGAGCCTTTGTGAATCTTTGCATGTGAGATGGGTTTCCTGAATACAGCACACCGATGGGTTTTTGGTTTTTATCCAATTTGCCAGTCTGTGTCTTTTGATTGGTGCATTTAGCCCATTTACATTTAGGGTTAATATTGTTATGTGTGAGTTTGATACTGCCATTTTGATGCTATCTGGCTGTTTTTTCCCTTGTTTGATGCAGATTCTTCATTTTGTTGATGCTCTTTAGCTTTTGGTATGTTTTTAGAGTGGCTGGTACTGGTTGTTCCTTTCTATGTGTAGTGCCTCTTTCATGAGCTCTTGTAAAGTAGTTCTGGTGATGACAAAATCTCTGAGTACTTGCTTGTTGGCAAAAGATTTTATTTTTCCTTCACTTATGAAGCTCAGTTTGGCTGGATATGAAATTCTGGGTTGAAAGTTCTTTTCTTTAAGGATATTGAATATTGGCCCCCACTCTCTTCTGGCTTGTAGAGTTTCTGCTAAGAGATCTGCTGTGAGTCTGATGGGCTTCCCTTTGTGGGTGACCCGACCCTTCTCTCTGGCTTCCCTTAGTATTTTCTCCTTCATTTCAACCCTGGTGAATCTGATAATTATGTGCCTTGGGGTTGCTCTTCTTGCAGAATATCTTTGTGGTGTTCTCTGTATTTCCTGGAGTTGAGTATTGGCCTGCCTTGCTAGGTTGGGGAAATTTTCATGGATAATATCCTGAAGAGTGTTTTCCAGCTTGGATTCATTCTCTTCATCACTTTCTGGTATGCCTATCAAATGTAGGTTAGCTCTCTTCACATAGTCCCACATTTCTTGGAGATTTTGTTCATTCCTCTTTGTGCTTTTTTTCTCTAATCTTGGTTTCTCTTTTTATTTCATTACGTTGATCTTTGACTTCTGATATTCTTTCTTCTGCTTGGTCAATTCAGCTGTTGAAACTTGTACATGCTTCACGAAGTTCTCGTGTTGTGTTTTTCAGCTCCTTCAATTCATTCATATTCCTCTCTAAGTTGTCCATTCTTGTTATCATTTCCTTGAATCTTTTTTCAAATCTTTTTTCAAGGTTCTTAGTTTCTTTGCATTGATTTAGAACATGTTCTTTTAGCTCACTGAAATTTCTCATTATCCACCTTCTGAAGTCTGATTCCATCATTTCGTCACTCTCATTCTCCGTCCAGCTTTGTTCCCTTGCTGGTGAGGAGTTTTGGTCCTTTGTAGGAGGTGAGGTGTTTTGGTTTTGGGTGTTTTCCTCCTTTTTCCACTGGTTTCTTCCCATCTTTGTTGATTTATCCACCTGTCGTCTTAGTAGTTGCTGAAATTTCTATTGGGTCTCTGAGTGGACACCCCGATTGTTGATGATGAAGTATTTCTGTTACTTGGTTTTCCTTCTAACAGTTTAGCTCCTCTGCTGTATGAGTGCTGAGGTTCACTCCATGCCCTGCTTGTCTGGGGTACACCTGTAGCAGCTGCAGAACAGTGAGAGATGCTACCAGTTTCTTCTTCTGCTATCTTTGTCCCAGAATGATTCCTGCCAAATGTCAGTTTGATTAGTCTTTTTTTGAGGTGGCTCTTTGGGCATACAGGGGTCAGAGTGCTGCTTGAGGAGACGGTCTGTACTTTATAGGAGCTCCAGTGCTGAGCTGTGAACCCTGTTGTTCATTCAGGGATGTTGGGCGCTGTGTGCTGCAGCAGAACTTATAAAAGCCCCCCCTTTTTTCCCCCTCAGTTGCTCTTTCTCAGGGAGTTGGGGCTTTCTTTATGAGTATCTGTTGCACTGTCCTGCCCAGCTAGGAGGCAGTCTATTCGCTATTTGCCTGCCGGGACTCTGCCCTGCTAGTGCGGGTATGCCCTGCTGCTGCAGGGCTCCATTCTACTGTGGTGTGCTGGGCAGTGTCTCTCTGTTATGGCTGGTTGCCTCAGCAATGGCAGGCTGCGTCAGTAGTGGGCGGTACCTCAGTAGGGGCAGATTGCGTCCGTAGTGGCGGACGCCCCTCTCCCACTGAGCTGCACCATCCTGGGTTCTGCTGACCCCACAGCAAAACTCTCCACCCCGAGCACCTTGAATTGCCACACTGCTTGTCCCCGTGAGGGTGGGACCTGCCGAGCCCGATCACCTGGCTCTTTGCCTCAGAGTCCCTCCTCTCTCTCTCTCTCTCTCTCTCTCTCTCTCTTTTTCTTTCCAAATTGAATGGTTGACTCACTCACAGGTGCCCCAGTCACCTGCTGATTGGCCACTGGGATCTGTGCGATCTCCCCTGAGGCGGCCCACTGCACCAGCACAAATCGCTCTTCCCAGGAATCTCCTGTTCTGGCTCACAATCCAAGTCCCATTCAATCAAATGGACATGTCAATCTGCCCTCCCAAAACTCAGATTGTCGGTTTAACAGGGCACCCAGACCAGTGAGCTCTGTGCGGGCTGCCGCTGGGCCGTGGTGCAGCGCCGGCCGAAACAGCCACGCAAACGGGCTGCCCTGCTCTCCTGTGTGTCTCCTACACCTGGGAATTTGCCAGTTCTGTGGGCAACAAAAGTCCATCTGAAAATGCAGTTAGGACTCACCCTCTGTGCCTTCACTGAGAGCTGCAGTCCTGATTTGTTTCTATGGCGCCATCTTGGAGAAAACAACCTAATTGTACTTTCTTTAGCCACACATGCTACTCTTTCCACACTGCACACAGGATGCTTCTACCTTCCCTCCCTCTTTGCTTGTTGAATCCCTAATCATCCTTCAGCCTTCAGAGTAATTAACTCTTCCTTAGTGAAGACTTCCCTGACCAGCTCCTGTCCACTGAGTCCTATCCTGCAAGTAAGATCTGTATCAACATGTAGCTTCCCATAAACCTCTGGTCAAAACCCCAGTTTTACATTTGTTTATGTGATTATTTATTCAACATAAAGTGTCCTAAAGAGACTGTAATTCCAAGATGGAAGGGACTACATCTGTTTTAACTCACCATTAATTCTCAGTTACCCATAGGCACAGTGTTTGGCAAATAATATATGTTCAAAAAATATTTTTGAATGGATAGTTGAATTAACAAGTTTTTAGAACTCAAGGCCTGGTAAAATATCAAATTTCAATATGCATTTTGATTATTAAAAAATAAAACCAATTAACAGAAAGACAAAATTTGATTAAAAAATAAAAGCAATTAGTAGAAAGACAAAATTACTCTCAAAGATGCAAAAATCAAAAAGATTTTTCTTCTATACTTAAAGCAGAAAATAGAGTTGTGTCTATTAAATGCAGGGAGTACAATGTTCAGTTAGCAGTGATCACTAAGTACAATTAAAGATATAGAAATAATACAAGTGCTAAGAGTCCCATTTTTAAAACCTAACAAGCAGGCCAGGCAAGATAGCTCACACCTGCGATCCCAACACTTTGGGATCCCCAGGCAGTGGAATCGTTTAAGGCCAGGAGTCCTAGACCAGCCTAGGCAACATAGCGATGCCCTGTTTCTACAAAAAAAAAAGAAAATTAAAAATTAGCTGGGTGGTGCGCACCTGTAGTTCTACCCACTAGGGAGGCTGAGGTGAGAGAATCACTTCAGCCTAGGAGATCCAGGCTGCAGTAAGCTTGGCTCATGCCACTGTGCTCCAGCCTAGCACTAATAAAGGACTAGTAAAATGAGACCTTGTATTAATCCATTCTTGCATTGCTATACTGGGTAATTTATAAAGAAAAAAGTTTTAACTGACTCATAGTTCCACAAGATGTGTAGGAAGCATGGCTGAGGAGGCCTCAGGAAACTTACAGTGATGGTGCAAAGCGGAAGCAGGCACATCTTACATACCCAGAGAAGGAGAAAGAGGCTGGTGGGAGGTGCCACACACTTTTAAGCAACCATATCACCTGAGAACTTATTCACTATTATAAGAACAGCAAGGGTGAAATCTGTCCCCATGATCCAATCAACTCCTACCAAGCTCCACCTCCAAACTGGGGATCACAATTTGAGATGAGATTTGGATGGGGACATAAATCCATATTATATCAGACCTTGCTTAAAACAGCAACAACAACAAACCTGAAAATGGCAGATAAGAGGCAGGACTAGCTTGCATCTCCTGCTCAGACAGACAGAGTAGCATGTGGAGAATCACGTTGTGAACTTTTGTTTCAAGAACTACTACAGAAATATACCAGGAAAGCCAAGATAATCCACAGCCCCTTTGGAGGAACTGGATCACCACTGAACACTCCCTGAGATACTGAAAAACTGTGAGTCCAATTGCTTTTTCAGTGGGGAGACACATGGTCTGTGACAAGTTCTCAGCCCTGGTCACTGTCTGCCTGGAAATAAACTGAGTGCTGTTGGAGTGGGGCATGATGGGAGTGAAACAAACTTTAGGACTGCAGGCAGTATAAGAACAGGTTGAGACTTCTTTACTGCTGGATTTTTCCCACTTTCTTGGGACCTGTATGACTCAGCAGAGGCAGCCATAAATCCCCTTGGGAATATAACTCCATTGGACTGGGAAGCACACTCCCATTATCCACAGCAGTGACAGCAAGCTCTACCCAAAGAGAGGCTAAGCTCAGAAATGGCTATCTCTGCCCCTACCTGGTGGTCTGTCTCTACCTGCCCTGGTACCAAAGACAAAGGTGAAAATTTCTTGGGAGCTCTATGGCCCTTCCCTCTGCCTGAGAAACTTGAATACTTCACCAGTTTTCCTTAGGGCAAGTTTGCACACTCCCTATAGGATTTCAGCTAATGTGCTCTTGAAAGCACCACAACCTGGCTGGAGGCCATTGAACACAACACAACACACTAAAAAAACACAACCAAGGACCTTCACAGAGTCCACTTCACTCCCCAGCTAACTCCACCAGAGCAGGTGCTGGTATCCAGATTGCAATACCTCAAGATGAATCACATCACAGGACACTTTGGAGACAGTCTCCAGTACCAGCCCAAATGCCAGTAGCCCCTCTGAGTGGCTAGACCCAGAAGAACAGAAACACTAACTACGTTCAGCTCTCAGAAAGCCCTACTGCTAGGAAAAGGGTGAAAACACCACATCAAGAGGGCACCCAATGGGACAAAAGAACTGAATAGCAACCCTTTAATTTCAGATCTTCCCTCTGACAGTCTACCCAAATGATAAGGAACCTGAAAACCAATTCTGGTAATAAGACAAAACAAGGTTCTTTTAAACCCCAAAAAGATTATACCAGTTCAACAGCAATGGATCCAAACCAAAATGAAATCTGTGAATTGCCAGAAAAAGCATTCAGAAGGCCAATTATTAAGCTAAGTAAGGAGGCACCAGAGAAAGGTGAAGTCCAACTTAAAGTATTCAAAAACATGATACAGAACATGAAGGAGAAATTCTTCAGTGAAATACACAGCACAAATAAACAATCACAACTTCTGAAAATCAAGGATACACTTAGAAAAATGCAAAATTCACTGGAAAGTCTCAACAACAGAATCATACAAGCAGAGAAAAGAACTTCAGAGCTCAAATATGAGGCTTTTGAATTAACTCAATCCAGCAAAGACAAAGAAAAAATTTTAAATGAACAAAGCCTTCAGAAAGTTTGGTACTACGTTAAATGGCTAAACCTAAGAATAACTGGTGTTCCTGAGGAAGAAGAGAAATCTAAAAGTTTGGAAAACATATTTGAAGGAATAACTGAGGATAACTTCTCCAGCATTCCTAGAAATCTAGACATCCAAATACAAGAAATTCAAAGAACAACTGGGAAATTCATCACAAAAAAAGATCATCACCTAGGCACACAGTCATCATGTTATGTAAAGTCAAGATGAAGGAAAGAATCTTAAGCTATGAGGCAAAAGCATCAGGTAACCTATTAAGGAAAACCTATCAGAGCAAATTTATCAGCAGAAACCTTACAAGGTAGAAGGAATTGGGGTCCTATTTTTAGCAACCTTAAACAAAACAATTATCCCCCAATAATTTCATATCCAGTGAAACTAAGCTTTATAAACAAAGAAAATATACAGTCTTTTCCAGGCAAATAAATGCTGAGAGAATTCACCACTACCAAGCCAACACTACAAGAATGCTAAAAGGAGGTCTAAATCTTGAAACAAATTTTCAAAATACACCAAAATAGAATCTCCTCAAAGCATAAATCTCACGTTCCTGTAAAACAATAACACAATGGAAACAAAAACCAAGGTTCAGGCAACAAACAGCATGATGAATAGAATGGTACCTCATATCTCACTACAGACATTGAACATAAATGGCCTAAATGCTCCACTTAAAAGATACAGAATGGCAGAATAGATAAAAAAAATCACCAATGAAGTTTCTGCTCTCTTTAGGAGGCTCACCTAACTCATAAGGACTCACATAAACTTAAGGTAAAAAGGTGGAAAAAGTGCAAATGGATACCAAAAGTGAGCAGGAGTTGCTATTCTTAGACAAAACAAACTTTAAAACAACAGCAGTTTAAAAAGACAAAGAGGGGCATTATATAATGATAAAAAGACTTAGTCCAAAAGGAAAATAACACAATTCTAAATATATATGCACCTAACTCTGAAGCTCCCAATTTTATAAAACAATTATTACCAGACCTAAGGAAGGACATACATGACAACGCAGTAATAGTGGGAGGCTTTAATATTCCACTGGCAGCACTAGACAGGTCATTGAGAGAGTAAGTCAACAAAGAAACAATGGACTTTATACCTTAGGACAAATGGACTTAACAGATATTTACAGAACATTCTACCCAACAACTGCAGAATATATATTCTGTTTGGCATCACATGGAACATTCTCCAAGATAGAGCATACAGTAGGCCACAAAACAAGTCTCAGTAAATTTAAGAAAAATCAAAATTATTATCAAGTAGTCTTTCAGAATACAGTGGAATAAAATTGGAAATCAACTCAAAAAGGATTCCTCAAAACCATGCAAATATGTGGAAATCAAATAAATTGCTCCTGAATGATCACTGGGTCAACAATGAAATCAAGATGGAAATTTAAAAATTCTTTGAACTAAATAATAAAAATGATGCAGCCTATCTAAACCTCTGAGATACAGCAAAATCTAAGAGGTGATAAGACAAAAGTTGATAGTAATAAATGCCTGTATCAAAAAGTCTGAAAGAGCACAAGTAGACAATCTAAGGTTACACCTCATAAAAATGAAGAAAGAAAAATAATCCAAACCCACATCCAGCAGAAGACAAGAAATAACAAAGATAAGATCAGAAATAAATAAAACTGAAACAAAAAAAAATACAAATGATAAATGAAACAAAAAAGCTGGTTCTTTGAAAATATAAATAAAATTGATAGACCATTAGCAAGATAAACAAGAAAGAAAAGAAACAATCCAAATAAGCTCAATTAGAAACAAACCAGAGATATTTTAACTGATATCAAGAAATACAAAAGATTATTCAAGGCTATGATGAACAGCTTTACATGCATAAACTAGAAAATCTAGAGGAGACAGATGAATTTCTGGAAATATACAACCCTTCTAGATTAAACCAAGAAATATAGAATCTCCGAATAGACCAATAGTGAGCAGCAAGATTGAAATAGTTATTTTTTTAATGCCAACAACAACAAAAAAAAGTCTACATGGATTCACAGCTGAATTCTATCAGACATTCTAAGAAGGATTGGTGCCAATCCTATTGACACTACTCCAAAAGATAAAGAGGGAATCCTCCCTAAATCATTCAGTGAAGCCAGTATCACCCTAATTCCAAAACAAGGAAATGACATAACAAAAATAGAAAACTACAGATCAAATCCCCTGATGAACACAGATGCAAAAATTCTTATGTCATAAAGATAATCCACCATGATCTAGTGGTTTTATACCAGGGATGCAGGGATGGTTTAACATGTAAGTCAGTAAATGTGATACACCACATAAGGAGAATTGAAAATCACATAATCATCTCAACAGACACAGCAAAAGCATTTGACAAAATCCAGCATCTCTTTAGTATTGAAACCCTCAGCAAAACTGGCATAGAAGTGACACAATTCAAGGTAATAAAAGCATCTATGACAAACCCACAGCCAACATTATGAACAGGGAAAAGCTGAAAGCATTTCCCCTGATAACTGGAACAAGACAAGGAACTAGATGATAATAACTAATCAACACAGTACTGGAAGTTCTAGCCAGAGCAGACAAGAGAAAGAAATAAAGAGCCTCCAAATTGGTAAAGAGGAAGTCAAACTGTCACTGTTTGCTGATGATATGACTGTATACACAAAAATTCTAAAGACAGATTCAAAGAGATCCTAGAAATGATAAATGAATTCAGCAAAATTTCAGGATACAAAAGTAATATACACAAATCAGTAGCTCTGCTATACACCAGAAGTGATCAACCTGAGAATCAAATGAAGAACTCAACCCCTTTTACAACAGCTGAATAAAATACTTATGAATATACCTAACCAAGGATGTGAAAGATCTCTACAAGGAAAACAATAAAATACTGCTGAAAGAAATTGGAGACTACACAAACAGATTGAAACACGTCATGTTCACGGATGGGTAGACTCAATATTGTCAAAATGACCATACTGCCAAATGCAATCTACCAATTCCAAATCTACCAATGCAATTTCCATCAAAATACCACCATCATTCTTCACTGAACTAGAAAAAAATATCCTAAAATTCATATGGAACTAAAAAATAGCCCACATAGCCAAAGCAAGACTAAGCAAAAAGAACAAATCTGGAGGCATCACTTTGCCTGACTTCAAACTATACTATAAGGCCATAGTCACCAAAACTGCATGGTATTGGTATAAAATTAGGCACATAGACCAATAGAACAGAATAGAGAACCAAGAAATAAAGCCAAATACTTACAGCCAACTGATCTTTGACAAACCAAACAAAAACATAGAGTAGGGAAAGGACACTCAATTCAACAAGTGGTGCGAGGATAATTGGCATGCCACATGTAAAAGAATACACCTGGATCTTCGTCTCTCACCTTATATAAAAATCAACTAAAGATGGATCAAAGACTTAAATCTAGGACCTGAAACCATACAGATTCTAGAAGATAGCATTAGAAAAACCCTTCTAGACATTTGCTTAGGCAAAGACTTCATAACCAAGAACCCAGCAAATGCAATAAAAACAAAGATAAACAGATGGAACTTAAGCTACAAGACTCTGCATAGCAAAAAAAAAAAAAAATTATAATAATAATCAGCAGAGTTAACAGACAACCCAGAGAATGGGAAAAAAAATCTTCACAATCTATACATCCAACAAAAGATTAATACCAGAATCTACAAATAACTCAAATAAATCAGCAAGAAAAAAACAAACGATCCCATCAAAAAGTGGGCAAAACACATGAATAAACAATTCTCAAAAGAAGATATGCAAATAGCCAAGAAGCATATGGAGAAATGCTCAACATCACTAATGATGAGAAAAATACAAAGCAAAACTACAGCATGACACCACCTAACTCCCACAAAAAAAATCAAAAAATCAAAAAGTAGATGTTGGTGTGGATGTGGTGAAAAAGTTACACTTTTACACTCTTGGTGGGAATTAAACTAGTAAAATCACTGTAAAAACAGTGTGGAGATTCCTTAAAAAACTAAAAGTAGATCTATCACTTGATCCAGCTATGCCACAACTAGTTATCTACCCAGAGAAAAAGAAGTCATTATACAAAAAAAGATATTTGCACACATGTTTATAGGCAGCATAATTTGCAATTGTAAAAATATGGAACCAACCCAAATCCCCATCAATCAATGAGTGAATAAAGAAAATACAGTAAATAAGCTATAGAATACTACTCAGACATTTTAAAAAAAGAATGAAATAATGGCTTCACAGCAACCTGGATGGAAATGAAAACTATTATTCTAAGTGAAGTAACTCAGGAATGGAAAACCAAACATTGTATGTTCTCACTCATGTATGAACTAAGCAATGAGGATGCAAAGTTGTAAGAATGATACATTGGACTGTAGGGACTCAGGGGACTAGTGGGAGATGGCAAGGGATAAAAGTTCTACCACTGGCTAAAGTGTACACTGCTTGGGTGATGGGTTCACCAAAATCTCAGAAATCACCGCTAAACAACTTATGTATATAACCAAACACCACCCAAAACCTATTGAAATTAAAAAATAGAAAATAAAACATTAGAATTTTTTTTTAAAACCTGACAACTAGAGAGAAGATCCAAGATGGCTGAATAAGAACAGCTCTGGGGTGCAGTTCCCACCAAGAACAACGCAGAGGGTGAGTGATCACCACATTTCCAAATGAGTTTTTACTGCCCAGACACCAGGAGATTCCCGGGTCGAAAAGTACCATGAGTTTCCAGCATGGCTGTTTCAGCTGGCACTGTACATTTCTGCACAAAAACTCACACAAATCTCTATGGCCATTTCAACTGCCACCTGAAATGCCTGGGAGACAGAACCGCCCATTCAACTGAAAAAGAGGGGGCTGAAATAGGGAGCCAGGTGATCTTGCTTGGCAAGTCCCAACCCCACAAAGACCAGCAATCTGAAACGCTCTGGAATGAGAGTTTTGCAGCAAGCACAACTCGACCCAGGATGGTCCAGCACACTGGAGGGAAGAGCGTTCACCATTACCAAGGCAGTCCACCACTACCGAGACAGTCCATCATTACCAAGGCAGTCTGCCATTACCGAGGCAATTCTAACTCTACTTCTGTAAGCAAAACCACAAGGAAGTTTACACAGTGGGTAGACAGAACCCAGCAATGCCTCTGTTGGAGACTATGACTAGACTCCCTCCATGCTGGGCAGGGCATCCCTGAAAAACAGCAGCAGCATGACAGGAACTTATAAATAAAGCCCTACCTTCTCAGGACAGAGCACCTGGGAAAGAGGCAGTTCTGAGTTCCGCTGCACCAGACTTAAACATACCTGCCTAGCAGCTCTGAACAGAACAATGGATATCCCAGCATAGCACTTGAGCTCCTATAAGGGACAGACTGTCTCCTCAAGCAGCTCCCTGACCCCTGTATATCCAAAGAGACACCTCATAAAGGAGAGCTCAGGCTGACATCTGGCAAGTACCATTCTGGGTCAGAGATAACAGAAGAAACTGGCAGCAACCCTTCCTGTTCTTCAGCCCCTGTGGATGATCCCTGGGCAAGCAGGATCTAGAGTGGACCTCCAGCAATCCTGCATCAAAGGGGCCTGACTGTTTAAAGGAAAACTAAATAACAGAAAGAAATAACTTCAACATCAATAAAAAGGACAACCACTCAGACACCCCATCCAAAAGTCACCATCTACAAAGACCACAGGTAGATAAATTCATGAAGATGGAAGAAATCAGTGCAAAAAGGATGAAAACACCAAAAACAGAACACCACTCCTCCTCCAAGGGATAACAACTCCTCACCAGCAAGGAAACAAACAAAGCTGGATGGAGAATGAATCTGATGAACTGACAAAAACAGGCTTCAGAAGATGGGTAATAACAAACTTCTCTGAGCTAAAAGAACATGTTCTAACCCAATGCAAAGAAACTAAGAACACTGAAAAAAGATTAGATGAAATGCTAACAAGAATAAAAGCTTAGAGAAGAATATAAACAACTTGAACAACTGAAAACACAGCAAAAGAACTTCGTAAAGCATACACAAGTTTCGATAGCCAAATCAACCAAGCAGAAGAAAGGATATCAAAGACTGAAGATAACTCAATGAAGCAAAATGAGAAGGCGATATTAGAGAAAAAAAAAAAAGTGAAAAGAAATAAACAAAGCCTCTAATAAATATGGGATTATGTGAAAAGATCTAATCTATGTTTGACAGGTGTACCTGAATGTCACAGAGAGAATGAATCCAAACTGGAAAACACTCTTCAGGATATTATCCAGAACTTCCCCAACCTAGCAAGGCAGGCCAACATTCAAGTCCAGGAAATAGAGAGAACACCACAAAAATATTCCTCAAGAAGAGCAACCACAAGACACATAATCATCAGAATCACCAGGGTTGAAATGAAGGAAAAAATGCTAAGGGCAGCCAAAGGTCAGGTTACCCACAAAGGGAAGCCCATCAGACTCACAGCAGATCTCTTGGCAGGAACCCTACAAGCCAGAAAAGAGTTGGGCCAAATTCAACATCCTTTAATAAAAGAACTTTCAACCTAGAAATACATATCCAGCCAAACTAAGCTTCATAAGTGAAGAAGAAATAAAATCCTTTATGGACAAGCAATTGCTAGGGATTTCATCACCACCAGGCCTGCTTACAAAAGCTCCTGAAAGAAACACTAAACATGGAAAGAAAAAAACAGTTCCAGCCACTCCAAAAATATACCAAATGGTAAAAAGCATTGACAAAATGAAGAAACTAGATCAACTAAAGGGCAAAACAACCAGCTAGCATCAAAATGGCAGAATCAAATTCATACATAACAATATTAACCTTAAATGTTAATGAGCTAAATACCCCAATCAAAAGACATAGACTGGTAAATTGGATAAAAGGCAAAACCCATTGGTGGGCTGCATTCAGGAAACCCATCTTTTGTGCAAGGACACACATAGGCTCAAAATAAAGGGATGGAGAAAGATTTGCCAAGCAAATGGAGAGCAAAAAAAAAAAAGTGGGAGTTGGAATCCTAGACTCTGATATAATGGACTTTAAACCAACAAAGATCAAAAGAGATAAAGAAGGGCATTACATAATGGTAAAAGGATCAATGCAACAAGAAGAAATAATGATCCTAAATATATATGCACCCAATACAGGAGCACCCACATACATAAAGCAAGTTCTTAAGTCACAAAGAGACTTAGACTCCCATACAATAATAGTGGGAGACTGTAACATTCCACTGTCAATATTAGACCGATCAATGAGACACAAAATTAACGAGGATATCCAGGACTTAAACTCGGGTCTGGATGAAGCAAACCTAATAGACATCTACAGAAGAACTCTCCACCCGAAATCCATGGAATATACATTCTTCTCAGCACCGTATTGCCCCTACTTTAAAATTGACCACATAACTGGAAGTAAATCACTCGTCAGAAAATGCAAAACAACAGAAATCATAACAAACAGTCTCTCAGACCATAGTGCAATCAAATTATAACGCACAATTAAGAAACTAACTCAGAACCATGCAACTTCATCGAAACTGAACAAGTGGGTCTTGAATGTTGACTGGATAAAAAATGAAATGAAGGCAGAAATAAAAATATTCTTCAAAACTAATAGAACAAAGACACAACATACCAGAATCTCTGGGACACTTTAAAGCAGTGTCTAGAGGAAAATTGATAGCAATAAATTCTGACAGAAGCACAAAAAGATCTGGAATTGACAGCCTACCATCAAAATTGAAAGCTAGAGGAGTAAGATCAAAAAACTCAAAACCTAGCAGAAGACAAGAAATAACTAAGATCAGAGCAGAACTGAAGGAAATAGAGACACAAAAAAACCCTTCAAAGATGAATAAATCCAGGAGCTGGTTTTTTGTAAAGATGAAAAAATAGACAGACTGCTGGTCAGATTAATAAAAAAAGAAAGGAGAGAGGAATCAAATAGATGCAATAAAAAAAGATAAAGGGTATATCACCACCGATTTCATGGAAATACAAACTACCATCAGAGATTACTACAAACAACTCTATGCCCATAAATCAGTAAACCTGGAAGAAATGGATAAATTTCTGGACACTTGCACCCTCCCAGGCCTAAACCAGGAAGAATTTGAAACCCTGAATAGACCAACAGCAAGGGCTGAAGTTAAGGCAGAAATTAATAGCCTACCAATCAAAAAAAGTACAGGTCCAGATGGATTCACAGCTGAATTCTACCAGACATACAAAGAGGAGCTGGTACCACTCCTTCTGAAACTATTCCAAACAATACAGTAACAGAGAATCCTTCCCAAATCATTTTATGAAACCAACATCATCCTGATATCAAAAAACCAGCAGAGACTCAATGATAAAAGAAGACTTGGGGCCAATATACATGATGAACATAGATGCAAAACCCAGCAGAGACTCAACACAAAAGAAAACTTCAGGCCAACATCCGTGATTAACATAGATGCAAAAATCATCAATAAAATACCGGCAAACCAATTGCAACAACACATCAAAAAGCTTATCCACCATGATCAAGTAGGATTCATTCCGGGGATGAAAGGCTTGTTCAACATATTCAAGTCTATAAATGTAATCCACCACATAAACAGAACCAAAGACAAAAACCACATGATTATCTCAATAGATGCAGAGAAGGCCTTTGACAAAAGTCAACAGTCCTATATGCTAAAAACTCTGAATAAACTAGGTATCGATGGAACGTATCTCAAAATAATAAAGGTTATTTATGACAATCACACAGCCAGTATCATACTGAATGGGCAATAACTGGAAGCATTCCCTTTGAAATCTGGCACTAGACAAGGATGCCTTCTCTCACCACTTGTATTCCATATAGTATTGGAAGTTCTAGCCAGAGCAATCAGGCAAGAAAAAGAATTAAAGAGTATTCAATTAGGAAAGAAAGAAATCAAATTGTCTCTATTTGCAGACTACATGATTGTATATTTAGAAGACCCCATCTTCTCCACTCATAACCTCCTTAAACTGATAAGCAACTTCAGCAAAGTCTCAGGATATAAAATCAATGTGCAGAAATCACAAGCATTTCTATACACTAATAACAGACTATGAGAGAGCGAAATCAAGAGCCAACTCCCATTCACAATCACTACAAAGAGAAAAAAAATAGCTAGTAATACAACTAACAAAGGATGTAAAGGACCTCTTCAAAGAGAACTATAAAATGCTGCTCAAGGAAATAAGAGAGGACACAAACAGATGGAAAATATTCCATGTTCATGGTTAGGAAGAATCAGTATCATGAAAATGGCCATACTGCCCAAAGTAATTTAGAGATTCAACACTATCTCCATCAAGCTACCAATGACCTTCTTCACAGAACTGGAAAAAAAAAATACCTTAAACTTCATATGGAACCAACACAGAGCATGCATAGCCAAGACAATCCTAAGCAAAAAGAACAAAGCTGGAGGCATAATACTACCTGACTTCAAACTATACTACAAGGCTACAGTAATCAAAACAGCATGGTACTGGTACCAAAACAGAGATATAGACCAATGGAATGCCACAGAGGCAACACCATACATCTACAACCACCTGATCTTTGACAAACCTGACAAAAACAGCAATGGGGAAAGGATTCCCTGCTTAATAAATGGTGTAGGGAAAACTGGCTAGCCATGTGCAGAAAGCAGAAACTGGACCCCTTCTTGACAACCTTACACTAAAATTAACTCCAAATGGATTAAAGATTTAAACATAAGACCTAACACCATAAAAACCCTTGAAGAAAACCTAGGCAAAACTATTCATGTCAGGCATAGGGAAGGACTTCATGACTAAAACACCAAAAGCACTGGCAACAAAAGTGAAAATAGATAAATGGGATCTAATTAAACTTAAGAGTTTCTGTACAGCAAAAGAAACAATCATTAGAATGAACCGGCAACCAACAGAATGGGAAGAAATTTTTGCAATCTACCCATCTGACAAAGGGCTAATATCCAGAAGCTACAAAGAACTAAAACAGATTTACAAGAATAAAACAAACAAAACCATTCAAAAGTTGGCCAAGGATATGAACAGACACTTTTCAAAAGAAGACATACATGAGGCTAACAAACAGGAAAAAACACTCATCATCACTGGTCATTAGAGAAATGCAAATCAAAAACACATTGAGATACCATCTTATGTGACCTAGAATGGTGATCATTAAAAAATCTGGAAACAACAGATGCTACAGAGTATGTGGAGAAATAGAAACACTTTTACACTATTGGTGGGAGTGTAAATTAGTTCAACTATTGTGGAAGACAGTGTGGTGATTCCTCAAGGACCTAGAAACAGAAATTCCATTTGACCCAGCAATCCCATTACTGGGTATATATCCAAAGGACTATATATCATTCTGTTATAAAGACACATGCACACATATGTTCATTGCAGCACTGTGTACAATAGCAAAGATATGGAACCAACCCAAATGCCCATCAATGATAGACTGGTCTGGGAAAATGTGGCACATATACACCATGGAATACTATGCTACCATAAAAAAACAATGATTTCATGTCCTGTATAGGGACATGGATGAATCTGGAAATCATCATTCTCAGAAAACTGACAGAAGAACAGAAAATCAAACACCACATGTTCTCACTCATAAGCAGGTGTTGAATAATGAAAACACATGGACACAGGGAGCAGAGTGTCACACACAGATCTGTTGGGAAGGTTGGGGAAGGACAGCAAGGGGTGGGGAGGGATAACATGGGGAGAAATGCCAGATATAGGTGACAGCAAACCACGTTGCCAGTATGTACCTATGCAACAACCCTGCCTGATCTGCACGTGTACCCCAGAACCTAAAGTATGATAAAAAATAAAATACAATTAAAAAATGACAACTATAAAAAAAATTGGTAAGATTATGTGTTGTAGGTTCATCCATTATAGCAAATATACTATTCTGGTGAAGAATTTTGATAACATGGGAGGCTGTGCATGTGTAGTAGGCAGGGAGATATGGGAGATCTCTATAACCTTCCTTTCAATTTTGCTGTGACTCTAACATGGCTCTAAAAAAAGCATTTTAAGAAGTGTGGGAAAAATGGATAAGCAAGACAAAATATTAGGAAGAACTACTCAATGTTTTATATGACTGAATGAAAATTTAAAAGGGAAAGTTCACAGCTCACCCAGTAATCAACAGCTGCATATGGCAGAACTCATGATTTTATAACTTCATGTAAGGAAATGGCATTGTTTGTAACATGAATATCATAGAATCATCACACCAGAAAATCAATTATACTATCTGCACAGTTAAAATAATTACTATCCTGGAGAATCAGCTTTGGAGAAAATAGAGTGTCTTTAAGAAGAGCCATTCTTGGCCAGGCACAGTGGCTCATGCCTATAATCCCAGCACTTTTGGAGGCTGAGGAGTGGATCTCTTCAGGTCAGGAGTTCAAGACCAACCTGGCCAACATGGTGAAATCTCATTGCTACTAAAAATACAAAAATTAGCCAGGCGTGGTGGCAGGCACCTGTAATCCCGGCTACTCAGGAGGCTGAGGCAGGAAAATCGTTTCAACCCAGGAGGCAGAGGTTGCAGTGAGCTGAGATTGAGATTGAGATTGTGCCATTAACACTCCAGCCTGGGCAATTAAGTGAGACTTCATCTCGAAAAAAAAAGGGGGAGGTTATCACATCTTCTCTATTTAGGTTCGTCACTATACTCTCTTACTTAGATGAGTCAGAATTCATACTTTCTGCCTGCCAGTAATAATATTATGTGCATTATAATTTTAAATGAAAATAGGGGGAGGAGGGAAGATGGCGTCGTAGAGGCGACTCAGGATTGCAGCTCTCAGTGAAGGCACAGAGGGTGAGTCCTAGCCGCATTCTCGGATGTTCCTTTTATGCCCACAGAGCGTTGAAAGTCCCAGGTGTGGGAGAGACACGGGACACTAGCGCACCCGGCTAATGCAGCCGGCTCCTGCCGCCTCTTCGGCCAGCGCCATGGTGGGACCCGGCGCAAAACTCACTGGTCTGGGTGCCCTGTTAAACCGGCAATCTGAGATTTGGAAGGGCAGATTCGCATTTTCATCTGATTGAATGGGACTTGGACAATGAGCCAGACCAGGAGTTTCCTGGGAAGCGTGATCTGAGCCGGTGAAGTGAGCAGTGGCACGGGAGATCGCACGGATCCCAGTGCCCTATCGGCAGGCTACTGGGGCGCCAGTGAGAGAGTCGACCTTTCAGCTTGGGGAGAGGAAGAGAGAGAGAGAGAGGACGGACTCTGAGGCAGGGAGCTGGGTGATTGGCCTCAGCGGGTCCCACGCTCATGGGGACAAGCAGGGCAGTGACTGGAGGTGCTTGGGGCTGAGAGTTTTGCTGCCGGCATCTAGGATGGTGCAGCCAGATGAGGGAGGGGCGTCCACCATTGCTGACACAGTCCACCCCCACTGAAGTACCGCCCAGGACTGATGCATCCTGCCATTGCCGAGGCAACCTGCCATAACAGAGAGTCTCTGCCAGGAGCTGGGAGCACTCCACAGCAGAAGGGAGCCCAGCAGCAACAGGGCGGACCCGCACTAGCAGGTCAGAGCCCCAGCAGGCAAATAGTTAATAGACTGCCGCCTAGTGGGGCAGGACAGTGCAACAGATACTCTTAAAGAAAGCCCCAACTCCCTGAGACAGAGCATCTAAGGGGGGGAAAGGGTGGTGTTTTATGAGTTCTATTGCAGCAGACATAAACAACCTCCCAACAACCCTGAATGAACAACAGAGCTCACAGCTCAGCACTGGAGCTCCTATAAAGCACAGACTGTCTCATCAAGCAGCTCCCTGACCCCTGTATATCCAAGGAGTCACCCCAGAAAAGGACTAATCAGACTGACATTTGGCTGGCATCATTCTGGAACAAGGACAGCAGAAGAAGAAACTGGTATCATCCCTCACTGTTCCGCAGCTGCTGCAGGTATACCCCAGAGAAGCAGGGCCTGGAGTGGACCTCAGCACTCGTACAGCAGAGGGGCTAGACCATTAGAGGGAAAACTAAGTAACAGAAATACTTCATCATCAACAATCTCAGCGTCCACACAGAGACCCAACTGAAAAATCAGCAACTACTAAGACGACAGGCGGATAAATCCATAAAGATGGGAAGAAACCAGCACAAAAAGGAGGAAAGCACCCAAAACCAAAACACCTCACCTCCAAAAAAGGACCAAAACTCCTCACCAGCAAGGGAACAAAGCTGGACGGAGAATGAATGTGACGAAATGACAGAATCAGACTTCAGAAAGTGGATAATGAGAAACTTCAGTGAGCTAAAGGAACATGTACTAAACCAGTGCAAAGAAACTAAGAACCTTGAAAAAAGATTTGAAAAAAGATTTGAGGAATTGATAACAAGAATGGACAACTTAGAGAGGAATATGAATGAATTGAAGGAGCTGAAAAACACAACACGAGAACTTCGCGAAGCATGCACAAGTTTCAACAGCCGAATTGACCAAGCAGAAGAAAGAATATCAGAAGTTGAAGATCAACTCAATGAAATAAAACGAGAAACCAAGATTAAAGAAAAAAGTACAAAAACAAATGAACAAAATCTCCAAGAAATGTGGGACTATCTGAAGAGACCCAACCTACATTTGATAGGTGTACCAGAATGTGACAAAGAGAATGAATCCAAGCTGGAAAACACTCTTCAGGATATTATCCAGGAAAATTTCCCCAACCTAGCAAGACAGGTCAATACTCAACTCCAGGAAATACAGAGAACACCACAAAGATACTCCGCAAGAAGAGCAACCCCAAGGCACATAATCGTCAGATTTACCAGGGTTGAAACGAAGGAGAAAATACTAAGGGCAGCCAGAGAGAAAGGTCGAGTCACCCACAAAGGGAAGCCCATCAGACTCACAGCAGATCTCTCGGCAGAGACTCTACAAGCCAGAAAAGAGTGGGGGCCAATATTCAACATCCTTAAAGAAAAGAGCTTTCAACCCAGAATTTCATATCCAGCCAAACTGAGCTTCATAAGTGAAGGAAAAATAAAATCCTTCACAAACAAGCAAGTACTCAGAGATTTTGTCATCACTAGGCCTGCTTTATAAGAGCTCCTGAAAGAGGCACTACACATAGAAAGAAACAACCAGTTCCAGCCATCCTAAAAGCATACCAAATGCTAAAGACCATCAACAAAATGAAGAATGTACATGAACCAAAGGGCAAGACAGCCAGCTAGCATCAAAATGGCAGTATCAAATTCACACATAACAATATTAACCCTGAATGTAAATGGGCTAAATGCACCAATCAAAAGACACAGACTGGCAAATTGGATAAAAAACCAAAACCCATCAGTGTGCTGTATCCAGGAAACCCACCTCACATGCAAAGATACACAAAGACTCAAAATAAAAGGATGGAGGAAGATTTACCAAGCAAATGGAGAGCAAAAAAAAAGCAGGAGTTGCAATTCTCATCTCTGATAAAATAGACTTTAAAGCAACAAAGATCAAAAGGGACAAGAAGGTCATTACAAAATGGTAAAAGGATCGATACAACAAGAAGAGCTAACGATTCTAAATATATATGGACCCAATGTAGGAGCACCCAGATATATAAGGCAAGTTCTTAATGACTTACAAAGAGACTTAGACTCCCACACAATAATAGTGGGAGACTTTAACACTCCACTGTTAATAGCAGACAGATCAACCAGACTGAAAATTAACAAGGATATCCAGGACTTGAACTCAGACCTGGAACAAGCAAACCTGATAGACATTTACAGAACTCTCCACCCCAAATCCACAGAATATACATTCTTCTCACCACCACATCACACCTACTCCAAAATTGACCACATAATTGGAAGTAAAGCACTCCTCAGCAAATGCAAAACAACTGAAATCATAACAAACAGTCTCTCAGACCATAGTGCAATCAAGTTGGAACTCAGAATTCAGAAAATAACTTAGAACCGCACAGTGTCATGGAAACTGAACAACTGGCTCTTGAATGTTGATTGGATAAACAATGAAATGAAGGCAGAAATAAAGAAGTTCTTTGAAACCAACGAGAATGAAGACACAACATACCAGAATCTCTGGGACACATTTAAAGCAGTCTGTAGAGGAAAATATATAGCAATAAGTGCCCACATGAGAAGAGTGGAGAGATCCAAAATTGACACCCTATCATCAAAATTGAAAGAGCTAGAGGAGCAAGATCAAAAAAGCTCAAAACCTAGCAGAAGACAAGAAATAACTAAGATCAGAGCAGAACTGAAGGAGATAGAGACAAGAAAAACCCTTCAAAAAATCAGTAAATCCAAGAGCTGGTTTTTCGAAAAGATCAATAAAATAGACAGACCACTAGCCAGACTGATAAAAAAGAAAAGAGAGAACAACCAAATAGATGCAATAAAAAATGACAAAGGGGAAATCACCACAGATTCCACAGAAATTCAAACCATCATCAGAGAATACTAAAAACAACTCTATGCACACAAACTAGTAAATCAGGAAGAAATGGATAAATTCCTGGACGCCTGTGTCCTCCCAAGCCTAAACCAGGAGGAAGCCAAAACTATGAATAGACCAATCACAAGGTCAGAAGTTGAGGCAGCGATTAAGAGCCTACCACACAAAAAAAGCCCAGGCCCAGATGGGTTCACAGCTGAATTCTACCAGACACACAAAGAGGATCTGGTACCATTCCTTCTGAAACTATTCCAAATAATCCAAAAAGAGGGAACCCTTCCCAAATCATTTTATGAGACCAACATCATCCTGATACCAAAACCTGGCAGAGACTCAACAAGAAAAGAAAACTTCAGGCCAATATCCATGATGAACATAGATGCAAAAATCTTCAATAAAATACTGGCAAATTGATTGCAACAGCACATTAAAAAACTTATCCATCATGATCAAGCAGGATTCATCCCGGGGATGCAAGGCTGGTTCAACATACGCAAGTCTATAAATGTAATTCACCACATAAACAGAAGCAAAAACAAAAACCACATGATTATCTCAATTGACACAGAGAAGGCATTTGACAAAATTCAACAGCCCTTTATGCTAAAAACCCTCAATAAACTTGGTATTGATGGAACATATCTCAAAGTAATAAAAGCTATTTACGACAAACCAACAGCCAATATCATACTGAATGGGCAAACCTGGAAGCATTCCCTTTGAAATCCAGCACTAGACAAGGATGCCCTCTCTCACCACTTCTATTCAACATAGTACTGGAAGTTCTAGCCAGAGCAATCAGGCAAGAAAAAGAAATAAAGGGTATTCAAATAGGAAAGGTGGAAGCCAAATTGTCTCTATTTGCAGATGACATGATAGTATACCTAGAAGACCCCATCACCTCAGCCCAAAAGCTCCTGCAACTGATAAGCAACTTCAGCAAAGTCTCAGGATATAAAATCAATGTGCAAAAATCACAAGCATTCCTATACACCAATAACAGACTTAAAGAGAACCAAATTAAGAACGAACTGCCATTCACAATTGCTACAAAGAAAATAAAATACCTAGGAATACAACTCACTAGGAATGTAAGGGACCTCTTTAAGGAAAACTACAAACAACTGCTCAACGAAATAAGAGAGGACAGAAACAGATGGAGAAACATTCCATGCTCGTGGTTAGGAAGAATCAATATTGTGAAAATGGCTATACTGCCCAAAGTAATTTACACAATCAATGCTATCCCCATCAAACTACCATTGAATTTCTTCACAGAACTGGAAAAAAACACCATGAATTTCATATGAAACCAAAAAAGAGCCCGCATAGCCAAGTCAATTCTAAGCAAAAAGAACACAGCGGGAGGCATCACGCTACCAGACTTCAAACTATACTACAAGGCTACAGTAATCAAAACAGCATGGTACTGGTACCAAAATAGAGATATAGACCAATGGAACAGAACAGAAGCATCGGAGGCAACACAAAATATCTACAACCATATTATCTTTGATAAACCAGACAAAAACAGGCAATGGGGAAAGGATTCCCTATTTAATAAATGGTGTTGGGAAAACTGGCTAGCCATGTGCAGAAAGCAGAAACTGGACCCCTTTCTGACACCTTACACTAAAATTAACTCCAGATGGATTAAAGACTTAAACGTAAGACCTGACACCATAAAAACCCTAGAATAAAATCTAGGCAAAATCGTTCAGGACATAGGAGTAGGCAAGGACTTCATGAACAAAACACCAAAAGCATTGGCAACAAAAGCCAAAATAGACAAATGGGACCTAATCAAACTCCACAGCTTCTGCACGGCAAAAGAAACAGTCACTAGAGTGAATCGGCAACCATCAGAATGGGAAAAAATCTTTGCAGTTTACACATCTGACAAAGGGCTGATATCCAGAATTTACAAAGAACTCAAACAGATTTACAGAAAAAAAACAAACAAGCCCATTTAAAAATGGGCAAAGGATATGAACAGAAACTTTAAAAAAGAAGACATACATGAGGCCAACAAACATATGAAAAAGTGCTCATCATCATTGGTCATTAGAGAGATGCAAATGAAAACCACATTGAGATATCATCTCACACCAGTTAGAATGGTGATCATTAAAAAATCTGGAGACAGCAGATGCTGGAGAGGATGTGGAGAAATAGGAACACTCTTACACTGTTGGTGGGAGTGTAAATTAGTTCAACTATTGTGGAAGACAGTGTGGCGATTCCTCAGGGACCTAGAAATAGAAATTCCATTTGACCCAGCAATCCCATTACTGGGTATCTATCCAAAGGACTATAAATCGTTCTACTATAAGGACACATGCACATGAATGTTCATTGCAGCACTGTTTACAATAGCAAAGACCTGGAACCAACCCAAATGCCCATCGATGATAGACTGGACTGGGAAAATGTGGCACATATACACCATGGAATATTATGCAGCAATCAAAAATGATGAGTTTGTGTCCTTTGTAAGGACATGGATGAATCTGGAGAACATCATTCTCAGCAAACTGACACAAGAACAGAAAAAGAAATACCGCATATACTCACTCATAGGCGGGTGAGAAAAATGAGAACACATGGACACAGAGAGGCGGTGTACTATACACTGGGGATTGTTGGAGGAATGGGGGAGGGACAGCGGGGGGAGCTGGGGGGGGCTAGCCTGGGGATGAATACCAAGTGTGGGTGAAGGGGAGGAAGGCAGCAAAACACACTGCCATGTGTGTACCTATGCAACTATCTTGCACGTTCTGCACATGTACCCCAAATCCTATAATGCAATAAAAATTAAAAAAATAAAAAAAAAAGTAGAATTCATTCACTTCCACTTCATATTCTATAGAATAAAGTGGAACCACAAACCATAGTAACTTACACAGGGGGACAAGTTACTGAACTCAAAATATTTTATATTCATGCCTCAAAATATCCCTCAAGGATTTTCATTTGTATAATTAAAAGCAACTATACTCCAAAAAAAAAAAAAGAAAATAATTTTTGAGAGTCAAAATCAGAAAATCAAAATAACATGAAGGATAACAAAATCATACTTAAAATAACAAAAATCAGAAATATTAAAACATCAAGAAACAATAGCTCAAGCAGTTGAACAGCAGGGGAGCTTTCTAAAAATCACTCCCAAACATGAGAGAAGTACTATTTTCTCTGTTTTATAAATAAAGATGCAGAGATTCACTGGTTAACTAACTTGTTCCACTCTACGTGGCTTATAAATACCAAAAGTAAAATTCACATGCAGACCTTCTGGCTTTACAATTTTGGAACCCATAATCTCCTTTCTGGCATCTATTCTGGGAAATTAATCTAATATGTGGAAAACAGGGTATATGAAGATTTCCATGTAAACATTTTAATTAAAAGAACAAAAACTGGAAGCTATCCAAATATTTCACAGTAGGACAATGGCTAAATAATATGTGGTAAATAGACATATGATAGAATGCTACTTTTAAAAATAGGAAAATATTTGTATACATTATATTAGAGAATGAAAGCAGGACATTAAAAGTACTATAATTATTTTAAATATATATAATAACATAGGAAGTGATATACAAAGAAAACAATTGTATAAAGGTGTTAAAATGATAGGCTGTGCTCTAATTTTAATTGTTTATAAGTTTTTAATGATTTCAATTTTGTTTTGATTTTACATAGAGAGTTCAAAGTTCATGGGTTGTTGAAATCTACGTCTGAGCAAAGACACTAAATGAAGAGAAGTTTCAACTTTAGAAGGTGCATGTTACTTGTGAATAATATGTAACCTCAATTCCAGCTTAAGAATCATCTAGGGGAGAAAAGTAGCTGGAGTGGTGCAGACGCCGCCGGGTTCTGAGGTGCTCTGCAACTACCCCAGACACCAATCTTCTTGGCCTCTTTCCCGTATAATCTTGCCCTAGATGTGGAACAGTGGATTTGAAAGCTACAGCAGCTCCTCATAGGAGAGCCAGAGGCTACACACAGTCCCTAGGAGGCTTTGGATTGAGGGCTTCCTTCTTAAGCAGAAAAGAAATCAAGAACCGGAGCCCAGCATGTTGAACCCTGCATTATATCTCAGCTGCTTTTTGCCACTTCAGTTGACAGTGTTCCAAATTGGCAATGTCGAGATTTCACAAGTCGCTCCTGTGGGGATCATCAGACATACAGAGAAGGCTACAACCAACATTGTTCACAAAATAGATGACATGACAGCTGCACCCATGGATGTTTGCCAGTGAGTGGACACAGATGACAACAGCAGTGAAAACACTGTAGTTCCTCCAGAAACATATGTGAAAGTGGCAGGCCACCTGAGATCTTTTGAGAAGATAAAAGATCTTTTGAGAAGGCCACCTGAGATCTTTTGAGAAGATAAAAGATAAAGTGGTAGCCTTTAAGGTCATGCCCCTGGAGGAGTTGAGTTAGTTCACCATACATATTCTGGAACTGATCGAGGCATACATGACACTAAGCAAAGCTAACAGCCAGCCGTCAGCAGGGAGATCACCTATCAGCAATCCAGGAAAGAGTAAAACAGGGTACTTTGATGAGAATAGCTTCATCCCAGCAAAGGTCCTCACTGTGGCCCAAAACAAGGTGTTCAATTTGATTAAGCCTTGCCCAAGACCTGAAGAATTGAACTTTCAGGATCTCAAGAACTAGCTCAAACATGTCTGTATCCTCAGTCAAGCAAGCTGTGAATTTTCTGAGCAATGAGGGGCACATCTATGCTGCTGTGGATGATGATCATTTTAAATCCACAGATGCAGAATAACTGGAAATAACTGGGTACCTGAAATATTTTACAGCTGGACCTAGATTCACAATCCCTAAAGGAGCAATAGGTTAAACTCTAATTGTTTTTTGTTTTATCCACATAATAAAAATGTAAATAATTGTTATTTCACCATGAATTATCAACTCTTCCATTCTTTATTTTTTAAATATTCTATATGCTAGAAAAAAAGTAATTTATAGATTTTTCAGTTTTTCTTTGGGAAATCAAAACCTCCGGGTTTCAATTGGCTAGGTGGCTTCTACGAAGTAGGTTTCATCTATGAAAGGTCTCCACCGACACCCTTTTGAAAATTACTGCTCTTTTATTTTTGTTTGAGGCTCAGAGGGAGATGGGCAATTGACAGGGATGCAATCCAGGGATCCAGGGTGGAATTTCTTGAGGAGGTTACAAATAAACTTGTTACAACATCAAGATAGATGGAACTGGAAAAATGCTACCAGGACAGTACTTAAGTAATGCTCAGGAGGTTTTTGTTTTTGTTTTTGTTTTTGTTTTGAGACAGAGTCTAGCTCTGTCGCTCAGGCTGGAGTGCAGTGGTGCAATTTCGGCTCACCACAACTTCTGCCTCCCACTTTCAAGTGATTCTCATGGCTCAGCCTCCCAAATAGCTGGGGCTACAGGCCTGTGTCACCATGCCCAGATAATTTTTATGTTTTTAGTAGAGACAGGGTTTCACCATGTTGGCCAGGCTTGTCTCGAACTCCTGTCCTCACATGATTCACCACCTTGGCCTTCCAAAGTGCTGGGCTTACAGGCATGAGCCACCACACCCAGCCAAGTTTCTCTTCTTAAAATATTTTTTTGCCGAGAGATGAGCAGGACTAGGGCCTTGTGGGCAGAGTGCTAGCCAAGAAAACTGCTGGCCTCTGCCTGTTTTCGTTTCCCACATAGGTTATGTGGCATATTACTTTCAGAAATGTAGTTTCTTTCACCTGCTTGTCATGACTGCTGCGTATCATGACAGTGTGTTTCTGTGAACATGAGGTTCTGCGGTGGTGCCTCCATGGGCAGAGGAAAAGAAGAAGTGTTACTGCATTTTGTACAAAATAAATACATTCATATATTGAATAAAACAGTTCTATTGTAGTAACTTGTAAACAAAAATCCGTAAAGGAGCAATAGGTTAAACTCTGTTTTTTGTTTTATCCGCATAATAAAAATATAAATAATAGTTATTTCACCATGAATTATCAACTCTTCCATTCTTTATTTTTAAAATATTCTATATGCTAGAAAAAAAAAGTAATTTATAGATTTTTCAGTTTTTCTTTGGGAAATCAAAACCTCTGGGTTTCAACTCATATAAACAGAATTTGTTTTTTGTTTTACACAATCAGTTACTTAGGAAATATATTTGGTATTTTACTTAGGATGTTTAATTTTGTGGTGATTAATCAGAAAATAAAACATTCAGTATTTACAAGTTCAGAATTTATATTGAAATCTATATTTGTACTGAAATCTATAACTTGCTTAATTACACATGGATCCCTCAAAATATATAATTATATTTAAAATAATAATGAGTAAAGGAAAATTTAAACAGAGACTAGGAAATCAGACAGATGACCAGGAAGGAAAGACACATGTTTGCTCACCACTGGGTGAACGTCTCACATAAAAAATATTCTAACATAACTTAGAATTTTTTCAGTTGAAAATATGTTGAGACCAAGCAAAATAAATTACGTCACAGAATTAAAAATTATGGGGCCAGAATTACATAAAGGACAGTGTTAGAGGATTCCAGTTAAAAAAATCAGAATCTCAGTCACTCAGCTGTATGTTTGTTCAATTCAGTTAGGAAACAGGACTGAAAAATAGGATTTGATAATCCCACATGTATTATACATATAATCCTGAGATATAGATAGATAGAAATAGATACATGTTTAGTGGTCTATGTAGATATATCAGGCAGTTTAGGTGTGAAGAACTGAATTGCTCTAACTAGTTTCAGCAAGTGTTTATTATAAGCATTAAATAGTCTACTAAATTGTTGAGAGAGTTAAATTAATAGACTGCAATGTGATCTCTCAGGAATGACTCTCAAAGCCAAACCATAGGACCAAGTCACAAAGGAATAGGCTGATGGCTTCTGAAAACAGGAAGCTACCAGCTCCAGAAGCCATTCTACTGCCATGGTTAGAAAGATGATTAACATGGCACCATCTTCAGAAACTTTCATCATGAAAAGCCCTCTACAGTTGTTGCCAGTTCCTGAATCCCACCATGCCAGCTGTTTTGCACCAGCAAAATGGCTGCCCTGTACCCTGCTTCTTGACTCCCATAAAGCCAGTAGCCATTCAATGAGACAGTTATTAATGCTACCATAAGGGGAAAAGAAGAAAACAATCATGACTCCATTACTGTGCTTGTCAGAGTGGCAAAAGGTCAACCTGCATCTTCTGCTTTCAAATGTCATGCACCTGCATCTGACTGACTGAACCTAAAACATCAAGAACCCTCCAAGGAAGTCTTGGAAATATGACCTTTAGCTCTTCATCTATGTCTTCAGTATGCAAAGGCACACTACCACGTGGGTAAATTGGTTGTTGACCACTACTGTGGTATCCCTTTGGTTACTCAACATCCACATACACTTTTTTCCCCATTCAGTCGCTTTCTAAATGCAAGAATTAGTAACAACAACATTTCATACTAACATAATGTAAATATCTGTATATAAATAAAAATGTGCTCACCCACATATACACCATGGAATATTATACAGCAATCAAAAACGATGAGTTTGTGTCCTTTGTAGGGACATGGATGAACCTGGAGAACATCATTCTCAGCAAACTGACACAAGAACAGAAAATGAAATACCTCATGTTATCCCTCATAGGCGGGTGTTGAACAATGAGAACACATGGACACAGGGAGGGGAGCACTACACACTGGGGTTTGTTGGGGGGAATAGGGGAGAGACAGCGGGTGGGTGGGGAGTTGGGGAGAGATAGCATGGGGAGAAATGCCAGATATAGGTGAAGGGGAGGAAGGCAGCAAATCACACTGCCACGTGTGTACCTATGCAACTATTTTGCATGTTCTTCACATGTACCCCAAAACCTAAAATGCAATTAAAAAAAAAAAAACTTAAAAAAAAAATATGTGCTCACCGTCTCCCCAACAGGAAGAACCAAGAAAATCCCATCTCATGGAGAAGGCTTGCCCCTTCTCCAGCGAACTGCATCAGAAAGTTACCTACCAATAACATGCTCCATATAAAATATCAGAAGAAATAAAGACGCTAAAGTTATTTAACATTTATAAAAAACATACAAAATAATAGGAAGAAAATATGAATAATTACTATGGTCTTCATTTCATAAAGGTGTAGCTGCAATTTGTAACTTCCTTCCTCCTCTTTCCATTTTTTGTTCCTTTTGCTTTCAACCAGCACTGAGGCTGGTAGAGGTCCTTAATATGTAGTGATAATCCAAATGTTCATTCTACAGATCAGAGCAAATAACGACTTCCTATGGTCACCACTGGAAACGGAAATCAGAGACATACATGTTCCAGAATGTCTCCAAATTCCAATGAAACTTCTCACTGCCCACAGTGTAGAGCAGCCCCCTTAGCACCCTTAGCTGAAAGAGAATATGGAAAATGTTTCCTTTTCTAGACTCCATAGTACACAAAACATGAAGGAGGGTAAAATGGGTGCAGTAATTTACTACTTTCACCAAAGTAATTAAGTAGGGGAAAAAATAAGTACTCTCTCATGAACTTCAACACAGTAATGCAGGATTTTTCTTGGCCCATTCATCAGATTTGTGACAGAGGTAGCCCCATTTACTCAGACTACTGCACTGAACCCTGTGTGGGAGACAGCACGTGAACAAGCTCCATGTGGGGCCCACAGCCAGAACAGGCATGCGTGAACAAGTGCAGTATGCTACCATCCAGTCCAAATGCTGGCAGGAAAAAGCTCCATGTGAGGCCCACGGTGGTGCCCAGGTGATATCAGGTGCCTGTGACCCTAAGCCCCAGAGGGATTATAATGGTGCTCTCTTAGCTCTGCTGTCTGTGGACATCTGTGTGTTACCATTTCAGCTGACAGTAGCAAGCTCTGTGTGGGGCCTTCGTTAGTTCCCAGGTGAGGGTGTCTGCAACCCTGAAACACCAGAGGGAGTGTTACAGTGCTCTCTTACCTCAACTGTCCACAGATGGCTGTGTGTTAGCTCAGCTGACAGGAGCAAGCTCTGGGCAGGGCCCACGGTGGTGTCCAGGTGAGGGTGCCTGTGACCCCAAAACCCCAGAGGGACCGTTACAGTGCTCTCTTAGTTCTGCCATCTATGGACAGCTATGTGTTAGCAGCTCAGTTGACCCCTTGGCTCATCATATGGGCAACTACCCTCCACTGGCAAGGGCAAAGGGCTGCTGTGACAGACTTTCTGGGTACCTGCAATCGGTGCGTCCCAAGGTCTTGTCTGATGGCCAAGAAGAATGAGGTCACACAAACAAATTGAAGGATGGTGAAGGTGGAGAATTTTACTGAAGGATGAAGCTCTCAGTGGAGAGGGAAGGTGGAAAGGGGATGGGAAAGTAAGGTTACCTTCCCCAAAGTTAGCTTGTCTCTTCTCTGAAGTCAATCTATCTCTCCTCTGAAGTCCAGCCCTCTCTCATCGTTTCTGACTGATGGTAGGGATGGGCCATAGGTGGTTTTGGAAAAGACAAGATTTGATCAGTAAAAAGGCATTATTCAGAAAGAACAAATCAGGAGAGAATATGCAAAAAGATAAAGAAGTTCTCACTTCAGCCCATAGGTTTAAGGCTTCTCGGCTTGTAGGTGGAGTTTCACCCCATTCCTGTCTGCCTAGAATTTCTCTGCCTCCTGCCTCTATCAACAGTAAGGAAATAGAAGGGAAAATGCTACTCTTTCTTGCACTGACACGTACTTAAGTACTAGTTTTAGGACCTGAACAGAGTAAAGCTTTAGCTTAATTGTGGGATACTCATTGAGTCTCACAAAGGGATCCAGTTTGCTGAGGCCAGTTAACCGTAAGCTCCTAACCAGGAAACATGGTCTCAATGCATAAAAAGGGTTTTGACAGAAAGCTGTTCCTTTCTGCCTCCCTCTCCCTCCCTTCCCCCAGATCCTGACAATGCTGTTTCTCTACATTCAAATCATTCCAAGGTATCTATTATTCTGCCACCTCTTCTCCGTTAAACTGATACAGCTTGTGTGATTCACCTTTATGTGAACCCCAAAAGGAAATGTTTACATGCCACATATTCAGATAATTCATTTGAAGTTTCATGGTTTTGAATGGTAAATGGTTCTGATGACCTATGAGAGAAAAGCATTCCAATTTCTTTGAATGATTCGTCCTTAAGGTGAGGATGCATTTTCACTCTTTCAGGCCACCAGGCTACAAGGTAGCAGCTTTTGTTGTTTTGCTGAGTACTGCTGTAGTTCTGCAGTTTACACAGATGCAAAGCAGACCTTGATGAGGAATGTATTTTGGCCTTCTCAGTAAGACCTGATAATTGTGTGATCCATGAGTGATTTCTTCCTATGGGTGGACTCCAGCAACATCCAAAAAGGAGAAAAGGTTCAAGCAGCCACAAGCACAGAGGAAGCTTTACAATTAACCTTCCATGTGATCATTTGTTGACAGGTTGGTTACTGGAAAGACATGGAACAAGAAGATACAGCCGAAACAGTCAAAACTAGAGGGAATGAGTCCTTTGTCATCCTAACAGGATTAGAAGGAAATACGTTGTATCACTTCACAGTCAGGGCTTACAATGGAGCTGGATATGGGCCACCTAGCAGTGAAGTGAGTGCAACCACCAAGAAATCCCGTAAGTGACCTGGGCTTTTTGTTTGTTTCAGGCAAATGGGAAACATCTTATAACATTTCTGAAAGCCATGTGAAGAGCATAATAAGCAGAATCAAAGGGGAGTTTTGGTTCATAGTCTAGCTTCAGTGCTTAGATCTGAATCCTACAACTAGCTCAGAAAAGTTTGCATTCGCAGTAGATAAAGGTTATCTTCCTGTGAAACAAGGCTAAGCGATTTTGACACAGACAGGAGATAAAAGGATTCAAGTTCAAAAGTTCTGTAGAGTCGCTATTAAAATGACACTCCTGGAGTAAAACCCTCCTTATCTGACTCCAGCTGGAAGGAAGCCTACATTGCCAGCCAACTACTAAGCAGGAGAAAAGACTGAGATACTCACAAGGGATTAAATGAAGAAATGTATTTATGAATCCTTGTCAGTTCACTTTCCCTTTTTATTTTGCAGCCCCTAGTCAAGCACCTAGCAACCTCAGGTGGGAGCAGCAAGGCTCTCAGGTTTCTCTGGGTTGGGAACCCGTCATACCGTTAGCCAACGAATCTGACGTTGTGGGTTACAAGGTCGGTATTTCTTCACTCTTTTGCATAGACAGTCATCTCCAAAATTGTTATTATGAGAATAGAAAATTAGTAAAGCATAAAAGACCCATTAATAAGTCTATTTTTTCCCAATCATTTTCAATCTTTATCTTGGAAGGGTAGCCTTCCTATACATAGAGAAGACAAGGCAGTCAAAATTAGTTTCAACTACACAAGGCATAGAAAGGGAAGGAGTAGGAAAAGCAGTGAAAATCTGGATGTAGTGTGAAGATGACTCTCTGAAGCATGATATTAGGACCAGAAGAACGTAGGCAGAGAATTCTGGCATATTCCCCCAGGAGACTAACTTTGTTGGCAGCTGACAAATATGGGACCATTTTGTTTTAGTGGAAAGACATTCTATTAGCAAGGAAACAGAAGAATAAAAATACAAGGACCAGGGCACTAGATAGAAAAAAAAAAAAATCCAGGGAGAGACAAAGCAAGCTCCAAAGCTGACACAACATTCACATGCAGTCATTCTGCTATGTGACAGTAGGAACTGGAAATTTGATAACATATGCAGTTTGGTTTAGAAAAATAACTTTGTTATGTGATTTTAAAATATATGTGATCTATGTATTCAATTGGCTTAATTTCAAATTCTTGTTTTATAATGTCACATTATGTTTGCTGCATTAAACTTCACACAGAATTAGCTGAATATTCACAATATTTTATATTATGTTAAGTATAATACTTTAAAATGTTTCAGTGATAATATTTAGACTGAAAAATATCATTATACATGGGTTTTCAACTATCAGAGTTGGTAACACAGTATTTAATATATAAAACGCTGAAATTTGAGGAGCTAAAAACTGAAGTTATAAATGAAATATTTTAAATTAATTTCCATTAATTTTATATGATACAAACTAGCATTTATTACCTACTGTAATTACGATAGATCACAGACACACACACACATACATACACACACACACCCATCAGTAATGCTCGGGAATACTGAATTAGGTCTTTTGCAGGGAGGGCAGGTGGGTCATTTTCTACACCATGCCCTTACTCCTCTCCTCTCCATACCCTTCCCCAAAAGACCATATCCTCAGAACTTCTCCTCTTAAGCAAATATACTGCTTAATGCTTAGGGATAGTAGTCAGGCAAGAAATGTGATAGACCATTCAAGAACTCATTTAATAGCATTAGAACTATGATGAACTATATCCCAAACTGGAGAGGCAAAGTGAAATGCAAGAGAAACTCAGATAAAAGTGTATGGTCAACTCAAAAGCTCAGATGGCATAGGTACCTTTCAAGTGAGAATACAGAGATACAATGCAACTAGGAAAATACTTGATTGAGCTTGGCTGTAGGTATCCCAGGCTAGATGCCATTGCTCTTTATTCACAGTTGACACCTCTATCCCAGTCATTGTTCTTACTTTTATATATGACTGTTTCCCAAAGAGACTGAAGTCCTTGAAGGCAAGGACTTTATCTTACTTATTTTTTGTTCCTAATGTTTCTAAGTGGATGAATAATTAATGTTGGTCCCAACAGAAATGTCTTATGTAGTTATTTATATATATATGTATTATCAAATATGTATTTTTCCAGCATAACCTTGATATTTGTTGTTGTGTAGAGGAAAAAATATCACCGGCCACTGGGTTAGACAGACTTTAGTTCAAATCCTAGTTGTGTAATTTGAGGAAGTTGTTTAAACACCCTGGGTTTTATTTTCTTAACTTCACAAATGGCAAAAATTGCAATAATAATACAATAATAATAATTCTGTGTGTTAATAAAGGATTTTCTAAAGAATAATTTGTATAAAGTGCTTGGCATATAAAATGTGCTCATTAAAAAACAGATACCATTTCTTACTGTTATTGGAGGAGAATGCCTCATTAGGTAACAAACTTTTAAATTTTATCAAAGAGACTGATCTTTAAAAGTTGCCTGCCAGTTCCCTCTTAATAAAGATAGCAAAGATCATGTTGGAATCCCTTTTTGCTGAGGGAAGAATCACTAGCGTAGCCCATTTTAGTTGTATAAATTAATGACGAGTAGGCATACATTGCCAGAGATTTTTTATTTTATTTTATTTTATTAAAATGGTTGTACTTCCTTATAACCCTGAGAAGGAATAACTGATTCTTTTTTTTATTTTATTTTATTTTTTGAGATGGAGTTTCGTTCTTGTCACCCAGGCTGGAGTGCAATGGTGCCATCTTGGCTCACCACAACCTCAACCTTCCGGGTTCAAACGATTTTCCTGCCTCAGCCTCCCAAGTAGCTGGGATTACAGGCATGCACCACCACACCCAGCTAATTTTGTATTTTTAGTAGAGATGGGGTTTCTCCATGTTGGTCAGGCTGGTCTCAAACTCCCAATCTCCGGTGATCCACCTGCCTTGGCCTCCCAAAATGCTGGGATTACAGACATGAGCCATCGCAGGCAGCCCAAAGAATTGATTCTGATAAAAGGAGTCTGCTGATAACAAATGGAGTGAGACCTCAAAATCTTCTCCTTTGCAACTAAACCTTATAAAACTTTTCTGATGAGTGGCATAATCCCCACTGAGATAACTGCTCATAGGAAGGGCTCCCTGAGACACAGGGACTTCAGACTGGACAGGGCTTAACCCCGAGAATGGATTATCTTCAGAATCCAGGGTTTTCATAGGGCAGCAAAGAATGAAAGCTCCTTCTGACTCAGTCACAATGGGACAGGAATATATTTAGAAATAATGCTGAGAATATGAATTAAAGAGCTATAACCCAGAGAACACAAGCTTGGAGCCCCTCTACTGAGTGTGACTTTGAGGAGAAGTACTGCAGCCTGGGCAAGGATCCCGACACAGCAGTTAAAGAACTGTACCATCTGGAGGTGCACACAAATATAGAATGACCAGGTCTGGGCATGATACTCAGAAGGAGAAGCTTTTTGTACTAAGAATCCTTTTGATTCCTACTACTTCCCCAAAATTGCTGCCAACCAAGGGTAGCACCACTATAATAGCAGGCCACCTCTTCTTAAGCACAATAATGTATGTCACTTACAAAAATTAATAAAATAAGGACATAGCACACTAATTTCTCTTTCCACAAGGCAATTTGAGGCAGGCCTGACCTGTTAAGACTGAATTTGCCCCTAGGATTATTGTAACATTTGAGGCAGAAGACTTCTTGCTAATCAGGGAAAGGGAAAGTTTCTACAGTTAATTAACATGTTAAAAAGGGTGGTCACTTAATGTTCACGCTTTGTCTTTGCAAACTACATCACTTTTGCAAGCAGAAAGGATCACTTGAAATATACATCATGTGTAGGTTTGAGACTAAGAACTTGGGATTAATAGCTGAGGTTTAAAATGCAGGGGTTATATATTCCGCTTTTTACATTAAGTCCAGTTTAAGACTGAAGAATTCAGAAAAGTATTTATCTGGGAGATATCCAGGTTGTGAAAGTTATTGAAACATGATAAATGTGGAGGAAAAAGTGAATTTTTTACCATATACTCAGTGCACAAATAATGTAATAAATGATTCTTTTGTATAGTTAAGATGCGACATACAGGATAGATATTCTGAAAAGGTGCACTACAAACTGGATCTCATAAAGACAGAGACTGGTGGTTATCAGAGGCCAGGAAGTGGAAAGGAGAGAGAGGAACAAAGAGAGGTTATTCAATGCATACAAATATACTGTAAGATAGAAGAAATGAGATCTGCTGTTTCATAAATTGGAAGGGTGACTATAGTTAATAATCTAGTGTATACTTCAAAATAGCGAGATGAGAATAATTTGAGTGTTTCTACCATAAAAAACGTAAATATTTAAGGTATCCTGATTTGATATTTACACGATACAAATGTATTAAATTATCATATATACCCTGAAAATGTGTACATCTATTATGTATCAATAAAAAATTTTAAAAGTAAATAATATAATGCAAAAATACGGTGTTCTTTAATCTTTAGTAGTTGAATTCCTTACAGGCAGATAAATGTGCATTAATACCTCTAGGAATTTTTTAATTATTTTGCCATTTTCCATAGAATGTAGTAAGAACAGTATAAAAATGTATATCAGTACATTATAAAATTGTAAAGCTTATATTAATAAAGTAATTGTAATCTTGGAAAGTAAACTATAGAAATAGCATAAGATAAAACAGCAGAATTTGACATTTGAGCAACCCATTGTCTAAGAAAGCACTGTCTTTGTTCTTTTGTGCTGCTATAATAGAATATCTGGGACTGGATTATTTATAAAAAATAGAAATTTATTTCTGTCAGTTATGAAGGCTGGGAAGTCCAAGATCAAGGCTCCAGCAAACTCTGTGTCTAATAAGGGTCTAATTTTGGTTTCCACAATGATGCCTTCAAAGCTGTATCCTCCAGAGGGGAGAAACGCTGTGTCCTCACTTGGAAGAAGGCAGAAAGGTAAAAGAGCCAACAGTCATGAGAAGCCTGCTTTGTAAAGGTATTAATCCTCTTCTTAAGAAGAGAAGTCCTTGTGATATAATCACCGTTTAAAGGCCCCACCTCTTAATGCCATCACATCGGCAACCCCTGAGTTTTGCCGGGGACGTATTATAACCATAGCAGCATAGATCTTACTTCCTTACTTGATTTCAGACATTGAGGTGTCAGCAACATATATAACTACCAGATATAACCAGAGAAAGATGATGATAACAGAAATTTTGTTGACAGATCTTAGGAGAAAAGAAAGGTCTCTGGACCACAAAATCTCATCAGGGCCTTCAAAAGTGACCAAGAATATCGTGAAAGATGAATTGAATAGAAACATATAATTGCATAATATGTAACACATTAAAATTCAATTCATTCAGGTAAACACTAAGAATTACCTAGTGGTGAAATTTCTCACTGATTCATTTTTGAAATTGTCCAAGAGATCCTGGACTTCTTGGAAATTTGTTTAAGAAATCCAGATTTAATGGCAATAATTTCAAGATATCACAGCTTCCATTACCAAGTAAGAAATAGAAGCATAGAGAACTAGAAAGAGGTTGGAAAGGATTATCTGCTGTAAACACCCCTTACTGTACCAAATAATAATATACATTATTTCCACTCAAAAAAACTTTCCATTTAAGGAGCCGAATCCAACATGGTTATTTATTTACTGTATTTATGACTTTTCTTCGGGTCAATAAATATGTGCCACTTTATTTATTTTTCTGTATTTACCTTTCCCAATTCAGAATCAACTGCCTATTTTATTAATACATTATTTATAAATGATTGGTAAGCGAAACAAAACTTCAAATAAAAGTGTTCCTACTTTATTTTTTTCAAATAAATTTTTTAAACAAAGAAAATTTTATTTCTACAACTCCTATAATTTGGGGTCTCTATCTAGAATCCTTACTAATTCTTGCACATGTTGTAAGACTCACCATTACTGGTGTTACTAAAGAAATGCCAACACAAAACATATGGGCTAAAGTATATTCAGCCATAATTTTTAATGATCTTGAAAATGGAAATTTTTTTCTTTACACCATGAAAGTACTTTACCTAGATTATAAAGTAAAACAACCATTTTACATCCACCTTATTTTCTGCACACAGACTTATGCTTGAGTGAAAGGGAACATAAAACTAAATGCTCAGGGGCTATTCTTTCACTTCAGCAAATGTCCCCTTCCCCACCAACAGAAATTTTATCCCTTCAAGAAATATACAAGCAGTCAGAAGGAATTCAGGACAGGGGCCTCAGGCTACAATCCAAGTGAAAACTATTACTTTATCAAGTCCACATCTAGAAAATAGCCTTTCCTAGATATACATCCCCTTCACCATACATCTCCCCTCACCCACCTCTACTTTCTACCTATCTACAGAGCTGGGGCAAACAGAAGGAAATCAGGCCCAAAGTTTACTAGCTATTATACAATCCATCAATACTGTGTTAGTCCATTTTCACACTGCTAATGAAATCATACCCAAGATTGAGCAATTTATAAAAGAAAGACTTTTAATGGACTCACAATTCCACACGGCTGAGGAGGCCTCACAATCATGGCAAAAGGTGAAAGGAATGTCTCAGATGGCAGTAGACAAGAGAAGAGAACTTGTGTGGGGAAACCTCCCTTTATAAAGCCATCAGACCTCATGAGACTTCCTCACTATCATGAGGATAGCACAGGAAAGACCTGCCCCTGTGATTCTATTACCTCCAACCAGGTCCCTCTCACAACATGTGGGAATTGTGGGAGGCACAATTTAAGATAAGGTTTGGGTGGGAATATGCCAACCCATATCAAATACAGAGGTTTTCATTTGTTTAAGCAACTTAGGTATCAGCTGAGCTTCTAGATTCCTGAGATATATGCACACTTGGGTTGATAGTGTTTTACATACCCACTAGAACTTTGAAGCCCATCCCTGTATTTCTCTAGGTTCTTGGAAACTGTATAGTCTATAGCCACTCTAGAATCTGATTTCTTGTCTTTTGCAGCTTATCCTTCATCTTATATTCACTCCAAATATGAAACTCATCCTTTTCAGTATTTCCACAAATTACAAAGACTCATATATAATGACTTAAGTTGGATGATAGGTACATGAGGTTCATTATAGTATCCTCTTTACATTCATTTATGCGTGAAATTGTCCAGAATTTTTAATAACTGAAACAGAAATGGTTCATATCCTATCCAGTATATATATGAAGTAGACTTTTTGGAAATGTTGGGAAGACAAAGTTAAAAAGGAACAACATACAAACAAACATCTGAAAAGTGACCAAAAGGAAGTCCTGTTAAACATGTGTTCAGCCACCCTGCAGGCAGTGACTTCTCACTGATACTGTCTCCCAATTTCGATTCCTCTAACTTCCACTGTCTTACGGGCTCCTTCTTACCCATCCCATTGTTGCCAGGACTTTTGATTCCTCACCCTGTATTATAAAAAGCAGTTGTTCCCATCAACTCTTCCCAAGATGCTCAGCAGAGGAACAGGCCTTTCCTTTAATATAAGCCATCCTTCTCAGGAGTACTTTGGGTATAACCAGCACAAATCTATTCTGTTATGTTTTTGGCACACTCACCTCAATATTCTACTACCATCAAACATATAGAAGAGCCATTTCCAGATCATGCCTTTGAGAATAGTAATACTACATTAGCTTTTTATTTAGAATATCTCTTTGGATAACCCACTGCTCTCAGTTTGTTTATACCAAAATTTGAGAATAGTCTTGACCATACATTTGACAATTTCCTTTATGTATAAACATACCTGTCATTGCAACTGTCAATCTATAAATGTCCATATTCTATTAAGAACTCTTTGTACTCCCTACTGTCAATAACTATTTTTTACATGTCTTAATAACTCCTTAACCTTCTCATATTTCTCATTCTCATTCATCTTTTCTAAATCAGGATTTTAAAATGAGCCAAGGTTCTTGAAAGCACTGAAGGTTAACTATTAATTTAATGTATCTTTTCACTTAACAGATCTACATATATGTACAGCATTACATCTCCCTGAATATTTGGTAAAAGGCCACACTTAATCGCAAACTCCTTTTAATACCACTAACTGATTTTTTCCCCTGACTTTACCTTTTAATCCTAAATCTCAACTGATCCACAAATTTTTCTTCGATTCCAGATTTTACAGCAACATTAGATATGCATTATCGGCTGTTTTCTTCTGTGTCATAAGAATTGTAATTTATTGAACCATAATAACAGTGTCCTCTAAAATAGTCACTCCCCTGCCAATCCTCACCAATTTACATACTTTCTCATTCCCATAAATTTGCTTTCTAATTACCTCACATGGATGATCAGAATTCTAATTCACCACAACACTCCAGCTGAAATCAAAACCATAAATATAGAAACATTTGTCACATTTTAAGACAAAAGAAGCTGCTTTAGGCACCCTCCAGGAAGTGTTCTTGATTTCTCCAGGCTTGACTAAGTATACTCTTTGTGCATTACTATAGCATCAAATATATTTCCCATTGCAGTACATATCACACTTCATTGCATTGTTTGTCTGTCTTCAATATTAGACTATAAATGCCAGGAAGACCAGAACCATGTGGTCTTGTTCTCTGATGAATCTCCAGTATGTAGCACTATGCCTGGCCTGCATGAGATGTCCAATAAATGTTTGGTAATACTGTTATCACCTTGCATTTACCTTGAGGCTATAGCATCCTTCATAATAAGGATTTCAGTAGATACAATTATTGCATGACATACTTAAATGGAGAAGTCACTTCCCTCCCAAGAACCTGTAGTATATTTAACATTAAATGAAAAAAAAGGAAGTGAAATTGAGGGAGCATTTATTACTATAATTCAGAGAGATCAAATACACACAGGCTTCAATATGTGGAAATATTGCTTCTCTAAAGTACTTTTGGTTTTTTTGTGTGTAAGTTAATTCAAACTCAAAACACATTTTCCATAAGAAAATGCATGTCAAGTTTTATCTAATTTCCCAAGTCAATTTATATTTTATGATGCACTTGAAATACCAACCCTTTAACAGTGAATAAACAATGATGGCAACAGAAGGAGTAGCTTTCTCTTATTAAGCTTATCATGTACCAGGTCCTGTGCTTGCATTCTACACACACTTTCTCATTTTATTCCCCTAAAACTCCAAACGTTATTATTATCTCTACCATACAGTAGAATAAATTGAAGTTTACAAAAGTTAGTAACGTGCCCAAATTTTCCCAATGAAGAGTGTATGGATTTTGCTTTCTTTTGCTCTGTTTTATAGGAAATTGTTTTGTATCCAGATCTGTACAAATAAAAACCATTTTTATTTCATTATATACTTATAATACCAATAATGACGAAAAAGACAAAACAATCTGAATAAAAATACATATAAAAACATCTTAACTGGTGCTACTTGATTATACCAAAAAAAATTTTACTTGACTATTTTTGGAGGCAAATGAGTAATAGTACAATATAGTAAAATAGCTCTGAAGTGATTAACATATATAAATCTTATAATGAAATTTCTACTCTAACTAGCCACATGGTCTTGTAAAAGTTATCTAACCTTTATGGCCTTCATTTTCTAATATGTAAACACAGGATTATCCTGTGTCCTGATTTGCACTTCCAAAATTCTGGTTTTCGTGCATGCATGTTAAATACCACAACAGATGTCTAAAAAGCTTTAGCTTTGCTACACAATGTATCCAATGCTGGTTTTACCGAAAAGCAAACCACTACAAAAGTCAAAATTTAAAAAAATGAAATTTTCACTTTCAGCTGTTTCCTGCATTATTACAGATGTATTATTGACATGTTTAACAAATTTTCTCTTTATGCCTTTCAAACTATTTGAAGATAAGAGCTTTCCAAACTCCCTTAGGATATTGTTCATTTCAACAACCAAGCATAACAGAGTCTCCATGATCTGCCTCCTCACTACCTACTTCTGTAGCCTCATTCCTCACTATTCCCATATGTCCCCTCTCCATTCTTTACCCTCATGCCATTGTTTCTTACTGCTTAGATGTATTTATTAACTTTCTCTTACCTCTTTCTGGAATTCCCTTCCTTTTCTCCAACTGGTCAACTCTATCTCATATATATATATATATATATATATATATATATATATATATATATAGCTCAGACATCACTTCCTCCTGAAGGCCTTCACTAAAGTCCTAGACAAAATTAAACGCTCTCCTCTGTACCTCCATGGCCCTTTTGCATTTCTCTACTGCAGTATACTGTGCTTGCATTACATTTGCTTATGTATCTGCCTAAACTGTAAGCTGTTTCTGCTTATCTCAAAATGTGACACACAGTAGTCAATATGCATTTGTAATCTTTCATACCAAATGTTTAAGCTTCTGTCATTACTCATAGGTTTTTTATAGGCAAGAGGGTCACAGCAACAGCCAAGTTATTGAAACACAGAAACTGCAAGCAATAGTACCACTCCCTGATGCAGGAGTCTATATAATTGAAGTTCGAGCATACAGTGAAGGAGGAGATGGAACAGCTAGTTCTCAAATTAGGGTACCATCATATTCAGGTAAGTTTTAACATAGTAGGCTTAGTTGCCAACAACCAACAATTTCAAGATGGTATGAAAGTCATCAAAATTGATGTGATAGATTATGTGGTTTAGAGATTTTGAGGGGTTTCTCTTCTCTGATTTTTATATTATCTACTGATTCATATGAACCATAGTAGTCTGCTCACAATTGCAGAATTTCTACAAATCTGTAAAGGTGCTGATATTTTCATTAGAATGTACTGATTTGGGAAATGTCCTTGCCTGTCCTGGTGTGAAGTAGTACCATGCTGCCTGTTCAGGTTTTGGAGTTTAACTTTTAAACTGGTATTACACTAGGCACTGATATTACACAACATATCTACATTTCTGTTGCCTTGATGGCCTTTATTGTTAGAAAATAAGGAGTTTAAAGGGAAGCTTTTAAAATTAAAATTTGGACATGTTTATTAATTTCTAAAGAAATTATAAATTTTATTGAACATTATTATTATTAGCAATATTAATCACTGCTAGTGTTCACTGACCCTTATATGTCAGCCATGAGCAAAAGTGCTTTACATACATCGTCTAATTTTAGTGACAGTCATATGAGATAGGTGGCATTTTTACTGTTTTGCTGAAAACATTTAAGTAATTTCCCTAAGACCGCGCTATTACTAAGTGTCAGAACCAGGATCAAAACCTGGACATGGTGTATCCCAAACCACGTATCTTCACCACCACCATCATCATTACATAAGCAAGGGAAAAGTGATTAAAGGAAGTGAGACTTTAGAAATTTAGAAGACAGTAACCATTTTGGAGAGGTAGTCAAAAAAGGAAGCAAAATAATCAGATACGTAAATTTCTAATTTTAAGTTTTATGAGATTATAAAACATTTTTTGTGTACAATTTATGGGTAATTAGGAACATTATTTGTTGAACAATCATTCCCAAGCAGAATTATCAACCTACAGGGAAATGTCCCATCAAGCTCTGTATGTGGCCCTATGTTATTTAACATATTTATCAACTTGAAATCAGATCAGAGGCATTACTTGTGATTCTTTTATTTCTTATGCCACAAAGTGAAATGGGAGATAAATACAGTGTTGAAAAGAATTAGACAGACTGGAACTTTGAGGAAAAGCTACTGACATAATACGTGATAATTTTTTTTAACTTTTTAATTCAGGGGTATACGTACAGGTTTGTTACATCAGTAAACTTGTGTCGTGGGGTTTTGTTGTTCAGATTATTTTATCACCCAGTATTAAGCCTAGTACTCATTAGTTTTTTTTCCTGATCCTCTCCCTCCTTCCAACCTCCACTCACTGACAGGCCCCAGCATGTGCTCGTTCCCTCTATATAACCATGTATTCTCATCATGTAGCTCCCACTTATAATACTTGATAAGTTCTCACAAAAAACTATAAGATGAAATAAAGAACATTATTGACAATGGATAAGATTTGGATACCTGTAAATTAGATAATATTACATCAACATTAATTTCATGTTTTTAAAAACTGTACTGTGACTGTATTTTTTAAAAGCCTTATTTTTAGGAACTATAAAATATTTAGAGGAAAATGTGCATCATGTCTGTAATTTCAATTCAAATATTTAAGAAAAAGTGTATATATATATTGAATTAATAAAGTGAGAACTATAAACTGTCAACATTTAAGGAATCTGGGTGAATTAGTCTCACAACTTTTCTGTACATCTAAAGTACTTTTAAATGAATAATTAGAAATACAAAGAGTTATAAATCTTTCTAGATATATGCACATGTATGCACGTATGTTCATTGTGGCACTCTTTACAATAGCAAAGACCTGAAAGCAACCCAAATGCCCATAGACAATAGACTGGACAAGGAAAATGTGGCACATATACACCATGGAATACTACACAGCCATAAAAAATGATGAGTTCGTGTCCTGTGTAGGGACATGGATGAAACTGGAAACCATCATTGTCAATAAACTAACACAAGAACAGAAAATCAAACACAATATGGTCTCACTCATAGGCAGGTGTCGAACAATGAGAACACATGGATACAGGGAGGGGAGCATCACACACTGGGGTCTGTTGGTGGAGGTAGGGGAGGTACAGTGGTGGGTGGGGAAGTTGGGGAGGGGTAACAGAGGGAGAAGTGCCAGATACAGGTGACAGGGGGATGAAGGCAGCAAATCACATTGCTATGTAGTACCTATGCAACCAATCCTGCATGATTGTACCTACCAATCATGCATGATCCGCACATATACCCCAGAACCTAAAGTACAATAAAAAAAAATAGGATCACTTTTAAAAAATACAAAACATAAGATGGGAGAAATGTGACTTTTTCAGAAATCCTGATAAAAAGATCTAAAAATTTAAATTTTGTTGTGGTCACACAAAAATTTAATACACTTTATGTTTCATTTATAAATGTGTAGTTGTAACAGCAAGAACAGTCACAATGTCTCTGCATTAATTATTTCACAACTGAACTGTTCAGATGAGTGTGCCAAATTTCTAAGAGCATCTTAAAAGACTATTTTCTGAAAAGGAAAAAATATGACAACTTTCCTCATGCTTCAGCACATCAAATTCCCAGACAGTGATACAATGAGCATTTACTGAGAGCTCATCATGTTCCTGGCATTAAACTAGGTGTTTTCTATATATTATTTTATCTTTCTAGCAATCTTTTGAGTTAGGTATTTATTCTTCTCTGACTCTCTAAGGTTACTTTCAACTTTAATACAATCAGATTCTGTAGTATTATCTGAATAAGACCAGCTTCAACCTTAGAAGTATTTATGATATCCTCAATTCTCCCATTTATTTTTTAATTCAACTGTAACATCTATTCCAAGATAAAAAAAAGTCAACTTTTATATTTTAGTTAATAATAATTTGGCCAGGACTACCCACTTCCTGAGTTTCAATATGGGAAATTCTTATACTTGTCTACCTTAGACTCTGAACCTGAGTCATGATTAGTTTCATTTTTGTTATATTCCAAAAACCAAATGCCCATGAAGAATGACTTGCCGAAGTGAAACAGCTAGTTAGCTTTCTAGCTGGGGCAAGAACTTAGTCTAATATTGTTGAATCTTTTGTTTTGTGGGGTTTTATTTTTTTGTTTTGCTATGTCAAAGCTTTGTAGATTCTACTTAAAATTTGAGATACAGACCCTACTTAGCATTCTGAAAGTGAAACGTTTTTATAAAAGTGTCATGTAAGTTGATTTAACAAACATGAAGCCACTCTCAATAGCTAGAAAGGATGTTTTCACACCTTTTTATTTATTAAGCATACACATACCACTCCAGTGAGTCTTGGTCAACTCGCCTTTCTTATCGCTCACGAGTGGCTATGTGCTTCACAATAACCCCATTTCAGCAAGTTGAAATACATGCAACATTCTCCAATATTCTGATTAATAAGTTCTGGTAGTGTATTAGCAGTAAAATTTTTCAAAGGAAAGATTTACTGCTTTTTGCATTTGTACGTTCACCAAATTATTCTCCAGCTCTTAAGCATCTGGAAAATAAATTCCAACTCTATCTTTCCAACTAAAATTAGCCCCAAAATCCTATTACACTCAGTCTAGCCAGAGAGGATACCTTAACAGAAGATTCCAGCAATTGGGTAGTATATTATTAGTAGTAATGGTTTTAAATAAGGCCTATCATCATTTTAAGAGAGATGATACACATGAGTATCTGAATCCACCAATTCCTACCTCAATTACATTAAGCAAGTTTACAGCCTTTCTAAGCCCCAGTTCCCTCATCTGCAAGAGGGGAATAAGTAACTGTATTTACCACATAAAATGTTATGAGGATCAAATAAGGTAACATATATAAAAGGCTTTGTATAGTATGTGACATATAATGAGCATTTATTAAATAATCAGTTATGATCATGGTGCTTCAGAAGACTTCTGACTTGAAGAACCAAGAACCACTCCTATGTCAGTATCTGAAAGTCACTTCATTTATGGTTATCTGGGGCTACTAAAACTATATCAGACTAATCAACCTTGGATCAGTCAGTGCAATCCAAGAGCCATTCTAATATATCAGCTGCATACAATGTTTTGGTCTCATAAAGAACCTCTCCTGGTATAAGAAAGAGTGATGAAAGATCACCATTCTTTGCAAATCTTGGCATGAGAACCTAGAATTTAAGCCCACTCAACTGAAATAATCAATCAAGGATGCATAAATAAATTCGGTAAATAAAATGTTATTAGATTTTAAAATTTACTGAAGTTATCATAATCATGTACTTCTTAATGATGGGGATAAGTTCCGATAAATGCATCCTTAGGCAATTTCATTTTATGAACATCATGAAATATACTTACACAAACTTAGATGGTATTGCTTACTATACACCTGGAGCATATGGTATAGCCTATTGCTCCTAGGCCACAGACATATACAGCATGATACTGTACTGAATACTCTAGGTAATTGTGATACAATGCTATTTGTGTATCGAAATATAGAAAAATTAAAGATACAGTCCATAAAAAAAAACAATAAAAGATAGTATACCTCTATAGGGCACTTAACAGGAACAGAGTTAGCAGGGCTGGAAGTTTGAGTGAGTCACTGAGTGACTGGTGAGTGAATTTGAAGGCCTATGACTTTATTGTACACTATCATAGACTTTGTAAACACTGTATGCTTAGGCTGTACTACATTTATAAAAACAAATTTTTTTCTCGATTAACCTTAGCTTACTATAACTGTTTCACTTTATAAGCTTTTTAAATTTTTAAACTTTTAATCTTTTGTAATAACACTTAAAACACATACATAATACAGCTGTACAAAAACATTTTCTTTATATCTGTATTCTATCAACTTATTTATTTATTTTTATTTTTTTGCTTTCTAAACTATTAGAAACTAAGACACAAACACATACATTAGTGTAGAATTAGCCCTAGGTCAGGATCATCACCATCAGTCTTCCATCTCCACATCCGGTCCCACTAGAGGGTCTACAGGGGCAAGAATATGCATGGAGCTTTCTTCTCCTGTGATAACAATGCCTCCTCATGCCTGTAATCTCAGCAATTTGGGAGACCAAGGCGGGTGTATCACGAAGTCAAGAGTTTGAGACCATCCTGGCCAACAAGGTGAAACCCAGTCTCTACTAAGAATATAAAAATTAGCCAGGCATGGTGGCAGGTGCCTGTAATCCCAGCTCCTGGGGAAGCTGAGACAGGAGAATCACTTGAATCCAGAAGATAGAGACTGCAGTGAGCCGAGATCATGCCACTGCACTCCAGCCTGGGCGACAGAGTGAGACTCCATCTCAGAGAAAAAAAAAAATGCCTCCTTCTGGAATGCCTTCCAAAGGACCTGCCTGACGTTGTTTTATAGTTAACTTTTATTCTGTTAAGTAGAAGGAGTACACTAAAATAATTATTAAAAGAATAGTAAATATATAAGCCAAATAACAGTCATTTGTTACCATTATCGTTTATGGACTGTACATTATACATTTATATAACTAGCAGAACAGGTCTGTTTACACCAACATCACCACAAACATGTGAGTAATGTATTGCATTATGACGTTATGATGCCTACATTACTAAGCAACAGGAATTTTTCAGTTTCATTATAATCTCAGGGCAACCATCAAATAAATATGTAGTCCAAGGTTGACTAAAATGTCATTATGCAGCTCATGACTGGAAATTATGAATTCATATTGCCACAAACTTTTGTTATTTTTGCTCCATTTTCTGAACTATGTACTATCAAAATTATTTTTTTTTATATCTGAATTTGGAATATTTTCATCATTGGTGAAAATTAAATCTCATGACTGGATGTGTTTGTTAGAAATGACATCACCTTTTCAATACAGTGTCTCATATATACTTGTCCCTTCCATGTAACTTTGGGAACCTCAGATATCTGATTTTGTAAATATAAAGAACACTCTCATCAGAAACAGGACCAGTCTTGCAGTCATTAGTCTTTTATTCTAAAAACAATTCTGGCCTACCTCAAGCAAAACCAAAATAAGTTGTTCCATTTCATGTTTCTTTTTTCACAGGTGGAAAAATCACAAGTGCTCAGTCAACCCTCCACACTCTCTCCACACCTTCAACATCAGTCACGTTGCTCTTGGCATTGATGATTCCTTCAGCATCCTGGTGAAAACTGCTGACTTAATTTGCTTTTATTTGCATTCACTTGATAACAGCAGTGAATAGAGCATAGTGTAAGTGGAGAACCAGGATCCTGCAATGAGTTTGAGCTTCAAAAGTTTGGGATTACACATGGTGAACTTACAGGAGGTTGGGGGAACTATTACTTATCCATCAGGTTTCTCTTTGGTTTTTGTAAATGGAGAGGACAGTTCTTAGTCCAATAAAAATATGCAGATTGTATGTAATGAATTTTTGTAAGCAAAGGTAATTTCTGTCAAATGTATTCTTTACTTTTTTAATATGTTGGGATTTATTTATTTTATATCTGATGACTCCGAGTGTGTGCCATCCATTTGTTAAGTAACTGGTCTTTAGCAGATCTGTTTCAAAAACAAATACAAAAGTGAATGAAAAGTTTGCTTAAGACTGAGTCCAGTGTTTTTCATTTTCCCTTTGGCTGAATATTTTAATTGCCAAACCAGCAGGAAATATGAAAAATACTTCAGTGATGTGGTCCATTATAGGATAAGTACACAAAAATTTTCTTGGAAAATATTGTATGATTCCATAGTGAAATAGCAAGATGTGTCAATATGCTATTCTATATGCAGCCCTAGAGCAAGTCATTAGGGTAGGGAATAAGCCATTTACATTAGTACAAGATAAATAGAAAGTGAGTCCAAATGAATTTAAGTGCTATTGTTTTTCATAAAGTACTATGTTATCTAGCAGCAAATATAATAAATGTTTATTTTTAATAACAAAATAGGGTTTAACATCACCAAAAAAAAATCATCACTAAAAACTGCAGACATGCTGCCACAGGTGCTAACTTAAAAATGAGATGAATATGGGACAGAGTGTTTCCATTTCTTTACCCACTGCCAAAACAGATGTTGAATCAGGTCCAAGATTTTCTTCTACTTGCAAAATTTTGCAAAAAACTTAAAGGCAATGAAAATTTGTTGTGCAAATAATTATACATAATCTGTAGATTAAAATGGTTCAAGCAAAACAAATAAATTTTGATTTCTAAAAACAGTTCCATGCATCACATACCACTGATAAAATCAACTAGTAAAATAAAGAGAATCTCTCTTGGATAAATTGAATTTTTAAATTAAGCTGTGGAAACATGGCATCAGTACAGGGATTCAGCTCGTCTAGCCAGCTATGCACTGGTTCATTCTGTGGCTTGGGAGGTAATACTTATTTGCTATTTTGAAGAGTCAACTTGAGCCTGAGAGATCCTAGAGAGTTGTTGGAAAATGAGATGAAATTTTCTACTTGATGGTATCTTAAAGTTCTAACAAATGCAAGAATGTGCCAGAGCTGGCATTATGCCCACGAAGATGCATGAAAGAATAGTTACTGCAACGTCAAATGCCAGAGAAGAGCCTGGGAAAACTATGGTTTTACAGGCGATGTTAACATGAGAACAACAAATAGTTTTTTTAATTTGATATAATTTAAACCCATTAACTGTATTTGCTTCATTAATAATAAGCAAAATGAAGCAATATGAAGCTCAAATTGCTGGCTCTCAAGGTTAATCCTTGTAGAATCAGAGGAGTGATTGAAGTTTCTGTTCTGAACGTCCTAAAAGAATAGTTTCAGAGCCACGGTAAAACTTCGTATGTCAGTTACATATTCTCTTTAGGGAAAATTATGTAAGACACCCTACACAAACAAGAAATTAGTTAAAAGACTCAGTCAATAGATATTATAGTAAATCCTACAGATGGTAAATATTTAAGTCTGTGAGTACATAATTATGACCAAGTGGCCTTTCTTGAACTCCTCCTTTAAAGTTGGAGAGGCTGGACTTTGCAAAAACATGGATGCTAATTGTTTAGCTGGCAAAACATGAGCTCCCCCAAGTATAGTGTAACTTTCAAGAATGAAGTGTGCATCTGAAAAAAATGCATACAAAGTGCTTGCTTCGGCAGCACATATACTAAAATTGGAATGATACAGAGAAGATTAGCACGGCCCCTGCGCAAGGATGACACGCAAATTCATGAAGCTTTCCATATTTTTAAAACTCCTGAAACTGATAAGCAACTTCAGCAAGGTCTCAGGATATAAAATCAATGTGCAAAAATCACAAGCATTCCTATACACCAATAACAGACTTAAAGAGAACCAAATCAAGAATGAACTGCCATTCACAATTGCTACAAAGAGAATAAAATACCTAGGAATACAACTTACAAGGAATGTAAGGGACCTCTTCAAGGTAAACTACAAACCACTGCTCAATGAAATAAGAGAGGACACAAACAGATGGAGAAACATTCCATGTTCATGGTTAGGAAGAATCAATATCATGAAAATGGCTATACTGCCCAAAGTAATTTACACAATCAATGCTATCCCCATCAAGCTACCATTGAATTTCCTCACAGAACTGGAAAAAACCACCATGAACTTCATATGGAACCAAAAGAGAGCCCGCATATCCAAGTCAATTCTAAGAAAAAAAAATGCATACAAAGTTTTTTAATGCAAAATTATTTTACATATTTCCTGAATCAAGCCATTTTCTTCATTTTCCATGGTGTTGTACACCAGATTTAGTGAAGGACTTCAAGAATCAAGTTCTTACTTACACTCTCAGAAAGCAAAGCCCAGTAAAATATTTAAAAAGTAAAATAGCAAATTCAAATTAACCAATATTTTTAATTAGCTGATGGATGGTACACATCTGACAGAGTATTTACACATAGAATGTCTGATGTTGTATTCTTACAGGAATCAGAGATATGGAATGTTTTTACTTAACATACACAGAATATGTATTTTGCATCATAAACCTATTTAAAAAACAGGTTTTCAATGTTTATGTACTTATGTGTTACATATCTGTTACCTTGTAGTAAGCAGAAGAGCATTCTTATCAAGGTACATTATTTTTCAGCTACAGTACTGAGTTTTTTCTTCTATGGGATAGTAACCACAGTCTTAAATCACAAAAGAGACTGTATTTTTGTATAATGTCAATTGAATATGAAGAAAACAACACTCCTTAAAATTAGAAATTTCATGAAAGCAAAAGTTTTGCATACCCAAATGAAGGTACTGTGGACCCACGTCAAACTGTTACATATATTGTGTACGATCTGTATATATACTATATATAAGGTATATACCATGTGGAAGGCACAGTCAAATAATAGTTCTGTGTACTGTTCTTGTAACATTAGATCTTTTTAATAAATAATTCTCTTTTTATTGACTTTTATCTTCTCTCCTGTCAACTACATGAATGACATTATTTATTTTATGCAGACCACAGAATGCCAACAATTATGGTAGTGTTTTAACACTGCCATATCATTATGTTAGGACTCTGTAAATTTTTATGATTTTAGGTTTGAAAATTTCCCTAGATGTCCCTGGTAGTCCCAACTGGAAAATTTGAAGCTATATCAAAAAATAAAACAAGAAATGAAGCAAGTACAGATGGGATAAGTTAAGGGTTAAACTCATGACTTTCTTTTCAGGAAAAGAGACTATATTAAATCAGTTTCATAAATAATTTGTTACATGCATACCTCTGCTTTTATTATAAACAGTTAATCCCAATCTATTCTAGGTATAATTCTCATAGACATTGTCTCTTTTTTTGTCCCATAGCCCCAGAATACATCTCAACTATACCAATAATCACATTATATTACAATGATTTGTCTTAAACATTTCTCTCCAACTACCTAGTCACTGGGATAGTCCAGGTAAAATATATTCTTCTTGTGATTTCTCTCACTAGTGCCTAGCACAGTACCTGACACATATCAAATGAGCAATAAATTGTTGGACTTAAAATTTCCTTTGGAAGGAGCTCCCCAAACCCAGGTAATCATCTAACACAGCTGGGAGCCCAAATATTCAAGTTCTGATTCAGGAGATCTGAGACTAGGAAACCTTTGTTTTAAAATCTTCTCAAATACACAAAATGATACAACTCTACTAAAGGAAATTTGGCATTATCTAGTAAAATTTTGTATGGATTTGTCCTTTGACCTAGCAAATCTACATCTAGAGATCTATCTATTCCTAAAATAGATACAAAAATATGAAATGGTAAGTGGATAAACAAGGTACAGAAGAGTGAATTTATAACCCCTTTTGTGTAAAATGCAAATACATTTACTAATATTCTGAAGAAGAAATAATGTAAGCATAAACTAACCACTCATAAAAAAGTGTTACCTATTGAGGAGCAAGAGAATGGGATGTGGGAACAAATATGCGAGCAAATTCTTTTTCAATGTACAGTGATTATTTCATAGTTTGACTTTGGAAAGACACAAATGTTTTAGATTAAACTTTAAACCAAAAGGGTGGAAAGAAAAAAGCAATCTCCTAACACTGACAAGAAATTGAAGTAAATTGACCTAAATATATATCAACCAAATGAAAGTAAATGAACCTAAATATATAGCAACCAAATTGTTGGTAAATTATAATTTTTCTTTTTTAAACTTTTATTTTACATTCATGGGGTACATGTACAGGTTTGAACTAGAATACCCAGTTATACTGTACAGGCACATGTATGTACCTATATATCCAGAATCTATGTACAGGTACATGTACAGTATACCTGGGTATAGTGCATGATGCTAAAGTTTGAGCTGTTAATGATCTTTTCTACTCTACTGCTCTGTATACTGAGCAGATCCTCAGCAGATACTGAGCAGATACTTCCAGGTACTGAGAATAGTACACAATAATTAGCTTTTCAACCTTTATACCCTCCCTCCCTCTCAGGTGTAGCAATACCAAATTTCGATTATTGCCATGATTGTGTCAATGAGTACTCAATGTTTAGCTCCCACTTATAAGTAAGAACATGTGGTGTTGGTTTTCTGATCCTTGGTTAATTTGCTTACGAGCATGGCCTCTAGCAGCAACCATGTTGCTATAAAGGACAATATTTTATTCATTTTATGGCTATATAGTACTCCATGGTTTATATGTACCACATTTTCTTTATCCATACATTGTTGATGGGCACCTAGATTGACTGATTCCATTCCTGTGCTATCATGAACAGTGCTATGGAGCATATGAGTGCCTGTGTCTTTTTGGAAGAATGATTTGTTTTTTCTTCTGGATATATACACGATAATGGGATTGCTGGGTCAAATGGTAGTTCTAAGTTCTCTGAGAAGTCTCGAAACTGATTTCCACAGTGGCCAAAATAATTTACATTCCCCTCAACAGTGCGTAAGTATTCCCTTTCTTCACAGCCTTACCAGCATCTGTTGTTTTTTGGCTTTTTAGTAACAGCCATTCTAACTGGTGTGAGATGGTATCTCACTGTAGTTTTGATTTGCATTGCTCTGATGATTAGTGGTAAGGAGCATTCTTTCATGTTTGGCGACAACTTGTATATCTTCTTTTGAGAAGTGTCTATTCATATCTTTGGCTTATTTTTTGATGGAGTTATTTTTTGCTTGTTCAATTATTTAAGTTTCATATAGATTCTGGATATTAAACCTTCATTGGATGCATAGCTTGCAAATATTTTCTTCTGTTCAGTAGGTTGTTTACTCTGTTGATAGTTTCTTTTACTGTCCAGAAGTTCTTTTGTTTAATTAGGTCCCACTTGTCAATTTTTGGTTTTATTGCAATTGCTTTTGAAAATTCAGTCATCAATTCTTTCCCAAGACCAGTGTCCAGAATGGTGTTACCTAGATTTTCTTCTAGGATTTATTTGATTTGATGTCTTACATTTAAACCTTGAATCCACCTTGAGTTAATTTTTTATGGTAAAAAGTAGGGATCCAGTTTCATTCCCCTGCATATGGGTAGGGAGGTATTCCAGCAACATTTATAGGCTAGGGAGTCCATTCTCTATTGCTTATTTTTATAAACTTTGTTGAAAGTCAAATGGCTGTAGGTGTTTGGCTTTACATCTGGGCTCTATGTTCTATTCCATTGATCTATGTGTCTGTTTCTGTACCTGTACCTTGCCATTTTGGTTACCATAGCCTCACAGTATTGTTTGAGGTCAGGTAATCTGATGTCTTTGTCTTTGTTCTTTTCTCTTAGGATTGTTTTGGCTATCTTGGCTCTTTTTTGGTTTCATATGAATTTTAGAATAGTTTTTTTCTAGTTCAGTGACAAATGACATTGGTTAATAGGAATAACACTGAATCTGCACATTGCTTTAGGCAGTATGGCCACTTTAATAATATTGTTTCTTCCAATCCATGAGCATATATGGTTTGTCCATTTGTTTGTGCCATCTATGATTTCTTTTAGCACTATTTTGTAGTTTTCCTTGTAGAGATATTTCATCACCTTGGTTAGATGTATTCCTAAGTAGTGTGTGTGTGTGTGTGTGTGTGTGTGTGTGTGTGTGTGTTGTAAATAGGAATACATTATTGATTTGCCTCTCCCCTTGAATGTTACTGTTGTATAGAAGTGGCACTAGCTTTTGTGAAGTGATTTTGTATCCTGACTTTAGGCTTTTCTAGGTGTAGAATCATACCATCCACAAGAGAGATAGTTTAACTTCTTCTTTTCCTGTTAGGATGCCTTTCCTTTCTTTCTCTTGCCTGATTGTTCTGGCTAGGACTTCCAGCACTGTTAGGTTGAGGCAAAAGTAATTGCTGTTTTTGCCATCACTTTTAATACTTTCAACTGCAGTTACTTTTGCACCAACCTAATATGTTGAATACAAGTAGTGAGGGTGGGCATCCTTGTCTGTTCCAATTCTCAAGAGGAATGTTTTCAGTTTTTGTCCATTTAGTATGATGTTAGCTGTGAGTTTGTCATAGATGGTGCTTATGATTTTGAGTTATGTTTCTTCAATACCTAGTTGGTTGGAGGTTTTTATCATGAAGGGATGTTGGATTCTATCAAAACATTTTTCCACATGTATTCAAATAATCATATGGTTTTTGTTTTCAGTTTGGTTTATGTGGTGAATTGCATTTATTGATTTGCATATGTTGAATCAATCTTGAATCCCAGGAATGAAGCCAACTTGATGTGGTGAATTAACTATTTGATGTGCTGCTGTATTTGATACACTAGTACTTTGCTGAGAATATTTTTGCATCTGTGTTCATCAGGGATAATGGTCTGTTGCTTTCTTTTTTCATTGTGTCTTTGTCAGGTTTTGGTATCAAACCTAAATGACTACCTAAATGCCTGGTATCACTGGCTTCATAGAATGAGTTAGGAAAAAGCTGCCTTATAGTCTTTTTTGGGGGGATAGTTTCATTAGAATTGGTAACAGTTCTTCTTTGCATGTCAAGCAGAATTCAGCTGTTAATTCCTCTGGTCCAGGGCTTTTGTTGTTGTTAAGGTTTTGTTTCTTTTTCATTACTGATTCAATTTGGGAACTCGATTATTAGTTTGTTTAGGATTTCAATTATTTCTCAATTCAATCTTAAAAGATTGTGTGTTTCCAGGAATCTGTCCATTTCTTCTAGATTTTTTAGTTTGTGTATATAGAACTGTTCATAATAGTCTCTGAGGATCTTTTGTATTGTGGTAATTGATTGTAATGTCACCTTTGTCATTGCTGATTGTGCTTATTGGGATCTTCTCCCTGTTTTCCGTTACTCTAGCTAGCTTTCTATCAATCTTTTTTATTATTTCAAAAAACTAACTTTTGGTTTTGTGGATACATTGTGTAGATTTTTGGGTCTTACATTTGTTCAGTTCTGCTCTGGTTTTAGTTATTTCTTTACTTTTGCTAGCTTTGGGATTAGTTGTTTTTTTTTTTTTTCTTCTCTAGGGGTGATGTTAGGTACTAATTCAAGATCTTTCTCACTTTTTGAGGTAGGCATTTAGAGCTATATAGTTTCCTCTTATCACTGCTTTCGCTGTATTCCAGAGATATTCGTATGCTTTGCCTCTGTTTTCATTTCTAAGATTTTTTTTAATTTATACCTTAATGTTGTTGTTTACCCAAAAGGTATTCAGGTGAAAGTTTTTTCTTTTCCATGTAATTCTGTGGTTTTCAGAGATCTTCTTGGTATTGATTTATATTTTTATTCCCTATGGTCCAAAAGTACAATTGATATTATTTCAGTTTTTAAAAAATGTATTGATACTTGCTTTATGGCTGAACATGTGGTTGATCTTGAATTATGTTCCATGTGCAGATGAGAAGAATGTATATTCTTTGGTTGAGGGGTGGAGTATTCTGCATATGTCTATTCAGTCCAATTGGTCAAGTGTCAAGTTTAAGTCCAGAATTTGTTAGTTTTCTGTCTCAATGATCTGCTTAAACTGACAATGGGATGTTGAAGTCCCCCACTATTAAGGTGTGGCTAAGTCTTTTTGCAGGTTTAAAGTATTTGCTTTATGAATCTGGGTGCTCCAATATTGGGTATATATACATATATATATGTATATATTGGGTATATATACGTGTATATATATATGTATATATGTATACATATGTACATGTATATACATGTATATATATGTATAGGTATATATGTATATATGTATACATATGTATATGTATATACATGTATATATGTATAGGTATATATATGTGTATATATACATATATATATGTACGTATATATGTATATATATACGTATATATACGTATATATGTATATATATACATGTATATATGTATATATGCTTAGGATAGTTAAGCCTTCTTGAATTAAGCCCTTTATATAATATATATATATCTTTGTTTTTTTACTCTTGTTGGTTTAAATTTTCTTTTAGATAAAGGATAGTGACTCCTGCTCTTTTTTATATTTCATTTTCATGTTATATCTTTCTCCAATCCTTTATTTTTGAGTTTATAAGCATTATACTAAGTTAGATAGGTCTCTTGAAAACAGCAGATAGATAGGTTTTTTTTTTTTTTTCCATCTTGCCACTCTGTGCCTTTTTAAATAGGGTCCTTAGATAATATTGATACGTGAGGTTTTGATGCTGTTGTGAAGTTGATAACTAGATCCTTTGTAGTTTCTATTGTGTGGTTGCTTTATAGGATGTTTGGTTTATGTACTTAGGTGTGTTTTTGTGGTAGCAGGTATTATTCTTTCATTTCTTATGAGTAGTTCTTATGTTGAAAATTTTAAGGATTTCTTGTAAGGCTGGTCTAGTCATAACAAATTCTCTTAGTGCTTGACTGAAAAACAAATTTATTTCTCTTTTACTTATGAAGCTTTGTTTGGTTGCATATTAAATTCTTAATTGGAACTTCTTTAAGAATGCTAAAAATAGGTTCCTAATTTCTACTGGCTTGTACGTCTCTGCTGAAAAGTCCACTGTTAGCCTGATAGGGTTCCCTCTGTAAACAATCTGACCTTTTTCTCCAGCTGCCTTTAAGGGCCAGACTTTTCCTTCAGGTGCCCTTTTCTTTATCATTGAACTTGGATAGTCTGGTGAATATATCCCTTGGTGATGCTCCTGCTTTGTAGTTCCTTGCTGGTGTTCTCTTAATATTTTGTACCTTGATATCTGCCTCTTTAGCAAGATTAAGAAAGTTTTCTTGAGTTATCCCCTCAAATGTTTTACAAATTGTTTGCTTTTTCTCCTTCTCTCTCATTAATGCCAATAATTAATAGGTTTGATCACTTTACATAATTCCTTATTTCTTGAAGACTTTGGTTTTTATGTTTTTTTAATTTTTGTGTTACTGGGTTAGTTCAAAAGTTCAGTCTTCAAACTAAAATTTCATTTTCTTCTTTGTCCAGTCTATTGATAAAGTTTTCAACTGTATTTTCAAATTCCTTAAGTGAGTTTTTCAGTTCCAGAAACTCTGACTTATTTTTAAGATGTTTATCTTTTGTTTCCTGAATTGCCTTAGAAGATTATTTGTGTTAATTTTTCAACCTTGTTTTAGATCTCATTGAGCTTCCTTGCAATCTATGCTTTAAATTCTTTATCTGTCATTTTTGAGTGTCCATATTCGTTAGAAACCATTACTGGAGAGCTAGTGCAATCCTTTCGTGATGTCAGATCATTCAGATTTTTCATAGTGCCAAAATTTTTGCACTGGTTCCTTCTCATCTCAAGACACCATCACTTCTAATTTTTAAAATTATTTCACTATGGCTAGCAATTTTTTATATTTCTTTCCCTATTATTTTTTAACTTTCCCTTTTTCCTTCTCCCTAATGGGTATAACTGTAGAGAATGTTGGATAGGTCTTCTGCCTTTGCTTCTGTAGCCCCACGCACTTGTTTTAGCGGGTTTTATAATGAGCAGGTTTTATATTATTTTAGATGGTGGTTATAGGTAAAATCCAGCTGTGGTCAATGTGGATTGTATATACGTGTTCTTCATTTACCGGCAAAAGCTCTATTGCCTCAGGTAGTAAGCTGATTCATGAAATGCAATGGGCTGAGCTCCCTGATCAGTCCTGGGGGTATGGGGTCCACACTGTGCATGGCCAGACTGGGCAGTTATGCACACATGTCTCCCAGTGGCAGGCGCAACACTTACACTGAGGGAATATCCAGTGGGTGATCACCAAGTACGCACAGATGTGCCTAGGCATGGAGCTGGGAAACCTCCTCAGTCCCAAGTTCTCTGCACAGTGAAGGTAGTTGTGGCCTAAACTCCTAATCCAGGAGAATGGATGCTCTGGATGTCTGGACTTCTTCCTGGGTTTGAAGCAGAAGGAGATTCTCTGTACCATGAACTGTACCCAGCAGGGTAGGGTCACTCAGGCTTCTGAATTAGGTGAACAAGCACTACAAATGCCTGGAGATCTGCTTGAATATAAGGCAGAGGGACACCCCCTTGCACCACAGTCTATGCCTAGGAAGGGTGAAATGGCTTCGGCTGTTGGTCCAGGCAAGTGAGTGCTCCAAATGCCTGGATTTCTGCCTAGAGGTAGAGCAAAGAAGGTCTTACTATACTTCAATCTCAGTGGAGCAGGTTGAGCACACAGCAATGGCATACTCAGTCTAGTGCCAGTTTACCAAGCTGGCTCTGGTTGCAAGTCTTACTACCAAGAAGAAACTTCAGCTAAAGGAGTTCTCCTGCTCCAGGCTTGTTATGTGGTAGAGCACTAATCCAGCACCTACTGCTGAAGTACTTTCCAAAATTCTGACTGTGAAGAATCCCAGCTCCAGAGTGGGTGCCCCAAACTCAGACTTGAGTTTAAAATATCTCTGCAGCAATACTGCTGGATCGCCAAAGAATGGCTTTATATGCAACTGGATTAAAAGTGGCATCCCATTCTTGGTCTTGAGTATGGGAAAGTGTCTGCAGTTTTTCCAAGAGCTTTTCCCTCACAGTATCTCCAAACCTCTCCCCAAGTTGGCTGCAGGGCTTGGGAGAAACAAAGTGCTGCTTTCTCTCCTAAGCCCTGGAGCTAACGGGGAGAGGCAGTCAGAGAGAGATGTGCTTTTTCTCACATACTGGGGCTTCACTCACTTTTATCAGCTGAACAGCCTCTTGGGGGCTGTTTGCCAGCACTCTCATCCCCAAGATCTGGGCATTTTTATCCCCGGGATCTGAGATTCCATTTTCTATCTTGAAATGTAGCTCACAGAGTTTATCTTCATAAATTATCTTGCTATTTCCAAGTGGCTGAGGCACATTAAAACCACTAATCTACCATGTTGGAAAAAAAGCCCACAATTTTTCTTCATAGAAGAATTACAAGCACATAGATAATTATTTAATGTCAGTCTTTTGGTGGTACATCCATTATGGGACATATACCCCAAGAACAACACACACGCATGCATATACACACAAACACAGAGAGACACACACACAATTTTAAATTACCTTAATTGGTCTTCTTGTGAGTAGCATGACAATTGCTATTATTATTGGACTAATAAAATATATAAATATAAAACTTCAAAGAATTAAAAGAGCAAACTTTCAGGATAAAAGGATGCATATGTGAAATTTTTTAAGTTGTGATTTATAATTGTCAGTATGAATTTATAATTACTTTTTTCTTAAAAATGACCAGTTTTCTAGCTTTGTCCACTGAAAAGGCCTGAAAGAACAATGAATATCCTAAATGCATAAATAATACACCAATTATATTCTCCAAATTCCATTTATCACTAAAAGAAATTAGGACTTTCTTAAAGAAGTGGCTGATTTAAGGCTTCCAGTAGGAAATGTACGAGATCAGTCTAGGACTTCTTATTGTACTTGTAGAGATTACTATGGTTATGATGAAAGGACAATTTAAAAGCCTCCCTGGACAATTTGAAAGCCTCTCTTGACAATTTGAGCTCGAAAAAAATAATGACTCCAATAAATTGAAGCACACTGACTACCTAAAACTCCATGCTTTCATACTAATACACACACAAATCACTTATTATCTCTGTTGGATGCAGAAATCACCCTTCTAAGAATTGTTATAAAAAAGGATTTCAGATTTTATCCTGCCTCTTCTGTAAGTACTATGTTTTCTTACAGTTACATATACCAAATAACCAGATACTGTCATAAGTCACTTAGCAATGGGGACAGATTCTAAGAAATGCATTGTTAGGTGATTTTATCATGCGTGAGCATCAGAGAGAGTACATACACACATCTAGATGGCACAGCCTACTATACACTTAAGCTATATGATATAGCCTATTGCTCCTATGCAAAAAAAAAAAAAACCTGTAAAGCATGTCACTGTACTGAATACTGTAGGCAACTGTAACAGAATCATAAGTACCTGTGTATCTAAACATATATATACGTAGAAAATACACAGTAAAAATATGGTATTATAACCTTATGAGACCAAGGTCCCAAATGTGGTCTGTCATTGTGGCACTTGACTGTAGTTGATGAAGGATATCTCCACTCTATGAAAGAATCACAGCTAATAAATGAAAAAGGAATGATAGAATTTAAAAATAGTAAGCAGTTTAGTCAGGCAATTATTATTAGATGTTAAAACCACTAGGTAAAATGCTTATGAAGAATATTTAGTAAAAATATCAGGCTGCCATCATCTGATCCTACTGATTTTAACATCACTACAAGAGAGACATATAAACATTAAGGGCATCTTGATACGGTAGAATCAGGATAAACTCAGCACTACCTCTTCAATTATTGCTTTAAAAATTTTATTATAAACCCAGTTAAAATTGTGACTGTTATTTTCCACAAAAGCCTGGAGAAAAAAATAACTTCTTAAATAACACCACAAGTAAGGAATCAAATAAATTCTGAATACATGATATTCTGTAGGGCAAAAGGCCCAGTTTCTTCCACAAATAAAGGACACGCAGAAATAAAGTGGGGAATGGAATTATCACAACACTGAAATAGACAAAAAAGCAGTATCAGCAAAATACAACATGTGAGCCATCTCAGGATCTTGATTCAGACAAATCATCTATAAAAAGATGACTCTAAGGCTATGAGAAAAATGTAAATACGAACTTAGTATTACATGAGGAAGAAGGAATTATAGTAGTAATCATAGGTTTTTAAAAGTCCTTATCAATAGAGATACCTACTGAAGTATGTACAGGTAAAATAATAGTCTGGAATTTGTCTTAAAATATCCAAATAAAATAAACAGAATTTGTGGAGTAGAATATATAGAACAAGAAAAGCAGAATGTTCATAAATGTTGAAGCTGAGTGATGGGTTGATGGGCATGTTAATAGAATATTATTTACATTGGTATCAGCGAAATATTTCCCATAATAAAAACTTGAGGCTGGGCATGGTGGCTCACATCTATAATCCCATTACTTTGATAGGCCGAGGTGGGTGGACTGCTTGAGCCCAGGAGTGCAAGATGAGCTTGAGCAACATAGGGAGACTGGCCTTCACACAATTTAAAAAAAAAAAAAAAATTAGCTAGGCATGGTGGTGCATCCCTATAGTCCCAGCTACTCAGGAGATTAAAACAGGAGAATTGCTTTGAGCCTAGGAGGTTGAGGCTGCAGTGAGCTATGATCACACCACTGCATTCCAGTGGGCAATCAAGGGAGACCATGTATGAAGAAAAAACAAACGAACTTTAAAAGAGCTATGCTTTAAGATTCCTTGGTAGAAAAAGATATCTATGAAATATCACTAAAAACCATTTAACAGGGAACACAGATATATCTCCACATCTTGGTTTTTGGTAGCATCTATAAGGAAATACAATATACTGTCTCTTAAGATTACTTTTTATGAAAAGGAGAAACAGACCAAATGAAATCTATTTTTCCATGTTTTTAATAAAAAAAAACTTTTGTTCTCAAAAAATATTACAATATGCCACCTTGATATTTTCTACTTTGTTTTCCAATGTTTATGTGATAATAACAGAGTTGTATCTTTATAAAATACATATTGTTAATGATTCATAACTATGCAAGAATAAATGTTTTACGTAACACTACATTAAATGAATCAAAATACAATTTACTAAACAGTTGGTTACTCCTGCCATGTAAAATCAAGTTGCAATTTCAATAAATAATTATTTACATTACCATTGCCTCTTGACCTGAATGTGAGAATATAGTGAAAGAAGTTATCATTTTAAGTTTTATCAACATGGGACCTAGCTGTAGCATAACATTTGCAAATATTCTGAGCTGGCCAATTTCCTACCTTTCTAATCTGTTTTATAATTTTGAATTAAACCCCATGTCAGTTTTTAGAAAAATCCTACATCTGGTGAAATATCTGGATCTCCTCATCTGTGATCTCTGTCCATTGTTAAATATTAACTTCCAACAGGAACCAATAACTCTTTTTTTTTTTTTTTTTTTTGAGATGGAGTTTTACTCTGTTGCCCAGGCTGTAGTGTAGTGGCTCAATCTTGGCTCACTGCAATCTCTGCCCCCCCGGTTCAAGTGATTCTCCTGCCTCAGCCTCCCAAGTAGCTGGGAATACAGGCAAGCACCACCACACCCAGCTAATTTTTATGTTTCTAGTAGAGATGAGGTTTCACCATGTTGACCAGCCTGGTCTCAAACTCCTAATCTCAGGTGATCCACCTGCCTTGGTCTCCCAGAGTGCTGGGATTACAGGTGTAAGCCACCAGTCCCAGCCTAGGAACTAATAACTTTTTAAGAAAACATCACCACAATGCTTTAGAAACATTTAAACCCTAAATATAATATATGTAGCAGAAAGCAGCCCACTTAACCTGTGTCTTCCTCTCTCTGGGAATACAGCTATACCATATTTGCCAGCTTTTCTTGAAACTTAGCTGAGAACGAATAACTGAGTTCTAGCTAATGAAATATGATGGAAGTTATGTGCACTCTTTAGCAGTATCCTAACTAATACAACCTAGGATTTACTTACTAAGAGTAATATCTGCTTTCTGAAAGATGGGGTTGTTCAGATTATTCTAAGAACAAAAGGAAAAAATTTGAAGTAATAACTCTGGATATTTAAAATTATATTTTTAAATTATCATGAGTTATCAAACACATCTTATGTATGTCTCTAGACTGGCTTGGTCTTTCTGCCTCCCAGACATAGGCATGTTTATTCCTCCTCAGCTGCCACCAAACTAACTCCCTTCAGGTACACTCAATTTCACTGCCATGGTCCAACAAATGCCTATTCCACTAGGTGATTCTTTCTGGCTGACATTCTCAAAGCTAAGTCAATCAGGCATGTTTATAGGGTTCTGGACTCTCTTACAACTTCCATACTCAGTCAAAATGTCTGTACTCAGTTAAAATGCAAAGCATGCAATCTGTGTGCCTGACTAGCTCCTGAAACTATTAGATGATGCAGAACAGATGTGTATAAGGGGATGAACTTGCTCAGAGTGTGAACTTCAACCAATAAGAAATAACAGACAAATGAAGCCACACAGATAAATTTGCTCCCCTCTTTTCTCCAAAGCATGGTTTCTTCCTATACTTCCACATATATTACCCTATCTGGAAATGTCCCATATGGCTATGCAGATGCAGATGTATTTGGCAAAAATGTGGTTCCATCAAAACTTAGCATAAAGCTTTGAAAGCTGAGTACATATCATCTAACCTTGCCTCCCTCACTTTCTTTTCCCTTATTCATGATGTCCTGAGGTTGAACCAAAAACTATTTGCTAGATAAACTGAGCTCAAACCGTCCCTGTTACCCATTAAAGATAAGTAAGATACCTTGGAGAAGTAGGAGATAAGACATCACCTAGTAGTGCCAGCAAGCAAGAAAGTTAAGAGACAAATGGGGTTATGACACAAGATCAATCTTGAAAATGTTCCCAGTAGAATATGGAAAATAAATTAAATATTGGAAAATACTTATTTTGCAATGCCTACTGAAATATTCATTCAGGCAGTATTTATCAGTGGATACCTAAACCAATTACAAGAAGAGTCGATGAGGAATCTGACATTAGACTTTCACTACCTTATTTTACTAATTAATTTTAGGATCACTAAAAGTGGGACAATCACACATTGTCAATCACCTTATGTAATACAATACGAAGTATATAATACCACCAGAAAGTACTCCTGAGCCAAATAAGAAACCCTGAATCCTGAATTTAATCAACTGCTATGTCTATCTATCAGTTGCAGAAAACATAAATTTTAAAATGTGCTATATGAAGTCATGATGTAATTGGCCAAATACATGATGTGAGACATTCTTCAGGATACTGTCATACTTCGTTTTGTAAGTCAATAACATGAGGGGAAAAATGCTAGAGGATTAGTGGAGACACCTATTTAAAGGAAACAAGAAACATAAAATGCAAAGGCCAGTTTGAATTCTGCTTTAGATAAATCATTCATAATAAATGACAGTTTCTAATGACTGAGGAAAATGATATATGAAGTAGATAGAAAATGATATACTAATTTTGGTAGGTGTGATAATATACTGTAGTTATTGTAGATAGATAACTTTTAGAAAAAAAAATGAAATAACATTGTAACAGAAATTTACTTTAAAACATTGCAGAAAAAACAGCAAGGAAGGAAGGAAAAGAGGGATGGAGGGAAGGAATGCAAACAGTAGGGAAGGAAAGGAAAGAAGAAAGAAACATTTTAAAAGTTTTTCTATTGTATTATTCTCTCCAATTTTACTTGTTTGAAAATGATGATAAGTCTGTAAAATAATTTTCACAATACAAGAAAATGGTAGAAGCGAAATGGTTCTTGCATATACACTTTGAAAGAAAAAAATCCATGTTACCTGAGGCAAAATTTTGAATTTAAAATAAAAATCTACTATCTCTCACAGTACCAAACAATTTCCTGGTTATGATTCTGAAAGCAGGGAATTTAATGCAGAAGCACACCGGAAGAACATCTTGGGCCAGAAAATTGCAGATTACATGTGCTACTTAATGGACAAAGATGAAGATGGTTACAAGAAACAGGTCTCTCAATACATAAAGAACAGTGTAACTCCAGACAGGGAGGAGACGTATAAGAAAGCTACAATATAATGAAAATGGCCATACTTCCCAAAATAATTAATAGATTCAGTGCTATCCCCATTAAGCTACCATTGACTTTCTTCACAGAATAGGAAAAATAAAAAACAAAAACAAGCCTTAAATTTCATATGGAACCACAAAAGAGCCTGCATAGCCAAGACAATCATAAGCAAAAAAAAAAAAAAAAAAAAGAAAGAAAGAAAAAAAAAAAAAAAAAACGCTGGAGGCATCATACTACCTATTATACTACAAGTCTAGAGTAATCAAAACAGCATGATACTGGTACCAAAACAGAGATATAGACGAATGGAACAGAAAAGAGGCCTCAGAAGTAATGCCGCATGTTATTTGGCAACCATCTGATCTTTGAAAACTTGACAAAAACAAGCAATAGAGTAAGGTTCCCTATTTCATAAATGGTGTTGGGGAAACTGGCTGGCCATATGCAGAAAGCTGAAAATTGATTCCTTCCTTACACCTTATACAAAAATTAACTCCAGATGTATTAAAGATTTAAACATAAGACCTAAACATAAAACCTAAGACCTAAACATAAAAACCCTAGAAGAAAATTTAAGCAATATCATTCAGGACTTAGGAATAGGCAAGGACTTCATGACTAAAATACCAAAAGCAATGGCACAAAAAGCCAAAATAAACAAATGCAATCTAACTAAACTTCAGAGCCTCTGTGCAGCAAAAGAAACTATCATTAGAGTGAGCCAGTAACCAACAGAATGGGAAAAAATTTTTGCAATCTACCCATCTGATGAAAGGCTAATATCCAGAATCTACTTAGAACTAAAACAGATTTACAAGAAAAAAACAAACCCATTCAAAAGTGGGCAAAGGATAGGAACAGACACTTTTCAAAAGAAGACATATATGAGGCCAATAAACATATGAAAAAATACTCGTCATCACTGGCCATTAGAGAAATGCAAATCAAAAACACATTGAGATACCATCTCACGCCAGTTAGAATGGCGATCACTAAAAAATCTGGAGACAACAGATGTTGGAGAGGATGTGAAGAAATAGAAACACTTTTACACTATTGGTGGGAGTGTAAACTAGTTCAAACATTATGGAAGACAGTATGGCGATTCCTCAAGAACCTAGAAATAGAAATTCCATTTGATCCAGCAATTGTATTACTGGGCATATATCCAAAGGATTATAAATCATTCTATTATAAAGACACATGCACACATATGTTCATTGTGGCACTGTTTACAATAGCAAAGATGTGGAACAAACCCAAAGGCCCATCAATGATACACTGGACAGGGAAAATGTGGCACATATACACCATGGAATACTATGCAGCCATAAAAAACAATGAGTTCATGTCCTTTGTAGAGACATGGATGAACCTGCAAACCATCATTCTTAGCAAATGGATGCAAGAACACAAAATCAAACACTGCATGTTCTCACTCAAAGGCATGTGTTGAGAACACATGGACACAGGGAGGGGAGCATCACACATTGGGGGCTGTTAGTGGGGACTGGGGGAGGGACTGTGGAGAGTAGGGAGGTAGGGAGGGATAACATGGGGACAAATGCCAGATATAGGTGACAGGGATGAAGGCAGCAAACCACATTGCCAAGTATGTACCTATGCAACAATCCTGCATGTTCTTCACATGTATACCAGAACTTAAAGTGAAATAAAATACATTAAAATAAATAAATAAATAAATATTTAAGGTCAGAGTTTTTTTTATATTATTTATTTTTTATACAGATAACATAGTTGTACATACATTGGAAGCACATATGCTGTTTTGATAGATGTAACTCAATGATCAAATTATATATTGTATAATAATGGTTAATTGAGATATCCATCATCTTAAACAGTCATTTTTTTCTTTGTGTTGGGAACATTACAATTCTATTGTAGCCATTTGGAAATATATATATATAAATTATTCTTAACTATAATTTCTCTGCTGTACTGTCTAACAGTAGAACCATTCCTTCTATTGTACTATATTTTGTATGCATTAACCAACTTTCTTCATTCTCCTACAGCATCCCTTCTCAGCTTCTGGTAAATGCCATTCTACCTTCCATCTCCATGAGATCCATTTTTTTTTTAGCTCTCACATGTGAGAAGAGTGAGAACATGTGATACTCTTCTTTCTATGCCTCACTATGTAGTTCTTTTTTTTTTTCTTAATTTTTATTGCATTATAGGTTTTGGAGTACATGTGCAGAACGTGCAAGATAGTTGCATAGGTACACACATGGCAGTGTGTTTTGCTGCCTTCCTCCCCCTCACCCACACTTGGTATTCATCCCCAGGCTATCCCCCCAGCCCCCCCCCGCTGTCCCTCCCCCATTTCCCCCAACAGTCAGCAGTGTATAGTAGACCGCCTCTCTGTGTCCATGTGTTCTCATTTTTCTCACCCACCTATGAGTGAGTATATGCAGCAGTATTTCTTTTTCTGTTCTTGTGTCAGTTTGCTGAGAATGATGTTCTCCAGATTCATCCATGTCCTTACAAAGGACACAAACTCATCATTTTTGATTGCTGCATAATATTCCATGGTGTATATGTGCCACATTTTCCCAGTCCAGTCTATCATCGATGGGCATTTGGGTTGGTTCCAGGTCTTTGCTATTGTAAACAGTGCTGCAATGAACATTCGTGTGCATGTGTCCTTATAGTAGAACGATTTATAGTCTTTTGGATAGATACCCAGTAATGGGATTGCTGGGTCAAATGGAATTTCTATTTCTAGGTCCCTGAGGAATCGCCACACTGTCTTCCACAATGGTTGAACTAATTTACACTCCCACCAAGAGTGTAAGAGTGTTCCTATTTCTCCACATCCTCTCCAGCATCTGCTGTCTCCAGATTTTTTAATGATTGCCATTCTAACTGGTGTGAGATGATATCTCAATGTGGTTTTGATTTGCATCTCTCTAATGACCAATGATGATGAGCACTTTTTCATATGTTTGTTGGCCTCATGTATGTCTTCTTTTGTAAAGTTTCTGTTCATATCCTTTGCCCATTTTTGAATGGGCTTGTTTGTTTTTTTTCTGTAAATCTGTTTGAGTTCTTTGTAAATTCTGGATATCAGCCCTTTGTCAGATGTGTAAACTGCAAAGATTTTTTCCCATTCTGATGGTTGCTGATTCACTCTAGTGACTGTTTGTTTTGCCGTGCAGAAGCTGTGGAGTTTGATTAGGTCCCATTTGTCTATTTTGGCTTTTGTTGCCAATGTTTTTGGTGTTTTGTTCATGAAATCCTTGCCTACTCCTATGTCCTGAACGGTTTTGCCTAGATTTTCTTCTAGGGTTTTTATGGTGTCAGGTCTTACGTTTAAGTCTTTAATCCATCTGGAGTTAATTTTAGTGTAAGGTGTCAGGAAGGGGTCCAGTTTCTGCTTTCTGCACATGGCTAGACAGTTTTCCCAACACCATTTATTAAATAGGGAATCCTTCCCCATTGCCTGTTTTTGTCTGGTTTATCAAAGATAATATGGTTGTAGATATGTTGTGTTGCCTCCGATGCTTCTGTTCTGTTCCATTGGTCTATATCTCTGTTTTGGTACCAGTACCATGCTGTTTTGATTACTGTAGCCTTGTAGTATAGTTTGAAGTCTGGTAGCGTGATGCCTCCCACTGTGTTCTTTTTGCTTAGAATTGACTTGGCTATGCGAGCTCTTTTTTGGTTCCATATGAAATTCATGGTGGTTTTTTCCAGTTCTGTGAAGAAATTCAATGGTAGTTTGATGGGGATAGCATTGAATGTGTAAATTACTTTGGACAGTATAGCCATTTTCACAATATTGATTCTTCCTAACCACGAACATGGAATGTTTCTCCATCTGTTTGTGTCCTCTCTTATTTCGTTGAGCAGTTGTTTGTAGTTTTCCTTAAAGAGGTCCCTTACATTCCTAGTGAGTTGTATTCCTAGGTATTTTATTTTCTTTGTAGCAATTGTGAATGGCAGTTCGTTCTTAATTTGGTTCTCTTTACGTCTGTTATTGGCGTATACGAATGCTTGTGATTTTTGAACATTGATTTTATATCCTGAGACTTTGCTGAAGTTGCTTATCAGGTGCAGGAGCTTTTCGCTGAGGTGTTGGGGTCTTCTATGTATACTATCATGTCGTCTGCAAATAGAGACAATTTGGCTTCCACCTTTCCTATTTGAATACCCTTTATTTCTTTTTCTTGCCTGATTGCTCTGGCTAGAACTTCCAGTACTATGTTGAATAGAAGTGGTGAGAGAGGGCATCCTTGTCTAGTGCCGGATTTCAAAGGGAATGCTTCCAGTTTTTGCCCATTAAGTATGATATTGGCTATTGGTTTGTAGTAAATAGCTTTTATTACTTTGAGATATGTTCCATCAATACCAAGTTTATTGAGGGTTTTTAGCATAAAGGGCTGTTGAATTTTATCAAATGCCTTCTCTGCGTCAATTGAGATAATCATGTGGTTTTTGTTTTTGCTTCTGTTTATGTGGTGAATTACATTTATAGACTTGCATATGTTGAACCAGCCTTGCATCCCCGGGATGAATCCTACTTGATCATGATGGATAAGTTTTTTAATGTGCTGTTGCAATTGATTTGCCAGTATTTTATTGAAGATTTTTGCATCTATGTTCATCATGGATATTGGCCTGAAGTTTTCTTTTCTTGTTGAGTCTCTGCCAGGTTTTGGTATCAGGATGATGTTGGTCTCATAAAATGATTTGGGAAGGGTTCCCTCTTTTTGGATTATTTGGAATAGTTTCAGAAGGAATGGTACCAGATCCTCTTTGTGTGTCTGGTAGAATTCAGCTGTGAACCCATCTGGACCTGGGCTTTTTTTGTGTGGTAGGCTCTTAATTGCTGCCTCAACTTCTGACCTTGTGATTGGTCTATTCATAGTTTCGGCTTCCTCCTGGTTTAGGCTTGGGAGGACACAGGCGTCCGGGAATTTATCCATTTCTTCCTGATTTACTAGTTTGTGTGCATAGAGTTGTTTGTAGTATTCTCTGATGATGGTTTGAATTTCTGTGGAATCTGTGGTGATTTCCCCTTTATCGTTTTTTATTGCATCTATTTGGTTGTTCTCTCTTTTCTTTTTTATCAGTCTGGCTAGTGGTCTGTCTATTTTGTTGATCTTTTCAAAAAACCAGCTCTTGGATTTATTGATTTTTTGAAGGGTTTTTCTTGTCTCTACCTCCTTCAGTTCTGCTCTGATCTTAGTTATTTCTTGTCTTCGGCTAGGTTTTGAGCTTTTTTGATCTTGCTCCTCTAGCTCTTTCAATTTTGACGATAGGGTGTCAATTTTGGATCTCTCCACTCTTCTCATGTGGGCACTTATTGCTATATATTTTCCTCTACAGACTGCTTTAAATGTGTCCCAGGGATTCTGGTACGTTGTGTCTTCATTCACGTTGGTTTCAAAGAACTTCTTTATTTCTGCCTTCATTTCATTGTTTATCCAATCAACATTCAAGAGCCAGTTGTTCAGTTTCCATGAAGCTGTGCGGTTCTGAGTTAGTTTCTGAATTCTGAGTTCCAACTTGATTGCACTATGGTCTGAGAGACTGTTTGTTATGATTTCCGTTGTTTTGCATTTGCTGAGGAGTACTTTACTTCCAATTATGTGGTAAATTTTGGAGGTATGATGTGGTGCTGAGAAGAATGTATATTCTGTGGATTTGGGGTGGAGAGTTCTGTAAATGTCTATCAGGTTTGCTTGTTCCAGGTCTGAGTTCAAGTCCTGGATATCCTTGTTAATTTTCTGTCTGGTTGATCTGTCTGATATTGACAGTGGAGTGTTAAAGTCTCCCACTATTATTGTGTGGGAGTCTAAGTCTCTTTGTAAGTCATTAAGAACTTGCCTTATATATCTGGGTGCTCCTACATTGGGTCCATATATATTTAGAATCATTAGCTCTTCTTGTTGTATCAATCCTTTTACCATTATGTAATGACCTTCTTTGTCCCTTTTGATCTTTGTTGCTTTAAAGTCTATTTTATCAGAGATGAGAATTGCAACTCCTGCTTTTTTTTGCTCTCCATTTGCTTGGTAAATCTTCCTCCATCCTTTTATTTTGAGCCTTTGTGTATCTTTGTGTGTGACGTGGGTTTCCTGGATACAGCATACTGATGGGTTTTGGTTTTTTATCCAATTTGCCAGTCTGTGTCTTTTGATCGGTGCATTTAGCCCATTTACATTCAGGGTTAATATTGTTATGTGTGAATTTGATACTGCCATTTTGATGCTAGCTGGCTGTTTTGCCCATTGGTTCATGTACATTCTTCATTTTGTTGATGGTCTTTAGCATTTGGTATGCTTTTAGGATGGCTGGAACTGGTTGTTGCTTTCTATGTGTAGTGCCTCTTTCAGGAGCTCTTGTAAAGCAGGCCTAGTGATGACAAAATCTCTGAGTACTTGCTTGTTCATGAAGGATTTTATTTTTCCTTCACTTATGAAGCTCAGTTGGCTGGATATGAAATTCTGGGTTGAAAGCTCTTTTCTTTAAGGATGTTGAATATTGGCCCCCACTCTCTTCTGGCTTGTAGAGTCTCTGCCGAGAGATCTGCTGTGAGTCTTATGGGCTTCCCTTTGTGTCTGACCCGACCTTTCTCTCTGGCTGCCCTTAGTATTTTCTCCTTCGTTTCAACCCTGGTAAATCTGACGATTATGTGCCTTGGGGTTGCTCTTCTTGCGGAGTATCTTTGTGGTGTTCTCTGTATTTCCTGGAGTTGAGTATTGACCTGTCTTGCTAGGTTGGGGAAATTTTCCTGGATAATATTCTGAAGAGTGTTTTCCAGCTTGGATTCATTCTCTTCGTCACATTCTGGTACACCTATCAAACGTAGGTTGGGTCTCTTCACATAGTCCCACATTTCTTGGAGATTTTGTTCATTTGTTTTTGTACTTTTTTCTTTAATCTTGATTTCTCGTTTTATTTCATTGAGTTGATCTTCAACTTCTGATATTCTTTCTTCTGCTTGGTCAATTCGGCTGTTGAAACTTGTGCATGCTTCGCGAAGTTCTCGTGTTGTGTTTTTCAGCTCCTTCAATTCATTCATATTCCTCTCTAAGTTGTCCATTCTCGTTATCACTTCCTCGAATCTTTTTTCAAATCTTTTTTCAAGGTTCTTAGTTTCTTTGCACTGGTTTAGTACATGTTCCTTTAGCTCACTGAAATTTCTCATTATCCACTTTCTGAAGTCTGATTCCGTCATTTCGTCACATTCATTCTCCATCCAGCTTTGTTCCCTTGCTGGTGAGGAGTTTTGGTCCTTTTTTGGAGGTGAGGTGTTTTGGTTTCGGATGCTTTCCTCCTTTTTGTGCTGGTTTCTTCCCATCTTTATGGATTTATCCGCCTGTCGTCTTAGTAGTTGCTGATTTTTCAATTGGGTCTCTGTGTGGATGCTGAGATTGTTGATGATGAAGTATTTCTGTTACTTAGTTTTCCCTCTAATGGTCTATCCCCTCTGCTGTATGAGTGCTGAGGTCCACTCCAGGCCCTGCTTGTCTGGGGTATACCTGCAGCAGGTGCAGAACAGTGAGGGATGATACCAGTTCCTTCTTCTGCTGTCCTTGTTCCAGAATAATGCCAGCCAAATGTCAGTCTGATTAGTCCTTTTCTGGGGTGACTCCTTGGATATACAGGGGTCAGGGAGCTGCTTGAGGAGACAGTCTGTGCTTTATAGGAGCTCCAGTGCTGAGCTGTGAGCTCTGTTGTTCATTCAGCGTTGTTGGGAGGTTGTTTATGTGTGCTGCTATAGAACTCATAAAACACCACCTTTTTACCCCTCCCCTTAGATGCTCTGTCTCAGGGAGTTGGGGCTTTCTTTATGAGTGTCTGTTGCACTGTTCTGCCCCACTAGGCAGCAGTCTATTCACTATTTGCCTGCTGGGGCTCTGACCTGCTAGCGCGGGTCCGAGCTGTTGCTGCTGGGCTCCCTTCTGCTGTGGAGCGCAGAGTCTCTCTGTTATGGCAGGTTGCCTCGGCAACGGCAGGCCACCCGTCAGTCCTGTGCGGTACTTCAGTGGGGGTGGACTGCGTCAGCAATAATGGACGCCCCTCCCTCACCGGGCTGCACCGTCCTAGATACCGGCAGCAAAACTCTCAGCCCCAAGCATCTCCAGTCGCTGCCCTGCTTGTCCCCGTGAGCATGGGACCCGCCGAGCCCTATCACCCAGCTCCCTGCCTCAGAGTCCATCCTCTCTCTCTCTCTCTTCCTTTCCCCAAGCTGAAAGGTCGACTCTCTCACTGGCGCCCCAGTAGCCTGCCGATAGGGCACTGGGATCCATGCAATCTCCTGTGCCGCTGCCCACTACCCCAGCTCAGATCACGCTTCCAAGGAAACTCCTGGTCTGGCTCATTGTCCAAGTCCCGTTCAATCAGATGAACATGCCAATCTGCCCTTCCAAATCTCAGATTGCCAGTTTAACAGGGCACCCAGACCAGTGAGTTCCGCACCAGGTCCCGCTGCGGCGCCGGCCGAAGAGGCAGCGGGAGCTGGCTGCGTTAGTCGGCTGCGCGTCTCTCCCACACCTGGGACTTTCAACGCTCTGTGGGCATAAAAGGAACATCCGAGAATGCGGCTAGGATTCACCCTCTGTGCCTTCACTGAGAGCTGCAATCCTGAGTCACCTCTACGACACCATCTTGCCTCCTCCCCTCTCGCCTCACTATGTAATTCTAAAATCAAAATTCTAACTTAAGTAAAATTTTTACAAATAATTACACTCTTCTGTTATATGTTAATTTATTCAATAACTATTTGAAAATTTTAATTTCAAAACTATTAAAAATGCCATTCTCTTTGAAACACTCTTTTCTCAATTTCTAAGAATGTTTCTTTCTTTTTTTATTGCATTTTAGGTTTCAGGGTACATGTGCAGAACATGCAAGACAGTTGCATAGGTACACACATGGCAGTGTGATTTGCTGTCTTCCTCCCCTTCACCCACATCTGGCATTTCTCCCCAGGCTATCTCTCCCCAGCTCCCCCTGTGCTGTCCCTCCCCTATTCCCCCTGATAGACCCCAGTGTGTAGTGCTCCCTTCCATGTGTCCATGTGTTCTCATTGTTCATCACCTGCCTATGAGTGAGAATATGCAGTATTTCATTTTCTGTTCTTGTGTCAGTTTGTTGAGAATGATGTTCTCCAGATTCAACCATGTCCCTGCAAAAGACACAAACTCACTGTTTTTGATTGCTGCATAATATTCCATGGTGTATATGTGCCACATTTTCCCAGTCCAGTCTATTATTGATGGGCATTTGGGTTGGTTCCAGGTCTTTGCTATTGTAAACAGTGCTGCAATGAACATTCATGTGCATGTATCCTTATAGTAGAACGATTTATAGTCCTTTGGATATATACCCAGTAATGGGATTGCTGGATCAAATGTAATTTCTATTTCTAGGTCCTTGAGGACTCACCACACTGTCTTCCACAATGATTGAACTAATTTACACTCCCACCAGTGGTGTAAAAGTGTTCCTATTTCTCCACATCCTCTCCAGCATCTGTTGTCTCCAGATTTTTTAATGATCACCATTCTAACTGGTGTGAGATGGTATCTCAATGTATTTTTGATTTGCATTTCTCTGATGACAAGTGATGATGAGTATTTATTCATATGTTCGTTGGCCTCATGTATGTCTTCTATTGTAAAGTGTCTGTTTATATCCTTTGCCCATTTTTGGATGGGCTTGTTTGCTTTTTTCTTGTAAATCTGTTTGAGTTCTTTGTAAATTCTGGATATCAGCCCTTTGTCACATGGGTAAACTGCAAAAAATTTTCCCATTCTGTTGGTTGACTATTCACTCTAGTGACTGTTTCTTTTGCCATGCAGAAGCTGTGGAGTTTGATTAGGTCCCATTTGTCTATTTTGGCTTGTGCTGCCAATGCTTTTGGTGTTTTGGTCATGAAGTCCCTGTCTACTCCTATGTCCTGAATGGTTTTGCCTAGATTTTCTTTTAGGGTTTTTATGATGCCAGGTCTTATGTTTAAGTCTTTAATCCATCTGGAGTTAATTTTAGTGTAAGGTTTCAGAAAGGGGTCCAGTTTCTTCTTTCTGCACCTAGCTAGCCAGTTTTCCTAACATCATTTATTAAACAGGGAATCCTTTCCCCATTGCTTGTTTTTGTCAGGTTTTCAAAGATTGTATGGTTGTAGATATGTTGTGTTGCCTCTGATGCCTCTGTTCTGTTCCATTGGTCTGTATCTCTGTTTTGGTACCAGTACCATGCTGTTTTGATTACTGTAGCCTTGTAGTACAGTTTGAAGTCCGGTAGTGTGATGCATCCCACTATGTTCTTTTTGCTTAGAATTGACTTGACTATGCGGGCTCCCTTTTGGTTCCATATGAAGTTCAAGGTAATTTTTTCCAGTCCTGTGAAGAAAGTCAATGGTAGCTTGATGGGGATAGCATTGATTCTGTAAATTACTTTGGGCAGTATTGCCATTTTCACGATATTGATTCTTTCTAACCATGAACATGGAATGTTTCTCCATCTGTTTGTGTTCTCTCTTATTTCGTTGAGCAGTGGTTTGTAGTTTTCCTTAAAGAGGTCCCTTACATTCCTTGTGAGTTGTATTCCTAGGTATTTTATTTTCTTTGTAGCAATTGTGAATGGCAGTTCGTTCTTGATTTGGTGCTCTTTAAGTCTGTTATTGGTGTATAGGAATGCTTATGATTTTTGCACATTGATTTTATATCCTGAGACTTTGCTGAAGTTGCTTATCAGTTTCAGGAGATTTTGGGCTGAGACGATGGGGTCTTCTAGATACACTATCATGTTGTCTGCAAATAGAGACAATTTGGCTTCCTCCTTTCCTATGCATATACCCTTTATTTCTTTTTCTTGCCTGATTGCTCTGGCTAGAACTTCCAGTACTATATTGAATAGGAGTGGTGAGAGAGGGCATCCTTGTCTAGTGCCAGATTTCAAAGGGAATGCTTCCAGTTTTTACCCATTCAGTATGATATTGGCTGTTGGTTTGTCATAAATAGCTTTTATTATTTTGAGATACGTTCCATCAATACCGAGTTTATTGAGGGTTTTTCACATAAAGGGCTGTTGAATTTTGTCAAATGCCTTCTCTGTGTCAATTAAGATAATCATGTGGTTTTTGGTTTTCGTTCTGTTTATGTGGTGAATTCCATTTATAGAATTGCATATGTTGAACTAGCCTTGCATTCCTGGGATGAATCCTACTTGACCATGGTGGATAAGCTTTTTGATGTGCTGTTGCAATCAGCTTGCCAGTATTTTATTGAAGATTTTTGCATCTATGTTTATCATGGATATTGGCCTGAAGTTTTCTTTTCTTGTTGAGTCTCTGCCAGGTTTTGGTATCAGGATGATGTTGGTCTCATAAAATGATTTGGGAAGAATTCCCTCTTTTTGAATTATTTGGAATAGTTTCAGAAGGAATGGCAACAGTTCCTCTTTGTGTTCTGGTAGAATTCGGCTGTGAACCCATCTGGAGCTGGGCTTTTCTTCTGTGGTAGGCTCTTAATTGCTGCCTCAACTTCAGACCTTGTTATTGGTCTATTCATAGTTTTGGCTTCCTCCTGGTTTAGGCCCGGGAGGACACAGATGTCCAGGAATTTAACCATTTCTTCCTGGTTTACTAGTTTATGTGCATAGCGTTGCTTATAATATTCTCTGATGATGGTTTAAATTTTTGTGGAATCTGTGGTGATTTCCCCTTTATTGTTTTTTATTGCATCTATTTGGTTATTCTCACTTTTCTTTTTTATCAATCTGGCTAGTGGTCTGTCTATTTTGTTGATCTTTTCAAAAAAACAGCTCTTGGATTTATGGATATTTTGAAGGGTTTTTCATGTCTCTATCTCCTTCAGTTCTGCTCTGATCTTAGTTATTTCTTGTCTTCTCCTAGGTTTTGAGTTTTTTTTTTATCTTGGTCATCCAACTCTTTCAATTTTGATGTTAGGGTGTCAATTTTGGATCTCTCTACTCTTCTCATGTGGGCACCTATTGCTATATATTTCCCTCTAGAGACTGCTTTAAATGTGTCCCAGAGATTTTGGTATGCTGTGTCTTCATTCTCATTGGTTTCGAAGAACTTCTTTATTTCTGCCTTCATTTCATTGTTTATCCAGTCAACATTCAAGAGCCAGTTGTTCAGTTTCCATGAAGCTGTGCGATTCTGAGTTTGTTTCTGAATTCTGAGTTCTAACTTGATTGCACTATGGTCTGAGAGACTGTTTGTTATGATTTCAGTTGTTTTGCATTTGCTGAGGAGTACTTTACTTCCAATTATGTGGTCAATTTTGGAGTAGGTGTGATGTGGTGCTGAGAAGAATGTATATTCTGTGGATTGGGGGTAGAGTTCGGTAAACGTCTATCAGGTTTGCTTGTTCCAGGTCTGAGTTCAAGTCCTGAATATCCTTGTTAATTTTCTGTCTGGTTGATCTGTCTACTATTGATAGTGGAGTGTTAAAGTCTCCCACTATTATTGTTTGGGAGTCTAAGTCTCTTTGTAAGTCATTAAGAACTTGCCTTATATATCTGGGTGCTCCCGTATTGGGTGTGTATATATTTAGGATCATTAGCTCTTCTTGTTGTATTGATCCTTTTACCATTATTTAACATCCTTCTTTGTCTCTTTTGATCTTTGTTGCTTTAAAGTCTATTTTATCAGAGATGAGAATTGCAACCCCTGCTTTTTTTTCTCTCTCCATTTGCTTGGTAAATCTTCCTCCATTCCTTTATTTTGAGGCTTTGTGTATCCTTGCATGTGAGATGTGTTTCCTGAATACAGCACACCGATGGGTTTTGGCTTTTTATCCAATTTGACAGTTTGTGTCTTTTGATTGGTGCATTTAGCCCATTTACATTTAGGGTTAATATTGTTATGTGTAAATTTGATACTGTCATTTTGATGCTAGCTGTTTTGCCTGTTAGTTGATACAGATTCTTCATTTTGTTGATGCTCTTTAGCGTTTGGTATGTTTTTGAAATGGCTGGTATGGGTTGTTCTCTTCTATGAGTAGTGCCTCTTTCAGGAGCTCTTGTAAAGCAGGCCTAGTGGTGACAAAATCTCTGAGTACTTGCTTGTTCATGAAGAATTTTATTTTTTCTTCACTTATGAAGCTCAGTTTAGCTGGATATGAAATTTTGGGTTGAAAGTTCTTTTCTTTAAGGATGTTGAATATTGGCCCTCACTCTTTTCTGGCTTATAGTATTTCTGCTGAGAGATCTGCTGTGAGTCTGATGGGCTTCCCTTTGTGGGTGACCCGACCTTTCTCTCTGGCTGCAGTTAGCATTTTCTCCTTCATTTCAACCCTGGTAAATCTGACAATTATGTGCCTTGGGGTTGCTCTTCTTGCAGAGTATCTTTGTGGTGTTCTCTGTATTTCCTGGACTTGAATATTGGCCTGCCTTTCTAGGTTGGGGAAATTTTCCTGGATCATATCCTGAAGAGTATTTTTCAGCTTGGATTCATTCTCTTCATCACATTCTGGTACACCTATCAAATTCAGATTAGTTCTCTTCACATACTCCCACATTTCTTGGAGACTTTGTTCATTCCTTTTTGTGCTTTTTTCTCTAATCTTGCCATCTCATTTTATTTCATTGAGTTGATCTTCAACTTTTGATACCCTTTCTTCTGCTTGGTCAATTCGGCTGTTGAAACTTGGGCATGCTTTGCTAAGTTATTGTGTTGTGTTTTTCAGCTTCTTCAATTCATTTATATTCCTCTCTAAATTGTTCATTCTTGTTATCATTTCCTCAAATCTTTTTTCAAATCTTTTTTCAAGGTTCTTAGTTTGTTTGCATTGATTTAGAACATGTTCTTTTGGCTCACAGATGTTTCTCATTACTCACCTTCTGAAGTCTGATTCTGTCATTTCATCACATTCATTCTCTGTCCAGCTTTGTTCCCTTGCTGGTGAGGATTTGTGGTCCCTTGTAGGAGGTGAGGTGTTCTGGTTTCAGGTGTTTTCCTCCTTTTTGCACTGGCTTCTTTCCATCTTTGTGGATTTATCCACCTGGCATCTGAGTAGTTGCTGATTTTCCAATTGGGTCTCTTAGTGGATGTCCAGATTGTTGATGATGAAGTATTTTTGTTTCTTAGTTTTCCTTCTAACAGTCTGGCCCCTCTGGTATAGGCCTACTGAGGTCTACTCCAGGCCCTGCTTGCCTGGGGGACACCTGGAGCAGCTGCAGAACCATGAGGGTTGCTACCAGATTCTTCTTCTAATATCTTTGTCCCTGAATGATGCCCACCAAATGTCAGTCTGATCAGTCCTTTGTGAGATGACTCTTTGGATATAAAGGGGTCAGGGAGCTGCTTGAGGAGACTGTCTCTACTTTATACTTGAAAAGACAGTCTGTACTTTATAGGAGTTCGAGTAAGCTCCATTGTTCATTCAGGGCTGCTAGGCAGGTATGTTTAATTCTGCTGCAGCAGAACTCATAAAGCCTCTATATTTTCCTTAGGTGCTCTGTCCCAGAGAGTTAGGGCTTTATTTATGAGTATCCATTGCACTGTCCTGCCCAGCAAGGAGGCAGTCTAATCACTGCCTGCCTGTAGTGGCTATGCTGAGCTGTTGTGGGCTCCACCCTGTTGCCATGGGCTCCACCCTGCTGCCGTGGGCTCTGTCCTGCTGTTGTGGGCTCCACCCTGCTGCTGTGGTATCTTCCCTGCTGCCGTGTGTAATTCCCTGTATTCCTGTTTATATGGTTGTGGTTAGAGCTGCTGTCATGATGATGGCCCACCTCTGTAGTGGCGGACTCTCTCTGTTATGGCAGGTTGTCTCGACAATGGCAGGCTGTTTCAGCAATGGCAGTGTACCTGCGTAGGGGTTGAGTGCCTCGGTAATGGTGGATGCCCCTCCCCCTCTGAGCTGCGCCATCCTGAGTACAGCTATGCTTGCCATGAAACTCTCAACCCCGAGCATTTCCAATTGCTGTTTTGTTTGTTTTTGTGGGGGTGGGACCCGCTGGGTCTGATCACCTGGCTCCCTGCCTCAGAACCTTTTTTTAAGTTCAACAGTTGACTCTCTCCCAGGTGTTCCAGTTGCCTGCTAAAAGAGCACCAGGATCTGTGTGATTTCCCATGCAGTGACCCACTGCACTGGCTGGAACCATGTTGCTGCCTGGGAATCTCCTGGCCTGGCTTTCTGTTTAAGTCACATTTAATCAGATGAATGTGCTAATCTGCCTTCTGAAATCTCCAATTGCTGGTTTAATAGGGCAACCAAACCAGTGTATTTTGTACAGGGCGCTGCTGCACTGTGGCCCCAGCCCAAACAGCCACACCTGCCCAAACAGCTGTGCCCACCAAAACAGCCACACTGGTGGCCTGTGGGGCTCCTACATCTGGGAATTTCCTGGTCTATGGGCAATAAAGATCCATCTGGAAATGTGGCATCCACTCACCATCTGCAGTTTCACTAGGAGCTGCAATCCTGAATTGGTCCTACAGTGCCATCTTTGACTGTTTCTTCCTTACTGTTCTCCAACCCCCTCTCATGGGTCATGGTCCATTTGTGTTTATGGGCTCTATTTTCTCTATCCCTGGATGCAACGTTCCCCAGAGTTTCTTTTTTTTCCCCCCCCGAGACAGAGTTTCACTGTTGTTACACAGACTGGAGTGCAATGGCACAATATTGGCTCACCGCAACCTCCACCTCCTGGGTTCAAGCAATTCTCCTGCCTCAGCCTCCCGAGTTGCCAGGACTACAGGCATGCACAACCATGACCAGCTAATTTTTGTATTTTTAGTAGAGACAGGGTTTCACCTTGTTGACCAGGATGGTCTCGATCTCTTGACTTCGTGATCCACCCGCCTAGGCCTCCCAAAGTGCTGGGATTATAGGTGTGAGCCACCATGTCCAGCTCATGTTTCTTTTTTATACACCCTCTTGTATCACTTAACCAGTTTCCTTGAAGGATGTCATTTCCTAGCAAGGCCTTAATCACCTTGAATGCTATTGATTCCCAAATCTGCATTTCCAACCTTTATCTCTCTCTCTTGACCTCCAGGGCAGAATATATTCAATGCTTCTAGCTCATCCAGGCTTGGATGTCTCAATAGTTCAGCAGGTAAAAAGTACCCGAAGTTGAACTCATCATTTTCTCTAGCCTCGTCATCTTTTAGAATTCCTGAATTTTATAAATGGCTATTCAAGAGAGTAATTTGGGAGACATCATAGTCCACATACAATAGCATCATCATACTGTTTTAATTCTTCCTGTTTAACAAGTTTTAAACTTGTCCCCATCCCTAGTTGAGCTCTTGGTTTTTCTCAACCATCTTTCAACTGGCCTTTTCTCCACCTTCAACCCACTATAGCTTCTTAGTGAAACCTGCCATCAAGATTGTATTGTTACTAAGGCAAACCTAGTCATCACACTTTCCTGATTAAAATTATTTGGAGATGCCTCCTCACTTTAAGTAAAAGTCTGTGTGCCTTAGTATTTTGTCCAAAGTCCTTCATGATATGACATTCTGCTTTTTCAACCACATTGTTCACGATTTCAGCCATCCTAAACTTTGCTCTCCCTTCTGCCTGGATTTCCTTTCTGCCATTTTACAGAGCTGGGTATCTCCAAGACTCAATTCTTTAAAGTACTGTGACTCACTTCATCCTATTTCATCTGCTACATCCCCAAATAAAAGTAAGAGTTCTGTATATGCTGTCTTAATAAACCAGGTTATTTCCTTTATTGAATTTTATTAAAGTCATTTATGTGCATCTATCTTATTCACAGTAAATTTTTAAAGGGCAGTAACCACAGTCTCTATATCCTCACCTCATGTACTACCTAATATGTAATAGGTACTCAATAAATATTTATCAAATGAATGAATAAATAAATACATCATGTAAATTTAAAGAAATTTCTCAAATCAATTTTAACTACCCTCATTGCCATTTGTAAAATTGTTTGGAAGGCATTAATTTTTATGTGATATATTTTCTAACCTCACAGCAAGTTTAGAAATCAGAACACACTGCCCTTTGATTACTGGATTATAAAATTTCTGAAATACTATAGGCGGCAAGGAGAAGAAATGACAGAAATTTCACAGAAACAAACAATAGCAAAAACAGAAAACGGAGAATTCTGTTAACTCACATGATGATTTTATACTTTCTTTTTCCTTAATCAAGAAGGGAAATAAAACTATCTACTTTAGAATGAAGAGTGGTTGAGTACAAGGCACATAAATTGGTTCAAAGGAAAAGAATGGTAGAAAAAAGCAAAAACCAGATTAATATAAAGAAACATGCCAGGGAAAAAAGATTCATTTAATCTTTACTTAAACTGAAAGGGAAAAAAGAACAGAAACAGGTCAAAGAGGTCTTATTTTCAAAGTCTTTCAAACAGTAGGAAGACAATCAAAATGCATCAATGCAATTGAAAAATTCTTTAAACCACTTGTGTATGTGTTAACCTTATAGAAAAGCAAGGCTGAAACAAGAACACAAGGAACATGCATGCCTCTTGGATTCACAGACATCTATAAATGTATTTCCTATTAGTGGATAAATGTCAGCTTATACAGCACACTGCAGATAATTTTTACTTATCACTTACCTTCTTCTACCATTCACAGCCACTATTTCAAGCTTTTCTAAATCCTCCTGTCCCTGTATTCTCAGCAGCTGCCAAACTCAAGAAAGCAGAAAATCAAGGCATCCTAGTATAAATACCGTTAACTCCCTTCCTTTTATCTCAAAATCCAAAGGAAAATGCCCACGACATGTCAGGCACTGTTCTAGATCCTGGGGGGTACTGCAAAAACATGGCAGACAAGGAACTTAAATTTATGGAATTTATTCTTAATTGGAAACAAAAGACAGTAAAATAAGCACAATGATCTTAGACAGTAGTACCTCCTATGAGTACAATTAAATAGCAATGTATAAGAAAATAACTTAGGGAAAGGATTACTTAGAAACAATTTTTCAGAGGTTTCTAAGATGACCTTTGCTTTGAGGCCTGCATGCTGAGGAGACAAATATGCAACGATTTCAGGGAAGAGTTTTTTTAGGCAAAAGAAGAAACTAGTGTAAAGGCCAACAAGAGCCTGACTTGCTCAAGGAGGGGACAGTATCTGTGGAATAAAATAGAGTACTGTGAGAGTGGTAGAAGAAGCCAGAGAGTTAAACAGAGGTCAAGAAATTGGTCTCGAAGCCATGGCAAAAAGTTTGAATTATACTGCCAGTGAAATAGGAAGTTCATCACTGGAACATTTTAAGAAGTTAAATTGCATGAGCTGCTGACTCGCAGCCACACTTACCTCAGAAGATGTCTCTGCTGGTCTGATGATGTTATATCGCTCCCCACCTCTTCTAGGATCTAGATGTATCAATTAACCCCTCTCTCTTTTACAATTTCAAACATTTCTTCTCACTGGCTCCTTAAAAAGGCATTATGTTAGATGGAGGAAAAGAAAGCTTTTGAATCATTTATCTCTGGGCTTGACTTGATTCTACATCTTAACATATCAAGTAAATTGACTACAATCATAGGTCTTGGTTTCCTCATTTGATGTGGGAAATGTAATACCCACCTCCAGAGAATTACTGTAAAGACTAGATATTTTTACACAAGTAAAACCCATGATACATATTAGTTAATCTCTCTTTCCCCCAATTTCCTAACTTCCACTTCAAAATACAACAACAAAACTCATCTCTTCTACTTCTAGTTATCACCATATCTTCTCATCTATCTATAGCTAAACTTCCTAAACAGTAATCCACATTCATGCTCTATGCTTAACCAATTTCTACATCATGAGATATATTTTTCTATGGCTAGTCATTTTCTTTTCAATCTCATTATTACTCAATACAATGCTATGTGGCAGGATTTAAAACAGCTCAAGGACAGCTCTCTGTCCTACATGGTCCATATCTGGATTATGTAAAACATATACAAATCCTTTGCCTACTGAATTCTGCATGCATGGTCCAAATCCAATATAGTGAGCTTAACTCCAGCATCAGCAAGTAGGCTGTCCAACTCCAGATCTTTAAACTTCCCAGGTGGAAGTAAAAATAATCTACCTTGTCACACATTCCGCAGACATCACATGTTAAGATCTCTAAAAAAATCTCACTGAAGCACTTTTACCAAATAATTGGGGGTAGGGCACTCATGGTGAAGTTGTCTCCTGAGAATTCCGCTTCAGAAATTCTCTTTATGAGTCTTTCTCTGCCTTAACATTTTACATTCTTTTTTTTTGTTTAAGACGGAGTTTTGATCTTGTTGTGCAGGTTGAACTGCAACCTCCACCTTCCAGATTCAAGCGATTCTTCTTCCTCAACTTTCCAAGTTGCTGGAATTACAGGCATGTACCACCGTGCCCAGCTAATTTTGTCTTTTTAGTAGAGAGGGGGTTTCTCTATGTTGGTCAGGCTGGCCTCAAACTCCCAACCTCAGGTGATCCACTTGCTGTGGTTTATCAAAGAGCTGGGATTACATGCATGAGCCACTGTGCCTGGCCTAACTTTTTACATTCTCAACATGAGTAATGTATTCTAGAATCCTGTAGCTAGTTTTGGTTATCTGCATTTGAAATTCCATAAAGGTGCTCTGTTTCCCAATTCCCTCTACTATATGATGGTTTTTGCCTAAAAGTATCAGCCAAGGAATATTTTAAGCATCCTCTTAGGACTGAAATGGTCAGAGTTATGCTTTTAAGGAATTACTTACAAGACTCTGAAAAGTAAATTGTAGAGGATGGATGTAAATGTGGAAGCATGGAAAAGGTTAGTAGAGTAGTCCAAATGAGAAATAATGGGGATATAGTCTGGAGATGTGAAAATAAATTACATGTCGGAGAGAGAGAAAGATAAACCATGCTCATAGATTAAAATAATTAGTATTGGTAAAATGTTCATACTACCCAAAGTGACCTATAGATTCACTGTAATCCCTATCAAAATTTCAATGACATTTTTCACAGACATAGAAAAATCAACCCTAAAATTCATATGGAAACACAAAAGATCCCAAATAGCCAAGGAAATCTCAAGCAAAAAGAATAAATTGGAGGCATCGCACTATCTGATTTCAAAACTTACTGCAAACCAAAACGGCAGGCTATGATATAAAAACAGACACATAGATCAATGAAACAGAAGAAAGAGACTAGAGATAAACCCATATATTTATGATCAATTTATTTTTGATAAAGGTGCCAAGAACACACAACGGGGGAACAACAGTCTCTTCAATAAATGGTGCTGGATAAACTGAATATCCACACGCAGGAGAATAAAATTTTACCCTCGTCTTCCACCATATGAAAAAATCAATGCAAACTATTAAAGATGTAAACATAAGTCCTAAAACTATAAAACTACTAGAAGAAAACATAACAGAAAAGCTCGATGGCCTTGGGGTGGGCAATGAGTTTATGGATATGACCCCAAAAACACAGGCATCGAAAGAAAAAGAAAATGGGATTACATCAAGCTAAAAAGCTTCTGCACAGCAAAGGAAACAATAAATAAAGAGACATCTACAAAATGAATAAAGAGACATAATGAAGAGACATCCTACAAAATGAAAGAAAATATTTGAAAACTATACATCTGATAAAGGATTAATGTCCAAAATATATAAGGAACTCCAGCAACTCAATAGCAAGAAAACAAATTACCTGATTAAAAAATGGGCAAAGAATATGACTGGACATATCTTAAAAGTAGAGATACAAATGGCCAATAGGTATACAAAAAAATGCTCAACCTCGCTAATCATGAGAGAAATGAAAATAAAAAACTATGGGATATCACCTCACACCTGCTAGAATGACTACTATCAAAACTTCAAAAGATAGCAAATGTCAGTGAGATTGAGAAGAAATGAGAATCTTTGTACACTGTTGGTGAAAATGTAGATTGGTACAACCATTACAGAAAACAGTATGGAGGTTCCTCCAAAATATAAAAATAGAATTACTATAAGATTCGGCAATCCCACTTCTAGATATATATTTAAAGAAAACAAAATTGATATGCCAAATAGGTATCTGTACTCTGTTTCTTTACATGCAGTATTATTTACAATAGCCAAGAAACTGAATGAACCTAACAGTTCATCAACAGACGAATGAATAAAGAAAATGTGGTGTATACATAAAAACCCTAGAATAAAATCTAGGCAAAACCATTCAGGACATAGGAGTAGGCACGGCCTTCATGACCAAAACACCAAAAGCATTGGCAACAAAAGCCAAAATAGACAAATGGGATCTAATCAAACTCCACAGCTTTTGCACAGCAAAAGAAATAGTCATTAGAGTGAATTGGCCACAAACAGAATGGGAAAAAAATGTTTGCAGTTTACCCATCTGACAAAGGGCTGATATCCAGAATCTACAAAGAACTAAAACAGATTTACAAGAAAAAATCAAGCCCATTTAAAAGTGGGCAAATGATATGAACAGACACTTTACAAAAGAAGACATACATGAGGCCAACAAACATACGAAAAAATGCTCATCATCACTGGTCATTACAGAAATGCAAATCAAAACTATATTGAGATACCATCTCACACCAGTTAGAATGGCAATCATTAAAAAATCTGGAGACAACAGATGCTGGAGAGGATGTGGAGACATAGGAACACTTTTAAACTGCCAGTGGGAGTGTAAATTAGTTCAACCATTGTGGAAGACAGTGTGGCGATTCCTCAAGGACCTAGAAATAGAAATTCCATTTGACCCAGCAATCCCATTACTGGGTATATATCCAAAGGATTATAAATCATTCTACTATAAGGACACATGCACACGAATGTTCATTGCAGCACTGTTTACAATAGCAAAGACCTGGAACCAACCCAAATGCCCATTGATGATAGACTGGACAGGGAAAATGTGGCACATATACACCATGGAATATTATGCAGCCTTTAAAAATGATGAGTTTGTGTCCTTTGTAGGGACATGGATGAACCTGGAGACCATCATTCTCAGCAAACTAACACAAGAACAGAAAATGAAATACCACATGTTCTCACTCATAGGTGGGTGTTGAACAATAACATGTGGCCACAGGGAGGGGAGCACTACACACTGGGGTTTGTTGTGGGGAATAGGAGAGGGACAGCAGGGGGTGGGGAGTTGGGGAGAGATAGCATGGGGAGAAATGCCAAATGTGGGTGAAGGGGAGGAAGGCAGCGAATCACACTGCCACATGTGTACCTATGCAACTATCTTGCATGTTCTTTACATGTACCCCAAAACCTAAAATGCAATTTAAAAAAAAAAAAAGAAAATGTGGTGTCTAAACACAATGAAACATTACTCGGTCTTTAAAAATAAGAAAATCCTTTATTTGTGACAATAGATATGAAGCTAAAGGACATTATGTTGTTAAATAAACTAGATACATAAAAATAAATAGGCTAGGCATGGTGGCTTACACCTGTAATCCCAGCCCTTTGGGAGGCCAAGGAGGGCAGATCACCTGAGGTCGGGAGTTACAGACCAGCCTGACCAACATGGAGAAACTCCATCTCTATTAAAATACATTAGCCAGGCATGGTGGTGCATGCCTGTAATCCCAGCTACTTGGGAGGCTGAGGCCAGAGAATCACTGGAACCCGGGAGGTGGAGGTTGCAGTGAGCGGAGATCACACCATTGCATTCCAGCCTGGGCAACAAGAGTGAAACTCTATATCAAAATAAAAAAGAAAGAAATAAAAAGAAAAGAAGAAGCTGGCTGGGCACGGTGGCTCACACCTATAATCCCAGCACTCTTGGAGATCGAGGTGGGTGGATCATGAGATCAGGAGTACAAAATCAGCCTGGTCAGCACGGTGAAACTCTCTACTAAAAATGCAAAAATTAGCCAGGCAATGTTGTGGGTGTCTGTAATCCCAGCTACTTGGGAGGCTGAGTCAGGAAAATCACTTGAATTCAGGAGGCGGAGGTTACGTGCCATTGCACTCCACCCTGGGGGAGAGTGTGAGACTCCATCTCAAAAAATGAAAAGAACAAATACTGCATAGTTTAACTTACATGTAGAATTTCAAAATGCTGAACTCGTAGGAGCAGAGAATACAATGGTGGTTATCAAATTCTGGGGTCAGGGTGGGTACACGGATTGGGGACATGTTGGTCAAATAATGTAAAATTTCAGTTAGGAGGAGTAAGTTCAAGATATCTATTGTATACTATCTGTACCATAGTTAATAACAATGTATTATATGCTTAAAATTAATAAGCAAGTAGATTTAAGTGTTTTCAACACAGAAAATAAGTATGAGGGGTTAGATATATTAACTGACTTGATTTAGCCATTTCACAATGCATATTTATAAACATTATGGTGTACAGCATTAACATACATGATTTTATTTTTTAATTAAAATAAATAATATTTTAAAGTGAATATTTTAGAAAGACATTACATGCTAGATATGGCCTCAAGACAGCATAAAGTATGCTCACAAAGTATATTGAAAATGTGAGGAAAAGAGATGAATCAGGAACAGTTTCCAGATTTTTATTCTATTAAATGGGTGAAAGGTGTGCCCTTCACTAGATAAAGACTAAAGAGGTCAAGAGTTTAGAAAGGTAAAGAATGAAGACTTCAATTTTAGACATGTTAAATTTGAAATCACGTTTACATATCCAAGTAGAAATGTCAAAGGTGAAGTTGGATATAAAAGTGTAAGGCTTGCAAGAGTTCTGTATTTAACTGCCAAATATATTTGTGTATCATCAACATTTAGGAGATATTAAAAACTACTGGACTAGATGAGATTACCATGGGATTGTAGTAGTGTAGCTAGAGAAGAGAACATAGCAAAGGTTTTGGTGGTCTTCCAGCACTTCAGAATTCAGATGCTAGAAAAATGAGGAGTCAGCAAATTTCAATTGAAGGAATGGTCATCCAGGGCCCCATGCAACGACACACGCTTGTATTCCCAGTTTCCTGGGATGCTTGGGTGGGACGATCACTGGAGCTCAGGAGTTCACATCTAGCCTTGGGCAACATAGAGAGATGCTGTCTCTTCAAAAAATAAAATATTTTAAAAGGAGGTAAATAGCTTCAGGTATTCTAGAAACAGAAAGAAGACAATATACAATTTTGCTTCACTATCTTCATCTATTTGCTCTACAAAAACAACATCTAATGAACAAAGCTGTTTATATTCAAGGATAAGTTACCAGATTCAAGCCTTGATGTTCTTCCCCAAGTAACTCTAACAGAGCTTTCAAAAGAAGTACTTTTTCTTTGACTTTGCCTATTTAATGAATACATCCAATCAGCCATACTGTTAGTGAAAATGAAAAACAGACATTTTTGAGATGATAAATAACTGATTTTACAGAGAATCTGCAAAGCTTACCACTATAGAAGCTCTTTTATATTCAACCTCACAACCAGACTTTTTCAATAGAGAGATAAACAGATTTTTTTCCCTGTCTTAATGACAAGCTTCCAGCTCAAACTCTAAGGAGAAAATCCATCACATTGGAATCCTATTACCTCTCATGGAATGTGATTCCATGGAATCACATTCATGAGAAATTAGGTGGAAAATTCATGGGAAACTGAGGTGGGAAACACCTGTATATATCATAAGCACACATTTCTTGTGTGAAGTGCCTTTGATTCACCTGAGGTATTTTTTGAAGATGAATGTTGGACAAATAGCAGCAGAATAATCTCGTATGTGTTCAAGTCAATAAAGGAACATACAACATTATGAATTCATTACAGAATGAGAGGGTCAAACACAGTCTCTGGAGTAGAAATGAAATCATAACCTAATGCATTTGTAGGATCTTAATGCAGGCATTCCCCTAAATCCTACTAGAATAAAAACCCAATTATTTACATATGATATCTGGGGCAATTGATTGCTGGATAACTGTGGAGATTTGCCAGATAAATCCCTAATTATGTCAATCCCTAGTTCAAATTTTAACTTCTCAGTGAACATTTATTTAGTTTCCCAACTCCTGCTCTCTCCCTTCTCTGTTTGCACAGATTCACATTATTTTGGTACCACCTACTCACATTTTGCTGTATTCATTGGCTTAGAAGTCTACTGCTCACAAATCTGTAAATTTAATCATTACTCTACTCCCCGAACATGGATTAGTCCTACAACATAATGGGCCTCCCTACTCGTCTCTGGAATGAGTCTCCCAAATTGTCTCTGGTCATGTGATGAGCTGGAAGGAATCGTGCTGCACAGGTAACATTTAGTCCTCAGCCCCTAGTTCAGCCTGCAACTTATCTTGCTGATGGTCCCACTGAAGAAGCATACCAGCTTCTGCCATGCTGACTCTGGTGGATGCTGTTGGTGTCCAGCCCAAAACACTTTTACTCTTTGGTGTATACCCTCCGACCCCCACTCCTATCCCAACTGCAGTGAATATTGGTTGAGAACAATTCATAGCTAGTACTTTCTCCAGGGACATAATACCTCCCTGCTCAATGCGGAGCTGATTTACTATCAAGGGCAAAGGAGAAACAAGGGGACACACAGGCTAGCCCTCTTATCTCAATCTCTTAGAACATGAGACCTCCCTGGACTTACATGGTTCAATATGGTGGACTTGAATCACATGCAGTTATTTAACATTAAATTTAAATAAAGTAACCTGAAATAAAATTATAAATTCAGGTACACTAGCCATATTTCACTCGCTCAGTAGCCACAATTTGGTGCTACCATAGCAAACCTTGTAAGTAGAAGACATTTCCTTCATCCTAGAAAGTTCAGCAAGACGGCACTGCTATAGAGCATGTAAACTTTGCAAGGCTAAAGAATGTTCTTCTTTGAGAGTGATTTATAAGTAGAATAGCTAAAGGCACTTATCTACAACAGGATGTGTGGTCCTTAATTGCATTGCCTTCTCATTCCTCACAGGCTGATATTTAAATGAAGCAATCCTTGCAGAACTTTGATCTTGTTGAATATGACAGGAAGTGTTAGTCTACACAGTTAGCATCATTAATGAGACTATCATTTACAAGATCTCTACAGTCATTAAAAAACATTTACACTATACTGAGTCTGCTAATTTCCATTAGGATTTTCTGTAATTATAGGAAGGCAGTCTTTCAGCTATAATTTGAATATAGTGACAATGCAAAGGCCAGCTTAGATTATTGTTATCTATTTTCTAATATGCTATTAATCCTTTTACCGTTTAATACTTCCTACTATTAATTCTGAATCCTGCCAGCAACTCCCTATATACAGTTTGTGGCAATTATGCCATTTGCAGATGATCACATTTCTTCCATGTGAATAATCTTATCTTTGATAGTTTCAAGAACAAAATCTCCCTTTCCTGCCTATTTTTTATTTACTCCCACAATATTGAAAAGCTGATACTTGGAAATATGCAGGTACTCACATTGCGACTGATCAGAGAAACAACTTGATCCATGGAGAATGAAAAAAAGCAGGTCAGGGCAACAGACAGCTCACCCAGGAGTGACACAGGTCCCAGGGAACCCCCACCCTCAGCCAAGGGAAGAAGTAAGTGAATGTGTGGTCCCAGGAATGTACTTTGCAATCCTCAGAACAGGAGATCCCTTCATGAGCCCACTCCAACAGAGTTTTGGGTCTGGCACACAGAGTTGTGTAGAGTCTCAGTAGAGCAGCTGCTGACTCACAGAGACCCATGAGCTTTACATACTCCAGCCCCGGGGTTCCCTGACAAAGGAGAAAGCAACTCAGGTGAGGCCAAGGTTTTTACATAAACCTAGGAAGGTGGCTGAATACAGACAGCCGAGCTGTGTCGATCTACAGGCCCCACTTAGGGGACAGTTCACAAGATAAGGTCCACTGGCTTGGAATTCCAGCTAGTCACCAGCAACAGGGCAGAGCCTATCTGGGACAGGATGGAGCCCTCCAGGGCAGGTATGGGGCAGGGACGGGCCACCATCTTTGCTATTTGGATGACTGAGTCATTCCAATCTGAAGCCTTTGGAGAGTTAAAATATTCCAGATGAGAAAAAGACCTCCCAGTGCAGCATAGCTGCTTTACCAAAATATGGCCACACTGCTTCTTTAAGTACAACCCTGAACCATTCCTTCTCACTGGGTAGGACATCCTAGCCAGGGCCTACAGCCACCCTTGCCTGTATTACAGACAGTGCTCTGATGTCTCCCTGGGAAGGAGTGCCCAGGGAGAGGGATGGACCTCCACCTTTGTTATTTGGACAACTTGGCCAGCCATTCCAGCCTGCAGGCTTTGGAGATTCTAGCCTGCAGCCTTTGGAGATTCCAACCTGCAGCCTTTGGAGATTCCTTGCCAACCAGGGCAGAAGCAGTTCCCCAGCATGGCACTACTGTTCTATCAAGGTGTGGCCGGACTGCTTATTCAAATGGTACTCTGATTCATTTTTCCTCAATAGGTAGGTCCTCCTAGCCTGGACTTCTGGCCACCCCTGCCTATGTTCTACCACAGAAGAGTTCAAAATTCTCCCTGGAATGAAGCACCTGGTGGTGGGGTGTGCAGCCACCTTTGCTATTTAGGCATCTCAGCTGGTCCAGACTATGAGCCTTGGAGAGCCAAAGCTGATCAGGGGCTGAAGGGACACCCAACACAGCATGGCTACGCTACCAAAATGCAGCTAGACTGCTTCTTAAAGGAGATAGGTGATCCCATTACTCCTGACTGGAAGAGACTTCGCAACTGGGGTCTCCAGCCACCTCCTACAGATGTGTTCAGGCCACTAACAAGTCAGTATCCCCCTGGGAAGGAACTCCCAGAGAAAGGGGGAGGCTACATCTTTGCTGTTTTACAGGCTTCACTGGTAGTATCTCCAGGTCCTAGAAAAACTGAGGAGCAGACTCCAAGAAAACTGCATCAGGCCTAAGGAAGAGTAGCCAGACTTCTAAATGAAAGAAACACACACACTCACACACACACACATACACACACACACACACACACACTCAGCTGAAGTACAGCAACCTCAAAGATCAAAGGTAGATAAACCCACTAAGATCAGAAAGAATCAGCTCAAAAATAATAAAAACTGAAAAAGTCAGAGTGCCCCCTTTTATCCAAATGATTGCAACACCTCTCCAGCAAGGGTTCAGAACCAGACTAAGGCTGAGATTACTGAAATGGCAGAGGTAGTCTTCAGAATGTGGATAAAAGCAAACTTTGCTGAGCTAAAGGAGCACATTGTAACCCAATACAAGGAAGCTAAGAATCATGATGAAACAACACAGGAGCTGACAGGCAAAATAGCTAATACAGAGAAGAATGTAATCAACCTGAAAGAGCTAAAAAATACTAAAAGAATTTCACAATGCAATCACAAGTATCAATAGCAGAACAGACCCACTGGAGGAAAGAGTCTCAGAGTTTAAAGACTGCCTTTGTGAAATAAGACAGGCAGACAAAAATAGAGGAAAATGAATGAACAAAACCTGTGAGAAATAAGAGATTATGAAGAGACTGAATCTATAACTACTTGGGGGGTACCTGAAAGAGAGGCAGGGAGAATGGAACCAATTTGGAAAACATATTTCAGAATGTCATCCAGGAGAACTTCCCCAACCTAGCCAAAGACACTAAAATTCAGATTCAAAAAATGCAGAGAACCCCAGTGAAATAGTCCATGAGAATATCATCCTCAAGACACATAATAATCATATTCTCTAAAGTTGAAATGAAAGAAAAAATGTTAAGGACAGCCAGAAAGAAAGGCCAGATCACCTAAAAAGGGAATCCCATCAAACAAACTGTGGACTTTTGAACAGAAACCCTACATGTCAGAAGAGATTGGAAGCCAATATTCAACATGCTTCTAGAAAAGAAATTCCAACCCAAAATTTTATATCCAGCCAAACTAAAGTTCATAAACAACACTAAACTTAAATGTAAACTGGCTAAATGTCCCAACTGAGACACAGAATGGAAAGCTAGATAGAGTCAGGACCCATCTCACATGCAAAAGACACACACAGGCTCGAAATAAAGGAATGAAGTAAAATTTACCAAGCAAATGGAAAACAGAAAAGAGCAGGGGTTATAATTCCAGTTTCTGCAAAAACAGACTTTAAACCAACAAATGTCAAGAAAGACACAGAAGGTCCTTACATAAAGGTAAGGGGCCCAATTCAACAAGAAGAGCTAACTATATATACAACCAATATAGGAGTACATATATTCATAAAGCAAGTTCTTAGATACCTTCAGAGATACTTAGACTCCCACACAATAATAGTGGAAGACTTTAACACTCCACTGACAATATTAGATCATGGAGCCAGAATATTAACAAAGATATTCAGGACCTGAATTCACCTCTGGATCAAGTGGACCTGGTAGATATCTACAGAACTCTCCACCCAAAAACAAGAGAATATATTTTATTTTCATTGTAACTCAGCACTAACTCTAAAATTGATCATATCATCGGAAGTAAAACACTCCTCAGCAAAAGCAAAAGAACTGAAATCATAACAAATTCTCTGTCAGACCATAGCATAATCAAATGAAAAACCAAAATTAAGAAATGCCCTCAAAAACCATACAACTACATGGAAATTGAATGACCTGCTCTTGAATGACTTCTGGGTAAATAATGAAATTCAGGCAGAAATCAAGAAGTTCTTTGAAATTAATGAGAACAAGGATGCAACATACCAGAATCTCTGGGACACAGCTAAAGCAGTTGTATTAGGTTGTCTTCAAACTGCTATAAAGATATTACCTGAGACTGGGTAATTTATAAACAAAGGAGATTTAATTGACTCACAGTTCCACCTGGCTGAGGAGGCCTCAGGAAATTTACAATTATGGTGAAAGGTGAAGAAGACACCTTCTTCACAGGTGGCAGGAAAGAAGAGAAGTGTACAGAAAGAACTGTCACACACTTTTAAAACCATCAGATTTTGTGACAATTCACTCACTAATATGGTTGGGCTATGTCCCCACCTGAATCTCACCTTGAATCATAGCTCCCATAGTTCCCCATGTTGTGGGAGGGTCTCAGTGGAAGGTAACTGAAACATGGGGGCAGATCTTTCCAGTGCTAGTTGTCTGATAGTGAAAAAGTCTCATGAGATCTGATGGTTTTAAAAAGGAAAGTCTCCCTGCACAAGTTCCATTCTCTTGTCTGCCACCATGTGAGATGTGCCTTTCACCTTTGGCCATGATTGTGAGGTCTCCCGAGCCACGTGGAACTGAGAGTCTATGAACACTGTTTTACCTTATAAACTACCCAGTCTTGGGTATGTCTTTATTAGCAGTGTGAAAATGTACTAATACACTCACCATCACAAGAACAGCATGGGTAAAACTGTCCCCATGATCCAATGACCTCCCACTAAATTCCTCCCTCGACATGTGGGGATTATGAGGATTACAATTTGAGATGAGATTTAGGTGGGGACACAGAGCCAAACCTTATCAGCAGTTTTGCCCACAGCAAAAAGCTAGAAAAATCTCAAGTTAACAACCTTACATCACAACTAAAAGAACTAGAGAACAAAGAGCAAACAACCTCAAAGCTAGCAGAAGATAAGAAATAACCAAGATTAGAGGTGAACTGAAGAAGACAGAGAAACAAACACCTTCAAAAAATCAACAAATCCAGGAGTTGGTTTTATATAAAAATTAGTAAAATAGAGAGACCACTAGCTAGACTAACAAGAGATAAGATTCAAATACATACAATCAAAAGTGATAAGGGGATTATTAATACTGACTCCACATAAACACAAATAACCATAAAAGAATATTATAAAAACCTCTATGCACATAAACTAGAAAATCTAGAAGAAATAGATAAATTTCTGGAAACATACACCCTCCTAAGACTGAAGAAAAAAAAATATTTTGAAGCCCTGAATAGACCAATATTCTTGTGGAATATCGATGCAAAAATCAAAATACTAGCAAACTGGATCCAGAAGCACATCAAAAAGTATGCCTATCATGATCAAGTAGGTTTCATCCTCAGGATGCAAGGTTGGTTTAACATATGCATATCTATAAAAGTGATTCATCACTACAAACAGAAATAAAGACAAAAACAAATGATTATCTCATTAGGTGTGGAAAAGGTCTTCAAAGTAAGTCAAAATCCTTTCATGTTAAAAACTTCTCAATAAACTAGGTATTGAAGGAATATACCTCAAAATAATAAGAGTCATCCATAACAAACCAACAGCCAATATCATACTGAATAGGCAAAAGCTGGAAGCATTCCCCTTGAAAACTGGCACTAAACAAGGTTGTTCTCTCTCACCATTCTAATACAACATAGTATTGGAACTTCTGGCCAGGGCAATCAGTCAAGAGAATGAAATAAAGGTATCTAAACAGAAAGAGAGGAAGCAAATTATCTTTGTTTGCAGATGACATGATCCTAAATCTAGCAAACTCCATAGTCTCAGCCCAAAAGTTTCTTAAGCTGATAAGCTACTACAGCAAAGCCTCCACATACAAAATCAAGAGGCAAATTTGCTAGCATTTTTATATACCAGTAACAGGCAAGCCAAGAGCCAAATCACAAATGAACTCCCATTCACAATTACCACAAAGAGAATAAAATACCAAGGAATACAGTTTATAAGGGAAATGAAAGACCTCTTCAAGGAGAACTACAAACCACTGCTCAAACAAATCAGAGATGAAACAAACAAATGTAAAAACATTCCATGCTCATGGGTAGAAAAGAATCAATATCATGAAAATGACCATAATGCGCAAAGCAATTTAGATTCCATGCTATTTCCATTAACCTATTATTGACATTCTTCCAGAATTAGAGAAAACTACTTTAAAATTTATGTCAAACCAAAATAAAAATAAAAGCCCAAATAGCCAAGGCAATCCTAAGCAAAAAGAACAAAGGGATCATGCTACCCAAGTTCAAACTATACTACAGGGTTACAGTAACCAAAACATCATAATACTGGTACAAAACAGGCACATAGACTGATGGAACAGAATAGAGAACCTGGAAGTAAAACCACATACCTACAACCACCCGATCTTCAACAAACCTGACGAAAACAAGCAGGGGGGAAGAATTTCCTATTTAATAAATTGTGCTGGGAGAACTGGCTAGCCATATGCAGAAAATTGAACTGGACCCTTTTCTTACACCAGATACAAAAATCAACTCAAGATGGATTGAAGACTTCAGTGAAAACCAAAAACTATAAAACCCTAGAAGAAAATTAGGCAATGCTATTCAGGACATAGGCACAGACAAAGATTTCATGATGAAGACACCAAAAGCAATTGCAACAAAAGCAAAAATTGACAAATGGGGTCTAGTTAAACTAAAAAGCTTCTGTTCAGCAAAAGAACCTATTAAGAGAGTAAACAGACAATCTGCAGAATGGAAGATTTTTTTTGTAACTTAGGCATCTGACAAAGCTCTAATATCCAGCATCTATAAGGAACTTAAACAAACTTATAAGAAAAAAAGAAACACCTTATTAAAAAGTGGGATAAGATGGGGGGATAAAAGTGGGATAAAAAGAGGGGATCCAAGATGGCTGATCGCTAACAACTCGGGATTGTAGCTCTCAGTGAAAGCTCAGAAAACGCGAGGAAGCCACACATTCAGACAAATTTTCGCCACTCAAGGACCAGAAGATTTGCAGTGGAGGAGCCCCGCGGGTCGCCAGCGCAACTCTTGTGGCCAGCGCAGTGGTTTTGCCATCTCCTTGGTGCGGCAGCTCTTTGTGCACAGTAAACAGGACTGGCTCCCCCACTGACTGGTTTTTGGAGCTCCGGGAAGGCAGAGCCCCTTGTTGCAGACTCAAGAAGGAAGCCAGACCAGAGATTCCCAGGCAGAAGAGCACCATCAATCTTATTGCTGCTGTTTTGGCCGGCTCAGTGGGTTGCTCAGATTCCAGCACTGGGAATCAATAAATTGGACGTCCACTCAGAAACCTAATTAGAAAGGCGGTAACTGTAAAGACAGCAAATGGATAAATCCACAATAAAGGGAAATAAACAGCCTAAAAAGGCCGAGAATACCGAAAATCAGAACCCCTCTCCCTCTACAGGGGATTGCAATTCCTCATCAGCAACGGAACAAGCCCTGATGGAAAAGGACTGTGTTCCATTATCAGAAGTAGGCTTCAGAAGGTGAATGATAAGAAATTTTGGGGAATTGAAAGAACTTGTTATAACCCAATGTAAAGAAACTAAGAACTTTGAAAAAAGGTTTGATGAAATATTAAAAAGAATGGACAATATAGAGAGGAATATAAATGAACTAACGGAGTTGAAAAATACAACACGAGAACTTAGTGAAATATTCACAAGTTTGAATAGCCGAATTGATCAAGCAGAAGAAAGGATATCAGAGGTCGAAGACCAACTTCATGAAATAAAATGAGAAGACAAGAATAGAGAAAAAAAATGAAAATGAATGAGCAAAGTCTCCAAGAAATATGGGACTATGTGAAAAAACCTAATCTATGTTTGATAGGTGTACCTGAATGGGATGGAGAGAATGAATCCAAGCTGGAAAATACTCTTCAGGATATTATCCAGGAGAATTTTCCCAATCTAGCAAAGCAGGACACTATTCAACCCCAGGTATTACAGAGAACACCACAAAGATATTCCTCAAGAAGAGCAACCCCGAGGCACATAATCATTAGATTCACCAGGGTTGAAATGAAGGAGAAAATACTAAGGGCAGCCAGAGAGAAAGGTCAGGTTACCCACAAAGGGAAGCCTATTAGACTTGCAGCAGATCTCTCAGCAGAAACCCTACAAGCCAGAAGAGAGTGGGGGCCAATATTCAACATCCCTAAAGAACAGAACTTTCAGCCCAGAATTTCATATCCTGCCAAACTAAGCTTCACAATTGAAGGAAAAATAAAATATTTTATGAACAAGCAAGTACTCAGAGATTTTATTACCACCAGGCCTGCTTTACAAAAACTTCTGAAAGAAGCATTACACACAGAGGAACAACCAGTAATAGCCTTTCTAAAAATATACCAAAAAGTAAAGAACATTAACATAAAGAATTTACATCAACGAATGGATAAAATAGTCAGTTAACATCAAATGGCAGTACTCCTAAATTTAAATTGACTAAACCCCCAATCAAAAGATACAGTCAAAACCTAACGGTATACTACATCCAGACCCATTTTATAACCAAAGATACACAAAGACTCAAAACAAAGGGTTGGAGAAAGATTTACCAACCAAATGGAGAGCAAAAATAAATAAATAAACAAAAAGCAGGAGTTGCAATTCATGTATTTGATAAAACAGATTTCAAAGCAACAAAGATAGAGTGGTAAAAGGATCAATGCATCCTAACACCCAGATACATAAGACCCATAAAGAGATTTAGACTCAACGAGACAGAAAATTAATAAGGATATCCAGAACTTGAACTCAGATCCAGAACAAGTAAACTTAATAAGTACTTATAGAGCTCTCCACTTTAAATACACAAAATATTGATCGGCCATTATTAATACCCATTCATAGAATAAAGCAATATTCCTGTTCTCTCTCCCTCTTTTTCTTTCTCTCTTTTCCTCTCCTTCTTTCCTTTTCTTCAAAAAAAAAAAAAAAAAAAATAGAGATGGAGGTCTTGCCATGTTGCCCAGGCTGATCTTGAATTCTTGGGTTCAAGTGATTCTTCTGCCTTAGCCTCCCAAGGTGCTGCAATTACAGGCCTGAACTCCCAGCTCTTTTATTAAAAAAAAAAAAAAAGTGGGATAAGAACATGAACATAAACTTCTCAAAAGAAGACAAATATGTGGTCAGCAAATAATCATGCAAAAAAAGCTCAATAGAACTGATTATTACAGAAATGCAAATCAAAACCACAATGAGCGACCATCTCACACCAGTCAGAGTGGCTATTACTAAAAAGTCAAAAACATCACACCTGTATTCCCAACACTTTGAAAGGCCAAGGTGGGCAGATCACTTGACACCAGGAGTTCAAGACCAGCCTGGCCAACACGTTGAAAACCCATCTCTAATAAGAATACAAAAATTAGCCAGGCATGGTGGCATAGACCTGTAATCTCAGCTACTTGGGAGGCTGACGCTCGAGAATCGCTTGAACTCGGGAAGTGGAGGTTGCAGTGAGCCTAGATCATACAACTGCACTTCAGCCTGGGTGACAGAGCAAGACTCTGTCTCAAAAAAAAAGTCTGAAAAAAAAAAACCAATGCTGGCAAGGTTTTGGAGAAAAAAGAACACTTTTACACTGCTGGTGGGAGTGTAAATTAGTTCAACACAGAAAATAGTGTGGCAAAGACAGTGTGTCTCAAAGACCTAGAGACAGAAATACCCTTTGACCCAGCAATTCCTTTACTGTGTATATACCCAAGTGAATATAAATTGTTCTATTACAAAGACACATGCATGTATATGTTCCCTGCAGCACTATTCACAATAGCAAAGACATGGATTCCCCCTAAGATCCATCAATGATAGGCTGGATAAAGAAAATGTGTAGATATATACCACTGAATATTATGCAGCTATAAAAAATAACAAGATCATGTTTTTTGCAGAGATATAGAGGGAGCTGGAGGCCATTATCCTTAGAAAACTAATGCAAGAACAGAAAACCAAATACTGCATTTTCTCACTTACAAGTGGGAGCCAAATGAGAACTCATGGAAACATTGAGGGGAGCAACACACTCTGGGGCTGTCAGAGGGTAGATGGTGGGAGGAGGGAGAGGATCAGGAAGAAAAGCTGGTGGATTTGGGCTTAATACTTGTGTGATGGGATGATGCGTGTAGCCAATCATGGCACGTTTACCTATTTAACAAGCCTGCACATCCTGCATATATACCCCTGAACTTAAAAGCTGAAAATTAAAAAAAGAGAAAATCTGATAGCAATTACTGTTATTGGTTGGAGGACAGACCCATTTACCATACACAGGCTCTACTGACTGAAAATACTATTAACTTTACAAGTTACATAAAATGTGCTTCTTTAATGTTTGAAGATGATAGGATTGGTGCTATCTCTGTTCATTTCTCTAACCCAATCTGGTTATAAGAGCTAATCTGTATGATCCTTATTTATTATTTGTATACATTTACATTAAGTAACTTGACTGTAATATTAATAAGGCAATTACATTCAAAACTCCAAAATCAGAACTTTTTCTAGAAGCACCCTATGGTGCTGATTTTGTCATTTGGCTACATCTTTCATTTCTTAGCAGTTATTTAGATATAATATAGACAAGAATATAGCACAGAGATGTGATCCTTGTCTTTGATCAGAGATAGGTCATAAAGATTAATCTATAACATAAATAACACAAAATTGCATGTTTCATATTAGGGTAGAAAATTAAAATATAAAAAGTCTTAAAAGTGTGTATCAAAAAAATAGATGTGGTAGGAAAAATTAGATGTACCTTCTCATTGTGGCTTATTGCTTTGATGGATGGCAGTAGCCCTGAGAAATTCCTGATGATTCGAGAATCCTGAGGACAAGCCAAAAATGAATTGAACAACCTCATATGGAAGTTCTTCCCAAACCAAAAAATCTAGACAAGTATAGATTTCATGGACAGACTTGACCTCTGGGGTGAAATAATAATTGCTTACATAATTTAACAACAACTTACATTAGTCAAGCCAGGCTAGGATTTGCTACTATAACAAACAGCCCAGGGATCTTAAAGGCTTATAACAAACAAGTTTCTGGTCAGGCTATATGTCTATCATAAGCCAGCCACAACTCTTCTTTATGTTAAATTCACCCCAGCACTCAAGCTTATAGAGCAGCCTCCATGTGGAATATTGCTTATCATGGTGGCAGAGAGAAGACAGGCATGACAAACACACCCTGGCTCTTAAAGTTTTCCTTGCAAGAAATTTGTGCCTTTTCCATTACACTTTGTGGGCCAACATATGCTCACTCCTGAGTTCAATAGGACAGAAATATATAAAATTCCCTCAAGGGAGGGCACTGCAGGGAAAAAAATGAAATGTTTATCTTATAGTACTACAAGCTTCCATAATTACCTAGTGGCCAATTTATTCCAAAATGTGCATATACATCCTTTGCTGTCCTGTCTTATTATTTCCATTTCAAAATATTGTGTTTAACTCATCTCCACTAAGACTTAAATATCCTGTTTTTAGGCTCCTAAAGAGATAAATTGCAGCTCTCAGATGCTCTGCCACAGAGTTTTCTAATCCAGTTTTACCAGTAGTAAAGCTGACATCTTAATTTGTTCCTGAATTCTGTGTCTATTTCCTTTTCTTACATGGGTCAGAACTTGTGGGAGAGAGCAGAGTGACTGAAGTCTACCCCAACTGAAGTCTAGCCCCAACGTCTACCTGAGAGTTTCCCTCATAGTTCTACTGATCAGAGAATAACTGTCTCTGGAAAGATAGCAGAAATCTTTAAGCAGAGGATTTAACTTGCTTTATCCCATTTAATCCCTATAAGAACGCTGTCCAGTAAGTATTATAATTGTCATTTAACAGATGATGAAACTAAGACTCAAATAACCTAATTAATTGATCAGAGCAAGGCTTTAAACCCATGCCTGTCAGCCAGCTGGCAGTGCCTTTCTTCTATCCTCCACTCACATCTCACTTGAGTTCAATACAGGGGCTAGCCATGAAAGGATCACGCTGTTTGGTAAAGGTGTTCTCATTTTCATTATTCAATGTTCATTCTCTTTGGCGCTTAGAGGGTAAGCATCCTTAAAAACCAAGATCAGGCCAAGTGTGGTGGCTCTCACCTATAATGCCAGCACTTTGGGAAGCCAATGCAGGAGGATCACTTTAGTTGAGGAGTTCAAGACCAACCTGAACCACATAGTTGAACCCCATCTCCACAAAAACAAATTAATTAGCTGGGCCTGGGGTAGCATGTGTGTAGTGCCAGCTACTCGGGAGGATTGCCTGAGTAAGCCCAGGAAGTCAAGGCTGCAGTGATCCATGATCACATCATTGTGTCCCAGCCTTGGTGACAAAGTGAGACAAATAAAATAAAGAGACCCAAAGTCTGATGTCATATCCTCAATAGAAATCCACCTCATTATCCCTCTTCTAGGCTGAGAGGGGGACTGTCATTCCCACAACTGTGTGACTACCAATCCTCCCCCAATCTCTCTCTCTCTCTCCCTCTCTCTCTCTCTCTCTCTCTCTCTCTCTCACACACACACACACACACACACACACACACACACACTGAGTTTCTTTAGGATAAGAACAAGTTATTGTTAGTTGTTGTACCCTGAGAGCCTGGTTTAACCTGTTATTAGCCTCACCACTAATTTGACAAAGATAAATAAATGAGTCAACTGTACATATAGATTCAGGCTTGGTCAAAGAAGACTCAAATCAATGTATTAAATCAGATAGAGTACAAATACACTTGGAGCGAGACATCACTGAAGGGGCACATATACACCATGGAATATTATGCAGCAATCAAAAATGATGAGTTCGTGTCCTTTGTAGGGACATGGATGAATCTGGAGAACATCATTCTCAGTAAACTGACACAAGAACAGAAAATGAAATACCACATGTTCTCACTCATAGGCAGGTGATAAACAATGAGAACACATGGACACAGGGAAGGGAGCACTACACACTGGGGTCTATTGGAAGGAATAGGAGAGGGACAGTGAGTGGGGGAGCTGGGGAGGGATAGCATAGGGAGAAATGCCAGATGTCGGTGAAGGGGAGGAAGGCAGCAAATCACACTGCCACATGTATACCTATGCAACAATCTTGCATGTTCTGCACATGTACCCCAAAACCTAAAATGCAATAATAAAAAAAAAAGAGAGAACATTGGCCTGGGTCTTAATTGTGACTCAATCACTACCTACTATTGTCATTTTGGTGCTTTAGTTTTCTCAGCTATTGAATAAGAAGGTAGGAATACATGATCTTTAAAGCCCCATCAGCTTTGAATTTCTTTTGTTCTGGGAGGTGACTGTTCTTCTCAGCCACCATAAGGACCCAGAAGGGTACCTGTGGATCCTTTTGCTACTTCAACTAGTGTCAAGACTAACCAGTCAAATCAACCTTCTAAAATACCTCTTCACCATGTTATCTTTCTGTTATAATATACCCATTAGCTAGGCCATTCAAATTTCTTCTATCAGCAGACCTGACATTAGAAATTCAATCCTATCTCTTATTTCTTATAAAAAGACAAATAGCAGGGTCACATAAGTCAGCAAGTCAAAGACTTAGTTGGAATTCTAAATCAAATGCAGAAACACAGCAGAAAATAGATATCAAGGGGAGGCTGGGAGAGGTAACAAGTTAGTTAACAAAATGCCAATGAAGTGGAAAGAGAGAGATTAAAACTGAGGTAAGACATGCTGTAAGGAAATCTAAGTACATTTTCCAGCAGAGTAGGAGACAAGTCAGTCCAAAGATCTAACCAACTCCACAAATATTATTGGCTATTTGTTAGGTGCCAGCTACTTTGCTGAATACTGAGGACTCAAGCAGACAGAAAACAAGAAATACCGCATATACTCACTCATAGGTGGGTGAGAAAAATGAGAACACATGGACACAGAGAGGCGGTCTACTATACACTGGGGACTGTTGGGGGAAATGGGGGAGGGACAGCGGGGGGGGGGGTTGGGGGGGATAGCCTGGGGATGAATACCAAGTGTGGGTGAAGGGGAGGAAGGCAGCAAAACACACTGCCATGTGTGTACCTATGCAACTATCTTGCACGTTCTGCACATGTACCCCAAAACCTATAATGTAATAAAAATTAAAAAAAAAAAAGAAACACATAAAATAAGAAAAACCAAAAAAAAAAAAAGAAAAAAGAAAATGTGGAAACCAATAATTAAAATACAGTGTATGTGTTATCATAAGGACACAGACATAGGACTATGGCACAAATGAAGAATGCAGTGAACTTCTGAGTAAGCCAGGAGAATTTTTGCAGAATTTGAATATGTGAGCCTAGTTTCCAAGAGTTTCCAGGATCTTCTCAAGTAGACAGTACAGGAAGTGATACGAAGTATGAAAGACCATAGTGATTTGGTGGAATGGCAAGAATTTTGAAGTCATTGGAAAGTAAGAAGAGGTGGACACTAGGAGGAAGACATTGGAGAGAAGCTGGATGGTGAAAGATTTCCTTTGTCAAGTATTAGTTAACAGTGGGAAATTAATAAGGAGGCAGTTATGCCCAGAGACCAAAGCAAACGCACCACCTGTTCCAAATCCCAGGCTCCAAACCCCAGGCTTCCCTCTGGCTCTTGTCCAGTTGTTCCTCTCACCAAAGCACAAGAAGTCTGTGGAGCCAACTGAACATGCTCACCTGGAGCCTTTCCCCGAACGTTTCCCACTTCTTCTTCCCTTCCTAACTCCCATAACTCCCTTCCAGCCCACTGTTCTAAACTATACTCCAGGTAATTACTCCTACCCCAGAATTACACAGATGCCCTCAAATCCACTTCCAGAGCTTGAGAAACTTTCTTCCCCAACTCCATTCTACCAAGCACAGACCTCACTGCCGGTGTGTGTCCTCTAGGCGTGGAGAGAAAGCCAAGGGCTACTGTTGGCCAGAGGTCGTATTATAGATAAAGCCTGGATATCTGAGTGGGGGCAGAGCTGGGTGCAAAGAGAAGCAGGAACAGGATAAGGGAGAACAGCAGGTTATTGGTAGCAGCTTCTATTTGTACCTTTACCCATGGAAATGTCAGGGTCGAGTTTGTAGGGAGATTTCAACTTTTAAGCATTTCACATAATTTTCTTAACTGTAAGAAATACCAGATTCTTGTACATGTTATTATCGATATTTGTACTAAAATTAACATCTTATTATTTCTTACTAGCTTTCATGCTGAATTACATTAATTGCCTTTCCTGAACCTTCAAGAAAGCAGTCTTCAACCTTTAAAATTTTGTAAGAGGCCTAGACCTCTAATAGAGTGGGAAGTCTACTCATGTTGCAAAGGCAGAGCCATGGGCCTTCAGAGGATACCTTAGTCTATGGCATGAGTGAATGAATCTGAATGGAACGAACATTTTCCTACTGGCTTGAGAGATTTGATCTTGGCATTGTTTTAGGACTCAAATCCTTGGCTTTGGCACCACTACGGGAAATTGATACCTTGCTGTAGCTGCCTCTGAACTCTGCTTTAACTTGAATATGAAACACTGGAGTGCTGCACAGGCTCTTATTTTCTTTTCATTTATTTCCAACATTCAACACCAATACAACGTCCTTTTTTTTTTCAGTTTTATTACTTCCCCATTGTTGCTATTACTGCAACATTAGGAAGGAGGTACCTCACTTCCCTAGGACTCCTAACATAGCAAACATCCAATAACCGGAATAACTACATTTTTGCAAAATTCAGTATATTTGGCAGATTCTCCACAATAGACTACATCACTTTCACCTACTTTCCCAACAGCAAGGAAAGGTCTTACTTTTCTCAATTTTTAGAGGGTTAAGCTGCACATTTGGAAGAAGAGAACAGAGCATCTCTTAGTAAGGCAGGAACTGTACAGCTTACAGTAACTTTGGAGAAAAGAAGTAGCTGGAAACTCACAGGAAAGACACAGATGGGCTCTGTGAGAGCTTGATTTGCTTTAACATCCTCTTGTGTAACTGTCTCAACTGGCTTCAAAAAGACAGTTGTTGGAAATGTAGTTTATGATTCAACTAAAAGTATTCACTGAAGCATATGTTTCTTGGTTGTTAATAGTTGTTTCAAAAAAGAAAATATGTGTGTATTCATTCTTAAAATACTTTACATTCAATTTTGGTTGTAACTTTTGACTGCACAATCCATTCGATGGAAAAACAAGACGGATAGCTAAGATGTCTGTGATTTTTATGGCTTCCTGTTTATTCATCGGCTTCCTAATTTCTTTTCACCTACACAGTTACTGAGGAGAATTAAGGCTTTGGCTCAATCTGGCATGCAGGAATAATTTCTTCAGATAGGTTTTTCTTTGTGATACTGAAAATGTATCACTGGTGTAACTTTTTAATCAAAACTTATTTCCAAAGTCATTTTAAGGCACAAATTAAACTGGTCTAAATAATAGGCCAATTTTAAAATTTGATTGTTTTTCAGAGACCCAGTGAAATGAAGGGAAAGGCTGAATCTTAGCCCTTAAAACATCATTGGTTAAATGAAGCAAGATCAGACAATAGGGAGGTGAGCACAGTATTTCACAGCAGGGTGAGTCAGGGAATTCTGTCCTTAGAGCTTCCAACCCAATTTTTAAAAATCAATTTGCAAGTAAATTTGATGTCAGAGGCTTAGGTATCCTACTGATGCCCATTAAAACTGCTTCCTAAGGAGGATAGGGTTAAGAGTTGGCTGAGTTCTTTAAATAAAGAACATAAACCTTTGAAGGGAAAGCAAAAAACTGACTTTTAGTTTTCTAAATCAGCTTTGTTGAGACATGCTGAGTTGATTTTTACCTGCTGATGAAGTGTCAGGTTTAAAAGCTCCTAAGTGGTCAAGGTGAGCACCTACATTTATCACAATTCCAGACATATTCTCAGCTTCCCATTCTCTGTATTAAAGAGAAAGATGTCTTCCTAGGTTTTAAGTCTGCAAGGCCAACAAAGCAGAGCTGCTGAGCAGAATATTAAGTGCCAAAGGCTAAAATCACCCTAAGGTGATGACTCTTAGTTCGTACTAAATTCAATTAAACCAGCTTCATTTTCATCATTAAATTATTTTGATGGAAGTCCTACAACTTCTAAGGGAAGAACCAGCCTTCAACATAATTCACAGAGGAAATGTCCTTGTTTAGTATGTCAAGGAATACATGGAGTTAGAAGAAACCTCTAGCAAAATACCTCCTCTATTGCTGGCCGTCCTCACACCATATCTTGGGTAAATGGACTTCATTCTTCCTAAATCATGCTATGCAAGTTGGTATCAAATCTCTCCTGCATGCCACATGACAATTTGCTATTGCAAGAGTATTGGGTAAGCTTGCATAAAACAGAGATTACGGAATACTTCATGGCCATGGTAATAGATGACTGACCTCCAAGGAGCTGAAGTGTATTAATAGATGAGTTACTCAGAAACCACTGGAATTTTCCAATATTCTCGACATGTCACAGTATCCAGGAATTCAGCCTCTATATAAATTTATTGTAGGCTTATTGGTATCCACTGAGTACACATGAACATGGCTTTCTCTGTAATTCACATCATAAAAGACAGAGTGGACTTAACCCCTCCTGGTAGCCAACATAAAACATTTTATAAAACGTTTGTGACCTATTAAAGGAACTAGTACACTCAAATCCTCTGTGGAGTCAGGTAAAATAATACAAATAAACAATGGTAATATATACACATATACACACAGCCTGGATATATATACATATGCACATATACAACTACCTCCATTTAAAACATGACTAGCACTTACTATGTCCCAGATATTTTGGTTAAAGTTTTTGAATATAATACCTCTTATAATCTTTTCATCAACCCTATATGGTATTTATTCATATTATTTCACAGGTAAAGAGGTTAAATGACTCACTCAAAGTGACATGGCCAGAAAATGATAAAACAGGTATCAACCTTTTACCTTCTAATTTCAGATCTAGTGCTCTTTCCCCTGTATCTTATGAATTAAATTAGAATATCTTACTCAATTAAAATTAGCCATTTATGGGTCACCAATTTTCCAAGGATTTAGAAAAATATATTTAATACTAAAATCTGGATAATTGCAAATATGTCCTCTCTGATGAACTGGCTCTTTTGGAGCTTAGTGTTAAATTTGGAACATGGTTTATACTGCTGCAGGACTGTTGATATAGGGAGTGCAGTATGATTAATCTAAAGCTGTAGAGGCCCAGAACTGTCCCTAGTAATTTGACTGCATTTTTCTTTATTTCAAAAAAAAGTCCAAATTGCCCATATTTATTTATCATCAACCAGAAAAACAGGGAGTGTAAGGAGTTCAGTTATTAGCATTCTTCCATTACTCAAATGCTGGGCAAATGAAACGTGAGAGAATCTTGAAGCTGAGAACTTGTCTTATTTTTATTTTTTCCTTTGTATGCCACAAAGTCAGAGTATATAAAAGATGCTAAAGAAGTATGTTTTGAATGAATGAGTGAACCAGAGTCAGTGGTATAAAACCCCACTTGGGGCCGCATGAGAGCTTATGATAGGACAAACAACATTTGTATGCAAAGCAAACTCTATAGTGCCCTAGCATGTGAACATAATTAAAGCTCATTGTAAAATTAATAGCAAACATTTAGATGGTATGTTCTATTTGCCAGGCACTGTTTTAAACCCTTTAAATACATTTAGGTATTTATTCTTCAAAAAATCTTCTGAGTATATTTTTAAATTATATATATAATTAAATATGCATGTCCTCTCTTCTTCTCCTTGATATTAAAATGCTAAAAATAAGAGAATAAACCTCGTTCATCTATAATTCAAGCCTCTTCCACAGTACTCAGCACATAGTATATATCAGGTAAGTAAATAAATTCACAAATAAATGATTATTCTCTGTGGGAAAGGCACATTGATCAGGTCATAGTAATAAGTGCCTTCTACACTATACCTAAGAGAAGAATATTATTTGAATTGTAACTACCTCTATAACACTCATACTTATTTCTGCAAATCTGCAATTTACTAAAGGACAGAGCCATTTAGAAGTACTCCCTAATTTAACAGCAAGGCAAGCCCTTTGAGTGTATTCTCTATAGTCTACAGGATCAAAAAACATATCTGCCCACAAGACATGCAGCTTCTATTTTCACTGACCAAGAAAAGAATTAATAGTTAATGCTAAGTCAATAAAGTGGATGGCAAGCTGAAATTCACAGGCATCTCAGAGATTCAGACAGTTGAGAGGGTAGGCTGATCTGAGTTGTGTGGCCAGAATTTGCTTACTTGGGGGAATAGGTTAATATACATCAATATTGGGAGAGATCCAAGATGGCCAAGGACAAACAGCTCTGGATTGCAATTCCCAATGAGAATGCAGAGGATGAGTGATCACCATATTTCCAAATGAATTTTTACTGCCCACAGACCAGGAGATTTCTGGGCAGAAAAACAACATGAGTCTCCAGCGCAGCTGTTTCAGCTGGCACAGCAGGTCTCTGCACAGAAACTCACACAAATCCAGGTGCCCTTTCAACTGGTGACTGGAATGCCTGGGAGACAGAGTCACCCATTCAACTGAAAAAAAGGGGGTTGAAACAGGGAGCCAGGTGATCTGACTCAGGTGGTCCCACCCCCACAAAGACCAACAATCTGAAACACTCTGGACTGAGAGTTTCACAGCAAGCACAGCAGGATCCAGGATAGTTCAGTTCCATAGGATAAAGGGCATCTGCCATTACAAAGAAAGTCCACCACTGCCAAGGCAGCCCACCATTACTGAGGCATTCCACCATTACTGAGGCAGTCCACCATTACCGAGGCAATCCACCATTACAGAGACAGTCTGCCATTACTGAGGCAGTTCTAACTATACCTCTATAAACAAAACTGCAAGGAAGTTCACACAGCAGCTAGGCAGAGCCCACTGCAGCTCAGCAATGCCTCTGCTGGCAGACTGTGATTAGGCTACCTCCTCGCTGCGCAGGGCATCCCTGAAAAAAGGCAGCAGCATGACAGGAACTTACAAATAAAGCCTCACCTTCCTGAGACAGAGCACCTGGGAAAAAAGGGCGGTTATGAGTTCCACTGAAGCAGACTTAAATGTACCTGCACAGGAGCTCTGAACAAAACAACAGAGCTCACAGCTCAGCACTTGAGCTGCTATTAGGGACAGACTGTCTACTCAAGCAGCTCTCCAACCCCCGTACATCCAAAGAGTCACCTCATAAAGGAGAGCTAAGGCTAACATCTGGCAGGTATCCTTCTGGGACAAAGATAGCAGAGAAAGAAACTAGCAGCAACCCTTACTGTTCTGCAGCTGCTGCAGGTGATCCCCAGACAAGCAGGGTCTGGAGTGGACCTCCAACAGTCCTAAAGCAGAGGAGCCTGACTGTTAGAAGGAAAATGAAGAAGCAGGAAGAAATAACTTCATCATGAAGAAACAGGACATCCACTCAGAGAACCCATCAGAAAGTCATCAACTACAAAGACCACAGGTAGATAAATTGACAAATATGGAAAGAAAACAGTGCAAAAAGGATGAAAACACCTAAAACCAGAATTCCTCTCCTCCTCCAAGGGATCACAACTCCACACCAGCAAAGGAATAATGCTGAATGAGTCTAATGAATTGATAGAAACAGGCTTCAAAAGGTGAGTAATAACAAACTTCTCTGAGCTAAAAGAACATGTTCTAACCCAATGCAAACACTAAGAACCTTAAAAAAAGGTTTGATGAAATGCTAATGAGAATAAACAGCTTAGAGAGGAATATAAATGAATTGATGGAGCTGAAAAACACAACACAAGAACTTCACGAAGCATACACAAGTTTCAATAGCCAAATTCACCAAGCAGAAGAGAGGATATCAGAGATTGAAGATCAACTCAATGAAATAAAACAAGAAGGCAAGATTAGTGAAAAAAGAATAAAAAGAAATGAACAAAGCCTCCAAGAAATATGGAATTGTGTGAAAACATGTAATCTATGTTTGATAGGTATACCTGAATTTGACAGAGAGCATGAATCCAAGCTGGAAAACACTCTTCAGGATATTATCCAGAGAACTTCCCCAACCTAGCAAGGCAGGCCAATATTGAAGTCCAGGAAATACAGAGACCACCACAAAGATATTGCCCAGGAATAGTAACTCCAGTGCACATAATGGTCAGATTCACCAGAGTTGAAGTGAAGGAAAAAATGCTAAGAGCAGCCAGAAAGAAAGGTCGGGTTACCCACATAGGGAAGTCCATTAGACTCACAGCAGATCTCTCAACAGAAACCCTACAAGACAGAAAAGAGTGGGGGCCAATATTCAACATCCTTAAAGAAAGTAACTTTCAACCTAGAGTTTCATATCTGACCAAACTAAGCTTCATAAGTGAAGGAGAAATAAAATACATTTTGAACACACAATTGCTCAGAGATTTCATCACCACCAAGCCTGTTTTACAAAAGCTCTTGAAAGAAGCACTAAACATAGAAAGGAACAACCAGTACCCACAGCTCCAAAAACATACCTAATAGTAAAGAGCAAGAAACAAGGAAGAAGCTGCATAAATTAACAAGCAAAACAACCAGCTAGCATCAAAATGGCAGGATCAAATTCACACAAAATAATATTAACCTTAAGTGTAAATGGGCTAAATACCCCAATCAAAAGACACAGACAGGCAAATTGGATAAAAAGTCAAAACCCATTGGTGTGCTGAATCTAGGAAACCCATCTCACATGCAAGGACATACATAGGCTTAAAATAAAGGGATGGAGGAAGATTTGCCAAGCAAATGGAGAGGGAAAAAAAAACAGGAATTATAATCCTAGTCTCTGAAAAAATAGACTTTAAACCAACAAAGATCAAGAGAAAAAGAAGGGCATTACATAATGGTAAAATGATCAATGCAACAAGAAGAGCTAACGATCCTAAATATATATACACCCAATACAGGAGCACCCAGATACATAAAGCAAGTTCTTAAGGACCTACAAAGAGACTTAGACTCCCACACAATAATAGTGGGAGATGTCGACACTCCATTGTCAATATTAGAAAGACCAATGAGAAAGAAAATTAAAAAGGATATCCAAAACTTGAAAGCAGACCTGCAACAAGCAAACCTAATAGATATTTACAGAACTCTGCACCCAAAATCCACAAAATATATATTATTCTCAGTACCACATCACCCTACTCTAAAATTGAGCACATAATTCGAAGTAAATCACTCTTCAGCAAATGCAAAAGAATGGAAATCATAAAAAAACAGTCTCTCAGACCACAGTGCAAAAATTAGAACTCAGAATTCAGAAACTAACTCAGAACCACACAACTTCATGGAAACTGAACAACTGGCTGTTGAATGTTGACTGGATAAACAATGAAATGAAGGCAGAAATAAAGATGTTCTGCAAAACTAATGAGAATGAAGACACAACATACCAGAATCGCTGGGACACATTTAAAGCAGTGTCTAGAGGAAAATTCATAGCAATAAATGCCTACATGAGAAGCAAGGAAAGATCTAAAATTGACACCCTATCATCAGAAAGAGCTAGAGGAACAAGATCAAAAAAAACTCAAAAGCTAGCAGAAGACAAGAAACAACTAAGATCAGAGCAGAACTGAAGGAGACAGAGACTTCAGTTTAGGAGTTTAGGAGACTAAAATAGGAGACAGTATTCAGAATCTGTCTCCTATTTTAGTCACAAAAAAAAAAATCTTCAAAAAAATCAATAAATCCAGGAGCTGATTTTTTGAAAAGGCCAACAAAATAGACCGCTAGCCAGATTAAAAGAAGAGAGAAGAATCAAATAGATGCAATAAAGAACAATAAAGGGGATATCACCACAGATTACACAGAAATACAAACCACCATCAGGATTACTACAAAAAAACTCTATGCACATAAACCAGTAAACCTGGAAGAAATAGATAAATTCCTGGACACTTGCATCCTCCCAAGCCTAAACCAGGAAGAAGTAGAAACCCTGAATAGACCAATAACAAGAGCCAAAGTTGAGGCAGCAATTAATAGCCTAAGAACCAAAAAAAGCTCATGTCCAGATGGGTTCACAGCTGAATTCTACCAGTCATACAAAGAGGAGCTGGTACCACTCCTTTTGAAACTACTCCAAATAATCCCAAAACAGGGAATCCTTCCCAAATCATTTTATGAGACCAATAGTATCCTGATACCAAAACATGGCAGAGACTCAACAAGAAAAAAAAATGAGGCCAATATCCAAGATGAACACATACACAAAAATCTTCAATAAAATCCTGGCAAACCTATTGCAACAACACATCAAAGAGCTTATTCATCACAATCAAGTAGGCTTCATCCTGGGGATGCAAGGCTGGTTCAAGATACACAAGTCTATAAATGTAATTCACCACATAAACAGAACCAAAGACAAAAAGAACATGATTATCTCAATAGATGCAGAGAAGGCCTTTGACAAAATTCAACAGCCTTTATGCTAAAAACCCTCAATAAACTAGGTACTGATGGCATGTATCTCAAAATAATAAAAGCTATATATGACAAACTCACAGTCAATATCATACTGGATTGGCAAAAACTGAAAGCATTCCCTTTGAAATCTGGCACTCGACAAGGATGCCCTCTCTCACCACTTCTATTCAGTATAGTATTGGAAGTTCTAGCCAGAGCAATCAGGCAAGAAAAAGAAATAAAGGGTATTCAATTAGGAAAGGAGGAGGTAAAAATGTCTCTGTTGGCAGATGACATGATTGTATATCTAGAAGACCCCATCATCTCAGCCCAAAATCTCCTGAATCTGATAAACAACTTCAGCAAAGCCTCAGGATATAAAATCAATGTGCAAAAATCACAAGAATTCCTATACACCAATAACAGACTTAAAGAGAGACAAATCAAGAACTAACTGCCATTCACAATTGCTACAAAGAGAATAAAATACCTAGGAATACAACTAACAAAGGATGTAAAGGATCTCTTCAAGGAGAACTACAAATCACTGCTCAAGGCAATAAGAGAGGACACAAACAGATGGAGAAACATTCCATGCTCATGGTTAGGAAGAATCAATATTGTGAATGGCCATACTGCCCAAAGTATTTATTTTATAGTTTCAGTGTTATGCCCCCATCAAGCTACCAATGACCTTCTTCACAGAACTGGAAAAAACCACCTTTCACTTCATATGGAACCAAAAGAGAGTCCACATAGCCAAGTCAAGTCTAAGCACAAAGAACAAAGCTGGAGGCATCATACTACCTGACTTCAAACTATACTACAAGCCCTCAGTAATAAAAACAGCATGGTACTGGTACCAAAACAGAAATACAGACCAATGGAAGAGAACAGGCCTGGGAGACAATGCCACACATCTACAACCATCTGATCTTTGACAAACCTAACAAAAACAAGCAATGGGGAAAGGATTCCCTGTTTAATAAATGGTGTTGGGAAAACTGGCTAGCCATGTGCAGAAAGCAGAAACTGGACCCCTTCCTGACACCTTACACTAAAATTAGCTCCAGATGAATTAAAGACTTAAACATAAGACCTAACACCATAAAAACCCTAGAAGAAAACCTAGGCAAAACCATTCAGGTCATAGGCATAAGCAAGGACTTCATGACTAAAACACCAAAAGCATTGACAACAAAAGCCAAAATAGACAAATGGGACCTAATCAAACTCCACAACTCTGCACAGAAAAAGAAATAATCATTAAAGTGAATCGGCAACCAACAGAATGAAAACAAAATTTTGCAGTCTACCCATCTGACAAAGGACTTAAATCCAGAATCTACAAAAAACTAAAAGAGATTTACAAGAATAAAACAAACAAACCCATTCAAAAGTGGGCAAAGGATATGAACAGACACTTTTCAAAAGAAGACATATATGAGGCCAAGAAACATGAAAAAATGCTCATCATCACTGGTCATTACAGAAAACTACATTGAGGTATCATCTCGTACCAGTTAGAATGGCAGTCACTAAAAAGTCTGAAGATTACAGATGCTGGAGAGGATGTGGAGAAATAGGAACACTTTTACACTGTTGGTGGGAGTGTAAATTAGTTCAACCATTGTGGTAAACAGCGTGGTGATTCCTCGAGGACCTAGAAGTAGAAATTCCATTTGACCCAGCAATCCCATTACTGGGTATATATCCAAAGGATTATAAATCATTCTATTATAGGAACACATGCACATGAATGTTCACTGTAGCACTGTTTACAATAGCAAAGACCTGGAACCAACCCAAATGCCCATCGATGATAGACTGGACAGGGAAAATGTGGCACATATACACCATGGAATACTATGCAGCCATAAAAAAACAATGAGTTTGTGTCCTTTGTAGGGACATGGATGAACCTAGAAACCATCACTCTCAGCAAACTGACACAAGAACAGAAAATCAAACACCTCATGTTCTCACTCATAGGTGGGTGTTGAACAATGAGAACACATGGACACAGGGAGGGGAGCATCGCACACTGAGGTCTGCAGGGTGGGGGAGTACTAGGGAAGGGACAGTGGGGCATAGGGAGTTGGAGATAGATAACATAGGGAGAAATGCCAGATATAGGTGATGGGGATGAAGACAGCAAACCACATTGCCATGTATGTACCTATGCAAAAATCCTACATGTTCTTCACTTAGACCCCAGAACCTAAAGTTCAATTATATATATATATATATATATATATATATATATATATATATGTATGTATGTATACACACACACACACACATCAATATTTGAGTTGACAAATACTAAAAGACAAAAATCTCTGGGACTATCTAAAATCGAATCTGAAAGAACACATCCCGTTGATAAGATCTCGAGGTTAAATATGAGTAGACATAGAGGAGTTCTTGAGGCAAAAGACTTTTTTTTTTTTTTTTTTTTTTTTTTTTTTTTTTTTTTTTTGCCAATCAATGAGAGCTTGTAAGGTTGCTGAGGTTGGTTGGCCTTGAACTCTTGGCCTTGCCTTCGCAAGTGCCACGACATCCGGCCGGAGCCACTTTGGGGTTTTGCCAGCACTCAGTAGGAGGAGGAGGCCAATTGGATGCCGATACATACCAACTGAAGGCCATTATGGCGGAACTGTCAATGTGATGTGATAGATGAAGAAGATGCAAATGAAGAATAACAATCAAGATTTGGTGAATGAATGGAAATCAATGGTAAAATGCAAATGGAGAATCAAGAATAATTCTAGTGAAACTACGAAGAATTTCAAGGCTCAGTGATCGGGAGCAACAGCAAAAATGGAGAATGCTGGAAAAAATGCTAGTTTAAGGGAAAAAAATATAAGCATCTGTGTAATTATGTTAAGTGTGTGATGATTCATCTGAAAGCACACTGAGCAGGAGATCAAAAGGCTCAGACTTAATCCACTGAAGTCAACTGGATCATAAGAGAATGGAGTATTTTAATATCATGTTTGTGAAGGAAGAGGAACCTTTAAAGAATTTCTCAATTATCACATGACTACTTTCAGGAAATACTTTTTTTTAAATTTATAAAGTTGGTGTTCAATACGATATTTTGATATACATATATACAGTAAAATAGTTACTACAGAGAAGCAATTTAACATAACCATCATCTCACAGCCCTTTTTTATTTGCATTGAGCATCTAAACTCTTACAGAATTTCCAGAATATAGTATTATTAAAGATAGTCCTCATGCTATATACATGTATATACCATATTTTTTTATCCAATCATCGATGAACAGTCCATTAGATTGCTTCCATATCTTGGCAATTGTGAATAATGGTGTAGTGAACATGGGAGTGGAGATATCTCTATGAGATGCTGATTTCATTTCTTGGGGGGGTGTATACCTAGAAAATTGCTAGATCATAAAGTCTATGTTTAATTTTTTTAGAAACTTCCATACTATTTTTTATAATGGCGGCACCAATTTACATTCCCAACAGCATACTTGTGTTCTCTTTTCTGCACACCTTTGCCAATGCTCATTTCATGTTTCTTTGATAATAGCCATCCTAACACATGTGAGATCATATCTTATTGTGGTTTTTATTTGCATTTTCCTGATGACTGGTGCTGTGCACTGTTTCATAGACCCGTTGACCATTTGTATGTCTTCTTTGGAGAAATTTCTATTCAGGTCCTTTGTCCCTTTTTAATCAGGTTATTCATTTTTTTTTTGCTATTGAATTAACGTGGTTTCCTTATATATATTAGATATTAACTCCTTATCAGATACATCTTTCATGAATACCTTCTCTAAATCTGTAGGTAGCCTCTTCATTTTATTCATTTTTGTTGTTGTTGTTCTGTAGCTGTGTTTAGTTCCATGAAGTCCCATTTGTTTACTTTGGCTTTTGTCCATGTTTTTGGTGTCCTAGTCAAAAATTACCCAGACTAGTAACGAGGAGCTTTTCCACTATGTTTTCTCCCAGAAGTTTTATGTTTTCAGTTTTTATATTTAGGTCTTTAGTTAATTATGAATTGATTTTTGTGTACGATATAGAATAAGGATATAGTTATATTCTTTTGTATGTGGACATCTCATTTTCCCAGTACCATTTATTGAAGAGACTATACTTTCCCCATTGTGTTCTCCTTTGGGATTTGTCAAAATTAGTTGGCTGCATATGTGTAGGTTTATTTCTGGCTTCTCTATTCTGTTCCATTGCTCTATGTGTCTGTTTTTATGCCATCTTGTTTTTATTGCTATTGCTTTGTGATATAATTTGAGATTAGAACGAATACCCACAACATTATTTATTTTAGGATTTAGTGGTTTGCTATAAATTTTAATGTGCAGATGATGATCATTAGTATTTTTGTTTTAAAGATAATTGGCCAGTCTCTGTCAACTTTGACCACCTAAATCCTCCATCTTGCCTCTAATGGAATATAAATATTGTGGAGTCAATGGTTTCTTTTACTCTCTACTATTAACCCGTACCTAATATAGAATATCACCTGGAAGGTAGTAGATCCTCAAAAATTTAAGTGAAAAAAAAAATGGCAGAGGAAAGGAGGGAGGGAGAGAGAGTAGGCTGAAAAGGAAAAACACAAAATAGTGCTGGTTTATCACAGAGCAGGAAATAGGAAACCTAAGAGTTACTTCTTCAAAGTTTTGCTTTAAAGGTTTCTTTATAGGATTGAAATATCTCAGGACACTACACAAAAGATGAAATAACACTGATTTTGATTTAGAAAGAAAAATCATTTGTTTGCTATACTTTTCCCTTAAACACACATTACCCTTAGAGGTCTGCTGTTGAAAGCTGATAAAATATGGGAAATAATGGTCAAGCACCTAAACCGTTTAAAAGTACTTCAGTTATTTCATCTTTTCACATACAACACTTACATGCACAAATAAAGATTCCAAACACATTTTATCCTTCAGCTATTTCACCACACAATGGGGACAACTTAAGGGAACTTAAAGGTAAAAAATGAATGTTATACTATCATAAAAAGTTAAAGTCAACCCATCCATGGCTAAGGTGATACATCTGTAGGTAGTAAATATTCTTTTATTAATTTGTTTAAATTATCTGGAGATGAAATTTTCACATAATAATCTTGCCTTTGTTTATTGGATATTATAGTTGCTTCTTTGAGCAACTAGTCATAAGTAAACACAAAATCTATCTCATTTTTGACCATGAGGAAAGTTACGTAATATGAGGACAAAAGGATATAGAAAACAAGTTTCTTTTACATTTCAAAATTCTGAAGAATTATGAGACCCAAATTCTTTTATTTAATGAAATGTTTAAAACTCAGTTTCAACTGATGTCTTTTTTTTAAATTCAGGTTGTGTTCATAATTTTTAGTTTTAATATTTATTTCTTCTAATATGTCTAAATTACCAACATGTAATAAATGCATTTTTAATTGATAATGAGATATTTTACACCATTTCATTCATTTGAACTCTTCGCCATTTGGTGTGTATGTTACACTTACACCATGTTCAGATTAGCTACATTTCAGGTGCCCACCAGCTAAAGGTGACTAGTGGCCATTTCACTAGATGCCATATTCTCTGCAACAGTGGGAAAAGAGGACTTTGGACCTCTTCTCTTCTCATTCCTCACTATCACACAAATATCTATTAAGCACCCACCCTTTATCTGATACTGAAGATAAACTTTAGGGAAAAAATCAAATGAGGGCCTCAAATTCTCTCAGTTGAAGAATACTATATGGAGATATTGAATATACAAATAAGCAATGGCAAGACCATATATGATCATAAAACTTTCACCCATAACCTCTGGCAGCAATCAACCAGCCAGAGAAGCTAGACCATAACTTCCGCAGCAATAGGCCTAGAGTGGTCAGGACTTTGTCAATGTCTTTCAACTTTCATTTTTTTGTCCCCACTACCAATTCAAGACCAATCAGAGAAAGCCAAATATACTCCCCAAACCAACTAGAAAAGATAACCTGCTTCTATGCAGATCCCTGCAGCTTCCTCATGTTAGTAGCTCCAATCAGGGGATAACTGCAGCCTTTCCTTTTCTTTCACTACAAAGATTTGCCCCCTCCTGTCTGCCTCTTATTCTGATGCCCTTCCAAGCTTTGAATACAGAGCCTCTTTTTCTTCTCATACGAATAGTTTTCATAAATCTTTGATTGTTCTTTTTACAATGACTAAAATAATTAAACATCCTCTTCATTTTCCCTGTGGGTTCAGGTTTTCATTTTATTTGCATCATTCATTCATGCAATGAATGACTCTTTGCTGTGCTCTACTAGGTGCAGCCATTATGCTGAGTCTCAAACTAAGTAAGGGGCCAGAGATTCAATCTTTTCCCTCAGGAAACTTAGAGCTTAGCAATAGTACACACAAATAAATGTTTAATAAGTTGTACTAAACACTACAAAGAAAAAATGCATTGTGAATGAAAGTCTATAATGGGATCTCAACATTTTAGTTTCCATAAGATTTGAATGTCAATTCTTTGCAAGAAATATCTTTTATCCTGCTACTAACTTGAACCTTAATAAATGCTTGGCGAAATAAAACATATTATTTTCCCAAGACTTGCACATTGAAAACCAAACATTTTTCCTTATCTCCCTATTATCGCTTTTTGCTTATTTCTCATGAAATACATTAAATTTTACTGCAATAAAACCTTTACCAGAATTTAACAACTTGAGATTCTCAACATTCCTGAAAATTTTGTTCACTCTCAACATTTATGCTAAACAAGCATAGAGAAACAAACAAAGTATTCAGAATCTTGATGACCAAGACCTTATCTAGAAAAAAGGCAAAAGGGATTTCAAGAATGACAACAAAGAGAAGTCCTAAGATGAAAACAGTGTATAAATCATTCTACTATAAGGACACATGCACACAAATGTTCATTGCAGCACTGTTTACAATAGCAAAGACCTGAAACCAACTCAAATGCCCATCGATGATAGACTGGACTGGGAAAATGTGGCACATATACACCATGGAATATTATGCAGCAATCAAATATGATGAGTTTGTGTCCATTGTAAGGACATGGATGAATCTGGAGAATATCATTCTCAGCAAACTGACACAAGAACAGAAAATGAAATACCGCATATTCTCACTCACAGGCGGGTGAGAAAAATGAGAACACATGGACATAGGGAGGGTGGTACTACACATTGGGGTCTATTGGGGGGACTAGGGGAGGAACAGCGGCGGGGGAGCTGGGGAGGGATAGCCTGGGGAGAAATGCCAAATGTGGGTGAAGGGGAGGAAGGCAGCAAAACACACTGCCATGTGTGTACCTATGCAACTATCTTGCACGTTCTGCACATGTACCCCAAAACCTAAAATGCAATAAAAATAAAAAATAAAAATAAAAAAAAGAAAACAGTGTAGCAGGCCCAGGGAAAAATCCTTCCAGCTACAGAGTCAAGGGCTTGTTTTGGAGGAAAAAACAAATTGGAACTGATTGAGGCTCTTAAGTGATTTATCTTGTGGAACATTATAGTAAGAAGCTCTTGAAAGGTATGGGAAGAGATAGAAATAGGTACAAAGTTGATTACGCACATGAAAAAGAAAATCATTATTACCTTCAAGGAAAAGAAGTATAATCTACTCAGCTGTGAGCAGCATTTGTATTAACTGATTATTAATTTAACTGATTATTTAACTGATTATTAATTTAACCAATAACTGTAATAAAACTATATTAGAAACCAAGTTTGTATTTTTTCTAACAATGAATCAATAGGTGATGTGGAAAACTGATACATCAAACAAAACAGATAACTGCAGACATCAACTCCCAAGGCTAGCATTAGAGAAAGATTCCTTAAGTGGAGAAAATAGGAAGAGAAAAGCATATTAGGAAACAATATGAGTAAAATCAAGGTGCTGGTGGTGATATGAAAATCATGAAGGGAAAGTGACTAGTGTCATCTGTTACTGAGCATCGAGTGCTCACACAGGGAATTGTGGAAGGTGAAGCAATCATTCTGTGAACTGTCTTGCATGCTAAAATAAGGAGTTTTAATACTATCCCCTAGGTCCTAGAGAGCCACTGAAGCCTTGAATAGATGAGTAACATGATGAAACCAACATTTTCAGAATCTGGATCTGACCTCAAAATGTTAAATGGTTTGGAGAAAGTAGAAACTGAAACATTACTTTGAAGTTATAGGCTTTAATTTGAAGCAGGAAATCTTTCCTGGCCCCTTCACAGGCAGGAACTGGAATGCACAGGTGCTGGAACTAGCTGGGTGCTTCAGTGCTGTAGGAGTGAACTCCACTCACTCAAACCCATTGTGCTCAACCCCTCATAGGAGGGAGCACACAGGTGAGCAGGTGCAGGACTCAGGTAGAATGCTTTTGAGCACTGGCAGAAGCAATACTTCATGAAGGCCCCAGAGCAGTGTCTAGTGGGGAGTACCTGTGACCCCCTAAACCCCAGAAGGAATGTTAAAGTGAGTGTTCTTTTAGCTTTTGCTGTCCCAGGATGGCTTAAATGTTAAACAGTCAATGGGCCCTCTGCCTTTTTGGATGAGTCAATTGCTTTCTGCCATTGAGGGGAGAGGGTCAGTGTGACAGCCGTTTGTATCTTGAGATTTTGACTGGCATCAGGAAAAATCAAGTTGCACAAATGGATAGTAAATGCAAGGGATTTTATTGCCAATGGAAGTGGCTCTCAGTGGAAAAGGGAGCTGAAAAGGGGATGAACCGGGAAGGTATTCTTCCCCTGAATTCCAGCCGTCTCTGGCCAACTCTTCTCCAAAGTCCCACCCTCAAGCTGTCCCTCTGAAGTCAAGCTGCTTCTGTCCAACATTCAGTTGCTGCTTCTCCTCTTGACTTTTGGTGGCTTCTTCTTCCCTGCTAGCTGGGTCAGAAATTTTTATGGGTACAGGATGAGAGGCTTGGCAGGCCATGGGTGGTTTTAGAAAAGGCAACATTCAAGTAGGAAACCAGAGATGTAAAGGTCTCACTTTGGACTGCAGTTCCAGGATTCAGGATGGAATCTTTGCCAGAGACCCTGCCCTTTTCTACCTAGAATTTCTCTCTGCCTCCTGTTCCTATAAAATTGACACTATAGGCCCACACCCTCACAAACATATACATATAGAAAATCAAGACTTGAAAAACTATGATTCACAAAACTTTTAAATGAATCAGTACTTGAGAATTCCTTAATGGAGTATTTAATCTTTTACAGAGTACCAGCTAAGTGTAAGGCTTTCAACCAAACTGTTTAGCTAGCTCATCCCTTTAACCATCAGATAATATGACCCTGATCTAAAAGCAATTACATTGTGCTTAATAGATATCACCCATCAAAAGAGAAAAGGCTATCATTTTTATTGTTGTTATAGCAGGCAGTTTATGGTGTTTACTAGACATAGTATTCTAAGCTTTGCATATATTGAGATTTAATTCTTTGATAACTCTATGAGGTAGGTAATTATTTGCACATAACAGGAAATTGAGATACTGGAGGGTTAAATAATTCACCCAAGGTAACAAAGCCAAGTTAAGGCTGAAGCTGAGATTTGGATTCAGGCAGGCTACTGCCAATATCTCACACTCTTAACCATTATATGAGGTTGCCTCTAATTGAAAATAACATGTGAAAACTAAAAGTAAAAAGATTTTTCTTGACCTCTTATTTTAGCTTCTCAATGCTTCAGATTAAAAAAAAAAAACATAGACAAGGGGGAAATAAAATCTAGCTGAGCCTCATTTTTCCTCAACTGTAATATGAAAATAATAAAAATGTCACTGAGATGCTTTTGCCAGCATCATGGAAAACTAGGTGGAAGTAATAGCCCCAATTATTTGGAACTCCCTATGTCCGTGCCTTCTCACTCTGGGCGTGGCCATGTGTTATGAACTGAACTGTGACTGCCCCTCCTCTCACATTCATATACTGAAGTCCTAATCCCCAGTACCTCAATATGTGTCTGTATTTTGAGATAAGGCCTTTGATGGGATGATTAAGTTAAAATGAGATTGTTGGGCTGAGTATAGTGGCTCACCCCTGTAATCCCAGAACTTCGGGAGGCTGAGAAAGGTGGATCACAAAGTCAAGAGATTGAGACCATCCTGGCCAACATGGTGAAAACCCATCTCTACTAAAAATACAAAAGTTATCAGGCATGGTGGCATGTGCCCAGCTACTCCCAGCTATTTGGGAGGCTGAGGCAGGAGAATAACTTAAATCCGGGCGGCAGAGGGTGCAGTGAGCTGAGATCAAGCCACTGCACTCCAGCCTGGATGACAGAGTGAGACTCCTTCTCAAAAAAAAAAAAAAAAGAGATTGTTATGGTGGGCCCTAGTCTAATCTGTTAGTGTCCTTGTAAGAAGAAGAAACGTGGTCACAGAGAGGTATCAGGGATATAGAAGAAAGAGGACAAAGACCGTGTGCAGACACAAGAAGGTAGCCATCTACAAGCCAATGAGAGAGCCCTCAGATGAAACCAAAATTGCAAAACTCTTGATTTCGGACTTCTAGTCTCCAGAACTACAGTAAACAAATTTATGTTGTTTAAACTACCCAGTCTAAGGTATTTTGTTATAGCAGCCCTGGCAGACCAGTACATTGTGTTACTTACTCAACAATATGACATAAACTGGAAAAGCACTTACATCTTTCCATTACCCCTCACACCTGTTCTCACCATCACTGCAATAACATACCCAGTTACCCTCTATGAGAATGAAAAACACATAGAACAGAGCCAAGTAACCACAGCTAAATCTATCCTAGGTCATCCAACAGCTAGTCAACCTCCAGATAAATGACCAAGATCAGGCAAGACCACACTTAGCTGAGTTCAGGCAAAAGCACCAACAATGTTCCTGTGACCTAAATATATACTTATCACCTTAAACCACTGAACTGGGGGAGAGCATGTTATGAGCATGATCATGCCAATGGATAACAAATGCAAGTATCAAATAAAATACACAGTACCTGACACATAATTGCAACTTCCTTAATTTAAACTCAGCTTCCACAGTTCTATGATTTGAAGGGGATCAAAGTGAACAAATAAATCCCATGCCAATTTTCACTCATCACAAGTATAGACATGCTTCTAGTAATTAGAAGAAAGTGATAAGCTAAAATATTCATTTCAAATGTAAAAGAATTGATTATAATACAGGATTTTATTCTTCTAAAGGGTGTTCATGTCCATTACAGGTTACTTTAAATGTTAGCAGATCTTAGTTCCCTGATACTGTTAGTAAAGAAATTCATTTACCTACAGGTCCATTAAATGAATCAGTCCTCTAATTCTCCTAAATTAATTATCATTAGTGTAAATGTTTGCTGTGACCACAGTAAATAAAACTATTATTAACTGCCAGTAGAGGTTTTCTCAAAGCGTGCTTTGGTCTTCATTATTTTAAAAGACTCAGAAAAGCATATAGGTTTGTAGGGGAAGAAATCATTCAAAGCATATCTTTTCCCAAAGAATCTAATGCTTGAATATTCTGTACAGCATCCCCATAGTTTTCTTTTCTACTGTTTCAATCTGGGTCTGAACAGGAGATGAAAACCACAACATAATGTAAAGGAAAGTTTATTATAAAGACTCCTTAAGCAATGATAAAAGATATACAAGTTGCATAGAAAACTCCATAGGTTACTCTAGGATTGAGAGAATATATCTAAGGAAGGATAAACCAGAATAGAAGGTATCCTCCCCAAGGATAGGATTCAGATTTCGCTGGAGGTATGTTGCAATTTACTGGATCAGAGAAAAGTTATCTGTGCGTTCCAAATCAGAGCTGCTCCACAGTAACTGGGCAAGCAAGGAGCAAACCTCTGTGGCACGGAGGAGCTCCTGCCAGTGGGCTAACATCTACAGGAGCAGAGGGAGTCAATGTGCCACTGTGGCAGGAGCCCTGGAGCACAGGATATCCTTGTTGTTAGAGCCACAGAAAAGTGATTGCCAGGCCCGACCAGGGCTACAATGTCAGAAGGCCCACATGTTTCCTGGGGCAGAGCACCACTGGCTATCTTTATGTTCCCATGGCTGACAAAGCATTTGGCCTCAAGAAACAGTAAGAGATGCCCCATTTTCTGGCAATATCCCTGTAGCCCTCTCAGTTGAGGAGGCTTAACAGATTGCTCACAGTAAAGTAGAAATGTTTAAAGAAACACCATTCATTATTGCAGAGCAAGTTTTGAAGAGTGTGAGCTGAGAGGCATTAGATTAATAATTGGCACCCCAACTAAACCTTAAATACCTACTAAGCATGAGAATCAAACACTTCTCAACCAAAGTAATTATTTCGTAACTGAATTTTTTATCTGGCTGATTTAACTTCTTTTAACCTAGAAAGGCAAATTTACCAATCTAATAAACTGAAGATAAATGGTTTTGTTTCTGTACATCTTATGATCTTCCCCAATGTTACACACCTCATGTAAATTAAATTAGCAACCTATTGAATGGTTCTAACTTGATAAAAAAAACTTTCAATCAAAGCATAGCATACGATTTTAACACAGGTGAAATAAATAAGAGAAAAATATATACAAGTTAAACACAGAGATATTGCAGACTTGGTTTCAGACCACTGCAATAAAGTAAATATTGCAATAAAGCAAGTCATAAAAATTTCTTTGTTTTCCAGTGCATATGCATGTTATATCTACACTATTCTGCAGTCTATTAATTGTGCAATAGCATTAAGTCTAGAAAACAATGCACATACCTTAATGTAAAAACCCTTTATTGCTAAAAATGCTAATAATAAACTGAGCCTTCAACCACATGTAATCTTTTGCTTTGATATTGAAGACTGCTGCTTGATCAGGGTGGTGGTTGCTGAAGGCTGGGGTGGCTGTGGCTATTCCTTAAAATAAGAAAACAAAAATGTTCACTGCATAGATTGACTCTTCCTTTCATGAAAGATTCTACAGTAGCATATACACAATGCTGTCTGATAGCATTTTATCCACAGTGGAACTTTTTTGAAATTTGGGGTCATTTTTCACAAACCCTCCTACTGCTTAATCAACTAAGTTTATATAGTTGTCTAAATCCTGTGTTATCATTTCAACAATATTCACAAAATCTTCACTGGGAGTCAATTCCACATGAAGAAATCACTTGATTTGCTCGTCTGTAACTATCAATCACTCAGTCATTCAAGTTTTATTGTGAAATTGCAGAAACTCAGTTACAGATTCTAATTCTAGCTCTCTTTTTTATTGCATTTTAGGTCTTGGAGTACATGTGCAGAACATGCAAGATAGTTGCATAGGTACACACATGGCAATGTGATTTGCTGTCTTCCTCCCCTTCACCCACATCTGGCATTTCTCCCCATGCTATCCCTCCCCAGCTCCCCCCACCCGCTGTCCCTCCCCTATTCCCCCCAATAGACCCCAGTGTGTAGTGCTCCCCTCCCTGTGTCCATGTGTTCTCATTGTCCATCACCCGCCTATGAGTGAGAATATGCGGTATTTCATTTTCTGTTCTTGCGTCAGTTTGCTGAGAATGATGTTCTCCAGATTCATCCCTGTCCCTACAAAGGACACGAACTCATCGTTTTTCATTACTGCATAATATTTCATGGTGTATATGTGCCACATTTTCCCAGTCCAGGCTATCATCAATGCGCATTTGGGTTGGTTCCAGGTCTTTGCTATTGTAAACAGTGCTGCAATGAACATTCATATGCATGTGTCTGTATAGTAGAACGATTTATAGTCCTTTGGATATATACCCAGTAATGGGATTGCTGGGTCAAATGGAATTTCTATTTCTAGGTCCTTGAGGAATTGCCACACTGTCTTCCACAAAAGTTGAACTAATTTACACTCCCACCAACAGTTTAAAAGTGTTCCTGTTTCTCCCACATACTTGCCAGCATCTGTTGTCTCCAGATTTTTTAATAATTGCCATTCTAACTGGCATGAGCCTTTGATTTGCATTTCTCTGATGACCAGTGATGATGAGCATTTTTTCATGTTTCTTGGCCTCATGTATGTCTTCTTTTGTAAAGTGTCTGTTCATATCCTTTGCCCATTTTTGAATGGGCTTGTGTGTTTTTTATCTTGTAAATCTGAGTTCTTGGTAAATTCTGGATATCAGCCCTTTGTCAGATGGGTAAACTGCAAAAATTTTTACCCGTTCTGTTGGTTGACGATTCACGCCAGTGACTGTTTCTTTTGCTGTGCAGAAGCTGTGGAGTTTGATTAGGTCCCATTTGTCTATTTTAGCTTTTGCTGCCAATGCTTTTGGTGTTTTGGTCATGAAGTCCTTACCAAATCCTATGTCCTGAATGGTTTTGCCTAGATTTTCTTCTAGCGTTTTTATGGTGCCAGGTCTTATGTTTAAGTCTTTAATCCATCTGGAGTTAATTTTAGTGTAAGGTGTCAGAAAGGGGACCAGTTTCTGCTTTCTGCACATCCTAGCCAGTTTTTCCAACACCATTTATTAAACAGGGAGCCCTTTCACCATTGCTTGCTTTTGTCAGGTTTATCAAAGATTGTATGGTTGTACATATGTTGTGTTACCTCCGATTCCTCTGTTCTGTTCCATTGGTCTATATCTCTGTTTTGGTACCAGTACCATGCTGTTTTGATTATTGTTGCCTTGTGGTATAGTTTAAAGTCCAGTAGTGTGATGCCTCCTGCTGTGTTCCTTTTGCTTAGAATTGACTTGGCTATGCAGGCTCTCTTTTCGTTCCATATGAACTTCAAGGTGGTTTTTTTCCAGTCCTGTGAAGAAAGTCAATGGTAGCTTGATGGGGATAGCATTTATTCCATAAATAACTTTGGGCAGTATGGCCATTTTCACAATATTGATTCTTCCTAACCATGAAAATGGAATGTTTCTCCATCTGTTTGTGTCCTCTCTTATTTCGTTGAGCAGTGGTTTGTAGTTCTCCTTGAAGAGGTCCCTTACGTTCCTTTATAGTTGTATTCCTAGGTATTTTATTTTCTTTGTAGCAATTGTGAATGGCAATTCATTCTTGATTTGGCTCTCTTTCAGTCTGTTATTGATGTATAGGAATGCTTGTGATTTTTGCACATTGATTTTATATCCTGAGACTTTGTTGAAGTTGCTTATCAGTTTCAGGAAATTTTGGGCTGAGGTGATGGTGTTTTCTAGATATACTATCATGTCCTCTGCAAATAGAGACAATTTGGCTTCCTCCTTTCCTATTTGAATACCCTTTATTTCTTTTTCTTGCCTGATTGCTCTGGCTAGAATTTCCAGTAGTATATTGAATAGGAGTGGTGAGAGAGGGCATCCTTATCTAGTGCCAGATTTCAAAAAGAATGCTTCCAGTTTTTGCCCATTTAGTATGATATTGGCTGTTGGTTTGGCGTAAACAGCTTTTATTATTTTGAGATAGGTTCCATCAATACCGAGTTTATTGAGGGTTTTTAGCATAAAGGGCTGTTGAATTTTGTCAAATGCCTTCTCTGCGTCAATTGAGATAATCACGTGGTTTTGGTTTTGGTTCTGTTTATGTGGTGAATTACGTTTATAGACTTCCGTATGTTGAACCAGCCTTGCATCCCCTACTTGATCATGGAGGATAAGCTTTTTGATGTGCTGTTGCAATTGGCTTGCCAGTATTTTGTTGAAGATTTTTGCATCTATGTTCATCATGGATATTGGCCTGAAGTTTTCTTTTCTTGTTGAGTCTCTCCTGGTTTTTGGTATCAGGATGATGTTGGTCTCATAACATGATTTGGGAAGGATTCCCTCTTTTTGGATTATTTGAAATAGTTTCAGAAGGAATGGTAACAGTTCCTCTTTGTGTGTCTGGTAGAATTCAGCTGTGAACCCATCTGGACCTGGGCATTTTTTGTGTGGTAGGCTCTTCATCGCTGCCTCAACTTCAGACCTTGTTATTGGTCTATTCATAGTTTTGACTTCCTCCTGGTTTAGGCTTGGGAGGACACAAGTGTCCAGGAATTTATCCACTTCTTCCAGTTTTAATAGTTTATGTGCATAGAGTTGTTTGTAGTATTCTCTGATGATGGTTTGAATTTCTGTGGAATTATTTTCTTTTTATCGTTTTTTATTGCATTTATTTGGTTATTCTCTCTTTTCTTTTTTATCAGTCTGGCTAGTGGTCTGTCTATTTTGTTCATCTTCTTGAAAAACCAGCTCTTGAATTTATTGATTTTTTTTTGTAGTGTTTTTCGTGTCTCTGTCTCCTTCAGTTCTGCTCTGATCTTAGTTATTTCTTGTCTTCTGCTAGGTTTTGAGATTTTTTTGATCATGCTCCTCCAGCTCTTTCAATTTTAATGATAGGGTGTCAATTTTGGATCTGTCTACTCTTCTCATGTGGGCACTTATAGCTATATATTTCCCTCTAGAGAATGCTTTAAATGTGTCCCAGAGATTCTGGTATGTTGTGTCTTTGTTCTTCTTGGTTTGGAATAACTTCTTTATTTCTGCCTTTATTTTATTTTTTATCCAGTCAGCACTCAAGAGCCAGTTTTTCAGTTTCCATGAAGCTGTGCGGTTTTGAGTTAGTTTCTGAATTCTGAGTTCTAACTTGATTGCACTATGGTCTGAGAGACTGTTTGTTATGATTTCAGTTGTTTTGCATTTGCTGAGGAGTGCTTTACTTCCAATTATGTGGTCAATTTTAGAGTAGGTGTGATCTGGTGCTGAGAAGAATGTATATTCTATGGATTTGGGGTGGAGAGTTCTGTAAATGTCTATCAGGTTTGCTTGTTCCGGGTCTGAGTTCAAGCCCTGGATATCCTTGTTAATTTTCTGTCTGGTTGATCTGTCTACTATTGACAATGGAGTGTTAAAGTCTCCCACTATTATTGTGTGGGAGTCTAAGTCTCTTTGTAAGTCATTAAGAACTTGCCTTATATATCTGGGTGCTCCTGTGTTGGGTCTATATATATTTAGGATCGTTATCTCTTCTTGTTGTATCAATCCTTTTACCATTATGTAACGTCCTTCTTTTTCTCTTTTGACCTTTGTTGCTTTAAAGTCTATTTTTTCAGAAACGAGAATTGCAACTCCTGCTTTTTTATTTTTGCTCTCCATTTGCTTAGTAAATCTTCCTCCATCCCTTTATTTTGAGCCTTTGTGTATCCTTGCATGTGAGATGGGTTTCCTGGATACAGCACACCAATGGGTTTTGGTTTTTGATCCAATTTGCCAGTCTATGTCTTTTGATTGGTGCATTTAGCCCATTTACATTTAGGGTTAATATTGTTATCTGTGAATTTGACACTGCCATTTTGATGCTAGTTGGATGTTTTGCCCATTAGTTGATGTAGGTTCTTCATTTTGTTGATGCTCCTTAGCATTTGGTATGCTTTTAGGATGGTTGGTACTGGTTGTTTCTTTCTATGTGTAGTGCCTCTTTCAGGAGCTCTTGTAAAGCAGGCCTGGTGGTGACCAAATCTCTGAGTACTTGCTTGTTTGCAAAGGATTTTACTTTTCCTTCACTTATGAAGCTCAGTTTGGCTGCATATGAAATTCTGGGTTGAAAGTTATTTTCTTTAAGGATGTTGAATATTGGCCCCTACTCTCTTCTGGATTGTAGGGTTTCTGCCGAGAGATCGGCTGTGAGTCTGATGGGCTTCCCTTTGTGGGTGACCCGACCTTTCTCTCTGGCTGCCCTTAGCATTTTCTCCTTCATTTCAACCCTGGTGAATCTGACCATTATGTGCCTTGGGGTTGCTCTTCTTGCAGAATATCTTTGTGGTGTTCTCTGTATTTCCTGGACTTGAGTATTGGCCTGCCTTGCTAGGTTGGGGAAATTTTCCTGGATAATATGCTGAAGAGTATTTTCCAGCTTGGACTCATTCTCTTCGTCACATTCAGGTACACCTATCAAACGTAGATTAGGTCTCTTCACATAGTTCCACATTTCTTGGGGACTTTCTTCATTCCTTTTTGCACTTTTTTCTCTAATCTTGGCTTCTCATTTCATTTCACTGAGTTGATCTTCGACTTCTGATATACTTTCTTCTGCTTGTTGAATTCGGCTGTTGAAACTTGTGCATGCTTCACGAAGTTCTCCTTTTGTGTTTTTCAGCTCCTTCAGTTCACTCATATTCCTCTCTAAGTTGTCCATTCTTGTTATCATTTCCTCAAATCTTTTTTCAAGGTTCTTAGTTTCTTTGCATTGAGTTAGAACATGTTCTTTTAGCTCATGGACCTTTCTCATTACCCACCTTCTGAAGTCTGATTCTGTCATTTCATCACACTCATTCTCCATCCAGCTTTGTTCCCTTGCTGGTGAGGAGTTGTGGTCCCTCATAGGAGGCGAGGTGTTCTGGTTTTTGGTGTTTTTCTCCTTTTTACGCTGGTTTTTCTAATCTTTGTGGATTTATCCACCTGTCGTCTGAGTAGTTGCTGATTTTCGATTGGGTCTCTGAGTGGACGTCCAGACTGTTGATGATGAAGTATTTCTGTTTCTTAGTTTTCCTTCTAACAGTCTGGCCCCTCTGCTGTAGGACTGCTGAGGTCCACTCCAGGCCCTGCTTACCTGGGGAACTCCTGTAGCAGCTGCGGAACCATGAGGGTTGCTACCAGATTCTTCTTCTGCTGTCTTTGTCCCTGAATGATACCCACCAAATGTCAGTCTGATCACTCCTTTGTGAGTTTACTCTTTGGATATATGGGGGTCAGGGAGCTGCTTGAGGAGACAGTCTGTACTTTTTAGGAGCTCAAGTGCTGATCTGTGACCTCCGTTGTTCATTCAGGGCTGCTAGGCAGGTATGTTTAAGTCTGCTGCAGCACAACTTATAAAGCCCCTTTTTTTTCCTCAGGTGCTCTGTCCCAGGGAGTTAGGGCTTTATTTATGAGTATCCATTTCACTGGCCTGCCCAGCAAGGAGGCAGTTTAATCACTGCCTGCCTGTAGTGGCTATGCTGAGCTGCTGTGGGCTCCGCCCTGTTGCCATGGTCTCTTCCCTGTTGCCATGGGCTCCGCCCTGTTGCTGTGGGCTCCACCCTGCTGTTGTTGGCTCCTCCTTGCTACTATGGGCTCTGCCCTGCTGTCTTGGGCTCTGCCGTGCTGCCGTGTGTAATTCCCTGTAGTCCTGTTTATATGGGTGTGGTTAGAGCTGCTGTGGTGATGGTGGCCTGCCTCTGTAGTGGCGGACTCTCTCTGTTATGGCAGGTTGCCTCGGCAATGGCGGGCTGCATCAGCAATGGCAGAGTACTTCCGTAGGGGTCGAGTGCCTCGGTAATGATGTATGCCCCTCCTCCACCGAGCTGCACTGTCCTGGGTTCAGCTGTGCTTGCCGTGAAACTCTCAACCCCAAGCATTTCCAATTGCTGTTTTGTTTGTTTTTGTGGGGGTGGGACCCGCCGAACCTGATCACCTGGCTCCTTGCCTCAGAGCCCTTTTTTTGTTTATTTTAAGTTGAACAGTTGACTCTCTTCCAGGTGTTCCAGTCGCCTGCTGAAAGGGTGCCGGGATCTGTGTGATTTCCAGTGCAGTGACCCACTGCGCTGGCTGGAACAACGTTGCTGCCTGGGAATCTCCTGGCCTGGCTTTCTGTTTAAGTCCTGTTTAGTCAGATGAATGTGCTAATCTGCCTTCCAAAATCTCCAATTGCTAGTTTAACAGGGCAACCTAACCAGTGTATTTTGTATGGAGTGCCACTGTGCTGCAGCCCCAGCTTAAATAGCCGTGCAGCCCGAACAGCCATGCTGGCAGCCTGTGGGGCTCCTACACCTGGGAATCTCCTGGTCTGTGAGCAATAAAGATCCGTCTGAAAATGCGCCATCCAGTCACCCTCTGAGCTTTCACTGGGAGCTGCAATCCTGAGTTGGTCCTACAGCGCCATCTTCCTAGGTGTCAAAAACTACTTTCTAGATAGTTGCCTAGTCAAAAATTAAACCCATCCTTAGATGAGGTACAAGCAATCCTATGCTGCTTACACATCTTCTGAATAGCTCCACACACCAGGTTTCAAGTTTTGTAGTGGAGAAGGCATGGGTTTTAGTCTCTGCATAGTAATTCCTCATCTGACTTCCTCCTCTGGGCAGATTATACCTGGCCCATTGCTGCAAGCATACAATACTTTTCAAATAATGTCATACTGAGTTGCTATAGCTTTCTTTCCTCCACTGCAGTGTCTGCTCCATGAGAGGAGGAACTTCAAGACTAGGTGACTCTCTGACATGTCATATATGGAAAAGACCACAAGAGGTGACAGACAAAGCTTTTGACCATGATGCTTGGCCTGAGTTTTCTCTATTGTAAAGTGGATAAATTGGATTAGATATTTAGATTTGACCCCTAATCTTTTCAAGTTACATTTTTATATAATTCTGTTGGATAAGAAAATATAAATTTAAAAAATTGTGAGACTTAAATCTTCATGTCTTTAACTGGAATGTCAGCAATAACCCTTATTTTATGTTTGAGCAGCCCACTCTGACACATGCCAAGTAGAGGAACTGCCACTGTATATTGTGGGTTAATGAAGAACATCTATTTTGACTATCTGGGGTTTGAAACCAGACTTTGCTATTTATGACATTGTGTCTTTGGGGAAGATATTTAATGGCTTTGACTCTTAGTTTTCTTATGTATAAAATGAGATCCATAATAATTTTTTATGGTTAGGTATAATACATTTAGCAAATAAATATATTCTTAATATACCTTCTCTTTTCTTTTCCTCATGAGTTCTAAGTTGACATTTTCCTCCTCCAATTGCTCTTTAGTTAGTACCAGGTCATAATACAAGCTTTTAATTGTCCTCTGATATCTGATTTTTTTTCTCCTTTTTATGAACAGAACTACGCAGGTTTTTTTTTATGGCACATTTGATTTAGATAGAGCTTACCTTTTCCAGCATTGCTCACATGTGACTAAGTTTGTGTCAGTGATAGGAAAGTGGAGCTGGTATTGCAGGCCAAAACATATGTGAAGTAGATAACAGCTGTGAAGTTTACAAATACTGTACACACCAAGAATTTAGGTAAAGGTTAACATTCTAAGAAGAAATTTAATTACAACTAATTAAAAAAAAATCTGTCACATAAATTGATAAAAGTCTATGGAAATTATCGTAAGGCCCCCATCCAGTATGGAAAATAGGCATATTATCCTTGTGTAGACTATCACAGCATCCTGGGTCTCTGTCCTATGCCCATCTATGTAAATATTGTTAATGTAAAATTATTTATAATTATATATGTTAAACATTGGATTATGGGCATTAGGTCTAGGGTTGTTATTAGACCATTGGAAAGGAAACCCTTTCCAATGTAAGAATTATAAATCAATAGGTTTACTATAAATTGAATAGTTTTCTGAGGCCACTATATAGAGATAACAGACACTTTTGCTTCCTGTGGGATTTTGGGCAGTGTTGGAGACATTTTGGTTGTTACAGTTTGAAAGAGGGTGCCACTGGTATCTGGTAGGTAGAGGCCAGGGATGCTGCTGGGCATCCTGTACATAACAAGTTCTCACAATAAGGAACCCTCTATCCAAAAGAGTTAGCAGTGCTGAGATTGAGAAACTCTCATTATGATCATCACAGAGTATTGCAGGGAAAATAAAGGGAGAGAAGTATAATGAGAGCTACTCAGTTGCTATATCCAGCTATTCTCAAGTCTTGAATCTTTTACTTACATAAACCAATAAATATCATTACTGCCCTCTTTTCCCCTCTCCATGTAAGCCAATGTAAATTGAGTTTCTGTCACTTGATGTCAAAGGAGTTTAGATTAAGTTTTTGACCTAATATTTTGCGATTGTTTTTCTCATTTTTAATTTTTGTCACTCTCAGGGCTTTACTCTTAAGATAATTTTGCTGGGTGAATGACCAGTTTTGATCCTCTGGAGAATTGCTAATAAGTAGATTTTTACTCTGAGTTGGAACGAGATTCCCTTTATTATCTAAAGCATCTATTTGCCAACTATTAGTCATTACCAATATGTCTATCAAATAGGAATTCTATGAGTGATCACACTTTGGGGGTTCTGAGGCTCAAAAATTGTGATAGAGGCCTCTGGCACAAGGGAAACTAAAATCTCTGGAAATTGCTAGCTTTAAAATATAAGGAGAGTTTCTGGGTTGAACTGTGTTCCCTCTAAAAGATGTTGAAGTCCTAGCCCCAAATACCTTGAATGTGACCTTATTTGAAAATAGAATATTTGCAGATAATCAAGCTAGATGGAGTCACTGAGGTAGGTTCTAAGCCATTGTGACTGTGTCCTTATAATAAGGGACAATTTGAACACATAGATAGTTCACCAGAAGTTAGGAAAAAATGCATGGAGTGGATTTCTCATCAAAGCTCTTAGATGAAGTAATCCTGACTACATCTTGATCTCAGATTTCTAGACCCCATAGCTGAGGCAATATATTTCTCTTGTTAAAGCCATCCAGTTTCTGGTGCTTTGTTAAGAGAGTCACAGGAAACACAGAGATTTTAGGGAGAAATCTTATTATCTTATACTAAGAAGACACTAGCACTTAGCTTCTTTCAGAAAGAAGGATTCAGTCAGGCTGAAAACTAAGTGAATTTGAAGCAGTCCTGGAGAAAACTACATTTATAGTTCTAAGAAAGATTTGCTATGGTCATACAGTAGAAGTGGACTTTTGTACTTAGTTTTTTGAATATTTAAATAAATTATTTAGGTTTCAGTACACACAAAAGGCCATTACAAGCATAACTCATTTTATCATGCCTTGCTTTCTTGCACTTTGAAGATACTACATTCTTTACAAATTGAAGGGTTGTGGCAACCCTATAGTGAGCAAGTCAATTGGTACCATTTTTCCAGCTTATGCTCACATTGTATCATTCTGTCACATTTCAGTAATATTTGAAACTTTTTCATTATTATCATATTTGTTATGGTGATCTGTGATCAGTGATCTTTGATGACACAATTGTAGTTGTTTTGGGTTGCCACAAACAAAACCCATGTAAGACAGCATAACTAACAGATCAGTGATGTTTGTATTCTGACTGTTCCACTGAAGAGACTGTTTCCCTGACTCTCTCTTTCTCCTTGGCCTTCCTATTGCCTGTAATACAACTATTGAAATTAGACCAATATTGAATTTCAGTTAGGCCAGTATTAAAATTAACAACATTACAATGGCCTCTAAATGTTCAAGTGAAAAAAAGCATTTCATCTTTCTCACTTAAATAAAAAAATAGAAACTATTAAAATTAACAAGGAAATCATGAATAAAGCATTAAAAGTATTACTCCATGAATGACAGGAAAGCAAAACAGCCCTACTTCCAAAACAGAGAAATTATTTTGGTCTGCATAGAAGATCAATCCAGCCACAACATTCCCTTAAACCAAAATATAATCCATAAGACCCTAATTTTCTTCAGTTTTATGAAGGCTGAGATAGGTGAGGAAGCTGCAGAAGAAAACTTCAAAGGTAGCAGAGGTAGGCTCATGGGTTGAAGGAAAGAAGCCATTACTATAATATGGAAGTACAAAGTGAAGCAGCAAGTACTGATATAGAAGCTGAAGCAAGTTATCTGGAACATCTAGCTAAGACTATTCATGAAAATGGCTACATTAAACCACAGATTTTCAATGCAGACCAAACATCCTTATGTTGGAAGAAGATGCCATCTAGAACTTGTAGAGAGAGAAGATGTCAATGACTGGTTACAGGTGTCAAAGACCACCTGACAGTCTTGTTGGGGGCAAATGTAGCTGTTGGCTTTAAGTTAAATCCGATGCTTATTGAACATTTTGAAAGTCTTAGGTTTCTAAAAGGTAATGTTAAATCTACTCTGCCTTTGTGCTAGAAATGGAGCAACAAAGCCTGATGACAGCACATCTGTTTACTGAATATTTTTCATCATTTCCTGAATATTTTAAGCCCACTCTACAGACCTATGGCTCAGAATAAAAGATTCCTTTCAAAGTAATACTGTTCATTCAGAAAGCATCTAGTTATCCAAGAGCTCTGATGGAGAAGTACAAGGATATTAATGTTGTTTTTATGTCTGTTAACACAATACTCTGTAGCTCATGGATCTAGGAGCAATTTTAACTTTCAAGTCTTATGATTTAACAAATACAGTTTGTAAGGCTGTAACTGTCATAGATAGTAATTTCCTTGATGGATCTGATCAAAGAAAATTGAAAATCTTCTGAAAAGTATTCACCATCATAGTTGCCATTAAGAACATTTGTGATTCATGGGAACAGGTTAAAATATCAACATCAATCAGAGTTTGGAAAAAGTTCATTCCAGACCTCATGGATGACTTGGAGGTGTTCAAGACTTCAGTGGAGGAAGTAACTGCAGATGTGGTGGATATAGTAAGAGAGCTAGAGGAAGGGGAGAAGATGGCGCTGTAGGACCAACTCAGGATTGCAGCTCCCAATGAAAATGCAGAGGGTGAGTGGACGCCGCATTTCCAGATGAATCTTTATTGCCCACAGACCAGGAGATTCCCAGGTGTAGGAGCCCGATGGGCCACTGGTGCGGCTGTTTGGGCCGACATGGCTGTTTGGGCTGGGGATGCAGCGCAGCGGCATTCTGTACAAAATACACTGGTTTGGCTGCCCTGTTAAACTGGCAATTGGAGATTTCAGAAGGCAGATTAGCACATTCATCTGATTAAATGGGACTTAAACAGAAAGCCAGGCCAGGAGATTCCCAGGCAGCAACGTTGTTCCAGCCGGTGCAGTGGGTCACTGCACAGGAAATCACACAGATCCTGGCACCCTTTCAGCAGGCGACTGGAACACCTGGGAGAGAGTCAACCATTCAACTTAAAAAAAAAAGGGGGGGCTCTGAGGAACAAAGGCAGGTGATTGGGCTCGTCGGGTCCCACCCCCACAAAAACAAACAAAACAGAAATTGGAAATGCTTGGGGTTGAGAGTTACAGGGCAAGCACAGCTAAACCCAGGATGGGGCAGCTCGGTGGGGGAGGGGCATCCACCATTACCAAGGCACTCGACCCCTACGGAAGTACTCTGCCATTGCTGACGCAGCCCACCATGGCCGAGGCAACCTGCCATAACAGGAGAGTCCGCTACAACAGAGGTGGGCCACCATCACCACAGCAGCTCTAACCAAACCCATATAAACAGGACTACAGGGAATTGCACATGGCAGCACGGCAGAGCACAAGACAGCAGGGCAGAGCCCACGGCAGCAAGGTGGAGCCCATGACAGCAGGGCAGAGCCCACGGCAACAGGGCAGAGCCCATGGCAACAAGGTGGAGCCCATGGCAACAGGGTGAAGCCCACAGCAGCTCAGCATAGCCACTACAGGGAGGCAGTGATTAGACTGCCTCCTTGCTGGGCAGGCCAGTGAAACGGATAGTCATAAATAAAGCCCTAACTCCCTGGGACAGAGCACCTGAGAAAAAAAAGGGGGCGTTATGAGTTCTGCTGCAGCAGACTTAAACATACCTGCCTAGCAGCCCTGAATAAACAATGGAGCTCACAGCTCAGCACTTGAGCTCCTATAAAGTACAGACTGTCTCCTCAAGCAGCTCCCTGACCCCCAAATATTCAAAGAGTCACCTCACAAAGGACTGATCAGACTGACATTTGGTGGGCATCATTCAGGGACAAATATAGCAGAAGAAGAATCTGTTAGCAACCCTCACGGTTCTGCAGCTGCTACAGGAGTTCCCCAGGCAAGCAGGGCCTGGAGTGGACCTCAGCAGTTCTACAGCAGAGGGGCCAGACTGTTAGAAGGAAAACTAAGAAACAGAAATACTTCATTGTCAACAGTCTGGATGGCCACTCAGAGACCCAATTAAAAATCAGCAACTATTCAGATGACAGGTGGATAAATCCACAAAGATAAGAAAAAAACAGCGCAAAAAGGAGGAAAACACCCAAAAACAGAAGACCTCACCTCCTACGAGGGACCACAACTCCTCACCAGCAAGGGAACAAAGCTGGATGGAGAATGAGTGTGATGAAATGACAGAATCAGACTTCAGAAGGTGGGTAATGAGAAAGGTCCATGAGCTAAAAGAACATGTTCTAACTCAATGCAAAGAAGCTAAGAACCTTGAAAAAAGATTTGAGGAAATGATAACAAGAATGGACAACTTAGAGAGGAATATGAGTGAACTGAAGGAGCTGAAAAACACAAAAGGAGAACTTCGTGAAGCATGCACAAGTTTCAACAGCCGAATTCAACAAGCAGAAGAAAGTATATCAGAAGTCGAAGATCAACTCAGTGAAATGAAATGAGAAGCCAAGATTAGAGAAAAAAGCACAAAAAGGAATGAAGAAAGTCCCCAAGAAATGTGGGACTATGTGAAGAGACCTAGTCTACGTTTGATAGGTGTACCTGAATGTGACGAAGAGAATGAATCCAAGCTGGAAAATACTCTTCAGGATATTATCCAAGAAAATTTCCCCAACCTAGCAAGGCAGGCCAATATTCAAGTCCAGGAAATACAGAGAATACCACAAAGATATTCTGCAAGAAGAGCAACCCCAAGGCACATAATGGTCAGATTCACCAGGGTTGAAATGAAGGAGAAAATGCTAAGGGCAGCCAGAGAGAAAGGTCGGGTCACTCACAAAGGGAAGTCCATTAGACTCACAGCAGATCTCTCGGCAGAAACCCTACAATCCAGAAGAGAGTAGGGGCCAATATTCAACATCCTTAAAGAAAATAACTTTCAACCCAGAATTTCATATGCAGCCAAATTGAGCTTCATAAGTGAAGGCAAATAAAATCCTTTGCGAACAAGCAAGTACTCAGAGATATGGTCACCACCAGGCCTGCTTTACAAGAGCTCCTGAAAGAGGCACTACACATAGAAAGAAACAACCAGTACCAGCCATTCCAAAAACATACCAAACGCTAAAGAGCATCAACAAAATGAAGAATCTGCATCAACTAATGGGCAAAACAGCCAGCTAGCATCAAAATGGCAGTGTCAAATTCACACATAACAATATTAACCCTAAATGTAAATGAGCTAAATGCACCAAACAAAAGACATAGACTGGCAAATTGAATAAAAAGCCAAAACCCATTGGTGTGCTGTATCCAGGAATCCCATCTCACATGCAAGGATGCACAAAGGCTCAAAATAAAGAGATGGAGGAAGATTTACCAAGCAAATGGAGAGCAAAAAAAAGCAGAAATTGCAATTCTCGTCTCTGATAAAATAGACTTTAAAGCAAAAAAGATCAAAAGAGACAAAAAAGGACATTACATAATGGTCCTAAATATATATGGACCCAATACAGGAGCACCCAGATATATAAGGCAAGTTCTTAATGACTTACAAAGAGACTTAGACTCCCACACAATAATAGTGGGAGACTTTAACAGTCCATTGTCAATAGTAGACAGATCAACCAGACAGAAAATTAACAAGGATATCCAGGACTTGAACTCAGACCTGAAAAAAGCAAACCTGATAGACATTTACAGAACTCTCTACCCCAAATCCACATAATATACATTCTTCTCAGCATCACATCACACCTACTCTAAAATTGACCACATAATTGGAAGTAAAGCACTCCTCAGCAAATGCAAAACAACTGAAATCATAACAAACAGTCTCTCAGACCATAGTGCAATCAAGTTAGAACTCAGAATTCAGAAACTAACTCAAAACCGCACAGCTTCATGGAAACTGAACAACTGGCTCTTTAATGTTGACTGGATAAACAATGAAATGAAGGCAGAAATAAAGAAGTTATTCAAAACCAACAAGAACAAAGACAAAACATACCAGAATCTCTGGGACACATTTAAAGCATTCTCTAGAGGAAAATATATAGCAATAAGTGTGGAAGTGAGAAGAGTGGAGAGATCCAAAATTGACACCCTATCATCAAAATTGAAAGAGCTGAAGGAGCATGATCAAAAAAACTCAAAACCTAGCAGAAGACAAGAAATAACTAAGATCAGAGTGGAACTGAAGGAGATAGAGACACAAAAAACCCTACAAAAAAAAATCAATAAATCCAAGAGCTGGTTTTTCAAGAAGATCAACAAAATAGACCACTAGCCAGACTGATAAAAAAGAAAAGAGAGAAGAACCAAAAAGATGCAATAAAAAATGATAAAGGGGAAATCACCACAGATTCCACAGAAATTCAAACCATCATCAGAGAATACTACAAACAACTCTATGCACATAAACTAGTAAACCTGGAAGAAGTGGATAAATTCCTGGACACTTGTGTCCTCCCAAGCCTAAACCAGGAGGAAGTCGAAACTATGAATAGACCAATAACAAGGTCTGAAGTTGAGGCAGCAATTAAGAGCCTACCACACAAAAAAAGCCCAGGTCCAGATGGGTTCACAGCCGAATTCTACTAGACACACAAAGAGGAACTGTTACCATTCCTTCTGAAACTATTTCAAATAATCCAAAAAGAGTGAATCCTTCCCAATTCATACTGAATATCATACTGAATGGGCAAAAACTGGAAGCATTCTCTTTGAAATCTGGCACTAGACAAGGATGCCCTCTCTCACCACTGCTATTCAGTATAGTACTGGAAGTTCTAGCCAGAGCAATCAGGCAAGAAAAAGAAATAAAGGGTATTCGAATAGGAAAGGAGGAAGCCAAATTGTCTCTATTTGCAGATGACATGGTAGTATATCTAGAAGACCCCATAGTCTCAGCCCCAAAACTCCTGAAACTGATAAGCAACTTCAGCAAAGTCTCAGGATATAAAATCAATGTGCAAAAATCACAAGCATTCCTATACACCAATAACAGACTTAAAGAGAGCCAAATCAAGAATGAACTGCCATTCACAATTGCTACAAAGAGAATAAAATACCTAGGAATACAACTCACAAGGAACGTAAGGGACCTCTTCAAGGAGAACTACAAACCACTACTCAACAAAATAAGAGAGGACACAAACAGATGGAGAAACATTCCATGTTCATGGTTAGAAAGAATCAATATCGTGAAAATGGCCATACTGCCCAAAGTAATTTACAGACTCAACATTATCCCCATCAAGCTACCATTGACTTTCTTTTCAGAACTGGAAAAAACCAACTTGATCTTTATATGGAACCAAAGAGAGCCCGCATAGCCAAGTCTATTCTAGGCAAACAGAACAGAGCAGGAGGCATCACACTACCAGACTTCAAACTATACTACAAGGCTACAGTAATCAAAACAGCATGGTACTGGTACCAAAACAGAGATATAGACCAATGGAACAGAACAGATGCATTGGAGGCAACACAACATATCTACAACCATACAATCTTTAATAAACATGACAAAAACAAGCAATGGGGAATGGACTCCCTGTTTAATAAATGATGTTGGGAAAACTGGCTAGGATGTGCAGAAAGCAGAAACTGGACCCCTTTCTGACACCTTACACAAAAATTAACTACAGATGGATTAAAGACTTAAACATAAGACCTAACACCATAAAAACCCTAGAAGAAAATCTAGGCAACACCATTCAGGACATAGGATTAGGCAAGGACTTCATGATCAAAACACCAAAAGCACTGGCAGCAAAAGCCAAAATAGACAAATGGAACCTAATCAAACTCCACAGCTTCTGCATGGCAAAAGATACAGTCACTAGAGTGAATCAGCAACCAACAGAATGGGAAAAAATTTTTGCAGTTTACCCTCTGACAAAGGGCTGATATCCAGAATTTACAAAGAACTCAAACAGATTTACAAGAAAAAAACAAACAAGCCCCTCCAAAAATGGGCAAAGGATATGAACACTTTACAAAAGAAGACATACATGAGGCCAAGAAATATGAAAAAAATGCTCATCATCACTGGTCATCAGAGAAATGCAAATCAAAACTACATTGAGATACCATCTCATGCCAGTTAGAATGGCAATCATTAAAAAATCTGGAGACAACAGATGCTGGAGAGGATGTGGAGAAATAGGAACACTTTTACACTGCTGGTGGGAGTGTAAATTAGTTCAACCATTGTGGAAGACAGTGTGGTGATTTCTCAAGGACCTAGAAATAGAAATTCCATTTGACCCAGCAATCCCATTACTGGGTATATACCCAAAGGACTATAAATCGTTCTACTGTAAGGACACATGTGCACAAATGTTCACTGCAGCACTGTTTACAATTACAAACACCTGGAACCAACCCAAATGCCCATCAATGATAGACTGGTCTGGGAAAATGTGGCACATATACACCATGGAGTATTATGCAGCAATCAAAAACAATGAGTTCCTGTCCTTTGTAGGGACATGGATGAATCTGGAGAACACCATTCTCAGCAAACTGACACAAGAACAGAAAATGAAATACCACATATTCTCACTCATAGGCCAGTGATGAACAATGAGAACACATGGACACAGGGATGGGAGCACTACACACTGGGGTCTATTGGGGGGAATAGGGGAGGGACAGTGGGGAGGGGGGAGCTGGGGAGGGATAGCATGGGGAGAAATGCCAGGTGTGGGTGAAGGGGAGGAAGGCAGCAAAACACACTGCCATGTGTGTACCTATGCAACTATCTTGCATGTTCTGCACATGTACCCCAAGACCTAAAATGCAATAAAAAGAAAGAAAGAAAGAAAAAGAAAATAGTTTTCATTGTTCTTCAAAACTATAATTTCCATTTTCGAGCTCAGGAGCCAAATGTTCAGCTATAAACTGATGCAAAAAATTAAAAGCCAAAATTCAGGGACATTTGATCTCTATAAGCCCAAAAGTTCAGTTTCTGTTTTATATTCTCAATAATTAATAGCAGTATACCAGTGTTAAGATCTGAAGCTCTGAAATAAAACCAACCAGAATTTAATTCCCAGTCCTACCTTTATTAGAAATAGTTACCATTTGGCAAATTACTCAATATCCTCAAGCCTGGTATTTTATAAGTAGGGTAGGGTTAACGGTCCCTGCCTCACCCGCTGTTGAGAGTGTGAAATTAGATAATATGCCACAGGTGAAGTACTCAACAGGATTGCAGACACTAGGTGAGCACTCAGCAAAGGTTGCTTGTAACGCATACAATTTTTCCTATGTTTTTTTCTAGTTTTCATTCATTTTCTTGAGCAATTCTATAATCCCACTATGCATGAATAAAGGGGAGGTTGAGTTTCTAGGTTCTCAATCATTATACAAGTCCCTTTGAGCACTGCCTAGCTAGGCTTATTCTCCCAATCACAACACAGTCTAACAATCTACCTAGATCAGGTAAGTTAGCATCCCTAGGATGCATTCATACATTTATCCATTCAACAAATATTTATTGAGCATTAACCAGGAAGAGATATTGCTGCATGAAATACATCAATAAAACAACATAAAAGTAAACAAGTATATAATTAAGGAAGATAATTTTTTGGATACTAACAAGGGTAATGAATAGAGTACTCTGAAAGAGCAAGATGAGGGATATCTGCTTTAGAAAGGGAAAAAAGCTGGTATGGGAGGTGACATTTGAAATGAGACTTATAAGGACACTAGGCCATTTTTAAAAATCGAAAGAAAGCATTCCACACAAAGGAACAGTAAGCACAAAGGCTCTAAGGCAAGAACAAAGTTGATACATTTAAAGGGAAAAAAATAGCACTGTGAGGACTTCCAGTTTCTGGCCACTCCATCCTAACAAATAAAATGCTGAACAAACTAAAAACTCAACAACTCTTAGCTCTGTCAGAGAATTGGGGTCACAGTGCAATCCACTACCTCCAAAACTGAAAAGACAGAGGGGCGAATACAGAAAATCACAACTTACCGGAGCAGAAATCTCCATGAGAACAAGTGCTGGCGTATGAGTACAGTCAAGAAAGGAGACCGGAAGTCTCGCTTTCGCAAATTTTCCCACCTGGAGCTCTACCACGTTCTCATTGGAAGCGTTACCAAAAATCCCCTTACACTTCCAGGGGGAGGGGAAGAGGGCCAGTTTTCAAATAAACCAGAGCATTCTGTTCTTCTTAATGAGTCTGCCCTCAGGTGAAACTATTTAACCAGAGCCGCATCTGCTAGATTTTATTAAGGTCTAACTGACCTGGGGAAATGCAAATCTCTAACTCCAGTTCCCTCTAGACTTCGGCATGGGAGAAGGGACATTCCCAACAACATTGCCCAACCTCCAGTCATCCTGTCCCATTTGTAAAACTTACAGTTTGGAGGGCCACAGGCTAACAAAAAACTGAGGCCTAATCCCAGAACTATAGAATGTTTCCCCAACTCCTCACACACCTTACCACTATGTTAAAAAGGTTCATTTGGCTGGGCACAGCGGCTCTAGCCTACACTCCCAGCAATTTGAGACGCCCAGGCGAGCAGATCAAGAGATCAGGAGATCAAGACCGTCCTAGCCAATATGGTGAAACACCGACTCCTCTAAAAATACAAAAATTAGCTGAATGTTGTGGCGTGCCTGTAATTCCAGCTACTCAGGAGGCTGCGGCAGGAGAATCACTTGAACTCGGGAGGCAGAGATTGCAGTGAGCCGAGATGGCACCACTGCACTCCAGCCTGGCAATAAACCATGACCCAATCTTAAAAAAAAAAAAAAAAAAAAAAAGACTCATTTATGGCAGTTCTTTTTATCCAGTCTATCAAGGAAAAAAGAAATCACAAGGTATACTAATAAAAGCAAAAAACACAGATTTTGAACAGAGAGCAAGTATCAGAACTAAGGGCTATAATTGATGGATAAAGTAGACAGCACGCACCAACAGATGGGCAATGTAAGCAGAGAGATGGAAATCAAAGAAACCAAAAAGAAATGCTAAAGCTCAAATGAAGAATATCTTTGATAGGCTCATTAGTAGACTCAACATAGCTTACAAAAGATTCTCTGAGCTTCAGGATATTTCAACAGAAACCTCAGACACTTAAAAAAAAAAAAAAGAAAAAAAAGAAAAAAAGACTGAAAACAAAAAATCTCTAGAATATCCAAGAACTGTGAGACAACGTAACAAGAATACCAGGAGAATAAAAGGAGAAAAGACAGAAGAAATATGTGAGGTAATAATGATGGAAAATTTCTCCAAATTAATGTCAGACACCATATCACAGATCCAGAAAGCTCAGAGAACACTGAGCAGGATAAATGCCAGAAAAAAATACAGCTAGTTATATTATATTCAAATTGAAGAATACTACAAACAAAGAAAATCTTAAATGAAGCCAGAGGAATAAACACCTTACCTGCAGAAAAGCAAAGATAAAAATTACATCTGACTTCTTCTCAGAAACCATACACATAAATAAAGTGGAGTGAAATGTTCAAAGTGCTGAGACAAAAAAAAAAACTAAAATTTTGTGTCCTGAAAAACTATACCCTTATAAAACAAAGGAGAAATACAGACTTTGTTGAACAAATAAAAATTGAGAAAATTTCTTGCCAGTAAACCCATTTTTCAAGAAATGTTAAAAGAAATTGTGTAGAGAGTAGGAAAATGATGTAGGTCAGAAACTTGGATATACCTAAAGGAGGGAAGAGCATCAAAGAAGGAATAAGTAAAGGCAAAATATAAACTTATTTTTCTTATTCTTAATTTATCTAACAGATAACAGTTTACTCAAAATACTAGTAGTACAGATTTTTTTTAATGAGGTAAAAACAGGATGTAGGACTGACTTGCAGCTCCAACTCAGACAGAGCAGTGTGTGGAAACTCACACTGGGAACTTTTGCTCCAAGAAGTACTACAGGAACACATCAGGAAAGCTGAGAAAATCTACAGACCCTGTGAAGGAGATGGATGGCCACTGCAGGCTCCATGGGATAAACAAGGAACTGTGAGTCTGCTTCCTTTCTAAATTGGGAGGCTTATAGTCTGTGGGGCAAGTTCTTAGCCCTTCTCACCAACTGCCTTGAAATAAACCCGCTGCTGCTGTGGGGTCACAGTGGGAGTGAGGCCAGCTTTTCAGGCTGTAGGTGGTGTGAAAGTTGGGTGAGACTACGGCTGTTGGTTTTCCCCTGATACCCTGGTAACTTGTGTGATACTACATAGGTAGCCATAATCACCCTGAAAACATAAATCCACTGGCCTGGGTTTTCTTGCCAATGCTTTTGGTGTTTTAGTCATTTAAGTCCTTGCCTGTGCCTATGTCCTGAATAGTTTTGACTAGGTTTTCTTCTAGGGTTTTTATGGTGTTAGATCTTATGTTTATGTCTTTAATCCATCTGGAGTTAATTTTAGTGTAAGGTGTTAGGAAGTGGTCCAGTTTCTGCTTTCTGCACATGGCTAGCCAGTTTTCCCAACACCATTTATTAAACAGGGAATCCCTTCCCCATTGCTTGTTTTTGTAAGATTTCTCAAAGATCAGATGGTTGTAGATGTGTGGCATTGGCTCCCAGGCCTCTGTTCTGATCCATTGGTCTATATCTCTGTTTTGGTACCAGTGCCATGCTGTTTTGATTACTGTAGCCTTGTAGTATAGTTTGAAGTCAGGTAGTGCAATACCTCCAGCTTTGTTCTTTTTGCTTAGAACTGACTTGGATATACAGGCTCTTTTTTGTTTCCATATGAAGTTCATGGTGGTTTTTTCCAGTTCTGTGAAGAAGGTCATTGGTACCTTGATGGGGATAGCATTGAATCTATAAATTACTTTCAGCAGTATGGCCATTTTCACGATATTGATTCTTCCTGAACATGAACATGGAATGTTTCTCCATCTGTTTGTGTCCTCTCTTACTTCCTTGAGCAATGATTTGCAGTTCTCCTTGAAGAGGTCCTTTACATTCTTTGTTAGTTGTATTCCTAGGTATTTTATTCTCTTTGTAGCAATTGTAAATGGAAGTTCATTCTTGATTAGGCTCTCTTTAAGTCTGTTACTGGTATATAGGAATGCCTGGGATTTTTGCATATTGATTTTGTATTCTGAGATTTTGCTGAAGTTGCTTATCAGTTTCAGGAGATTTTTGGTGGAGATGATGGGGTCCTCTAAATATTCAATTATCTCATCTGCAAATACAGACAATTTGACTTCCTCCTTTCCTAATTAAATACCTTTATTTCTTTTTCTTGCCTTATTATTCTGGCTAGAACTTCCAATACTATATTAAATAGGAGTGGTGAGAGAGGGCCAAAATAGACAAATGGGACCTAATTAAACTCCAGAGCTTCTGCACAGTAAAAGAAACAATCATTAGAGTGAATCAGCAAGCAACAGAATGGGGAAAAAAAATTTTGCAATCTACCTATCTGACAAAGGGCTAATATCCAGAATCTACAAAGAACTAAAACAGATTTACAAGAAAAAAACAAGCCCGATCAAAAGTGGGTAAAGGATATAAACACTTTACAAAAGAAGACATATATGAGGCCAAGAAACATATGAAAAAATGCTCATCATCACTGGTCATTAGAGAAATGCAAATCAAAAGTACATTGTGATATCATCTCACACCAGTTAGAATGGCAATCATTAAAAGATCTGGAGACAACAGATGCTGGAGAGGATGTGGAGAAATAGGAACACTTTTACACTGTTGGGAGTTTAAATTGTGGAAGACAGTGTGGTGATTACTCAAGAATCTAGAAATAGAAATTCCATTTGATCCAGAAATCCCATTACTGGGTATATATTCAAAGTATTATAAATCATTCTACTATAAGGACACATGCACACAAATGTTCACTGCAGCACTCTTTACAATAGCAAAGACTTGGAACCAACTCAAATGCCTATTGATGATAGAATGTGCAGGGAAACTGTGGCACATATACACCATGGAATACTATGTAGCCATAAAAAAATGATGAGTTTGTGTCCTTTGTAGGGACATGGATGAACCTGGAAGCCATAATTCTCAGCAAACTGATGCAAGAACAGAAAATCAAACACCTCATCTTCTCACTCATAGGCGGGTGTTGAACGGTGAGAACACATGGTCATAGGAAGAGAGCATCACACACTGGGGTCTGTAGGGGGAAACTAGGGGAGAGACAGCAGGGTGTGGGGAGTTGGGGAGGAATAACATGGGGAGAATTACCAGATGTAGGTGATGGGAAGGAAGGCAGCAAACTGCATTGCCATGTATGTACCTATGCAACAATCTTGCATGTTCTTCACATGTATCCCAAAACCTAAAATGCAATCAAATATATATTTTTAAAAAAATACAGAAATCAATAAATGTCATATATCATATTAACAGAATTAGAGACAAAACCATATGCTCATACAGAAATCAATAAATGTCATATATCATATCAACACAATGAAAGACAAAAACCATATGATCATCTCAATAGATACAAAAAAAGCATTTGCTAAAATTCAACATCCCTTCATAATGAAAACTCTCAATAAATTAGGCATAGAAAAAGCATACTTCAACAAATATAAAGGCCTTATATGACAAACACACAGTGTACATACTGAATGGAGAAAAACTGAAAACCCTTCTTCTAAAACGGAAACTCAACAAGGAGGACCACTTTCACCAATCTTATTCAACATCATACTGGAAGTACTATCCAGATTCAACAAGAGAAAGAAATCAACAGCATTCAAATTGGAAAAGAGAAAGTCAAATAGTCCTTCTGCAATTATATGATCTTATATCTAGTAAAACCTAACAACTCCACCAAAAGACTATTAGAACTAGTAAATAAATTCAGTAAAGTCACAATACAAAAATCAACATATGAATCAGAAGCATTTCTATACACCAATAAGGAAATAACCAAAAAAAAAATTAAAGAAAGCAATCTGATTTATAACAATTAACAAAGAAAAAAACCTGGGAATAAATTCGGCCAAGGAGGTAAAAATCTCTAGAAGAAAACTACAGAACATTGATAAAATATGTTGAAGGGGACCCAAATGCATAGACATTACATGTTCATGGATCAGAATAATTATTATTGTTAAAATGACCATACTTTCCATAGCAATCTATAAATTCAATGCAGTTCCTATCAAAATATCAATAATATTCTTCATAGAAATAAAACAATCCAAAAACTTCATATGCAACCACAAAAAAATCCTGAACAGCCAAACAATTCTGAACAAAATAAACAGACCTCGAGGCATCACATTACCTGAATTCAAAATATTCTACAAGGCTATTATAATTAAAATAGCTAAGTATTATTATACTAATAGCTATGTATCTATAAAAATAGATGCATATATCAATGGAATGGAAGAGAGAACTCAAACCCATGCATTTATACCCAACTAATTTTTGACAAAAACATAAAGAACATACATCGGGGAAAGAATACCTTCTTCAATAAAAGGTGTGTGGGAAAACTGAATATGTAGAAAAATGAAACTGGACTCCTAACTCTCACTATATTCAAAAGCAACTCAAAATAAATTAAAGTCATAGACATAAGACCAGAAACTACTAGAAGAAAATGTAAGGGAAACACTTCAGACATTAGTCTAGGCAAAGATTTTATAGCTAAGACTTCAAAAGCACAGGAAACAACAAAACCAAAAATAGAAAAAGTAGACTACATTAAAGTAAAAACTTTCTGCATAGCAAAGGAAACAATAAACAGTATGAGGAAACAGCTTGTATAATGAAAGAAAATAGTTGCAAACTATTCATCTCACAAAGGACTAATATCTAGACTATAAAGGGAACTCAAACAACTCAATAGCAAACAATAATCTTATTGAAAAGTAAGCGAAGTATCTGAATAGATGTTTCTCAAAAGACTACATAAAAATGGCCAACAGGCATATGAAAAAATGCTCAGAGAAATAAAAACCAAAACCATAGTGAGATATTATCTCACACCAGTTAGAATGGCTATTATCAAAAAGACAATAATTAACAAATGTTGTTAAGGATATAGAGAAAAGGAACTTTTTTTTATTGTTGGTGGGAAGGTAAATTAGCACAGCCATCATGTAAAACATTATGAAGGTTTCTCAAGAAACTAAAAGTCGACTACCATACTATCCAGCAATCCCAATACTGGATATTTATCCAAAGAAAATAAAATATGTATATTGAAAGGATATCTGCACCCTCATGTTTATTGCAGCACTATTCACAATAATCAAGATTTGGGGTCAACCTAAGTGTTCATCAGTGAATAAATTGATAAAGAAAATATAGCATCTATCTATCTATCTATCTATCTATCTATCTATCTATCTATCTATCTATCTGTCTGTCTGTCTGTCTCTCCCTCCAATGGAATACTATTTAGCCATAAAAAGAATGAAATCCTGTTATTTGCAGCAACAAGAATGGAACTGGAAGTCATTATGTTAAATGAAATAAGATAGACACAGAAAGGTAAATATTACATGTTCTTACTCATATGTGGGAGGTGAAAACGTTGATCTTGTAATGGTAGAGTAGAATGCTAGTTACTACAGGATGAGAAATGTGTGGTTGGGGATAATGAAGACAGAGATCAGTTAGTGGGTATAAACACACAGTTAGATACAAGAAATAAGTTTTAATGTTCGATAGCACAGTAGGGTGACTATAGCTGATAATAACTTACTGTATATTCCAAAATAGCTAAAAGATTTTACATGTTCCCAACACAAAAAAAAAATGATTGATGTCTGAGGTGATATATAACCTATATACCCTGAATTCAATCATTATATAATATATATAGATTTTGAAATATCAAATGTACTCTATAAATATATACAATTATTATGTAGCACCTTTAAAAATTAAATTGAAAGGCAAAAAAGAAAGCAGAGGTAGCTGCACATTTGACCTTTGAAAAACAAGGGTTTGAACTGAATAAGTCCACTTATACATGAATTTTTAAAATAAAAGTTATACTCATTATGATGGACTGTCCTGGTTTCTATTCCAACTCCTCCACCTCTGTCACATTGGGACAGCAAAACCAACACCTCTTCTTCCTATTCCTCAGACTACTCAACATGAAGACAAGGATAAAGACCTTTATGATAATCCACTTCCACTTAATGAATAATACATATATTTTCTCTTCCTTCTGAGTTTCTTAATATTTTCTTTTCTGTAGCTTCCTTTATTGTAAGAATGCAGAATATAACGCATATAACACACAAAATATGTGTTAATCAACTGTTATATGTTGTTGGTCAAGATTCCGGTAAAAAGTAGTCTAATCAATATGCAGGAAACTGAAACTGGACCCCTTTTTTACGCCTTATACTAAAATTAACTCAAGATGAATTTAAGACTTAAATGCAAAACCCAAAACCATAAAAACCCTAGAGAAAAACCTAGGCAATACCACTCAGGACATAGGCATGGGCAGACTTCATGAGGAAAATGCCAAAAGTAATTACAACGAAACTGAAATTGACAAAGGGGATCTAATTAAAGTGGAGAGCTTCTGCATACCAAAATAAACTATCATCAGAGTGAACAGGCAACTTACAGAATGGGAGAAAATTTTTGCAATCTATCCATCTGACAAAGGTCTAATATCCAGAAGCTACAGGACCATAAACAAATTTATGAGAAAGAAACAAACAACCCCATCAAAAAGTGGATATGAACAGACACTTCTCAAAAGAAGATATTTATGTGGCCAACAAACATATGAAAAAAAGCTCAACATCACTGATCATTGGAAAAATGCAAATCAAAACCACAGTGACATACCATCTCATGCCAGTCAGAATGGTGATTATTAAAAAAGTCAAGAAACAATAGATGCTGGTGAGGCTGTGGAGAAATAGAAATGCTTTTACACTGTTCATGGAAATGTAAATTAGTTCAATCATTGTGGAAGACAGTGTGGCAATTCCTCAAGGATCTAGAACCAGAAATACTGCTTGACCCAGCAATTCCATTACTGCATATATATCCCAAATAATATAAATAATTCTTCTATAAAGACACATGTGCACAGATATGTTTATTGCAGCACTACTTTTTTTTTTTTTTTTGCAGAAAAGACATGGAATCAACACAAATGCCATCAATGATACACTGGATAAAGAAAATGTGGTACATATACACCATGGAATACTATGCAGCAATAATAAGAAATGAGATCTTGTCCTTTGCAGGGACATGGATAAAGCTGGAAGTCATTATCCTCAGCAAACTAACACAGGAACAGAAAACCAAATACCTCATGTTCTCACTTATAAGTGGGAGTTGAACAATGAGAACACATGGACACAGAGAGGGGAACATCACACATGGGGGCCAGTCAAGGGGTAAGAAGTGAGGGGAGGCAGAGCATAGGAGAAATGACTAATGCATGTGAGGCTTAAAACCTAGATGACCGGTTAATAAGTGCAGCAAATCACCATGGCACATGTATACCTATGTAACAAACCTGCACTTTCTTCACTTGTATCCCAGAACTTAATTTTTTTAAAGTTGGCTATTAATTGTTAAGTTATAAAGGAGTAAAAAGTTTTACAAATATTTTCAATTGTGTCAGAGGTCAGTGCCCCTAACCTCCATGTCATTCAAGGGGCAACTGTGTTAATTTCAGAAAGAGCAGACTTCACAGCAAGGCAAGTTAGAAGGAATAAAGAGGATTATTATATAATTATAAAGGAGTCAATTATCCAAGAAGACATGTAATCCTTAACATGTATCTACCCCTAACAAAAAAGCATTAAAATGGCCCAAAGACCTTAACAGACACCTCACCAAAGAAGATATACTGATTGCAAATACACATATAAAGAGATGCTCAACATTTTATATCATCAAGAAAATGCAAATTAAAATAATGAGATACCACAGCATATCCATAAGAATGGCCAGAATCCAAAGCACTGACAACACCATATGCTAGTGAGGATGTGGAGCAACAGAAACTCTACTTCATTGATGATGGGACTGAGAAATAGTATAGCCACTTTGGAAAACAGTTCGGCAGTTTCTTACAAAACTAAACATACCGTTTTCACCTCCATTGGGAGCATAATTATAGTTTATTATAGAAAGTATAATTCAGCAAATGCACACCTTGTTATTTACCCAATGGAGTTGAAAGCTTATGTCCACACATAATATGCACATAAATGTTTACAGAAGCTTTACTCATAATTACCGAATTTTAGAATCAATCAAGATGTTCTTCAGAGGTAAATGGATAACTAAACTGGGTACATGCAGACAATGAAATATTATGCAGTGCTAAAAGAAATGAACTGTCAAGTCATAAAAAGACAAGAAGGAAAATTAAATGCATAGTACTAAATGAAATAAGGCAATCTGAAAAGTCTACATACTGTATGATATCAACTATATGTTATTCTGAATAAGTCAAAACTATGGATGTGGAGACAGTAAAAAGATCAGTGGTAGGCTGGGCATGGTGACTCACACCTCTAATCCCAGCACTTTGGGAGACCGAGGCAGGCGGATCACGAGGTCCGGAGATCAAGACCATTCTGGCTAACATGGTGAAATGCCAGCTCTACTAAAAATACAGAAAACTAGCCAGGTGTGGTGGTATATACCTATAGTCACAGCTACTTGGGAGGCTGAGGCAGGAGAATCACTTGAATCCGGGAGGCAGAGATTTCAGTGAGCTGAGATAGCACCACTGCACTCCAGCCTGGGTGACAGAGCAAGACTCCATCTCAAAAAGCAAAACAAAAAAAACAGTGGTTGTCAGAGATTGGGGAAGGGGAGGGATAAAGACAACATTTTTAGGGCAGTAAAAGTACTCTGTATGATAATACCATGGTATAAACTGTGGTGATTGGGTCATAATGATATATTAATGTGGATTCACCAGTAGTAATAAATGTACCTGTGATGGGGGTTATTGATAATGTGGGAGATTATGCATGCATGGGGGAAGAAGGTATATGGGAAATCTCTATATCATCCATTCAATTTTGCTGTGAACCTAAAACTACTCTAAAAATATATATATTTTGAAAGTATCATTGTGAGCCAAAATAATCATGGTTAGGGATGAGATTAAAACATTAAGTAGAATTCATATTATGCAGGTACGTGTAGAATATGTTAAAAAATATATTTTTCCTAAATGTAGTTGGAAGTCTTTAGAAAGATTTATTTGTAAACTACTTGGATGTTCTAGTGTTCTATATTGCTATAATTTCTGTGACTTTTTTTTCTAGGTCTCAGGGAATTTCAAGTCCCTTGCTACATTTTCTTACCACTTTTATAGTGATTTAGTACTTATCATTAGCCATAGCATTGGTTAGACTAAAAAGTTTTCCTTGCACAATTATGATTGAAATAAAATTGAGGAGAAAGATAACTTCCGAGTAGAAATTGGAAGGTATAAAAGAAACCTATGAGTTACCTCAACAGATGTCTCTCTTTTTCTCTCTCTCTTTCTCTCTCTCTCTCTCTCTCTGTGTGTGTGTGTATGTGTGTGTGTGTGTGTGTTTTTCTCTCTCCCCCTATACCCTTCTCTATCTCATTTCTATATCTCCATAAATAAAAAGTTAATAAAGTAGAAAATATGCAAAAACAATTTTTCACAATACTTATACTTCAAAAAAAATTATCCCATGTAATTTTACTTACCCCAAGTAAACTTAATAAGTACTTTTAGAGCTCTCCACTTTAAATACACAAAATACACATTCTCCACTTTAAATACACAAAATATTGATCAGCCATTATTAATGCCCATTCATAGAATAAAGCAATATTCCTGTTCTCTCTCCCTCTTTTTCTTCCTGTCTTTTCCTCTCCTTCTTTCCTTTAAAAAAAAAAAAAAACTATTCAGGTCAAAGGGACTTAAAGCCCAGGGTTGGGAAAATTGGGAAAAAAAAAATTATCCCATGTAAAATGATTATATTCCCATTCGGAATAACTACAAAGCATTAAAATATCTTGAAACTTTACAAATTTGTTTCTTTAACTGAGAACACTCACTTGACCTCTAGAACCAAATTTCCATCTCTCTTTTGCACATCTCTAAATATTATGTCTCACCCTCAGACTTCTCAAACTCTATATGCCAAAAACTGTTTTTTCCACCAAACTTAGTTTTTCTCTTGTCCCATTTGATGAAACAAATTCTGAGTTACCCCCAATATTTTCACATAAAATTAAGGAGGAAGAGTCAGTGAAAATCATGGAGAAAGAAGGGACAGTGAAAGAGGCAGAGAAGCAAGAGAAAGCAGTGTAATCACAACATCCTGCTGAGCTCTACAGGGAGGAACACTTACATAGTCATGTTCCTGGAAGGCTTACTTTTTTCAACATTCAAAATCAGCTTCTAGAATGTTTGACTATAGTTACAAAACAATATAGAGCTTATATTTTCAAGTCTACTGCAGGTGGATAGTGGAAGATGACCCGGAAAGGGAGAAAAGACTGAAGATGCTAAAAGCTGTATTTATAACGTGGGAAGAAATGAAACAGCAGTGAGTTAGAAAAAGCAAACTATTTGAAGTATGGTTGTAATGAGAAGAACCTGACCAAGAAAAATTCAAAGCCCATCCAGTGGGGAGTAGAACATAGAAAGAGGAGAAATAAAACAGGGGCCTGTTCTTTCTCATTTTAAATCCTTCCACACTTTGATTTTAAAAAATATGTACAGTATTTACTTTGACGTAAGTAAAAATTGTCATTTAAACAGTGATTCCAAAGCCTTGGTCAGAGGTGTATGGTGGGGAGAATATAAAATTAAATTAAATTTACAAGGCCGAATAGTCTGACCCAGAAATTCCCTAAAGAAATATTCAGAAATGAGGACAAAGATTTATGTACAAGGATATTTGCTATAATATTAATCATAAGAGTAAAATGTTGGAAACTACCCACATAATAAATACGTGGAAATGATTTAAATAAATCATAATTTATAGACTGTTAACCAGCAACTAAATCATTTTTGACATGATTTGAGATCTCTTATAATATTCATATCACATTATTGTGCTAAGTAAAAATGAAGGATTAACAAACTACGTGTGTGTTGCGCATACACACAAAATTTAGATACCCAGCAAACATATGGTCCAAGGACAAGAACATTTCCAGACAAAACTGAATGGATGTTTTCTATGAACAAATCCTCCTTAAAAAAAAAAAAAAAACGTTTAAAATTGTACTTCTAAAAGGAAGAAAATAACTGTTACAGAATGTAGGTCAAAGATGAAAAAGCAATGATAAACAAGTGAAAAACATGGAAAAATCTAAATGATATTCATACTGGACTTTGAAATATATATAATTAAAATCCTAGGGGTAAAAGTAAATATAATTCAGAAGAGTTCTAAATTCTTTAGAGAAGAAGGCAAAAATATTTAGACATTTTAACACGTATGTACTAAAATTTCTAAGCTAACTGCTGAAAGAATATAGAGCTTATAGTTCCCAAAGTAGTACAGAAGCAAAAATGGATGAGGAAGAAAGAACAATTTAACTGGAAAAAGGCAAGGAAGAACTTGCTGCCCATTATAAGAATTAGACACACCTTGGTTATGAAAATAAAATGCTGCCACCTGTCCTCTGCTATTCCAGGATCCTATCACCCCCCACTTGTTCCTAAAGCGCCCTCTAATAGAATAGCATCTCCTGCCATCTGAATGTCTCCTAAGCCTTTCAGCTATCTGTTTACCCGCTTCTCACCTTGGAAAATGGAGTAACCATTGGAGCCTCCCAGTGAACAATGTCAGCTGGCCTAACTGAAAGCACGCTCATCGCCTTGAGCCTTTTTTGATTGCTTTCTCCACAATTATTCGTGACAGTTTTGTCATCTCCATTTCATTTATGAGAACTGGCTCTTCTTCAAAATACTCAAGAGCCATCTCAGCAACATATTAAAGCAATAAACCTAGGCCCAGGCCAGAGTGTTGAATCCTATCACAGAAGAAAGCTCTTGTATTGTCACTCTCTCTTAGCCAGGTTTATATTTTGCTGCCATCCAGCATTCTCAGGGTTAACTCCTCCTTCTTGCTAGTTTATATTAACCATGTACTATAGGATTTGGGGAGTGTATAATCTCTCTCCCTTAGCAGTCCCAGCACTTCCCTAGTTAGCTTATGCTAAGACGTAATATGATCTATAGTCTGGTGGCCAGAGGGGAAGTGAGGTTAGTTTCTGAAAAAGTGAGAAGAGGAATTGTCTTACAAGATATTGGCCTCATTTGAGGAATTTACATAGTCTTCAATCAAGGAGGGATCCTGTATCTTTCACAGGAGTGTGTGGGCTATTTCTGAAGGTCCAAAGATTCAGGGAATTTGGAGATTCCCAGGTTTCAAGTGCTTCTATTCAGACATCCTAAGTGTCAGGTCCCACTTCGTCCTTATTAGGATGCTGATTTTGGCCTAAGAGCTTTCTCTGAAGTTCTGTCACTTTACAAATTTATACCTTTTGGAAGAAAATATAAATTATCTCTGTCATTTTGGAGTAGCATGGATTCTTAAATAACACAAAAATACCCAGTTCACCATTTATTCATCGCTGCTTTATAGCAGACACACTTAACAGCAATAAGTTAAGCATAGACCTGAAAATGAGCCTGTGATCTAAGAAAAATATGTGTTCAGACCTGAAGTTAAGGAATCCGGGAGTGGACAATCCAGAGATTCATTCCTTACTTATAAGAAACATCTGAACTTTCAGCCCATCCTGTGAAATGCAGGCTGTAGAAGGAATCAAGGCTCATTGTTTTGGATTAAATGAAGGTTGCCAGGTGGAGGTTGCCAGGGGGCTGGTGCTATGTGAAAATGCTGTGTAAATTGTATACTCTTAACAAGTGGTTCAGTTCTCCTGTCCAGCACACTTCCATGGGACTGCCCAGGAAGTAAGTGGTCCCAAATAAACCCCATGTTTCATTTGCTGGTTCTAGGTCTCTTTTTTGTTCTTTTAAACCTGGTGCCATCCCTACTGAGGTTAATAGGAGTCTAGCATAACAACTGCTTAGCAACAACAGCAAAGAAAAAAACTAGGAAAGTTATCACACTGACAGTGCAGTGTGTTGAACACTAGCCTCCAAAAAGATACGATCCGTTCTAATACATCAAACCTGCAAAGGTGACCTTATTTGGAAAAAGGGTCTCTGCAGTTGTAATTAAGTTATGAATCTCAAGATGAGAATATCCTGGATTTAGCATGGGTCCTAAATCCAATGACTGGTGTCTATGTAAGAAGAGAAAGGGAGGTTAGAGACACAAAGAAACACAGAGAAGGTCACATGAAGAGGGAGGCAGAAACTGGAGCAATGCTGCACAGACCAGAAAATATCTGAGGCCACCAGAATCCAGAATAGAGATGTCAACCTAAAAAAAAAATCAGAGAAAAATATCTCCTAATATGATGAGTTTATTCAGAAGTAAGCAAAAAGGATTATAATTCAGGAGGTACAGCTGTGGCAAGCCATAGGCACATCTGAAAAGCGGAGGGCAAAAAAACCTTTTATTGGCAAAAAGATGTTCATGAAAGGTGCTTGGAAATAGAGTTCATTGGTCCTACAGGGTCAAACCTATAGTTGGCATTAGTGCATTGGTGGAGATGCTATTACTGGGCAAGTATTCTTTCCAGAGCATCTTAGCTAAACTGCTGCAGTCCTTAAAAAATAATTTCTTGAGAGGTTATTTTAGAAAGTCCTTGAGAAAGTCCTTACCCTAGACATACAAGCATGAGCTCTCCTCCTTCATGCTTCCCCAGCTCCAATTTGTTTGGGTTTGACAAAATTGATTTTATCCTGGTATTTGCAACTTTTACAGAGTAATGAAGCGAACTCTCCCCCAGAGCCTCCAGAGAGAACCAACGCAGCCAACACCTTGATTTCAGATTTTTAGATACCTGAACTATGAGAACATGAATAAATTAAGCCACTTCGTTTGTGGTAATTCATTACCCAAACCCTAGGAAACTAATACAGACAGTATTTTAAATAAGCCACTATTGACTGGATTTCTTTTTTATTCATGTGAATCTGTATATGAGTATAAAGTACATTATATGTGAATTAAAGATAAAGATAAACAGGATTTGTGGGTCAAGGACCATAAAAATAAAGGACAGAAACGGTTATTGTTAAAAGCTAAAACCTAGAAGATAAAAAGTAAAAGGTAAAATGGAATCAAGGATCACAAAATGTGATTTTTGATAAAAACAACACTAAAATTTAAAAGGCTGGATAAATGTTTGTGATAAAATGCATACAAAATGATTTATAATTAGATGAATAGTTGAGAACATATTAGAAAGGGGAGGGGAAGGTATAGAAACCGCAATGAAGCATTCACACACAGGCCTCCTCCCCGTTCATTGTGCTATATCATACCATTGTGTTTTTGCTGTTACTACCATGAGAAATATCCTTCTATTTTCTGTACCTGTCTAATGTCTCTATATCGTTCAAAACTCATATCAGGTAACACTTCCTTCAGAAGGCAACACACACACACACACAGACACCCTGTGTGCCCAAGCTAGGTTAAATAATTCCCTGTGACCCAGCTGAGCCCTGCATGTACCTCGAATCAATATTTCAGTCTCTTGCCATTCATTCTGCATGCACTTACTTTGCATTCTTTGCTGAACAGAAAGAGTCATAATCTTTTTCCCTTAGAGAAAAATAATAAAAGAAAAAACGTTATCAAATTCTGGAGGATTTTTGGACTAATCTATTCGGCATGTGTTTCCTGGGTTATTCAGCCTGTTTCAGGCTCTGTGCTAGGATCTGTGACGACAAACATCAATAAAACTCAGTGTCTTTCCTCAAAGAATTGATAATTATGTTGGGGGGTTAGCTTAATAAGCAAAAATTACACCAGAGTGGCCCCAAATAATGTGAGTTTTACACATTTCAGTTAGCTCATCTTAATGTCATATCCACACTTTAAATATTTCTACACTGGAAATACTTTCATTTTCTGTTTTCAAAGCTACCTACCCAAGTGGAATTTTGAGTTTCCTTCAGTTACAATCTTATAACACAGTAACAGAAACAGCAGTCTCTTTGAGCCGTCCTTGGGTAAAGGGTAGCTTGGTGTAATGCAAAACACTTAGTTGCCAGGTACCTTATTTCACCCTGCACTATTAGGCTGACCTGATTTGCTGAAGTTGCTAAGGGCAACTAGTTTGTAAATTCTTGTTAACAATTTTAAAATACCTTTGCCTCTGTGCACAGGTATACGTGGCAAACTCCATAGTTTATCTACATACATAAATTCTGTTTTATGAGATGTGTCTTGGACTTGTTTTGTGACTAAAAAATCAATAATATAAATTTCAAAAAAATAGTTCTTCAAGAAAAATAAAACTCTTCTTCCCCTCAGATTGAAAAAAAGCTTACCAAAAGACTGGAATTGATGAATGGAGCTATCACATCAGTGCTCACCAACCTGCTTTACATTGTCTTTGGTAGTTTCATTTTTTTGCATAACAAAAAATACTCCTTCTTCCCATGATGGCTTTAATAGAAGAACTATATATTTTTAACAGGAATTTACTTAGGATGATTATTGGAAAGGTATACAGAACTTTTTTTCAAGGTACATTGGTACACCACAACCTCTTCATGCTTTAGGTGATTGGCATCTATCAACATTCATTCTTTTTTGGAAAGAGAATTGAGAATAAGATGCATATCCTGGGACTGAGGAGTCGAAAGGAGTAGTCCAGATTCTGTGTCTGAGTGGTTTAATTTAGACAAATTGCTCAACCTATCTGTCCCAATTCAAAGCTGGATCTTCCACTTTAAGTGCAATAAAGATCACATGGGGTTACATATACAAAACTGTAAATCAAATATCAATTCACAAATATAAGAGGCAATAGCCACAGCTGTCATCTGAGTTAAATGGTAAAAAAGAAACACAGTCCAATTCCCTACTTCCCTAGGTGGAGCAAACTTTACCCACTGGCATAATAAGATATGACTTCAGGACCTCAAAAAAGTGCTATTATTTCCAAAATATTATGAATAAATTTCTGCTTATTAATGACATAAAGTCCTTCACTTGAAGGCAAGGAGAAAGGAAGAGAGAAAGAACATTAAAGCAGAAAGGGAAGGGAAGGGAAGAGAAGGAGTAGGGAAAGGGATATAGGGAAGGGGTAGAGAAAGGGAAGGTGTAACGAAAGGGAAGGTATAGGGAAGGTGTAAGGAAAGAGAAGGTGTAGGGAAATGGAAAGGGAAGGGGAAGAGAAGGGAAGGGAAGGGAAGGGGTAGAGAAAGGCAAAGGCAAAGGCAAAAGGCAAATGCAAAAAGCAGGGCAGGGCCCAGGTGAGAAAGGGAAGGGGAGGGGAGGGGAGGGGAGGGGAGGGGAGGGGTAGAGAAAGGGAAGGGAAGGGAAGAGAAAGAGAAAGAAAAGGTGCAGGGAAAGGGAAGGAAGGAGAAAGCTTTTATTCTGTAATTAGAAATAAGATCAAAACAATAATGTGAAAATACTTTTGATAATAAAGCTGAATCCAGAACACCCTAGAATAAACCAGGTAAATATATTTAATTTAAATACAAGAAGGAATGAACTAATAATAACTTAAATAAATCAAGAAAAAAAATTGCTCAAACCAAGTAAAAGTTCAGTTGTACAACAGTAAGAAGTTATTGATTATAAAAATAATATATTATGCTACAGCAATGATGAAAATCCATCTCATAGTTTGAGGACAAGGTAGAAGTAAATTTAGGCTAAGGCAAATCTGACAAGGTGGGAAGATGTAAGAAAAAAGAGCCAGTATCATTCATATGTGCCGGCATCATTCACAACTTGAAGGAGAATTATCACAGCATTTTATAGATGGAAAAAATAAGGTGTAAAAACTACCATAACTTGTAAAAACTGTTGTCATTATTTCTTTGAAATACCAGCTGTCATGCTGGTAATATTTCCTATGCCTGTATGTTTTTGATTCATTGATTGGAGATGTTAATCTTAAATTTAATGTTTTGAGAGCTGGGTTAATATTTAAGCCAATCAAAAGTGACTATACAATTCTATTGTCTGGGTCATGGGAGTAAGTGAAATCAATAATTTTTCCCTGAATTAACTTTGGGGACAATGAACCACTCCTTGCTTCTAGAAAGAAAGAGGAGGAAAAGGCTATATTAAAATAGTCTCAGACTCCAGGGATGTGGTGTTGTGTTCCAACAACTGAGAATTGTTCTGGATGGTACCCTAAACCTAAGCTCACTCCCCAGGTACCCACCTGATGTCAAACACAGCTTTGCTTCAGAACAAGCAAATACAAAAACACTGTGCTCTAAAAGTCTTATTATGAGCTTAGGGAATTCAAAATGTTCACATATGGAGGATGAGAGTGAATAAAGACTATAAATAGCCTCATATCAGAATGAAATAGCTTTGATGTAAAACAGGTTTGCCACACACTTAAGAAAATCATTTCAGCTTTTTTATTTGAATTGTGAACGTGTTCCATTTTTCCTTAGGCCTAAACCAAAGAAAGTGATCTAGTGGAAAGTTATGACCTCCAGGAGACCAATATTAGAATATAAGACTTCCTGAATGGGACTAATTACTAGAGAAAGGGGCCTCTGGTGAGTTAGTTGTGTCTGGTCTCTCAGGAAGTAGCCTGTGCCACCCAGAACTTCTAGTCAGGCTCTCCCTTCTTTTCTCTTTAGTCAGATCATTTAATTATAACCTGGCACCAATAACCCCCTCTGAACAACACAGTACAGTTCAGTGAAAATAACTGTTAATGAACAGCATGGAAAGCATGATCACATTGATGTGTAGAACTATTTGATAATGAAATGCATCAAAAACTCTTTCACAGAGTTGTAAACTAAATTAGCTGTATTAGTTATCTATTGCTATATAATACTGTACTTTGAAATTCAGTAGCTTAAAATGACAAACAATTATTATGTTACAGTGTCTATGGGTCAGGAATATGTGTGTGAGTGTTGCTCAGCTGGGTACCTCTTGAGTTCTCTCACCAGTTTATAGTCAAGCTAGCTGTCAGCTGCAGTTGAAGCCTTTTCTGAAGATCTGAGGCAGGTTGGCTGTGGGGGTGAGGTATCTACTTCCAAGTTCACTTCTGTGGGTATTGAAAGGCCTCGGTCCCCTCACCACTTAGAACATTCCACAGAGTTGCCTCACAACACAGCCCCTGGCTTCCCTTAGAACTAGTGACCCGAGAGTGAGAAAGAGCAGACCTCCAGTGGAAACCATTGTTTTTTTTTTGAAACTTAAACACTTTGAGGCAACATATCATTACCTTTGCCATTTTGTTTATTAAATGTATGTCAATATATCCCACCTCACTCAAAAATGTAGAGATTATTTAAGGGTGGGAATATTAGGAGCTGGGGATCATTTGAAAGTCATCTTAGAGATGGACAGAGAATTCTGGAACTCCGTAAACAGACACAGTCTTTGTTTAAGAGACATTACTCTCTGTTTTTTTAAAAACAATACCTATTATATACCACTTCCTAATGGTTAAATAATGTAATTCCTTCATATTTCTTCACGTAGAATGAGGACAATTATACTGTGATGAGACTATTCTCTAGATAATTTGCAATTTTCTCCCATTTGTTTTGTTTCTGATATGAAACCAGTCAATTTTCTATTTGATACAACTGAGGAGGTTTTCCTGGGAAGGCACACAGTGACAGAAAGCAACAGATTTACAACTGAAGTATGTAATACTATGCAGCTAAATTCCAGAGCATGGATCTTGTGAGAAAGGAATATTTGAACTAGAGAAGTAAGAATTAAATACTGTTTTTGAGCATATAATGAGCCTTTCTCTCTCTCTCTTTTTCTTAAGGCTGATGATATAGTTACATTTTTTAGAGTAAATTTACTTTGCTACAAAAAGAACACTGTAAATAAATAACTAGAAAAGGTCTGGATGATTGACAACAACATTCACTATAATGGTGTCTAAATTGTGATGCTATAGGTAATTTTAATTTATCTGGTCTTTTTTTAGAGTTTGTAAAAATTTTTACAACATAAAAGTATACTTTCATGCTACATATTGATTTTGTAATGAAATAAGAGGCAGAGACAAACTCTAGAATAAAAATTTTGCCAAAAATAGATGTTTTCCCACTGAACTTTATTGTCAATTTCTAGGCAAATTTTATTCTTTATTTCTTAATATTGAAGACTGTGGTGTCTACCATTAAATATATACCAGCGTACTCATGATCTATCCTTCTCCACCTCACCACATAGATATAGTCTGTGTATTCCCTCACATAATTACTGTCTATTGTGTCTCCTTTTCTTATGTGGAACTCTGGACACATGCAAAAATGGAAAAGGCATGGGCTCTGTCCTTGTGACGTCCATAATCCATTTGAGTTGACAGCATATAAACCAAGAGTTAAAATACAGCGTACGAAAGATTTTAATTGAGGTATATACAGGTATGTATCTCTGAGTACAGAGAATAGAGGTTCTAAAATCATCTGAAGTGCAGGAAGGTTTTATAGAGAATAGGATATAATCATGTTACTCATCTTCCTGTACTTCAAGTATAACTTTCCTCTATCTTGAGTCAGGTGGCGAGGAAATAGCTTGTGCAAAGGTATGGAAATTAGAGACAGCATGACATGAAAAGAAAGCAAGTCAGTTTTGGTGTGATTCAAGGATAATGAGTGTGTGTTTAAGGGAGAATAAGGGCTAAAAGTGGAAGAATGTGGGATAAAATCTTTAGAAAACACAAATCAGATAAAGAAATGGTATCTAAAATATATAAAGAATAGTTAAAATTCAACTAAACAAGCAACTCAATTTAAAAATGAGCAAAGGATCTAAATAGATGCCTCATCAGAGAAGGTACACAGATGGTGCATAAGCATATGAAAAGATACTCAACATCATATGTCACTAAAAAATGCAAATTAAAACAACAAGATACCACTACACCTATTAGAATGGCTGAAATCCAAACACTGACAACACCAAATGCTGGCAAGGATGTGGAGCAAAAGGAACTTTTACTCATTGCTCATGGAAATGTGAAAGGTACAGCCACTTTGGAAGATACTAGAGCAGTTTCTTACAAAATAAAATATTATCTTACCATATGATCCTATCATGCTCCTTGGTATGTATTCACATGAGTTGAAAATGTACATATACTCCAAAATCTGCACATGAATTTTTATACCCACTTTATTCATGATTGCTAAAATTTGGAAGCAACAAAGACGTCCTCGCATAGGAAAATAAATTTGAAAACTTGTATAACCACACAATGAACTATTATTCAGTGATTAAAGAAGAATGACATGAAAGAACCTTAAATACATATGGCTATGGGGAAAAAAAAGGCAATCTCAAAAGCTTTATGTCATATGATTCCAACTATATGACCTTCTAGAAAAGCAAAACTATGAAGATAGTTAGATCAGTAGTTGTCGGGGTTTGTGGAGAGGGAGGATAATGAGATTTTCAGGGCAGTGAAACTATAATTCTATATGACCCTATAATGGTAGATACACGTCATTATATATTTGTCAAAACCCACAGAATGTACAACAGAAAGAATAAATCCTAATGTGAATGATGAAATTCAATTAATAATAGATGAATGCTGGCTCATTAATTGTAACAAATGTCCCACACTAATGCAAGCTATTTAAAATAGAAGTTATCTCTGTAGTTTTTACTCAATTTTTCTATAAACCAAAAACTGCTAAAAAAAATAAAGTCCTTTAATTTTTTTAAGTGGAGGAAAATGATGAGTAAAGCGGTTGGTATTGATATATATAAGAAGCTTCACAAGCTACTGTTATGATCACTTGTTTCTTTTTTTTTTTAATTGTATTTGGGCTCTGGGGTACATGTGCTCATCCTGCATGATGCAGGATTGTTACATAGGTACATACATGTCACGGTGGTTTGCTGTCTCCATCCCCCAATCCGCATTGCCTACATCAGGCATTTCTCCCGGTGTTATCCCTCCCCCTCCTCCCTGCTCCCCCCTGCTGTTCCCCCTCCCTTCTCCTCCACCCCCCACCCCGAACTAGCCCTGTGAGTGTTGTTCCCTTCCCTGTGCCCAAGTGTTCTCATTGTTCATAACCTGCCTGTGAGTGAAAACATGCGCTGTTTGCTTTTCTGTTCTTGTGTCAGTTTGCTGAGAAAGATGGTTTCCAGGTTCATCCATGTCTCTACAAAGAACATGAACTCATCGTTTCTGATGGCTGCATAGTATTTCATCATGCATATGTGCCATATTTTTTTTTGTCCAGTCTATCATCGATGGGCATTTGGGATGGTTCTAGGTCTTTGCTATTGCAAACAGTGCTGCAGTCAACATATGTGTGCATGTGTCTTTATGATAGAACGATTTATAATCCTTTGGGTATATACCCAATAATAGGATTCTTGGGTCAAATGGAATTTCTATTTCTAGACCCTTGAGGAATCGCCACAGTATTCCACAACGGTTGAACTAATTTACACTCCCATCAACATGATCACTTGTTTCTATATAACCAAACACTCCAAACTTGATGGCCTAGAAGCAAAGTTATTTCAAAATCTGTGAGTTACAAAATGGGCAAAGCTCAACTGCCTAAAAGCCATATAGTGATATTCAGCTGGTAGCTAGGCTGGAAGAGAGGATCAAAGGCTGTTTCTTTTATGTATCTGGCACCTTGGTTGGGAAGGCTAGAAAGCAGGGCCACTCTTCCTCTCCTGATTCTTTCAGGGTTTCTCCAGCAGGGTAGTTGAACTTCTTATCTGGAAGCTCAGGTTCCAAGAGTGGGTGCTCCAAAAGACAAGTAGACAGTGTCAGTTTCTTAAGGCCTGGGCCTTTAGACCGGCAAACTATCACTTCTACCACATCTATTGGTCAAAGCAGTCATAGATTCTGCCCAGATTCTAAGACAGAAGACATAGATACCGCCTCTCAATGAGAGAAATATCAGAGCCTTGGTGGTCATCATTGGTCTATCACAGCAAACCAATAGAATCTGAATTCTACCGTGCAGTAAATGGGAGCTACTAAAAGATGTTTATCTAGAGTGAGACATATTAGTATCAGTTATAGCAGTCTGAAACAGGATATGAGAAGGAAGAAAATTACAGAAGGAAGCCCAGTCACTCATTATCACAGAATTTTTACTTTTTATGTTTTAAGTGGCTTCTTCCAGTGGGGATTGAAGCCAATTTCCATGTCTTGGATGGAAAGATGGTTACTTGTGGCTAAGATATGGAATTAATCTCAACTGCTAGACTTTCATGTGTGTCAGGGTTTTGTCCCTCCAAATGGACTATAAACTCTCTGAAGACAGAAATTGTGTAACTCCAAGGCAATGATCATTTTGTAAATGCTCAGAAAGTATTTATTGTTTGACAGATTAAAGAGGGAAAATACAAGACTTCTCCAGTCAACAATTATTTCTTGGGCTTTCGATGTGTACTAGGCGTTGATCATGATTCTTGCAGTATACTAGTAAACAAGAGACAATGATGCAGCCCCTCATGAGTTAACATTTTAAGTCTACAAAACTCATGATGAAGGGGGAAGATCTCCTGAAAGTGTTGTGCCCAGAGAATGTTACTTTTCCCATGCCTCTTAACTGAGTGCTGTTTTGTAGAAATAGAGCTTCAAAAGTTCTCTTTTCTGTAAACTGCAAACGACCTTGGAGTTAGAAATTAATAGACAATTGTTTTACTCAACACTACAGGATCTATAAGTCAACTGAAACAATCAAATAACAGTAAGATATTAATCTGAAGAGGAAATCTCACCCTTGCAGGCATTTCTTCATTTGAATGTACAGATGCAACTACTGTTAGGATAGCAAAATCCTAATTGCACTCAAATGACAACAAGGAGATTCCCACTTACATCTTGTCTAAGGCTATTCATTTTTGCTTTATCAAATCTGTGTAAGTATCCAAAAAAATTTCTAAGTCTTTGGCTACATACACATCCCAAATAAAAGATGTTTACCCTGATGCAGTGAATTACATACTTAGATTTGAACAGAGGGAGAGAGAAACATAGAAAGAAAGGTTACCAGCAATATGAAGTTATAGAAACAATAGGTTTCCTATAAAGATCAAAATTAGAGATTCAAATAACTACTACAATCATTTTGCATTCTATTCTACATATTGTCATATTTTTGAAAACTATATTAGTAAGCATAGCTTATAAAAAGCAGACCTCATAAATTTAATCAGATCATATTTATAACAACTGGTCTGAAAAATTGAGGCAAATATGTAAAGCACATGTCTAGATATAAGCAATATTATATCTTTTTTCTTTCATTTTTAATTCAAACAAAATTTATTGAATAGCTACTACATGCCAGGCATTGTACTAGGAACCAAGAATTAACAATCAAAAAGACAGTGTCCTTCCCCCATTAAATATTCACGATATTGAGAAAGATATCTAGAAATACAACATTTTACTTAAAAGTACATTTTACTTTGTACTTTCCTAACAAATTAAATTTTTAATGGCAAGAGTACAGAGAAATTGAAACTTTCATGTATTGCTGATGAGAATATAAACTGATTGAGATAAATCTAGAGTGTATTTCTGTGACACTTATCAAAATCCTTTAATACATGCTTACACCAGCAATTTCATTTCTAGGAACTCAGCCAGAAAATACAATCACAAATCAGCACAAAGATATATCTTAATTTCATCACATGATTTTTATACTATTTTTAAAGCAACAACTATTTAAATACCCCAAATGGAGAATTTGGTCAAGTCATTTTACAATGTATGATGAAATAGAGGATGGCCATTTACAATAATGTTATAGATAATATGGAAAAATGTTGGCTATATTGTCTTTTCTTAAAGAAACAACATGTACAATGTAGTGCTATTTTTGCTTTAAAAAATTTATATCTGTGTTGGGAGAATTGGCAAGACCCTCCTCGTATTGTCCCCATCAGCAGGAGGCCAGAAATCGAAAGAATTTAATCATAGTTGGCACCATTCCTTCTGGCACCAAAAAAAAACAGTCATTGACAACCAGCGTGGTTGTTCTTGTGATTCAGCCAAGTTTCAGGTCTGGTAAAAAAAAGAGCCAAATGCTTCTCAGCATAGTAATAGAGCAGTGTGTTGTTCACAAAGGACAAAATACAAAACCCAAGCTGATAGGAAAAATGTCCTTTCCTCATTACAGGCAAGCCTGCGTTTTCTCAGAGGAAAATTAATGCTTGTCTTTGTGAGAAGGATGTTCTTTACAGGTGATTTATTGAAGGGAAACTGCTCTCAAAGGTGAAGAGGCTGAACTGGCATTAAGAGACTGGTATTTACCCTTCTTCATGGGAAAGAGGCCCATTGCCCTCTATGACTGGCTGCTGTCTGGTGCAGGAGGCAACAAACTATGGCCTACAGGCCAAGTCAAACCTACTACCTGTTTTTATGTGGCTCACAAGCTAAAAATAGTTGTTACACTTTTACATAGTAGAAAAAAAAATTTTTAAATAATATGTGACATATACGTGACACTTGAAAATTATATGAAATTTAGATTTCAGTGACCATAAATAAGGTTCCATTGAAGCACAGCCATACTCATTTGTTTATGTATTGTCTATGGCTGCTTTCTGCCTCAATGGTGGAGCTGAGTAGGTGCAACAGACAGCATAAGGCCCCCAAAGCCTAAATTGTTTTCTCCTTGACATTTTTCAAAAAATGCTTTACCCAACCCTCGTCTAATGAAGAGATTCCTGGTGTGCTCAGGTGGCACTCAAATTTGCAATAGCTCCAGTAAAAAGTGTGCAGTTTTCCAACGGAAGGACATATATTTGCAGAGGTTTGACATACTCTCTCCTTTCTTTGAAGGTTGCAAAGTAGATTTTAAGTGCTGGTCACAGTAAAGATTAGCAAAGATTTTCTTCTTCAGGAACAAAAATGGATTTTGTTACATATCAATGTAACATAAGCATCAATATCCAGTGCCACCTCAATCCCCACTTCATGGATCAGTTTTCTCTAAAAGACTTTGAAAAGTAAAGCTTTTCTTCCACTTCCCAAGTTGCATACCACAAGCTTCTCCTAAAGAGAAATGTCTTTTAGCTCTGCCATGAAGTCTTGTTCATCTGCTGCTGCTCTTGATCCAAAAGTCTTAGACTCTGACTCTTATTTGGAAATCACTCTCTCCATAGTCCTAGCAAATAGGTCAGTGTGCAGCATCCTGCCCTTTTATTCTCTACAATACCACTATGTATACCTATGGAGACACAAACTGTTTTCTGCTCCCAGCTTTTTGCCTCTTTCTTAAGGGTTTTCATCTAACCTCCCACATGCGATTCTTTTCTACCTTCCAGGAAAGCTGGAAGACAAATAAGGATTGATCTTGCTTCAGGATTTGTTTTCTAATTCCCTCCCCCTGCCCAAGGAGAGCTTTTCCGAAATGTGAAGGGGACTCCAGCAGGATGATTGATTACGGCCATTACGTCTCAGATCAAGCAGACAATGGTTGGTAGCTCTGAAACTTCAAGTCTCAAATAGAACTACAAGCCCTCTGCTATGAACTGAATGTTTGTGCTCCTCCAAAATTTATATGTTGAATACCTAATACCTAACCCCCATGGTATTAGGAGACAGGGGCTTTGGGAAGTAATTAGGTACAGATGAGCTCTTGACAGTAGAGCCCCTGGGATGAGATTACTGCCCTTACAAGAAAAGAAGAAAAGAAGAAAGGAAGAAGATCTCTCTCTCTCTCTCTCTCTCTCTCTCTCTCTCTCTCTCTCTCTCTCTCTCTCTCTCTCTGTCTCTCCCCCTCACCACATGCACACACCAAGGAAAGGCCATGTGAACATATAGTGAGAAACTGGCTGTCTGCAAGCCATCAAGAGGACCTCATCAGAACCTAACCATGTCAGCACCTTGATCTTGGAGTTCCAGCCTCCAGAACTGTGAAAAAAATAAATGTTATTTAAGCCATCCAATCTTTGGTATTTTACTATAGCAACCCAAGCAGACTAAGATAGCACTTGACACCAATAAGTGAGGTACACTGTAACAAACAGCTAAAAGTGTGGAAGCAGCTTTGGCACTGAGTAATGAGTAGAGGCCGGAAGAGTTTTGGGGTATGTGCTAGAAAAGGCCAAGATCTCTGTGAAAGAGTATTACAGTTGATTCTGGTGAGGATTAGAAAGAAAAGGAGAGCTATAGAAAAAGCACCCATCTTCTAAGAGAGTACATAAATAATCTGAACATAATTTTGATAGAAATATGGATGATAAAAGCCATTCTGGTGAGGCCTCAGATAGAAATGACGAACCTATTATTGGACCAGGAACAAAGGATGATCCTAGTTACAAAGTGGCAAAGAACTCCACTGAACTGTGTTTGTGTTCTAATGTTTTGTGAAAGGTAGAACTTAGAAACAATGAAATTGGATATTTAGCCAAAGAGATTTTTAAGCAAAGTATTGAACATGCAGCTTGGTTACTCCTGACTGCTTATCTTCAAACACAGGAAAAGAGAACAATTGAAGAAGAAAGTGTTAAGAAAAAAAAGCACCAGTACTTAAAGATTTATAAAATTCTCAGTCTATCCATATTGCAGAGAATACCAAGAGTGGGGCTGAAGAAGTGTTCGATAAGGAGATTAGTATGAGTGTGAGCCACAGACATAATCAACCACCTGAGGGTAAATACTGCCAGTTATTGAAGAGAATGCAGATGGGATCAAAGGAAAGAAAGCTATTGGACTTCTTAGACCCTACAGGACTGTAACATAAGACTGTATGGATGCAAATGGGCACTGGTCTTTGAGACAAGGAAGAACGACTCCAAAGATGATTCAGAAAAATCATCAGGGATCTCTTTTACATTTCAGTTTCAATATGGTAGGGCCATTGCCTCAAACTCAACAGGCCAGAGGGAAGCCACCCAGGACCGTGGAGACAGGCTTATGGAGCCTTGGATGCCCAACTTCCATCCAGCAGAGTCCTGAGGGCACAACCCTGCACAAAGTAGAACTGTAGAAGTGGGACTGCATCCCTGCTGGGTTCAGAAGGCAAAGCATCCAAATAGAGGATTATCCTGGAGCCTTGAGAGCTAATGGAATTTGTCAAGATAGGTTTGGGACTTGCTTGAAATTTGTTGTTCTTTTTTCCTTCTAATTTCTCCCTTTTAGAATAGAAATGACTATTTTATACTTGTCCCATCATCACATTTTGCAAGCACATAATTTATCTGGAGTTGAAGGTTTGCAACTAGAGAGGAATTTTTCCTCAGCATGAATGGTAACTCAAGTCTTGTTCTTGTCTGATGTATATAATATTAGATAAGTCTTTAGAGTTGATACTGAAACAAGTTAAGACGTTTGGGACTATTGGAATAGAGTCAATGTATTTTGCATGTGAGAAAGGCATGGATTTTGCGGGGGGGGTCCAGAAATAATGTTATAGACTAAATGTTAGTATTCCTACCAAACTCATATGTTGAAGCCTTAACTCCCAATTTGATACTATTAGGAGGTGGTGCATTTAGGAGGCAATAGGTTTGGATGAGATTATGAGAGTAGAATCCACATGATGGAACTAATGGTTTTATAAGAGAAAGAGACACCAGAGCTCCCTCTTTCTTGCATGCAAGGATACAGCAAGAAGGTGGCCATCTGCAACCCAGAACGAATCCCTTTCCCCAAGGACCAAATCTTCTGGAACCTTGACCTTAGGCTTTCCAACCTTTAGACTTATAAGAAATAAATGTCTATAGTTTAAGCCATCCAGCTATTATATTTTGTTATGAGGTATCACCTCAAAGTAGTTACAATAATAGGATATTGAATATCTACCATGAAGGAAAGCCCAAAATTGTGAGTGTTTTATGGCCAGTTCAATCAGAGAGTTCAATTATGTTATCAAGACTTGAAGTTCTTTCTTTCCCTCTACTCAACAATCCTCAGTGTCAGTTTCATCCTAAAAGTAATCTTTAATTACTTCAAGTTAGCCAAGTTTGGACATGAGAACTTTATGCTTTCTTGTTTATACTGAACAGAAAAGATAAAGCAAGACCTCTCCCACACTCATGGAATATATGTCCTTTTCTATAATCTGAATTGTAAAAATAAGTCATGTATCAACCCAATCCAACAGTAGTCTTGAAAGGAAGGTTTTTTTTGTATAGCTTAGACTAATCAGGTTTTACCTCCTCTGCAATGGAGTCAGCCTTCCCAGAACTAGAATGCTCAGGTGGATATCTGAACTCAGGTTCTGTTAGTAAAGAGGAAAAGGGGACTAAATTCCAGGTGGGCAACAATATTATTCACTGCACAATGGTATATCTAACTCTATGAAGGTCCAGTTTTATCTATGAATTCATCTTCTGAGACTCATTAAGGCCCCCAGTTTGTGGGAAATACTGAATAACTTTCAAAAAAGCAATAACTGCCTACAAAGGTTTACAGATTTTAATGTATCAATAAAAAGCCATCCAATTTCATATGCCATACCTCAGAACATAATTATATACTGGCAAAAATGACTTCAAATTATAAAATAAAATATTAAAGCCAAAGCACTGTCAGTTTCAACTAAAAGCACTCAGAAGTGGGTGTTGAACAATGAGAACACAAGGACACAGGGAGGGGAACATCACACACCGGGGCCTTTCAGGGCGTGGGGAGCTAGGGGAGGGATAGCAGGGGTAGGGGGTATAGGGGAGGGATAGCATTAAAAGAAATACCTAATGTAGATGACGGGGTGCTGGATGCAGTAAACCACCATGGCATGAGTATACCTAAGTAACAAACCTGCACCTTCTGCACATGTACCCCAGAACTTAAAGTAGAATAATAAAAAAATAACAATAATATACTTGCAAAAATGACTTTAAATTATAAAATAAACTTCTAAAGCCAACACATTGTCAGTTTCAACTGTAAACCAAAAGAAGTCTAAAGTTTTATAGTAAATTATTTACTACTTTTAGAACTTTGACCATACTTTTTCAGTTAACTTTCTCCAGGTTATCAGAAAGCTTGTGCATAAACTTTTTTCTGTTCCCTCAGGGCAGAGGGCAGTCTAACCTTGCTTCTATCCAGCTATACAGAATAGTAAAGAATAACCATTATTAATGGGCTCTTGAAATCCCAATCTCCACCCAGAATGTAGGGAATATTATTTATGGGTTCTCCCATAATCACTGATGACCTCAATCAGAATTTGAACTCAATAAAAGATTCAGTCTCTAGTAGATAACATACCTCTACAATAAAAGTCAAAAGTTTAAAAATAACCCAAGCAAACCAGGTTAAAATATAATAGCAGTCATTTAGCACTGACCCCTTAGATTGAGCTCTTGAGGCTTCTGCTCATAGAAATTATAAGTACTTTGATAATCTTCATGTTTTTTCTCACCTTTGTGTTTATACAAGTTCCTCTAATTATGAGCTGGTACACCTTTCTCTTCATTCATTATCATATTTAAATTTAATTGAAAAAGTAATATCCTCACAATTTATAAATGGTCTTTTGACAGTACTTTACTATGGTAAAGCAATTTCCTGACTTTCATTAATGGCTAGACTGATATCTTTTTAAAACTGAGCAATGGATCTATTAAAATTATTATTCACCATCTGGGTCTCCTTGAAAGCTTGTTTGAGGCCAAGCTGTTATTTCTATAGAAGAAAAGAAAATGGACCGAGCTAGGAGTACCCAATAGGCCTATAACATATACTTTTAAAATTTTTTCTTAGATATGGCATGTATTTGATCAGCCTCTAGCAGGCAAAAATGCAAGAAATAGAGAGAAATACAGCAATTTACACACCTTCGTCTTAGGAACAAAGCAACAGGGACTATCCAAAAGGTGAATCAAAGGCCAACTACACCTGACACACAACTGTTGAAAACTAATTTTAAGTCATCAAGCAGCCAGTGTTTTGAACACAACTAGTCACTGAGTTATTCTATGCCCCCATGTGGTTATTTCCCTGGGACATTGTCAAAGAAGAGTCTGGAGAAGGCTCCCTACACTTGAATCCCAGCTCTGAAGCTTAATAGCTGGGTAACCTTGAGCAAGTCACTTGACCTCCCTATTCATCAGTTTCCTCATCTGCAAAATCCAGATAATAATTATAATGTCATCTTCATGGTCATTTATAAGTGTTAAATGAAGGGATGTATGGAAGGCATGTAGAACATTTTGCACAGTGTAAGCCCTTCTACCTATCATTGATTATGATCAATTTTTAAAAAGAAGCATATGAGTTATATATCAAATGAATTCATTTTAAACCAGTTTTATTTCAGGAAGACTATCACAATTTCTATAAAATTATTTAATACCCTAATGAATTATATTAACAAAAATCAGGGGCATTCATTTCTTTATTCAATAAATATTTATTGAACATCCACCATGTGCCAGGCAATGTTTTGCATGCTAGGGACACAACAGTGAATAAAAAAAGAAAACAAATCCCTGTTGTCATAGAGCTTAGAATCAGTCAACCAGTAATAAAAATAAGTAAATTATATAATATAGAAAATAATACATATATATTATGTATAAAATAAATGAGGAAGGAGATAGGAAGAGTCAAGGAGGGGGTAAAGAGTGTAGTTTTAAGTAGGGTTGTCAGGGAGGAATCTCTAAGAAGGTAACTTTCAAGCAAAGACTTGAAGAAGGTGAGGGAGAAACCCACAAGAATGCAAGGAGTAGAGTATTCCAGGTAGGTTGAAATGTTAGTGCAATCATGCCAGACTCAGGAATAGCAGAAGTCAGTTTGGCGAGAGGATAATGGAGATGAGGAAATGAGGTTAAAGAAAACATGGGGACTATATTATAGGAACTGGTAGGTCATAATGACAACTTGGCTTTTTCTACTGAATGACACAGAAAGTCATTGAAAACTACTCCTCTATTTTTAGTAGAGGAGTAATATGATCTCACTCACACTTTAAAATGATTTTTCTGGTTGCCCTGCAAAGGATAGACTGCAGAGAGGCAAAGGTAAAATCAGGAAAATTAGGCAATTAATTAGTCTTTTGCACTATTCCAGGAAAAAGATCATGGTGGCTCTTATCAGAATGATAGCCAAAGAGGTGGTAAAGTGTGGAACAGTCATAAGGATTTCCTGAAGGACTGGATATAGGGTATGAGATGAAGAGAGGCATCAAGCATGACTTCAAGATTTTGTCCTGAGCAACTGGAAGGATAACAGCTGAGATGCAGAAGGTCATATTTAGAGCAGGTGTGGGGGGAGTGGAGAGAAAATCAGCTCCACACAGTTTTGGCTGTGTTCAATTCAAAATGTCTAGTAGACATCCAAGTAGAGATAGCAAAGAGAGAATTTAATATGTGATTCTACTATGTTCAGGAAAAAAAATTATACTAGAGATATAAATTTGGTAGCCATCAGATGTAATATTTAAAACCAGAGCATGAATGTACATAGAGAAAAGAACCAAGGACAGCGCCCTGGAGCATTCCAACTCTGATAGGTCAGTGAGAAGAGGAGGAGCCAGCAAAAGAGACCAAGAAGGAGCAACAAGCAAGGTGTGAGGCAAGCCATGAAAAACTGATTCTCAGAAAATATGCAAAGAAATTCTATTGAGAAAAAAAGGCACAATTACATGATTCCTGCAATTATATGATTAAAGTCAAATAAGATGAAAAGTAAGCCCTGGCCACTGGATTCATCAGGTGGAGGTCATTTGTGACCACAACAAGAGCAGTATGGTTTTGGGTTCTGTTGGGGCAGAAGCCTGATATGAGTGAGTTTAAAAGAGAATGGGAGGAAAGGAATGGGGCCACAATTGCAGACTGATCCTGCAGGGAGTTAATTAATTACAGATTTTCAAAACCACTCTAGAAGGTAAGTTTGTGTGCACTCATTTTACAGATGATAAAACTAAGGTTGAGAAAGAAAAAAGATTTAGCCCAAAATGAAAATGTTAGCAAGGGGAAGAACTACGACCTAAGCACAGATATCTGATTCCAAAGATAGAGTTCTTATTTGTCCCATGCTTTTGGCAAACATGTTGAGTCCGTACAATGTTTACATGCTACATGATAGTATCAATACACGCTTATCTCAACTATTATTTAGACTACATTTCTCAGAATCATCCAAGTATGACTTGCATCAGAATTAACTAGCAGCCATCTTAAAAATTCAGATTCCTGGGCCAGGCATGGTGGCTCATGCCTGTAATCCCAGCACTTTGGGAGGCCGAGGCAGGTGGATCACAAGGTCAAGAGATCGAGACCATCCTGGTCAACATGGTGAAACCCCGTCTCTACTAAAAATACGAAAACTTAGCTGGGCATGGTGGTGCGTGCCTGTAATCCCAGCTACTCAGGAGGCTGAGGCAGGAGAATTGCCTGAACCCAAAAAGCGTAGGTTGCCGTGAGCCGAGATAGCGCCATTGCACTCCAGCCTGGGTAACAAGAGCGAAACTCCGTCTCAAAAAAAAGAAAAAAGAAAAAAATCAGATTCCTGAACTTCATCCAGGATTCACTGAATTGACATATCTGGGGGTTTTAGCACCCCAAGAAATTCTTATACAAACCAAAGTTTCAGTTGTTCATCTAATAAAATATGATGTTTCTTTCTAAGAATACATTGTATATATTTATTTTTAAATTTCTCCACTATCTTTTCTTTTAATCCCATTTGCATCAATGAAAATGTACTTGATAACTTCACAGCAAATATTCAATGTCCTCTTTGATAACACTTTTCATAACAAAACAAATTTGGCTAGAATTACAAACCCAACTTTTTTCTTTCTAAACTTCTCAGCATGAGTTTTCAGAATTTGGGATTATCTCATATGTTATTATTTTCCCCTTAAGATGGGGTTTTATTTAATGGCACTAAATTAAGAAAGAACCTGCTCTTCAAATAGAATTGCTGTGCTTAACAGAGGATATGACTTGGGTTTTTAACTCAGAAGGATGGAATGGCATTGCAAAGCATTTCTCTGTGAAGGGAAAATGTACCTATTCATTGTATGCTTCAGTTCATTCTCCATTTTCGCTGTTGATTGAGACAGTAGTTCCACCAGAGTTTCTGAAAATCACCCCACTGTAGACACTTGATCTCTCTTTTTTAATAATTCAGGAAATCGGTTTGTTGCACCTATTCAGAGAATGCTTTATATTGTACCAGTTCTTTGCTTTCTATCCAGAAACAGCTGCTCCATCTCCTGTGACGCAGGATGTAATAAAATGGAGTAAATGGAGTAGAGTATTTTGATAGATTAATCACGGCAGGGTATGCAGCGTTCACAGCACTCATGGTGAAAGTGAAGATATTATACTGAAATGACATCTGTTTTCTTCCATGTAAATTGCTAGACTTTGAATCTGCTGTTATTTAGCAGATGTGTAGATTTAATTATTAGGATTGCATAATCACTGGGGAAACCATGGGATTTTATTGATGGCTTACCACCTATGGTAACTGCAGAATAAGTAAACTGCCTTTGTCTCCTTTGTGGAAACAAAACTAAAAAAGTTAAACCCATAAGGAATGTGTTTCTTATTCCTAAGGTGCATACAAACTGGTTGTGTTGATGTCTATGTATTAAAAAAATTTCAACAAATGTGTATAACAGTTCCACAATTATTTTCTTCACAGACTGCAGTTAAAGACCTATTTTCAGTAAAATAGTTCAGAAATCCTTATTGGTCCACATCCGCAAAACTGAGATTGCTAAGACTTTCATAGGGTTATCTACAATTTGGGTTTAAAAAGTCCTTGGAGATTATCTGCTCCTATGTATTCATTTTATGCTTGAGGAAACTGAGGAAAGAAATATAATATCTACTAAGCAAATGCCAACTTATTCCTCTATTTGCTGGCTCTCATTCCAGTGCTCAGAGCAGAGTTTGTTGAGAGGAGAGAGGCCTCCTGTTGATAGGTTCATTTGAGTTGATAGGTTCACTGTGAGACTCGGCCTTCTCAGCCTCTGTGATTTTACCCTTGTGTGATAACAGAAATGGCTTGAAGAGAAATGTGAGTTATTTGACAAAGTTACAGAGAGACTGTTGCTCCAGATGTCAAAGGAACACGAAATGTAACAGACCAGGTCTCTGGGAACTGGTCCCGCATCTGCTACTAATGTAATTTGGGGCCTTGATCATGTCTGTTTCCTCATCTGTGCAGGGACTGGTTAGCCTGAGAAGCCACAGTAGGAGTTAAAATCCAATCCAGTGACTAGAATTCTACAATGCTTTCTTCTTTTGCAAAATGCTCCTAATCCGAAACTATAAAGCAAAGTGCTGGATGAGAAACTTCACTGTCCATAAAAGGTAAATCCAGAATCAACTCTTTCAGAAGTTCTATGTTGTTCTATTTAAAAAGAAATTCTATACATTGGTGAGTTTTAACCACACCAGGAATTAACTCCATATAGGATCTGCTTCTTCTCCTTTGTAAAGGAGTGGCTTTACATCTACAGAATCTCAGGTGTAGGTAATTTTGGCCGAAATAGACAAAGACGCAGATTTAAAATATGAAGTGCAAGAGAAAGTTAAATTTTCCAATAGCCATACAAAAGTTTTTCTCCATCTAATGAGATCATCTGAATATTTAAAAACCATCCGGCTAATTACATGAAGCTTTCCATTTGGACTTAGATGTTTTGATGTCCTGTGTAGAGTTGAAGCAGAGCTGTGGCACTTACCTGGTTAATTGGATATGAGGTGTCCACCATGTGGCATTAGGCAGAGCTCACAGAGAGTGCCTGTGGAGTCATGCATTCCTCCAAATGTCACAGTGCCCCAACTACCTCCACTCCACCATTACTATGACTGAACCACCCAGGGAGCTCTGCCTGCACCAGAAAGATACCACATCCATCTTCGTCACACTCACTGTTACAAGCCTTCAGAACATATCGCTTCCTGCCCTACCTGAGAGCTCCTTTGATGATCCCCACCCCCCGGGCTCTTATCCCCATATAGGTCTGTATGTCCCCTTAATCTGACTTGAGCTTCCACTGATACTTGACCTGTCTGACCTTCCACTATTCCCTCTGAGAATCACCAACTGTCACTGACAAAACACCCTTTATCCTTAATTTATTCTCTGAATATTTCCTCTACTTCTGTTTAACTGAAATCTGGCTGTCCTCTGAGGATGCTGCTTTGCATGTAGCCAACTCAAGTGGTGTCTTTCTCTCCCAAACCACTTGTTTCACTGGGTGTGGTGGGGATGAGGTCGCCCACCTTATTCCTCATTGGCACTCAAGGACTGTTTTCTCTTCCTCCTCCCTAAAACACTTCTGCAATTTGGAAGTTCAAGCCATTAAGCCATAGCATCACCTGTCCTCATTGTTATATTCATATCCACACCTCCAGTGCATCCCCTTGTTCCTTGAAGAACTTAGCACCTGTTTTACCATGTCCTTCTACATAAATGCTCTTGTCAAAATATTTTGCCATCATGGAAAGGGAAGATATTCAAAATATTTAATAACTAGCATGAAATGGGGACCAACCAGTAGTTAATGACTATATACTACCTGACTATCAGTCTTTCATATAGATGTTTTTTCCAATCACCTGACTTCTTAGTTGCCAAACCTATAGTCACCTGGCCTCTTAGTTGCTAAATCTATTTCTTTTTCCTCATTTTACATGTCCCCCTATCAGAGAAGCCATTTATGACCAGTCCATATATATTTACAACACCTTCCCACAATTGCCACTCTCTAATATTTTACCCTCTCTAAAGGATACGTGAAATGTAATACCTTTGTGAGTTTACTTGTATTGCCTTTCTCTTTTAACTAGAATATAAGCTACATGAAAACACTGGCTTTGTTCTTTTCACTGGTGTTATCTCAGACCCTACACCAATTATTTACCCAACAAATAATTGGTACTCAGTAAATATTTGTCAAAAATAACTGTGAATCTAAAGTAGAAGTTTTTAAAGGGCAAACTGCAACGTTATCACTTTATGCTACTTTGGTTTTGAATACTAAGTAGTTCTTCAATATTTGAAATAATTTTAAATGAATCAGAAAAAAACAGAATTCTACTAACTTTAGAAAGAGGCTGAATTTAATGTAGGCATCCAGGTATGCACAGAATTCTCAGCATCAACAGAAAACCGTGTCTCTCTATACCTGCTAAAAATACAGACACTTTCAAACTCAGGAAATAAAGTGGTTCATGAAACATCAGAGGTGACATCTTGGGTCATGATATAGACAAACTTACAGAAATAACATTTCAACCTAAGATGGTAGGAATATATAAATGAAAAATAAGATTCAGGCAATGGAAGCAACACTAAATTTCTGCCTCTGCCACACATACGTTTCCTGTCTTCCAGAAAACAGCATTAGGAGAAGCACAATTCATTTTATTCATTTGGGGATTCACCGTATAAAATAGGATATATGGCAGGAATTGCAGTAAGGGGGCACATTATTCTAAAATTTTCTAACAAGCAAGCCAAGTTTGCCAGGATCCAAATTAGCATTTAGTCATTTGTCCTACGAGGAAAATGTAAAATTATTTATTTATACCTCTTACAACTTTGCTTGGTTAAAGTTGTATCTGCATAATAGGCAGTGTGCTGGAAGGGAAAGGAAATACGCTTATGGCATCTGTCATAAAAAGAAGCTATTAAAATGACAATGTTACTGATTTCTTGAATGTGGAGAATAAGTACTCCATGAAAAAATCATTCCGCAATAACAGGCTAAACTGAAGACTTTTATTAACAGAGCCTTCTCAGTTGTTAAACCCTGGACCAGAAGATAGTTTACATCAGACAGAAGGGTAGTCATCTCTGACTAGGAGCCCAAGCAATGGCCCTTCATCAACAAAACCTGAGAGCACAGTCCAGACAAGCTGAGAAAGCAAGAATTTAACATACCTTTTCACAAGCTTCCTTTCAAAGGAGAAAACTAGAGAACAAATTCTAAGCTGACGGCGAAGTTTGAAATTATTTTGTGTAATAGATTCATATTCTATATTTTAATTTACAAATGATATCAACGACTTACTATATTGAAAGAGATTACAGAAAATAAATTTATTTTTATTATTTTATATAGTTAAATAAAAATACACAAAAAAATATATGTGTGCCTGTAGTCCTAACTACTCAGGGCACTGGGGCAGGAGGATCACTAGATCCCAGAAGTTTGTGTCTGCAATGAGCTATGATCCCCTCACTGATGGGGGCAACAAACTGAGACCTCCATCTCTTAAAAAAAAACAGTATTAAAGAGACATTTTTATACATGGCCATTTACAATTTTCAACAAGATTTGCTTTAATCCCTATTTTCTTTATGACGTGTTTGTTTTTCTATTTCTCCCCGGGTCTTGAAGAGTCAAATCTCTCCTCAAGTCATTGGGCTTAATAGGGTATCCTTACTCCAGAATCATTCACTAGCAAAGAAAGTGGGATTTCCCCTCTCAGACCAACGAACCTACTGGCATCTCTAGCTACTATTTTTCACTATCCTTTGATGGCAATTCTTTCTCCATCTATCTTTTAAACATTAGGATCTCTCAAGATTCCATTCTGTGTCCACTTCTCTTTTAACTTTTCATACTTCTTCTGGGTAATACCATCTATTCCTATAAATTTTTCATCTATATTTGGTAACACCCTAATATGTATCTTCAGCCCAATCTTTTCCTCAGGTGTGGACTCACATATCCAACTACCTGTAGCTCTCTCCACTTGGATTCACCATCAGTATAAAAATTCAAGCACATCCAAAACTGAAGTCAAGTTTGGGTCAACTGGTACTTCTTTTCTAGATCCTTGAGGAAGCACCACACTGTCTTCCACAATGATTGAACTAATTTACACTCTCACCAACAGTGTAAAGGTGTTCCAATTTCTCCACATCCTCTCCAGCATCTGTTGTTTCCTGACTTTTTAATGATCACCATTCTAACTGGAATGAAATGGTATCTCATTGTAGTTTTGATTTGCATTTCTCTAATGACCAGTGATGATGAGCTTTGTTTCATATGTTTGTTGGATACATAAATGTCTTTTTTTGAGAAGTGTCTGTTCATATTCTTGGCCCACTTTTTGATGGGGTTTTTTTCCTGTAAATTTGTTTAAGTTCCTTGTGGATTCTGAATATTAGCCCTTTGTCAGATGAATAGATTGCAAAATTTTTCTCTAATTCTGTTAGTTACCAATTCACTATAATAATAGTTTCTTTTGCAGTGCAGAAACTCTTTAGTTTAATTAGATTTCATTTGTCAGTGCTGGCTTTTGTTGCAATTGCTTTTGGTGTTTTAGTCATGAAGTCTTTGCCCATGGTTATGTTTTGAATGGTATTGCCTAGGTTTTCTTCTAGCATTTTTATGGTTTTAGGTCTTACACTTAAGTCTTTAAGCCATCTCAAGTTAATCTTTGGGTAAGGTGTAAAAACAGAGTCCAGTTCCTGTTTTCTACATATAGCTAGCCAGTTTTCCCAACACCATTAAATAGAGAATCCTTTTCCCACTGCTTGTTTTTGTCATGTTCTCACAGATCAGATGGTTGTAGACGTGTGGTGTTATTTCTGAGGCCTCTGTTCTGTTCCATTGGTCTATGTATCTGTTTTGGTATCAGTACCATGCTGTTTTGATTACTGTTGCCTTGTAGTATAGTTTGAAGTCAGGTAGCATGATGCCTCCAGCTTTGTTCTTTTTGCTTAAGATTGTTTTGGCTAAATGGTCTCTTTTTGGTTCCACATGACATTTAAAGTACTTTTTTTTCTAGTTCTGTGAAGAAAGTCAATGATAGCTTTATGGGAATAGCATTGAATCTATAAATTACTTTAGGCAATATGGTCATTTTCATGATATTGATTCTTTCTATCCATGAGCATGGAATGTCTTTCCATTTGTTTTTGTCCTCCATTATTTCCTTGAGGAGTGACTTGCAGTTCTCCTGAAGAGGTCCTTCACATCCCTTGTAATTTGTATTCCTAGGTATTTTATTTTCTTTGTAGCAGTGTTGAGTATTTTCTCAATCAACCTGCTCTCATTCCTCAAGAATCCCAATGATTCACCAATTACTTCTCTGCATATGGTCCTCCTTATTTATCCTCTGGATTACTACTACAATCTCCCTATCCATCGCCTACCCCTCATGCAATTTACCTTCTACACTCTCATTAGTAATCTTTCTAAAATGCACATATGATCTGTCATTCTCCTGCTGAAAGTACTAGTGGGCTCCCCAGTGAAATCTAATCTCTCAGGACTCAAGTCAAAATTTACAAGTACTTCATAATTTGGTCCCAATTCACCTCTTCACAATGACAGAGCTAGTCCAAATAACACTTCTGTGCAACTTAGAAAAGGGACTCCTTTCTCTGAGCAGACACAACCTTATGCCAAAGAACACAGCTGCCATAAAGATGTGCAGTGGCTATACCTATCCACCCAATCTCCTGGACCCATTCCCCACACTGGCCACTTGTGCATCTGAATTTATGTGTGTGATTTCTCTATTTATGGTCCCTATCCCCACACCTAGCCCTCTTCCTTTATCTAAATCTTCTTCACCTTCAATTCATAAGTGGCTGTCATGCCTATCCCTCTATGTGCTTTCACAGAACCCTATACTTTCATTATTTCACACCATATCACAGTATATAATTGTGAGTTTGTAATTTTCTTACTAAATTACAAATTCTTGGGGACAAGGACTATGCCTGTCTTATCACCTTTTAATTCTCAGTTCTAAGCAGATGCCTGCTACCTAAAAGATGCTTCAATAAATGTTAGATGAATTTAAGTCTAGGCCAGATGTAGTGGCTCATGCCTGTAATCCCAGCACTTTTGGAGGCTAAGGTACAGGAAATCACTTGAGGCCAGGAGTTTGAGACCAGCCTTGGCAACACAGCAAGACTCCATCTCTAAAAATAAATAAATAAATAAATTAGCCAGGTATGGTGGATCTAAGTATTATTCTGAAATTACTATTCCAAATTATATTTCATAAAAGACTTTTAATAGAGACTGGGACCAAATCAAAAGAACAATAGTGGAGAACTGAATCCCCCAAAGGCTGAATTCCTGCTGAAAATAGAGGACTATCTTAAGAGTATAAAAGGTCTCATTGCCAAAGCCTGTATCTCTGTTTCTCATTTCTTTCTCAAAAGGTTTTAGTTGGTCATTAGAGAGATGCAAATCAAAACCACATTGAGATATCATCTCACACCAGTTAGAATGGCGATCATTAAAAAATCTGGAGACAGCAGATGCTGGAGAGGATGTGGAGAAATAGGAACACTCTTACACTGTTGGTGGGAGTGTAAATTAGTTCAACCATTGTGGAAGACAGTGTGGCGATTCCTCAGGGACCTAGAAATAGAAATTCCATTTGATCCAGCAATCCCATTACTGGGTATCTATCCAAAAGACTATAAATCGTTCTACTATAAGGACACATGCACACGAATGTTCATTGCAGCACTGTTTACAATAGCAAAGACCTGGAACCAACCCAAATGCCCATCGATGATAGACTGGACTGGGAAAATGTGGCACATATACACCATGGAATATTATGCAGCAATCAAAAATGATGAGTTTGTGTCCTTTGTAAGGACATGGATGAATCTGGAGAACATCATTCTCAGCAAACTGACACAAGAACAGAAAAAGAAATACTGCATATACTCACTCATAGGTGGGTGAGAAAAATGAGAACACACGGACACAGAGAGGCGGTCTACTATACACTGGGGACTGTTGGGGGAAATGGGGGAGGGACAGTGGGGGGGGCTGGGGGGGGATAGCCTGGGGATGAATACCAAGTGTGGGTGAAGGGGAGGAAGGCAGCAAAACACACTGCCATGTGTGTACCTATGCAACTATCTTGCATGTTCTGCACATGTACCCCAAAACCTATGATGCAATAAAAGTTTTTAAAAAAAAAAAAAGGTTTTAGTTTCATCTTAAAGTTTTACCTTGAAGCCAAATGTATACTTTCTACATAATTTTAAATGAGATTATTGATCTGATCAAGTCAGTCAATTTTCTGCAATCTCTAAGATATCTTAAGCCAACGGCTCAATGTCTATATGTCTTGTCTTCTTAAAAGACAGACGTGACAGCTAAACTTTTTAAAAATTCTTATAGGTTTGTTTTGTGCTTTTCAGGTCCCTCTGGCCAGACCAGGTTCATTTGTAATGGAGATTTTGCACAGATTTCGCAAGCTTTGCTAATCCCCTCTGTAAGAAAGATAAGCTTGGGGCATTCAGGTTGACATATGTAGTTTCCACAAATTTTGTCAGTGTTTCGTAGAATTTGTTTAAGGTGACATGAAGAACAGCAGTGAAATCTAAAGTGTTGGAATTGTTTTTCTAGGAAAACTCACTGTAGAAGGAGAACAATGTATTAATACAGTATGGAAGTTGTAAATAAATACAAGAAGACATGAGGCAGCAGAGAGAAAGAGAAAGTATCAGAGAGAAAGAGAAAGTAGCCAAGAGAAAGTGGTGGTCCATTTATTTGCTTATGCACTCAACACCTTCCATTTACTGCTTACTATGTGCCAGGCAATCTGCTTGATGCTTGGGGAATATGTTGGTGAATACTAGAGACACATCCATACCCTAATGAAGATTTCACCCTATTGGGACAGACAGGCAAGAAATTAGTCCCACTGTTCATGGGATATTTCTTACAATCAGATTGCTCATATTTCAGCAGATATAAAGAGAACACTAGAAGATGTTTGCATCTAATTATTGCTCCTTATATATCCTCTGTTCTTTTAATTCTCTGGTAATCCTATTTCACTGGCACATGGCTTTGTTTTATTTGTTTGTTTGTTTGTTTTTGAGATGGAATCTCACTCTGTCACCCGGGCTAGAGTGCAGTGGTACGATCTTAGCTCACTGCAACCTCTGCCTCCCAAGTTCAAGGAATTCTCCTGCCCCAGCCTCCCAAGCATCTGGGACTACAGGCACATGCCACCACATCTGGCTAATTTTTTATATTTTAGTAGAGGCAGGGTTTCACCATGTTGCCCAGACTGGTCTTGAACTCCTGAGCTGAGGCGATCCACCTGCTTCAGTCTCCTAAAGTGCTGGGATTACGGTCATGAACCACTGTGCCCGGCCCCTTATTGTTTACTCTAATTCTGAACTCTCTGGTCGGGGGCCACTCAGAATGGCAGGCCATTTTTTCTCACTAGACGTCAGGTCTGGTGTTGGAATCTTAAGGTAATAAGACTTGGCAAAGTTGTCTAATGATCCAATGGTGTAACAACAGGCTTTCAACTGCCCCCTGGGGTCAGGAGACCCAGAATACTCATCCTGTACCTATTCAGTCCTCATCCCTAGGCTCCATTACTGCTCCCATTCGTGGAAGACAGAGATCTTCAATTCTCTTTGCAAGGACTTTAACATAGACCGAAGTTTTATCCATACAACGTCATTGCAAGTCTGAGTGCAGCTCGCCTTAGGAGAGACATGTAACCAGTCCTGGGACTTAGAGTTGAGGAGAAGAGAAATTAAAATGTCCATTTCCTAGAATGTCTACAGATTTTCAAGTTCTAAATCTTTAACTATGTGGACTTAGGGTATTCATTTTGAAAAAGTCAAGTTACTGAAAATATTAGCTGCTTCAGGAAGACTAGCTAATGGATGCTGGGTTTAATATCTAGGCCATGAGATGATCTGTGCAGCAAACCACCATGGCACACATTTACATATGTAACAAACATACACATCCTGCACATGTGCCCCTAAACTTAAAATAAATGTTGGAAAAAAAAGAAAAAATAATAACAGCTGCTATGAATTAACCAATCATTTTGTTTCAGGAATTATAATTGTTTTCAGACCTGTCACTAATTAATTGGTTATGTGATCACAGCAATGTCATAGATCTCCCTGTGCCCATCACCTCTCTGTACAATAAGGGGATTGACGTAAAAGATCTCTAGAATCTGCCTTTAAGATGCCATAGTATGAATCTCTAGTACTCTATGGACAAGCAGAACTCTTTAGATGATTGGGGTCCTTGAAATCTGGTCTTAAGCTCCCTGTCTGGCTATGTCACTCTGACTCCTCTGAATGAACCTCCTCTGCAGCCAAACTAACTCTACGTCACATGAGTTACACAGCTGTTTCCCCTTCTTCAAATACCTTCCTCTATCCTAATTCTCTGAAATCTGCACTGCTGGGAAAGGCTGTCCTCCAGGGGTCCTGACAATTTATCCACACTATTGCTGAGTGTGCCAAACTTTAATAACAACTCAACCTACCACAGGCACTGCTTCTATCTGGGCTCACTGCCTCTCTCTGTGGGACTTACACGCAGAGGAAAAGATAATTTATACTCCTTTCCTGTGCTGTAAGATTTAAGTTCTTAACTTCATCCATTGTTTCCTCACCTGCTTTCAGTCCCTATGGCATGGTGGCAAATTTACTCCTCACCATCCTCTATGAGGTCGGCATGCTTCCCTGACACATGCACTCATAAAGACCAAAGTAAATTTCTATCTTCTCTGCAAATACCCAAAGTTTCAAAGACTTTTCCATCATCCTCTGAACATTGATGTGTTGGAACTAAAAAGATATATACTACAAAGAGGGTAGAGAAACTGAGGGAGGTTACCATGGCTCCAGTTCGAATTCTTAGCTTTGAAAGTGATTTATTATATCTTTGCCACAGGATTGATTAGGTGTGGGGAAAATGACTCCAGCAAACCAAACTCACAACTGACTGAAGTACAAACAGGGACCCAATTTGCTCATTTACTGTCAGAAATATAACTCATATATTCATCTGAAATGTATCTGTCAGTATGACAAAACATTCTCTCACCATAGGAAGATCCGTTTGGGAAACCAAATTACAGTCACACGATTGTTTAGTGAGCGTGGAATCTGAGTCAAGGGAGTTGGTGAAGTGAGGCCAATATTTATGGGTGGAGGGTGAGCTTATGGATCCTTCTCATGTTACAGATTTATCCACCATAAAAGGGGACAAATCAAGCTCTTGATGTAGGGCAACCTTCCTCAGAGAGTACTTCACTTTTGTTTATGTTCCATTGCTACCCATTCATCTATATTTCTGCGGGTCCTTCCTCTTCACTGCAGCTTTAGCTATTAGACTTTGAACTTGAGTGTGGTTGAGAAAGAGACTTGATGTGTTAAAGTTCCTTTTGCCTCTATCTAATTTGTCTCTACCTAGAGTTTAACTTGTATCAGAGCTATGAAGGGCAGGAGAGGTACAAGAGAGTTACGGAAGGCTGTTTTTCAGTGCACCACAATTTAAGAAATTACAATTATTTTTAAAGACTGGGCCAACTTTTAAGCCTCCGATGTCAATATTGGGTGATGTGTGTCCCTCAGATTCCCTTTATTAGACCTGTCCTCCATCCCTAGCTGCTATAAGTATTGGAGAGCTGCCTCCAGCTGATGGAGCTGCCACCATGAGGATTTACACATATCCCTATCCCATAGCGTATGGGGTTAGCCCATAACCAATGACTGGCCTACGTTGGGGTAAAAAAGCTGGCTCCTTGCTGGCTTGGTGAAGTTTAGAGACCACAATGCCCAGCCCCAATCCCTGGTTCAAACCAAGACTAGACTTGATCTGAGACGACATCCTTACTCAGCTCATCGTCCTTGCCTTTTCTCCTCTGCTCTCTCCCTCACTGGTCTTTCAGAAAAGCACTCCAGCAATAAGTTCACATCTCAGTCTCTGGCTCAAGCTCTGCTTCTAGGGTGCGCAGGCTAAGAGAGCTCATAGTAAATATCATTTTCCCTTTTCCTGACACTTCTTCAGCATCCCTGGTGGGCTTCTTCCTCACCTTAGATAAGGTCTCTGCTGGTTAGTTAGAAACAGAGTCAGACCTAAGATCAGGCATAAGGAGCCTATTAGCTAGAATCCCTCTGCACAGGATACAGAGGTCAGGGGCATATCTAAGAGAAGGCTCCCTGATGCTTGACCCGGATGCCAGAATTGTTATTTATAGCCCTGACAGTTTCTGGAGGTGCTTTCTGTGTCTTCTGCCTATAAGCTTTCACTAGTAACTGACAGTATTTTCTATCCAATTTTTTTTACTTTTTAAATCTCTTTGACTTTGGTTTAAATGAAGAGGAAAAGGATCAAAAGAGCAGTGGCATAGGGAAGAGACATGAAGGGGATAATTCAGGGGACAATAAGGTTATACCTTGAATGCCTAAGAGCGACAAGGAAAGGAAAAAGAGCTTCCCACAGAAAGGTTTACAGGTTGTTGTGTCTGGAGTCCCAGACAGAGCAAGGAGTCCTCAGGAAACAAAAAACATGACCCTCAGTGAACCCAGCTGGTTGGCCACAGGGTCTCCAGTGATCGGAACACCCACCCACCCCGCCATCCCACAAGAAACCCACTCATTTAAGACCAGACCCTAAATCCCAACCTTACCCTGACTTCACAAACTTCAAGACATCCCCTCATAAAAGCAGGAAAAAGCAGCTCAAATACACACCCATGCTGTGACTGTGACCTCAGTACCATAGCCACTGGCACCAGAATTGCCTTTCCAACTCTTAAGAATGGTCTTCCTGATGTCTGGAACCAGTTATCACTCATATTTGCATCCCTCACCTTACACAGAAGTCCTTAGCACCGAGTAGTCCCCATCCAAATGAGCCCACCCTCCCCAGCACCACACCACTCCCTGTTCTACCACTCTACTCAACCCCGGTTCATTTTCATCATGACACACACGCAACTTGAAAATAGGTGTGTATTCCTTTGTTTCCCTTTTTTACTGTCTGTCTCCCTCACTAGCTTGAAAGCCCCATATAACAGTAACTATATTTATTCATCATCAAGACAAAAATAAAGAACAGTATCTAACAAAAAAATAGTATAGGCTTCACCAGTACTGGTAGAATGATTGAATGAATGTTGATGACGTGGTAAAAAGTGTTGGAGCTCACCGTGGTTTTGGCTCTTTAATTCAGAACAGGAGCTTATCTTCAAAAAGCAAGTCTGAGCTTGGCACTAGGATGAGATAAGGGATGCAGTGCTTCTTGTTTCCTGATGCTTAAAGAATAATTGGGTTATGGGGGTAGTTAAAAGGACTGGGAAGAATTTGGTGATTAGAAATGAAATAGAAGAAAATTGACAGGAAAAGAGCTTTTGCAGTAATCCTCTTTTATGCCATTTTTATCTCAGAATGCTGAAGGGTTTTCCATATGTATCATGTTTTCAGTTCTCAGTTTTCAAATGTGTAATTTATACAGCTTCAAAAGAATAACTGGCAACATATGAATATGCATGTGCATATTTATGATATTGCATCCATCAGCACAATATTACCTTTCCTCCTGGGTTTAAAATGTATACCTTTTGTGCTTAAGAATAATAAGTCTATATGAATTGGTGTCAAACAAACAGTTCTTCCATTCTTTATTCATTTTTCTTTCGTAATCCTTTATGTCAAGAACAAACACCATATTCTTTGAAGGTTGTCTTTATAGAATTCTTTCTCAGGTGATACAAGAAAAGAAGGGCTTGCCTCTGAACAGGACTGCATACACTGGATTAAATCCCCTGGAGCACTACTGTCAACAGGAAACAATACCTTTATTCCATTCAAGATCTCAATTCTGTGAGTTTTTCCAATTAACCTGTCAGCCACTCTCAAACTTTTAACCCTGTAAATGAAAGCTGGCCCTCTTTTATCACCATGCCAAGTCTTCTGAGTCTCCCTTACACTAAATGCATTTGCTAATAATTTTCTGTTTACTTATATTTATCAGCTCACAGTCATCTAATCCTATCCTTTCCACTCAGTATGCCCAGGTCACCCCTGTCATAATTAGCATTAATGGAGCATGCACATGCTTAATATACATAATCTTATTTAGTCCCTACAACAACCATATAAAGTGCTGTATCAGAGTTCTCAGACTCTGATACAATGGAAACCAACTTTAGCTAAATTAAGCAAAAGGAAACTTACTGGAAAAATACTGGAGTTCTTGTTACTAATGGGAAGGGTAGAAAGCCAAGCTCAGAAATGAGCAAAAGCTAAGACATCTCCAAGATCTAAAAATCCAAAATTAGAGGGATAACGTGTGATCAGAACTATAGTACGATCAACAAGTAAATGCTAACACTTATATGTTGCTAATTATGTGCTAGGTACTATTCTAAGCATTTTACATAACACACATGCACATATCACAACTTATAGGCAATTTCCATTTTTCTCCATTTGGTGTCTATCTATCTCAAGCTTGAAAGCTGTATGTGGACAGAAACCATGAGTGTTGTATTCACTGAAGCATATCTAAGGCCAAGGACGTAGTTGGCATACAGGATGAGATAGGTACCCTCAATACTCCCATTTTACACGTGAGGAAACAAGCACAGGAAGGCTAAATAATTCCCAAAGTCATGCAGTTGCAGTGTATGGTGTATCTCTAGAATCTGTGCCCTAAACCACGATACTATGATTTCATCCACTTTTAGTCATTTTATTTCTCTGGTCAAGATTGGACTCCAAAGAGCCCATCCAGTTGGTATTTATGGGGTGATACACACTCTCATCATCTCAGGAAGGGTTGGTTCATGATTACCAACCCACTAGAATCAACCCACTGAGGAAGCACTGATTCCTGCAAAGGAAATTAGAATATTACAAGAAAAATAAAATGGGAGGTTAAAGAATGACAAACATCTCACAATAACCTCCAGATTCAAACATTATCTTCTCCATTTTATACATGAGGAAAGTGAAGGAAAACTATATTATAATTCTCTACTTTATGGTGACAAGGCTGAGAGTATTGGGTTGAATCATGCCTCCCGAAAACTCATACCCATCCAGAATCTGTGAATGAGACTTTATTTAGAAACAGGACTTTTGTCAGTGTAATCAAGTTGAGGTCACACTCAATTAGGGAAAACCCTAATCTAATGATTGGCATCCCTGTAAGAGGAAATTTTGGACACGGATACAGGAAAAGAGGGAATGCCATTTGAAAACTGAGGCAGAGACTGCAATAATGTGTCTACTAAATAAGCACCAGAAGCTGGAAGAGGCAAGGACAGAGCTCCCTACAGCCTCAGAGAGAGCATGGCCATGCTCACACTTTGATTTTTGACTTCTGGACTCCACGACCATGAGAGAATATATTTCTGCTGTTTTAAGCCATCTATTTCATGTTAATTTGTTACAGCAATCCTGGAAAATTAATATAATAGTGCTCAAGATATTAAATAACTTAGCCTAGATAACAGAACTTATAAGTGGCATAGACTCTATTACATAATGTTTCCTCTCCTTTCCTTTTCCTCTAACCCTCATGCCCCACTATACCTTCAATCGTTAACTGCCCAGCAGTCTTCCCTACATCGTCTAATTCTCCCCTGACTCTGACACACTGATATATATATGTTTAAGCTTTTATTTTAGGTTTAGGGGTACATATGCAGGTTTGTTATACAGGTGAATTGCATGTTATGAGGGTTGGTGTATAGATTCCTTCTTTACCCAGGTGATAAGCATGGTACCAAAAAGGTCGTTTTTTAATCCTTATCCTCCTCCCACCCTCCACCCTCAAGCAGGCCCCAGTGTCTGCTGTTCCCTTCTTTATGTCCACATGTACTCAATCTAACTGCAGCCTTGACCACTAATCTACTTCCTATCAAAAGGTCTCTAAGAGTACTTCATTCTCCACAGCTTGTTCAATGTTCTGTTAATAAGATAAACTGGTGTGCAAACTCAGAAATCACTAGCACACAGTTATGTAACATTTTCATTTAAAAATGACTTTATTAAAACCAATATCTTAACCCAAAGCCCCCATGGTCATAGGAGATGAAGGATGGGTGGTCTCTATAAAGCATTTCATCCTTTGGCTTACACCACACAGATGACTAACAACTCTGCTCTTTTTATAAAAATACTGGCATATGAGCTCTTAGGACCTTTGAATTATTATTTTAAAATGCTGAGCTCCTGGGAAAAAGAAACAAAAACTCTAGCCTTCTGAAACTAGTCACTTTGATTTACATCTTCTTCTTTCTTAACAACCTGCGACTTCCACCCAGTTAAGCCAAAATATTTGTTTTCTATTCCCTTGTATCCATAGAGAACTACTGATCAGCAAGGAAGTAGAAAACCCAACATACAAACATAATACTGTTTAGTATTTAGCAAAAGACAAGAACTTGGGAATGGTTGTTGAGTCAACCAATCGGCAATATCTGCCCTATGCCTCTATGTGGCAGGCACAATTCTAAACACATTATACTTATTAACTCATTTAACCTTCACAAAAACCTAGAAGGGAAACATTATCACTGTCACTTTATGAATAAAGAAACTGTGACATGGAGAGGTTAATTAAAAGCTTTCATGTGAATTTGCTAGGACTACCATAACCAAGTACTGCAACTGGGTAGTTTAAAACAAAATGTATTGCCTCACCATTTTGGAGGTAAAAATTTCAAGGTCAAGGTGTCAGAAGGGGTGCTTCTTCTTAGAGATATGAGAGAGACTCTGTTCCATGCCTCTCTCCTAGTCTCTGGTGGTTTTCTAGCAATATTCTGCATTCCATTGATTAATGTATGACCCCAGTCTCTGCCTTCATCTTCACATTGCATTCTCCAGTGCATGTGTGTCTTTGTGTTAAAACTTCCCCTTTTTATAAGGATACCAGTCATATTGGATTAGGCCTACCCTGATGACTTCAACTTAACTTAAATCTGTGAAAACACTATTTCCATTAAGGTCATATCACAGGTACTGAGGGTTAGGACTTTAACATCTTCTGGAGGAACACAATTCCATCCATAACACCTTGGTAGGTGGGGTGTCCAGGAACTGGCACCCAGACAATTGCCTCCAGATCATCTTTATCTTAATAATAAATTTCCTTCTCTTCATTCTCAATGAAGTAACACTAGCTATGGTTTCCCTCTCTCTCCTACTCAGAACTATCATAACCAACAAAACAGCTGCTTTTAATATCTTCTCTCAAGATGTTTAAAATAGTTATTGTATAACCAAGTTTAGTTGAGCAAAGTTGTCCTATGTTTTGAAAGATGGGTGTTTACTTATGAGAAATTCAAGGGATGGGCTTGGGTTTAGTTTTTCCTCATAGCAAACCTAAAAAATGGAAATACAGAAAACCTTTTGATTTGTTTGGCTAAACACAGTTTGTATGCTCGCAATGTTAGGTGAGAATGGAATCCCTACTTTATTTTTTATTTATTTATTTTTATTTTGAGACGGAGTTTCGCTCTTGTTACCCAGGCTGGAGTGCAATGGCGCAATCTTGGCTCACTGCAACCTCCGCCTCCTGGGTTCAGGCAATTCTCCTGCCTCAGCCTCCTGAGTAGCTGGAATTACAGGCACACGCCACCATGCCCAGCTAATTTTTTGTATTTTTAGTAGAGACGGGGTTTCACCATGTTGACCAGGATGGTCTCGACCTCTTGACCTCGTGATCCACCTGCCTCAGCCTCCCAAAGTGCTGGGATTACAGCCCTACTTTATTTTTATATGAACATTATGTGGACTGTGTGTTGGTGGTGATGACTTAAAAATCTTACAGTGGCAGGATTTACAAGGCTGTGAGCATTTGTGCACAGTAGCAGTAGGGCTATAACACAGATTTTGGGTAAGAAAGATCTATACAATAACCAGGTGGTTGTTATGTGCCCTGACCCTTGCTTTTTGCTCTTTGTGTGAAGGCTTTCTCTTCCTGGCAAACACTACTTTGCCCACCCATCCAGCATACTGAAAGTACTCTCCCCCAGAAATTATTATTCAATATATGATTGGCATGAGTTGCTATAAAAATATCTCAACTCTGGCTGGGCACGGTGGCTCATGCCTATAATCCAAGCACTTTGGGAGACTGAGGCAGGCGGATCACCTGAGGTCGGGAGCTCAAGACCAGCCTGACTAACATGGGGAAACCCTGTCTCTATTAAAAATACAAAATTAGCCAGGCATGGTGGCACATGCCCATAATCCCAACTACTTGGGAGGCTGTGACTGGAGAATCACTTGAACCCAGGAGGCGGAGGCTGCAGTGAGCCGAGATCCGACCATTGTACTCCAGCCTGGGCAACAAGAGCAAAACTCTGTCTAAAAAACAAACAAACAAAAAAGAATCCCAGCTCCACTGCCCCTCAAGTGGAAAAACTAAGGTGTGTTTCCAAATGGGCTCCCTGAATTTCTTCAGCAAGATTAAATTCTAATTGCCTACAGAGGAACTAGCTTAATAATTCACTCTCTACTGGTTTCCTTCCCTTTATCCCAGTTTTCCATGAGTAGGGTACAGTATTTTTTTTTAACCTACTATTAAATTATTTACTCTTGATTGCTCTTCTCAGAATCTGCTTCTGATGAAATCCTGCTAAGATGGGCTGTGTAAACTTAGGAAATTTATTTAATTTCTCTATATCACTGTATTTACATCCTCCAAATGGAATTGCTTAAAAGAAATTAACAACCTAAAGGGGGTCTGACTAGCCAAATCTGGGACAATTTGAGCATCAAATAAACGGTATTCGATTAGGAAAGGAGAAAGTCAAATTGTCTCTATTTGCAGATGACATGATTGTATATCTAGAAGACCCCATCATCTCAGCCCAAAGTCTTCTCAAACTGATAAGCAACTTCAGCAAAGTCTCAGGATACAAAATCAATGTGCAAAAATCCCAAGCATTCCTATATACCAATAACAGACTTAAAGAGAGCCTAATCAAGAATGAACTTCTATTCACAGTTGCTAAAAAGATAATAAAATACCTAGGAATACAACTAACAAAGGATGTAAAGGACCTCTTCAAGGAGAACTACAAACCACTGCTCAATAAAATAAGAAATGACACAAACAGATAAAGAAACATTCCATGCTCATGGTTCGGAAGAATCAATATCATGAAAATGGCCATACTAGCCAAAGTAATCTACAGATTCAATGCTATCCCCATCAAGCTACCAATGACCTTCTTCACAGAACTGGAAAAAAACACCCTAAACTTTATATGGAATCACAAGAGACCCCGTATAGCTGAGACAATCCTAAGCAAAAAGAGCAAAGCCAGAGGCATCACAGTGCCAGACTTCAAACTATACTACAAGGCTACAGTAATCAAAAAAGCATGGTACTAGTATCAAAACAGAGACATAGACCAATGGAACAGAACAGAGGCCCCAGAAGAAACACCACCCATCTACAAGCATCTGATCTTTGACAAAACCAGCAAAAACAAGCAATGGGGAAAGGAATCCATGTTTAACATTGGGAAAACTGGCTAGCAATGTGCAGAAAGCAGAAACTGGACCCCTACCTGTCACCTTACACTTAAATTAACTCTAGATGGATCAAAGATTTAAACATAAAACCCAACACCATAAAAACACTAGAAGTAAACATAGGCAAAATCATCCAGGACATAGGCATAGACAAGGACTTCATGACTAAAACACCAAAAGCAATGGCAATAAAAGACAGCATAGACAAATGGGATCCAACTAAACTCCAGAGCTTCTGAACAGCAAAAGAAACCATCATTAGAGTGAACAGGCAACCAACAGAATGGGAAAAAATTTTTGCAATATACCCATCTGACAAAGGGCTAATATCCAAAATCTACAAAGAACTAAAAAAGATATACAAGAAAAAAACAAACAATCCCATTCAAAAGTGGGCAAAGGATATAAACAGACACTTTTCAAAAGAAGATATATATGAGGCCAACAAACATAAGAAAAAATGCTCATCATCACTGGTCATTAGAGAAATGCAAATCAAAACCACACTGAGATATCATCTCACACCAGTTAGAATGGTGATCATTAAAAAATCGGGAGACAACAGATGCTGGAGAAAATGTGGAGAAATAGGAACACTCTTATACAGTTGGTGGGAGTGTAAATTAGTTAAACCATTTTGGAAGACAGTGTGGCAATTTCTCAAGTATCTAGAAATAGAAATTCCATTTGATCCAGCAATGCCACTATTGAGTATATACCCAGAGAACTATAAATCATTCTACTATAAAGACACATGCACACGTATGTTCACAGCAGCCCTGTGTACAATAACAAAGACCTGGAACCAACCCAAATGCCCATCAATGATAGACTGGACAAAGAACATGTGGTACATATACACCATGGAATACTACACAGCCATAAAAAACAATGAGTTCGTGTCCTTCGTAGGGACTTGGATGAATCTGGAAACCATCATTATCAGCAAACTGACCCAAGAACAGAAAGCCAAGCACCACATGTTCTCACTCTTAGGTGAGTGTTGAACAATGAGAACACATGGACTCAGGGAGAGGAGCATCACACACAGGGGACAGTTGGGGGGGATAGGGGAGAGACAATGGAGGCTGGGGAAGGAAAGGAGGGTGGGGAGGGATAACACTGGGGGAAATGTCAGATACAGTATGCACCTAAAGTAAAATAAATATATATATATACGTTAAAAAAATTAAAAATAAATAAATAAATAAACATATATTATTTACTGAATAATAAAAGCATCCTATGAGTCTATACTAACATAAATTAATAAATAATTGTAGAAAAGAAGAAGGCTTTTCCTAAGTTATAAAGATGACTAATAAATGTGGAATTAGAAAATCACCATTTCACATCATATTAATAATTAATTTAGCTAAATTAGCATGCAAGTAAAAGCTCGATGAGAAACAGTACACTTACATTGTCTCAAAGTACTCCCTACAAATTACAAATCAAGAAAGTGTAACTTTATAGCAGAAAAACCTATCAGATGCCACCTTAATCAAATTATCAAAATTAACATTACCAATAATTAGATAAATTGATGTACAACTCAATAGATTATAATAAGAGCACAGTATCACTTTTGTCATATTCCTGCCAAAAAGGCATGATCAAATCTAATCATTAGGAAATAGAAAATAAACTGAAATTGAAGGACGTTTTTCAAAAAACTGACTGGATAATAATCCTCAAAATTATCCCATCAAGGAAGTCAAGGAAAGACTGAGGAATTTGCCAGACACACAAAGAATAAAGAGACATGACACAATGAACTGGATGGATCCTTTTGTCATAAAGAGTATTATAGGAACAATTAGTAAAATGTAAATGAGTCTGAGGTTAATATGATAGTAACATACCAACATTAATTTGCTGGTTGTAATTTAGCTATACAGAAGAATGTTCTTATTTGTAGAAAATATGCACTCAAGCACTCAGGGATGTTAAAGCACTATGTCAGCAACTTATTTTACACAGCTCAGGAAAAGTAAATAGTTTTCTTCCCTTCTTAAAGCTTTTCTGTAAGTTCAATGTTATTTCAAGTTATTTTTTAAATCCTGGTTTATCCTCAGTCAGCTATGCCTATTCTGTCTATATGGGTAACGTTTTCATGAGTTTCTTAATGAACTGGTGATGAGAAACTTATTTGCACCTATTTACAAAATTAAAATGTTTAAATAAAAAAATAAGTTAATGTATTAGAAATGCTTAGAGAATTTTTTTCCTCCAATTATGATGAAGTAACAAGTCCTATATGTGTCCTCCTACCATAAATAATGAGAAAGATGGAAAAAAATACTGGGTTAGTAGGGGGAACCTGCTTCTAGACAATGCATAGGCCTGAGACCCCTAAAAGTCTGGAAATAAGAAATGTGAGTTATAGTTACTTCACCTTTCTACCTGAAGGCAATTCTCAACTACAGTGCAGACAGGAAAACCCAAACAAAGAAATATAGTTTTGTTAAGTTGAGGAAACAGAGATATGAATATGAGGGAGCTAAAATAGCTGGAATTTGCAAAGCAGAGAAATAGGTACTACATAGGAAAAGAGTGCAAATAAATCTTTATTGGTTCTACTTGATTCTTTTTCTGAATAAGAGGTTCATGCATAGAGTGATACTCCACAAGACCTGGCTTTGTATTACCAAGGAGAGGAAAACTCAATTCCCAGAGTTCGCAAGTTCCAATCAGCCAGGATAGAGAGACTTCACTGGTATCCTAAGTTATTCAATAGAGACACAAGGATAAGCCTTTAGCAGTAATGAAGAAACAATCCTATGATAAAGTCCACTCTAGATGTACCCTTACAAAACATAAAAACAAACCTCAAAAGCATCAAGCTGGTTATCAAGAAATTTAACTGTCTATAAAAACAAACTCTGAAACTAATTAAAGGAAGTCCCAACATTCAAACACTCATATGATCATAACACACCATGTCCAGCATTTGATAATATATTATCCGACATAAAAAGAAGCAGGAAATTATAAGTCATAACTAAAATAATATCCAATCAACAGGAAAAGATTTAGAAATGAAAGAGATGATAAAATCATCACATAAGCACTTTAAACAGGAGAGTTCATCTCCACAATTTTTTTTTTAAATTAGCCAGGTATGAATTTTGCAGGGGAAAAGGCAGATAGGAGGCAGGACTCAATTCCAGCCCCTGCTCAAAAAGACAGAGCAGTATATGGAGACTCGCATCATGAACTTTTGCTCTAAGAACTACTGCAGGAATCTACCAGAAAAGCTGAGACAGTCCACAGACCCTCAGAAGAAAATGGATTGCTCCTATAGGACCCATAAGACAGCTCAAATACTGTGAATGCCCAAACTGTGAAAGTAAGAGAAGGGGACCATTTGTCCCTGAACACACATCTTCACTAGGGAACCTGAAGGTCAAGATAATGAGAGAAGCATTTGACCTTACCTGGAGCTGAGTCAATTTAGAGAGCCAAACAAAATACACGGAAAGAGAAAGCAGTGGAAAAAAGACTTTTAAGCTCTCAGGGTCCCAAGGGAAGCCATTTCTGACTTGTCTCACAAGGGTCCTTGTGAAGGGCTACCAGAGGAAGTGGGAAAAGACCACAGGGAGAAGGCAACCTCCATCTGAACTTTTTAACAATTTCAACCACACATAAAATTCCCTGGCCAGAACTATGAGGAGGGTGTGCAGACTTGACAGACAGGGAGGCACAAAAGTTCAGATTGCTTTCTCAGCCAGGAAGCTGGTAGCTGGGACAAGTTGTCAGTCCTGCTAACCCAGTGCCTGGAAACAAACTTTGTGCTGTTGGGAGGTTTCATGTAAGTGAGTCTTTCAGGTTGCATGGGAGCTGGATGAGGCCTGTAACTGCCAGCTTTTCCCCACTTCCCTGACAACCTATATGACACAGCACAGGTAGCCATCATCCTCCTGAGAACATAACTCCATTGACCTGGGAACCACACCTCCATCTCTGACAGCAGCCACAGCAAGCCCCACCCAAAGAGAGTCTGAGCTCAGATATGCCTAACGTGCCCCCACCTGATGGTACTTCCCTACCCACTCTGGTAGCTGAAGACACAGGTCATAGTCTCTTGAAAGTTCCAGGGTCCCACCAACCACCTGATCCTATCTATACTACTAAAACTAATGCTATCTTGAAGGTGGCACCTCCTAGCAGGAGGCCAACCAACACAAAACTAGTGAATCAAACAACTACAACTACAGATTCTCACAGAGTCCATTTCACATCCACTGGAGCAGGTGCTGTTATCTACACCTGCAAGATCTAAAGACTGTACACATCACAGGACTGTGTGGACACCCCTCAGTACCAACTTGGAGTCTAGTAGCCCTCGTGGGTGGCTATACCTAGAACAGAAATAACAATCCCTGCCATTCAGTTATCAAAAAGACACATCCCTAGGAAAAAACAGAGAGTACTACATCAAGGAAAAACCCTGTAAGACAAATAATCTGAACAGCAGTCTTGAGCTCCAGATCTTCCATCTGACATGGCTACCCAAATGAGAAAGAATCAGAAAAAACAATTCTGGTAATATGACAAAAAAAGTTTCTTTAACACTTCTTTTAAAAAGCATATTATATCAGCTTACCATCAATGAATCCAAACCAAGAATAAATTCCCAAATTGCCTGAAAAAGAATTTAGAAGTTTTATTTTTAAGCTAATCAAAAATGAACCAGAGAAAAGTGAAGTCCAACTTAAGGAAATTATATATATATATATGTGTGTGTGTGTGTGTGTGTGTGTGTGTGTGTGTGTTTGCATATATATATATGCAAACACACACACACACAACACATGAGGGGAGAACTCTTCAATAAGATAGATAGCATAAACATAAAATGATCACAACTTCAGGAAATAAAAGACACACTTAGAGAAATGCAAAATGTACTGGAAAATCTCAACAATAGAATCAACAAAGCAGAAGAAAGAACTTCAGAGCTCAAAGACAAGGTTTTAGAATTAACTCAAACCAATAAAGACAAAGGAAAAAAAAAGAATTTAAAAAAATGAAAAAAGCCTCCAAGAAGTATGGGATTATGTTAAATGACCAAACCTAAGACTAACTAGCATTCCTGAGGAAGAAGAGAAATCTTAAAATTTGGAAAACACATTTGGGGGAATAAACAAGAAAAACTTATGTGCCATTGCTAGTGACCTAGATATCCAAATACACAAAGCTCAAGGAACACCTAGAAAGTTCATTCCAAAAAGATCATCACCTAGGCACACTAGGCACACCTATCAGGTTATCTGAAGTCAAGACAAAGGAAAGAATCTTAAAATCTGTGAGGCAAAAGCAACAGGTAACCTATACAGGAAATCCTATAAGAGTATATCAGGTTTTCCACCAGACACCCTATAAGTTAGAAGGAATTGAGGCCTTATCTTCAGCCTCCTTAAACAAAACAACTGTCAGCTAAGAATTTTGAATCCAGTGAAAGTAAGCTTTATAAATTAATGAAAGATACCGTTTTTTCCAGACTAACAAATGCTGAGAGAATTTGTCACTACAAACCCAGCATTACAAGAACTGCTAAAATGGAGCTCTAAATCTACAAACAAATCCTGAAAATATATCAAAAGAGAACCTGTTTTTTTGTTTTGTTTGTTTTTTTTGTTTGTTTGTTTTTTTTTTTTTTTTTTAGACAGAGTTTTGCTCTTGTTACCCAGGCTGGAGTGCAATGGCGTGATCTCGGCTTATCGCAACCTCTGCCTCCTGGGTTCAGGCAATTCTCCTGCCTCAGCCTTCTGAGTAACTGGGATTACAGGCACGTGACACCATGCCCAGCTAATTTTTTTGTATTTTTAGTTGAGACAGAGTTTCACATGTTGACCTTGTGATCCATCCGCCTCGGCCTCCCAAAGTGCTGGGATTACAGGCGTGAGAACCTCTTTAAAGCATTAAATCTTTAAATCTCACAGAACCTATAAAACAAAAACACAATTTAAAAAAACAAGGTACAGGCAACAAACAGCACAATGAATGGAATGGTATTTCACATCTCAATATTAACATTAAATGTAAATAACTTAAATGCTCCACTTAAAAGATATGGTATTTTAGAATGAATAAGAATACAACAACCATATATCTGCTGCTTCAAGAGACTCCCCTAGCACATAAGGACTCACATAGACTTAAAATAAAAGAGTGGAAAAAGACATTCCATGCAAATGGACACCAAAAGTGAGCAAGAGTAGCTATTCTTGTATCAGACAAAACAAAATTTGAAGCAACAACAAATTTAAAAGACAAAGAAGGACATTATGTAATAATGAAAAGACTATTTCAACAGAAAAATATTACAATCCTAAATATATATACACTTCACACTGGAGCTACCCAATTTATAAACAGTTACTACTACTAGACCTAAGAAATGAGAAAGAGAGCAACACAGTATTAAGGGGGACTCCAATGCTCCACTGAAAGCACTAGTCCAATCATCTAGACAGAAAGTCAACAAAGAAACAATGGATTTAAACTATACCCTAGAGCAAATGAACTTAACATATATTTCCAAAACATTCTACCTAACAACCACAGAATACACATTCTATTCATCAGCCCATGGAACTTTCTCCACGATAGACCATATAAGAGGCAACAAAACAAGTCTCAATAATTTTAAGAAGGTTGAAATCATATCAAGTACTCTCTCAGACCACAGTGGAATCAAATTGGAAATCAACTCAAAAAAGAACCTTGGAAATCATGCAGATATATAGAAATTAAAAAACCTGCTTCTGAATTATAATTGGGTCAATAATAAAATCAACAAGGAAATTTAAAAATTCTTCAAACTGAATAATAGTGACATAAGCTTTCAAAACCTCTGGAACATAGCAAAGGTGGTGCTAAGGAAAGTTCATAGCCTTATATGCCTGTATCAAATAAACAGAAAGCACACAAACTGACATTCTGAGGTGATATCTCAAGGAACTAGAGAAACAAGAACAAACCAAATCCAAACCCAGCAGAAGAAAAGAAATAACCAAGATCTAAATAAAAGAGTAGAACTAAATAAAACTGAAACAACAACAAAAAATACAAAGACAAATAAAATTAATAGACCATTAGCAAGATTAACCAAGAGAAGAAGAGAGAAGATCCAAATAAAGTCACTTAGAAATAAAATAAGAGATATCACAACTGACACCACAGAAATATGAAAGATCACTCAAGGCTGCTATGAACATCTTTACATGCATAAACTAAAAATCCTATGAAGAAGAAGGAGAAGAAGAAGAAGAGGAAGAAGAAGAAGAAGAAGAAGAAGAAGAAGAAGAAGAAGAAGAAGAAGAAGAAGAAGAAGAAGAAGAAGAAGAAGGAGGAGGAGGAGGAGGAGGAGGAGGAGGAGGAGGAGGAGGAGGAGGAGGAGGAGGAGGAGGGGAGGAGGGGGGAGGAGGAGAGGAGGAGGGGAAGGAGGAGGAGGAAAGGAGGAGGAAGAGGAGAAGGAAGAGGAAGAAGAGGAAGAAGGAAAAGGAGAAGGATAAGAAATAATAATTCCTTATTATTAACTGTGAGGGAGGAAATATACAACCCTCACAGTTAAAATTAGGTAGAATTAGAAACCCTAAGCAAACCAGTAACAAGCAACAAGACTGAAATGGTAATAAAAAAATTAACAACAACAACAAAAAAATTTCCAGGACCAGATGGATTTAAAGCTGAATTCTATAAGAATTGATACCAATCCAACTGACATTATTCCACAAGATAGAGATAGAGGGAATCCCCCATAAACTACTCTATGAAGCCAATATCACCCTAATATCAAAACCAAAAAATGACATAACAACAACAACAACAACAACAAAAACTACAGACCAATATCCCTGATGAACACAGCTGTAAAGTCCTTAGGAAAAGACTAGCTAAAGAAATCCAAAAGCACATCAAAAAGATAATTCACCATGGTCAAGTGGGTTTCATTCCAGGCACGCAGGGATGATTTAACATATGCAAGTCAATAAATGTACCACATATGCATAATTTTTTTCAAATTACATAATCATGTCAATAGATGCAGAAAAAATCATTTGAAAAAATCCAGCATACCTTTATGATAAAAACTCATGCAAAATTAGCATAGAAGGAACCTACCTTGAGTTAATGAAAGCTATCTGGAGACAATCCAAGACAGCAGAATAGGAACAGCCCTGGAGTGCAGTTCCCAGTGAGAACACAGAGGGTGAGTGATCACTGCATTTCCAAACAAGTTTTTACTGCCTACAGACCAAGAAATTCCTGGGCAGAAAAGCACCATGAGTCTCCAGCACAGCTGTCTCAGCCAGTGCAGTGGGTCTCCACACAAAAACTCACACAAATCTGGGCAGCCATTTCAACTGGCACCTGGAATGCCTGGGAGAGAGAGTTGCCCATTCAACTGAAAAAAATGGGACTGAAACAGGGAGCCAGGTGATCTGGCTTGGCGGGTCCCACCACCACAAGACCAGCAATCTAAAACACTCAGGACTGAATGTATTTTTAATATGGCACGGTAGGAACAACTCAGGATTGCAGCTCACAGTGAAGGCGCATGAGTGAGTCCTAGCCGCATTTTCAGATCGACCTTTCTTGCCCACAGAATGGGGAAATTCCCAGGTGTAGGAGAGACATGGGACACCAGCGTAGCCCTTTCAGCTTGTGCAGCTGTTTCAGCCGGTGCTGCAGCACAGTGGCACCCTGCACAAAACTCACTGGTCTGGGTGCCCTGTTAAACCAGCAATCTGAGATTTGGGAGGGCAGAGTAATACATCCATCCGATTAAATGGGACTTGGACAGTGAGCCAGACCAGGAGATTCCTGGGAAGTGTGATTTGAGCCAATGAAGTGGGCTGTGGCATGGGATATCACACAGATCCCAGTGCCATATCAGCAGGTGACGGACTCTGAGGCAGGGAGCCAGGTGATCAGGCTCGGCGGGTCCCACCCCCACAGAAACAAACAAAACGGTGATTCGAAACACTCAAGGTGGAGAGTTTTACTGTGGACTCAGCTGAATCCAGGATGGTGCAGCTTGGTGGGGGAGGGGCATTCACCACTACCGACGCATTGCACCCCTACTGAGGTACATGCCCATTGCTGAAGCAGCCTGCCATTGCCAAGGCAACCCATCATAACAGAGAGACTCGGCCAACAGGACGGAGCCCACCACAGTAGGGTGGAGCCCTGTGGCAGCAGGGCAGAGCCTTGGCAGGCAAATAGTGACTAGACTGCCTCCTAGCCTGGAAGGACGGTGCAACAGATACTCATAAAAAAAGCCCCAACTCCCTGAGACAGAGCACCTGAGGAAAAAAAACGGGGGGCTGTTATAAGTTCTGCTGCAGAAGACCAAAACACACCCACCCAACAAGCCTGAATGAACAACAGAGCTCACAGCTCAGCACTGGAGCTCCTATAAAGTACAGACCATCTCCTCAAGCAGCTCCCTGACCCCTGTACATCCAAAGAGTCACCCCAAAAAAGGACTAATCAGACTGACACTTGGCGGGCATTATTCTGGGACAAAGATAGCAGAAGAAGAAACTGGTAGCATCCCTCACTGTTCCACAGCTGCTACAGGTGTACCCCAGACAAGGAGAGCCTGGAGTGGACCTCAGCAGTTGTACAGCAGAGGGACTAGACTGTTAGAAAAAAAAACTAAGTAACAAAAATACATCATCATTGACAATCTGGGCATCCACTCAGAGACCCAATCGAAAAGTCAGCAACTACTAAGATGACAGGCGGATAAATCCACAAAGATGGGAAGAAACCAGCGCAAAAAAGAGGAAAACACCCAAAACCAGATCACCTCACCTCCCACAAAGGACCAAAACTCCTCACCAGCAAGAAAACAAAGCTGGACGGAGAATGATTGCGACGAAATGATGGAATTAGACTTCAGAAGGTGGATAATGAGAAACTTCAGTGAGCAAAAAGAACATGTTCTAAATCAATGCAAAGAAACTAAGAACCTTGAAAAAGGATTTGAAAAAAGATTCGAGAAAATGATAACAAGAATGGACAACTTAGAGAGGAATATGAAAGAATTGAAGGAGCTGAAAAACATGACACGAGAACTTCGCGAAGCATGCACAAGTTTCAACAGCTGAATTGACCAAGCAGAAGAAAGAATATCAGAAGTCAAAGATCAACTCAATGAAATAAAATGAGAAACCAAGATTAGAGAAAAAAGCAAAAAAAGGAATGAACAAAATCTCCAAGAAATGTGGGACTATGTGAAGAGACCAAACCTACGTTTTATAGGGGTACCAGAATGTGATGAAGAGAATCAATTCAAGCTGGAAAAGACTCTTCAGAATATTATCCAGGATAATTTCCCCAACCTAGCAAGACAGGCCAATACTCAACTCCAGGAAATACAGAGAACACCACAAACATATTCCACAAGAAGAGCAACTTCAAGGCACATAATTGTCAGATTCACCGGGGTTGAAATGAAGAAGAAAATACTAAGGGCAGTCAGAGAGAAACATCGGGTCACCCAAAAAGGGAAGCCCATCAGACTCACAGCAGATCTCTCAGTAGAAACTCTACAAGCCAGAAGAGAGTGGGGGCCAATATTCAACATCCTTAAAGAAAAGAACTTTCAACCCAGAATTTCATATCCAGCCAAACTGAGCTTTATAAGTGAAGAAAGAATAAAATCTTTTGCCAACAAGCAAGTACTCAGAAATTTTGTCACCACCAGGCCTGTTTTACAAGAGCTCCTGAAAGAGGCACTTCACATAGAAAGGAATAACCAGTACCAGCCATTCTAAAAACATACCAAACGCTAAAGAGCATCAACAAAATGAAGAACCTGCATCAACTAATGGGCAAAACAGCCAACTAGCATCAAAATGGCAGTATCAAATTCACACAAACAATATTAACCCTAAATGTAAATAAGCTAAATGCACCAATCAAAAAACACAGACTGGCAAATTGGATAAAAAAAAAACAAAACCCATCGGTGTGCTATATCCAGGAAACCCATCTCACATGCAAGGATATGCAAAGGCTCAAAATAAAGAGATGGAGGAAGATTTACCAAGCAAATGAAGAGCAAAAAAAAAGCAGGAGTTGCAATTCTCGTCTCTGATAAAATAGACTTTAAAGCAACAAAGATCAAAAGAGACAAGGAAGGTCATTACATAATGGTAAGAGGATTGATACAACAAGAAGAGCTAACGATCCTAAATATATATGGACCCAATACAGGAGCACCCAGATATATAAGGCAAGTTCCTAATGACTTATAAAGAGACTCAGACTCCCACGCAGTAATAGTGGGAGACTTTAACACTCCACTGTCAATATAAGAGAGATCAATCAGACGAAAAATTAACAAGGATATCCAGGCCTTGAACTCAGACCTGGAACAAGCAAACCTGATAGGCATTTATAGAACTCTCCGCCCCAAATCCACAGAATATACATTCTTCTCAGCACCACATCACACCTACTCCAAAATTGACCATATAATTGGAAGTAAAGCACTCCTCAGCAAATGCAAAACAACTGAAATCATAACAGTCTCTCAGACCATAGCGCAATTAAGTTAGAACTCAGAATTCAGAAACTAACTCAGAACTGCACAGCTTCATTGAAACTGAACAACTGGCTCTTGAATGTTATTGGATAAACAATGAAATGAAGGCAGAAATAAAGAAGTTCTTTGAAACCAAAGAGAACGAAGACACAACATACCAGAATCTCTGGAACACATTTAAAGCAGTCTGTAGAGGAAAATATATACCAATAAATGCCTACATGAGAAGAGTGGAGAGATCCAAAATTGACACCCTATCGTCAAAATTAAAAGAGCTAGAGGAGCAAGATCAAAAAAAAACTCAAAACCTAGCAGAAGACAAGAAATAACTAAGATCAGAGCAGAACTGAAGGAGATAGAGACACGAAAAACCCTTCAAAAAATCAATAAATCCAAGAGCTGGTTTTTTGAAAAGATCCACAAAATAGACCACTAGCCAGACTGATAAAAAAGAAAAAATAGAACAACCAAATAGATGCAATAAAAAATGATAAAGGGGAAATCACCACAGATTCCACACAAATTCAAACCATCATCAGAGAATACTACAAACAACTCTATGCACATAAGCTCATAAACCAAGAAGAAATGGATAAATTCCTGGACACCTGTGTCCTCCCAAACCTAAACCAGGAGGAAGCCAAAACTATGAATAGACCAATAATAAGGTCTAAAGTTGAGGCAGCAATTAAGAGCCTACCACACAAAAAAAGCCCAGTTCTGACAGATTCACAGCCGAATTCTACCAGACACACAAAGAGGAGCTGGTACCATTCCTTCTGAAACTATTCCAAATAATACAAAAAGAGGAAACCCTTCCCAAATCATTTTATGAGACCAACATCATTCTGATACCAAAACCCGGCAGAGACTCAACAAGAAAAGAAAACTTCAGGCCAATATCCATGATGAACATAGATGCAAAAATCTTCAATAAAATACTGGCAAATCGATTGCAACAGCACATTAAAAAATTTATCCATCATGATCAAGTAGGATTCATCCTAGGGATGCAAGGCTGGTTCAACATACACAAATCTATAAATGTAATTCACCACATAAACAAAACCAAAACCAAAAACAACATGATTATCTCAATCGACACAGAGAAAGCATTTGACAAAATTCAACAGCCCCTTATGCTAAAAACCCTCAATAAACTTGGTATTGATGGAACATATCTCAAAGTCATAAAAGCTATTTATGACAAACCAACAGCCAAAATCATACTTAATGGGAAAAAACTGGAAGCATTCCCTTTGAAATCCAGCACTAGACAAGAATGCCCTCTCTCACCACTCCTATTCAACATAGTACTGGAAGTTCTAGCCAGAGCAATCAGGCAAGAAAAAGAAATAAAGGGTATTCAAATAGAAAAGGTGGAAGCCAAATTGTCTCTATTTGCAGATGACATGATAGTATACCTAGAAGACCCCATCACCTCAGCCCAAAAACTCCTGAAACTGATATGCAACTTCAGCAAAGTCTCAGGATATAAAATCAATGTGCAAAAATCACAAGCATTCCTATACACCAATAACAGACTTAAAGAGCACCAAATCAAGAATGAACTGCCATTCATAATTGCTACAAAGAAAATAAAATACCTAGGAATACAACTCACAAGGAACATAAAGGACCTCTTCAAGAAAAATTACAAACCACTGCTCAATGAAATAAGAGAGAACACAAACAGATGGAGAAACATTCCATGTTCATGGTTAGGAAGAATCAATATTGTGAAAATGGCTATACTGCCCAAAGTAATTTACACAATCAATGCTATCCCCATCAAGCTACCCTTTAATTTCTTCAAAGAACTGGAAAAAACCACCATGAACTTCATATGGAACCAAAAGAGAGCCCGCATAGCCAAGTCAATTCTAAGCAAAAAGAACACAGCAGGAGGCATCACACTACCAGACTTCAAACTAAACTATAAGGCTACAGTAATCAAAACAGCATGGTACTGGTACCAAAACAGAGATATAGACCGATGGAACAGAACAGAAGCATTGGAGGCAACACAACATATCTGCAAGCATATAATCTTTGATAAACCAGACAAAAACAAGCAATGGGGAAAGGATTCCCTGTTTAACAAATGGTTTTGGGAAAACTGGTCAGCCATGTGCAGAAAGCAGAAACTGAACTCCTTCCTAACACCTTACACTAAAATTAAGTCCAGATGGATTAAAGACTTAAACATAAGACCTGGTACCATAAAAACCTTAGAAGAAAATCTAGGCAAAACCATTCAGAACATAGGAGTAGGCAAGGACTTCATGACCAAAACACCAAAAGCATTGGCAACAAAAGCCAAAATAGACAAATGGGACCTAATCAAACTCCACAGCTTTTGCATGTCAAAAGAAACAGTCAGTAGAGTTAATCAGCAACCAACAGAATGGAAAAATATCTTTGCAGTTTACCCATCTGACAAAGGGCTGATATCCAGAATTTACAAAGAACTCAAACAGATTTACAACAAGCCCATTCAAAAATTGGCAAAGGATATTAACAGACACTTTACAAAAGAAGACATACATGAGGCCAACAAACACATGAAAAAATGCTCATCATCACTGGTCATTAGAGAGATGCAAATCAAAACCACATTGAGATACCATCTCATGCCAGTTAGAATGGTGATTATTAAAAAATCTGGAGACAACAGATGCTGGAAAGGATGTGGAGAAATAGGAACACTCTTACGCTGTTGGTGGGAGTGTAAATTAGTTCAACCATTGTGGAAGATAGTGTGGCAATTCCTCAAGGACCTAGAAATAGAAATTCCATTTGACCCAGCAATCCCATTACTGGGTATATATCCAAAGGACTATAAATCATTCTACTATAAGGACACATGCACATAAATGTTCACTGCAGCACTGTTTACAATAGCAAAGACCTGGAACCAACCCAAATGCCCATCAATGATAGACTAGACTGGGAAAATGTGGCTCATACACACCATGGAATATTAGGCAGCAATCAAAAATGATGAGTTTTGTCCTTTGTAAGGACATGGATGAATCTGGAGAACATCATTCTCAGCAAACTGACACAAGAACAGAAAACGAAATACCACATATTCTCACTCATAGGTGGGTGAGAAAAATGAGAACACATGGACATGGTGGGGGGGTACTACACACTGGGGTCTATTGGGGAAATAGGGGAGGGACAGCAGGGGGGGCTAGGGAGGGATAGCCTGGGGAGAAATGCCAAATGTGGGTGAAGGGGAAGAAGGCAGCAAAACACACTGCCATGTGTGTACCTATGTAACTATCTTGCACATTCTGTACATGTATCCCAAAACCTAAAATGCAATAAAAATTTTAAAAAAAGAAAAGAAACACTCAGGACTGAGAGTTTCACAGCAAGCACAGCTGGACCCAGTATAGTCCAGCTCTGTGAGTGGAGGGCATCCGCCTTTACCGAGGCAGTCCACCACTACTGAGGCAGTCTGCCATTACTGAGGAAGTCCACCATTACCAAGGCAGTCCACTATTACAGAGGCAATCTGCCATTACCGAGGCAGTCCACCATTACAGAGGCAATCTGCCATTACCGAGGCAGTCCACCATTACAGAGGCAGTCCTTCATTACTGAGGCAGACCTCCATTACCAAGGCAGTTCTAACTATAACTCTATAAACAAAACCACAAAGAAAGTCACACAGCAGCTGGGTAGAGCCCATGGCAGCTCAGCAACGCTACTGCTGGCAGACAGTGATTAGGCTACCTCCTCACTGGGCAGGGCACTTCTGGAAAAAAGGCAGCAGTGCATCAGGAAATTATAATTAAAGCCCCACCTACCCAGAACAGAACACCTGGCAAAAAAAGGTGGTTACGAGTACCACTGAAGCAGACTTAAACATACCTTCCCAGCAGCTCTGAATGGAACAATGAAGCTCCCAGCACAGCACTTGAGTTCCTATAAGGGATGGACTGTCTCCTCAAGCATCTCACCAAACCCTGTATATCCAAAGAGACACCTTATAAAGGAGGGCTCAGGCTGACATCTGGTGGGTACCCTTCTGGGACAGAGATAACAGAAGAAGAAACCAGCAGCAACTCTTACTGTTCTGTAGCCAATGCAGGTGATCCCCAGCAAGCGGGGTCTGGAGTGGACCTCCAGCAGTCCTACAGCAGAGGGGCCTGATTGTTAGAAGAAAAACTAAAAAACAGAAAGAAATAACTTCATCATCAACAAAAAGGACATCCACTCAGAGACCAAATCCAAAAGTCACCAACTACATAGACCAAAGGTAGATAAATCCATAAAGATGTGAAGAAACCAGCACAAAAAGGATGAAAACACCAAAAAACCAGAACACCTCTCCTCCAAGGGATCCCAATGCCTCACCAGCAAGGGAACAAGGTTGGATGGAGAATAAGTCTGATGAGTTGACAGAAACAGGCTTTAGAAAGTGAGTAATAACAAACTTCTCTGAGCTAAAAGAACATGTTCTAACCCAATGCAAAAAAGCTAAGAACCTTGAAAATAGGTTTGATGAAATGCTAATGAGAATAAACAGCTTAGAGAATAATATAAATGAATTGATGGAGCTGAAAGCACAACACAAGAACTTCACAAAGCATACATAAGTTTCAATAGCTGAATCGACCAAGCAGAAGAAAGGATATCAGAGATTGAAGATCAACTCAATGATATAAAAAAGAACGCAAGATTAGAGAAAAAAGAAATGAACAAAGCCTACAAGAAATATGGGATTATGTGAAAAGACATAATCTATGTTTTACAGGTGTACCTGAATGTGACAGAGAGAATGAATCCAAGCTGAAAAACACTCTTCGGGATAGTATCTAGGAGAACTTCCCTGATAGCTAGGAGAACCTAGCAAGGCAGGCCAATATTCAAGTCCAGGAAATACAGAGAACACCACAAAGATATTCCTTAAGAAAACCAACCCAGAGGCACATAATCCTCAGATTCACCAGGGTTGAAATGAAGGAAAAAATGCTAAGGGCAGCCAGAGAGAAACATTGGGTCGCCCACAAAGGGAAGCCCATCAGACTCACAGTGGACCTCCTGGTAGGAACCCTACAAGCCAGAAGAGAGTAGGGGCCAATATTCAACATCCTTAAAGAAAATAACTTTCAACCTAGAATTTCATATCCAGCCAAACTAAGTTTCATAAGCAAAGGAGAAATAAAATTTTTTACCCACAAGCAATTGCTCAGATATTTCACCACCACCAGGCCTGCCTTACAAGAGCTCCTGAAAGAAGTACTAAACACAGGAAGCAGCAACCAGTACCAGCTACTCCAAAAACATACCAAATGGTAAAGATCATTAACACAATGAAGAAACTACATCAACTAATGGGCAAAACAACAAGCTACCATCAAAAAGGCAGGATCAAATTCACACAATATTAACCCCAAATATAAATAGGCTAAATTCACCAATCAAAGAACACAGACTGGTAAGTTGGATAAAAAGTCAAAAGCCATCGGTATGCTGAATCCAGGAAACCCATCTCCTGTGCAAGGATACATATAGGCTCAAAATAAAGGGATGGAGGAAGATTAACCAAGCAAATGGAGAGCAAAAAAAAAGCAGGAGTTGCAATTCTCTTCTCTGATAAAATAGACTTTAAAGCAACAAAGATCAAAAGAGACAAAGAAGGATGTTACATAATGGTAAAAGGATCAATACAACAAGAAGAACTAATGATCCTAAATATATATGGACCCAATACAGGAGCATCCAGATACATAAGGCAAGTTCTTAATGACTTACAAAGAGACTTAGACTCCCACACAGTAATAGTGGAAGATGTTAACACTCCACTGTCAGTATTAAGACAGATCAATGAGAGAGAAAATTAACAAGGATATCCAGGACTTTAACTCACATCTGAACCAAGCAAACTTAATAGACATTTACAGAGCTCTGCACCCGAAATCCACAGAATATATATTATTCTCAGCATCAAATCACACCTACTCTAAAATTGACCATATAATTGGAAGTAAATCACTCCTCAGCAAATGCAAAAGAACAGAAATCATAACAGTCTCTCAGACCACAGTGCAATCAAATTAGAACTCAGGATGAAGAAACCAACTCAGGACTGCACAACTTCATGGAAACTGAAAAATTGGCTCTTGAATGTTGACTGGATAAACAAGGAAATGAAGGCAGAAATAAAGATGTTCTTCGAAACCAACAAGAATAAAGACACAACACAACAAAATCTCTGGGACACATTTAAAGCAGTGTCTACAGGGAAATTTGTAGCAATAAATGCCCACATGAGAGGCAAGGAAAGATCTAAAATCAACACCATATCATTGAAACTGAAAGAGCTAGAGGAGCAAGATCAAAAAATTCAAAAGCTAGCAGAAAACAAGAAATAACTAAGATTCAGAGCAGAACTGAAGGAGATAGAGACACAAAAATCCCTTCAAAAATTAATAAATTCAGGAGCTGATTTTATGAAAAGATCAACAAAATAGACCACTAGTGAGATTAATAAAAAAGAAAAGAGAGAAGAATCAAATAGACACAATAAAAACGATAAAGGGGGTATCACCACCAATTCCACAGAAATACAAACCACCATCAGAGATTACTACAAACAACTCTACGCACATAAACCAGTAAACCTGGAAGAAATAGATAAATTCCTGGACACTTGCACCCTCTCAAGCTTAAACAAGGAAAGTCAAAACCTTGAATAGACCAATGACAAGGACTGAAGTTGAGGCAGTAAATAATAGCCTACCAACCAAAAAAGTCCAGGTCCAGATGGGTTCACAGCTGAATTCTACCAGACATACAAAGAGGAGTTGGTACCACTCCTTCTGAAACTATTCCAAACAATACAAAAAGAGAGAATACTTCCCAAATCATTTTATGAGACCAACATCATCCTGATACCAAAACCTGGCAGAGACTCAACAAAAAAAGAAAACTACAGACTAATATCCGTGATGAACATAGATGCAAAAATATTCAATAAAATACTAGCAAACTGATTGCAACAGCACATCAAAAAGCTTATCTATCACAATCAAGTAGGCTTCATCCCAGGGATGCAAGGCAGGTTCAACATATGCAAGTCTATAACATAATTTACCACATAAACAGAACCAAAGACAAAAACCACATAATTATCTCAATAGATGCAGAGAAGTCTTTTGACAATATTCAACAATGCTTTATGCTAAAAAAAAAAAACTCTCAATAAACTAGGTATCAAGGAACATATCTCAAAATAATAAAAGCTAATTATGATAGTCTCAGGATAAAAAATCAATGTGCAGAAATCACAAGCATACCTATACACCAATAACAGACTTAAGGAGAACCAATTCAAGAACAAATTGCCATTAACAATTGCTACAAGAGAAAAAAATACCTAGGAATACAACTAACAAAGGATGTAAAGGACCTCTTCAAGGAAAACTAAAACCACTGCTCAAGGAAATAAGAGTGGACACAAACAGATGGAAAGCCATTCCATGCTCATGGTTAAGAAGAATCAATATTGTAAAAATAGTCATACTGCCCGAAGTAATTTATAGATTCAATGCTATCCCCATCAAGATACCTATGATTCTCTTCACAGAACTGGAAAAAAACACCTTAAACTTCATATGGAACCAAAGGAGAGCCCACATAGCCAAGTCAATTCTAAGCAAAAAGAACAAAGCTGGAGGCATCAAACTAACTGACTTCAAACTATACTACAAGGCTACAATAATCAAAACAATATGCTACAGGTGCCAAAACAGAGATATAGTCCAATGGAACAGAACAGAGGCCTCAGAGGCAACGCCACACATCTACAACCATCTGATCTTTGAGAAACCTGACAAAAACAAGAAATTGGGAAAGGATTCCCTGTTTAATAAATGCTGGGGAAAGTGGCTAGCCATGTGCAGAAAGCAGAAACTGGACCCTTTCCTTACACCTTACAATAATATTAATGCCAGATGGATTAAAGATTCAAACATAAGACCTAACACCATAAAAACCCAAGGAAAAAAAACCTAGGCAAAACCATTCAGGACATTGGCATAGGCAAAGTCTTCATGACTAAAACACCAAAAGCCTTGGCAACAAAAGCTAAAATAGACAAATGGGATCTAATTAAACTCCAGAGCTTCTGCACAACAAAAGAAACAATAATTAGAATGAATCAGCAACCAACAGAATGGGAAAAAGATTTTGCAATCTACCCATCTGACAAATGGCTAATATCTAGAATCTACAAAGAACTAAAACAGATTTACAAGAAAAAAACAAACCCATTCAAAAGTGGCCAAAGGATATGAACAGACACTTTTCAAAAGAAGACATATATGAAGCCAAAAAGCATATGAAAAAATGTTCATCATCACTGGTCATTAGAGAAATGCAAATCAAAACCACATTGAGATACCATCTCATGCCAGTTAGAATTATGATCATTAAAAAATCTGGAGACAACAGATGCTGGCGAGAATGTAGAGAAATAGAAACACTTTTACACTGTTGGTGGGAGTGTAAATTAGTTTAACCATTGTGGAAGACTGTGTGGTGATTCCTCAAGGATCTAGAAATAAAAATTCCATTTGACCCAGCAATCCCATTACTGGGTATGTATCCAAAGGACTCTAAATCGTTCTACTATAAGGACACATGCATAAGAATGTTCACTGCAGCACTGTTTACAATAGCAACGACCTAGAACCAACCCAAATGCCCATCGATGATAGACTGAACAAGGAAAATGTGGCACATATACACCATGGAATACTATGCATCCATAAAAACCTATGAGTTTGTGTTCTTTGTAGGGACATGGATGAACCTGAAAACCATCATTCTCAGCAAACTCACACAAAAACAGAAAATCAAACACTGCATGTTCTCACTTATAGGTGGGTGTTGAACAATGAGAACACATGGACACAGCGAGGGAAGCATCACACACTGGGGTCTGTTGTGGGGGACTAGGGGAGGGACAGTGGGGGTAATGAGTTGGGGAGGGATAATCTGGGGAGAAATGCCAGGTATAGGTGATGGGTGGATGAAGGCAGCAAACCATATTACCATGTATATACCTATGCAACAATCCTGCATGTTCTGCACATGTACCCCAGAACCTAAAGTGCAATTATATATATATATATGTGTGTGTGTGTGTGTGTGTGTGTGTGTGTGTATGTGTGTGTATATATATGTGTGTGTGTGTGTGTGTGTGTATATATATATATATATATATATATATATATATATATATATATAAAATGCCATCTATGATAAACCCACAGCCAACATAATACTGAATGAGGAAAAATAAAAATGACTCCCCCTGAAAACTGGAACAGGACAAGGATGCTCACTCTCACTGCTTCTACTTAACATAGTAATGGAAGTCCCAGCCAGAACAATCAGACAACAGAAAGAAATAAAGGCATCCAAATCAGTAAAGAGGAAGTCAAACATTCACTTCTTGCTGAGAATATGATTGTTTATCTATAAATCCCTAAAGACTCCTCCAGAAAGCTTGTAGAACTAATAAACTCAGCCAAGTTTCAGGATACATAATCAATGTACACAAATCAGTAGCTCTGCTGTACTGCAACAGTAACCAAATTGAGAATCAAATCAATAACTCGACACCTTTTACAACAGCTGAAAAAAATAAAATGCTTAGGAATATACCTAACCAAGGAGGTAAAAGAGCTCTACAAGAAAAACTACAAGACATTGCTGAAAGAAATCACAGAGGACACAAACAAATGGAAAAAGATTGTATGTTCATGGATGGGTAGAAGCAATATTGTGAAAATGACCATACTGACAAAAGCAATCTACAAATTCAATGTAATTCCCATCAAAATACCACCATCATTCTGCACAGAACTAGGGAAAAAATCCTAAAATTAATATGGAACCAGAAAAGAGCCCACAAAACCAAAGCAAGACTAAGCAAACAGAACAAATCTGGAGGCATCATATTACCCAAAATCAAACTATACTATAAGGCTACAGTCACCAAAACAGCATGGTACTGTTATACAAATAGGTATATGAACTATGGAACAGAATAGAGGACCAAGAAGTAAAGAGAAATACTTACAGTCAACCGACCTTTAACAAAGCAAACAGAAATAAAAAGTAGGGAAAGGACACCCTATTCAACAATTGATGCTGCGATAATTGTCCAGCCACATGTAGAAGAATGAAACTGAATCCTCATCTCTCGCCTTATATAAAAATCAACTTAAGATGAATCAAAGACTTAAATCTAAGACCTGAAATCATAAAATACCTAGAACATAATATCAGAAAAAACCTTCTAGACATTGAATTAGGCAAAGACTTCATGACCATGAACCCAAAAGTAAATGCAACAAAAATAAAGATAAATATATGGAACTTAATTAAACTAAAGAGCTTCTACACAGCAAAAGAAATAATCAACAGAGTAAATGAAGTAAGCAGTCTGCATATTCAATGCAATTCCTGACAGTGCTTAGTACTCTTTTTTTTTTTTTTAATTTTTATTGCATTATAGGTTTTGGGGTACATGTGCAGAACGTGCAAGATAGTTGCATAGGTACACACATGGCAGTGTGTTTTGCTGCCTTCCCCCCTTCACCCACACTTGGTATTCATCCCCAGTCTATCCCCCCCAAAACCCATCAGTATGCTGTATCCAGGAAACCCACCTCACACGCAAAGATACACAAAGGCTCAAAATAAAAGGATGGAGGAAGATTTACCAAGCAAATGGAGAGCAAAAAAAAGCAGGAGTTGCAATTCTCTTAGTACTCTTTAAAAGGTAGCTAGATTTATAACTACTTATAGATAGGTAATTACATTTATTTAATAAACAAACATTTAGTAAGCATTTATTGTGCACCAAACACTGCTGCTCGAGGGGTTCACAATCTGGTAGGAAGATAAATAGGAGAATGAAGCAAGAGATAAAGCAAAAACAATTTTTTTTACACTTTAATTTCTGGGGTACATGTACAGAATGTGTAGGTTTGTTACATAGGTATACACATGCTATGGTGGTTTGCTGCATATTTTCTTTTTTATTAGTCTGGGTAGCAGTCTATTTATTTCGTTGATCTTTTCAAAAAACCACCTCCTGGATTTCCTGATTTTTTAGAGGGTTTTTGTGTTGCTGTCTCCTGCAGTTCTGCTCTGATCTTAGTTATTTCTCTTCTGCTAGTTTTGGAATTTGTTTGATCTTGCTCCTCTAGTTCTTTTAATTGTGATGTTAGAGTGTAGATTTTAGATCTTTCCTCATTTCTCTTGTGGACATTTAGTCCTATAAATTTCCCTCTAGACACTGCTTTAAATGTGTTCCGGAGATTCTGATATGTTCTGTCTTCATTCTTATTGGTTTCAAAGAACATCTTTATTTCTGCCTTCCTTTTGTTATTTATCCAGTTATCATTCAGGAGCAGGTTGTTCAGTTTCCATGTAGTTGGGTGGTTTTGAGTGAGTTTCTTAATCCTGAGTTCTAATTTGATTACACTGTGGTCTAAGAGACTGATTGCTATGATTTCCATTCTTTTGCACTTGCTGAGGAGTGTTTTACTTCCAATTATGTGGTCAATTTTAGAATAAGTGTAATGTGGCACTGAGAAGAATATATATTCTGTGGATTTGGGGTGGAGAGTTCTGTAGATGTCTATTAGGTCCACTTGGTCCAGATCTGAGTACAAGTCCTGAATATCCTTGTTAATTTTCTATCTTGCTGATCTGTCTAATATTGACAGTGGGATGTTAAAGTCTCCCACTATTATACTGTAGGAATCTAAGTCTCCTTGTAGGTTATTAAGAACTTGCTTTATGTATCTGGATGCTCCTGTATTGGGTCTATATATATTTAGAATAGTTAGCTCTTGTTGTTGCATTGATCCTTTTACCATTATGTGATGCCCTTCTTTGTGTCTTTTGATCATTGTTGGCTTAAAGACTGTTTTGTCAGACACTAGGATTGTGACTCCTGCTTTTTTTGGCTTTTCATTTTTTTGGTAAATCTTTTTCCATCCCTTTATTTTGAGCCTCCATCCCTTAATTATGGGCAAACTAAATAGGCAAAGGTAAAGACATTTCTCAAAAGAAGACATTTAAATGGCCAACAGGAATATGAAAAAATGTTCCACATCAGTAATCATCAGGGAAATGCAAATCAAAACCACAAGGAGATATCATTCCTTATCTGTTAGGATGCCTATAACCAGAGAAACAAAAGATAACATGTTTGGAAAGATTGTAGGAAAAGAAAAGGAACAATCAGTACCAACCACTGCAAAAACATACCAAATTGTAAAGTCCATTGACTCTATGAAGAGATTGCATCAACTAATAAGGAAAATAACTAGTTAGCATCAAAAAGGCAGGATCAAATTCACACATAACAATATTATTTTATTTATTTATTTATTTATTTTTTGAGACAGAGTTTCACTGCTGTTACCCAGGCTAGAGTGCAATGGCACGATCTTGGCTCACCGCAACCTCCACCTCCTGGGTTCAGGCAATTCTCCTGCCTCAGCCTCCTGAGTAGCTGGGATTACAGGCACGTGCCACCATGCCCAGCTAATTTTTGTATTTTTAGCAGAGACAGGGTTTCACCATGTTGACCAGGATGGTCTCGATCCCTTGACCTCGTGATCCACCCGCCTCGGCCTCCCAAAATGCTGGGATTATAGGCTTGAGTCACCGTGCCTGGCCCAACAATATTTACCTTAAGTGTAAATGGGCTAAATGTCCCAAGTAAAAGACACAGACTGGCAAACTGCATAAACAGTCAAGATCCAAAAAGACCATAAACTGCATGTGGCCACAATCCCTGGGAAATACTTAAAGATTGGGAAAATTAACAAGGATATCCAGGACTTGAACTCAGACCTGGACCAAGCAAACCTAACAGACATTTACAGAACTCTCCACCCCAAATCCACAGAATATACATTCTTCTCAGCACCACATCACACCTACCCTAATATTGACCACATAATTGGAAGGAAATCACTCCTCAGCAAATGCAAAAGAATGCAAATCATAACAAACAGTCTCTCAGACCACAGTGCAATCAAGTTATAACTCAGAATTCAGAAACTTACTCAGAACTGCACAGCTTCATGGAAACTGAACAACTGGCTCTTGAATGTTGACTGGATAAAAAATGAAATGAAGGCATAAATAAAGATGTTCTTCAAAACCAACAAGAATGAAGACACAAAATATAAGAATCTCTGGGACACATTTAAAGCAGTCTCTAGGGGAAAATATATAGCAATAAGTGCCCACATGAGAAGCAAGGAGAGATCTAAAATGACACCCTATTGTCAATATTGAAAGGGCTAGATGAACAAGATCAAAAAAAACTCAAAAGCTACCAGGAGACAGGAAATAACTAAGATCACAGCAGAACTGAAGGAGACAGAGACACAAAAAACCCTTTAAAAATCAATAAATCCAGGAGCTGGTTTTTCAAGAAGATCAACAAAACAGACAGACCACTAGCCAGATTAATAAAAAAGAAAAGAGAGAATAACCAAATAGATGCAATAAAAATGATAAAGGGGATATCACCAAAGATTCCACCGAAATACAAACCATCATCAGAATTATTACAAACAACTCTATGCACATAAATGAGTACACCTGGAAGAAATGGATAAATTCCTGGACACTTGTATCCTCCCAGGCCTGAATAGACCAATAACAAGGGCTGAAATTGAGGCAGCAATTATGAGCCTACCACCCAAAAAGAGCCCATGTCTGGATGGGTTCACAGCCAAATTCTACCAGACATACAAAGAGGAGTTGGTACCATTCCTTCTGAAACTATTGCAAACAATACAAAAAGAGGGAATCCTTCCCAATTCATTTCATGAGACCAACATCATCCTGATACCAAAAACTGGCAGAGACTCAACAAAAAATGAAAACTTCAGGCCAATATCCATGATGAACATAGATGCAAAAATCTTCAATAAAATACTGGCAAGCCTATTGCAACAGCAAATCAAAAAGCTTATCCACCATAATCAAGTAGGATTCATCCTGGGGATGCAAGGCTAGTTCAACATATGCAAGTCTATAAATGTAATCCACCACATAAACAGAACCAAAGACAAAAACCACATGATTATCTCAATTGATGGCAGAGAAGGCCTTTGACAAAGTTCAACAGCTCTTTATACTAAAAACCCTCAATAAACTTGGTATTGATGGAACATACCTCAAAATAATAAAAGCTATTTATGACAAACCAACAGCCAATATCATACTGAATGGGCAAAAACTGGAAGCATTCCCTTTGAAATCTGGCACTAGACAAGGATGCCCTCTCTCACCACTCCTATTCAATATGGTATTGGAAGTTCTAGCCAGAGCAATCAGGCAAGAAAAAGAAATAAAGGGTATTCAAATAGGAAAGGAGGAAATCAAATTGTCTCTATTTGCAGATGACGTGATTGTAAATCTAGAAGACCCCATCATCTCAGCCCAAAATCTCCTGAAACTGATAAACAACTTCAGCAAAGTCTCAGGATATAAAATCAATGTGCAATAATGACAAGCATTCCTGTACACCAATAACAGACTTAAACAGAGCCAAATCAAGAATGAACTGCCATTCACAATTGCCCAAAGAGAATAAAATACCTAACAAGGAATTTAAAGGACCTCTTCAAGGGGAACTACAAACCACTGCTCAACGAAATAAGAGAGGACACAACAGATGGAAAAACATTCCATGTTCGTCGATAGGGAGAATCAATATTGTGAAAATACCCATACTGCCCAAAGTAATTTACAGATTCAATGCTATCTCGATCAAGGTACCAATGATCTTCTTCATAGAACTGGAAAAAAACACCTTAAACTTCATATGGAACCAAAAGAGAGCCTGCATAGTCAAGTCAATTCTAAGCAAAAAGAACAAAGCAGGAGGCATCACACCACCTGACGTCAAACTATGCTACAAGCCTATAGGAATCAAAACAGCATGGTCTGATATCAAAACAGAGATATAGACCAATGGAACAAAATGGGGCCTTGGAGGCAACACAATATGTCTACAACCATCCAATCTTTGACAAACCTGACAAAAACAAACAATGGGGAAAGGACTCCCTGTTTAATAAATGGTGTTGAGAAAACTGGCTAGCCATGTGCAGAAAGCAGAAACTGGACCCCTTCCTGACACCTTACACTAAAATTAACTCCAGATGGATTAAAGACTTAAACATAACACCTAACACCATAAAAACCCTAGAAGAAAATCTAGGCAAAACCATTCAGGACATAGGTGTAAGCAAGGACTTTGTGACCAAAACACAAAAAGCATTGACAACAAAAGCCAAAATAGACAAATGGGACCTAATCAAACTCCACAGCTTCTGCAAAGAAAAAAAAAAACAGTCATTAGAGTGAATCAGCAACCAACAGAATGGGAAAAAAATTTTGCAGTCTACCCATCTGACAAAAGGCTGATATCCAGAATCTACAAAAAACTGTAAGAGACTTACAAGAAAAAAGCAAACAAGCCCATTCAAAAGTGGGCAAAGGTGCATACCAAAAAAAAAAAAAAAAAAAAAAGTGGGCAAAGGATATGAACAGACACTTTACAAAAGACGACATACATGACACCAACAAACATATGAAAAAATGCTCACTATCACTGGTCATTAGAGAAATGCAAATCAAAACTACATTGAGATACCATCTCACCCCAGTTAGAATGGTGATCATTAAAAAATCTGGAGATTACAGATACCGGAGAGGATGTGGAGAAATAGGAACACTTTTACACTGTTGGTGGGAGTGTAAATTAGTTCAAACATTGTGGAAGACAGTGTGGCGATTCCTCAAGGATCTAGAAACAGAAATTCCATTTGACCCAGCAATCCCATTACTGGGTATATATCCAAAGGACTATAAATCATTCTACTATAAGGACACATGCACATGAATGTTCATTGCAGCACTGTTTACAATAGCAAAGACCTGGAACCTACCCAAATGCCCATCCATGATAGACTGGACTGGCAAAATGTGGCACATATACACCATGGAATACTATGCAGCCATCAGAAATGATGAGCTCGTGTCCTTTGTAGGGACATGGATGAACCTGGAAACCATCATTCTCAACAAACTGACATAAGAACAGACTATCAAACACCACATGTTCTCACTCATAGGTTGGTCTTGAACAATGAGAACACATGGACACAGGGAGGGGAGCATCACACACTGGGGTCTGTCAGGGGAAACAGAGCAGGGACAGTGTGGGTGTGGAGTTCAGGAGAGATAGCATGGGAAGAAATGCCAGATATAGGTGATGGAGAGGAAGGCAGCAAATCACACTGCCATGTGTGTACCTATGTAACAATCTTGCATGTTCTTCACATGTACCCCAAAACCTAAAATGCAATAAAAATAAATAAATAAATAAAAAGAAGTACTTAAAGATTAGATAAAAGAATATCCTTATTTATTTATTTTATTTTTATTTATTTATTTATTTTGAGATGGACTCTGACTCTATCACCAAGCTGGAGTGCAATGGTATGGTCTCAGCTCACTGCAACCTTCACCTCCCAGGTTCAAGTGATTCTTCCGCCTCAGTCTTTTAAGTATCTGTGACTACAGGCACGTGCCACCACATCCAGCTACTTTTTGTATTTTTTTTTTTTTTTTTTTTTTTTAGTAAAGATGGGATTTCATCATGTTCGTCAGGATGCTCTCAATCTCTTGACCCCATGATCTGTCTGCCTCAACCTCCCAAAGTGCTGGGATTACAGGCGTGAGCCACTGCACCTGGCTAGATAAAAGAATATTCTAAATAACATTTTCAGTTCATTTTTGACAGCATACCATTAAATGTATTATTCATGTTTACTATTTTATGTTTTAATTATACATAAAATAGGTTCTGGCCTTTCAAACAAACTATATCTTTTTCTTGCAGTGGAGAATATAAAGGAATAGACACAAAACACTCTCTTAGAAAAAAAATATTTAAACGTGATGACCATTTGGTAACATTACTGAAATAAAAATAATGAGCTTCCATTTCCAAAGTAATAAAATGAATTTTCTTAGACTACTCATTTGTCCCATTATAAATGTTAGCAATAATAAAAGGTTGTCAGTTCTTAAAAATACGAAGTGATAATTCACTTTTAAGAAGTAGGCTTTGCCAGACTTTATATCATCTGACATTTTATCTGCATTAAGTATAGCTAAAGTAATAATTATCTATACAACAATGGACAAGTTAGTTAGTTAAGTAAATTCCTGATTTAATCTTTAGCAGTAGCAGGAATATATCAGAATTACGTAGACTATTAGACTTTTATTTTTCAAATATTATTAAATTGACCTGATACCAAATTCACTTTAAAAACCATTACAACTAGAATTAACCTGGGAACATATTTAGGAGATTTGAGGGAAAGGCCATCATATTCACATTTTGTTTTGCTCATACTTGTTCAGGAAATAAAAGTCTTGAATTGCATAACACACAACTTGAAGAGGATAAGGGAAATTTCATAGAACATAGACTATTCATAACTTCATATTTTGCTACCCCTCTTATGTTAGTCAAATAATTGAGATAATACAGTTTTATGTGAGTGCAGGGAGAACTGAGGCAGGAGGAAAATGTGAGAAGCAGATATCATGATGGTCACAATCATGAGCCAAAAGTCACTTTTTTTTCCTAGCATAAGTTTTCATTTCTAGCCAGAAGATGCTTAGCAGTCCTGCCCCAGCAGAATTGTCTGAAACCTAGTAGAAAGCACATTTTACTTTGAAAATAGGAAACAACTTTGCACCATATGTATTTTCTACAGTACCTTGACAATTCTAGAATAATTTAGCCCTCAGTCATTACAGCATGCATCTGTAACTCCTCAGAACAACAAAACCATTAGGCACAAAGCTATAGATCAAAATAGTATGATGCTTACATTAAAAAAAAGACACAGAGACCAACATAATGGAATAGAGAAGCTAGAAATAAACCCAGAAATATATAGTCAACTATTCTTTGATAAAAACACCAAGAATATACAACAGGGAAAAGATATTCTCTTCAACAAACAGTGTTAGTTGAAATGGATATTCATAGGATATTCATGAAGTTGAATGCTTATATTATACCATATACAAAAATGAATACAAAATGGAATAAAGACTTAAACATAAGATCTGAAACTCTAAAACTTCTAGGAGAAAACATAGGGGAAAATTCCATGACACTAATTTTGATAATAATTTTTTGAATATTATCCCAAAAGCACAGGCAACTAAAGAAAAAATAAACAAGTGCAATTTACTTCACATAGAAAAGATTCTTCACAGCAAAGGAAACAGTCAACAGACTAAAAAGGCAAGATAAAAAATCAGAGAAAATGTTGGCAAACTATTCATCTGAGGAGCTAATATTCAAAATACATTAGGAATTCACACAAGTCAAAGGCAAGTAAACACAACCTGATTAAAAATGGGCAAAGTAAATAGGCAAAGGTAAAGACATTTCTTAAAAGAAGGCATTTAAATGGCCAAGAGGGTTATGAAAAAATGTTCAGCATCACTAATCAACAGGAAAATGCAAATCAAAACCACAAGGAGATATCATCTCATACCTGCTAGGATGCCTATAACCAAAGAAACAAGACATAAGTTTTGGCAAGGTTGTAGAGAAAAGGAAATCCTTGTACACTTTTGGTTGGAATGTAAATTGGTACAGCAGTCATGGAAAATAGCATGAAAGTTCCTCAAAAAATTAAAAATAAAACTAATTCTACTGTTGAGTATATATCCAAAAGAAATGAAACCTGCATGTTGAAGAGGAAATGAAACCTGCATGTTGAAAAGGAAATGAAACCTGCATGTTGAAGAGGAAATGAAACTTGTATGTTGAAGAGGATATATCTACACTCCCATGTTTATTGTAGCATCATTCACAATAGCCAAAATATATAGAATCTATCTAAGGGGAGACTCGCAAGATGGCATTGTAGAAGCAACTCAGGATTGCAGCTCTCAGTGAAGGTGCAGAGGGTGAGTCCTAGCCACATTCTCGGATGGACCTTTTTTGCCCACAGAGCATTGAAAGTCCCAGGTGTGGGAGAGACACGAGACGCTTTGCTGGCTAATGCAGCCGGCTCGCGAGGCCGCTTCAGCCGGCGCCGCAGCGGGACCCCGCACGGAACTCACTGGTCTGGGTGCCCTGTTAAACCGGCAATCTGAGATTTGGAAGGGCAGATTGGCATGTCCATCTATTTGAATGGGACTTGGACAGTGAGCCAGACCAGGAGTTTCCTGGGAAGCGTGATCTGAGCCAGTGCAGTGGGCAGTGGCACGGGAGATCGCACAGATCCCAGTGCCCTATCAGCAGGCTACTGAGGCGCCAGTGAGAGAGTCGACCTTTCAGCTTGCAGAGAGGGAGTGAGAGAGAGAGAGGACAGACTCTGAGGCAGGGAGCTGGGTGATCGGGCTCGGCGGTCCCACCCTCACAGGGACAAGCAGGGCAGCAAATGGAGATGCTTGGGGCTGAGAGTTTTGCTGCCAGCATCTAGGATGGTGCAGCCTGGTGAGGGAGGGGCGTCCACCATTGCTGACGCAATCCGCCCCTACTGAAGTACCGCCCAGGGCTGACGCAGCCTGCCGTTTCCGAGGCAACCTGCCATAACAGAGAGACTCTGCAAGGAGTGCTCCACAGCAGAAGGGAGCCCAGCAGCAACAGGGCGGACCCGCGCTAGCAGGTCAGAGCCCTGGCAGGCAAATAGTGAATAGACTGCCACCTAGTGGGGCAGGACAGTGCAACAGATACTCATAAAGAAAGCCCCAACTCCCTGAGACAGAGCATCTAAGGGGAAAAAAAAAAAAAGGTGGTGTTTTATGAGTTCTATTGCAGTAGACATAAACAACCTCCCAACAACCCTGAATGAACAACGGAGCTCACAGCTCAGCACTGGAGCTCCTATAAAGCACAGACCGTCTCCTTAAGTAGCTCCCTGACCCCTGTACATCCAAAGAGTCACCCCAAAAAAGGACTAATCAGACTGACATTTGGTGGGCATCATTCTGGAACAAAGACAGCAGAAAAAGAAACTGGTATCATCCCTCACTGTTCCACAGTTGCTACAGGTATACTCCAGACAAGCAGGGCCTGGAGTGGACCTCAGCACTCATACAGCAGAGGGGCTAGACCATTAGAAGGAAAACTAAGTAACAGAAATACTTCATCATCAACAATCTCAGCATCCACAAAGAGACCCAATTGAAAAATCAGCAACTACTAAGACGACAGGCAGATAAATCCATAAAGATGGAAAGAAACCAGTGCAAAAAGGAGGAAAACACCCAAAACCAAAACACCTCACCTCCTACAAAGGACCAAAACTCGTCACCAGCAAGGGAAACAAGCTGGACGGAGAATGAGTGTGACGAAATGATGGAATCAGACTTCAGAAAGTGGATAATGAGAAACTTCAGTGAGCTAAAAGAACATGTTCTAAATCAGTGCAAAGAAACTAAGAATCTTGAAAAAAGATTTGAAAAAAGATTCGAGGAATTGATAACAAGAATGGACAACTTAGAGAGGAATATGAATGAATTGAAGGAGCTGAAAAACACAACATGAGAACTTCGTGAAGCATGCACAAGTTTCAACAGCCGAATTGACCAAGCAGAAGAAAGAATATCAGAAGTTGAAGATCAACTCAATGAAATAAAACGTGAAACCAAGATTAAAGAAAAAAGCACAAAAAGGAATGAACAAAATCTCCAAGAAATGTGGGACTATGTGAAGAGACCCAACTTACGTTTGATAGGTGTACCAGAATGTGATGAAGAGAATGAATCCAAGCTGGAAAACACTCTTCAGGATATTATCCAGGAAAATTTCCCCAACCTAGCAAGACAGGTCAATACTCAACTCCAGAAAATACAGAGAACACCACAAAGTTACTCCACAAGAAGAGCAACCCCAAGGCACATAATCGTCAGATTCACCAGGGTTGAAACAAAGGAGAAAATACTAAGGGCAGCCAGAGAGAAAGGTCAGGTCACCCACAAAGGGAAGCCCATCAGACTCACAGCCGATCTCTTGGCAGAGACTCTACAAGCCAGAAGACAGTGGGGGCCAATATTCAACATCCTTAAAGAAAAGAACTTTCAACCCAGAATTTCATATCCAGCCAAACTGAGCTTCATAAGTGAAGGAAAAATAAAATCCTTCATGAACAAGCAAGTACTCAGAGATTTTGTCACCACTAGGCCTGCTTTACAAGAGCTCCTGAAAGAGGCACTACACATAGAAAGAAACAACCAGTACCAGCCATCCTAAAAGCATACCAAATGCTAAAGAGCATCAACAAAATGAAGAATCTACATGAACCACCGGGCAAAACAGCCAGCTAGCAAAAAAATGGCAGTATCAAACTCACACATAACAATATTAACCCTAAATGTAAATGGGCTAAATGCACCAATCAAAAGACACAGACTGGCAAATTGGATCAAAAACCAAAACCCATTGGTGTGCTGTATCCAGGAAACCCACCTCACATGCAAAGATACACAAAGGCTCAAAATAAAAGGATGGAGGAAGATTTACCAAGCAAATGGAGAGCAAAAAAAAGCAGGAGTTGCAATTCTCGTCTCTGATAAGGTAGACTTTAAAGCAACAAAGATCAAAAGGGACAAGGAGGGTCATTACATAATGGTAAAAGGATCGATACAACAAGAAGAGCTAACGATTCTAAATATATATGGACCCAATGCAGGAGCACCCAGATATATAAGGCAAGTTCTTAATGACTTACAAAGAGACTTGGACTCCCACACAATAATAGTGGGAGACTTTAACACTCCACTGTCAATAGCAGACAGATCAACCAGACAGAAAATTAACAAGGATATCCAGGACTTGAACTCAGACCTAGAACAAGCAAACCTGATAGACATTTACAGAACTCTCCACCCCAAATCCACAGAATATACATTCTTCTCAGCACCACATCACACCTACTCAAAAATTGACCACATAATTGGAAGTAAAGCACTCCTCAGCAAATGCAAAACAACTGAAATCATAACAAACAGTCTCTCAGACCATAGTGCAATCAAGTTGGAACTCAGAATTCAGAAACTAACTCAGAACCGCACAGCTTCATGGAAACTGAACAACTGGCTCTTGAATGTTGATTGGATAAACAATGAAATGAAGGCAGAAATAAAGAAGTTCTTTGAAACCAACGAAAATGAAGACACAATGTACCAGAATCTCTGGGACACATTTAAAGCAGTCTGTAGAGGAAAATAGATAGCAATAAGTGCCCACATGAGAAGAGTGGAGAGATCCAAAATTGACGCCCTATCGTCAAAATTGAAAGAGCTGGAGGAGCAAGATCAAAAAATCTCAAAACCTAGCTGAAGACAAGAAATAACTAAGATCAGAGCAGAACTGAAGGAGATAGAGACAAGAAAAACCCTTCAAAAAATCAATAAATCTAAGAGCTGGTTTTTTGAAAAGATCAACAAAATAGACAGACCACTAGCCAGACTGATAAAAAAGAAAAGAGAGAACAACCAAATAGATGCAATAAAAAATGATAATGGGGAAATCACCACAGATTCCACACAAATTCAAACCATCATCAGAGAATACTACAAACAACTCTATGCACATAAATTAGTAAACCAGGAATGGATAAATTCCTGAACACCTGTGTCCTCCCAAGCCTAAACCAGGAGAAAGCCGAAACTATGAATAGACCAATAACAAGGTCTGAAGTTGAGGCAGCAATTAAGAGCCTACCACAGAAAAAAAGCCCAGGTCCAGATGGGTTCACAGCCGAATTCTACCAGACACACAAAGAGGATCTGGTACCATTCCTTCTGAAACTATTCCAAATAATCCAAAAAGAGGGAACCCTTCCCAAATCATTTTATGAGACCAACATCATCCTAATACCAAAACCTGACAGAGACTCAACAAGAAAAGAAAACTTCAGGCCAATATCCATGATGAACATAGATGCAAAAATCTTCAATAAAATACTGGCAAACGGATTGCAACAGCACATTAAAAAACTTATCCATCATGATCAAGTAGGATTCATCCCGGGGATGCAAGGCTGGTTCAACATACGCAAGTCTATAAATGTAATTCATCACATAAACAGAAGCAAAAACAAAAACCACATGATTATCTCAACTGACGCAGAGAAGGCATTTGACAAAATTCAACAGCCCTTTATGCTAAAAGCCCTCAATAAACTTGGTATTGATGGAACATATCTCAAAGTAATAAAAGCTATTTACAACAAACCAACAGCCAATATCATACTGAACGGGCAAAAACTGGAAGCATTCCCTTTGAAATCTGGCACTAGACAAGGATGCCCTCTCTCACCGCTCCTATTCAACATAGTACTGGAAGTTCTAGCCAGAGCAATCAGGCAAGAAAAAGAAATAAAGGGTATTCAAATAGGAAAGGTGGAAGCCAAATTGTCTCTGTTTGCAGACGACATGATAGTATACCTAGAAGACCCCATCACCTCAGCCCAAAAGCTCCTGCAACTGATAAGCAACTTCAGCAAAGTCTCAGGACATAAAATCAATGTGCAAAAATCACAAGCATTCCTATACACCAATAACAGACTTAAAGAGCACCAAATCAAGAACGAACTGCCATTCACAATTGCTACAAAGAAAATAAAATACCTAGGAATACAACTCACAAGGAATGTAAGGGACCTCTTTAAGGAAAACTACAAACCACTGCTCAACGAAATAAGAGAGGACACAAACAGATGGAGAAACATTCCATGTTTGTGGTTAGGAAGAATCAATATCGTGAAAATGGCTATACTCCCCAAAGTAATTTACACAATCAATGCTATCCCCATCAAACTACCATTGAATTTCTTCACAGAACTGGAAAAAAACACCATGAATTTCATATGGAACCAAAAAAGAGCCCGCATAGCCAAGTCAATTCTAAGCAAAAAGAACACAGCGGGAGGCATCACACTACCAGACTTCAAACTATACTACAAGGCTACAGTAATCAAAACAGCATGGTACTGGTACCAAAACAGAGATATAGACCAATGGAACAGAACAGAAGCATCGGAGGCAACACAACCTATCTACGGCCATATTATCTTTGATAAACCAGACAAAAACAAGCAATGGGGAAAGGATTCCCTATTTAATAAATGGTGTTGGGAAAACTGGCTAGCCATGTTCAGAAAGCAGAAACTGGACCCCTTCCTGACACCTTACACTAAAATTAACTCCAGATGGATTAAAGATTTAAACGTAAGACCTGACACCATAAAAACCCTAGAAGAAAATCTAGGCAAAACCGTTCAGGACATAGGAGTAGGCAAGGACTTCATGAATAAAACACCAAAAGCATTGGCAACAAAAGCCAAAATAGACAAATGGGATCTAATCAAACTCCACAGCTTCTGCATGGCAAAAGAAACAGTCACTAGAGTGAATCAGCAACCATCAGAATGGGAAAAAGTCTTTGCAGTTTACACATCTGACAAAGGGCTGATATCCAGAATTTACAAAGAACTCAAACAGATTTACAGGAAAAAAACAAACAAGCCCATTCAAAAATGGGCAAAGGATATGAACAGACACTTTACAAAAGAAGACATACATGAGGCCAACAAACATATGAAAAAATGCTCATCATCACTGGTCATTAGAGAGATGCAAATGAAAACCACATTGAGATACCATCTCACGCCAGTTAGAATGGTGATCATTAAAAAATCTGGAGACAGCAGATGCTGGAGAGGATGTGGAGAAATAGGAACACTCTTACACTGTTGGTGGGAGTGTAAATTAGTTCAACCATTGTGGAAGACAGTGTGGTGATTCCTCAGGGACCTAGAAATAGAAATTCCATTTGACCCAGCAATCCCATTACTGGGTATATATCCAAAGGACTATAAATCGTTCTACTATAAGGACACATGCACACGAATGTTCATTGCAGCACTGTTTACAATAGCAAAGAACTGGAACCAACCCAAATGCCCAACGATGATAGACTGAACTGGGAAAATGTGGCACATATACACCATGGAATATTATGCAGCAATCAAAAATGATGAGTTTGTGTCCTTTGTAAGGACATGGATGAATCTGGAGAACATCATTCTCAGCAAACTGACACAAGAACAGAAAAAGAAATACTGCATATACTCACTCATAGGCGGGTGAGAAAAATGAGAACACATGGACACAGAGAGGCAGTCTACTATACACTGGGGTCTATTGGGGGGAATGGGGGAGGGACAGCGGGGGGGTGGGGAGGGATAGCCTGGGGATGAATGCCAAGTGTGGGTGAAGGGGAGGAAGGCAGCAAAACACACTGCCACGTGTGTACCTATGCAACTATCTTGCACGTTCTGCACATGTACCCCAAAACCTATAATGCAATAAAAATTAAAAAAAAAAAAAAAGAATCTACCTAAGTATCTACCAGGGGATGAATGGATAAAGAAAACATTACACACACACACACACACAGCGAAATATTTCTTCAACCTTAAAAGAAGAAAATATTTTCATTTGCAACAACTTGGAGGAACCTAGATGACATAATGCTAAGTGAAATAAGCCAAACACAAAAAGATAGATACTACATGATATCATTTATATGTGGAATCTAAAAAATCTAATTTATAGAAATTTAAGAGTAGAACTGCATTTACCAGGGGTTGGTTGAGAGGTTGAAGGGAAAGTAGGGAAATGTTGGTCAAAGGCTACAAACTTTTGGTTATAAGATGAATGAGTTTTGGTGATCCAATGTGCAGCATGGTGACTATCTTTAACAAATGTTATACATTTGAAATTTGCTAAGAAAGTAGACTTAAATGGCCTCAACATACACAAAAAAGATAACTATGTGAGGTGATGGATACAGTAATTCACTTGATTGTAGTAATCATTTCACAATGTATATGAGTATTAAAAAATCACATTTTATACCTTAAATATACATAATTTTTAATTTGTCAGTCATACCTCAATAAAGCTGAAAACACTTTTTACAAATAAAAAAATGCCTTTAGAGAAATTTGTAGAGACAATAAGCAGATGCATTGTTTGTTGCCTAGGCCTGCAAATAGGAACAGGGATTAACTGAGAAAGGGCATGAAGGATGTTACCAGGTGATGAAAATATTCTTAAACTGCATTGGGATAATGGCTGTACAACTCAGTAAATTTACTAAAAATTATTGGGTTTCATACCTAAAATGAGTGAATTTTATGGCATGCAAATTATACTTTAATAGAGTTTGTTTTTACAAAAATGAAGCTTTTAAGGTAAAACCTTGGCACCTCTGAGCCTACATCAAATTTCTACACAGCTGTGGTTCCAGAAGGCTTCTAAGATAAACTCTGCAAGGTGATAATGAGAATGTTCTTCTCCCCTCAGTATCCAGGAAACACACACGAGGATAATATCAAATCTAAGTCACTGAAATAACACTTAACAGCTAAGAGCCCTAAAATCACTTTTCCTTTCTTACATTAACTATTAGGCACTTTTGATAAGTATATCCAATGAATAAATGGCATGTTATTTCTCTGTTATAATTCTCATTGTATTCTAAATATAATATAGAATAAATACCACATGGAATAAATAAATATTATGCTTTAAGTCTTTTAAGTCTACTGACTCCAATTTATTTCCCCACACAGGTTCAAAAAAATAATTGGTTTGTGTTATCAAGCCAGGTCCCTCATTCCTAGTAAAGTCAGCAGACATGGCACACAGACAGCAGTTCTCACTAGAGAAGGACTTACTTAGTTCCTCATATCGAGAACTAGTGGCCAGGTGTGGTAGCTCAAGCCTGTAATCCCAGCACTCTGGGAGGCTAAGGCGGGCAGACCACCTGAGGTCGGGAGTTCCAGACCACCCTGGCCAACATGGCAAAACCCTGTCAAACTAGGGGGACATGGTGGTGCAGGCCTCTAATCCCAACTACTCAGGAGACTGAGGCAGGAGAATCACATGAACCCAGAGGCGGAATGTGCAGTGAACCAAGACTGTGCTACTGCACTCCAGCCTGGGTGGCAGAATGAGACTCCATCTCAAAAAAACAAAAACAAAACAAAAAAAAAAAAACTAGTAATTATAGCAAAACTGCTTAAAGAAGCTTATTTAGTACATGCTCCCACCCTTTCTATGCTAGGTGCAAACTATATGAAGTTTGGGGGATTTGTCTTGATTTTTAAATGGCCAACGAAAAATGGTTTTGTGGGTTTTTTTTCTTTCTGCAGAGAATTTCAGTGCCATGTGCCTAGCTTTGGTACCTATTATGGGCTGACTGTGTTCCCCAAAAATTCATATGTTGAACTTCTAGCCTCCAGTACCTCAAAACATGACTATATTTGGAGAGAGGGCCATTTAAAAAGTAATTAAGGCAAAATGAGATTGTATGAATGGGCCTAAATCTAATATGACAGGTGTCCTTATAACAAGAGGAGATTAGAACAGGACAACATACACAGAGAGAAGAACATAGGAAGACACAGAAGCACACAGCCATTGACAATAAAAGGAAAGAGGTCTTAGAGGAAACCAGCCCTGCTGACACGCTGACCTTGGACTTCCAGCTTTCAAAACTGTGAGGAAGTAAATTTCTATTGTTTAAACTACTGAGTTTGTGGTATTTATTACAGCAGCTCTGGCAAACTAATAAAGTGCTCTCCTCTGTTTTTATGAGTGTTTTTTTTTTTTTCTATCTCAGGTTGTGGAGGGTTGGAGGAAGGAGAGGAAGGCCAGGAGCAGTTCTGAAACAAGAAAATGTAAGAGAGAGAAAATCCAAGATCAGACATTTTGCATTTCCCCTTCCTGACCACAGCCTTGAGAAACTGTTTTTGACAGAACACCTCAGTATCTCTAACTTCTCCCCTTGCTTCTGCCAAGAGTCTTCCTCTGTGACTCAAAGTAACTTACCCCTTCACCTTCTCTTCAGTCTCTTATTCTTTCTACGTCCTTCTAACTTTGTTTGTCTCCATATCTAGTTAAATCTCAACATCTGCTATTTCAGCCATGGTTTTACTAGAATCACAGAATTTGCTCCCGCTTGCTGGACATTCTGACTGCCCTCTACATCAGCAGTTCCCAAACTCTAGTTTGGACTGGCTGCCTCACTAAGCACAGGTGCTTGTGAAAAATACAGATTGTCAACCCAGATCTACTAAAGAGGCTCACTGGAGGTGGGATCCTGGAATTTGTGCTTTTCATAAGCTTCTTAGGTGATTCTGATGCCCAGCCTGATTTAGGAACTATTAACAATGCCAGTTATCTAACCTGAATGACCCTAATGTTCATTTTCCCCACTCCTTTACTCCCAAGCATGGCTGGAGACCACCACAATGCCACATCCTTTTTGTGTCAAACTACTTAATATCACCTGGGCCCCCTGGATTCCTCAGAACATTTTTAGTGTCGTTTATTGACTTTCCATAGAGTTTTCTCGGCCACTAACTTTCCCTTCTTCTGAACTTTGTTTTATTCTCACGCTACTTCCTTGGCTCACAGCAAGAAACATTGCTGCCATGTTTCCAAGAAGATAAAGGCCAGTAGCTTTCAACGGTGGCCGGACAGTAGACCCATCCTGGGAGCATTTACAAACACTGGGATGTGGGCTACACTCCTAGAGACTCTGGTTTAATTTGGCCTGGCCTGGAATCTCTATAGTAGTTTTTTTTTTAACATCCCCAAGTGATCCTGAGAACCACTCACCGAGGCCATTTGATACCATATTACCTAACTTTTAATCCCCTTCTCCACATAGACACACAGACACTTTAATGGTTTCTTTCTAATTTAACTTAACCTAAACTTTCTTTTTACAGAAGACATACACCTATTCATTTTCAAGATTAACCCTACCCCCACCTGTGTCCTTGACTCCATTCCAGCTTACCTTTTCCAGGAACTCACTTGAAACTTTTTTTCTCAGTCTCTTTTCTAACATCAAATCTCATTTGATGTGTATTTAAGCAAATTCCCTACTGGTTTCAAACATATGTAAATCTATTCTATTTCATATAAGTTTTGCCACCACATCACCCAATGACAGCAGCATTACATTTGATTCATCCCTTCAGAATCAAAATTCTCTAACAAAATAATGTGTGCCCACTGTCTCTCCTGCCTTTTTTTTTTTTTTTAAGACAGAATCTGTCACCCAGCTGGAGTGCAGTGTCACAATCTTGGCTCACTGCAACCTCCACCTCCTAGGTTGAAGCTATCTCATGCTTCAGTTTCCCGAGTACCTATAATTTTTATATTTTTAGTAGATATGAGGTTATGCCATGTTGGGCAGGCTGGTTTCAAACTCCTGGCCTCAAGCGGCCCACTTGCCTCGGCCTCCCAGAGCGCTGAGATTACAGGCATGAACCCCCGTGCCCAGCCTACTTCTTTCATTCAGTAAATATTTATTGATGGTCTATTTTATGCACTTGAGATACAACCATACAAAATAAATAAGACACAGACTATATCCCCAAAGAGCACAGAGTCTGATAAAAATAAGATAAATTCTAAAATAAAAGTTTGTGCTTTTATGACTATAAAACTAGTTCTACTTACAAAGTAAAATGTAGAGTCTTTGCTTGGATATTTAAGTCTATGTTAGCCTACATTGGCTCTACCTCTTCAACTCTCTTTAATAAAGTACTTGCAATCAGGATCAGTAGAAGAATCGGAAGTGGAATTTGAATCCAGATCTGATTCCAAAGTCTTTTCTATTAGTATAAAGGAGAGAAAGGAGTCAGCAATGATTCTGGAGTTTCTTTTCTTATTGACTTAGAGGATGGTGACATTGTTAATTAAAATATTGAATTAACATTGAAATATTAATGAATGAATAAATGAATGAAGGATCATAGCAGACTAAAAAAACAGGTAGAAAAGAGCAAAAAATTCAGAAAAGATAAGCAGAAGGAGAACAAGATGGGAAAAATAGCACTACAAACAGGGAGGGAAGGAGTGGACAGGGAACATGAGGACAAGAGAGGGAAGGAAGGAAGATGGAAGCAAAATAATAAAAATGAGAGAAAGCGGTTGTTCACCAAACACCCACAACCAAAAAATTCTGAAGTCAATTTAATACATTTTCATTTGAAGGAATGTCTCAAGAAAAACTTCAAGTGTCTTTCTAAACAAAGAATGCACACAGTAATGTCTGGTATAATTCACTGGAGTGAGTAGGATTAAACTGAGGGCACTTAGTAGGCCAATCCTGAAGAAGCATCAGGGACACACCCATTTCACATTCTGGTGAAAGAGTAACCAAGTCATAGGAATTTTCCCTAAATAACTCAGGTATCATTTTATTCTGATTCTATTACTTTCTAGCTGTATAACTATGAATGATTGCAAACCCATCAGTGTAAATTGATACTTATTTTATTAATAGAAAAAGTAACTCTCATATTCTAAGTTTCTCATTTAAAAACTTTGATAGCAAAGGAAAAATACAACCAAAGATATTAACATAAACACAATTGATCTGAAATCACTTAATCCTCAACTATAAATAGACATCTTATAGGAATCTCATGAGATTACTTGAGTTAATACATTAAATCAACTGTAAGTACTGAAAAAGAAGTTACATATTATTATTCTGAAATAGTTTTCTATGTCCAGAAGATAGGTACTAGCTTAAGGCCTTATTATATTTAGTAGGGTTGGTATTTTTATTTAAACCTCCATTCTTTAACAAAATGTGCTAACACTCAGATTTTATATCCTCAACCAATCCTATGAGGCACTCTGTCATTGAAATGATCCCTCACAGTTGTCCTGAATGGAGAAAAGAGAATGGAATTTTATACTTTTTCTTTGATCAGCCTGCACACAGATAACTCCCAGGGAGAGGCTGCAATCCCAGATGAGGATACTCTATTACATTGTGGCCAGTTCTCAGAGAGGAACCAGATGAGAAATATCTGCCACCAATAATCCCAGAAGCTGAGAGAGCTAAGGGCTCAGTTCTGAAAAAGAACTCTGAGTGTCTCACCACAGGATCCATTATACACACAAAGGGACTATTTGCAGGTTTCCTTAGAAGTGAGAAGGTAAAGAAACTATGTGTTACTTTCAGCTCTCGCCTAGACACTCCCTTCATGCAGTATAGACACCAAGGCCCAGGCACTATCTATTGAAGACAAATCAACACAATCTTAGACTGTGATCTCTTTCATCTACTTAAGGACAACCACACCTTTGTAGGAACCAGCTTCTTCTACAGCATTAAGTTGGCATTAGTCTCATCAAGTTCTGGTGTTCCTGCTTATTATTCCCAACAAATCTAAATTCCACCATTCACAGATGTTTTCTATACCATTCCTGAATTTCTACTAGCAACAGCATCCAATAAGAAATGTTGACAAAGCATTTTCTTTATATTCATCTCCATTTGCTCATGATATACCTAGACCTGCAAGGCTGAGGGTGGATATCCTAGGAGCTCAGGTGTAGCCACACTGATAAAATCAAAATGATCTCAGTACACAGCCCTCACACCTGAATGGGTCCGGCCTTTATCCAGTGTAAGCTGTCATCCTGTATCTGCTGCTTCAGTCTTGTACAGGTCTAATATGATATGATCATTGTTTATTATATAACCCACCAAATTCAAGAACACTGGGATACCACATATCCTCCAGGATGTCTCAGTTTAATAAAATAGCAAGATTTTTACAACCCAGCTACTTACTTTTATGAGTTGTTTTTTTTTTTTTTACATATTTAACAGCCTATTTTGAGGCCAAAGACACTTGACAAAATCAAGGCAGCTTTGAGAAGAAAGGGTGACAGGTCAAACCCCTAGAACATGTGGAAAAGAAGAGATGAACTGTGATCTGACAGTTGAGTACAGGGGCTCTGTATGCTAGTGGAAGGCTGTGATGGTTAATTTTATGTGTCAACTTCACTAGGCCACAGGATGCACAAAGGTATGGTTAAACACTGTGTCTGAGTATGTGTGTGTGGATGTTTACAGACATGATTAGCATTTGAATAGATGAACTGAGTAAAACCCCCCAATATGGATGAACATTATCTAATCCTTTGAGTGCCTAAATGGAACTAAAAGGCAGAGAAGTGTTGAATTCGCCCTCCGTCTGACTATCTGAACTGAGTTGTCAATGTTTTTCTACCCTTGTCACTCCTGGTTGTCAAGCCTTAGAACTCACACTGGAATCTACACCACACTCTCTTCAGCTCTCAGGTCTTGAAATTACATCATTGATCATCCTGGGTCTCCAGCTTGCAGATGGCAAATTGTGGGACTTCTCAATCTCCATCACTACATGAGCCAATACCTTATAATAAATCTCTTTTACAGAAATGGAAAATCTTTTCTATCATTACTTAAAAACTAGAAAGTACATTTGTGTATCTGGAGGAAGTTTCTGATTATTCAGAAGTAAGCAATGCAGTTTATTTCCTAGTGTTAAATAACTGAAGAATGACGAGAAGTTTCATTTCAGTTTTGTGTGTGTGTCTATGCCCATTTTAGATAGAATTGCAGGTACTATTATTAAAATCCTTTTTCTCATCATTTACACTTTGGAGGAAAAATTTATGTGTTGCAAGGATCATGAAACAAAGGAGAGAAAAACAACTTCATAGACCAAAGTTACCTTCAATACCATATTTAATAGCGCACATTTCAATTTTGTTCTGTCCTCTCAAATACATTTTATGAGGCTGTGCTGTTATGTATGAGTGATGATATAATGTCAGACAAAGAAATACATATCTTATTACATTATATTTTACATAATTGAACCATCTATAATACCATTGTTTCAGAAATAAAGACAAATGATTTAACTTTTTAATTAAGCTTTAAAACCCCTAATTAAATGCCTAAATTGCAAGAAACCATTTCAGTTTAAATTATCTTAGTTTGCTCTGTGTGGATTTTCCTATTGCATGGTGACTGCCAGAAAAAGTAACAATGAGCTATAAATCAAATTCACACTTGTAATTGGTACCATTAATGCATCTTTCATTATCTAGCAAGACAAAAACAGAATGTGTAATGCTCCAGGTAGGACATAAACTCACTCATATTGTCTTGAAACTGAAAGTCTATTGGGAAATATATGCCTGTGTAACTGGTGGGCTGGAAAACTTAACAGGACATGATCAAACAGCTGATTGGATCTACATGGGTGTGGATGTACTTTAAAGTATTTGAAGGTTTTTTTTTTAACATGGAATTTTGAGAACAACCAAATTGGTTCAGAAGACTCATGAATACCCGCATTTATGTTATATACAAGAACACTTAGTCTTTTACAGACCTTCTTGCATTCAACTGCATATCAGTCCTTTGAATCTAAGAGAAATGGGGAAGTACAAGGGCAATACAGACACCAAGGCCCAGGCAATAGCTACTGAAGTATTAGACAGTATTTTTTGTCTATTTGAGGAAACTGAAGCTCAGAGAGATTAAGTGACCTACTTACGGTGATTCAAGTAGAAAGTGGCAGAACAAGGACTTACAGTCAGTTTCTCAAACTGAATTGTGCAGTAAGACATCCTTATCTGTGAGAAAAATGCAAATAAAAGCCATACGGTGATACCACTACACAACTATAAAGAATTGGTACAATTAAAATCCACTACTAAGTGATGGAAAAGTACATGACAACTAGAACTCTCACTCCTTGCTGGAGCTGGAGCAGTGTACAAAATGGTATGGCCACTTTGGAAAGTAGTTGAGCAGTTTCTTACGAAATATCTTTACCATAAAACCCAGCAATTCCATCCCTAGGCACTTATCTAAGTAAATTATTTTCATGAAACTTCCATACACAAATATTTATATTACCTTTATTACTAATCACCAAAAACTAAAAACAGCTCAATTATCCTTCAACTGGTGCATAGATAAACTGTTTCCATTCATAGAATGGAATTCTTCTCAGCAATAAATAAAATGAACTACTGACAATGTGCAGTAACATGGATGAATCTCAGATGTATTTTGCTAAGTGAGAGAAACCAGGTTTGAAAGTCTGTGCGTTGGTGATTTCTTTCATGTGACATTCTCGAAGAGGCAAAACAGATAAAAAAGATGGATAGACAAAAAACAGGGATAGACAACAAGTCAGTTTTGCCAGGACCTCGATGTGTGGAGAGCAGTTGACCACAGAGGGACACAGGGAAATTTTGGAGGTGATAGACCTATTCTACATCTTGATTTCATGAAAAAGAAAGGGGCATAGATTCAGGATTATTTTGGTACTCCAGATGATTCTGATACAAAGCCAAATTTGAAGAGTTTTCATTAAAGCAGAAGTTTTCTTTTTTTCATATTTTAAGTTCTGGGATACATGTGCAGAATGTGCAGGTTTGTTCCATAGGTATACATGTGCCATGGTGGATGCTGCACCCATCAACCCGTCATCTAAGTACTAACCCCTGTATGCATTAGGTATCTGTCCTAATGCTCTCCCTCCCCTTACCCTCCACCCCACGAAAGGCCGTGGTCTGTGTTGTTCCCCTCTCTGTGTCCATGTGTTCTCATTGTTCAATTCCCACTTACGAGTGAGAACACGCGGTGTTTAATTTACTGTTCCTGCGTCAGTTTGCTTTCTCAAATTCAATGTTTCCTCACTTTGGTATGTCCAGTCCAGGTGTCACAATTAATGGATTACTACAATGTCAGTGCTAATAATTTAAAAAAATGCAAATAGTTAATATTTTTTAAAAGTTGATTATTGTTATACTTAAACATGACTCAAACTTAATTCAAAGTAATGTCTTCTTGTTGTTCACTTACTTGCCTTCAGAAAAGCTCTTTTGACTAAAATGGAATAAAAAAGGTTGAGCTGTAGTTGGTGGTCATACTCCAGGAAATCTGGATTTGATGGGCATGCTAGCAACCGCTGTGCTATGCTGAGTTGCCCCTTTCACAGGATCTAGCTGACAGTAACTAAATCTGTACTATTACATGTAATAATAGCTGTCTACACTCTTGAAAAGGTCTTGCAGCTCTTTTAAATCCTTTCACTTAGTTTTATCTAGACTAGATGTAGTTTGGAAAAGCAATGACATGCACATGTAGTGGAAAGGTACAGGAAGCATTTCTACTTAGAAGTGTGTGTGCATGCACGTGCATGTGTGTAGGGTAATAACCAGGATGTCTTCTGAAAATAAAAGAAAACCATTTGTCTATTTCAATTTTACTCACTCTTAACCCTCCACAATTCTAGTGAATAAAACTATGACTGATGTTTGAAACAAAGAAAATAGTTCTAAAAAGGCAATTTAATACATTTCAATATGACTGAGACACAAAGTAATGACTAAAATAAACCAAAAGAGGAATATAAACCAAACCTAGACATTTTCCTGTGATCCAAAGTAAAAAAAATTAAATTCACAGCTGAGGAATATAGGGAATCCTCCCTGAAAAGAATACTCAAACTTAATTGTGTAAAAGAATTATTAAAAGAACCCATTTGTAGCATATGCTGTGGTATATTGTCCAGATCCCACCTTCAAGACCAACGCATTCTTTCTTGCAGTTTCTGGTAGTATTGACTGCTGAAAACTCCAGGCCTTCCTTCAGCCAAAGGGAGTTGCCTGAACCCAAGGTTACAAGCTTGGATGCTGGCAAATGACGGCAACGTAATGCAGACTCAACAAGTAGTAGTCCCAATTACAGTTGCTTTGTCAAATGTGGTATTTCTGCTACAGAATATTAGCATAGCCACCTTTGATTAGGCAAATGCAATCTTTTCTATTCCTATCAAAAAGGGTATCAGAGATACTCTGCATTCTTATGAGATGAATAATAATTTTTTTTGAGATGGATTTTCACTCTTGTTACCCAGGCTGGAGTGCAATGGCACGATCTCAGCTCAGGGCAACCTCTGCCTCCCAGGTTCAAGCGATTCTCCTGCCTCAGCCTCCCAAGTAGCTGGGACTACAAGTGTGTGCCACCATGCCCAACTAATTTTTTTGTATTTTTAGTAGAGACAGGGTTTCACCATGTTGACCAGAATGGTCTCGATCACTTGACCTCATGATCCACCCACCTCTGCCTCCCAACGTGCTGGGATTATAGGCATGAGCCACCGCGACCAGCAGAGATGAATAACTATTTACAGTAAGGTGTTGCCCAGGGGCTATGTTAACTCTCCCATCTTCCATCATATAATTCAAACACACCTGGACCATATGAACATTCCACAGGACATTTAACTGGTACATTATATTCCTGAGATCATAGTAATTGGTTCAGATAAGCAAGAAGTGGCATGTATGATTGATCCCTTGGTAAGAAATACTCCAGAATGAGGAATATAAAATATGAAGATTTAGGGGCCCACCACATCCATGAAGGTTCCAGGGGTCCAGTGATCTGAGACATACTAAGACATGCTTCAAGAATAAAGAAAAAAATTACTACACCTCAGAATGTCCATCATCAGGCGAGGGATACACCAATGTTCAATCATCTGTCAGGGCTCTGCATGTTCTGAAGACAGCATATTTGACACCTGGGAATATTGCTCTGACTTATCTGACCGATTTGTGCTTCTGACACAGAAGGAAACAACTTTGAATCAAACCCAGAGCAAAAAATAGTTAAGCATCAGGCCTAGGCTGTGGTGAAAACAGTCCTACTACTTGGAACACAATTCATCTCAGAGCCTATGGCATTAGAGGTATCTATAATGAGAAAAGATGATACGTGAAGCTTATGGCAAGATCCAGCAGAAGAATCACAATATAGATCCTCCATGGATCTGGTACAAGACCATGCCATCTGCAGCAAAGAAATACACACCTTTCAACAACATCTGGCATTTTATTGGACCTAGTGGATACATAGTATTTGACCTTGAGAAATCAAGAGGCCATGCTCCTAGAACTGCCCACCGTAAGTTGTACACAGTTAGATTTACCAAGTTATAGGTTAATATAATAGCAATATGCCGTTAGAAAGAACAATTCATTTAGAAATGACATGAATGAGATTAGAGGGTGCAAGTAAGCTGTACAAGCAAGTGATTCAGACTTTCACTTCATCCCCACTTTCATTTGTGCCTCTCCATCAGCTCACACCTATTCCTGGGGATGAAGTAGAAGAAGCAGCCTATATGATCAGCTTATGGAGAAATAAAAATACTGAGCTTGGTTCACAAATGGGTCTGCTCAGTATGTGTGTGAAAGCCACCAATGGACAGTTAAACAGCTGCAGCATTATAACCCCACTCAGAGATGGCCTTAAAGATAGCAGTGATGGATCATCTCTTAATAACTAGGCTTTGGGAATTTGCCTAGTTAGTCATTTTGTTGAAAGAAATGTGGTCAAGGAAAGAATATAAATGAACTCATGAGCAGTGCTAAACAGCTCAACTGGTTGATCAGGGACCTAGAAAAGGAAATATTTGAGAATTAAAGAAGTCTAGGGAAGAGTTTGTGGAGAACCTATAAAAGTGAGCACAAAAGTGTGATAATCACTGTATTTCATAGAAATTCCCAAGAGAGCATCCAATCAAGTACACAACAATGAACAACAGATGACAATTAAGTAGACAAAATGAGTCAACCAGTTGACATCAGCCAGACTGTGTCATCAGCTACCCTACTACCATTGTTAAAGGGATGGAGATGATGGAGACCGTAAGTTCAGTATCATGATTTAGCTACAGGAATTGCTAAATGTCCCCACTGTGGGAAACAGGACCCAACATTGAGACTGTGATATGGCACCATCTCTTTCAGAGACTGACAAACCTCTTGATTGCAAGTTGATTATACTGGACTCCTTACACTCCATAGGGAGCAGCAATTTATATTTACCTTAGTCTGTTTAGTGTTGCTATAAAGCAAAGTCTGAGGCTGGGTAATTTATAAAGAAAATAGGTTTATTTGGCTTACAGTTCTTCAGGCTCTGCAAGAAAAATGACACGAGGAGTTGCTTCTGTTGAGGGCCTCAGGCTGCTTCCACTCAGGGCAGAAGGTGAAGGTGAGCCGAGGTATGCAGAGATCACATGGCAAGAGAGAAAGAAAGATAGAGTGAGAGGCAAGATTCCAGACTCTTTCTAACAGCCAGATTTCACAGGAACCAATACAGTAAGAAATCACTCACCTCCTCTTCACCAGGGAGGGCTTAGTCCCTCCCCAAATGGGCAAATCCCCATTTAAGAGGGATTTGCCTCCAAGATGCAAATACTTCCCACTAGGCACCACTTCAAACACTGGGGATCAAATTTCAACACAAGGTTTGGGGATACAAGCATTCAAACTTAACAGTATTCTGCCCCTGGCCCAAAAAATTTCATATCCTTCTCACATTGCAAAATACCATTAACCTTTCCCAATAGTCCCAAGGGTATTAATTTGTTTTGGCACCAACTTAAAATCCAAAGTCTCATGGGAGACTCAAGGCAAATTTCTTGAAGTTTTGAGTTTTTAAAATCAAAGTCAAGTTATTTACTTCCAAGGCACAATCGTGGTTCAGGCATTGGGTAAACTTTCCTATTCCAAAAGGAAGAAATGGACCCAAAGAAAAGGGGACTTGCCTCACACAATCCAAAACCCAGCAGAACAGACATTAAATCTAAAATCTCCAAAATAATCTCCCTTGACTTCATGTCCCACATTCTGGGCACACTTGTGCCAGGAGTGCGTTCCCAAGACCTTGGGCAGCTCCAACCCATGGCTTTTCTGGGTACAGCCCATGCGACTATTCTAATGGGTTGGAGTCCAATGCCTGCAGCTTTTCCAGGTTGAGGTTGCAGGCTGCCAAGTAGGTGCCACCTTCCAGACTCTAGAATTATAGAGCCACTGGCAGCCTGCAACCTCAACCTGGAAAAGCAGCAGCTCTATAATTCTAGAGTCTGGAAGGTGGCATCTGTACTCCACTAGGCACTGCCATAGCAGAGGCTCTCTGCAGTGTCTTTACCCCTCCATCAGAGTTCTGTCTGGGTACTCAGTACATTCCTGAAATCTAGGTGGAAGCTGCCATGCCAAGCCTCCATCTCTTCTGCATTCTTGTCCCTGCAATCTTAATATGCAGATGCTGCAAAAGCTTATGGCTTAGGCCCTTCAGAGCAATGACCTTTGGCCATTAGAGCCTTAGCTGGAGGTGGAGCAGCTGAGATGCAGGGAGCAGCATTCCAAAGTGCCTCAGGGCAGTGGGCTGTTCCCCCTGAAACCATTGTGTTCTCCTGTGCCCCTGGGCCTATGATGAGAGGTGCTGCCTCAAAGGTCTCTGAAATGTTTCCAAGGCCTTTTTTCACCATTATTCTGACTATTTGCACCTTGCTTCCTTTTAGTCACGTTAATGGTTGCTCCATAGCACTCTTGGATTCCTCTCTTCTGAAAATGCTCTTTCCTTGTCTAACACATCCAGGCTGTGAATTTTCCAAATACTTATGCTCTGCTTCCTTTTAAATTATAAATTCCACCTTTAAATCTTAAATCTCCAAAATAATCTGCTTCCTTTTAAATTATATGATTCCTCCACTGCAGCATCTGTATCTGATGGTAAGCTCTTAAAACAGCCATGCCACTGCTTGAATGCTTTACTGCTTAAAAATTTCTTCCACAAGATAATCTTGGTTATCACTCTTAATTTCAGCTCTCCACAAAGCCCTAGGTTGCAGACACAAGGCAACCAAGTTCTTTATTTAGGTGAAACATGAGTGACCTTTGCTCTAGTTTCAATCGTTTTCTCATTTTCATCTGATACCTCCACAGCATGGAGTTTACTGTCTACATTCTATCAACATTTTGGTTACAACCAGTGACCAGACTGGTCATACAGAGTTTCTAAGAAGTTTCAAACTTTCCTTCATATTCCTGTCTTCTTCTGAGCCCTCTAGAGTCTTCAAACATTTGCCCATTATCCAGCTCCAATGTATCTTTTAGATTTTTGGTTATCTTTACAGCAACATCCCACTCCTCAGTGCCAATTTTCTATTTTAACCCATTCAGTGTTGCTGTAAAGGAATACCTAAGGCAGGGTAACTTACTTTTTGTTTAAAGTGGTGGGAGATTTTTGTTACTAGCTATTGTGGTTATGCAAGAAGCATAATGCCAGCATCAGGCTGCCTCCTGTCATGGCAGAAGGTGAGGAGAGCCAAAGTATACAGAGATCACACGGCGAAAAGGAAGCAAGAGAGAGTAAAAGGGGAAATGCCAGCTTTTTTTTTTCACAGCCAGCTCTTGTGAGAACTAATAGAGTGAGAACTCACCTCCTACAGAGAGGGGCATTTAATCTATTCATGAAGGCTCTACTACCATAACCAAAACAACTTTCACTGGGCACCACCTCCAACACTGGGGACCAAATTTCAACACAAGGTTTTGTGGGGGAATAAACATTCAAACTACAGCAATCTTAAATGGAAATGTCCATATTGTAGGTATGAATTTGCCTATCCTGCTGGCAAAACCTCAGCCAACTCCATTATATGTTGGCCTATAGAGTCTAAGAACCAGCAACACATTTTTCTGCAAAATATTGCCTGAGATTAATGAACTCACTTTGAAGCAGAAGAGATACAGCAGTGGACACATAATGATCAGATGTACTGGCACTTTCACTGTCAATATTACTCAATGGCTATCGGCCTGAGTGAGTGGTAAAAGAGCTTTTTTAAGGTGAAATGGAGATATCAGTTTGAAGATGCTACCCCGAGAGGCACCATTTTTTAGAGGGCAAAATACATCCTAAATTAATGCCTATTACATGGTACTGCATCCTCACCAAGAAGAATACAAAGATCTAGGAACCAAAGGATAGAAGTCGAAGTAGCATCACTTCTTGACCTACAACTTTAAGGTCTGTAATTCTAGAGAACCTGGTTTCCCAGAAGAGAAGAGCTTCCAACAGAGGACACAGTAAAAGTCCTATTATTACCCACCTTCTGAAGCCTGCTTCTGTCAATTCAGCAAACCCATTCTCTGTCTTGTTTTGTTCTCTTGATGGTGAGGAGTTGTGGTCCCTGGGAGAAGAAGAGGTGTTCTGGTCTTTGATGGTTTCATTCTCTTTGTGCTGGTTTCTTCCCATCTTTGTGGATTTATCTCCCTTTGATCTTTGAAGTTGGTGATTTCAGGAGGAATCTCTGAGTGAATGTCCTTTCTGTTGAGGTTGGAGCTATATCTCCTGTATGAGGGTGGTTTTATTTTTTTGTCTTTAGAGGTGCTGCTGGACTGCCTCGAATTCAGTCAGTCTGCTGGGTGGTCTTCCCCTGGAGCTTGTTTATGCAGGTGAGATTAGCCCCACCTTCCCAATGGCGGGCATCTTTCCTTCTCCGAGCTCAATCTTCCAGGTTGGGGTCAAACTGTTACATTCTCTGTGAAACTCTCTAGTGCCTGAGCTTCAGTTTGTTGGGGTTTGTGGGGGTGGGACCTGCCAGGCCATATGGCCTGTTTCCCTGCTTTTAACTCTGCCTCTTTCTGTAGGACAGGTAGTTCTGTCCTGCTGGTGTTAGCCCAAACTTCTGCCCCGGTCCATGCTGACAACTGGCGCAGGCCAAGCTGTGGCTCAGATTTGCATCGATGACCCATGGCACCCCTCAGTCTGGGGCTCTTGTGGACCATCGGTTGCAGGAGGGATGAGGGAAGTGCAGGATCCGAATTGGAGCACCAAGGGCGTGAAGTCCCCAACCCTCTGAGCCAGATGCACTTTCCGGGTGGGGATGCGCCCCACCCTCTCTCGATTCACCCTTGCTGCTCTTGCCCTGCTTTGGCTCAACTTCCTTGGGCTATTTTCACTGTCCTACCAGTCTCACTGAAAGGAACCTGGCACCCCACTTGGAATCATGGAGTCCTCTAGCCCTCTGTAACTCACTCGCTGGAAGCTGCACTCCGGAGTTGCCTGCTCTTGGCCATCTTGATGCCCAGATCCATAAAAGTCCTACTGAACTTTAAGAAATGGCTGATACTCAGTCACTATTTCTGTTTCTTCACCACAGAGAACTGGTTGCAAGGAAAAGAATGACCATATCTGCAGGTGCAATCAACTCTGATTCTCAGAATGAGGTAAGGATGCTATTACACAGTGGCAGCAGGAAAGAATACATATGGCACCCAGGTGATCTGTCAGGGTCTGTTGGTATTTCTCTCCCAATTTTGTTGGTAAATGAATAAGTGCAACAATCACAGTCTAAGAAAAACATACTTACCAGAGACTCACACCCCTTTGGGATGAGGGTTTGGTTTAACCAAACAAGTAATCCTCCTAGACCAGCAAAGATACTAGCCAAAGTAAGAGGAATCTAGACTAGATGATAGAGGGACAAAATGAGTATTCATTGCATTCTCAAGAGTAGTTTCAGTAACTGAGATTATAATTCATCATACTACCTTCCTCTTGAAAGTTTCTCCAGACCACAGACCACTCAGAATCCTAGGCAGATTTTACCAATGAGATGAACTTGCTGGTTGAAACAAGTATACACAACTAGTGCAAGGGATGGAATATACTGGTTCCTTCAGACAGAGGCACTCATTCCTCCAGCTGTGGGGTATGTTAACTACTGATGTAGATGATTACAATTGTCTTTGGCTAAAGGAAACTGCCTCATTATAGGTGACACTTCCACCTCAATCATATTCAAAAATTGCTCAATACAAGAATACAAAGACCTGTTTCTTTCATCTCAGTTCAAGACAACTCTAAAGGGCCTCAAGAGGTGAGATCAAGAAATCTTAAATTGTGAAATACCTTTAGGAGATTCTGGTGCCACTGGACAAAGGACCATACTTTGAGAAACGCTGCATTCAGCAAGCCTGAATCGATGGATGGGCTATAACTTGATATCATGAAAGAAAAGTATCTGGCATCCTGTTTCGAGAATCCATAGGGTTTCCTCCATACCCTTCCACTTAACTTCCAGGATAAAATTTCAATGCCAATTAGAAGTCCTAACTGTGGCTGAGTGCACTGGCTCAAGTCTGTAATCCCAGTAATTGGGAGACTGAGGCAGGTGGATCACCTGAGGTCAGGAGTTCAAGACCATCCTGGCCAACATGGTAAAGCTTCACCTTTACTATAAATACAAAAATTAGCTGGGCATGGTGGTGGGCACCAGTAATCATAGCTACTTGGGAGGAAGAGGCAGGAAAATTGCTTGAACCCAGGAGGTAGAAGTTTCAGTGAGCCGAGATCGTGCCATTTGACTCCAGCCTGGATGACAGAGCGAGATTCTGTCTCAACAACAACAACAAAAAGAAGTCCTAACTATGATGCTGAAAATAAGCCCATCACTTCCTTGAAAAGATCCTGACCTATCTGGGAATTGAACTAATCTCATACCTTCTACGTTTTCTATAATCCTATTTCTGCTGGCCCAATAACCTTTACAAATTGAGGAATTCCACAGTATGAAAGTTACTACATTATTTATTATTAGTCTTTCTTATATTTGCACTCAAGCTAGTGTGATTAGAGCTTCAAGTAAATCAGCTAAGCCCAAGGCACATAAAAATTGTGACAATTTTACATTATAATCTTTTATCTTTGCAATTCACTTTTCCAAAAATGGTTAAGCTTCTCCAACTTCTGTCTGAGCAGGAATTACTGCAATAATTACTGCCATTTACCTTTCCCGCTATTACAACCAAGATACTTAAATATCTGGGTCTACAAATCTGAATTTGGACTTATTAATGTTAGTATCTTTCCTTAGAATTTGATCCCAGAAAAATCTACTCTTCCCAGCCCTCCTTCCTAGGACTCTTCTGATTCTACTTCTTTTTTCAATATTGATATGATCTCTGCCTCTCATAAAAGCTTAGTAAGTCAAGTTTTTTATAAAATCAAAAAGCAGTAAAGAAAAATTGGGTCCATCTTTAATTTTTGGATCCAAGATGTCTGAATCTTCTAGTGCTGCTATAACAAAATACTTTAAACTGGGTAATATATTCTTCACAGGAGCTTCAAGTCAGGGTATTAATTTTTTTTTCTCACAGATTTTGGAGGCTAGAAAGTTCAAGTTAAAGGTGCTGACATTCAGTAGCTGGTGAGGGCTTTGTTATTGCATCCACATGTGAAGCTAGGCCATATGCTCATGTGGCAAAAGGCAGAAGGACATAAAAAGAGAGCTAAATAGTTTCCTCCATCTCTTGGAGGATGCAGACTTGTTGCTGCATTAGTCTGTTCTCATTCTGCTATGAAGAAATACCTGAGGCTGGGTAATTTATAAAGAAAAAGAGGTTTAATGGACTTGCAGTTTCACATGGCTGGGGAGGCCTCACAATCATGGCAGAAGGCAAAGTCAACAAAGAAACAATGGATTTAAACTATACCTTGGAATAAATGGACTTAACAGTTACGTACGGAACATTTCATTCAACAACCAAAGAATACACATTCTATTCAACAGTGCATAGAACTTTCTCCAAGGTAGACCGTATAATAGACCATAAAATGATCCTCAATAAATTTAAGAAAATTGATATTATATCAGGCACTCTCTCAGATCACCATGAAATAAAACTGGAAATCAATTCCAAAAGGATCCATCAAAACCATGCAAATACATAGAAATTAAATAACCTGCTTTTGAATGAGCATTGAGTCAAATCTAAAGCAAGTTAAAAATTTTAAAAATTCTTTGACATGAACAACAAAGGATGACACAGCCTATCAAGACTTCTAGGATACAGCAAAGGCAGTGCTAAGAGGAAAGTTTACAGCCCTAAACAACTACATTGAAAAGACAGAAAGAGCAAAAACTGACACTCTAAGTTCACCCCTCAAGGAAGTAGAGAAACAAAAACACACCAAACCCAAACTCAGCAGAAGTAAGGAAACAACCAAGATCAGAGCAGAACTAAATGAAACTGAAACAAAGAACAAACAGAAACAATACAAAAGACAAATGAAATACAAAGTTGGTTCTTTGAAAAGATAAATAAAATTGATATACCATTAGCAAGATTAACCAAGCAAACAAGAGAGAAAACCCAAGTGACCTCATTAAGAAATAAAACAGGAGATTTTACAACCAATACCACAGAAATACAAAAAAATCATTCAAGGCTACTGTGAACACCTTTTTGCCCATAAAATAGAAAACCTAAAAGACGTGGATAAATTTCTGGAAAAATACAACCCTCCTAGCTTAAATCAGGAAGAATTAGATACCCTGAACAGACCAACAACAACCAGTGAGATTAAAATGGTAGTTTAAAAATTACCAACAAAAAAAAAGTCCAGGACCAGATGAATTCACAGCAAAATGAATTGTACCAGACATTCAAAGAATTGATATGAATCCTTTTGACATTATTACACAAGATAAAGAAAGAAGGAACCCTCCCTAATTTATTCTATGCAGCTAATATCACCCTAATACTACAACCAGGAAAGGACATAACCAAATAGTTTCCCAAGGCCTCCCAAACTGTGCAGAACTGTGAGACAATTAAACTTCTTTGCTTTATAAATTACCTAGTCTCAGGTACTTCTTTATAGCAGTGCAGGAATAGACTAATACAGTACCCTTGAATATAAATGGGCTAAATGCCCAATTAAAAGACACAGAGTGGCAAGTTGGGTAAAGAACCAAGATTCATTGCTTTGTTGTCTTCAGGAGACCCATCTCACAGGCAGCCACACCCAGAGGCTCAAAATAAAGAGATGGAAGAAAATCTACCAAGCAAATGAAAAACAGAAAAAAGCATGGGTGGCAATCCTAGTTTTGGATAAAACAGACTCTAAACCAACAAAGATCACAAAAGACAAAGAAGGACATTATATAATGGTATAGGGTTCGATTCAACAAAAAGGGCTAACTATCCGAAATATACATGCACTCAACACAGGAGCACCCAGATTCATAAAGCAAGTTCTTAGAGCCCTTCAAAGAGACTTAGACTCCCACACAACAATAGCAGGAGACTTTAACACCCCACTGACAATATTAGACAGAGTGTTAAGACAGAAAATTAACAAAGATATTCAGGACATGAACTCAGCACTGGATCAAATGGACCTGATGGACATCTACAGAACTCTCCACCAAAATACAACAGAATATACATTCTTTACATAGCCACATGGCACATACTCCAAATCAATCACATAATTGGAAATAAAATATTTCTCAGCAAATGCGAAAGAACTAAAATCATAAAAAACAATCTCTCTCAAACCACAAAAGTGAAACCAAGACTATAAAATTCATTCAGAATAATACAATTACATGGAAATTGAATAACCTGCTCTTGAATGACTTTGAGGTAAATAATGAAATTAAGGGAGAAATTAAGAAGTAAAGCCACAACATGACAGAATCTCTGGGAGACAGCTAAGGCTGTGCTAAGACAGAAACTTATAGCACTAAATGCCCACATCAAAAGTTAGAAAAATCTAAATTTAATGACCTAACATCACAACTAAAAGAACTAGAGAACTAAGAGCAAACAAATCCCAGAGGTAGCAGAAGATAAGTAATAACAAAAATCAGAGCTGAACTGAATGAGATCAAGACATGAAAAAATATCCAAAAGATCAATAAATCCAAAGACTGCTTTTTTGAAAAAAATTAATGAAGCAAATAGACTATACTAATAGATAGATGAGACAAATAGATAGAATAAACTAATAGACTTGGGGAGAAGTTACTCATCCTTAATTTTTGTAATAGTTTCAGCTCCTAGACTAGTTAAAAAGAAAACAGAAGATTCAAATAAACACAATCAGAAATTACAGAGGGGTATTACCACTGACCCCACAGAAATACCAACAACTATCAGAGAATAATGTGAACATCTCTATGTACATAAACTAGAAAATCTAGAAGAAATTGATAAATTCTTGGACACATACACACACAGCCTCCCAAGACTGAACCAGGAAGAAATTAAATCCCTGAACAAAAAAATAACGAACTCTGAAATTAAAAGTCAATAATAAATAGGCTAACAACCAAAAAAAGCTCAGGATCAGACAGATTCATAGCCAAATTCTATCAGATATGCAAAAAAGAGCTGAAACTATTACAAAAAATTAAGGAGGAGTAACTTCTCCCCAAGTCATTCTATGAGGCCAGCATCATCCTGATATCAAAATCTGGCAGACACACACACACACACACACACAAAGAAAACTTCCGGCCAATATCCTTGATGAACATCAGTGCAAAAATCCTCAACAGAATACAGCAAACCAAATTCAGAAGCACATTAAAAAGCTTATCCACCATGATCAAGTAGGCTTTACCCCTGGGATTAAAGGATGGTTCAATGGATGCAAATCAATAAATGTGATTTATCACATAAACAAAACTAAACACAAAAAACACATGATATCTCATTAGATGCAGAAAAGGCTTTCAATAAAATACACCACCATTTACTTCATGTTAAAATTCTCAAAATTGAAGGAACATACCTCAAAATAATGACAGCCATACATGACAAAACCACAGCCAACATTATAATGAACAGGCAAAAGTTGGAAGCATTCTCCTTGAAACAAGGCATAAGACAAGGATACCCTAGCTCACTCCTCCCATTCAAGATAGTGTTAGAAGTCCTGTCCAGGGCAAACAGGCAAGAGAAAGAAATAAGGGGCATCCAAACAGGAGAGAGGAAGTCAAACTATCCCTCTTTGCAGATGGCATCATTCTATATCTGGAAAACCCCATAGTCTCAGCTTCAAAACTCCGTTAGCTGATTTTTAAAAATCAGCAAAGTCGGCCAGGTGCGGTGGCTCATGCCTTTAATCCCAGCACTTTTGGAGGCCAAGGTGGGCAGATCATGAGGTCAAGAGATCGAGACCATCTGGCCAAAATGGTGAAACCCTGTCTCTACTAAAAATACAAAAGTTAGCCAGGCATGGTGGCACGTGCCAGTGGTCCCAGCTATTCAAGAGGCTGAGGCGGAAGAATTGCTTGAATCCAGGAGGAGGAGGTTGCAGTGAGCTGAGATTCTGCCACTGCACTCCAGCCTGGCGACAGAGCAAGACTCCGTCTCAAAAAAAAAAAAAAAAATCAGCAAAATCTCAGGAAACAAAGTCAAAGTGCAAAAATTACCAACATTCCTACACATCAACAATTTGGCCAAGAGCCAAATCAGAAATGCAATTCTATTCATTTCCCACAAAAAGGAATACAATCTCTAGAATTATAGCCAACCACTCTGCAAGAACTACAAAACACAAAATAGTGCTCAAAGACATCAGAGACGACACGAATGGAAAAACATTCCATGATCATGAACAGGAATAATTCACATCATGAAAATGGCCATACTGCGCAAAAGAAGTTATGGATTCAGTGGTTTTCCTATTAAACTACCATTTGCATGCTTTACAGAATTAGAAAAAAAAACTATTTTAAAATTCATGTAGAACCAAAAAAGAGCCCCAGTAGCCAAGTAATCCTAAGCAAAAAGAACAAAGCTGGAGAAATCAAACCACTTCAAACTGTACTACGGGGCTACAGGAGCCAAACTAGTATGGTACCAATACAAAAACAGGCACACAGACCAATGGAACAAAATAGAGGATCCAGAAATAAGCCTGACCTACAACTACCTGATCTTTAACAAATCTGACAAAAACAAGCAATGGAGAAATAATTTCTGTTCAATAAATGGCGCTGGGATAACTGACCAGCCATATGCAGAAGATTGAAACTGGACTCCTTCTGTGCACTGTATACAAAAATTAACTCAAGATGCATTAAAAACTTAAATGTAAAACTCAAAACTATAAAAACCATGGAAGACAACCTAGGCAATACCATCCTGGACATAGGAACGGGCAAAGATTACATGACAAAGATGCCAAAAGCAATTGCCAACAAAACAAAAAATTGACAAATAGGATCTAATGAAACTTATCAACCTCTGTACAGCAAAGGAAACTATCAACAGAGTGAACAGACAACCTACAGAATGGGAAACAATATGGGCAAACTATGCATTTGACAGAGGTGTAATATCCAGCATCAATAAGGAACATAAACAAGTTTATAAGAAGAAAAAACAAACATTAAAGGCAAAGGACGTGAACAGACATTTCTCAAAAGAACTCATACATGCAGCCAACAATCATGAAAAAAGGTCAGCATCACTAATTATTAGAAAAATGAAAATCAAAACCACAATGAGATATCATCTCATATTAGAATGGCTATTATTAAAATGTCAAAAAATAAAAGATGCTTGTGAGGTTGTGGAGAAAAATAAATTCCTGTACACTGTTGGTGAGAGTATAAATTAGTTCAAGCATTGTGAAAGACAGTTTGGCAATTCCTCAAGACCTGAAGACAGAAATACCAGTCAACCCAGCAATCTCATTTCTGGATATATACCCAAAGAAATACAAACCATTCTGTTATAAAGACACATGCATATGTATGTTCACTGCAACACTATTCCCAATAGCAAATTCACATAACCAACCTAAATGCCCATCAATGGCAGACTGGATAAAGAAAATGCGGTACATATACACTAAGAAATACTATGTAGCCATAAAAAAGAATGAGATCATGTTCTCACAAGAACATGGATAGAGCTGGTGGCTATTATCTTTATCAAATTAACTCAGGGACCAGAAAATCAAATGCTACATCTTCTCACTTATAAGTGGGAGCTAAATGATGAGAACACATAGACACAGAGGGCAACAATACACACTGGGGCCTGTCAGAGGATGGAGGGTGGGAGAAGGGAAAGCATGAGGAAAACAGACTAATGGGTACTATGGTTAATACCTGAGTGATGAAATAATCTGTATAACAAACCTCCATGATACAACTTTACCTATATAACCAACCTGTATATGTACCTCTAAACTTTTAAATGTTAAAATTTTAAATGTTAAAAAAAGAGAATGACAATGGACTCTGTCTCACATTGTATACAAAAACTCAACTCAAAACGGAAGAAAGATTTGAACATAAGACTTGAAACTATATTACTAGAAGAAAACATAGGTGAAAATCTTCTTGCCATTGGTCTTAGCAATTACTACTTGGATATTACAACAAAAGCACAGGCAACAAAAGCAAAAAATATACAGTAGGATTTCATTCAACTTAAAAGCTTCTGCCCAGCAAGGGAAACAATCAACAAAGTGCAGAGACAGCCTAAGAATGGAACAAAATATCTGCAAACTATATATCCAATAAGTGATTGTTAACCAAAATACAAAACGTATAAGAAACTCAAACTATGCAATAGCAAAAAGAAAAAGATAGAAATTTAGAATAAGGCCAGGCATGGTGGCTTATACCTATAATCCTAGCACTTTGGGAAGCCAAGGCAGGAGGATTACTTGAGGCCAGGAGTTCAAGACCAGCCTAGGCAATATAACAATACCCCATCCCTTAAAACAAACAAACAGTATCCAGGTATGGGGGCACATGCCTATAGTCCTAGCTACTCAGGAGGCTGAGGTGGGAAGATCGCTTGAGTCAGGAGTTCAAGGCTACAGTGAGCTAGGATCACACCACTACACTCCAGCCTAGGTGACTGAGTGAGAGGAAAGAAAGAGAGAAATAGAGAAAAAGAGAGAGAGAGAGTTGGGGGGCAGAGAAGGGAGGGAGGGAGGGGAAGGGGCAGGGGAAGGGGAATGGAAGAGAAGGGAGGAAAGAAAGAAAGGGAGAGAAAAAAAGAAAAGAAAGAGAAAGAAATTTAAGAAAGAAAGAAAAAGAGAGAGAGAGAGAGAGACAGAAAAAGAGAAAAGAGAAAAATTTTTAAATAACCTAACTTTAAAACAGGTGAAGAACCCAAATAGACATTTTTTTAAAGAAAACATTTGAAAGTGACTACAGTTTATATACAGGCAGACCAAAAATGGCCAGCAGGTATATGAAAAGGAGTTCAACATCACCAACCACCAGGGAAATGCAAAGCAAAATCACAATCAGATTTTACCTCACACCTGTTAGAATTCCAACTATAAAAATGATAAAAGATGGCCGGGCGCGGTGGCTCATGCCCATAATCCCAGCACTTTGGGAGGCTGAGGCGGGTGGATCACTAAGTCAAGAGATCGAGACCATCCTGGTCAACATGGTGAAAACCCGTCTCTACAAAATATACAAAAATTAGCTGGGCATGGTGGCGGAGCCTGTAGTTCCAGCTACTCGGGAGGCTGAGGCAGGAGAATTACTTGAACCCAGGAGGCGGAGGTTACGGTGAGCCGAGATCACGCCATTGCACTCCAGCCTGGGTAACAAGAGCAAAACTCCATCTCAAAAAAAAAAAAAAAAAAAAAAAAAAAGATAAAAGATAACAAGAATTGGCAAGGATGTAGAAAAAAGTGAATCATTTTACACTGTTGATGGAAATATAAATTGGAGAATTTCATACTAGGTCAATGAACTAAGACAGGGTGCAATGTTTCAGTTATGCTGGATGAGTTTCTAGAGATCTAATCTACAACATAGTGACTATAGTTAATAATGTATAAAGTCATGCATGGCTTAATGATGAAATATATTCTGAGAAATGCATCATTAGACAATTTCATCATTGTGCAAACACCACAGAGTACACTTACATAAACCTAGATGGCATAATATACACACACCTAGGCAATATATATATATATACACACACACATATATACATATATGTATCTCCTACCTCTCCAGGCTACAAATCTATACAGCATGTTACTGTACTGAAAACTGTAGGCAATTGCACACAATGGTATTTGCATATCTAAACACAGAAAAGGTGCAATAAAAATAGAGTATTGTGGGACCATCACTATATATCCAGCCTGCCATAGACCAAAACCTTGTGTTTTGTTTTTGTTTTTTTTGAGACAAAGTTTTGCTCTTGTTGCCCAGACTGGAGTACAATGGAGCAATCTCGGCTCACTGCAACCTCTGTCTCCTAGGTTCAAGCGATTTTCCTACCTTAGCCTCCCAAGTAGCTGGGATTACAGGCACGCACCACCACACCCAGCTAATTTTTTGCATTTTTAGTAGACATGGGGTTTCACTATGTTGGCCAGGCTGGTCTCAAACTCCTGACCTCATGATCTGCCCACCTTGGCCTCCCAAAATGCTGGGATTACAGGCATGAGCCATGGCACCTGGACCCAAAACCTTGCTATATAGCATATTAACACACTCAAAACTTGCTAAAAGAGTAGATCTTAAGTGTTCTCACCAACAAAAAGTGGGGGAGGGTACAGTAGTTCTGTGTGGTGATGAATATAATCTTAGCTTGATGGTGTCAATTATTTCACAATGTATATGCATATCAAAACATCATGCTGCATACCATATATAAATATATGTATGTATATATGTTGTATTTGTCAATTATTTCTCAAAAGAGCTGGAAAAAGAAAGAAGCACTTGCTATAGCCTGTTTGGAGAAATACAGGTTAGCAAAAATGTCCCAGATCCAATTCTTGTTGATATTTTAACTAGTCCATCCTGGTAGTATTGTTCTGTATCCATCATTTCTGTAGAGTTTGTAAAGTACTGTTACCAAAGCTATGCCTTCATCTTTTCACACATTTTTGTTTTTAGCTTTGTGGAAAGAATAAAATATTTTAATTATTAATTTAATGTATGTGCATAAGGTACAGTGTATTTAATAGGACCATCTGAATTAAAGTGGCCGCACTCTAACAGGCTTTGTTAGTAAGATTTTCATCTCTTTGACAGTTAGCTTTGAAAATTAACTCAGATTCAACCAAGAAAATCTAAGGAATGGTTTATCTGGACATCAAGAACACATTTGATTCAGTACCACCCCAAACAGAATCTGCAAAGCCAGCAACTCTATTTGGCCATAAACCACTTCACTGAATAACACACTCTGATGAAGGATGAAGATGAATCGTCTTGGTTGGTGGAAATGCTTCGGCAGGGAGAGAGAGAATAAATACCCCTACAGACGACTGGGGGTCATCTTGCTTTAAGGGACTGGAGAAAATAAATATTTCATGTAAAAAAATGGGGCATTATAAAATCAAACTGGTAGGCTAGCGGAGCTTTATTGAGAAAAAGTATAGAGTTCTAAAATCAAATCTGAGACAAAGAAATTCACACACTGGAGCACAGGGGTCCTGCATTACTACATCTTTGCAGTTCTTTTCACCACTAGGATAAAGTCATAGAGGAATTTGGCAAATCATGGCCACTGGAGTTAGAAGAATCATCTGGTTCCCTATTTCTAACCTTCAATCATCCCAATGCAATTTTATCATATCTGCATAAATCTGTACTCTGATTTAATATTTTCTTGAAATTGACTCTATTTTAAAAATTTCATTCAATAGAAAACAAAAATTCCATTCAATAGAAAACTTACGTTGTGTCAAATATAACATATAACATTGTTATGTACTATTTTGTCCTAAGCCACATTAAAACAAACACCAAACATTTGAAAAGTATTCATTCAACCAGGCCCAGTGGCTCACACCTGTAATCCCTGCACTTTGGGAGGCAGAGGTAGGCGGATAACCTGAAGTCAGGAGTTCAAGACCAGCCTGAGCAACCTGGAGAAACCCTGTCTCTACTAAAAATACGAGCGTGGTGGTACGTGCCTGTAATCCCAGTTACTCAGGAGGCTGAGGCAGGAGAATTGCTTGAACCCAGGAGGCGGAGATTGCAGTGAGCTGAAATCATGCCATTGCACTCCAGCCTGGGATACAAGAGCAAAATTCCAACTCAAACAATATAAATATAAATAAATAAATAAATAAATAAAAATTAAAAGTATTCATTCATAGTCACCTAAAATTATCTTGTATACCACAAGTGGTATTTGTAACTGACTTTGGAAAACATTGGTCTTAACTCCCTATAAATGAATATTATTTGAACACAAATTTTATGTGCATCTTTGGATTCCCTTCGAGCCACCTGTCCCTAGGCCCTCAACTCTTCTGTCTACCTCAGCCATCACTCCTTGTGCCCACAGGGTTCCTCCACCTGGGGTCAACAAGCCACTTGCCCTGGATTTCCTGGCTCCTTCCCATTCTAGCCACCTCAAAACAACATAGCTGACCTGTCTTACACAGGGACTTTCTAGTTTCTCCCACCACTTTCGGGCTTAGATAAAACACCACACACAGAGCACAGGGTCTTACATAGAGCAGGCTTTGAAGATACTAGATGATAAAACTCAGAATTGCAGGAAGTAAACAATCCACAAAGTAAATCCTGACCTATAATTTCTCTATTTTCTGCTCACACCAACTAATCCAGGCAGAGTTTCTCCTTACAGCCCATTCTAAAAAGTTTCTTATGCAAAGAGAACTCATGTGCTAAATGCCCTGCTGTGTCTGTTTGTGGTCTGTTATGAAGCATTACATAATTTATCATTGCCTCACAGCCTTCCTTGCTTCATTTGCCTTTTTCCTCACCCTTTCTGCCCTAGGTTTGGCATCTCCCACAAAAAAGCATTAGCACATTAACTCTTGCCCTGTGGACTATTCTCTAAAAAAATTCAGATTAAGAAAAATGCCCTTTATAACCCTCCCTAACAAGTCACTCAGCCTCTGCTTGAAGAACTCTAGTGACATATAACTTATTGACACACACATAATCCTCTCTAATTTGACTCAGATAATATTAATAGAATTTTCTTAGAATGAACTATAACCTACTATAATTTTAGTAAGTTTTCTTTGAATGTAAGTTTCAAATAAAAAATTAAAGCCAATTTCAATAAAATATTAAATAAATCAGAGTACAGATTGCATGCAGATATGACAAAAACTGCTGTAGAATGAATGAAGTTTAGAAACAGGGAACCAGAAAATTCTACTAACTTCAGTGTCCCTGGTTTGCTGAATGCCTCTACAATTTTATCCTAGTGGTAAAAGAGTTGATCAAGCCTTTCCTCCGAGTTCAGTACAGGTGGGGACTGCCAGAGAGTTTGAGAAAGATTTGCTATGGTAAAAGCCCTCACATAGCATTCTCGAAAGGTACAATACATTCATTATGAAATCACTAAAGAATAATGGCTGGCCAACCTGTGACAGCTTGCCCCAGGGTGCCTAGAAAATGAGAAAAATGAATAAAAAGTTTTGTCTAAAATTAACTTTATTTTTGGAACTGTCCTTTATTCTGAGATGGCCTTTCTACCCTTTATATTTAACATACCCTTTCTTCTATTAAATAATAATAATAATAAAAACATTTTTTAATTCTCCTTTTTTGGCTATATAAAACATAGCAATCCTACGAGGATTCCCATAATTTTTCTAACTTACAATTCTGTGAAATCTAAACTCCAGAAACAGTTGTTTATTATGGAACATAATAAAGGTCATACATATGTCTTATTCATTGAATAAACAAATAAATTAATAAAATTAAAGACAAATGAACATAAAAGTTGAGAAATCAAGTAAACCCTACTGGTTCTCTTTTCCTTAAAATTAATATTAATGACTAAGAGATAAGGCTATGGGTTCCAGTCTATTCCAGAAAGTATATAAAACTTAGTGGATTGACACTTTTTCATCTCATTCCTTATATACTTCCTAGGGTGAAAAATGTTTTATCAGACATCCAGATTTATGAGTAAATTCCAACCCTTCATTGCTACTTATTCTGGCATCTCAGTTTTTCTTTTAGGTTCATTTAACACTTGCTATTGTGTGTGAGGAAACTGTCATATCAGATTGTCAATAGTAAATTCACTACCAAACTAGTAATCATTTTCATTACCCACAAAAACTGCTGCTGAAATCCTTCAAGAAATCATTGATATGCTGCATTCTATGTTGACATATCACACTAATGATGGAGAGAAAGAGTGAAGAAAAAGTTTTAATGATGCATTCATTCTAGAAGATGACAATGTGGCTGCAGGGCAGTGGGAAGTGATTATTGGCAAGGCCTTCTTCACTTCAGATTCAGGGCACACAAGCAGGACAGGACTTTTCTAAAACAGGTTCACCTATTGCCAGGTACTCAGACAATTTCTGAAGTTGATGAACATAGTGACCTCATCTCAAAATGCAATTACGGGGAGCCCAAATCTGAAGGCAACATTGTGAATGTCCAAAGGGACAATCTAACTGCACCCATCTGATAACAACAGTATCCACAATAAATAATAGTAATAACAATATCTATTGAGCATTTATGTACCAGGCCCTGTGGTAAGTGCCTTTCAGGCATATTACTTAATCCCATTGCATATTAACTATCTCCCTATGGCAGTGTAAGTTCCAAGAGAAAAAAAGACCAGGTACCTTGGTCAGCACTGTATCCTAGGTTCCTACAAAAGCACCTGGATATAAGAGGTGCTCAATAAATATTTGTTTGCAGATGAATGAATTAACCAATCAGTGATCACCTCCTTCTTGAGCCTGGTACCTAAGGCCTTCAGATGAAACTACAGAATTCTGCAGACAAATTTTTTTTAAATAGCCAGATGCAGTGGCTCATACCTGTAATCCCAGTACTTCGGGAGGCAGAGGTGACAGGATCACTTAAGGCCAGGACTTTGAGACCAGCCTGGGCAACATAGTGAGACCTCATCTCTACAAAAATAAAAATAAATAGAAAACCACGGGCTGAGCTGAAAACATGATAGGCTATAAATTAAATTTTTTTAAAGTCTGGAGAAATGTTAAAAGTATTCCATCAGCTATAAGATACAAATCAATAGTAAATTTACACTTCAAACTAATTAAAAAACTTTTTATTGTTGTTTATCATATGCTCATTTACCGTACAAGGAGGATTTTCACACAAAGGTAATTAAGAATCAAATGAGGAACCAGATTCACATGACAGGAATGGACAGCAGAACCGCACTTGGCATGCAAACTTTCCTGCTATTGGTTGAAGATGCAGCACACATGCTTCCTGTCCTTTCAGATAAGATACTCAACACCTGTGGGAGCCCTCCCCATAATGAGTTCCACCAAAGCCACAAGTTTATCGACGTTCTTGAAGTAGGAATATGCCTTTAGCAGTCTTTCAGAAATTATTATGTTAATAAAGAACTTACATTTGAAGGAAAACTAGGGGGGAGGAGATGACAGAAGCAAAACAATAGAATTTACCCTCATATTTTGAAGAATGTGTGCAAAATTGGTATTATCATTTACAGAAAAGTCACAGAACAAGAAGGCAATAATGACACTAAAGAACATGTAGTAGGATCCCCGAAGCCCTGCTTGTGATGTATATAACTGTGACCCTACAACTTCAGCAATCCCAGGAAGTCCTCATCACTGCTGAATAGGGAAACTGCCACCTGCTTCCCTGTGTCTTCCTGATAGAATATGACCACACCAGAGCAGAGAGCATCACTCAGAAGAAAGACCTACAGAAAATACAAAGATTATATATCATGAATTATTCACTTATGAAGAAAACATTCCAGTCAGAGACTGATACACAAACAAACAAAAAATTATTTCCAAGTGTCTGAAGAGGCTAAAATACAAAGCATTTTACATAGGTCTGGTGGGTTATTTAGAGAAACATCAAAAAATTTGTGGGATGAGAATAACTGTCTTGTAATACTCTTGGTCTTTCCTAAAGAATCTTCTTAATGTTCTTATTTTCCTCTCATTTTTCTTAATTTCTACCTAATTTTGTCTTTAGTCTTTTTTTCCATTTATTCTTATACTTCTTGCAACTCTCTTTTTGCAAAAATCCAAAAGGAAGCATATGGGGAATATAATTTTTAAACCTCAAAAATACAAATAGTAAATAAAAAGCCTAGTTTACAAATCCAGGTGGGGGAAAAATATAACTTTCTTACTTTTCTATAAAGTGATCCAACTCATATTTTGATCTCCCATTCCCCTTTCTCAGAGCTAGTGGTCAACTTAAACTTACTCATTTTCAGGGTCTCCTTTCGATATCATCTCAAGGTTCCCAAAGGCTTATGTATTGTCAAAATGGAGTGATGGACACTCTCTAGTGATTGAGATATCAATTTATGAGTTTCCACTAACACATTTGTGTCCCTGTCCATGTGATCTCCTCAGATCCTGTAGATCTCTGTTGCTTGAGGACCACATTTAGAGTAGAGACAGCCTCTCTTGGATTATGGACACCTCTTAGTCCCATCTGCCAGAAGGCATTCTGTAACCATTTCTCTCTCTGGTCTTGCAGAGAACCTAAAAGTGATGCTCCTTCTCAGTCAAGCTAACATATGACTGCAGCCCTGGATGACATCTTGATTACAATTTCATGAAACACCTAGAACCAGAACACTATCTTATGTCTTCCTTCCAGTTAAAAAAATCTTCATTTTTTTGTTAATATTCAACCATTTTTCCTATGCATTTTACTCCTTTTTACCAGCTCTTCAGACTTTCCCAAATTATCCTAAATCTTAGTTCTTCAGAAAAAAAAAATGACCAAAAAGTATATTGGCTTCTTCTACTCGCTGTTTACCCCATGCATCCCTGAGGCAACTAAAACACAATGAAACCTACTTGACCCGAAACAAGGGAAAAGAAAATCCATACAAGGATAAAAACATATCACACATTGATCTAATCTGACTTAATATAGGCACATATAACTGAGTTCTGCTGACCATTATCATCTCTGTTCTCTTCACTCGTCTTCATTCCACTGCCACTGTATTAGTTCAGAACTACGGTTTCTTACTACAAAAACCACCGAGTCCAGCTTCCTTCCTCATTATCATTGGAGTGGGTTTCCTAACAACAAAAAAAAATCAAATGATATGACGTCACTGGACTCCCTGAAATGGTTTGGAACATCTTGGCTGCTTTCCGGAACAAATTCAAACTCCCTAGCGTGGCACATGAGACTCTGGGATTTGGACCTTGCCTTGTCCAGTCCCATCTCTTACCATTTCTCAGCATATACTCTACCACAAATCCATAACCATACAAGAATATGCTGCAGTATTCCAAGCCTTTCGGCCTTGATCCACGCTGTTCCCTCTTTCTGGAACTCTTTTTCCTCCAATCTTCTCATATTGAACTAACTTCCTCTTTTAGACTTTCCTCTGGGATCATTCTTCCAGGGAATTATTCTTTATTTCCCCTCATCTGTGATTGGGAATCTCTTTTCTGACTATCTATAGCACTCCACATAACCCTCATTGTTAAAATTATCGGTTTGCTAATATCTCTTCCCCAGAAGTCTGTCAGCACCTTGATATCAGGAATTCTCTTTCATCTCTGCATCCTCAGGACCTAGCATAGTAATCTACAAATAGTTAATGTTCAGCAAACGATTCTTGAGTTAATACATAATCATATAATTTATGCTATCTAAGATGAAGTCAATTTCTATATTATATATCTAGCACACTGGATATTTGTGTCAAGCAACTTAAAATAAACATAATAAGTTTTGCTGATCAATTCTGAACTCACTGACTAGATTACATTTTGATATTTTTCCCCTAAGAACACTACTCTCATATCAGCAAATATCTGGAGGCTATGATTCATCTTTGATGTCAGTAACAAGGCTCTGTATTTTGGCATTCATAGAAAAACAAGAGTAAATTAAGCACATATTGCCATAACTCATATGTTACACTGTACCTTAGCACACTCTTACACCCTTGGGTAAACTGATTGAAAGTTAAATGGAAATAGACATTTAAATTACACCAAAGGCAGGCCGGGCGCAGTGGCTCACGCCTGTAATCCCAGCACTTTGGGAGGCCGAGGCAGGTGGATCACGAGGTCAAGAGATCGAGACCATCCTGGCCAACATAGTGAAACCCCGTCTCTACTAAAATTATAAAAATTAGCTGGGCATGGTGGCGCACGCCTGTAATCCCAGCTACTCAGGAGGCTGAGGCAGGAGAATTGCCTAAACCCAGGAGGCGGAGGTTGCAGTGAGCCGAGATCGCGCCATTGCACTCCAGCCTGGGTAACAAGAGCGAAACTCCGTCTCAAAAAAAAAAAAAAAAATTACACCAAAGGCAAGTCAATGTATTGCAGACTTATTCTCATATCAGTCTATTGTTGATTGCACAGTATTTTATTAGTGGTCATCATATAATACTTTTCAACAGGCCACTGTATAATGCATATTTTACTAGATGCAATAGTCTGTGTTTATACAATTACAGAATAATCACTATTTGACTATTTCAGGTAGCATATTAGGCAAGCTAAACAAAGAAATTCAAATTACAATCTTGACATTATCTAAATAAATACAGTATTCAATTTTGTAAAAATTAATTTGACCTATTTTTATACGTTCTAATTCTTTTGTTCATTTAGGCCCTGAAATTCATTATCATTGGATTAGCTGTCAGATATTTCTGATTGAAGTTATCTCTAAGTATAGTACAGGTAGAATTTTTCAACTCACGGTATAATAAAAAGGATATGGTTTGTATTGTACACATCACAGTCTCCTTTTAAGCATACACAGCAAATATTCAGCATTGGGGGTCAGAAAGCATCTGCCATTAGACAGAGGATGACACCTGTGTATAATTATCTAGCGTGATTAATGAAGAAGGAGATCAAAGTTTCATGCAATTTTAATTTTATGCTCTAGGCTTGATGTGCAAAGGATTTGTACAGAGTAATAAAGGAATATAGGTTCATTCTAGTAACCATGACAAATGAGTTTTTTAAATGAGCCTGACTCATTAGCTAGGCATATATAAGCCTATGTGACCCTTAGTGCTCTGGCAGAATTTGGGATAATTTTAATGCCTAATTACTGGTCCTGTTATGATATTTCAACAAATTAGTTTCTGTATGAAAGGCAAACACACTTAGAAGTATTCATGCTGAGGTATGACAAAAACCAAAATGCTTATAAGGAAGGGATCTTGACTGCAAAAGCTTAATCATATTAACAGCAATTTTCCACAAGGCTACATTTTTAACATATACTGCAGAACCTCTGAAGACGTTTTGACAAGAATGACATTTTGGCAGAATTAACAAACCAGGAAAAGAATGTGTGCTGTACCCCTGACATTAGTGTTATTGAAATAAAAACACAGACAACACTGGATGCTGTGTTCAGCTACAACGTGCATTTCCAAGATGTTGCTGATTCAACTTGATCTCAATGTCCATATTATAACAAGCTGGTCTAGTGCCTCCAGAGTGTAGTGCAAAAGTTCAGTGCCTTAAATTAAGATAAAGTACTTGTTTACTTTTAAATAAGATCCAAAGCTCAGCATAGCATGAAGGGAAAAAAAGAAAAAACAAATAAAACATTCAATTTTAAATAACGGAATATGGAGTTTGGAGTAAATAGAACACAACTTCTGAAATTTTTTATGAGACTGGCTACTTGGCACTTTTTAAAAATAGGTTTATTTCTTTTCAGGAAGCTAGTTTTCTTTAAAGTTATGAAGTAAACTCATAATGGAAGCAGAAATTCAGTGATCTATAAGATTTTCAACATGTTCCCTATCACACTTGACTAAAGTCACTGTGCTTTGATTTTATTTTCCGGCAAACATGAGTTGGGCACTTATACTGTGCTAAGTGCTAAAGGGATACAGAATGAACATCGGACCTCATCTTCAAGAAGTTCAAAAACTGGTCAGGGAAGCAGAAGTGCAAACAAGTATAATGCAAAGAAGTCATGCATGAGTGCTGCAGGGAAGAAACCAGTTAAGTTCTGTGGGAATCCAGGAGCACAAAGGAATTACCAATTAATTTCCAAGGTTGGCAGAAAGAAGGCTTTTGGAAAAATGTACATTCATTCATTTATTCATCAAACATTTATTGAACATAATGAGCCAGGCCTATATTAGGCACTGACTGTATATAGAGATATATAAAATATAGCTCTTACCCTTCAAGATCTCACAGTCTTTATTTGCATTTTATCAATGAATATTTGCTTGGCCTTAGAGAATATAATGACCAATCAGAAGTACAGACTTCATGGAGTTTATAATCTGGAAGGATCTATTGACAGGTAAAAGGACAATCATGATACTGTGAGACAATCTTAAGAACTAAGCAACATTTATATGTTTAAATAAATTAACTCATTTGATTCTCATGACCAGCTGAGAAAGACACTATTTAAAGCCCCATTTTTGAAAGCAGAAAACAGTTACATGGAGAGTATGTACCCTATCCAAAATTAAATATCAAGGAAAAGGCAAAGCTAAAATTTGAACCCAGGAAATCTGGTGCCAGGACATGTGCTCCAGCCAAAATGATATCACCAACCCAAGTTGTGTGATGGGGGCTGTGGTGCTCAGACTTGAGAGTTAATCTAGAAGTGGAAGGGGTCCCAAATTAATTTACATACATAAATGTTGGTTAGCTATAATTACTATCTCACAGTATCATGATTGTCCTTTTACCTGAAAGAATTACATCCATGTTGACACTTGTTAATGACACAGAGACAAATACTTTTTGAAAGGTAGGTATGGGATCCCTGCTACATTTGAGCCAATACAACAGAAGGATGAGTAGAATCTGGACTTACATGACGAGAGAATAACATTCGAAGCTGAGGGGTACCCTAGGCAAAGGCAGAGAAGCTGGTTTGACAATTTCCTCCCTGTTGGTCAAGCTCTTATATTTGCTGTCCAAATGGAAAATAACTGAAATTGATTGATGTGGAAACTCCTGAGAGGGCAGATCTTTCTAAAGGAAATTGAAGGATATGTCAATAGCATTTGACTTTTAAACACCTCAATTTCCTCATCAAGATTTCAGAATTATTTAGAGCCCAAAGACCATTGATGGTAACATTTTTCCATGGCAGAAGGATCTAACCACAAAAAAGTTTCCTTTAAAAAATGTTTTTCAGATGTAGACATAAAAATAGTATCTAATATTTATTAAGTATTTCTTCTATATTTGGCTTGGTGCTATATACCTTGACATGAATTATTTTATATAATATTTCACTTACTAAATAATTCATGTCAAGTATATAGCACCAAGCCAAATATAGAATAAATTTTATGTACCTTTTCAAATTTTTTATGAATGAGGAAAATGAAACAGAAAGATTAAGTCATTTGCCCAAAGCCACAGAGATGAAAGAGCTAGAAAGGTGAATAAGTCAGATATCAAGCCCATGCTCTTACCTGTCATGCTGCTTGTAGCTGAGAGCCACAGAAGGTTTTTAACAAAATCTTTATATTGCCCCAATGAATAGAAACTATCTTATTCTTTTTGTTTGAAATATAGCTTAGTATAGAAGAAAGAGAAGGAGGAGACCTTGATTTGAGTCCTGTCTCTATAACTTTTCACTCTTGGGCAAGCATTTCTCCTCTTTAAGCTTCAGCATCTTTAAATTGAAAGGATTTGACTACATGGTGTTTGAAACACCTTCTGGCTATAAAGATCTGTATTTTTTTAAAGGAGTACATACCATTAATTATTCCTACATTTTAAAATAGGGAATTTTAAAAATGAATGGGATAAGTTGGAAATTTAAAAAATTCAAATTTAGTAAAAATCTTTGGACATGTTGGCTAAAATCATCTGAGGAATCAACATGACATTTTCAATATGCTGAATTATTCGCTGCACTTATATGCAGCTGAACATCCACCATATTTTTCACTCATAACTCTAAGGGCTAGTGACATAGTTCATTTCCTCATTTCAAAAAGATTGATTTCATCCCTGAGAAAAGGTACGCATGAGCTGGAAAAAAATGAATGTTTATGGGAACCAGGAGCATCCGTCCTCATTCTATTAAAGCCTCAGCTTATGTTCCACTTAGGCCTTGCTTACTAAATTCAGGGTTGCTCCGTCTTTTGTCTAAGACACCATGTGTTCATGAAAAGGAGCAAGCTGTTTCTTTTAATCCAAGAGCCAAATGTAAAGATTCCTCAAGTGTCAATTTTAATTTTAGTGTGTATGATCTTAAATCTCATGGACTGTATCCACTTAGAGTGTGCCTGTAAGAGTTCTTAACCATTCGAGTTGCAGTCATGGGAATAACCACATAACAAAAAAGTGATGCCCTCTAAAGAATGACTCTTTGGCTCAAAGATTACTCTAGGGTCCACTTCCCACTGCTCTCTGCAAACTCACTTTCAGTATTCTGCAATGCCACTAATCAGCCTTCTGTGTTTCATTTGTATGAATGCCTCATTGAGCCCAAACCCCCCTTCAGTGGGCTCAAATGAAATGAAATCAAGCCCTTTCCTGAGATGCGGCTTCTGTTTACAGCCACTTTCGTACTTTGAACTACAAGCAGGAACCATCAGCTGCTCAATTCATGGCCATGTCAACCTTCAAGAAGGCAGTAGAAGAAAGGCAGATGAAAAACTGATTATCTTAAGAAAAAGAAATGGCCGCCAAGATATGTGGAACAAAATATATTAGTCTTACACTTATGGATCACTTTCCCAGACATAATCTTTTAAAAAAAAATTTTTTTAAGAATTAGGCAAATGCTCTTAGCCTAATTTTAACACAAGAAAGCTGATTACTAAGAGGTATGATAAGGTCTCATTGTTTTGTGGAAGCCATTTAATTCCTGTGGCTACAGACAAAGATCTCAGGCAGTTTTGAGCAAGCACAACCAAAGTATTGAAGATCTTCTATCCTAAAATTCATACCCAAACTTGATGCAATTTGGTTCTTGGATTACAGGTCACTTGGTTTTAATTACTTAACAAATATTTATTGTCTATCTACTTTTCCTTTTCTCACGGAGCACATATACCAAGTCTATCTTTCTGTCTACTACACTATGCTTAGAAATTAATGAAAGCTCAATGGTGAATAATAATTGCCCCTCCCTGGCCCCAAAGTTAACTTTGTACAAATTGGTATTAACACCATTGATAGAGAGACTCCTTGAGGATATCTACAATACAATCCTAATAACTCTTCAAATATGATGACTACAATGTAAACCATGCACCCTGGCATTTTACCAAATACAACCTGCAGAATCATGAAAGAAAAGCCTTGGCTCAGGAAAGGTTTCACAACTCTAAAGAGAATCTTGAAAGGAGGCTAACGTGGTTTGGATCTGTGTCCCACCAAGTGTCATGCTGAATTATAATCCCAGTGTTAGATGTGGAGCCTAGGGACAGGTGTTTGGATCATGGGAGCAGAATCCTTGTGAATGGGTTAGCACCATTCCATGCTGTTCTTGGTGAGGACACTCGGTGCTGTTCTCACAGGAGTCAGTAAGTTATCACGAGATCTGGTTGTTTAAAAGTATGCAGCACCTCTCTGCTCTCTCACCTCCTGTGAGGATGGCTCTGGCCATGTGAAGATGCCTGCTCACGCTTTGCCTTCCACCATGAGTAAAAGCTCCCAGAAACCTCCCCAGAAGCAGATGCTGCCATGCTTCCTATATAGCATGCAGAGCCATGAGCCAATTAAGCCTCTTTTCTTTATAAATTACAGGTATTATTTTATAGCAGTGTGATGCTAACTTTTGCACAGACAGAGGGAAAGAAGGAAAATTGCAAGGAATAAGTACAATCTAGGTGAGAGTGGTACATAAGCAGATTTGAATAGAGCAGCCAATAATATTAACAATGATAATAACATAGTTATTTATTGAGCACTTACTGTGTTCCAGGACTTGAACTTTGTATGTATTAATTTATTTGATCCTCATGGTAGCCCAATGAGAAAAGCAGCAACTATTGTTTTTAATTTAGGAATGAAGAAACTAAGTCACACAGAGAGCCTAAATATGTGGGACTATATAGAAAGTATCACTGGCTCCAAAAGTTTTGTAATGTGTACCCACAATTAGAAAGAAAGGAAGAACTACTTAGCCATATCTACTCTACCTATTTGTGGGAAACAGTTCATGGCAATAATAGAACTCATTTGTAATTTTTTCATATTATACTTTTACCAACATTCATCATATTAAGAAATTATCTGAGCTAAAAATATCTATTTTAATAAGCTTATCTGAGCAGACTACAAGTTAATTTTCTGTTACCATAACTTTAGATGGCATTTCAAAACAACCACTTTTCACCAAAAATTATTTTCTTTATACATCTTATGAGTTCATCCAAAAATTGTGAAAGGGGAATTTTAAAATCTCAATATTTAGTGTTCTAAATCACAGACTGCCCCAATCTAAACTTTTTATAATAGCCTTATAGTAAAAATTGGATAATTCCACTAACATAGACTACTCAGCACAGAGTTAGGTTTTATGTTTTTAGTGAACTAAGAAAGAGTTTTGTAAATTTTAAACTACTTCAAAAACTTAACCGTTTTAACATATTTTTAAAACTTAAGTGGTAAAGCAAGGCAATTCTTGAAGTATTTCTGTTCTGAACAGAGGAGTGCACCCTTGGAGTCACTGTTTTAGTACCAGTTATTTTGTGAGATTAAAGTGTTGATTCTTCCAAGTACAATGTTTACACGGTTAGGATTTATTTTTCTCATGTTTTTAAAGTTATTATCCATTTTATTGCTTTGTGGTTCAAACAAATGTGTTCTATATATGCCTTAGTCAGTTTGAGCTGCTGTAACAAAAATAGCACAGACTAGGGGGATTAAACAACAGAAATTTATTTCTTACAGTTCTGGAAGCTGTGAAGTCCAAGATCAAGGTGCCAGCAAAATCACTATCCGATAAAGTCCCTCGTCTTGGTTTACAGAAAGTCAGCTTCTGGCTGTGTTCTCACATGGTGGGAAAAGGGGAAAAGCTCTAGTCTCCTTCTCTTTTTAGAAGAACATTAATTAATTCCCAAAGGCCTCTCATCTCCTAATACCATCCCATTGGGAGTTAGGGCCTTTACATATGAATCTGGTGGTTGGAGGGCACAAACAGGCTGTCCATACACTGTAGGACCATATTTCTTTCTTAATATCTTATGAAGAATGTTCCATTAAAAAAATAGGACAGGAGTGGTGGCTCATGCCTGTAATCCCAGCACTTTGAGAGGCCAAGGTGGGTAGACTGCTTGAGCTCAGGAGTTTAAGACAAACTGGACAACATAGTACACTCCATCTCTATAGAAAAATACAAGAATTAGCTGGGTGTAGTGGTGGCATTCCTGTGATCCCAGCTACTTGGGATGCTGGGGTGGGAGAATCACTTGAGCCCCGGAGGCAGAGGTTTCAGTGAGCTGAGATCATGCCATTGCACTTCAGTCTGGGTGACAGTGAGACTCTGACTCAAAAAAAGAGAGAAAGAGAGAGAGGAAGGAAGGAAAGAGAGAGAGAGAGATGAGAGAAAGAAAGAAAAAGAAAGAAAGAAAGAAAGAAAGAAAGAAAGAAAGAAAGAAAGAAAGAAAGAGAGAAAGAGAGAAAGAGAGAAAGAAAGAAAGAAAGAAAAGAAAGAGAAAGAAAGAGAGAGAGAGAAAGAGGGACAGACTACTGGAAATTCTGTTTCAAGCAAATCTGGAAAGAGAATGGCCAGAAGTTTTCTCTCTAAACTTAACCAATATAGTAATGTTATTTTTTGCACATGCTGGTTATAGTAAAGTTTTTCTTTCCAAATGCTGGTTCTCATGAAAAACAACTTGATACCAACTAGATTCTTGTTGGGACCATTATTCTTATAACAGTTAGCCAGGAAAGATAAAAATCAATAGAAGAAAGCTGAGTAGACAAATGAGTTAAAGCCTCATAGCTATAGCTGAGTAGACAAATAGTGGCAATTGCCAGAGCATAGTGAGAGTTGGGAAACATCACCTTACTACATAAAAAGAGACTCTGCATAGGATCTTACAAGATGTAGTTGAATTATGGTTGCACTGTCTGCCCTTAATGGAAGTATCTTCAGTTGACTAAGCCATCAGATTTAATCATATGGGATATTGAAGCATATTAGATATTAATGATTAAATAATATTCAGCAAACTATAGTCAGCCATCTTATTAATGATCATATTTAATAATGTGTAGAAGATAATAAGAAAAGCAAACTACAAAAGGATCAGAATGGTAAACAACTTAAGTCAACACAATTCCTAATACGCACATTCTATCAATGCATTTTTAGTGGGCTACTGTGTACTTCATCTAATTGTATCAGTAGAGACACCTGGACCACAGATTATTATTACAATCCATCTCATTGCTTGTTTCTAACTTTTCAGTGGGAGACAACTCATTACTGAAAGGTAAGCACTTTGTTTTCCTCCCCATTTCAATGCAAAGCATGGATGTAATTTGTTCTGAGTTATATTTCTCTAAAATTAAAAGGCATAAATCATATTTTACATTCCACAACCGATCAGCCAAACACATCCAACTAGGAAAGACTGAGGGGTAAATGGCACGTTTTAGAATGACTGAAACCAACAGGAATCTATTAAAATTTTTATCATAAAATAAAATTCTCAAATTAGCTAGCTGCTCTTCATGATCATACCTATTTTAAGTGCTTTTAAAGTGCTCTCTTATTGATTTATATATCACCAAGAAGTGGCTAATAAAACTAAAAGATTGGTCTGAACATTTTAGCACGAAGAAATACAAACCTATGTATCTCATAAGGTGTGAGCCTTTTAAAAGGTTGACACTTTTATTCTCCACCCTGCTCTGAGATTGTCTGATCAAGACAAAAAGGAGGAAGAGAGGGAACAGTGTAAAACACTAGCGGAAATAAATGATGAGCATTATGGTGCCTCCGCAAGAATTATGTGCTTAGTGATAACTCATAATTTGAATAGTACTTTTTAAAGGGACACTTTTATTACCCTGTTTTTTGCCTCACAAGTAAGTAAAGCAAGTACATTATTCTTTCCATTATAGAAGTAAGGAAACAATTTTGGGGAGTTTCAAAGACGTGTGCTCTAGTGGGAAGTCAGACCTCGAACTGCAGTTGTCTCAGTCCAGCATCTTTTCGACCACACTCTGCTGCTTTTCCCATACCCCACAGGCCCTTTGAGAACAAATTGCCATCTCGGTAAATGGTAGAAGCTTGGTAGCAACTTGAACTACACTTGGCACTCTGATAAATGGCCCAGGCACTTAATTGGGATGCTTGCCAAGGAATAGAGTTAGTGCAGTGCATTTCCAATGGCTCTAAACAGCAGATGAATTGCACATCAATTTATTTAAATAGCAAGAAGGTGAGTTTATTCATGGCCATTACCAGGTGCGGATTGATGCCTGCTAGCACAGATTTCCCACTGTGAAGCCCTTTAGTCACTCCATGCGGCTTCCCCACTCCATTATGCCTGTTAAATGAATCAATCTTACCTTAATATCATTCTTAAATATTTAATGCCAAGTTACAATGCTGCCGTTTAAAATCGGTTGCTAAAATAAAAGCAAAAATTGTTCAGCAGGATACACCCCACCTTACCAGCCTCCACTCTTCCAAATGATTACTTACTAGGGTGAGCTGTTTGCCCCCGGGGGTGAGCCAATTAAAAGGATTTATTTGCTTGTGTAGCAATCCAGGCTGCAGCAAAAGGAACTGCAGTTTCAAAAAAGAGTAAACTGGGCTTACTTTTCTGGTTGATTCCATATTTGTTGTAATGTAGAGATTGACCCAGAAAATTACTTCCAACACTTTGTGTGCTCCTTTAGAGGAATTGTACTGGTCACCATGGGGAAGGAGCCATTGTACTGGTCACGTGGGGAAAGGAGGCATCCCTTTCTGAAAAGAATTTTCAGTCTTGCTTCTGGGCAATGCTAGATATGCAAATAGCTAAATCGCTGAATTTTTCAGTAGCCAGTTCACTTAAGCCAAATCAGATCAACTCTGTTGTTTTTAAGAGTTGATACGTGATTCCACACCCAGTTATGACCACTGTTTTATCTTTATTCGCTTTATATCTGGTATTTGAATGAATGTTTTACAAAGCCTTCTGTGTGTGTGTTTGTTCCTGAGATAGAGCAGTTCTAGCTCACAGCCTTGCCTGTTGCTTTCCAGTCCTCCTTCTGATTAGTCTCGTTTCACTATAGTTTCTTTTGCTTATGTAACAAGGTTAGTGTAGAAGGAGGCCCTGAAATAAATAAAATATGGGTTTTTTCCAGCTTTATGGTTTTGCTGAAGATCTCAGTTATGGAGATGTGATGTTTCTTTTCTGAAACTTTTTTCCCATGCTTCGTATTAATCAACTAATTGATTCCCAAACAATCGAGCACCTTTTGGTTAAGAAAAAAATTTAAACTCAATTCAACCTTTTAAGAAAAAAAAAATATATACACACACACACACACACACACACAAATATTGAAGTAAAATTATCCAAGTAAAATGTATACCCTCAGCAGTAAGTTGTAAATTAGATACTATTAAAATCTGCATATATTAAGACCAAACTATGCTAAATATTGGGGATATCATCAGAGAAGAGGAAGTGTTATAAAATATTTAGCTAAGAGTGTTTCACTGAGAATCAGGAAATCTGGCTTCTAGTCCTGGCTCTGTTACTACCTGCTTGGAGTAATTTGCTAAACCATCCTCAGCTACCACCTACCTGTAAAGTAAGGAGTTAGGCTAGAACCCTGCTGCTCCAAGTGTGGTCAGTCTGGATCCTGTTAGAAATGAAGAAATTTGACCTCAACCCGACCCACTGTATCACACTTTTTGTGGTAACAACATCCACAGGTGATTCTAGAAATGACAAAATCTGATTCTAATGAGTCTGTGTGGACTTAGGTTGAAAGCCACCTGCTGTGTAGAAGGGGTGTGTCTGAGGCTGTTCAGATTCAGTTAACTTCTCAAGGAAATTCTGCTTGGTAATACTTTCTCAATCCAGTTGTGCTGCCTTCAATTTAGAGACATGAAGAAGGCATCAAAGTCATTGTCTGCACAGCCCCTGACTTGAAGACAGCGTTTCCCCTTTGCAGGGTCAGTCTAAGCAGAGCTCTGGGCACCCAGCACAGGAAGTTCCCTTCTGCTCTCTTGCTACCTGTTCAGCCCCTGGGAGAGAATGGGCTTCCCCTGACGCGCAGAGAAGGTCACACAGAATCATTTGTAAAGTACAAAAGTTCAATATGTCATGTCAAATACCTTTCAATAAATTAAGATGGCAAAACTCAGGGAAAGAGGAGAAAGGGAGTTTAAAACCTCGCACACAGGAAGCGAATGCAGATTTATTATCCAGAGGTATTGAAGGAGTTCAGGACATCCTACCCCAGAATATGTTGTTCTGGCATATATGTATTCTAAGAAACCAAAATAGATGACCCTTTATCAACTAAAATGGTCTCTAAGTTTAAAGAAACAAAGTTACTTACAGATCAAGGGCGCAGGAGCCAGCTGGCCTGGCAACTTTTTAAATTCCTAGGGCTACAGGAAAAACCACACTTAAGTTCCCAAATAATAGGAGCTATCAGGGAAATTATCAGACCCCTCCTAACTCTGATTCACAACCCAAACCACTACAGCTCTGACTGGACAGAGGACCAGCCTTCTGAACATTGTCTTCTAATGAGTTACTGCAGACTTTAAGCCAGTTTCAGCCAGCTTACAGAGGCTGTGCATAGGGTGTCTTCGTGTCCTGTAGCTCACCTTTTAACATAGCCGAATTCCACCCCATTTTAATGCTAAAACCCTGCCACAAAATGAACATGGGATGTGTGTAATATGTATGTTTACCCTTGTGCACACACTCAGCTCCCCTCATAAATATGTATAGCTTTTCCCCCAAACCTGCTGAATATGTATGCATTACCCAGGGTGTGCTGTGTAATGTGGACCCTGTAAGGCATAAAATCCAACCTGCGCTTTCCTTCTTTGGAGACAGAGCACCTTCAGCACACACGTGAGACTGTCTCTTGTTGGTTTGCAACTGAAATTACCAATAAAGTTCAGCTTCCTACTATTTAGCCATCCAGGTGTTCTCTTGAATGACAGGTACATTATTTTGAGCTGAAGGCATTTGCAAAACAGCAAATGCAGGAAGAGGCTTTCTCTGAATTCCCTTTATCTGCCTAAGCTCAGATGCTTCAAAAGGAACACAATTGTAGTCAATATCCTCCCTAGGAGTTTCATCAACTAGGTAAACTTGGCCCCTATCATAGTAGAGGAGACTAAAGTTGACAGCACACCCAGACAAACTTTGTCATAAACTATCATATCTCCCATGTATTCTTCTCAGGACTTATTCATCCTTCCTAAAAATCATTTACTCTCCCCTAAGTGGCCTACACTCCTTCCCCTTCTTCTGTTAAGACAAAATATAAGCCGATGGGGGTCAGAACATACTAGTCACAAATGATGATACCGTGGCTTTTGAGAAAACAACAGAAGGAAGTTCACTCTCACCTTCCCCTCAGCCCTTCCCCATGAAGCAGGTCATAAGACCCTCATTCCAGAGATGCCCTCCATATATCCAGAGAAAAGCAATAGCCTCATCTCTGAAGACACAGGACATACAGAAGCATCTGAACAAACAGGTCTTACTAAGCCCACTCTCATTTATTACCATTAGGTTTTGTCCCCTTTGTCCAACAGTACTTCTCCACAACCATCCCATCTTCATCAAACTCAGCATAAAACTACACAGGTTTCCTGTTTCTTTGGATCATCATTTCTGAAGGCTCCCTTGTTCTATAAAACTTACATTAAATAAATGTGTTTGTTTTTCTCGTATTAATCTTTCTTTTGTTACAGGTGTCTCCACCATGAACCTTGCAATGAGTGAGACAAGGTATTACTTTTTCTCTCCCGCAGCTCTCATGTCTCACCATATTTTTTGATATTCACTTTTTTTCTATAATGCCCCACATATGTAATATTAAAAATTAATAAAATTGTATACCTTATCCCCTGTTAATCTGCCTTTGTTCATTTGTTTTATAGACCCAACTATCAGGATATAAGAAAAGTCTTTTCCCCTCTAGAGTTCAAATAAGGAAACATTAACAGGGAGAATGCAATCAAACATAAAATTCAGAATATAATTACTTGGATTGACATAATGGGAAGGTCAACATGACTTCCCAGAAAATGACATGCAGGAAAACAGGCAATTTGTAAGACTGATGATTTGAAAGTGGAATTTGTTTCTTAGAATTATTTTTATACATTCTTTCCCAACATCCCCAAGTTTAAGAATTCATCCAAAAAGTATGTGTTAAAATAACCTACTAGGATGATTTCAACTTTTTTTGCTCCTTTTTTAGGCAAATTTTGTTCCACTTGCTTATTCAGGCATTGTGTGAGCAATTTCTTCTGTTGTTTTGATAGAATCCAATGTTCCTCACTCTTCAGGATGTGCCAAGGCAAAGCATGCTTTTTGTCTTTGCTGCCTTTCTAATTCAAATGTTGTTGCTTTATACTGGTTGCTAATGAATCTCCCGATTATGACTCTGCCTATGAATGGCCCCTTAAATCTCACTGGGACCCATTTTCTATACCTTTAGTTTACAAATATCCAGGTACCTATACCCAAGAAGTGAGTGGGGTTTGGTTTTGTTTTTTGGGGGGTGAAACAGATAGAAAATAATTTAATATTTTTCCTCCATTCTCTCGCAGAGAATTCAGTGTTCATAAACTCAGGTCAACTGCCTGCATTAAAGTGGCTTTCCATTGCTCAGAGATCTGCATTTGTATTTCACAAAGATTAGGAGACACTTTGTAAGGGACTACTTTAAGTCAATGTCCTACATGTCACAAACAAAACATTACTTGTTAGTCACAATGTGAATATTTTTAATGACTGTTGGGAATAAGACCATCTTAAAGCTGATGAGCTCCTATTTGCAGGTTCTCTAAATTTGAATATACCCTGAAAGATAATAATAGTAAATAAACCTTTATAGTTATGAAGACTGAGGCTCAGTAGTTTTGCAGCCGTAGACATTTAGGACCTTCAATGTCCTCTAGTCCGGTTATCTGTTTTTGCACATTCAGAAACAAGTACAGGGAGGTAAAGCAATTTGGGCTGTCATACGAATAGTTTTTCATCTGTTTGGGTACAGTGCTTTCTCTGGCTTCTAAACAAGTATTACACATGTTATCAGTACCTCTGCAATTTAATCACAGCCCCAGCTTTGTGACACTTTTCACTTATGAATTGTGGTGAAGAGACCCTAAAATGGCCCCCAGTGATCCTGCCTCATGTCCCTGAACAATATCCTCCCCTTGAGTGTAAGTGGGACCTATGACTTCTTTCTAACCAATAGAATGTGGCAAAAATAATGGAATATTATTTCCTAATTTCATTACCTAAGAAGATTCTCACATCTACCTAGTTCAAGCAAGCTATTAAAACATGAAAATAGATGCATCGGGACTCTGCGAACCCCAGTCGGTGCCGCATCCCCATCCCGCAGCCATGGCCGCCTACAAACTGGTGCTGATCCGGCACGGCGAGAGCGCGTGGAACTTGGAGAACCGCTTCAGCGGCTGGTACGACGCCGATCTGAGTCCGGCGGGCCACGAGGAGGCAAAGCGTGGCGGGCAGGCGCTGCGAGATGCTGGCTATGAGTTTGTCATCTGCTTCACCTCAGTGCAGAAGAGAGCGATCCGGACCCTCTGGACAGTGCTAGATGCCATTGATCAGATGTGGCTGCCAGTAGTGAGGACTTGGCGCCTCAATGAGTGGCACTATGGGGGTCTAACTGGTCTCAATAAAGCAGAAACTGCTGCAAAGCATGGTGAGGCCCAGGTGGAGATCTGGAGGCGCTCCTATGATGTCCCACCACCTCCGATGGAGCCCGACCATCCTTTCTACAGCAACATCAGTAAGGATCGCAGGTATGCAGACCTCACAGAAGATCAGTTACCCTCTTGTGAGAGTCTGAAGGACACAATTGCTAGAGCTCTGCCCTTCTGGAATGAAGAAATAGTTCCCCAGATCAAGGAGGGGAAACGGGTACTGATTGCAGCCCATGGCAACGGCCTCCGGGGCATTGTCAAGCATCTGGAGGGTCTCTCTGAAGAGGCTATCATGGAGCTGAACTTGCCGACTGGTATTCCCATTGTCTATGAATTGGACAAGAATTTGAAACCCATCAAGCCCATGCAGTTCCTGGGGGATGAAGAGACCGTGCGTAAAGCCATGGAAGCTGTGGCTGCCCAGGGGAAGGCCAAGAAGTGAAGGCCAGCGGGCAGGCTGCTGTCCCCAGGAGCACCCTCCCTGCCTGTTGCATCCCTCTACCCCATCTCCTGCATACTTCACACTAACCACATCTGTAGACATCTTGAGTTGTAGCTGCAGATGGGGACTGGTGGCTCCCATTTTCATTTTAGCCATTTTGTCTCCTGTACCCACTCCCTTCATACATTCTAGTCAGCACTTCTAGGGCACAGGTTCTCAGTCCAAGCTGTAGAAAGGCTCCTCTTATCCAAGAGAGTTGAAAGGTAGTGACAGGCTTTTGCAAGTGCTTTGTTTACTAAGGACTTGAAGGGAAGAACATGCTAAGCTGTGATCAATGAAGAGAAGGAAGAGAGCCTGTCTACCCACAGGAGCCAGTCCCCTGCTGGTCTGCAGTCAGGCCACTGCCTAGGGGTTCTAGTCATTCCAGTGGCAGATAAATGTAACCTGCATGGTGATGTGACAAATGTTTCCTCCCTGACCCCAGAGAAGCTGGCTCTAGAAGGTTGGGATGAATCCTGAATTTAGTTTAGGTGTTACATTTACTTTTATATATAAAAAAAGAAAGTATAGTATATATAAATAGTACAAAACAATAACCCTTCTGGGGTTCCTTGTGGCACTTGAAATAGTACCACACATGGTCATCAGAAAATAAACAATTCCTCATACCAATATGGGATCAGCTCCTTGACCTCTGAGGGGCAGGAGTGCTTCCTGCTGTGTTTCCGAATCCCTCCCCACCTTGTTCTGTGGCAGTGAAATGCCTCTTGGTCCTGTCCAGGTGTCTCACTGATTTCTGAATCATGTTCTAGTTGCTTGGCTCTGCCACGTGGGTCCAGTGTTCCTTTGAGCATAACTGTACTAAATCCTTTTTCCAGATCAGTATAATAAAGGAGTGATATGCAAAAAAAAAAAAAGAAAATAGATGCATCATTCACATATGACTTACATTCAGGAAATTATTAGCTATTGGGTTTTTCTTGAGACAGAGCTTTGCTCTGTCACCCAGGGTAGAGTTCAGCGGCACAATCTCAGCTCACTGTAACCTCTACCTCCCGGGTTCAAACGATTCTCATGTCTCTGCCTCCCAAGTAGCTGGGAGTAGAAGCGTACACCAACATGCTCAACTAATTTTTGTATTTTTAATAGAGACAGGGTTTCACCATGTTGGCCAAGCTGACCTTGATCTTTTGGCATGAAGGGATCCACCCGCCTCAGCCTCTCAAAGTGCTGGGATTTTTAGTAGAGACGGGATTTCACCACGTTGACCAGGATGGTCTCGATCTCTTGACCTCGTGATCCACCCGCCTCGGCCTCCCAAAGTGCTGGGATTACAGGTGTGAGCCACCACGCCCAGCCAGCTATTGTAAAAACATAACTAAGTTCTCAAAAATATTTAGATTATTACAATTATTATTCTACTTTACTGAATATATTTATAATTACTTAAGAAACAGAACCAGGTTAACCAGTGAGAAATATTATTCACATGACACTATGCCAATCGAATAGCATTCTTAAAATATATTTTGGTGTTAATGCAAAACTTAAAATAGAGACAGACTTTAAGCCCACCACAAACATGACTTAATATTTCTTATTTTTAGGATTTTATATATGAGAATCTTAAATTATTTTTATGAACCCAAAAGAATAGAGAAAATTATTTATTAGAGTCTAATTTTTGCGTAATTTGCTAAAACATTACTATCTGCCAAGATAGACTTGAAGGTGACATCGCGGCCCCAGGAATAAACTAGCCTCATCTGGGTCGGTTTGTTTGCTTGTTCCCCACCACCCCCACCAAGTGCACTTCGGCACAAGTTACAAAAATTATTTTAACTTACAAGTTATCTTTATTTTAAAGTTGGAGGACACATTGCTGACTTGTTAGATACTTAGATTTAAACTATAACAAAGCAACTGGTGCTTTTATAAGTGGAACTGAAAGTGATCTGGAGCTCCCATGGCGACCTGGCATCCTGGGAATTTATGAGCCTGATCTGAGGAGGGTATGTGAGTTCTCCCCACCCTATCTGCTGTGGCTGCTCTATAAACAAGTATTGAACCAAGAGAAATAAACTTTGTACATTTAAATGTCTGACTCTTAAAAGTTAATTTGGACTAGGAAGTTCTTAAAGGTCAGAATCAGAATTTTAGAACTGAAGAGGACTTTGGAGATTAACCAATTTCACTTCCTCACTTCACAAATGAGTAAACTGAGCAATTCCTTTGTCAATAAATGTGATGAGTTCTCTTAGAGAAAAATTTGGACAGAGAAGTGATCTGTTGAAGATTGGAAAGCCAATGTGTCAGGAAACCACGATATCAGTTTGAATCTGTCTGACTCTAAAATTTTATTCTCTCCCATGACACCATCCTGCCTTTCATAAAATTCCTCAGAAGCAAGAATACGGTTTATAGAGATCCAAGAACAGAGAGTTTCAAAGAGAGACAAAGAAACCCCTGAAACAGTGCAAGATGAGCCTTCACAGAGCACGTAGAGAAAGGCGTTGTCAAAGTATACCTTTCAAAATGTTAACTCTCAGTCAAACATTTGGTGAATGTGTCAAAGATCTGTTTAATGCATCAGAGACAGAACCAGCAGAATGGTAAAGCTGGTTCAAAGAGCCTTTGCAGAACAGAGGTTTATATAGGCATTCAGGAAGGCAATGATGGGCTGGGTGCAGTGGCTCACACTTGTAATCCCAGCACTTTGGGAGGCTGAGGCGGTGGATCACTTGACATCAGGACTTTGAGACCAGCCTGGCCAATATGCTGAAACGCCAACTCTACTAAAAATACAACAACAAAAAATTAGCCAGGCATGGTGGCACACAACTGTAGTCTCAGCTACTTGGGAGGCTGAGGCAGAAGAATTAATTGACTCCAGGGGACAGAGGCTGCAGTGGGCCAAGATCACGCCACTGCACTCCAGCCCGGGCAATGGAAGGAGACTCCATCTCAAAAAAGAAAGAAAAAAAAGGAAGGCAGTTATGAAATGGGTTTGATAAATTTGGTTTTTATTTACATCTCTATTGATAAAAATCATTCGTAATTTGTCAGTCTTCTTACTACACAGAAATCAAGCCCTAATCTATAGCAAATGTTATATCAAAGGTTCATTTCTCTAGAGAAATCTTCTGTTGGGGTAGTTGCCTGGCAGCATCTGGCAACTATGTATTTATCAAGTTACATTCCTTGACCAGCACTTGAAGTCCTCGGTTTTGGTGCCAATTAGGTATGGAGCAAAGTATACTAATAATTGACCATGATGGGGGTGGAGTTGGCCTTCTTTTATAAAAGCTAAGGAGCAAAGAAAGAATATGAGCATAAACAGAATATCATGCCACCTCATCTCAGAGGTGACCCACAGAAGTGACTTCAGCAAGACTATAAATTTACTCTAAAGTAACTTTGGTACAATGGAACACAGATGGTTAGACACTAGATCCTGATATAGAGGAGTTCTGGCCATCCCAATCCTATTCTCAGGGAAAACTGGTCTTTCCATTCCATTTCTATCTTGCTTCTTGCCTCACAATCTGTTCTTTTATTTAACTATCTCCAGGTTTTTTACCTAACCTGGAATTCTTAAATGAACCCCATGGATCTGTTGGTAGCTGTGTTGTGAACAGCTTAAAATCATGACTCTCGAATGAATAGAAAATCATCTTTTCCCTTTACCTTGGCTGAAACAAGGTAGCAACTTTTCAATGGAACATATACTGTAAAGCAAAAGAAATTTCACAACATCATATCAAAGAATATTTAGAAAGCATAGTCAATTTCTGGTATGGTTTTAATTAACTTAAGCTAATTAAGAATCCTTCCATATTATGGGGATTCTGCTCATGGGAATTAAAGCGTTTTTTTCCTTTTTCTCCTGTTTATCTGGGAAACCATGCCTGGAAAAAATAAAATAAATCGCCTTTCCTTCAACCTTATCCTTCCCACTTTCCCACTTCTTTTTCACCTCCTATCTTTGCTCTAGCATGAAGCTTCAAAGAGGCTCCAGTGACCATTCACCTCTCTTCTTCCCATTTGAAAGTTAGTGTGTTCAAAGGAAGCCGATAGATTAATTACTCTCATTTTTGTCCCCACTTTATCTTAGAGGGGGGGAAAAAGTAAATGCAAACTCCAGACGTTTAACTGCCTATTCAACTGCTCTTCTAAAACTAACTTAACTCTGTCTACTGGCAGAAATGGATCCAATGATAGTAATTGCTTCTGAAAAGCAAAAGACAGTCAGAAGTCTATTTTAACTTCTCCCTGACTCCTTATTATCAATGAATGTGTCGTCCTCTATGCCAGCTGGAAATATAAATACCTGTTTCTAAAAGTATAGGGTATAATGGTTGAGAAGTTTGAAAACTCAAGATCACTTATCAACATCCATTAGCACCCTGGTACACTTTGAACATTGATTGGCAGTAAATACAGTAGCAAGCATGAAGCTTCATAGAATGGGACACAGGCCAACTACAGGCAGTCATAGAAAACCTAATTGGAGGGCAGTATAACAGATAAAGGACAAATTTAGGTTCCCAGCCTGGCACACACAATGTAAAAGAATCCAAATATGGTCTATTTTCCCCTCGAAGTTTTTCTTAGGAGAAGATGGACTCACCCTAGAGACTGACTACATCCAGTTTTATCTGCATATAAATAATAGTTTAATTCAAAGTGGTCTCCCTGTTCCTTTAAGAAAATTAAGTGAGAAATAAGACAAGTCAGGTAAAAAGGGCTAATATGTTTACAAGATCTTCCTTCTGAATTGGCAATTTTAAATTAATGTTTGGGGGAGTTTTATACTTAATAAAAACTTGTACTTTATTTTAAAGGAAAGAGAGCTCAATTTAGAATATTTGCAAAATGCAGTCTGTTTTGAAATCTTCTTGGAGAAATGATTCTTACTCTTACCTCTGCTTTGACACTGACCAATGCTCTGCCTCTTCCCTGGTATTTGATCCAGGAAACTTTCTCTTACATAGGACGTTTTTCCAGCTGGAAAATACTCGCAGATTTTCTGATCAAAGGTTACTGTTGTTTGGTTCTTCCCACACTAATACCCTTAATGAGTCCTAAACTTTATACTGCTCTCAAAAGCTTGCCTTTTTAAAAAAGCTTTTAAGCTCTGAAGTTTTTAAGCTCTAAGTTGATTCACTAAGTTAATGAAACTGCAAACTCCCCATTTTCTAATTTCTTTTCCTACTGCAGGCAGATTTTCTTCTCCTTTTATGGTGTTCTGTTTTTCTGTAAGTTTATTTCCTTTTTATGCAGTTTCAGATGAAGGTTTGTTTGCTTTTAACTTCAACTTGCCCCATGAAGAGCAACAGTTTTCACTAGATCTGAGTGCCTTCCTCTATTTTTCTTTATCTTTCCCATAATTCTTATATTTATTGCTTAAAATTTGATACTCCATAGATTTTAAACAGAAAGAAGATTTTATTTAAAAGTTTGGGGTATCTCATAGAATCCAGGGAATGATTAAGCAGTCAAGACTCCGTAAGCTGAGGAATGAGGGCAACTGGGGATACTGCAGCACCTGGCATTTATGGACTTTCAATTATCATTTTTTCAGATCAAACAGAAAAATGAGCTATAGTGCAACTGAAAAATAGATACATAGAGCAAACAGGCTACAGATGCAATATACAGTATAATCTGAGTTTTGTAAAATAAATAGGTATAGTATTATCTTAACAGATCACATATTAGAATAATGATTCTCTTCATTGCATGTATCTGTTCTCAAATTAACATGTACTACTCATGTGATTTTAGAAGTTTGAAAGTAAAGTATCTCTGTGTTGTGGAGTTATAAATAAATGACCTCTGTGAACACATCATTAATCAGAAGCATCCATTAGTGTTTATTAACTTCTGGCTGGTGGCCCAACACATTCCTCTGTGATGTGTTGCCTCTCTGCAGCTTTTGCATTGTGTGGGATTTGAATAAACTTAAATACCCTAGAGAAAACCCAGAAAATAGTCTCTGCCTCTCTAGACTGTTGCAGAAATAACTGGCTCTTCCAGCTCTGTTTTCCTTCTATTATTCTGCTACCCTTTCCACATAGTTCCCACTGGAACTCAGTTCTAGAGGATCCCATTCTTTGTCTAGCATTGTTTTGTTGGATCTTGAAGACTGTGGGTGTTATTACCGTTCAAGGGACAGGAAAGGGAATTATGACTGCCTCAACAGGAAAATAAAATTTTGCAGTGGGTAATATTGGTTACAGAACAGCATAAAGAAGAAACACCACTATGTTTTGAGTGTAACTCAAATATAATGTCAGACATAAGAGATTCTCAATCCATGCTACCAGATAAAGCAGAATATAAACAGATACACAAAATGTTTTCCATTTGCAAAACTAAGCCAATATTATTATCTTTAATCTGAATCACCAAATTTTCTTTTTGCTAATCAGTGTTTCCTGGTTGTTTTTCCCCCTTAAATAAACCTGTGTGACTTATTTTAAACATTAAAAAGTTAAAATGATAACTGCAGGTGGGTTACATATTGGCAGGAAGAGGCTTCATACACACAAACACCCTGCTGTGTCTTCCCAATTTGCCGGCCAAGATTTCAGAAACAGTGGAAGTGAGGTAGGGTAGCTGCACAGAGTAAGAACAAATGCTGCCCACCTCGGCCTGGCTTCTTCCTCACCCCTGACTCCCCTACAGGGTATGCAGCTGCTTGCAACACTCGCTGGCCAGAGTGAATTCTCGCAGAGCTGGGGAAAACCATTTAAAACTTAAATGTTTTCCGTCCCACTGCCATACTTGGTTCGACTGTGATCATTAGGTTGGTCATAGGACATGGTTCAGAAATCCTTTTCCCACAATAGCACCGAAACTGAGATCCAACCGCCCACTAGAGTTCATTGTGGTCATTTTCAAATACATATCATATTTTTAAACTTATCATGATCCTACTCAATCTATGCATTCCATTAATCTCAAAGCAGGCACACAATACTGTACTAGAGAAGGATGGGCACTAATGACTGTGCCATGTGCCCGTCCATAAAACTGGCTCTTGTCTTAGCTTCTGGAGGGTTTTAGGCTTTGGGTAACCTTCACAGCTGACAGTGCTCTGCTTTCACCTGAGGATAGGTGGAATGGTACTGATTGTCTGCAGATGAGAAGCTGCCTGTGCAATTTATTAAAAATGCCTGAGCAATTGCTAGTGGTTAAAGAAAGTACCACAGGAACAGTGCGTCTCCAAGGTGATGTCACTAACAGCATGCTTACAGCTTCTCACTTATATGTAAAACAAATACCTAGGCTTTTATGATTGCAGAGGAGAAAAAGTAATTTGCCTTTTTCTTATTACAAGGTTCATGGCTAAGACTCCTATAACAAAAGACAGATTAACAAGAGAAAAGCATGCAAATTTGTTTTAATTTTTACGTGACACAGGAGATGCCAGAAATGAAGGCCCAAAGAGATGACTAAGGACCCTGCAACACTATTGGCACAAGCCTTATTTACCCTTAATTTCTTTATACGTGTTGAAAGTAATGGGTTCATGTACTGGAGCGCCTTGTTAATCTTGCATCACCCAGGCAGGCCAAGAGCTCTCCTTCTAATGTCACTTGCCTAAGACAGGGACCCATAACTGTAGTGTACCCCTTGCCTTTTTTCCAACTTACTGGGGGAGGGGGCTCAGGGAAAATTTCTGTCTCCTCGGTGGCACCTTTACCCGGTAATGGTGGGGCTGAGGGAGGAGGAGACGGCCGTAAGGAAGATGACTGTTCTTCGTTTTTTAGGCTCTTCTGTGCAGAGTGGGGCCAAAGCAGCCCTAACTAAGCCTCAAAATGTTAAAGATGTTACTGGTACCTGTTCCCCTTGCACATGATGTCATTTAAGATTTCTCCTGTCTTGTTCCCGGAGCTCTAGGTCTAACTGCCTTCTTCTGGAAACCATGGATTATGGAAAACAACAGTTCACATTAGGACCCTTAACTGGGCCTCCAAGACAACTAGCTTCAAGCAGCTGTTTTAATACTTTCATATACTGTTGCTGTTGAGCAAATAACTGTTGTTCCATGATGAAACCCTGGCTTAAAAATGCCCTCCAACTTGGAAATCCCCAGTGGGCACTAATTAGTTACTGTGCAGTCACTTCGTTTTCGGGAGTTCCCGTAGCTATCTGTTGCCGCCTTACTCACACGTGGCACCACCTGCCGGTCTGTCCAGCTGACCCTGGCGGACAGATGATATGAGTACTCAGAAACAGGTATGCAGTGTAAGAGCAGCTAGGTGACTGCCTGGCTCTAGGGGACAGAGAGTAGCACCTAGAAGCTGGAGCTCTTTGCTTCTTTTTTTCCTGAGAGAGAGTCTTGTCCTGTTGCCCAGGCTGGAGTACAATGGCCTGATCTCAGCTCACTGCAACCTCCGCCTCCTGAGTTCAAGTGATTCTCCTGCCTCAGCCTCACGCATAGCTGGGATTATAGGTGCCTACCACCATGCCCAGCTACTTTTTGTATTTTTAGTAGAAACGGGGTTTCTCCATGCTGGCCAGGCTGGTTTCAAACTTCTTGGCCTCCCAAAGCGGGGATTAAAGGCGTGAGCCACTGCACCTGGCCACTGCTTGCTCTTATTCAGTCTAGGCACAATGCCGAAAACCTGGGGCCAATGCAACCTGTAGGTAATTAACATTTATTGTTCCCCTTTCAGAGAATGTCGCTGGCATGCTGGTGATCAAAGATCAGTTCCTGGTCAACATAAGTAAACAAGCCTGTTTAAATTAAGATAAACTCCCCCACACTCCCTTGTACCTACTCCTTGCCCTCTGCCTAGGGTTATAGAACAGCTGCCTTCAGCTGTTCTTCCCCTGGGCTCTGCAAAACCTTCCCACCTTTCAGAAGGTTTGTGTCCTTTCCTGATAATTTTTCCCACCTCTCTGACCGATCCCCCACACAAAGACATGGGGAAATCTGTGTATTTTTATGGACAGTCATGCAGGAGTGTGATTAAAGGACAAAAGGGTATAATCTAATGGCAATAAACTGGGAAAAATTTTGTAGCTACTGCCAATAAACCAGGATAAAGTAAATAATCTGTATGGCAATAAACTATGGTATGATCTAATGGCAATAAACTGCGATGAATTATATAATCTAATGACAATAAACCAGAATAAAATAAATATAGCAAGGCCTGTTTATTCAGATTCTTCTTGGCATCCCTGAGTGGCATTCCTTCCTTCAGGGTATAAGGTAGGATACCTGTCACATGGAGGTCTTCAGGGGAGAAGGAAGAAAAAGTCTTACTGTTTTGTGTTCCTGTGCAGGAATATATGAGGCTGGGTAATTTCTAAAGAAAAGAGATTCGTTTAGCTCGAAGTTCTTTAGGCTGTGCAAGAAGCATGGTGCCAGCATCTGTGCAGCTTCTGGTGAGGACATTTGTGCTGTATCAAACCGGAGGTCAAAGGGAAAGCAGCACATGAAGAGAGCACAAACCCAAGAGGCGTCTAGTCTTTTTTTTAATTGCATTTTAGGTTTTGGGGTACATGTGAAGAACATGCAAGATCATTGCATAGGTACACACATGGCAGTGTGATTTGCTGCCCTCCTCCCCATCACCTATATCTGGCATTTCGCCCCATGCTATCTCTCCCCAACTCCCCACCCCCTGCTGTTTCTCCCCTATTTCCCCCAACAGACCCCGTGTGCAATGCTCCCCTCCCTGTGTCCATGTGTTCTCATTGCTCAACACCCACCTATGAGTGAGAACATGTGGTGTTTGATTTTCTGTTCTTGAGATGTCCCTACAAAGGACATAAACTCATCGTTTTTGATGGCTGCATAATATTCCGTGGTGTATATGTGCCACATTTTCCCCGTCCAGTCTATCATTGATGGGCATTTGGGTTGGTTCCAGGTCTTTGCTATTGTAAACTGTGCTGCAATGAACATTCGTGTGCATGTGTCCTTATAGTAGAATGATTTATAATCCTTTGGATATATACCCAGTAATGGGATTGCTGGGTCAAATGGAATCTCTATTTCTAGGTCCTTGAGGAATCGTCACACTGTCTTCCACAATGGTTGAACTAATTTACACTCCCACCAACAGTGTAAGAGTGTTCCTATTTCTCCACATCCTCTCCAGCATCTGTTATCTCCAGATTCTTTAATGATCGCCATTCTAACTGGTGTGAGATGGTATCTCAATGTAGTTTTGATCTGCATTTCTCTAATGACCAGTGATGATGAGCATTTTTTCATATGTTTGTTGGCCTCATGTATGCCTTCTCTTGAAAAGTGTCTGTTCATATCCTTTGCCCACTTTTGAATGGGCTTGTTTGTTTTTTTCTTGTAAATCTGTTTTAGTTCTTTGTAGATTCTGGATATCAGCCCTTTGTCAGATGGGTAGATTGCAAACATTATTTCCCATTCTGTTGGTTGGCGATTCACTCTAGTCACTGTTTCTTTTGCTGTGCAGAAGCTGTGGAGTTTGATTAGGTCCCATTTGTCTATTTTGGCTTTTGTTGCCAATGCTTTTGGTGTTTTGGTCATGCAGTCCTTGCCTACTCCTGTGTCCTGAATGGTTTTGCCTAGATTTTCTTCTAGGGTGTTTATGGTGTCAGGTCTTATGTTTAAGTCTTTAATCCATCTGGAGTTAATTTTAGTGTAAGGTGTCAGGAAGGGGTCCAGTTTCTGCTTTCTGCACATGGCTAGCCAGTTTTCCCAACACCATTTATTAAACAGGGAATCCTTTCCCCATTTCTTGTTTTTGTCAAGTTTGTCAAAGATCAGATGGTTGTAGATATGTTGTGTTGCCTCCGATGCCTCTGTTCTGCTCCACTCGTCTATATCTCTGTTTTGGTACCAGTAACATGCTGTTTTGATTACTGTAGACTTGTAGGGTGTCTAGGCTTTGTAACAAACCAGTCTCTCAGAAGCAAGCCCATTTTCCTGGGTACCGACCCAGTCTTGCAGGATTGAGAACTCACTCACTACCAAGAATGGCACCAAGTCACTCATGAGGTGTCCACTCTCGTTATTAAACACCCCCCACTAGGCCCCACTTCACTGGAGATCAAATTTCAACAGGAGATTTGGTGGGGACAAACAAACCATACCCAAACCACAGAGGCTGATCGCCCCAGGTATTGTGACCTGCTTGGGGAAGAAGGATAAGGGAAAGGTAAGAGTGGCCTAAGATAAACTCATACCTTTGAAAGTGAATTTGATATAAACTCTGCTATTAACTGGCATTCATTATTTATAAATAAGCTTCATTATATATGTGGCTGTCTTCATGGGGCTTGGAATGTACTCCTACCTCAGGAGATGAGCAGTGCTTCCTACACTGGGCGCTGCAGGGACGGGAAGAAAATAATGATACAATGATCTTTCCCATGTACTCATCTGAAATATCTTGCTTTGCCTTATTTTTTAACAATTCCTTGACTTCAGTAACTGTTACTACTAAACAGAAAACCACTTTTTCCTTGTTATTTCTCCTTCCTAGCACAGCAAGGTCTAATTCATACCTCCGTTTCAGTGTTCCAATTCTAGAATATTCTTCTACAGTTTTCTGCATTTTCAGCTCTGTTTTTTTCTAGTTTCTGCATACTCCTTTTGGTGGTTCCATTTTTTCTCTAACTATGTAGAACCAATGCTTTACTGGATCCTGAGGGCACATTGAGTGGTATTGACTTACCAGAGGCCTGAAGAGGAAGTGTGTCTCCTTAGCCTATCCAGACAATGTCCTAATTTCATTACCTATGGTTGGAATTGAAAGTAAACAGAGGCATTACCAAATGGACAGTGTACATCTCAAAATCCATGCTACCAAAAAGACGTTTATAGATTATTAATAGGAGAAAAGCCAGTAAACCAATGTAAAAATTTATCATCTCTTTTTTTTTTTTTTTTTTTTTGAGAAGGTGTTTCACTTTTGTTACCCAGGCTGGAGTGCAATGACACGATCTTAGTTCACCTCATCCTCCGCCTCCTGGGTTCAGGCAATTCTCCTGCCTCAGCCTCCTGAGTAGCTGGGATTACAGGCACGCGCCACCATGCCCAGATAATTTTTTGTATCTTTAGTACAGACGGGGTTTCACCATTTTGATCAGGATGGTCTCGATCGCTTGACCTCGTAATCTACCCGCCTCGGCCTCCCAAAGTGCTGGGATTAAAATAAATGGCATTTATTATCATTTTGATTGTCTATCCTTGTTAGTTACTCTCAAATGAACATGTGTTATGGATAGTTTTCAAAGTTTGGTGGTAAAATATTACTTCTGAAATAGCACATCAAATCTGGTAATAACTGTGATCACAAATAAATTCTCTGTTGATGCCAGTAGGTATCCATGAACCTCTGGTTACTGGCACAGCCTGGGTGCCCAGTTGTTCACAGCAGTTGGGCCTAGGAATACTTCACCATAATCCCCTCCTCTGGACTTCGCTTTTTTCCGATTTTGAAATCTCCAGGCTTCCAGTAACTTCTCACTGTAGTGAAACCGCAGACACCCTTTTTCTATCTCTTTTCATTCCATAACAAAACCAAACTCTCCCTTCCAGATTTCTCATTTCTTCATGAGTTTTCCCTGCCATTTCCAGGCAGGCCACCATTATTTTTAAGTGTCAGCATGTCCCTCTTGGTTAGGTCCAATTCTCTCTGCTTCACGTATGGTTAGCCCTGTTTGAGCTCAGGATAAAATAAATGGAAGTGCCTACTTTGGACCAGAAAGCAAATCGCTCTTCATATTTTGTTAAGAAAAAGAAATCTTAATATGATTAAACTTGCTTACAACAGAACATAAAAAAGGAACAATATGACATTAATAGATATTTCTAAATAGACGCCTTTGAAATATAGTCATAGTTCATTGATTAGAGAAAAAACAAACTATACTGTCTGATTTTATGTTTTGAAAAAATTAACAATGTTATCTGTAATTTACATGAAAATCATTTAATTTCTTCTTTATACTCATCTGTGTTTCCTAATTTCATCCAATCAACCTGTATTATTTTATCATTTGTATTATTTTAAAGGAAAGAATGTTACCTGCAGCATTCCAGGTTAATATATGGGGCAAGAGATCACACCCCTTCCTATGCTAACTGAATGATCCTTTTTATTTAGCCAAGGATAAGAACTTAAGGGAGGCCAGGTACCACATAGACCAGAGGGAAATGCACGATCTCCTGGCCTGGCTTTTTTTTCATGCCTGCCTTCTCCATGGAGCTGCTGGTCACTCTGATTGGCATTGAGAAAGCCAAATTCCTGCTGTGCCATTGTCCTTTCACAGGCGTGCTTAAATCACCATTCACACTAAACGCTAATAATGTGTGCATTTAAAATAATTCATTAATAGGTTTGATTTTTAGAGTAGTCTTAGGTTCACAGAAAAATTGGGCAGAAAATATAAAGAACCCCAAGTCATGCATTTTTGTTTAAAGAAATATTCAAACACATCAGATTCTCTAAGAGAACTGAAAATATATATTCACATGGAAATGGGTGCACGAATGTGAATACTAGCATCATCCATAAGAGCCAGCAGGTGGAATCAACGCAAATGCCCATTAACTGATGAATAGATAAACAAAATGGGATATATCTACACACTGTTAAGCCATAAAAAGGAATCAAGTACTGCTGCATGCTATAACATGGAAGACCCTTAAAAACATTATGCTGAGTGAAAGATGCCTCTCACAAAAGGCCACATGTCATATGATACCACTTACATGAAATATTTGGAATAGACAAATCTATAGATTAGTTGTTGCCAGTGTTGCAGAGAGGAAGGAGTGACTGCTACTAGGCACAGGGCTTCTTTTGGGGGTGATGAAAATTAGATAGGGTGGTGGTTGCAGTTACACCAAAATATACACTTAAACATGCCTCTCTATATATTAAAGCAAAATCTGACCAGTGAAGCCACATCCTTGTGGGTGTGAGAGGGGAAAAAAACAAAGTCCTTAGCGGCCTGTCCCTGAGGAGCATCTCTGCTTCAGCTCTACAGAGCCCTGCAAAGTCAGCTCTCTGCAGAGCACCACCTTCTTGGGGTTAATAAGCTTATATCAGACAGGTTCTGATTATGAGTGGTATGAGGACAACAGCCACAAATTTCTTGAAACCCAAATAATCTCCCTGAATGAAATCTGAAAGCAGCTGCTTCTTTCCTGCTCCTGTTCTTTCTCTGTACAGGAGGGGAGTGCAGCTGGGGTCTCTCTGCACCTTCCCCAGTTACTCAGGGGCTGGGGAGAACGATGGCAGTACCTGCCCTCTTTCTCCATGCGTCACTTTCTTACTGTTAAGGCTCAGCTTTCCCTTGAGGTTTTGCTACTTTTTCATGTACTTTTAGCTGGATTTTAAAAACTTAATTTCCCTCTTGAGGTGAACCCATTCCTTTTCTATATCACGTGCAGAACTGACGCTGTTCGATGGATCCTGGAGGCATAATAAATGTTAGTGATTCATTAAAAGCATTCATTTTATTTTTTTAATTAAATTTGTAGCTGATTAATCTTGGATAGAGTAGAGCATATAAGAAAGGCATTACATAATAGAGCACTATTAAAATCACACCACAAACAAAGATGTTTGTCACAAAGAGAGAAAACAGGACACAAACAATAAGTACAGTGTGATCCAATTTGTATACAGAGATATCTACCTTGCTTTCTCTAACTAGTGCCACAGCAAATGATCTTCCTTTTATCGATTTTCTACTCTGCTAAATTGAATATACATGTCTTATGCAATTTTTAAAATTCAAAAGTAAAATGGTACCAACAGCATTTATAATAGTTATAAATAAATGACTGTAATCTGATAATCCTAGACAATCATTTATCAACTTCTGAGTGAGCACATGATCCTCCCTAAGTACTTGAGGGTAGGAGGGAGGCATCAGAGACAGGGAGGAGAAAGATGGGCTAGAAAGGAATGAAGGTGTTCTCGGCCCTACACGAGATCATATTCTGAGAAAATGATGTTGTACATCAGAGACCTGGCCTAGCATCTTATCAGACTGTCTCCTGTGTGCCCTTTGATTTGTCATTCTTTTATTAAGCAACATTTCCTGAAGGGCCACCCCGAGCGTAAAAAGGTAAATGGGATATCGTCCCTGCCTTCAAGAAGCCTAAAGGAACATTAACTCTTTTCCTTACTTTTCATGCTAGTTCAAGACATGGCTTGTTCTTCTGGGGCTCCATGTGCTGGTCTGGTCTTCCTTATTTAATTATGTGATGGCATTTTATTCTCTATAACTCTTTTCTATAGAGCCGAACCAAGCTGCAAGACCTGGACATGCTTTTAAAAGCAAGTTATTCTGGTAGAGAAATAAGAATGAAAGGGAAAGAAAATATTTAAGACACGTGTCCTAAATATCCCCAGTGCCTCCTCCTCACTTACATATGTGGAAAAGTGAGAGAATAATAACATTAAGTAGCAAATATTTTTCTTTTTATTTTTTACTCGTTCAGAAATTGTTTTATTTTATTGTAGATTCAGGAAGTACGTATGTAGGTTTGTTACCTGGGTATATTACGTGATGCTGAACTTTGGGTAACTAATAATTCTGTTACCCAAATAGTAAACATAGTACCCAATAGGCAGTTTTTCAACCATTGTCTCCTTGCCTCCCTCCCACTTTTGGAATCCCCAGAGTTTACTGTTCCCATTTTTGTATCTCTGTGACCCGATGTTCAACTCCCACTTTTTAATAAGAACGTGCAGTATTTGGTTTTCTGTTTCTGCATTAATTCACTGAGGACAATGGCCTTCAGCTGCATCCATGTTGCTGCAAAGGACATGATTTCATTCTGTTTTATGGTTTTGTAGTTTTCTGTGGTGTATATGTGTCATATTTTCTTTACCCAATTCACCAGTGATGGGCACCTGGGTTGATTCCATGTTTTTGCTATTGTGACTAGAGCTGCAATAAACATGTGAGTTCAAGTGTCTTTTTGGTAGAACAATTTATTTTCCACTGGATATATACCCAGTAATAGGATTACTGGGTCAAATGGTAGCTCTACTTTTAGTTCTTTGAGAAACCTCCAAACTGCTTTTCATAAGGGCTGAACTAATTCAAACATTGTTTATTCATGTCTCCTACCTGCTCCGGTGGGACTCCTAATGCTCCTCCTGGCTGCGTCTGCAAATCCTCAAAGACGACACTAGTCTCACATTTGTTCAGGAATAGGACTGCTTATGTTCCCCGCTTCAGGACTCCCCCACTGCCCATAAGTTACTTGAGGTAACTTAACTCTGTATCCACCATTGACATTCTCTGAGGAAAATTCACTACTGAAAATGTGTGTTTGGACCAATTGTATGTATTTAATTTTTAAAACTACATAAAGGAAGATTTAATATTAAAGGACATTCATGATCACTGTAAACCGAAGGATTATTTTATGTTCGACAACTAATACTCCAACCTTAATTTTTAAATTTGTTCAAGCTAAATTGTATAGGAGATTTGCTCTAAGTATGGTTCATCCCAGGCTAAAAAAGCAAACTAGCAATTACAGAGAGCTGTGCAAACCCGCACATGACAAAGCCGTGGAACTGCACTGAGATGTGCTTAGGAGATGCAGAATAAATGAGTGATTCGGGTGATGTTCTTTGAATGTGCCCCATTAGAATATAATCCACATCTGCCAAGAAGCAGCTTCCGTATAAACATTTTGTATTTCTGCATTGTAGCTGTTTGCAAGAGAAAGCAGTAGAAACTGAAAGTGGCAAGGGTCAATTATTTCTCTTTCTCCTTCTCCCTCTTTCATAACATAAAAAGGTAATCCCAAAATGACATTTTCCCACACAGATTTATCTCATAGGCAGACGACAATGTACACATACATACAAACTCTCCAACCTAAATTGTTTGCTCACTTGTGGCATTTCATTTCCTTATTTCTCTAGAAAACAATATAGATGGTTTTCTCTGGGGGGGAAGAAATACACCTCCAATCTGAAATTTTAAATCTGCAGAAATATGCAAATCCTTTGACATAAAAATAAAATTCAAGGAAATTCAAGACCCTTCCAGGCTAGTATTATTCCTAGAGGAACATATCATACAAATTTCTCAGTATTTTAGCTACTAAAAAGCAACTATATTAAAACTGATACAAATTTGAATGTGCACTAGTTATACATGAATGTACCTAGCAATTATCAAAAATGACTGAATTTAACTCTATTTTTATCCCATCTGCATATGAAATTATTGGTCCAAGACTATGAAACTATGAATTATTAAACAAATGGCCAAGAATTCGTTTTATACCCTGTAGCTAACCACATACCTCCAGCCCACAAAGGAGTTGGAGTATCCAAGAGTTGGAGTAAGGGGTGAGAAAAGGTTTTAAGTAAACTTTCTCCTTTTTACCCTGAAGCCCAGTGGTAAAGAATGGCTTCTGGGGTAAATACATTGCCTTCTAGAGTTTGGTGGACATTGCATGTTGGTATCTTACTAATAACTGAGAAATCTAAAGAGTGAGATATTGATTGGATTACCTATTGCAGTGGCGCTTCTGGAAATATTTTGAGAGTAAGTCAAGTCCCACTTACAATGGGTCAGAGCTGCAGATTTGCTATGGACCATGCGAGAGAGTGAGAGAGCACAATCTTATTTCTTTATAACTACATCCTCAAAGTTTTTAATTTTAGCTTGATATTTGATAGATATACATATATGCCCCTTCCATCCCCTTTCTCAGGTCCTTTCTGAGGCTCTCTTCCAGTTAGACTCTGTCACATATAATCGGAGCTTCAATTTGCCTTTAACCTCCCATTAACTGGCTTTCCAACACCGAATTTAGTATTGGACTGGATTGGAAGACAATGAGAGGAAAATCATTGACTCTTGCTATCCTCACCCACCCCTCCTCAAGAATGGGCATTCTCCAACTCTTCACAAATAATGCTCTTCTCTATGTATTTCTGCAACTCTAACTGAACCTAATCCTTTCTCATCTCCGTACACCACAGTGTAAGAAGATGAGCAAAAGAGTTACAGTGTGCAAAAGTAACCTCTACTGTCTAAGTACATTATTGTACATGTGCACAATATAATACTATCTGGTCATTTCAAATGACATTTGTGAAAACTGTAAAAACATAGGAAATGATTACGATAAAATAAAAGTAAAAAAGCAAGTTACAAAACATAGAGTTGTACATCTTTTAATAGTTGTGAAAAGATATATGTGTGGTGAGAAACTGTAGAATAAAGCTAGCATTTGTGTTAAAATGGGGAAAGTATAAATATTCATGCTTACTTCATTATGCATAAAAATATCTTCAGAAGGATATACAAATAATAATAAGTAGTCTTCTATTGGAGTTGAGGGTAGACCTGAGCAGATGGGGTACAGAAGTGGACAAAAACTTTATACATTTTTATGTTTTTTTGAACCATGTGAATGTATTACTTCCTGATATTAATATTAAATGAGGCCAGGCACAGTGGCTCACATCTATAATCCCAGCACTTTGAGAGGCTAAAGCAAGCAGATAACTTGAGCTCAGGCATTCAAGACCAGCCTGGGCAACATGGTGAACCTTGTCTCTACAAAAAATACAAAATAATTACCTGAGTGTGGTGGTGTACACCTGTAGTCCCAGCTACTGGGGAGTCTAAGGTGGGAGGATCCCCTGAGCCCAGGAGGTCGAAGCTGCTGCAGTGAGCCATGATCACACCACTGCATTCCAGTGAGGGTGACACAGTGAGACCCTGTCTCAAAAAAAAGAAAAAGAAAATATTAAGTAAATACATGTGTGTGTGTATGTGTAACAGAGAGGTAATACACCAATATGTAAAAATAGTAGCTGTCAGTCTGTAGTGACAAATGATTTATTTTCTTCTTTCTACATGTACCAGCTCAATTTTCCTCAATGGGTATAAGTTTCTTTTATCATTTTTAAACATTGGTCCAGTGCTTTTTAACTATTTCCTTGTTAAACAAGCTATAACCAATAATTTTCCAAGAAAGAAACAGAAATTATCATTTCTGGAGTTCCAAATTAATGTCAATAGCTGTGCCGAGGAGTTTGCATGTTTCCTGGAGCAAAACCAGCCAGAGCATCAGGACAGGATCTAAACAGTGCTCTGCTTTCATGAGGCTCTTTCATGCAGTGCTTATGATGGTACTCCTTAAGCTTCAGTGTTCACACAAATCCCTTAGGAATCTTGTTAAAATGCAGCTTCCAGTTGAAGAAGTCTGAGTGAGGGCCAAGCACAGTGGCTGATGCCTGTACTACCAGCACTTTGGGAAACCAATGCGAGTTGATCACCTGAGGTCAGGAGTTCAAGACCAGTCTGGCCAAAATGGTGAAACCCCGTCTCTACTAAAAATATGAGAATCAGCCAGGTGTGGTGGCACGTGCCTGTAATCTCAGCAACTCAGGCAGCTGAGATAGGAGAATCTCTGGAACCCAGGAGGTGGAGGTTGCAGTGAGCAAAGATAGCGACACTGCATCCCAGCCTGGGTGACAGAGCGAGACTCTGTCTCAAAACAAAAAACATTCTGGGTGAGGCCTGGGATTCTGCATTCCAAATGAGCTCTCAGGTGAAACGAATGCTGTTGGCCTACAGATTACACTTCTGAGAAGCAAAGATCTACTGCAACACATCCCTGCTGCTTTTAGAGTAGCACGGAGTCCCCCATCAGCATCGGAGGACTTCAGACCTCAGAGTGGCCCATAAACCAATTCATGTTGTAAAAATGATTAGCAATGTTGTACCGTTTTATCTTACTTAGTTGTCCCATTTAAAACTTTAGAGAAGACATAAAATTTTAATTTTAATACATGGGACACATCAAACAAAAATGATTTCTTATGACCTTTGAAACATCTTACTGCTTGGTGTAAGTCGACTGCTGAGGATGAGCAAGTACTACTCTGCAGTTCTTCATTGGCCCAATCTGGTTTAGGTCTTTAACAGCAGTTGAGTTGAAGAAAATAACCCTTTCTCCTAGGATAAAGGTGTCATTCTCATTCAGGGATAGAGCCAGTGAGTGAGAACACTTGGGTTCTAGTCTTAGCACTGTCATTTAGGAGCAGCATGACTTTGGGCAGGTTATTAGAGGATCCCAGCATTCAGACTCCCCATTTTTTAAGAGTAGCTGATGAGCTGGTGACAAGAACATCCCGGCTGTGACATCTGAAGCTGATTACACTGACTGGGAAAGCTGCGGATGTCTGCCATATTTCTGCTTTATCCTCAGAGCCTTAGGGAGCTATTAAAGGCTTCAAAATAGGAGAACAATACAATACAACATGAAGGGATTAACACAAGAGGATGAGAGGAAATCCCACAGTTTTCCCAACAATTGGTCAAAAGATATTTAACTATGTGCAGCTGCCAAACTGAAGTCAAATTTCAGTTACAGTAACCAACAGAAGAGAATCAGTCCAAAAAGCAAGGTCACACCTGTGTTTACTCTTCAAACGAATAGTTGACTTTACAAAAAAAAGAAAAGTTGAAAACCCTGATTAGTGGTCACTATATAATATCCGTTATCGCAAGGGTTTATATTTTTGTATATGCTTGAATTATATGACACAGAAGTTCCATATCTGTGAACTAAACTCTGGCATTTCATATGCTAAGGCCTGTGATCAAAGCATAAAATGTGATTCTAATTAACATTTCCCTCTTGGAATTAATAATGACAACAATTATTTAGTGAGTATCTCTTCTGTGCTGGGTGCTTTACATGCATTGTCTCAGTGAACTCTCCCGGCAACTGCAATGAGATAGATATTACCATCCCCATTTTATAAATTACAAAGCAGACTCAGGGAGTTTAATTAACTTGCCAGAGGTTATAGAGGTGGCTGAGCTGGATTTTGAACTCTGGTCTGTCTGACTTCTTGGCTCTTAACTTCAGGCTCACTTTAAATAGAAAGCAAGGACAGACAAATTTGCCAGTTGTTAGTCAATCAGAAATCATGCATATTAAATATCTAGACTCAATCTGCCACCACCCATGACTGTGTCACATACCTGGTGACACAAGTCTCACTATGAGTGGCGTGCCATATTTTAGGGCATTTGTCAAAGAATGAATAATCTTGACTACACTTTACATATATTCTTAGATTGCCAGTTTTATACTCCCTTTGGATTCATATAATTAAGATTTCAATATATATCCAAATAAATATGTTTGCTGTCATGCATAAGTAGCAGGTATTGAACATCTATAAATTCATCTATTTTACGTGTATTTAATTTCAGGATCATCTACCCATACGTGAATCTTTTTTAATTGATCATTTTTTAAAAAATAAGGTCACAGACAGATAAATACATCTGTGACTATATTTCGTAGGTACCATAGTGACATCTTGTGGGAAAAGCATGTTGAGTTGCATCTGTGTGTTTTTGAGTATTTCAAAACTATATTTTCTACTGACAAAATAGAAACTGCCATCTGTCTGTGAATTTGAGATGCTGTCCACTAAAATATAGTCTTACACAAATTTAAGATAATGGGTTTTTAATATCAATTTTCAATAAAATTATAAAATATTTCTGAAATGTAAGTAGTCTAAATTGATAAAGTTATGAGAAACAAGCATGATAGCAAGAGTGAAAGAGTTTTAAATCAGTAAATTGTTAAAATAGTTACTGTTTCTGTTCTTAGAAGGTGAATGAAATAATTTCCTCTGCAAATGATTTTGGAATAATTTAATTTCAAAGTAGAATTAATTTTTCAACATTATAGAAACTCTTATTCCCCCGGGATATCTTTTAAAAATTTCAAACAATCAGGATTTATTAGTGTGTAAGATTGTTTACTGAGTACAACATAAATAATTATCTATTGAGCACTCACTGTGTACAAAGAATTACAAAAATCTTTCATCTTTTTTCTTAGTAAGATTTACTAGTTTGATAAACTAGCTAGAGGATTGATTTTATTCATATGGGGATGAGTTTTCCGATTCTATTTCTTTGGAGATAATCTGACATCTTTCTAAATGACCTTTTAAGTGAAACAAAAACTTAGTGTTGGTCTTTTCTACTTCTATTTTTCTATTTTCTGCCATATTTCTTAAGCCAGGACTTTAGTACATAGATGTTTGTTGCATTGTTTTCTATAATATGATAAATATATGAACATCTCTACGTATTCACATGTGTTATTTTACTGTTATTTTTAATATTATGAAACATTCTAAAAAGTTATATTAACTCAGGATAACAAAGCAAACATTCAGACTATCTTTCTTATATTTGATGTGTCTGCTAAGTCAGAAGAGATGTGATCATCAAGCACAAAAAGGCCACTGCTGGATACTTATTTTGGTTTCACTTACTTTATTACTTGCTTACTATTCATCAACACTAGAGGGCATCTGAGGACTGGGCTAAGTACCATGTATTACTGTGAGTAAAACAAGCCTCTAATAAAATAAAACGTCTTCCACCAAAAAGTTAATTGTGCTTTGTGGCATAGATATTCAAAAATTACTTGATGATAGTTTTATAATGAAATTAGTAAATATGCATACACTTCCTATTAAAATGTTAAATTAAAACACTCCTTTTCTTTTTGATACAATGCAATAGCTAATTCTGTAATTATAATTAAATTTGCAAATGCCAAGTATAATAATGGCAATTATGCATTAGATTGTATTTTCAGCTGCACCTGTCTACATTTTAAAAGTCAGTGTGCAGTTGCAAACTATTGAGCATCCGAGAAAGAATACCGAATTAGCTGGGCAAGGTTATGGTCTTGATTATTATAAATACCCAGTCTGTCATTTGTTTTTAGTATATGTCACCCAACAATGATGTATTAAGTGCCTACTGTGTGTCAGGATACATCATTGTTCTGGATTCACCATCAAGGAGCTCAGCCTAGTAGAAGGGTAGACAAGTAGACAGACAGATGAGGAAATGAGCCATAATAAACAGTGCACCGTTGGGGTGTACACAGCACGAGGCAGGAGTCAGAACATAGAGGAAATGGTGCAGCCCTTCCAAATAGTTTTCTTTTCCTGGTAGGTGCCTGCCTCAGACTGTAAAGATAGAGGCTAAAGAATAAATGCTGACATATAAATGTGGTTTCAAATCCTGTACCACATTTTACTAACTCTGTGACCTAAAGCAAGTCTTTTAGCTCTCTAACTTTGATTTCCTCTAAATGAAGCAGCAATGATAATACAGACTGCCATAGAGGACTGCTGTGGGGACCAAAGATAATGCCTATAATGAACTTAATGCAGCAGCTGGCACTTAATAGATACATGCTGCCGTAATTACTATGATCACTTTCATGTAATGACCAATAGACCTGGAATACACTCCATGGTCCCAAGTTGGAGGCCACCAAGATGACACAGAGTTCAGTTATTTCATTGTTTTATGGTAGATAAGATCTGATGAAGGAGAATATGAGGATCCTTTGGGAATAAAGAGATTGATGGTTACCTGCAAGGACTTGGCTCCAATCTCTTGGTCATTCTAATCAGTTAATTTGTGTACTCTTTCTCATTCTCTCTCTCTCTCTCTCTCTCTCTCTCTCTCTCTCTCTCTCTCTCTCTCTCTCTTTCTCTCTCTCTCTCTCTCTCTCTCTGTGTGTGTGTGTGTGTGTCACTTCTCTCTATGTCTCTGTTTCTCTCTCTCTCTCACTGTTAATGTTACAGAGTATCAGGGTGAGAGGGAATCATCATTTTTTTTCTTTTTTTTTTTTTTTTCTTTTTTTTTTTCTTTTTTTTTCTTTAACAGGCATTTAGGAATGAAATGTGTTCATTTTATGTCTGCATGCTGCTTTGGTATTTAATGCATGTATCTCTAGCATAATATCAAACTTCAGTCTGAATTTCCTGAATAATCTGTATATTTAGAAGATTCAACAATATTTCACAAGTAATAGTGTTTTTATTTTCTTAAAATAAGATATATATATATATATTAGCATTTGCTCAGAGCTGGAAAGATTACCATGAAACCAGAACCAGATGGGAGAAACTGAGCCAGAGGAAAGCGAAATTCTGATTACTAACAACTATTTAGATCATATTTTATCAGCTTATGATTCAATGATGATGAGCCATACTTTGATAAGAGTATAACATCTCAGACCAAGCTGCCCTCTCTAACATCATAGATATTTGTATCATGACAAAAGATGAAATAATCCAGCAAATTAGGGTGTAGCAGTTATAGCTATTTTCCTTCAGATTTAAAATTGCCTGCTTTAGTAGATCGGTATTGTGTACCCTGCCTTACCTAGAGAGTTACAAAATAGATTTCTCCTTCATAATCTCCTAGAGGGAAAGAACCGATAAGAAGGTCCGACCCTCTTTTGTCCTCAGCTGACATATCTAGGCTATATTTGGTAAGTAGCAAAAAATCTGGAGTGATTTTTACCCTTCAACTGGTGTGAGAATGAGGGACTAACCTGATTTTAAATGGCAGCCACGTGAATATCTCCAAATTATGACGTCTTTCCTCCCTCTGTGTGGTGAATACCACCCCAACCTCCTTTTTACAAATTAAAGCTTTCTTGACACTCATCTCCCGATCAAATTACTTTATTTTCAGCTGATCTATTCCGAGTTGATCAAACAATTTCTATGGTAAAATAAACTACTCACAAAGAGTTCATGGGTCAAGCATGAAAGAGAAGGAAAGCTGGGTAGAGAAGAAAGAAACAGCGAGTGTTATTTGATGATTCATTCTGTTGTTTATTTTTTCCCTGTAAATACAATTGCAGCTAAGACTATGTTTCTGTCTCAACGTATAAACTAGCTTTTCACAGGCAGTTTTATTTTAGTCATCTATATCAAGAATTCCGTTTTTGGCAAGAGTCAAGCACACCAGCTCCCGTTGAGATGGGCTACAGAGAAAGCAGGCCAGTGCTCCCCCTAACCTCGACAGTAATTCAACTGAAATGCTCTGGATGGAAATTCTACACAGATGCAGCACATTTTTATTTCTCCAAGGCATACCGGAGAGGGCCATCGAGTGAGTCACCTGGAGCCATTGCCTAGGAAGAAACAGTACGTGTAGCACCTGCGTCCTGGACCCACTACTTTGAAAGGGTTGCCTTGCTCTATGAAACAATGAGGGGACCCAGAGTCACATGGAAACTGTTTAAGGCAGTAGTCATGGTCCTGACACCTCTGTGGTTTACTCTGTGTCTCAACACTCCTTGAAGTATTTCTTTCACTCACATCACTCTTTAGACGTGCCTTTGGCTTCTGAGCTGATACAATCTTTTCCTATCATCAGCAGTGTATTAGGGCTCTCCAAAAAACAAAACCAGAGGAGATAGATAGATAGATACATATGTATGTAGACATATATATATATATATATATATATATATATATATATAGAGAGAGAGAGAGAGAGAGAGAGAGAGAGAGAGAAAGAGAGAGAAAGAGAGAGAGAGAATAGAATAGAATAGAATATATTCACAGGTTGGCATAAAAGAGCCAGTTGAGAGAGAACAGTTATAGCTACAGGAGAAAAAGGAGACTACACATAGTGGAGCAACCTCTTAGGATATAGGAGAGAAGATCAGAGCACCCGTAAACACGTTAGCCCAGAGCAAAAGGGACACCCTTTTGGAGATGAATGTGAGATACCAACATACTGCAAGGCAGCTACAAGTAATTGAGGGCATATGAATCTTATAGTTTTCTCAGTGTACTAGAAGGTCAAATTAATCTAGAAGGAAACTTGAAAGAGGGAGAACAAAAAAAAAAAAGAAAAGGGAGATTGAGAAAATGGTCAAGTCTGACGTTCAGAGAGACTTGATATTATAATGGTGCTCACCTGAACAGGAAATTTATATATATATATATATATATATGTATGTATGTATATATATGTTCCTCATCTCTCTATATATAGATATAGATAGAGAAAGAGATGAGGCAATTTATTATGAAAATTGTCTCACAAAATTTGGGAGCCAGGAAGTCCTATGATATGCCATCTGCAAGCTGCAGAACCAGGAAATCTAGTGATATAATTCAGTCCAAGTCCAAAGGCCTGAGAACCAGGAGCGAAGGGGTCACTGGCTTAAGTCCTGGAGTCTGATGTTTGAGGGCAGGGGGATTGATGTCTCAGTTCCAGAGGAGAAAGTGAAAATTCACGTTTCCTCCACCTTTTTGCTCAGTGTTGACCCTCAAGGGATTGGAGGGTACACAACCACATGGGTGAGGGTGGATCTTCTTTACTCAGTCTACTGACTTAAATGCTAATCTCTTCCAGAAACAGCCTCACACACACACAGAGAAATGATATTTTACCAGCTATCTGGACATTCCTCAGCCCAGTAAAATTTTCACATAAAATTAGCCATCACAAGCAGGGTTGAGCTTCAGAAATTTAGAATTTCTTTATTTAATCAAAGAAAAAAAAAAGCTTCTTTTTTAGTCTTTCCAGTTAACTGAGATCTCAGAGAAAACAACTTTTAAAATTCTACTTCTATGTATAATCATCCCACCCTCACTTCAATGTTACCTCATCCACCATTCTCCCACCAACCCACTGCCTGAGACTCCTACCTTCTTCCCTACACATCCTTAATTAAAGCAACACATCTTTTGGGCAGTGTAGCTCATGAAATATGATTGAATGCCTTCTCCATCCCAGGCTGGGCATTAAGCATTGCAGGGATGCAGAGATAATGAAAGCAGTCCCTCGCATTGATTGATGGTGCCTGCTTATAGAAGAGGGGCACTTAACATGGGAGTCTGAGGATGGGATTTGAGCAGACAGGATGGTGACACGAGCCATGACTCTCCTGAATGAGTGTGTGTGTGTGATGAACATTTTTGGGGGGTGGGCAATGTCTTTCATGGTGTATAGGAAACGAATATCCCAAAACACCAGATATGTTCCTTGTTCTACGGAGTATAAGGAAGAGAGCCTGTTACAGTGATGAGCAGATGGGGCAGAGTCAAGAAGACAGAAGGAAGTTTCCAGTGGAGCTATCATTTAGATACACAGTACCACAACTAATACTAAATGTACCCCTTCTTCTCCCCCATTATTTTTTACTCTTGTCAGGTGTAAAAAAAAAATTTTTAAAGTATCTAACAAAAAAACAAAATGTTATTTTTACATACAAAATACTTTTAAGAGCATATAATTAAAAGCATTAACATTTTGTCATACTTATGCCTGGTGACTTTTACAAAAGAAGTTTTATAATGTCATTATCATTTTACCTATTTCTGAAAAAAGATGCTTGAAATAGATCTCCCGACAGATAGTGCTTCACCAAAGCACCTGAGCTAACTGGCAAAATGAAGGATTCATACAGCATCGGAAACTTAAATAATCAAAGAGTCATATAACTTTATTATATCCCATTTAGGAGGACAGAAATAATATAGTTATTACAACCCTATTTCCTTCGGGAGGAAAAAAAGATGAATCAAGAATTATCTGTGTTTTGAGGATGTTTTTCCAGTTTCATTTCAAGTAGCGAAGTTGGGTGGTAACATGCTTTTTTGTTTTAAGCCATAATTATTGTTTTAGTCGGACTGACCCAGAGGCCAAGGGTTGGACTGTTACAGAGTCACTGGGTTTGCACAGGGCAGCACTCCCGATGTTGTGTGGAACTCCAGCCTGACCTGTTGACTCGGAGCAGCGGCCTTCTGCCCAGAACACTTCCTTAAATGTGAAACTGAGATGAAACACAAGTGGGACTACTTCCAAATCAACCATATTACCACATCACATTGCTTTGCGCAGCCTCCTATGGACCAAATGTTTGCTTACTGCCTGGACATGTGAGATGGAGCATTCCGGAAGAGTCGCAGTTAGAACTGAGGCTTGAAGCCGTTCCAGCTTTTGGCGGACACTGAATGGTTTCTTACCTCATCCTGTTTATGACCTTGAGGAAGGCCCTCGCCACCCTCATGAGAGTCCTTTTACCATGTGGCATTGAGCCTGCATACCCCCCATGACATCAAGGCCTACTGACCTCACTAACGCCTCCCATTCCTGCAATCTTAAAATGTCTAAAACTCTAATCAAAATGCCAGCCTTTGTGATTCTCTCTTCTCTTTTCTTACTGCCCTGTGCTCCCTCTCTCCTGAATTCTCTCTTCATTCACCTTTATCTTCCCTAAGTTTTCCCCCGTGGGTCAGCAAAACCATCTTTCATTGTAAGCAAAATTCCCAACACCCCCTCAAACACTGCATAAAATGTGGTCTTCTACCCCTTCATTCTTTGATAACTCTGACATCTGATTTACTCCTAAAGCCAGTATATCCTGGGAGACATTAAGCAGCTTCACTTCCCTCCCCATGTTGCCCAAACCCTATGGTGTCTCATCAGCCATTCTTCCAGCACTCTCATCATTCCAGCCACCTAGCTTCTCCACGATGGTGACTCTGTAAATCTTGGATTAACCCACCCATTTGTCTTCTCTACTCTTACAGTTACTGAATATAGTGGCAGGAAAATCACCCAACTGTTCAGGTGAGCACCTTTACAATATCAAGTCTCCCCAAACATCAAGCTTGACCATTTTCTCAAGCTCGCTTTACCTTTTTTCTTTGCCTTCTTTCAAGCTTCCTTCTAGATATTTCACCTTCTAGTACACTGAGAAAAATCCAGACTATAAGATTCATATGCCCTCAATTGCTTGTAGCTGCATTGCAGTATGTTGGTATCAGAACCTCACATTCATCTCCAAAAGGGTGTCCCTTTTGCTCTGGGCTAATGCGTTTCCCTGTACTCTGATCTTTTCTCCTATTTCCTAAGAGGTTGCTTCATTATGTATATTCTCCCCTTTCTCCTATAGCTATAACTGCTCTCTCTCAACTGGCTATTTTAGGCCAACCCGTGAATATATTCTGTTCTCCAGTTCTGTGGAGGAACCACACAATTCTTATTAATTGTATATGGTTCTCCCTTTAGATATCATCCATTTTATCTCTAGAAATCAAGCTTCTTGAAAGCATAGATTTGTATTTATTTCATTGCTTCCATGTGCTAACTCCTCTTCACTCCTTAGCCTATACCAAACCTTATCCTATCCCCAGCACTCCACTGACTCCACCCCCTTGAGATCATCAATCATCTCCTAGGTGCTAAGCACGGAAGGCTTTTCTCGTCATCTTCCTCAGCCTCTCCTTGCCTCACAACTCTGTTAACCACTCCCTCCCTCTACCTCCCTTGGCTTCCTTGATGTCACTCTGTCCTTACTTGATACCTACCCTCTAGCTGACTTTTTCCAGTTTCCTTCAAAGACTACTCTCTTTCTACTCACCCCTTAAATGGTGTTCCCCAAGTCAGTGGCTCTTTTTTACTTCATGGTGTGCATAGATAAGAAAACTATTTGTATAACATACTGGGATAAACTGGGCACGCCTTGGTGGTATCTAAAGGGTGCGGGGTAAAATCGTATTATATGATTGGAAAAACAAAACATAAAGAACTAGAAAAGTTCTAAAATGTTATTGAAATTCCCAATATTTTTTAATCTTTTTATTCCTGAAATGGCTATTCACAATTTCTTTCTTTCTTTTTTTTTTTGAGACAGAGTTTCGCTCTTGTTACCCAGGCTGGAGTGCAATGGCGCGATCTCGGCTCCCCACAACCTCCGCCTCCTGGGTTCAGGCAATTCTCCTGTCTCAGCCTCCCGAGTAGCTGGGATTACAGGCACGCGCCACCATGCCCAGCTAATTTTTTGTATTTTTAGTAGAGATGGGGTCTCATCATGTTGAACAAGATGGTCTCAAGCTCTTGACCTCATGATCCACCCTCCTCGGCCTCCCAAATGCTGGGATTACAGGCTTGAGCCACCGCGCCCGGTCCACAATTTCTTGTTCAGGATTTGTCATCATAATTTTTTCACTGGATAGTAAACATCAACAAGAAACGTTGTTGTGTTAAGAATTGACTAGATCTTCCTTTTCTTTTGCTGACAAATGTAATATTAAAACTTCTATGCAAATGAGAATCTCTAATCTGATTGATCTGTTTCTTATCAAAGATTCCAAAATGGTGGCATTCTCATCTGAAGTACTTGCAGTACTCCGGACAGTTTGGATTCCACACTGGCCACAAACTGCTAGAATTATCCAGTGTGGGTGAAGTCAGAGATTTGGGGCAACCACTGAGAGTGACACCTCACTGCCCGTCTGGCCTCTCTACCACCCTACCTTCTGTCTCTCTCAACTGGCCATACCTAGGGCTATTTGGGTACCTAGACCATGAATCCCCCAGCAACACTACAGTTGGCAACTTCCATGCTGAAGAAAACATCTTCAGTAGATGTTGAAATGGTAAATTATTTTCTTGATTATTTCTGAGTTTTGCAGCAAAGCAAGGGCTAGAAGACCTTCATCATGCTAGCCAATTTCAAAAACAGCCACATAAGCTGGTAGAAGCATTATGTTCCAGTATCCCTCTGAGGAGCCCTGGGAATGGCTGCCACCATATGCAGGGAATCTGCCCAGGGAGCTTGGACACTGCTTCTCCTATCCAACTTGCCTAAATTTGAAGGGATCCCTATCTCACAGAAAATTGGTACCATGTTATACCAGTCAAGAAGCTCTGCTGTTGAGCTGTGTCCTCAGCCCTCTTCCCATTATATAAAGTCTTTTAGAAAGAAGACATCTGTTTTTATGACTGCAACAGCCTCTCATGTGTAATTCTTAGACCTAAATGTCTGTCTTCTGAACTGGAGACCTTTATCAAGATGTTTCCATTTGGATGTTCCACAGCCCAGAATCCAACACTAACATACTCTCTTTATTTATACTGAATTCCCCCTCTCAGTACATGGAAACATCAGGTCTCAGTTACTCACTCTTGGCCCTTCCCGGTCCCTCACCGTCCACATCTCATTAGTCATCAAGTTGAATCTACTTTGCTCTCAAGTGCATGCTTCTTCCCTTTAGCCTCACAAAGTGCCTTTGCTGAATCACTAAAACTGCCTCCAAGCTGACCTCATTATCTCCAGACTGCCCCTTCAAACAGCCAGCCTCGTCATTTTTCTAAAGAGTAAAATCATTTAACTTTCCAGCTTGGACTCTTTAATAATACCCCATCATCTACATGATAAAGCCCAAATTCCTTAACATGAAATACAAAATCCACTTAAGTCATCTCTCTCCATTTCTTACTCATATTCTGCAATAAACTCAGTAGTTTCTTGAATGAGCCCTGCTTTCTTGTTTCATGACCCATGGTGATACTTCTGCCAGAAATGCCCTTCCTTTCTGTCCCACTCCATTTCCTCACTGGATGACAGCCAGCTATCTTTTTAAACTCAAATCAGCTGCCACCTCCTCTCAAAACACTTCCCTGATTATTCTAATCTCCGTCACCTCTACTGGGAGGATCCATTCTGTTCTGTCCATGCTTATACTGCAAGGATTGTTATAGCATCTGCTTTCTGCTTTCTTGTATGTTTAATGAAAATTATAAAGATACACACACCCGCCATATAGTTCTTACAACCAAGGTCCTGTAACATTGTAGTTGACCCAGACATCTGGGTATTGTAGAAAATAATAGAAAGCTCTTAAATGCAAGCATGAGGACAGGTTTGTTTCAAAACTGTGTGTTGTATGCTCATGCAGGAGTCTTAATTTCATGACTAGAGGTGTCTCTTCTGAACAGCCAGCAGATTAACCAGCCTCATCTCCTCATGCTCTTCACCCAGGTTGCCCATTCACCCCTACCGAGTGCCAGTCCCCAAATTAGGCCAGCGGCTCCATTCCAAGTCAGTCCCCCTACAATTCTTCGCTATGTCCCTACACGTGTAGCCAATTTACAAATGGCACTTCCCTGAAAGTGGAGTTGTTACATATCCCAAGAACTTTCTGCTCCCGCAGAGCCTCTGGGTCAGTAGAGGGCATGAAATCAACACCATCCTGACACTCCTCTTATCTATCTATGGTCATCCTCTCTCTGCCTCTGCTTGGCCAAAGGCAAACACCAGGAAGTAACCCTACCACACAGCTCTAACCAACCTCACTTTACCATTTAAGCTCAGAAGATAACATAACTTGGTATAACCACTCAATATCCATTTGACTTCTGCTTTTTTTTTTTTTTTTTTTTTTTTTTGGCTTCAGCACTTTTCATTTTAGCAAATGAAAATGAGATTAGGCACTCAGTAAATGTTTGCTGAATGAGTCATCTCCTGCATAGACAATGTAGAGGGTAGTTTCTCAGGAAGAAGGCTCAGATGAGAGAGTGAAGGAGCCTGGTACCATTGTCTGAGTTAGAAAGGATAGGAACAAAAAGTAGGTTTGGATGTGGAAATGACAAAATCAGTTTACAGCATTTGGGATTTGCAGTGACCCTGGGATGCCCGAACAAGCAAAAAAGCCTAGTAATTAGCCTTGAGAGGTGACTCCAAGGAAGACTGACCTTTTCCAGGTCACCATTGTATAATTTCCCTGGATAATAACCACGTTGTCTACTGTGAAGTTAATCACAACTTAGGGGAAAACCTATTAGAGCTATCCGATAATGAAGGGAAGCATTTCCTGCTATCTGCTGATAGGTGAGAGTAGGTAATGGCCCAGAGGATGAAAAGAGGATTCTTATGCTTAAGAAAAGATAGAACTCAAAAATTTTATGATCTTACAATCATATTATCCAGTAACAGTAAGTTATATTTTTAGCTAATCTAGAACCTCCTCCTTCTCACAAAATTCTAAATAGGAAACAAAATGCAACATTTCCAAAATCTTGGCTCGATTTAATATTCACATCATACGACTTTGACATTAGGGGCCAAGGAAGTAGAATAAGATGCAGGAAAAGACTTTACAACAATTTCATTAAATGGTTCACAAGACTTTCTTTGGCATTAATCAATTGTTTCAAGACAATAATTTGATGACTTAAGAATAAGTAAATCAAAAACATGTGTATTAAATTTTCCTTGAAGCACACTAGGGTTCTAAAGTAAGGAAAAAGGCATTTGGCAAAATTCAATCTGCCTTTGCCAAACCTAAAGTGTTTGAAAAATAATTTGAGAGGTTCTGCCAAACCCCACATGCCACTGTGTTCTTCCATCCCACCCAGATTTCCAAAAGTGCAAAACTCACACATCTACTCAGCTTTCCAAATGACCCCGGGCATCCTGGAGGGAAATCAAACCACTTCATTCAGAACTTTCAAAGAGATTCCTTAACACTTTGAGAAAGAGACCAATTCATGAATGGTCTTTTGCTTCCTATCTCTGTTTTGATCTATAAAATCTGCATCTCAGAGTTTAAAAAAAAAAAATATTGTCCTAGGCCGGGCGGGGTGGCTTAAGCCTGTAATCCCAGCACTTTGGGTGGATCACGAGGTCAAGAGATCAAGACCATCCTGATCAACATAGTGAAACCCCATCTCTACTAAAATTACAAAAAATTAGCTGGGCATGGTGGCACACGCCTGTAATCCCAGCTACTCGGGAGGCTGAGACGAGAATTGCCTGAACCCAGGAGGCAGAGGTTGAGGTGAGCTGAGATCGCGCCATTGCACTTCAGCCTGGGTAACAGGAGTGAAACTCTGTCACAAAAAAAAAAAAAAATATTGTCCAGTGAGTATTCTGTGAAATTACTCTTAGTCTTGGGCATTTTGAGCTGAAAAAGTACTTTTAAATAAAGTAGCAATGTTTTTCTAATAAAGTCTCAGTGTGTGTGTGTGTGTGTGTGTGTGTATGTACGTGTGCATGCGTATGCATGTGTGCATATGTGTGTATGTATGTGTGTATGTGTGCATATGTGTATGTGTGCGTGTTTATGTATGTCTATGTGTGTATGTGTATGTGTAGGTGTGTGTAGGTGTGTGATGTATGTGGGGTTGTGTGTATGTGTGTAGGTGTATGTGTGTATATGTGTGTGTAGGTGTATGTTTGTGTGTGTATGTAAGGGTGTGTGTGTAGGTGTGTATGTGTGTTTGTGTGTAGGTGTGTGTATGTGTGTTTGTATGTGTGTGTGTGTATGTGTTTTTCTCCTCTGTTTTCATAGTGCTCACTAGCTGAACAATCAGTTTTTATTCAAATTGTCTCCGAATTAAAATTAAATTTATGAATAAAGCTACCAATGGGGAATTCCCAGGGGCCTGAGTAAGGTCAAGATTGAATCAGTAAGCAAAACCTTTGAGAAATCACAACATGTATTGGAATGAGGGTGGTACAGGCAAGATTTTTCACCCTGCGAATAAGATTTTTGAAAAGTGACTTCAGTTATGTTGAATTTCCACATAAGGGATGCTTTTATCTGGAAGATTGCCAGTGAATGTCTATCTGAACCACTTTGCATTTGCAAAATAACATTCTCCCACCTAAAGGTCAGGAACCAATGAGGCACATCTCAAAGGCATACAGAGCTATCCATTCCCAGGGAAACTACATGTAAGATTTCTATTCTAGATCCAAAGGAGTTCATTCTTTGTCTTCCTGCATTTTATTTTTAATTGCAGAGCAGGTATCTGAAATATTTGGAGGCAATTCATATTAATATTATTACATCTCAAATATTTACCATTTGTTGAAATTTAGATGAGAAACTCCAGGGATGCTTTGATTAATCAGAAATATCTGACATTATTTTGGAATCATTTCTGGTTGAAAAATTTATTTCCTCGGAATTTAAGTCCTCAGAGACCAGACTACCAATGTCCATTTAGCAGGAAAGAAGAGAAGATTCTTGGGAAGGTCATAGCCTACAGAGCCCATCAGCTGGGATACATGTTATTATCTCTGATCGTGTGGTGTCCCTGTCATTCTAGATCCACATGATTTGCAGCACAGTATTCAGAAGGTAAGTATAGTCGGCCAGGCATGGTGGCTCATGCTTGTAATCCCAGCACTTCAGAAGGTGGAGGCAGGAGGATCACCTGAGGTCAGGAGTTTGACACCAGCCTGACTAACATGGAGAAACCTTCTCTACTAAAAATACAAAATTATCCAGGCATGGTAGCGCATGCCTGTAATCCCAGATACTCGGGAGGCTGAGGCAGGAGAATCACTTGAACTCAGGAGGCAGAGGTTGCGGAGCCAAGATCACGCCATTGCACTCCAGCCTGGGCAACAAGAGTAAAACTTCGTCTCACACACACAAAAAAAAGAAGGTAAGTACAGTCATATTCCTTTATTTCACCAAGTATTTTAAAGCAAGACTGAGATTCTATCTCTGGATTGACAAGTGAGCTTCTTATCTATTGCTGTATAAAAAATTACCCTAAAATACAGTAACTTAAAAAAATTATTATTTTACAGTTTCTCAGGGTCAGGAACTTGAGAGCAACTTAACTATGGGGTTCTGCTTCAGAAGCTCTCATGAGGTTGCAGCCAAGGTGACGGTCAGAGCTGCAGTCATCCAAAGGCCTGACTGCAACGGGAAGATCTGCTTCCAAGGCTGCTCAGTCACACGCTGACAGAAGGCCTCAGAGGCTTGCTGGCTGTTGGCATGTGGGCTCCGTTTCTTACCATATGGACCTCTCCATAAGGCTGCTTCAGTGTCCTCATGACTCAAGAACTAGTGATCTAAAAATAAGAGCTAGAAGGCCACAATGCCTATTATTATATAGTCTCAGAAATCACACATCACCACTTCCATCATATTTTATTCATGAAAAGCAAGTCAGCATGTTTAGCCCACACCCGAGGTGAGAGGAGTTAGGCCTCACCTTTTGAATAGAGAAGTGTTGGAGAATTTATTGACATATTTAAAAACCACCACATTAGAAGATTCACTTTTACCTGAGTGTAGGTCTGCCCCAGTTCCCCGTATCACACAGAACCTCAGACGGACTTAATGCGGCGCAGGCAGAAGGTCCAGTAAAGATCTAGTCCCAAACTGGTCGAAACTCTGGAGTTTCCCCAGGTACTGCTGTGGCTTGTCGCTCCTCCACCAGGCTTTTCAGAACCACTGCTGACTGTTAGGCCGGAACCGCTGAGGCACACACAGCCTGAGGTCTCCATGTAGCCAACTTCAGAGAAATTGACTTTGTCAAAATATCGCTCTCTGTAATTACTACCTGATGGGCCTTTCATAAGATTCCTCTTCCTCTTAGTCCCTCATGTAACATTTCTCCCCTGAGGACCCCCATGTTCTGTACTCAGATTCCGCAGCTATCCCATGTTCTTCACGGAACCCTCAGCTACTGTCTATCTTTGCAATTCCTGGGATTTCTAGGGGCTAATGAGTTTCCTTTGCACTCTCTGAAAAGAAAAGTTCTCATTCCACTGCCTTTTTGGAAGATCTCCCTCTTTTTGTCCCTTATATATATATATAATTATTTACTTTCCCAAAAAATAGAAAGAAATGGAGAGAAGGAGAGAAAAAAAAGAAAAAAAAAAAAGGTGAGAGAGAAAGGAGAGGTGGGAAGGAGGGAGGAAAAGTAAGGGAGAGGAAAGAAAGAAAGGAAAAGAAAGAGAAAAAAGAAGGAAGGCAGGAGAGAGAAAAAATTAAGAAAAAATTAAAAAGAAAAAAGAGGGAAAGAAAAAATGAAGGGAAGGGAAGGAACAAAAGAAAAAGAAGGGAAAGGTAGAAACCTTTTTCGACTAGCGGTCTGGACAGTGACAATCTTAAGTCACAAAACATTCTGTCCCATCATAATCACAACACAGTCATAAACTCCCTACATATTTATAACTGAAGTGTGTAAGGAGCGACACACCAAAAAGCGACACGCCTCAGGACTAATAAAAACATGAGGCAGTTTCAGCAATTTCACAACAAAACTTCTGCTAAGCTAAATCACATTTTTTTTTTTTAGATAAAAGTAATAAATCTTCTTTGTCTAAATGACAGGTGGTTGGGATTGTTAACTGGTACTTTCAGAAAATCCCACATAGACTGGAGAGAAAGAAAAAGATCAAGCACTAAGATTAGGACCTAAATATTTTTCAGCCAAGCAGGAGTTACATTAAAAACCTCACCTCTTCAGATTCTTTTGAGGTCCATGAATTGATGGCGACTTTCTTCCTTATTGCAGGGATGCAGCAATACTTGTGTTAGAATTTACTAGCAGAGCCTTAGTCTAGGCCTGTAGCCAGTTTCTAGAATCATCTTTACAGTAAGGAAGGTGTTTGTACAGGAAGGATGTGGTGCCAGGAATGGGAGATTGGTTGCATATAGGAAAAAAAATGATAAAATTATTAAACATAATAAGGATAAAGAGAGCCAGTATTGTAAAAAAAAAAAAAGTTACAAATATGAAAAAGAAAAATAATGACATTGAACCCTAGGTGTTAGATTAAAACTGGAGATATTACTGTGATTCCATGATGTTCAACATATGTAAATACAAATAAAATGTTTATAAATTTTTTAGTCTTGGCCAGGTGCAGTGGCTCACACTTGTAATCCCAGCACTTTGGGAGGCTGAGGCAGGTGGATCACCTGAGGTCAGGAATTCGAGAGCAGCCTGGCCAACATGATGAAATCCCATCTCTACTAAAACTACAAAAATTAGCCAGGTGTGGTGGTGGACACCTGTAATCCCAGCTACTCAGGAGGTTGAAGCAGGAGAATTGCTTGAACCCAGGAGGCAGAGGTTGCAGTGAGCCGAGATCTGCCACTGCACTCCAGCCTGTGCAACAGAGGCAGGCTCCATCTCAAAAAAAAAAAGAAAATTCCTTAGACCTGTCCAGTAATGGGGTATGGAGCAGCAACACCCCATGGCAATGAGCAAAACCTAGCATAAATAACACTAATCAATAGAATAAAAGCCATAATAGGATGGTTTGGCCATTTTTGCATTGCTATCAAGGAATACAGAAGGCAGGGTAATTTATAAAGTAAAGGGGTTTAATTGGCTCACGGTTCTGCAGGCTGTACAAGCATAGCACCAGCCATCTGCTTTGCTCCTGGGGAGAACTCAGGGATCTTTTACTCATAGCAAAATGTGAAGCAGGAACAGGTGTGTCACATGCCAAGAGCCAAAGAAAGAGAGAGGGAGGTGCCATACACTTTTAAACAACAAGATCTTGTGAGAATTCACTCACTATAGTGAGGACAGCACCAAGCCATGAGAAATCCACCTCCATAACCCAATACCTCTCACCAGGCCCCACCTCCAACACTAGGATTACATTTTTTTTTCAAAATGTATTTTATGTTCAGGTTACATGTGCAGGATGCATAGCTTTGTTATCCAGGTTAATGTGTGCCATGGTGGTTTGCTGTACAGATCATCCCATCTCCCAGGTATTAAGCCCAGCAATCACTAGCTATTCTTCCTGATGCTCTTCCTCCTCCCACCTCACACTCTCCATCAGACCCCAGCATGTGTTGTTTCACCCGCATGTGTTCTCATCATTTAGCTTTCACTCATTAGTGAGAACATGCACTGTTTGGTTTTCTATGCCTGCATCAGTTTGCCAAGGACAATGGCCTCCAGCTGCATCCATTTTCTTGCAGATGATGTGATTTTTCATTATTTTCTCTGTCTGTATAGTATTCCATGGTGTATATGTACCATATTTTCTTTATCCAGTCTGTCATTGATGGGGATTTAGGTTGACTTCATGTCTTTGTTACTGTGAATAGTGCTGCAGTTAACACATATATGTGTCTTTTTTGTTTTGTTTTTGAGAAGGAGTTTTGCTCTCGTCAACCAGGCTGAAGTGCAGTGACTGGATTTCAGCTCACTGCAACCTCTGCCTCCCAGGTTCAAGTGATTCTCCTGCCTCAGCCACCCGAGTAGCTGGGATTACAGACACATGCCACCATGCCCGGCTAATTGTGCACCATGTTGGCCAGGCTGGTCTTGAACTCTTGACCTCAGTGATCTGCCCACCTTGGACTCCCAAAGTGCTGGGATTACAGGTGTGAGCCACCACACCCAGCTGCATGTGTCTTTATAATGGAGTGATTTTAATTCCTTTGATTATATACTCAATAATGGGATTGCTGGGTCAAATGGTATTTCTGCCTCTAGGTTTTGAGGAATTACCACACTGTCTTCCACAATGTTTGAACTAATTTACAATCCCACCAAAAGTGTAAAAGCATTCCTTTTCCTCCACAGCTTCACCAGCCTTTGTTATTTTTTTACTTTTTATTAATAGCCATTCTGACTTTTGTGAGATGGTAGCTCACTGTGGTTTTGATTTGTATTTCTTTCATGATCAATGATGTTGAGCTCTCATTCATATGTTTGTTGGACATATATATGTCTTCTTTTGAGAAACATCTCTTCATATTTCTTGCCTACTTTTTAATGAGGCTGTTTTTTTCTTGTAAATTCGTTTACATTCTTCATAGATGCTGAATATTAGACCTTTGTCAGATGCATAGTTTGCAAATATTTTCTCCCATTCTGTAGGTTGTCTGTTCACTCTGTTGATAGTCTCCTTTGCTGTGCAGAATCCAATAAGTTTAGTTACATTCCATTTGCCAATTTTTGCTTTTGTTGCAATTGCTTTTGGCACATTTTTTAGGAAATCTTTATGCCTTTTTCCTGAATATTATTGCCTAGGTTTTCTTCTAGGGTTTTTATAGTTTTGGGTTTTCATTTAAGTCTGTAATCCATCCTGAGTTGATTTTTGTAAATGGTGTAAGGAAGGAGTCCAGATTCAATTTTCTGCATATGGCTAGTCAGTTATCTCAGCACCATTTATCAAATAGGAAAGCCATTTTTCATGGCTTGTTTTTTGTCAGGTTTATCAAAGATCAGATGTTTGTAGGTGTGTGGTCTCATTTCTAGGTTCTCTGTTCTGTTTCATTGATTTATGTGTCCATTTTGTACCAGTACCATGCTGTTTTGGTTACTGTAGCCCTGGAGTATAGTTTGAAGTCACATAGCATGATGCCTCCAGCTTTGTTCTTTTTGCTAAGCATTGTGTTGGGCAATTTGGGCTCTCTTTTGGTATTACATAAATTTTAAAATAGTCTTTTCTAACTCTGTGAAGAATGTCAGTGGTAGTTTAATGGGAATATCATTGAATATATAAATTGCTTTGGGCAGTATGGCCATTTTCATGATAATGATTCTTTCTATCCATGAGTATGGAATGTTTTTCCATCTGTTTGTGTCATCTCTGATTTCCTTCAGCAGTGGTTTGTATTTCTCCTTGAAGAGGTCCTTCACTTCTCCTGTTAGTTGTATTCGGAGGTATTTTATTCTTTCTGTGGCAATTGCGAATGGGAGTTCATTTGTGATCTGACTCTCATCTTACCTGTTGTTGTACAGGAATGCTTGTGATTTTTGCACATTGATTTTATATCCTGAGACTTTGCTGAATTTGCTTATCAGCTTAAGAAGCTTGTGGGCTGAGATGATGGGGGTTTCTAGATACAAGATCATGTCATCTATAAACAAAGATAGTTTGACTTCCTCTCTTCCTATTTTCTTCTATTTGGATGCCCTTTATTTTATTCTCTTGCCTGATTACCCTGGCCAGAACTTCCAATACTATGTTGAATAGGAGTGATGACAAGGGACACATTTTTCTTGTGCCAGTTTTCAAGGGGAAGGGTTCCAGCTTTTGCCCATTCAGTATGATATTAGCTTTGGGTTTGTCATGTATGGCTCTTATTATTTTGAGGTATGTTCCTTCAATAGCTAGTTTACTGACAGTTTTTAACAAGGGATGTTGAATAGTATCAAAGGTTTTTTTCTGCATTTATTGAGGTAATCATGTGGTTTTATCTTGGCTTCAGTTCCGTTTATGTGATGAATTCCATATATTGATTTATATATGAGGAACCAATCTTGTATCCCAGGAATGAAGCCTACTTAATCATGGTGAATAAGCTTTTTGACATGCTGCTGGATTCAGTTTGCCCGTATTTCAACGAGAATTTTTACATCAATATTCATCAAGGATATTGGTCTATTTCTTTTTTGGTGGTATCTCTGCCAGGTTTGGGTATCAGGATAATGCTGGCCTTATAGAAAGAGTTAGGGAGGATTCCCTCCTTTGTGATTTTTTGGAGTAGTTTCAGTAGCAATGGTACCAGCTTTTCTTTGTACATTTGGCAGAATTCGGCTGTAAATCCTTCTTGTCCTGGGCCTTTCTTGGTTGGTAGGCTATTTATTACTGCCTCAATTTCAGAACTCATTATTGGTCTATTCAAGGATTCAATTTCTTTCTTATTCAGTCTTGGAAGGGTGTATATGTCCAGGAATGTATTCATTTCCTCCAGATTTTCTAGTTTATGTGCATAGAGGTGTTGATAGTATTCTCTGATGCTTGTTTGCATTGCTGTGAGATCAGTGGTAATATCCCCCTTAACATTTCTAATTGTGTTTATTTGAATCTTCTCTCTTTTCTTCTTTATTAGCCTAGCTAGTGATCTATTTTATTAACTTTCTTAAAAAAAAAAAAAAAAAAAAAAAAAAAAAAAAAAAAAAAACAGGTCCTGGATTTCTTGATCTTTTTAAAGGTTTCTTGTGTTTCTATTTCCCTTAGTTCATTGCTGATCTTGGTTATGTCTCGTCTTCTGCTAGCTTTGGGATTGGAGTGCTCTTGGTTCTCTAGTTCTTTTAATTGTGATGTTTGCTTGTTAACTTGGGATCTTTCTAGCTCTTTGATGCAAACATTTGGTGCTATAAATCCCCCCTCTTAACACTGCTTTAGTTGCATCCCAGAAATTCGGATACACTGTATCTTTGTTCTCATTAGTTTCAAACAACTTCTTGACTTCTGCCTTTATTTCCTTATTTACCCAGAAGGCACTGAGGAGTAGGTTGTTTAATTTTCATGTAGTTGTATGGTTTTGAGTGAACTTTTTCACCTTGAGTTCTAATTTGATTGCACTGTGGTCTGAGAGACTGTTACAATTCCAGTTCTTTTACATTTGCTGAGGAGTGTCTAACTTCCAATTGTGTGATCAATTTTAAAGTACCATATGGTGCTCAGAAGAATGTATATTCTGTTGTTTTGGGTGGAGGAATAAGTGGATATCTATCAGGTCTACCTGATCCAGAGCTGAGTTCAGGTCCTGAATATCTTCATTAATTTTCTGTCTCAGTGATCTAATATTGTCAGTGGGATGTTAAGTCTCCCACCACTATTGTGTGGGGGTATAAGTCTCTTTGAAGGTCTCTAAGAACTTGCTTTATGAATCTCGGTGTTCCTGTATTGGCTACATATATATATTTATGATAGTTAGGTCTTCTTGTTAAATTGAACCCTTTACCATTATGTAATGCCCTTCTTTGTCTTTTTGGATCTTTTAGTTTAAAGTCTGTTTTGTCAGGAACTAGGATTGCAACCCCTGCTTTTTTTGTTTTCCATTTTCTTGGTACATTTTCCTCCATCCCTTGTCTTTGAACTTATATGTGTCTTTGCATGCGATATACTGGCGCCTTACTCTTGAATTGTGAGCAATGAATTTCTGTTGCTTATAAATTACCAAGTTCAAGGTATTTCTTATAGTAGCAATAACATTCTAAGACAGAGGAACAAAAGAATAACTTAGCAGTAGAGAAAGTTGGCAGATTTCACCATGCTCAAATAATGAATACTAACAGAAACAATAATAAAGTAAATCAAAATCATGTGCCATCTAATATGATGCAAAGATAAAATTCGCCGTCATTTCTGTGATGTTCCAATTCAGTCTAATCATGAAAAACATCTGACAAATATAGAAAAGGAATATTCTACAAAAATAATAGCCTGTCAAAAGTGTCAAGGTCATGGAAGTCAAGCAAAGATTGCAGAGCTGTTCCAGATTGAAGGTGACTGAAAAAAGACAATGACTAAATGCAACCCCTGATTCTGGGTTGGACTATTTCCCATAAATGACACATACTGGTAAAACTGGCAAAACTGGAATTGGGCCTGTGGATTAGATAGTGACCCAACTAACTTTCGGATTCTTTAGATTGTGTCATACTGGAAAAGACCCTTGCTGTTTGGAAATACAGAATAAAGTATTTGGAGGTGATGAGACATCCTGTCAGAAACTTAGTTCCACATGGCTCAAGAACTAAAAGTTCTTCACATTGCTCTTGAAACATTTTCTACATTAAGATTCTTTTTAAACAAATAATTTTTTAAGTGAAGGTTTTCCACCCAGTCTTTTTGTCTGACTTACAGCATGTCTGATTTCTTTAGTATCATGCTGACACAATATATACAATTTTTTCGTATTCTTAGGCTACAGGGGAGAACCCTTATGTATCTGTTCATTCATCGATTAAACAAACACTTATTGATCACTCATAAGGTCCTAAGTAACTTGCTGCATTAAGGATCTAACTGAAAAAAAATTCCAGTTCCTACCTCCAAGGAATTTCAGGCTAATAGGGAGACAAAAAATAATAATAAGCAGGTAATAGATAATACGACAAGTAATTATTTGCAGGAATTCCAGGTGGGATAGAAGAACAGAGGGGAGGCATCTAACGATGTGTTCAGGAAAAACTTTCTAAAGAGAGAGAGTGATGTCAAAGCTGAGACCTGAAGGGAAACTAGAAATTACCTAGAAGGAAAGTTCAGCAGGTGTGTTCAGGCAGAGCAAAGAACATGCAGAAGAAAGCCAGAGAGAAAAAACAGGGAACATGACCTACTGTAGATACTGCAAGCATCAAGAACAACTGAAGCAGAGCATGTGCAAAGGGAAGGGTCAAGAGATGAGCATAGGGCTGGGCGTGGTGGCTCACACCTGTAATCCCAGCACTTTGGGAAGCCAAAGTGGGTGGATCAGGAGGTCAGGAGTTTGAGATCAGCCTAGCCAACATAGAGAAACCCCATCTCTACTAAAAATGCGAAAAAATTATCTGGCTATAATGGCAGACGCCTGTAATCCTAGCTACTCTGGAGGCTGAGGCAGGAGAATCACTTGAACCCAGCAGGTGGAGTTTGCAGTGAGCCACCAAGATCTCACCATTGCACTCCAGCCCAGGCAACAGTATGAGACTACTCTCAAAAAAATAAAAAAAAAAACATGATCATAGGAGAGGGAGCCTAGGGGTTGATGACCTCTGCTGATGCCTAAAGCACCTTCAGCACCTGCTACACCTATGTCTTCCAGGTTATTACTACCAGCTCTGGTAATCTAGTCACAGGACTTGCTGCCACTCACATCAATACTCACATAACTTCCAAGAAAGTGGCTCTGAGGAGAGCACAGTTTGGCAACTCCAGGACTGTTTGATATTAACAAAGAGAAGCACATCATTTGCAGCAACTTCCCTGACAATGTTAGGTCTTCTAGCCAAGTTTAGACAAGTGTTTTTTGAAAAGAGTTATTGGCATACTTGCTTGCATATAATCTTTCATCCTAGGATAGAAAGATATTTACAAATGATGTCTGGCAACACAGAATTGGATATGTTTTACTCTCCCTAAAATACTTGCTCTATTCTAAACAGCCCATCATAGTGCACTTCTCCTTAGCAACCTTGTGGTTTCCCTGAATACACACATCCAATTACCCGAGTGGTTGCTATGTGCACTGTGGCCTGTTTCCACTTTGGGTGGCGGGCCCTCAGTTCCTTCCTGCTCACTCAACACGACATTTACTAATTCCACAACTCCTGGAGAAAGAATTCCTCCAAATTAACCATGAGCTTTATTTTTAGTGTAAAAGATGTTTGCTTGATTTTAAAAAGTTGCTTCATGTAATTATAGTCATTAGAAATGGGAATGAGACAATACTTGGTGACCTGATCCCTCCATCTGGTTAGGGTAGAATTATTCCCTGTGACAGATTGGCCATGCTAAACTATACAAACTGAATGAAGTGAAACCCAGACCATCTGTGCATGGAGCCATTTCTAAGTGGTTAGTACTGCATAGACCCCTGGATAAGCATTTGCATTGAGCAGTGAAGTTAGTAGCACCTGACATCTTCATGGTACATTCATCCAGCAGCTTGTGGTCAGTTGCTTACTGGATCCAAGACTAGATTATAAACAGAATGTCTTGGGTTTCTTCCAGTATAGTTTAAAGCATGTTAATAGTTTGGTTTTGGCCTCTTCTCATTACTATTTAAGCTATATGGTGCATATTTGGGTTTTTGTAACTCTGCTACATTTTAAGTATAAAAGAAGATATAACAAATAATACTAATAGTTGCTATTATTTATTGAGCATTTACTACATGCCAAGCTTTTTTTCTAAATAATTCAGATTATTTCTAATCTTCTTAACCAGTCTACAAAGCAATTATAATTATTCCTATTTTGTAGTTAAGGAAATGGAAGCTCAGAGATGTTAAGTAGCTAGTTTAAGATCAAACATCTAGTAATCTGAGTACAAGCTAGGATCTGAATTCAGGGCTGCTAACTTCAAAGCCCATGGGTTTTTTCACCCTGTCATTGCCTCTTACAGATATTTATCATTTGGTTTATCAAAACAAACAAAATGTATCATTGCTTATCAAAATAAAGTTCTCCTTTATTTTGTATATTTTTTGTCAAGTATTATTGAGCATTTACTATGTGATGATCTGTAGTCTAAGATAAAAAGAAATTTAAAGCATGGTTCCTATCACCAAGGATCATACAAACTAAACCAGGATGGTAGACATACAAACAATAAAATAATTTAAAATATCATGAAGCCCATACAAATCTGTGCATAGATAGTAGTAGAGACATTCAGAAATGAGAGCAAGCTATTCTAAGGGCAGTGACAAGAGAAACCTCCCAAGAGGTAGCATTTGAGCTCAGTTTTGTATGTTCAGATAGTGAAAAGAAGGAAATTCTTGTACAGGCATAAGCAAAAGTGCAGAGGCAGGAAAATGCAAACTTCCATCCAGGAATCAGCAAGACATTGGTGTGGCTGGAATGAGGAAGATTTCTTATCCAGCACCATCTGGGCTCACCTACTACCATTCTGCTGCTTTCTGTGTGTGTGTGTGTGTGTGTGTGTGTGTGTGTGTGTGTGTCTTTCACAAATACACCCAACAGGTAAGCACTGTTCAACTATTGAGATATAGCTGCTGATAAACTTGGAAAACATAAATGAGTTGAGACAGACATTATGAAGGGTGGAGGCAAACCGTAAGAAATAAGAGGTAAGGAGATTATAGTCACACTACTTTCTTGGTCTTCCTTTTGTCTTTCTTGAGAGTTTCTAACACATATGTGAAACCTGATAAAGACTTTCTTAATTATGCTAAGAGGTTATCTAATAATTCATAATAACTGGTCTCCAATGAACCTTTTTTTCTTTCCCCTGCTACCCCTTCCCAGACAGAGTCTTGCTCTGTCACCCAGGCTGGAGCGCAGTAGCACGATCTCAGCTCATTGCAACCTCCACCTCCCAGGTTCAAGTGATTCTCCCACATCAGCCTCCAAAGTAGCTAGGATTGCAGGCGCCCACCACCACACCTGGCTAATTTTTTGTATTTTTAGTAGAAACAGGGTTTCACCATGTTGGGCAGGCTGGTCTTGAACTCCTGACCTCAAGTAATCCACCCAATCATGGGCAACAATACTGTCAGTCATCAATCACTGATTCCTTATCATATACCCCCAACTGCTAATCCAAACCACTTCTATGAGCATAAAATAATTATTTCAGGGAAATGTACACTGTTCACATGAACTTCCTTGACATCTTGTCTCTGCACCCCAGAACTCTTCGGTAGTCATACCCTCCTTCCCATATAAAATCCCTTTTACTCTTCTCACGTGATCTTTTCCTTCCCTCTTGTCTTAGAGCAGTGGGTTCCTTCGTGGTCATTTTCCCAAGTCTAACCCACCAATTTAATGATTATCTCTATCCCTTCCTAGCGCTGCTGGGCCTGTTTCTTCAATTGTTCTAATTCCTCTTTGGTCTCCAATCTCTCCTTTTCTACTTCCTCTTAGTCTACAAACATCCTACGCCTCATTTATAATTTTCAAAATTCGTTATCATGTTAGTGTTATTAAAATAAAAATGTATTTATTAATTTTATATAGAGTTAATTTACAAATTCCTTTTACCATGTTATTCTTCTGTCAGCCACATGTTCTACCTTCCTCTGTCAAAAGTCTAAAATAAAACTGATCTAAGCCTAATTTTTTCAATTCTTCACTCACTCACTTCTTCAAGTCCTAATTTGGCCTGCATTTCTCGCCACACTGCACTGAGATCACTCTTCAAGTCCTCTGCTGGCCACCACATCCAGGGGCTTTACGTCGTCACTTTTCTTGGCCGCCCCTCTGAAAATCTGACCAGGATGAATTGAGCAGGGCTCATGGTCAGTTATTTGTAGTCTGAGTTGTGACACTATTTTCTCAGTTGCCTAAGCCAGAAACCTGCTACCTCTCACTCCTTATACTCCTTGAACCATCAAAACCTGTTGATCCTACAAATGGACTTTCTGTTTCTTGAAAACTTCCATCCTCGATGACACTGCACTGCAGTTATTTAATACCATTATTTTTTGCTTACATTATTGTATCAGTCTCCCAATTGCACTTCTGCTTCTTGTCTTCACCTCTGATAATCCATTATCTTAAAGACTGCTGTAATATTCTTTGGAAAATATATATAGGATCACGTCACATCCCTCCATTAAATCCTTTAGAAATTCTAGATTTTCCATAGACTTGAGGAGCGCTTAAGGATGGCAGAACAGGAACTTCATGTTCTGGTCCACGACAGCTAGTTCGGTTCGGTCTAATTTATATTCCCCTTCACACTTAATATATTATGTTCCATGTCTGAATTTATAGTTACCTGAAATGACCACACTCTCTCATATCTCCAAGCCTTTACACATTCTATTTTCTCTGCCTGAATTTCTCTCCACAACTTCTTTCCACTGTGTCATCCATACTTGTCTGTAAGCGTCAATTCAGATTGTTTCGTCAAATCACCACCCTGCTATCTCAGAGCCCCCAAAGGGAGGTGCCAGTCCTGTGTACTCTCATGGATCTCAGAGGATATTGTTATTCTAGTAATTGTCACATCCCCACCCCCCAAATTCTGGCAGTCAATGGCATGAGTAATTTGTAAGAATACAAAAAATAATTTCTTTTTTTGAGATGGAGTCTCACTCTGTCACCCAGGCTGGAATGCAGTGGCATGATCTGGGCTCACTGCAACTTCCACCTGCCAGGTTCAAGCGATTCTCCTGCCTCAACTTCCAAAGTAGCTGGGATTACAGGCGTGTGCCACCACACCCAGCTTTTTATTGTCTTTTGTATTTTTAGTAGACATAGGGTTTCACCATTTTGGCCAAGCTGTTCTCAGACTCCTGACTTCAAATGATCCACCCATCTCAGCCTCCCAAAGTGCTAGGATTATAAGCTTTAGCCACCATGCCTGGCCCCAAAAGTTAATTTTAAAACAGATTTTGTAATGCCAGCACTTTGCAAAGCATTGGCAGGAAGATCATTTGAGGCTAAGAGTTCAAAACTAGCCTGGACAACACAGTGAGATTCCATATTCACACAAATACAAAAAATTTAAATTATTAGTTGGGCATGGTGGCATGTGCCTGTATTCCTAACTACTCAAGAGGCAGAGGCAGGAGAATTTCTTGAGCCCAGGAGTTTGAGACTGCAGTGAGCTACAATCACACCACTGCACTCTAGCCTGAGTAAGAGTGAGAACCTTGTTTCTAAAAAAATTTTAGAAAGGAGATTTGGTGACCGTTTTGAAATCATGGCGTGCAATTGGTACTAGGTGTAAAAATTAAGGTGTTCCATCTAACCAATACAAGCTCTTTCAGGCAGGGAAGGAGAGAGATAGTACCATACCCATATCCATGATTGTCTTTTCAGGGAAGCAAAGACTAATGGATCTGATCTAAGATCTAGATTCTGTCATGAAATTAGTACATATTTCAAGTAATAATGTATCATCCTGTGTGAGTTACTTTGACCTGTAATTTCCTGTTATTATATTTCATGCGCACTTCAAACTGCTGAGATTCTTGCACTAATTTTCTTCTACAAATTAGACATCTACTTCATAGGCTCTACTGAATAGAAACAATGTCATATGTATGTATATGCTAACTACTTGCTGCACAAGCTAATGTTGGTTCTTTTTGTTATGACAGACAAGGAAATTGGAGAGACCACCTAGGCATGATCTTCTGTGCTTTTCTTGCATCAAATGTAAAGTTTCTTATGTGTCCCTCACTATAGCTAGCATGGTAATAAGCATACGAAGGGGGCTAACAAATGCTCGCAGTCTGGTTGTCTTCTAGTTCCACCTGAAGTAGAAAATGCATTTTGGCAGCAGGTTCCATACACTGGAGGGAAAGGAGAAAATGAATTCAAAAATGGTTCTGAAGTTTCAAACCTGAATCACCATGAGAAGGATATCGACACAAACAGAAATATCAGAGAGAGGGGTGGTTTTCAGCTATAGAAAGGGTGGTTTTGACTATAGAAATATTTTCAGTGCTGACAAAACATTCAGGTAAAAATGTCAGAGATGAGTATTTACATGGTATTTGCTAAGAGATATTGCGCAAAGTCCTGGATGTGGTGAGATCTCCGCATGCAAATAGACGGCGGAGGAATCCAGGCTTTTCAGAGTGAAACATACTATATGTACGTACTCCATGGACATTTTTGATGTTTAAAATTATTCAAAAACATAAATTTTTGACAGTATTACAAAAACTTAACCCCAAAAATGTTCAGATAGAGCAGAAACTTCCAAATTAGATAACTCAGATTTCTGAAAAACCTCAATTTTGAAGAAGACAAAAATTGATGTAAAAACAGTTACAAAACTGAAATCAAAACTGATTTTGTTTAAGTGACTTATAAACATGCAAATATGATATTATTTATTCAAATAAATTCATAGACAATCTATTGAAAAAACTACTGATGATGTTTTAGATGTAATTACTAATAATAAGAGCAAAATTAATTTTTATCATCCTATTGTTAGCAAGAAATTTTGCAAAGTTCCCCTTCCAATATCAATAAAATGCTTGTAAGTTCATTGCATTTTAAAACAAATAATATCATAACTAATAGGCATTATTTTCTGTCTCTGGCCCTCCATGCAAATGTCTATTCCCTGCCCAATTTTATAGCATGGATTTGGCTGATGCTTCCTCAATTTCAGCTTTTCAAAACAATCACCTATAGGAGAAAATTATAATTCAATTAAAATGGAAGTGAATTTTTCATGGCTGATTAAAAGGCATATTAACATAAAGGTAATATGTTAAAAATCCAACCAGGACAACTTACCGAATTAGGAAAGAAATGTTGCCACACTTATAGGCCTAGTGCTAATTATTTGTCACTTGCAATTAATCAGTAAGAATGATGATACTTCACAGACTGAACTAAATTCTTCTGAAGAACTATACAAGTGTTCATGGGTCAGAACTCAATTCTGACTACAGATTTACATCACAGAAATAAACTCTCAGCTTTGAGTTGGGTAAACTCATCAAAGAATAAAGGTGGTCTTCAATTTACAATGAGTTTGATTTATCACTTTTCAACTTTAGGATGGTGTGAAAGCCATAATCATTCAGTAGAAATCAAACTTCAAATTTTTAATTTTTTATCTCTTCCTGGGCTAGTGATATGCCATATGATTTTATTAGGCTGAACTAAATCGTGTAACATGAAATGCATTTTATAACGAAGTGTTGAATATCTCATGTAATTTATTGAATACTGGCCGAAAATGTTCTGAGTATGTTTAAAATAGGCCAAGGTAAGCTATGATGTTTGGTAGGTCAGATGTATTAAATGTATTTTCAATTTAATAATATTTGTGGGCCGGGCTCGGTGGCTCATGCCTATAATCCCAGCACTTTGGGAGGCTTAGGCAGGTGGATCACGAAGTCAAGAGATCGAGATCATCCTGGTCAAAAAGGTGAAACCCAGTCTCTACTAAAAATACAAAAATTAGCTGGGCATGATGCTGTGCACCTGTAATCCCAGCTACTCAGGAGGCTGAGGCAGGAGACTTGCTTGAACCCAGGAGGCGGAGGTTGTGGTGAGCCAAGATGGCGCCATTGCACTCCAGCCTGGGTAACAAGAGCCAAACTCCGTCTCAAAAAATAATAGCAATAAAATAATAATAATAATAATATTTGCAATGGATTTATAACCCCATCATGTCAAAGAATACCTACATATTTTTCTAGAGAAAATTAACCCAAACACATCTCAGAAGCTGATCAATCATAAATTCCATGAATTCATAAACTTAACCCTAAAATCTTATGAAAACTGCCTCTGATTAATGAACAGAGTTCTTTCCTTCAACTCTTCCAGCTTTCCTTGAAAGCTTTCTTATTTGTAAAGATGCATGGTAATTCATAAATATCTTAAGGATGCAAAATAATCTAGTGGTATACCTTACATTCTTCAAAATCTGAGAATAATTTTTCTTTTCTTTCTTTTTTTTCTTTTTCTTTCTTTTTTTTTTTATTTTTTATTTTTTTGAAAGAGAGTCTCACTCTATGTTCCCAGGCTGGAGTGCAGTGGCATGATCTCAGCTCACTGCAACCTCCACCTTCCAGGTTCAAGCAATTCTCATGTCTCAGCCTCCCAAGTAGCTGGGATTACAGGTGTGTGCCACCACGCTTGGATAATTTTTGTATTTCTTGGTAAAGACAGGGTGTCACTATGTTGGTCAGGCTGGTCTCAAACTCCTGATCTCAAGTGATCCACCCATCTTGGCTTCCAAAAATCCTGGGATTACAGGCATGAGCCATCTCAGCCAGCCTAAAATCTGTGAATAATTTCTAAAACTGAAACACTATATTCATTGAATTATTCTACACAAGTTACAAATTTATATTTCTCCTCAGCCTGGAGGACTTACCAAATAAAACTAAATACAGTCTCTGTCATTTTTTTCAAATACACATATCCAAAGTATGTTTGAATAGATGGATGCTTCTCAATAAATTATTGGTGCTTTCAATTTCTTTTCAAATCTAACATGTTAACATATTGTACCTGAAACTTTTGGCTGCAAAAGAAAACCCAAATCACAACAAATTAAAAAATACAAAGAATTTATTTTCTCACATAAATGATATATACCAAGACTATGGAGTTAGTAATTTCTGGGCTTGATATTATCATCAATAACTTAAGTTCTTCCCATTTTCCATTTTGCCATCCTCAGAAAACTAGCCCTGTCCTCAGTCAAGCCCAATCAAGATAACTACCACATTTTCAGGAGAGGAAAAGCCTATTTCTTCCTCAGGATTTCTTCTTACACACACACACACACACACACACACACACACACACACACATAAAACTTTTGAAAATAAAAAGCCAACAATACCCCTCTGTTTTATATCTCACTGACCAAAATTGTATCCCCTATCAATTCTTTTTTTTTTTTTTTTTTTTTTGAGACGGAGTTTTGCTCTTGTTACCCGGGCTGGAGTGCAATGGCGCAATCTCAGCTCACCGCAACCTTCGCCTCCTGGGTTCAGGCAATTCTCCTACCTCAGTCTCCTGAGTAGCTGGGATTACAGGCGTGCGCCACCATGCCCAGCTAATTTTTTGTATTTTTAGCAGAGACGGGGTTTCACCATGTTGACCAGGATGGTCTCGATCTCTTGTGATCCACCCGCCTCAGCCTCCCAAAGTGCTGGGATTATAGGCGTGAGCCACTGCGCCCAGCCCTCACCTATCAATTCTTAAAACAAACACTGGCAATGGGAATGAGAGTAGCAAACTGGCTTAGGCTAATTAGGATTTATTCCTGAGTTGGGGATATGATCAGCTGCTCTGAGCAGTCTATTGATTTCATTAACAACAACAAAAAAAAGTGGACAAAGGATAAGTGTCAGCTGCAAGTGTCCTGACAGATCAATTGAGCCGATCAAGATTTACCAAGTTGAGACTCTCAAAGCAGGTTGGTTGATTTCCTTCACATTAGTTATTTACTACTGTTTACTGAAAAGTTACTTTGTGTCATACGCTCTACTAACCATTTTACCTAAAAATATCATAGCATTAAAATAAACCAAGTCCTTATTCTCTAATTCAGCTACCTCCAATTACACCATAAATTCCTTATGATCACATGTAGAAATAGAAGGAAAAGTCACCATCTTGATTCCTTCCTTTTGTACCAGGTAGTTAACCTCGCATGCAGAAATCTCAAGAAAGTCACTCCTCAATAATGATGTCAAGGAAGACAGAAACAGAGCTTTTTCTTGTCTTCTGAAAAACTCAAAACATCTGACTTTTTTTCTTTCCATCTGTGGCAAGTGAACTACATTTTCTATGTTTCAACCAAAAGCTTCCAATCTGTTATCAACAGATTGGTTAGGTTGGATAAATTCATACAGGCTGGCAAATCTTATAATACATCTTTTGCCAGAAACCTTAGACAAATCACAGCATTGGGCTGCAGGTTTCATGAGACATGCCCTCGGAACAGGGAAGAGAGAACAGAATTATTAAGGCAAGAGTCTAGGAAAAGCCTATGTTTACAAACATTCTTCTGCAAGTGGAAAGAGACCATCCAAAAGTATCTTGCATAGCTATTTCTTGCAATTAAAAATACAAAACACTCCTCTAACTCCTATAATTAGACTTGGCATGTTTCTTTTTCTCATAAAATGTCAGAATCATGGAATCACTGTATTTGGAAAACAATACACAAAAGGAATATGACAAATGTTCTTTATATTTGAAATAAACATATAACATGTAAACCATTTTAGAAGGAAAAGCACACATGCTGGATCCAAGTTTCCCCAGACATGTTACAGTTAAATGAGGCTAACCACTGATAGACTATATGTTGTAAAAGATACTAGTACTTCTGAGGAAATTCACAATTCAGCAACACAATTTATAAAAAATACCATTAAAATGCTGTCTTCTATTCATACAGTAAAAATCTATAGAGCTATTTTGAAAAAACAAAAATCAAGAAAGCTCTTTATGTCCTTGATAGAGTAAGGTCTCTAACTATATAGCAAATGGAGAGAGAAAGGGGAATCAGTACAGCATGTATATTACGACACCATTTGTAAAAAAATTATCTGTTTCATCATTTTATTATGTGTGTATAAAATAATTGAGAAGCGATTAAAAAAGAAACTAGGGGTAAGGGGCATAGTACAAATAGGGCAGAAGATGAACAGAAAAAAATGAGTGACATTTTGCTATATAGCTTTTTATATTTTGATGGGTCTTATATCATATAAATGTACTATCTATTCAAAAATGAATTTGAAAATTCTCAGGATCCAACTTCTACAAAAATAGAGTAAATATGCTTTTCCTGATTCCTCCTATTAAGTACAAGTGAAAACTCTGGACATTCTAAAACCACCCTAGAAAATGGAGAGAAGAAGGCATATCAGTTAAGGTGGAGGCCATCAGAAAGCCTGGACTTCTATACCCAATTAACGGAAACAGGGCCCTTCTTCCCCTACTTGCTGGGGTGGTGTCAGAGGAGGCATAGTGAAGAGTTAGGACTTTCATCAGAAATTAGTGCTAACAAAACTGCATTCCTCCTCAACCCCTTTGTGTTCAATGCATGATTTGTAGTGAGTAGTGATGAGATGCCTCTCTTCCTCCAAGGCAGGGTGAAATCAGCAGTGACCTAATGAGGAGCTTGAACTACCATACCGATTTAGCAATAACGAAAAGTTCCTTCTCCCCCGTGTCAATAAAGACCGAGACTTCCACCCCTACCTGGCAATAACAAGATAGCATCTTCCTACCGGAGTACCAAAGGGTGTCAGAAAAACTTGTTAAAACACAAGATTTAAAAGATCCAGAGATGGCTGATTAGAAGCAGCTGCAGTGTGTGACACTCGTGGAGAGCAATAAAAAGGATGTGTGAACACATCACCTTTGACTGAAATATCCAGGTACTTCCATTGGAACTGATCAGGGAAACAATTCACTCACAGAGAATCAAGAAAATCAGGGTGGGCAGTGACTCCCCAGGAGTCACATAGAGTCAAGGGAACGGTTACCCCCAGCCAAGGGAAGCAGTGAGTGAATGTGCAATCCTGGGAAACTATGCTTCTCCCATGGATCTTTACAACCCTTGAGTCAGGAGATCCCCTAGTGATCCCATGCCACGTGGGCCTTGGGTCTGATGCACAGAGCTATATGGAGTCTCACAGCTCTCCCAAAGAGCAGCTGCTGAGGCACACACAGAGACCCAGGAGCTTTACATACTCCAGTCCCAAGATTCCTAGCAAAAGTAACTGCAACTCAGGCAAGGCAGGAGGTCTGCACATACCCCTAGTAAGGGGGCAAAATCCAGGGGGCCAAGCAGCATCTGTCTGCAGGCCCCATCTCCTCGGCAGCTCACAAGACAAGACCCACTGGCTTGGAATTCCGGCCAGCCACCAGCAACAGGGTAAAGCCTGCCTGAGAAGGGACAAGGCCCATGGGGAGAAAGGGCAGGTGTTAGAAACAAATTTTCAGTGCCACAAAAGAAATAGCATTCGAACATAAATTCTCTTAGCAAGGCAATTTTTAATTTTATGGAAGAGTGCATATCACAGATAGAGAAATGGCAAGAGCACACCAGAACAAAGGAGGGGAAGGGGTTCTTATCCCTGGTGCAGGTAGCCCCTACTGCTGTGTTGTTCCCCTATTGGGTGGGGTTGAACCATACAGTCTAAGCTAATTCCAATTGGCTATTTTAAAGAGAGCAGGGGTATGAGCCAGAGTGGTGGAGTGAGCATTTTCAGCAGTAAAGACAGTTATGAAACAGATGACTAAAGGTGGCTCAGGTCAGAGCCGGTGACCAGGGGTGACTCAGGATGGAGCAGGTGACCGGGGGTGACTCAGGACACAGCAGGTAACCAGGGGAACAGATGTGAACTAGTGATTAGAGCTGGTGGGAAAGTTGTTTACTGAAACTAGGGGCAAGGAGACAAAGACAACATGGGAGTTAAACTTAAAAATGGAGAACAAAGAACACAGAAACTGAACATTCTGGCATACTAATTATTTGAAGAGAAATTTGGAACTCACTATATTCAACAGTGGACCACCATCTTTGCTGTTTGGTCAACTCAGTCATTCCAGTTTGCAGGCTTTGGAGAGTCCAAATGGTCCAGACAAAGATGGGTCTCCCCAGCTACTCTACCAGAAAGTGGCCAGCCTGCTTCTTTAAGCAGAACCCCAATCCATTTCTCCTCACTGGGCAGGACCTCCCAGCTGGGGCCTCCAGGTGCCCCCACCCACCAGAGCTCTGATCTCACCCTGGGACAGGGTTCTGGGGGAGTGGGGAGGGGGAAGGGTAGGCCACCAGCTTTGATGTTTGGACAACTGAGCTGTTTTAGCCTGTGGGCTTTGGAGAGTCCAAGCCAACAGGGACAGTCGGGTTCCCAGCACCTTTTTGTCAAGGCGTGGCCACACTGCTTCTTTAAATGGGACCCTAATCCAGTCCTCCTCTTATAGCAGGTCCTGCTGGCTGGGGCCTCTGGTTACACCCAGCCATATTCTATGAACAGATTTCTGATTTCTCCCTGGGATGAAGTGCTTTGTTGTTAAGGGCAAGCTGACACCTTTGTTGTTCAGGCTCACTCAGCTGTTCCAGCCTGCAGGATTTGGGGATTCTAAGCCAACCTGGACAGAGATGGCTCCCCAGCATGCCACAGTTCTTTTGTGGAGGAGTGGTCAGACTGATTCTTTAAGTGGGACCCTAATCCATTTCTTATCACTGGGTGGGCCCTCCCAGCCAGGGCACCTGGCCACCCCTGCCTGTGTTCTAGGGCCATCAGATGTCTAATTTTTCCCTGGGACAGAAACCTTTGCTGTTTGGGCATCTAAGCCAGTATAGCCTGCAGCACTTGGAGAGCCCAAACTGATCAGGGGCTGAAGGGATCCCCAACACAGGGCAGCTGCTCTACCAAAATGCAGTCAGAATGCTTCTTTAAACAGGTCCCTGATCCAGTTCTTTCTGCATGGGTGAGACCTCCCAACTGGGGTTTTCAGCCACTTCCTACAGGTGTGTTAGGGCCAACAAGATGTCAGCACCCCCGAGACAGAACTTCCACAGGAAGAGGCAGGCTGCCATCTTTGCTGTTTGGTAGGCTACACTGGTGATTTCTGCAGGTATTAGAAAAACTGAGGTGACTAGGGTCTGGAGCAAATACCCGGCAAACTGCAGCAGCCATACCAAAGAGCAGCCAGAGTGTTAAAAGAGAAAACAAACAACCAACAACACGAGAACCCCATCCAAAGGTAAACAGCCTCAAAGACTGAAGGAAGACTAGGCCACAAATATGAGAAGTAATCAGCACCAGAACACTTAAAACTCAAAAAGCCAGTACGCCTCCTTTCCTCTCCAGCAACACCTCTCCAGCAAGGACACAGAACTCGGCTGAAGCTGAGATGGCTGAACTGACAGAAGTCGTCTTCAGAATGTGGGTGAAAATGAACTTTGCTGAGCTAAAAGAGCACATTGTAACCCCAAGCAAGGAAGCTAAGAATCAGGATAAAACAATACAGGACCTGAGAGCCAAAGTAGCCAGTATAGAGAGGAATATAACCAATCTGATCGAGCTGAAAAACACACTACGAGAATTTCACAATGTAAGCACTACTATTAATAGCAGATTAGACCAAGCAGAGGAAAGAATTTCAGAGCTTGAAGACTGTCTTTCTGAGATAAAACAGGCAGACAAGAATAGAGAAAAAAGAATGAAAAAGAAAACCTACAAGAAATATAGGATTATGTAAAGGTACCAAAGCTATAACTGATTGGGTTACCAGAAAGAGACAGAGAGAATGGAACTCATTTAAAAAATATATTTCAGGATATTATCCAGGAGAACTTCCCCAATCTATCTAGACAGGCCAAAATTCAAATTCAGAAAATCCAGAGAACCCAGTAAGATATGCCACAAGAAGATCATCACCAAGACACATAATCATCAGATTCTCCAAGGTCAAAATGAAAGAAAAACTAAGGGCAGTCAGAGAGAAAGGCCAGTTCACCTACAAAGGGAAGCCCATCAGGCTAAGAGTGGACTTCTCAGTGGAAACCCTACAAGCCAGAAGAGATTGAGGGCCAATATTTAACGTTCTTATGATAAAAGAATTTCAACTCAGAGTTTTATATCCAGCAAAACTAAGTTTCATAAGCTGAGGAGAAATAAGATCCTTTTCAGGCAAGCAAATGCTGAGGGAATTTACCACCAGACCTACCTTACAAGAGCTCCTGAAAGTAGAATTAAATATGGAAAGGAAAAACCATTACCATCCACTACAAAAACACACTGACATACACAGACCAGTGAACTATGAAGCAACCACAAGAACAAGTCTGCAAGATAACCAGCTAGCATCATGATGACAGGATCATATCCACACATAACAATGCTAACCCTAAATGTAAATGGGCTGAATGCCCCAATTAAAAAACACAGAATGACAAGTTGGATAAAAATCCAAGACCCATTGGTATGTTCTTTTCAAGAGACCCATCTCACTTGCAAAGACACACACACTCAAAATAAAAGGATGGAGGAAAATGTATCCAAAAAAAAGGAAAACAGAAATCAGCTGGGTTTTTATCCTAGTTTATGACAAAACAGACTTTAAACCAACAAAGATCAAAAAAGACAAAGAAGGGCATGGTAATGGTAAAGGGTTACATAATGGTAAAGGCTTCAGTTCAACAAGAAGGCTTAACTCTCTTAAATATATATGCAGCCAATACAAGAGCACCCAGATTCATAAAGCAACTTCCTAGAGACCATCAAAGAGACTTAATCTCCCAAACAACAATAGTAGGAGACTTTAACACCCATTGACAATATTAGACAGATCATTAAGACAGAGAATTAATAAAGATATTCAGGACCTGAACTCAGCTCTGGATCAAATGAACCTGAGAGATATCTACAGAAGTCCCCACTCCAAAACAATAGAGTATAATTCTTCTTATCACTACATGGCACTTACTCTAAAACTGAGCACATAATGAGAAGTAAAACACTCTTCAACAAATGCAAAAGAACTGAAATATCATAACAGTCTGTCAGACCACAGTGCAATCAGATTAGAACTCAAGATTAAGAAATTCAGTTAAAACCATACAATTACATGGACATTCAGTGACCTGCTCCTGAGTGACTTTGAGGCAAATAATGAAATTAAGACAGAAATCAGGCTGGGTGCGGTGGCTCATGCCTGTAATCTCAGCACTTTGGGAAACTGAGGTGGGCGGATCACCTCAGGTCAGCAGTCTGAGACCAGCCTGGTCAACATGGTTGAATCCTGTCTCTACTAAAAATAGAAAAAAATAAAATAAAAATTAGCCAGGCATGGTGGCACATGCCTGTTATCCCAGCTATTTGGGAGGCTGAGGCAGGAGAATCATTTGAACCCAGGAGGTGGAAGGTGCAGTGGGTCGAGATTGCACCACTGCACTCCAGCCTGGGCACCAAGAGGAAAACTCCATGTCGAAAATATAAAAATAAAAAAAGAAAGGCAGAAACCAAGAAGCTCTTTGGAACTAATAAGAACAAATATAAAACATACCAGAATCTGTGCAACACAGCTAAAGCAGTATTAAGGGGAAATTTATAGCACTAAAAGGTCCACATCATAAAGCTAAAAAGACCTCAAGTTAACAACCTGACATCACAACTAAAAGAACTAGAGAACCAAGATAAACCCCAAAACTAGCGGAAGACAAGAAATAACCAAGATCAGATCTGAAATGAAGAAGATAGACACACACACACACACACACACACACACACACACACACAAAACCTTCAAAAGAATCAACAAATCCAGGAGCTTGTTTTTTGAAAAATATAATAGAATAGATCGCTAGCTATACTAATGAGAAAAGAGATTCAAATAAACACAATCAGGCCAGGCGTTGTGGCTCATACCTGTAATCCCAGCACTTTGGAGGCCAAGATGGGTGGATCATTTGAGGTCAGGAGTTTAAGGCCAGCCTGATTAACATGGTGAAACCCCATCTGTACTAAAAATACAAAAATTAGCTGGGTGTGGTGGTACATGCTGGCAATCCCAGCTACTTGGGAGGTTAAGGTAAGAGAATTGCTTGAACCCAGGAGGCAGAAGTTGCAATGAGCGGAGATTGGGCCAGTGCACTCCAACCTGGGTGACAGAGCAAGGCTCTGTCTCAAAAAACAACAACAACAAAACACCACCAGCAGAAATGTTAAGAGGGATATTACTATTGACCCCACAGAAATGCAAACAAGCATCAGAGAATATTATCAACACCTCTATATACATAAACTAGAAAATCTACAAAAAATAGATAAATTCCTGGACACATATACCCTTACAAGTTTGAACCAGGAAGAAACTGAATCCCTGAATAGACCAATAATAAGTTCAGAAATTAAGACAGTAATAAATAGCCTACCAAACAAAAAAAGCCCAGGACCAGATGGATTTACAGTTCAATTTCTGCCCAATGTACAAAGAAGTGCTGGTACCATTAATACTGAAACTATTCCAAAAACTAAAAAGGCAGCCTCCTCCTTTCTAATTCATTCTATAAGGCCAGCATTTTCCTGATACCCAAAACTGGCAGAGATACAACTAAAAACAAAAACTTCAGGTCAATATCTCTGATGACCATTGATGTAAAAGTTCTCAACAAAATACTGGCAAACTGAATCCAGCAGCAAATCAAAGTTTGCTTCATTCCTGGAATGCAAGGTTGGTTCATCATCTGCAAATCAGTAAGGAGTTCGTCACATGAACAGAAGACAAAAACCACATTATTATCTCAATAAATGCGGAAAATGCCTTTGATAAAATTCCACATCCCTTCATGCTAAAAACTCTCAATAAACTAGCTATTGAAGTAACTTATCTCAAAATAATAAGAGCCATATATAGCAAACACACAGCCAGTATTACACTGAATGGGCAATAGCAGAAAGCATTCCCTTTGAAAACCAACACAAGATAAGAATGCCCTCTCTCATCACTCCCATTCAACATAGTGTTGGAAGTTCTGGTCAGGGCAATCAGGAAAGACAAAGAAGTAAAGGGCATCCATATAGGAAGAGAGGAAGTCAAACTGTCTTTGTTTGAAGATGAATTGATCTAGAAAACCCCCTAGTCTAAACCCACAAACTTCATTTTGTTTTTTTAGATGGAGTTTCGCTCTTGTTACCCAGGCTGGAGTGCAATGGCGCCATCTTGGCTCACCACAACCTCTGCCTCCTGGGTTCAAGCAATTCTCTTGCCTCAGCCTCCCGAGTAGCTGGGACTACAGGCATGTGCCACCATGCCCAGCTAATTTTTGTATTTTTAGTACAGATGGGGTTTCACCATGTTGACCAGGATGGTCTCAGTCTCTTGACCTCGTGATCCACCTGCCTAAGCCTCCCAAAGTGCTGGGATTATAGGCGTGAGCCACCGCGCCCAGCCCAGGCTTCTTAAACTGATATGCAACTTCAGCAAAGTCTTAGGACACAAAATCAATGTGCAAAAATTACTAGCATTTCCATAAATCAACAACAGGTAAGCCAAGTGCCAAATCTCAAATGAATGCCCATTCATGATTATCAGAAAAAAAAAACAAAACACTTAGGAATACAGCTAACAAGGGAAGTGAAGTACCTCTTCAAAGAGAACTACAAACCATTGCTCAAAGAAATTAGAGATGACACATATAAATGGAGAAACAGTCCATGTTCATGGATAAAAAGAATCAATATCATGAAAATGACCATACTACCCAAAGCAGTTTATAAATTTAATGCTATTCCCATTAAACTACTATTGACATTGTTCAATAGAATAAGAAAAAAACTATTTTAAAATTTATATAGCACCTAAAACAAGCCCAAATAGCCAAGAAAAAGGAACAAAGCTGGAGGCATCATGCTACCGCAATTCAAACAATAATGCAAGTATAAGCAAACAGCATGGTACTGGTACAAGAACAGACATATAGACCAAAATGGAAGAGAATAGAGAACCCAGAAATAAGACTGCACACCTACAACTGCCTGATCTTCAACAACCTAATGAAAACAAGCAAGGACAGGGAAGATTCTCTGTTTAATAAATGGTGCTGGGAAAACTGGCTAGCCACATGCAGCAAATTGAAACTCGATCTCTTCCTTACACCATACACAAAAATCAACTCAAGATGGTTTAAGACTTAAATGTGAAATCCAAAACTATAAAAACCCTAGAAGAAAACGTAGGCAATGCTATTCAGGACATAGGCACAGGAAAGATTTCATGACAAAGGCAAAATAAACAATTGCCACAAAAGCAAAAATTGACAAATGGGATCTAATTAAACTCAACCGCTTCTGCATGGCAAAAGAAACTATCAACAGAGTAAACATACAACCTCCAGAATGAGAGAAAATTTGCATTCTATGAAGCAATTATAAGGAACTTAAACAAATCTACAAGAAAATAAACAGCCTCACTAAAAAGTGGGCAAAGAAAATGAACAGACACTTTTCAAAAGAAGATATACATGCCTCCAACAAACATATGAAAGAGAACTCAACATCACTGATCATGAGAAAAATGCAAATCAAAACCACAAGGAGATGCTGTCTCACACCAGTCAGAATGGCTATTACTAAAAAGTCAAAAAACGACAGATGCTGGTGAGGTTGAGGAGAACAGGGAACTCTGTTTTTACACTGTTGGTAGGAGTATAAATTAGTTCAATCATGTGGAAGAGAGTGTGGCAACTCCTCAAAGACCTAGAGGTAGAAATACCATTCGACCCAGCAATTCCATTACTGGGTATGTACTGAAAGGAATATAAATCATTCTATTATAAAGACACATGCATGCATATGTTCATTTGCAGCACTATTCACAATAGTAAAGACATGGAATCAACCTAAATGCCCATCAGTGATAGACTGGATTTAAAAAAATGTGGTTTTTATAAACTACACAGCTGTAAGAAGCAACAAGATCTTTGCAGGAACATGGAGGGAGTTGATAGTCACTGTCCTTAGCAAATTAATGCAGAAATAGAAAACGAAATAAGCATCTTCTCACTTATAAGTGGGAGCTAAATGATGAAAACACATGGACACATGGGGGAAACAACACACACTGGGGCCTGTCGAAGGGAAGGGGTGGGAGGTGAGAGGGCATCAAGAAGAATAGCTAGTGGATGCTGGGCTTAATACTTAGGTGATGAGATAATCTGTGCAGTCAATCTTCATGGCACACATTTTCCCATGTAACAACCCTGCACATTCTGTGCATGTGTCCCTACACTTAAAATAAAAGTAGAAAATAAAAAATAAAATAAGATCCCAAGTTGTAAAACATAACACCTCAAATGTACATATTTTGATTGAAAATTACTCATCACACCAAAAACCGGGACAATCACAAAATGACTTGAAAAATATGACCAAAAGACACAAACACCACCGTGCTGCTAATGTTAGAATTATCTGGTAATCATTTTAAAGCAGACATCGTAAATGTGCTTCATAAGCAATCATGATCATGCTTGAAACAAAGGAAAAAATGAGTCTACACATAGACAGTGTCAGAAAAAAATAAAATACATTTTAAAAGAACAAAATAGAAATTTTAAAGGTAACAAATACAGTAATAAAGTTTAAAAACTCGTACAATATGTGAGCTCAACAGTGGAACAGAGAAATCAGTGAATTTAAAGACAGAAAGAAAATAAGTCCCCAAAATAAATAAATAATTAGAACCTCAGAAACCTGTGGGACTATGAGAAAATATTTAACATTTATATCATCAAGTTCAAGAGAAAGAGGAGAAAGAAGGTAGTGCTAAAAAAGTTTTCAAAGAAACAATGACAAAAAAATTCCAAATTTGGCAAGAGACATAAACCTACAGATTGAAGAGGCTGAACAATTCTCAAATAGAATCAAACCTAAATAAACCCACGTTAAATATGTCAAAGTCAACCTTCTGAAAACTAAAACTAGAAAAAAAAAAAAAACTTTGATTCTGGATAACAATAAATGTTATTTGTTTTCTGTCATGAAAATATTTTTAGTACTTAGATATCAAGGAAATTACAATTTTATTTAAATTTTATTTCTAAAACAATATTCCCTGTAACTCATCTTCCAGTATAGCTAGATAAGTCTCTATCACATCGCGTCTCCTGCAGGCATCGACTGTAAATACAAAACAAAACTGCTTGAAGTTACTAGAGAGTAATGAAAAGGAAGAGGGAAATCAACATTTGGATAAAGGAAAAAGAAACGTCAGGGATAAGTTTTCTGTTTTTATGGCTTTTAGCCTGAGGCTGCAGGCAGGCAGTACCTAGTGGAATTGCTAAATTTTTTTATAGAAAGGCTACGCATGGTCCTTCTAAACTGAAGAAGGGGAAGTTTAAGAAACTACAGCAACTGCAAAGTGAGAGGAAATTCCAGAAAAAAGAAGTACTTAGAGAAGAGCCTCAAGCTTTGGTATATAAACTCTGCCCAAATCTCTGGCTGACTCCAGAACCATGCAACCAAAAGAACTGCCTCAGGGGATCAGGAAATAGAACTGAGATCTGATCTTTCAGCTGAGAAAAATGTAGAGCGTTAATTCAAACAAGTTGATTGTTGGCTTAAACAAAATAATGAATACTCTTCAGAAGAATATAACAGAGTCTAATCACTTCATAACCTTTTGGCTAAGATCAAGTGTAGAAGAATATAACAGAATCCAGAATCTCCACAATATAATGTTCAAAATGTCCAGAATACAATACAAAACTGCTTCATATACAAGGAACCAGGACAAAAATAGCTATTAGTGATAACTGGGGTTATAGGAGCAGTATAATGGTTCAACTTGAAGCATTTCCTCCTGGCTGAAAATGGGACAATTTGAACATCAAAAACATGATAATTTTAATGGATTAAAACATAATCAAATATTTCTAAATCCATGAGTTCATAGTCATACTAAATACAACTTTAGTGCTTACTTTTAGAGACTCACAGGAAAATATTCTGTACACTAGTAAATAAAAGGAAACAATTGAGATTTAAGACATCAAAAGAGGGAGTCAAGTTACGTGCTGAGACTATGCTGGAAAAGTGGGGAAAGAGAAGGACCAAGGAAACTGGACAAGTTGAAAACGGATTTTGAAGAACGTGAGAATATGAGAGAGAGCTCAGCATGGAAGAGTAGAAGGACAACATTGGTGTTGAATATCTTTATTCTGATAATATTTAAGTTAATTTACTGTAGTAAACAGCCATGTATAGAAGCTGAGCAAACATGTAATAGGATTTTGCAGGGAAGATGCAACAGAAAAAATCAAGAAAGCAATGAGTAGGCAATTAAATGAGTAGCTGAAGTTTCCTCCCCTCTCTTTTTAACAACCCTCTTATCCAGACTTGCCCTCTTTTCTGACATTCTGCTAAGTAGATATGTTTTCGTTTCAGAGGCTCCCCCATCCTGTGATTCAGCCTCATCCTTTGAGCCTGCTCCAGACCACTGCACAGACTACCCTTTATTACCATTTCACTCTTTGGTATATTCCAACCAGCCAACTTTTATGGTGCTTTTTTCTGGGTTTATAAATGTGTGCAGGTTTTCCCCATCCTGGTGAAAACAAAGTCTTCACCTTGTTGCCTTCTCTGCCACCGTCTTATTCCCCACCTTTCTTTGAGTGCCAGGTTTCTCAAATGAATCTGCAACACCTGTTGTCTCCACATGATAGCCAAATCATTTTACAGTCTGATTCTGCCCTAATTATCCTACACAATCCTCAAATCCAAGGCCTTCTTTTCCATTTTTGCCTTATCTTGAATTGGGATGGGGACCAACCCTCAATATTGTTCCCATCCCTTTCTCCTCTAAATCCTCTCTCCCTTAGTTGCTTAATATGGAAGAGCCTCTTCTCTGCTACTTACTGCTTTTGCGACTTTTGTCAATAAAAACGTATTAATGATATGTATTGGGTACTTACTACAGACCTCAATAAGCAGTTTAGATACTGTATCTCAGTCAATTATTTGACAATCCTATAAGTATAATATTATTATTATTATTTCATCCTAGCAGTGGTGAGATAAAAGATGACTTCTTTTTTCACTCTGCCTTTATAAAAAGAAAAATATCCCTTTAAACATGTTTAATCCCCTTCAATCACATCGCCATACTGATTCTTCTTTTACATTTGTGATGGCTTCTCTGTGGCCTTCACTGCTTCTTTTTCCTGCTCTTCTGAATGTGAATTTCCTCCAGGCATCTGTCCTTGAATCTTTCCTGATGTCTCTGTGTCAGTGAAGTCAATGTGTCCCAAGGCAGGTCTCAAAGTGTGGTCCTCAGAGCAGCAGCATTAGTAATTGCCTTGTTCGAAAAAATATTTTCTAGCCCAACATCAGACCTACAGCACCAAGGACCTCGGGTGTGGGGCCTAGCCATCTGCGTTTTAAGAAGTCCTCCAGGTGATTCTAATGCATGTTACGTTCCAAGGACTACTGCATGAGGCACAGACCACCTGCATCAAAATTACTAGAGCGTTAATGACGTACACAAGTTCTTGAGCCCCATCTTAAACTCATTGAATTAAAGTCTCTGGGGTCAGGGCCAGCTACTACACGATATGCTCATTCACAGGAAAGTCTAAAAATCTATACTCTATGCCCTCTCTCAGAGATACACTAATGAGGATTCAGTTATAGTTTCTTCACAAATGATTCCTAATCCTATACCTCCAGGCCTTATTTTCAATTGACTATTAGGCATGTCCACCAATTTTTTTGGCTACTACCTCGAAGTCGGTATATATTCTAATACAATGCCCATTATTCCTTTTACCGCCTGCAAATGACTTCTGACTTTTTTTCTGCTCCCAATCATTCAGGCCTAAGCCTCATTAACTAGGAGTTGTCTTTGTCCGATGTAACTCCCTGTCCGATGTAACTCCTTTGTCCCTTATATTTTTGCTTAAACCTTTTTCTAAAATATCATTTGCTTTTCATGAATACTACTGTTACTCTATTTCTCAGCTAGAAATTACATCATGCTCTCCTTTAGGATTTTCTGGGGGAAGGTAGTAAATAGAATGCTAAGATTCTGGGTCACAAGTTCATTGGAATTGGGTATGAACTATTAATTGTTGAATCCAGGACTGAAATGTAGGTCTCTGATTCAAAATCCCAGTATCTTTGCAGTAAGCTATGTCCTGCTAAATATTTGATTTTTAGATAACTCCTCCTGATTATTTTATTATCTAATGCAGAACAGAGTCTGGTATAAAGCAAATATGTCTCGGATCTCACTCACGGGGATTTAGTAACGGCAATATCAACTAGATCTCAGAATATCCCTTCATAAGAAGTGTTAGCATGCATTGCTAGTGGCCAGAGCAGCCTCAACTCTAACTACAGTAGTGCACGGTGATTAAAGAAGATAAAAAGATTAAATCACTCCATTGACAAACAGCTTTCAGAGAGATGGAGAGAAAAGAGTCTCCTAGAAAATGTAAGAATCATTCATGTGGAGTGTATTCAGCATTCATGACGTCACTGTAGCATTAACACAAAGCACTTCATATCTTCGGGCATCTTTCCTTTCATCATATCTCTCACTACTGTTATCATGATAATTATATGGTTCATTTGTTAGAGTCACAAATGTTAGTGTTGAGGAGTACCTTGGAGGTCATCTATTTCCTATTCTGCTGATGAAGGAAACAAGGCCAAAGAAGGTGAAAAAGGCTTTCTCAAAGTTAGACAGCTAGTTAGTGGCAAAGCAGGATTTGTGAAAACCCAAATCTCTTGACTCTTGACCTTCTTTTTCGTTCTTCCTCTGAGAGCAGGCACGAAGCATGACAAATGACAGAGGACAGAGAGGTATGTGGGACAGCTCAGCAGGAAATGCTGAGACAGAGTGAAGGGCCAGAGGGTTAGAACAAGAAGAAAGGAAATGGTGTCACTTAGGTTAAGTGTCAGAATAGAATTTAAGGAAGGGAAATATTCGAATGTCCAACAGCTCTGCACACAATTTCACAAAGTAAATAGGCAAAATAAATCCAAATAACATGCCTCTTATCAATTTGAAAAGCTTTATATGCAATATGTAAACTTCACCCTAAAAATGCCTAGACATTTCCTCATGGTATGTGGCTGTGCATATTTGGCAGCCAGTGATAACTGCTACTGACCCTCAGCTTCGTGCTGTGACCAACAGACCAAAATTAGATGAACAATTTGACCTTTCACAGGTGACCTCTAAGGACTATTAAAGATAGCCCAGGAAATAAGGTATTTCATGGAAATACTATAATTATAGTTTTCCTCATAAATGATGTATACTTTTTAAAGTTCACAATTATGCCCACAGTAACACAATATAATCACTAGATATTTTGTTTTACTTTCCCCATGTGTATACAGACTTTGTTTTGCAACGTTCTTCTGATTCCCAAATTAGATCCAATATTGGGCCATTCCTGCATTGCTGTAAAGGAATACCTAAGACTGGGTAATTTATTTTTTTAAAAGAGGTTTCACTGGCTCCATTCTGCAGGCTGTACAGGAAGTATATCTGACATCAGTTTGTGGGGAAGCCTCAGGAAACTTACAATCATGGCAGAAGGTGAAAGGGGGCAGGCATCTCATAAGGCAGGAACTCACTCAATATCTCTAGGACAGCACCAAATCATGAGGGATCTGCCCCTATGACCCAGTTACCTCCCACCAGGCTCCACCTTCAACATTGGGGATTACATTTCAATATGAGATTTAAAGGAGACGAATATCTAAACTATATTATCCCTCCCTGGCTTCTCAAATCTCCTGTTCTTCTCACATTTCAAAATCATCCCTTCTCTATAGTCCCCCAAAAGTCTCAACTTGTTTCAACATCACTCAAAAGTCCTAAGTGCCAAGTGTCATCTGGAAATGAGTTTCTTCCCCATAAGAGCCTGTGAAATCAAAACAAATTATTTCTTCCAAGAGACAATGGGGATACTAGCATTGGGTAAACATTCTCATTCCAAAAGGGAGAATTTGGCCAAAGAAAGGAGCTACAGGCCCCATGCAAGTTCAAAACCCAGTAGGGAAGTCATTAAGTCTTAAAGTTCCGATATAATTTCCTTTTACTCCATGTCCCACATCCAGAACACACTGTTGCAAGTTGTGGGCTCCCAAGGCCTTGGGTAGCTCTATTCCTGTGTCTCTGAAGGGTGCAGCCCTGTGGTTGCTCTCAAGTTGTTGGAGTTGAGTATCTGCAGCTTTTCCAGGTGCAGGTTGCAAGCTTCCAGTGGATCTACTATTCTGGACTCTGGGGGCAGTGGCCACCTTCCTACAGCTCCACTAAACAGTACCATTGCTGGGCACTCACATTTCACTTCTGCACATCCTAGTTGAGGTTCTCTGTAGGAGCTCTGTCCCTGCAGCAAGATTCTGCCTGGGCACCCAGGCTTTTCTCTACATTCTCTGAAATCTGGGTGGAGGCTGCCAAGCTTCCCTCATTCTTGCATTCTGTGTGCCTGCAGAGCAGGCTTAATACCATGTGGAAGCCACCAAGGCTTATGGCATGCACCTTTGAAGTGGCTGCCTAAGCTGTACCTGGGCTTTTTTTGAGTTAAGGCTGGAGCCAGAAAAACCTGCATGCAAGGAGCAGCTGTTGGGGTGGTGCAGGGCAGTGGCACCCTGGGCCTTGCACTGAAAACCATTCAGTCCTCCTGGGCCCCTGAGTCTTTGATAGGAGGAACTTCCTGGAAGATCTCTGAAATGCCTTTGAGGACTTATTCTCATAGTTTCGGCTATCAGCACTTGGGTCTTTTAGTTATGCAAATTTATCTAGCAAGTAGTTACACCAAAACCTGCTTGGATTCTTTCCCTAAAAACAGGGGATTTTCTTTTCTGCCACATGGCCAGGCTGCAAATTTTCCAGACTTTAATATCTGCTTCTCCTTTGAATATAACTTACAACTTTAAGTCATTGCTTTGCTCCTACAAGTGAGGGAAGATAGCCAGAAGCTGCCAGATCACTGTTTGAATGCTTTGTTGCTTAGAACTTTTTCCAACAGATACCCAAAATTCTCTGAAGTTCAAACTTCCACAGATCCCTAAGCATGAATGCAATGCAGTCAAGCTCTTTGCTAAGGTATAACATGCATGACCTTTGCTTCAGTTCCCAATAATTTTCACATTTGTGTCTGACACCTCATCAGCCTAAACTTCACTGTCCATCTTACTATTAGCATTTTGATCACAACCATTTAACTAGTCTCTAAGAAGTCCCAAACTTTGTCTCATCTTCCTGTGTTTTTCTGAGCCCTCCAAACTTTTCCAACTTCCACCTGTTACTCAGTTCTAAAGTTGCTTTCACATTTTCAGGTGTCTTTATAGCAATGCCCTACTCCTGGTACCAATTTTCTGTATTAGGCCATTTTTGCATTGCTATAAAGGAATACTGGAGACTGGGTAATTCATAAAGAAAAGAGGTTTAGTTAGCTCATAGTTCTGTAGGTTGTGTAGGAAACATACAATCAGCATCTCCTCAGCTTCTAGGGTGGCATCAAGAAGCCTACAATCATGATGGAAGGCAAAGGGAGAGCAGCAGGTGGCTCACATGATGGGAGTGGGAGCAAGAGACAGAGTGTGTAGGGAGAGGTACCACACACTCTAAATGGCCAGATCTCATGAGAACTCACTCACTATCAACAAGGATAGCACCCAGCCATGAGGGATCCACTCCCATGATCCAACCGGGCTCCCTCTCTAACACTGGGGATTTCATTTCAACGTGAGATTTAGAGAGGAGACATATCCAAATTCTATCAGATCCCAAAGGCAATCTTTCTCTCTCTGCTCTCCATCAGGTCCTACAGGACCCAGGAAAACACAGAAGTATTCCTTGCTCCTCTGCAAATACTGTAAATAGCAAACAGAATTCGGATTTTCAAAATCTGTGTAGTCAATATCATACACACATACACACATACATAAAAATTTGCTAACAAATCTATTTCCAAGATTACTTAAAACTGAAAATTGTTTAAGACATTGTTTGGGTTCTATACCACCAAACCCTGGACATCTTTCGAGTGTCTTCAGTGATTTTGTTGCTAATCCTTTGCTACATGTGCTATAAGATGGTCGACCTAGGAGCCAACATTAAATTCACCTGTAATCCATTGTTTTTCCACAGTGCATTAGAGAGTGCCTGGGAACTAATAACTTCCATCCCAGCACTGTGAAAGAACATTGTAAGGAGAAGTTTAGAGGTAGGAAATTTGAAGGACTATTCCGTTTCTTCATCAGTCCATAACCACTTACAATTCACCTTTCATTTTGCTACCAAATTCAGCTGCCTAAAACATAGATGTAATCAATCATATTTTTTTAAATTGGCAAAAACTTTGAATTACTTGCCATTACTTGAAGGATAATGTTCCATCTCCTTACACATCATTTTAGATCCTCCTAGCCTACCATGGTCCTTATGGACTGATATGGTTTGGCTCTATATCCCCACCCAAATCTCGTCTAGGATTGTAATCCCCAGGTCTCAAGGAAGGAGCCCGGTGGGAGGTGACCAGATCATGGCGGCAATTCCTCACTCCATGGTGTTCTCTTGATAGTGACTCAGTTTTGAAGAAATCTAATGTTTTTTTTCTCTCTCTCTGCTTCCCGCCACCCTATGAAGAAGGTACCTACTTCCCCTTCTGCCATGATTTTAAGTTTCCTGAGGCCTCCCCCGACATACGGAACTGTGAGTCAAACCTCTTTCCTTTATAAATTACCCAGTCTCATTTCTTTAGAGCAGTGTGAAAATGAGCTAATACATGATCCTTGTCTCACAAAATTCCTACCAGCTTTCTCATCACACTCACAATTCTCTCACTTAAACCAGAACTCACTTGTTCCTTTGCTTCTGCCCACACCTCACACAATCTTTCTCTCTTCTTCCCCACTTTCACCTGTGGGAGTCACTACTTTAAATGCTCTTCTTTCATGAAACTATCCCACCAGTTGGAAATAGTTTTATCCTTGTATGAACCTTCCAAATCGTTTCTCACAGTCTCCTTTCTAATATACATGGACATCCAGGCCTGGGGGTCCCCAACAGAGTAATATACAGATCCCAGACTAATGGGCCAAGACATCCATACACATAGGTGCAAGGTAGTCTATAGTATGGGATGGAGCAAAGAGTTGAAAGAAAACATAACTTTTTTCAGCTTGAAGAATATATTGTAAATATTTAGGCATATACTATGTGGGCCTCTTGCTCTGGGCCCTGTAAATGTTAAGGATAGGTCCAAACAAAATAGGGAATTTTGAAAAAAATGTAAACTCCTTGCAAGTGTTCAAGTGATCAAGCACAGATTAGGCAACCTCTAGGTTTGGATATTGTTTTCTTTCTCCTCCTCCTCCTCCTCCTTCTTCTTCTTTATAACCTTTTAAAATATAACCTTGTGGGGACCTGAAAGTCCAAGTTGTAATTTCAAATTCTCATTCCCCTCTGTGGTCTGTGCTGGAACAAGACCACCTGAAATCTGACACCTGGTTCCCACACCCAGATCTGCAGCTCAGGGCTTGCCCTCACTGTCTTTTCACCCTTGACTCAATTCCACACAATGTGGAACTTTATGTACGTGTGTTCAATATTGAAAATTTTACCTAAGCATAAAAAATTCCACCACCCAAAAAGATGTATATGCATATATATATATATATACAAACACACACATCTTTTTATACATTGTAGATTTGAGTGTGTGTAAAATTCCATCATCCAAAAACATGTATGTGTGTGTGTGTGTGTGTGTGTGTGTGTGTGTGTGTGTGTTTCTTACAGTACAAAACTGAAAACAGGGACTTCCACCAACATGGCCAAATAGAAACAGCTCTGGAGCACAGTTCCCAGTGAGAGAGATGCAGAAGGCAAGCAATCTCCACATTTCCAACTGAGGTACCAGGTTGATTTCAATGCAACTGGTTAGACAGTGAGTATAGCCAAAGGAAGGTGAACCAAGGCAGGGTGGGGCACTGCCCTACGAGGAAGTGCAACTGACCGGAGGATCAAGGACTTTACCTCCTCAGCACTCTGGTTCAGATACTACCCTTCTCCCATGGCCGTTGCAACCCACTGTCCAGGAAAACAACACTGGGCTGAAAAGTGCCGTGAGTTACCAACACAGATGTAAGCAACAGCTCCAGCCAGCCTGACACAGCAAGTTGTCGGCTCAAAACTGGGCGGAAGTATTGACTAGTGCCAAAAGTGCCTATGGGACAGATCTACCTGAACCCCAGGAAAAGGGAGAGCTGAAAGCAGGGAGACAGGTGATACAGCTTGGTGGGTCCCATCCCCACAAAGACCAGCAAACCGAAGCCCTCTCACTTTAGAGTTTTGTAGCCAGCACATCAGTTCAAGCTCAACCCAGATGATCGAGCTCAGTGGGGAAAAGGGCATTCGCCATTGTTAAAGCTGGTCTAATCTCACCTGTGTAAACAAAAGCCAGGGGAAGCCTACACAGCAGCCAGGCTGAGTCCGATGTAGTCCATCAGCACATCTGCAGGGAGACATGGGACAGACTGCCTCCTCAAGTGGCTCCCTGACCCCTGTATAACCTAAAAAAAAGGCCTCATACAGCAGAGGGGCCTGACTGTTAGAAGGAAAACTAAAAAACAAAAAGAAATAGCTTCAACATTAACAGTAAGGATATGCACTAAGAGAACCCATCCGAAATCATCAACTTCAAAGATAAAAGGTAGATAAATCCACGACAATGGGAAGAAACCGGAGCAAAAAGGATGAAATTATCAAAGACCAGAACGCTTCTCCTCCTCCAAGGGATCAGAAGTCCTCACAAGCAAGGGAACAAAACAAGACAGAGAATGAGTTTGATGAACTGACCAAATCAGGCTTCAGAAGGTGGGTAATAATGAACTTCTCTGAGCTAAAGAAACATGTTCTAACCTAATGCAAAGAAACTAAAAACCTTGAAAAAGGGTTAGAATAAATGCTAATTAGAATAACCAGCTTAGAGAAGAAGATAAACGACTTGATGGAGCTGAAAAACACAGCACAAGAAATTCTCAAAGCATACACAAGTTTCAATAGCTGAATCAATCAAGCAGAAGAAAGGATATCTGAGATTGAAGATAAACTCAATGAAATAAAACGAGAAGGCAAGATTAGAGACAAAGGAGTGAAAAGGAATGAACAAAGTCTCCAAGAAATATGGGATTATGCGGAAATACCTAATCTACCCTTCATCAGTGTACCTGAATGTGACAGGGAGAATGAATCCAAGATGGAAAACACTCTGCAGGATGTTATCCAGGAGACAGGAGAACTTACCCAACCTAGCAAGGCAGGCCAACATTCAAATCCAGGAAATACAGAGAACACCTTAAAGATACTCCTCAAGAAAAGCAACCCCAAGGCATATAATTGTCAGATTCACCAGGGCTGAAATGAAGGAAAAAGTGCTACGGGCAGCCAGAGAGAAAGGTTGGGTTACCCACAAAGGGAAGCCCATCAGACTCACAGCAGATCTCTCAGCAGAAACCCTACAAGCCAGAAGAGAGTGGGGACCAATATTCAACATCCTTAAAGAAAAAAACTTTCGACCCAGAAATTCATATCCAGACAAACTAAGTTTCATAAGTGAAGGAGAAATAAAATCCTTTATGGACAAGCAATTGCTGAGAGATTTCATCACCACCAGACCCCAAGGAAGCACTAAACATGGAAAGGAACAACAAGTACCAGCCACTGCAAAAATGTACCCAACAGGCAATGAAGAAACTGCGTCAACTAATGGACAAAACAACCAACCAGTAACAAAATGGCAGGTTCAAATTCACACTAATGATATTAATGTTAAATGTAAACAGCCTAAATGCCCCAATCAAAAGTCACAGACTGGCAAACTGGATAAGTCAAGACCCATCAGTGTGTTGTATGCAGGAGACCCATCTCATGTGCAAAGACACACATAGACTCAAAATAAAGGTGTGGGAGAAGATTTACCCAGCAAATGGAGAGTGAAAAAAAAGCAAGGGTTGCAATCCTACTCTCTGATAAAATGGACTTTAAACCAACAAAGATCAAAAGAGGCAAAGAAGGGTAAAAGGATCAATGCAAAAAGAAGAGCTAACTATCCTAAATATACATGTACCCAATACAGGAGCACCCAGATACATAAAGCAAGTTCTTAACAACTTACAAAGAGACTGAGACTCCCACACAGTAATAGTGGGAGATGTTAACACTCCACTGTCAATATTAGACAGATCAAAGAGACAGAAAATTAACAAGGATATTCAGGACTTGAACTCAGACCTGGAACAAGCAAACCTGATAGGCATTTACAGAACTTGCCACCCCAAATCCACAGAATATACATTCTTCTCAGCACCACATCACACCTACTCAAAAAATGACCACATAGTTGGAAGTAAATCACTCCTCAGCAAATGCAAAAGAACAGAAATCATAACAAACAGTCCTTCAGACCACAGAGCAATCAAGTTAGAACTCAGAATTAAGAAACTAACTTAGAACAGCACAGCTTCATGGAAACTGAACAACTAGCTCTTGAATGTTGACTGGATAAACAATGAAATGAAGCCAGAAATAAAGATGTTCTTTGAACCCAATAAGAACAAAGACACAATGTACAAGAATCTCTGGGACACATTTAAAGCAGTGTCTAAAGGGCAATTTACAGCAATAGATGCCCACATGAGAAGCAAGGAAAGATCTAAAATCAGCACCCTATCATCAATATTGAAAGAGCTAGAGAAGCAAGATCAAAAAAACTCAAAACCTAGCAGAAGACAAGAAATAACTAAGATCAGAGCAGAACTGAAGGAGATAGAGACACAAAAAATCCTTGAAAAAACAAATCCAGGAGCTGGTTTTTTGAAAAGATAACAAAATAGACAGCTGGCAGACTAAAAAAAGAAGAAAAGAGAGAAGAATCAAATAGATGCAATAAAAAATGATAAACGGGATATCACCACTGATTCCATAGAAATACAAACTACAGTCAGAAATTACTACAAACAACTCTATGCACATAAACCAGTAAACCTGGAATAAATGGATAAATTCCTGGACACTTGCACCCTATCAAGACTAAACTAGGAAGAAGTTGAAACCCTGAATAGACCAATAGGAAGGTCTGACATTGAGGCAGCAATTAATAGCCTACAAATCAAAAAAAGTCCAGGCCCAGACAGGTTCACAGCCAAATTTTACCAGATGCACAAAGAGGAGCTGGTTCCATACCTTCTGAAACTATTCCAAACAATACAAAAAGAGGGCATCCTCCCTAACTCATCTTATGAGACAACATCATCCTGATACGAAAACCCGGCAGAAACTCAACAAGAAAAGAAAACTTCAGGCCAATACTCATGATGAACATCAATATAAGAATCTTCAATAAAATACTGGAAAACCGAATGCAACAGGATATCAAAAAGCTTATCCATAACAATCAAGTTGTCTTCCTCCCAGGGATGCAAGGCTGGTTCAACATACCCAAATCTATAAACGTGATCCATCACATAAACAGAACCAAAGACAAAAACCACATGATTCTCTCAATAGATGCAGAGAAGGCCTTTGACAAAATTCAACAGCCCTTTATGCTAAAAACCCTCAATAAACTAGCTATCAATGGAATGTATTTCAAAATAATTAAAGATATTTATGACAAATCCACAGCCAATATCATACTGAACAGGCAAAAACTGGAAGCATTCCCTTTGAAATCTGGCACTAGACAAGGATGCCCTCTCTCACTACCCCTATTCAATATAGTATCGGAAGTTGAGCCAGAACAATCAGGCAAGAGAATGAAATAAAGTGTATTCAATCAGGAAAAGAGGAAGTCAAATTGTCTCTATTTGCAGACAACATGATTGTATATTTAGAAGACCTCATCCTCTCAGCCAAAATCTCCTTAAGCTGATAAGCATATTCAGCAAAGTCTCAGATACAAAATCAATGTGCAGAAATGACAAGCATTCCTATATATCAATAACAGATAAACAGAGAGCCAAATCATGAGCGAACTCCCATTCACAATTGCTACAAAGAGAATAAAATACCTAGGAATACAACTAACAAAGGATGTAAAGGACCTCTTCAAGGAGAACTACAAACCACTGCTCAACGAAATAAGAGAGGACACAAACAGATGGAAAAACATTCCATGCTCATGGTTAGGAAGAATCAATGTCATGAAAATGGCCATACTGCCCAAAGTAATTTATAGATTCAACACTTTCCCCATCAAGCTACCTATGACCCTCTTCACAGAACTGGGGGAAAAAAAAAAAAAAAAAAAACATTAAACTTCATATGGAACCCAAAGAGAGCCCACATAGCCAAGACAATCCTAAGCAAATAGAACAAAGCTGGAGGCATCACACTACCTGACTTCAAACTATATTACAAGGCTACAGTAATCAAAACAGCATGGTACTGGCACCAAAACAGAGATATAGACCAATGGAACAGAACAGAGGCCTGGGAGGCAAAGTTAGACATCTACAACCATCTGATCTTTTAAAAACTGGACAAAAACAAGCAATAGGGAAAGGATTCTGTGTTTAATAAATGGTGTTGGGAAAACTGGCTAGCCATGTGCAGAAAGCTAAAACTGGACCCCTTTCTGACACCTTACACTAAAATTAACTCCAGATGGATTAAAGATTTAAACATAAGACCTAACACCATAAAAACCCTAGAAGAAACCTAGGCAATACCATTCAGGACATAGGAGTAGGCAAGGACTTCATGACTAAAACACCAAAAGCAATGGCAACAAAAGCCAAAACAGATAAATGGGATCTAATTAAACTTAAGATTTTCTGCACAGCAAAAGAAATAATTGTTAGAGTTAACCAGCAACCAACAGAATGGGAAAAAATTTTTGCAATCTACCCATCTGAAAAAGGGCTAATATCCAGAATCTACAAAGAACTAAAACATATTTATAAGAAAAATAAACAAACCCATTCAAAAGTGGGCAAAAGATATGACCAGATGTTTTTCAAAAGAAGGAATTTATAAGGCCAACAAAAACATGAAAAAATGCTCATCATCACTGGTCATTAGAGAAATGCAAATTAAAACTATATTGAGATATCATCTCATGTCAGTTAGAATGGCGATCGTTAAAAAATCTGGAGAAAACAGATGCTGGAGAGGATGTGGAGAAATAGGAACACTTTTACACTGTTGGTGGGAATGTAAATTAGTTCAACCATTGTGGAAGACAGTGTGGCGATTCCCCAAGAATCTAGAAATAGAAATTCCATTTGACCCAGCAATCCCATTACTGGGTATATACTCAATGCATTATAAATTGTTCTGTTATAAAGACACATGCACATGTATGTTCTATGCAGCACTGTTTAAAATAGCAAAGACCTGGAACCAACCCAAATGCCCATTGATGATAGACTGGACAAAGAAAATGTGGCACATAAAAAAAAGAAAAAGAAGAAAAGAAAAGAAAATGTGGCACATACACACCATGGAATACTATGCAGCCATAAAAAATGATGAGTTCATGTCCTTTGCAGGGACATGAATGAACCTGGAAACCATCATTCTCAGCAAACTGACAGAAGAGAAAACCAAACACTGCATGTTCTCACTCATAGGAGGGTGTTGAACAATGAGAACACATGGACACAGGGAGGGGAACATCACACAGTGGGGTCTGTTGGGGGGTGGGGAGCTTTAGGGGAGGGACAGCCAGAGGTAGGGATGTTGGGGATGGATAATACTGGGAGAAATGCCTGATGTAGGTGATGGGAAGATGGAGACAGCAAACCATCATGGCATGTGTGTACCTATGTAACAATCCTGCAAGATCTGCACATGTACCCCAGAACTTAAAGTACAATAAAAAAAATTTTAAAAACTAAAAACAGCTAAATATTCATTAATGAAGAGTTAGTAAATGTAATACGGTATATGGTATGGCCATTTAATGGAATATAATGTTAAAATCTTAAATTTATATTTGATATGAAAAATATTCACATTATATTATTAAATTTAAAAAGTTAAATATAATATTCATACCATGTTCCCATGTTTGTTAAATGCATATTTAACATGAAAAATGTCACATTGTCCTATTAAATTTAAAAGCTGGTTAACTATAGTATGTGCAACATAATCCCATAGTTGCACTACGTGGATTATATTTTATATGTGATTGATACATACTCTCTACCTATCTCTCCACCTCTCTCCCTCCTTCTCTCTCCCTCTCTTTCTCTCTCTGTCATACTCTCTCTCTCTCTCTCTCTCTCTCTCTCTCTCTCAGAATACCTGGACTAAGATTACCCAAGAGGGTAACAGCAGTGTTATGTGTGGACAGTGGGATTTCCATTTATTTTTGGCCTTTTGTTTGGTTGGTTTTTGTTCTGTTCTAACTCTATTTTCCATTTTTGTAATAAACTATTTTAATTATTTACAAAAGATAGACATCCTTTTAAATAAAATAAAAATTGTTATACGCAGCGTCTCATATGATTATTTAGACGTAGGGTTATGAATATTTAAAGTACACTGAGGCAATGGGAATGGAAAATAAGGGTAAATTGTGAGTGTCACATTGCTTAGAAGTGAATATGAAGGGAGGGAACAAGAGTGATTCCATGAATAATGAAAAGCTTAAGTCAACAACGTGGGTACTGATTTGAGAGCGGTAACTAGATTTGATTCTGGACATATTGGTTTAATGGGATGACAGGGAAGTATGTAAGAAATGTATAAGAAAGAGAATTGTACAGAAATATATAAGAAAGAATTTGAGCATTCAAGGTGATGTCAGAGTGGAGATATAGGCTCACAAATTTATAAAAAATGACACACATGGTTGAAGACCAGTGATAGAGAACCAAGGAAAACAGAAAAAGGAAAGAAGCTGTGATCCTTGAGCAGTGCCCAAATTTGTAAGTAGAAGACAAATCAATGAAGGATAAAGAGCTGTTAAAGTCATAATTCATAAATTGGTAACCCAGAGGGGAAAGCAGTTCTGTGCTCAAATAATGGAGTGGGTTAAAAAAATTTTACACGCTGATATGCAAAGGCAACGTAGATTTGTTTTTCCAGTATAACTTTTTTGTAAGCTCCATTCAACTGAGTAGTTTGGGAGGAGTAAAGATGGAAAGAGGAGCATTAACTAGCATGTTTCTGAGTCTTATGGGCTTTTTTTCCTCCCTCATCCCTTCTTAACTTGACACTCAGGTATAAGTTTCATGAAAAACTGGGGTTTACATAAAGTCTGAGACATTTATGCCCATCTCTTCCCAACTCTGTGTTCATCAACATGCTGATAACCTGAAATCAAGCATGGTGTGAATATTGACCCCACAGCAATTATCATATGCTCTAAGTCAGAACTTTGTTTTGCAAGAGGAGAGAGAAAGAGAAAAAGAGAGCTGGCTACACATTTAGCAGCATACCGTTCTTTAAATGCCTAATGGTAGTGAGCAACATGAGATTCTCTTACTATCCTTTAGGTTCTCTGATCACAGAGATGTCCCTCATCCACCTCGGCACTGGTCATCTTGCTAACAGCCACTGATGATGACAGCAACAGGTAAGTACAAGACCCAGTCTCCTGGCTTAGGCAGAGCCTAAGGGTCTTTTCCTGCTGACTCAGCCTCACCTTACTCTCATCAGTAGTAAAGATAATTCTGAGACCCCCCACCATGTCCTCACTAAGACCTCTTGCTGGAGAGTCCTCTGCCTCAGCCTTCTGCAGTGATCTGCTTCACTCATCTTCAGCAGAAGGTCTGCTGGCTCTCTACTCTTCTATTCCCCTCCTCTCCCGTAGGTCTTAGAAAAATTCCTAGGACTTATCTATGCTATTTAGAAACTAAAAGAGGTTCAAACCTGCTAAGTTAGTCTCTGTCTGCCCAAACACTCCACACTGCCATTTTCACTCTGATGCCACCTCTCCTCTAGTCGGTACAGTAGCATATTGATGATCTCCCAGAGTTCCAACCAGAAAATGGAGCAAAAGACCCTCTCCTTTGGCTTTTCCTCATCACCTGTGAATCCAATATTTGTTTGCCACAAGCTCTTAGCCTAAAAATGAAGCCATTGCACACATGTCTGGCCATCTGTCCTCTTCCCTTTATCTCCTTCCCACTTCTCCATCTAGAAGGGTCAGGTTTTCTTTCACAAGGCAAAAGACTACCTTACATCATCTTTTTAGATGTCTCTACTATGGCCTATAGTAATCTCGACTTTCAACAAAGCCTGCTGCTCAAGACTATTGCCCTACTAGTGGCCAAAACTGAGTACTGTCAATCTGGTTTGCACCACCCTTCCCTAAACACACCAAAACTCATTGCTTCCAAAGATGGGAACCCTGGCTGAGCACGGTAGCTCATGCTTGTAATCCCAGCACTTTAGGAGGGCGAGGTGGGTGGATCACAAGATTCGAGACCAGCCTGTACAACATGGGGAAACCCCATCTCTACTAAAAATACAAACATTAGCTGGGTGTGGTGGCACATGCCTGTAATCTCAGCTACTTGGGAGGCTGAGGCAGGAGAATTGCTTGAACCTGAGAGGGCGAGGATGCAGTGAACCGAGATTCCACCACTGAATTCCTGCCTGGGCAACAGAGCAAGACTCCATTTCAAAAGAAAATAAAAAGGTGGGAACCCTGGGGCAGTCATATTTACAGATGTAGAAAAATCTGTAAAATATTTTTAATATGCTCTCATTATGTAAGTTTTGTAAATGAGCTACTAAGTTTCATAAACATTGTACATTCCCAAGACAGGAATATAGTATGCAGCGTTTCCCGAATTTGTTTGATAAAGAAAATATTTTTTAATGATCACCTTTGAAATTAATTTCCTATGGAATAAAATTCTGGAGACATTGAGTTACTCAAGAGAAACAAAATAATATTGTGCCCAGAGGGAGAAGAGAGAATTTTTCCGATGAAAAGAATAGCTTGTTCTTGGAGGTCTCCATGTGTCTCAGAAAACCAAAATTATTTCTGTTAGAGAAGGTAAACCGGCATTAATTAAACAGACCCTTTGTACATAATCATAGGCTATTTCTGACAATGTTAAGGGCTTTTGGTAGCTCCATAATTGATTTTTCTGCCATGAGCACTTAACAATTGAGTAGGCTATTCCTCAGGGCTTCAATAATATCTTCACAGATTGAGTATGTTAATAGAACTGTAAAAGTGATTATTTTAATCCTGTTGAGCGATTTGCGCAACAGGAAAATCTGAAAGAAGGCAGCTCTGTAAGGGATTAGACTAAACTCTCTATTATCTGCTTTACAGATTACCTTCCAAGAGCCAACCCAGCGCCAAAAATCACTGTTTTACATTCATCTTCTCTGACCTTCTCACTTGCTTTTTCTTACTGTTATCCGCAACCCAATAGGGACTAGATGGAGAGACACTAGGTTGCTATTATAACAGACTTTTAATATCTGTACCTATTCCATCAGCCTACTGACATTCAAATTAATCTAGACAACTCCAAAAAGTGGTCAAACACGAAGAACCTAGGGCAGCAGAGACTGACTTTTGTTAGTGCGGTCATGATGTCCCCAAAGTCAAAGTTTGGGTTGAATTTTTACTGGAGCCACATCGTTGCTATTCCACTGGGTCTCCCCTTCACTCCAGGGAAAACTGTCAGAGCCATAGGCCTGTCTTCCTCGTCTCTCAGTTCCCTTGGATAACTCAGATGGACACGACGCCTTGGTGCAGCTGCCTCTGACCCAGCCTGTCCCCATTGGGTTGCCATGGAGAGAGTAGGCTGACTATAGGCCCACCTTCACCAAAAAAGAGCAATTTGAACAGTGCTTCACAGCCTGCCAGAGACAAGGGGAAACAGAATAAACACTTTTTAGTATGCAAGACATTCCTTGCAAAAAAATATTATATTTTTTTAACCATCTTCTGCTACTCTATTGCTAGGCATGCAAAATAGTTAACAGATGATCTCATGGTTTATACACAGATTACATAAAGATGTCATATATAATATACATTATATGCCATAAAAAGTTTACAAATATAAGCATGGCTATGCAAATTTTATACAGATGTACATATTTAAATATCTAGTTCTTTTTGAGTTTACAGATTTCCAGCTCAATGATAATGTTCCATAAAAAAGAAGGAAGCCTGTCTACTCAGAATACAGAGAACCCTGGGAATGGGTGTTACCAAACTCAAATGCAGTCCAGACAACCTCCCTTGTAGTATATGAATTTCCATACTATTTTGCAAAAGTAGGGTGATATTATCATAAAAATAAAGCACAAATTCATTTAAAAGCACTACTGATACCATAGTAGCTTCATGTTCATTATGCAATTTTTAAATCAAAACACTAAAAGTGCAAGTGTTTTATGGGGAATGAATGAAATGTTCTTACGTGAGAAGGAAGGGGGAGTCTTATAAAATAATGGAATTGAAAGTGTTACAATTTTCTTCTTTTGACTCTTCTTCACTTTCTAATTTTTCTACAATAAGAATGTGATACTATTACTATAAGAAAAAAAAAGTTTTACTCAAAAAATTTGGAAGCCAGCCAAGTGTGGTGGCTCACACCTGTAATCCCAGCACTTTGGGAGGCCAAGGCAGGCAGATCACGAGGTCAGGAGTTGGAGACCATCCTGGCTAATACAGTGAAACCCCATCTCTACTAAAAATACAAAAAAAAAAAAAAAATTAGCCAGGCGTAGTGGCATATACCTGTAGTCCCAGCTACTCGGGAGGCTGAGGCAGGAGAATTGCTTAAACCTGGGAGGCAGAGGTTGCAGTAAGCCGAGATCACGCCACTGTACTCCAGCCTGGGTGACAGAGCGAGACTCTGTTTCAAAAAAGAAAAATTGGAAGCCATTACAATAGGTTTCAGGACTTACGTAATTAAATAGGGTAGGTGCAAGGATGTTTGGTTTGAAGGTGTTCCAAGCACATGGCCCAGCCCGGAAAACAAATCACCAAGATTTGGGGAGTAGGCAAATTTTAGACAAATGTTTAAGGGAAGGGAAAACTTAGTGAGTGGAAAACTGAGAAGAGAAAGTTTTTAGTAGATTAAACAGCAGGAATCACAACACAGATGGAAGATTCGGCCTGGCAGGCCAAAGGATCACTGTGCCGATCGGCAGCACCCACATGCTCTGTAGGTAGATAAAGACACCCAGGTTCAGGATGACAAGATTCAGCAGAGCCAGGAATGCACACCACGTGTAGCCTTTAGAGAATGGAAGGCTACTACAGATGTTTTGATCCAGACAGTGACACGTACAAATTAGAAGGTCAGTGGGATGATAAACTACAGGAGAAAAAGAGAGAGCAGCTGTAGCCAGGCTCCTGTATCTCATGTGAGAGATAAAGCAGACAATAACACATACAACTGAACTGTTTCCATGAGGAACTTACAGGAAATTCCCAGTCACCTGTGGGTTAAATTCTAAAGCCTCTTGTTCTGCTTAAGGAGCTTCAGTGACTTGCCCACCACACCTTCCAGTCCCCTCAAATCCTCAGGGCTCCTCTCTCTACTCACCTTAGGTATGAAGTAAAGGCCTCCTGCCTGTCCCCTAGAACCCTTCCCTTTCTAGAATGCCACTGCAGGCTTTCTCACCCCTCTAGTGCAGTGCAATCCCAAGAGCTTGCTGACAAATGGGAGGGGCAGTCTTGGAGCAGAAGACAGGAAGGTGTTCCTAGCAGGTGGTTCAGGCTGGAAAACAGATCAGAAGAGAGAGAAAATAGTACTATGTCTCAGACAATGAACTGAAGCAGATACTCTGAAGGGAGCCAACTTTTCGTGAGGGGTGGGGAGGAAGACGGCAGGCATAAGATGAATCATTGAAAACTGGCATTTGCCATCAAACTAGCAAACAGCCAAGTTACATGATATAAATTTCACCTCATCTCCTTTTTTATCTTTTTCTTTTATTCATTCATGCATTCCATGTACATTTATTGAATATTTAATGTCACCCCAGAACACAAGCCCCTTGCTAGCCATAGGAAACTACTAAAATTCAATAACTGCCTGGAAATCATGCTCCCATATGACTTTACGTGTTAATGTATATTCCTTTCTTTATAATGGCAGCCTTAACAAATCACAAATATATTTGTGAAATTTTCCCATATATACCAAAAGATTGCACCTCTGTTGAGATGCGTAAGAGGCATAATGATCATTAAGAAATAAAATGGGTCTCAAACCGATTGACCACATGTGAGTGATGAAAGTAGGAACTGAACAAGTCTGAATCCCCATTCACATCCCATTACATGTATCCCAAGTGCATAGTTATGAAGCACACAGCCTGCGAGATAAAACATGGGAAATTTTCTGCAAAGGGAAGTTGGACATCTTAATGAGCCATAAAGGATTTAAGGTTCATCAATGAAGAGGAGCAAAGCCCTGGATTCTGTACTTCCTTATGAAAAAGAGCAAACCTCTTATTTCAGTGCTTTGCACATAATAGGTCTTCAGATATTTGTTAAGTGAACCAAACAAGCCAGATACCAAATGCATTTCATTACATAAATTCCAAAGAACTCAGGTGCAACCAAAGGAAAGGAGGAAGAATTCCAAACTGACTAAGATTAAGTTTCTGCTATTAGAGAGAATGGAGCTTGCAATGAATAAATGAAGTTGTATTTCTTTGCCCCCTGACACTTGGGACTGAGATTCACACACCTGCTACAATACTTTCACATATATTATTTCATTTGCTCTTTACAGTAACCTTGCGAGGAACATATAGCAGATGTTATTATTATTACTATTTTACAGAGGGAAAAACTGAAGTCAGAAGAGTTTAGGATAAGAATTCAAATCCAGAATTTTTACCCATTATTTCTTCTAGTGAGCACCTGCTTTTTTGTTCCTCTGGTTAACTACTTCCGCCAAGAGTGTAACCTTCGCGGGGGGCAAGGTGTTTTCTTGAGAATTCTCTTCCGAGCCTCACCCAAGTTCTCCGTTTTGCCCTTTGGATCTCTGCAAAGAAGCTGGGTTTTGTTTTGTTTTGCTTTATTTTGGCTTGGTTCCAAAGGTTTCCCTGTCGTGAACATTGGAAAGCTTGGCTATGAGCTATTTTGGAACTTCAGTGTCATAGCCCAAAGGGAAGGCAGAAAGCACTAGGGAAGTGAAGGCTGGAAAAGCAATAAAGCTAATTACAAAGTACAAAGAGACATGGTGAACTTGTCCTTGATTCTATCTACCGTCCATATCTGTGGGGACTCATTCCTGAGAGGAGACCACAGCAGCAGGCTAGGTAATGAGACCAACTAAAGTCACACGAATGCAGCATGAGACTTTCAGAGATCAGTCTGTTGAAAACGGGACTCCAGCCAGAACCAGCAGTTGGAAATATACACATTAGAGTCTAGCCATAAAAGACTGAGAATTTCTCTGAGCTTGGCATTCTGCCAGGGCGTCAGATAAGTGTGTTGATGTTTAGGACAGTGTCGCATTCCAACCAGGGACAAATGTAGTCAGTAGGAAACAAAGCGGCCTGGGCCATATTCACTCAGTGGATGCCTGGGGCTGTCACCTCAAGAACATGTGACCCTGGTCCTTGAACAACAGAATTTATGTTCCAACGTGAGAAGAATGGCCAAAATTTCTTTTTCCACATGGGGAAAAAGAAATACAGAGAAACAATATTGGGAGGATGGGGCTCAGAAATGGGGAGAGGATGAGCCAAGTGCTCATTTTTAGTAAAAGAAAATAATTAGATATTGCCAAAAAGTGATAGATCAAGAATTAGAAACAAAACTATTTAGAAATGCAAAGATGAATACCAGGAGGAAACAGAAGAAAAATTAGTTACCTCTAGAGAGTGGAACTAGAAGATGGAGACATGTTTGCAGGGAGGCTGCTAGTTTTATTATATGCCTTATAGTACTATTTTTTTAATTGTGGCAAAATACACACAACATAGAATTTACCATTTTAAGTGTACGATTCAGTGGTGTGAAATACATTCATATTCATATGCAATCATCACCACTATCCATTTCCAGAATATTTTCATCAAACCAAACAGAAGCTCTATACTGCACCCACTAAATAACTCTCCACGTCGGCCTTCCCCAGGTCTCGGCAACCTCCATTTACTTCTGTCTTTGTGAATTTGCCTATTCTGGGCACCTCATGTAAGTGGATCATACAACACTTGTCCCTTTGTGTTTGGCTTATTCTCTCAGTATAATGTTTCCAGGGTTCATCCATACTGTAGTGTACATCAGAATTTCATGTCTTTTATGTCTGAATAACATTCCATGGAATGTATACATTTTGTTTATCCAGCTGTTGATGGACAGTTGGGTTATTTCCAGCTTTCAACTACTATGAATGATGCTATGAACACTGGTGCCTAAGTATTTGTTTGAATTCCTACATTTACTTTTTTCTTGAACATATCTCCAAGTATTATTTTGTGTAAATTTGTTTCAAACCATAGTTAAGAAATGAAAAAATGGGGGGCCCAAAGTGGCTCCGGCCGGATGTCGTGGCGCTTGCGAAGGCGAGGCCAAGAGTTCAAGGCCAACCAACTTCAGCAACCTTACAAGCTCTCATTGATTGGCAAAAAAAAAAAAAAAGAAGAAGAAATGAAAAAAAGAAAAGACAGGAGGAATGAAGGAATGAAAGAACAATGGACAAAGGATGAAATGAGTGGGCTGAACCTGTAAGTGAAGGATCCAGATTATTTAGTCAGAATCCCAGGATATGTTGGGGACAGGGGACAGTGGTAACCCATACTCCTCCCAGCCACACTCCCCTAACACAAGAGTGAGTGGAGACTACAAGACTCCAAGACTGTGATAAGCAATCTTGGTTCCGAATCCATGTACTGCTTAACCTCTGCCATACTCAGTTTCCTTAGCTGGTAAAATATTTAAATATCCTTCTCTATTTTTATTTCTGCCAAGCCTGCTAACAGCCTTTTCTGAGATTTCTTATTTTTTATATGAACAAGTGTTAAGAAAGTGTGTACCTATATTATGGCTACATTCTAGAGATAAAGAGGTGAATAAATACAGTCCATGCTCTCATGAGGCTTATACTGTCAGAGAAAGATGGCCTTGGGTACAGGCAAGTGCAAGACTATGTGCGCTGACAGCAGTAGCCACATCACACAAGAATGACGAAATCTACCCGGAACTAACGTGTTACAAAGACCATCAGGTTGTTTCAATCTAGTGTGTGTTCTGATTGGCTAATGCCTATGCTGTACTAGTTGTTCCATTTACTATTTTGAGTATCACCCTGATTTCACTTGCATGCTGTCAGGAAATGTGTCAGGGAAGGACCACCCAAGCAGAATGCTGACTGCTCAGTGTCATTAGCTAGGCAGGAGGAAAGTCTAGAAGGGCACTTTCCAAGCTGGAACACAGTGTCAAGGAACAGAGCTCACCAACTGAGGAGGCTGGAGAGATGAGTAAGGGTCAAGGGTCACCAAGTAACAACTGCCGCAGGAATTCAGGTGAGAGTTGAGGGTTTCCTGAGACTGCCAGAGCGGGAACAACAAGGGTAGCAATCAGAGGAACCCGGAAAAGAGCCCATGGGGTGTGAAAATTGCCAAGTCATTGTTGACTTTTGCCAGTGGCAAAGTGAAAGACTTCTTGCTGAAGGCTGAAGGTTAAATGGCTCAAATCCCGTATGCTCAACCCCATGTCTCTTCCAGTGTTTCTAGAGTTCTGAGGGTGACTTATATGTTTCCTAGTAACTTCTAGCCCTGAGTTCCCACTTAGGTTGAATTTGTTCAATTTATACATATTTTCATTGTCTGGTGCATACCTCACACTGAACCAAACTTTCAACTCTCAATTAATTCTGACTTTGCTTTCCCTACTCCAAGATAGTACTAATTTCTGTTGAGGTGTTGGGCTGCCTCACCATGGTAAGTGATATACCATGTCTTATTAACAGGTTGTGTTATTAACATTTGGGAACCCAGCATTCAATAGCACCAACCCAGCCATAGAACTGAGACCTTTTCCTTCATTCACCTGCATGCATCATTAATACATGGTGTTTGTATCTATAGCTGACAACACTAGGTTTGTGTTTAACATCATAATACTGCTCAGATCCCACTCACCTTAAAAGTCATTGATTTCCCCCTTATCCGGGACTCTTGCAGACAGGCTCCTCCCCTCATACTCAATTTAGCCACCAAAACCAAAGCAATGTAACTCTCTAACCTCTCCCTGCCACCACAACCACTCTCTCCTGTCTCAGGGTCTACCTGTGCAAATCCAGGGACCCTGTAATTAAGAGCCTTGCCAAACTATGGACCTCTACCCTTTAGCAGTCCAGAAAATCTGTTGAAGGTCTTAACATTTTTGTCTTGAGTGTCTCTACAAGAGAAAAACAGCATGGATATTTATTTTCTCATTTGATTTATAAACTCAGTAAAAGTCCTAAAGCAGAAGTGGCTCCAAATATTTTAGGGTTCTTTTTTTTTTTTTTGAAACAGAGTCTTGCTCTGTAGCCCAGACTGGAGTGCAGTGGCGCGATCTCGGCTCACTGCAACCTTCACCTCCCTGGTCCCAGTTCAAGCAATTCTCCTACCTCAGCCTCCCAAGTAGCTGGGATTACAAGTAAGAGCCACCATGCCCAGCTAATTTTTGTATTTTTTAGTAGAGACAGGGTTTCACCACGTTAGCTTGAATTCCTGACCTCGTGATTCACCCACTTAGGCCTCCCAAAGTGCTGTGATTACAGGTATGAGCCACCGTGCCCAACCATATTTTAGGTTTTAAATAGTAAGTTTATTGTATTTTTCTGTTATGCATTTTCATACGCAGTGGGCTCTTTTCAGGGTTCCTCTGATTGCTACCCTTATTGTTTTGCTCTGGCAGTCTCAGGTGACTCTCCACTCTCACCTGTTATAAAGACGTATAACAGCTCTTATGAACAAAAGTGTATGTTCAAGGGAGCATAAAAGAAGTTATTCAAGTTATCCTGTGAGGGTCTGGAGAAACTTCCAGAGGAACTGGCATATGAATAGCGAATTGGTCTTTTGTGGCAGAGGCAAGAGTATTTCAAGGGTTCTGATTGAAATAAGAATAATAACCAGCCGGGCGCGGTGGCTCACGCCTATAATCCCAGCACTTTGGGAGGCCGAGGAGGGTGGATCACGAGGTCAAGAGATCGAGACCATCCTGGACAATAGGGTGAAACCCCGTCTCTACTAAAAATACAAAAATTAGCTGGGCATGGTGGTGGCGCATGCCTGTAGTCCCAGCTACTCGGGAGGCTGAGGCAGGAGAATTGCTTGAACCCAGAAGGTGGAGGTTGCAGTGAGCCGAGATCGTGCCATTGCACTCCAGTCTGGGTAACAACAGTGAAACTCCGTCTCAAAAAAAAAAAAAAGACGAATAACCATGACTACATTTTGAGCACTGCAAATATCAGCCCTGCTGTAAGCATTTTCCTTGAGTTAAAACCTTTTAATCCTCTCAGCCACCATGAGAAATGCAATGTACTGAATGTTATGTCCCTCTGAAATTTGTACATTGAAATATTAACCCCCAGCATAATTGTATTAGGAGATGAAGCCCTTGGGAGGTAATTACATTATAAGGGTGGTGCCCTCAAGAATGGGATTAGTGTCCTTATAGAAGAGACCCTAGAGTGCTCTTTTGTTCTCTTTTTGTTGATGGCAGTCTGCATACCAGAAAAGGGCCCTCCACACTGGCACCCTGATCTCAGACTTCCAGCCTCCTGAACTGTGAGAATCAAACTTCTGTTACTCATAGGCCACCCTGTCTGTTGTGCTCTTACAGAAACCCAGACTGACTACAACAGGGGGTCAGTACGGTTTTAGTTTTGGAGATGGAGAAATTGAGGCACAAAGGTATAAACTAACACATTCAAGGTCACATACGTAATTTCTAGGGCCCAAGATTCAAACCCAGGTAATGAGAGTACACAGAGTGAATCGCCATGCAAGGCTTCCTTCTACTGAAGAAACAAAATGAGATAACAATGAAAGATTGCGGAGGGGCTGAAGCATCAGGCACAAGAGAAATACAGGAGGGAGATGAAGCTGTATAGAATATCCATCATCCATATGTGAAATTGTTGTCATTTATAGGTTTTCTAGACTTGTGTTTCTTCTCAATTGTCACAGAAAAAGAAAAAAATAGAGTTTAGGATTGGTATCTAATGCTAGAATAGGGAAGGGGTCCAGTTACAAGTTCCGATCAGCAGAGACCCGCGTGACATATGAGAAGAATTGCTGGACTGGGAATTAGAAGACTCAAGGCTGAAACACAGAGCCAGCTCTGTGATTTGGTTAAATCTCTTAACTCTCTGGCCTGCAGTTTCCTCACCAAAAAAAGTCAGGGTTTGAACAGAATTGTCCATGAAATCCCATCAGGTTCCGTGTCCTCATTGCCTCCTGAGAGCATGCACTTGGACCTCTCTGCTCGCCGGCTGCCTGCTGAGTTTCTCATGTTTGTGCTTTCCTACTCCTCTTCTCCCTCTGCTTTATCCCATCTGCTCGCTCCCACTGTTCTGGCACCATCTGTTGTTTTCAGATGTCCTGATAGCTCAAGAATGTGTTTTAACATGGGAAGTTTCTCCTATACCAGATTAAGCTCTTCATAGGAGAGATGTTTTGTTAATAAAAAATGTTACAAATAGCCGGGCGTGGTGACTCATGCCTGTAATCCCAGCACTTTGGGAGGCTGAGGTGGGTGGATCACAAGGTCAAGAGATGGAGACCAGCCTGGCCAACACTGTGAAACCCCGTCTCTGGGACTACAGATTAGCTGGGACTGCACTACACCCAACTGGGTGTGGTGGTGGCACGCGCCTGTAGTCCCAGATACACTGGAGGCTGAGCCAGAAGAATCACTTGAACCCAGGAGGCGGAGGTTGCAGCGAGCTGAGATCTGCCACTGCATTCCAGCCTGGTGACAGAGTGAGACTCAGTCTCAAAAAAAAAAAAAGTTACAAATGTATTCTTCCATCATGACAGAAAAAGAAAACACTTTATGTGTATCTTTCCAGACTCATACACATTATTAACTATTTATTGTTTATTTTCACATCCCAATTCCTAAGAAATTTGTTAAACCTCCTGAATTGTAAGATTTATTTCTGAGAAGTAACAAGAAGAGTGAAAAATAAAAAGGAAACCAACAGGTAGAGGAAATGTAAGAAATCTTGGATAAACTGTTCCCAGCAAGAGTGGGTCAAATTTTGATCTTAGAAACCCATGCATTTTATTTCATATTTATTTTAGTCCTGTAAGAATCTAAAACTATGCAGTAATTATGCATGAAAACTCTAAACCACATTTGAGAATTGCAATGTGCAGTATAGGGCACAATTTCCCTGACCTTCAGGCTAACCTCACAGAGTCCTCAAACACAGGGTTGATCTCTCCATCTTAGATGTGCTGCTAACTAAAAGTTATCCAATCTCTTCATGGCCTAATATCTTTTGCAATTGGGGATTACAAGGAGTCTAAAATTCCCTTCTCTTTATTGTTAATATAACCCTTAAGTCCAGATTACCTTTCTCTTCAGGAAATAAATTTATAGGAATTGCAGGACAAGAAACAGACCACAGGGACATTTCAGTTTTATTCCCATCTCGGAAAGCAAGCAAGCTACAAATGTAAATGTCACTAAAATATTCCTAGGACCTTAGATGAGAGGTGTTACATGAACATGTTTTCAGCTGAGCCTGAAAAATTTGCTTACTTACAAACTTTCTATACAATCCTGACTGCTTTCCAGGAAGCAGCCTCTCTTCGTTAGAGAATTCTTCACAGGACTTTCTTCAGAGCCTGCCCGCTCTTGCTTTTCAGCTCTCTTGACAAGTGACCCATTCTCTGAGAAGCTTGTTTGTTTATGCTGTGATGCATCATCCATTTTCCCACTGCCACGGCGGCTCTGCTCTCATGTGAATCAGGGATCGCTGAACTGCTCTGACCCAGAGGTCCACACATGGCCCCCTCCCCAGCTTCTCCTAACTGCGGCATTTGCTCTTTTGTTTTCTTTTACTTCCTGTCTTGCCTCCTTCCTCCCCTGTACACTTTGTTTAGTCCCAAACCTCCCTACTGTTTGTCTCTCTGCCGGATTCACCTTTATTTTTTACTGTATGTATTTAAAGTATACAACAAGATTTTTTGATACACACAGTGAAATGTTTACTATAGTCAAGCAACTTCACATGACCATCATCTCACATAGCTACTGTGTGTGTGTGTGTGTGTGTGTGTGTGTGTGTGTGTGTGTGTGTGTAAACAGCACCCAAATTTACTCTCTTAGAAGGTTTCCAGTGTATAATATAATGTTATAATTATCGTTGTCATGTTGTATATTAAATATCTAACTTTAATTATGCTATCAAGAGATTTCGTCTCTTCTCACCTGTCAAAATGAGCAGAAATGAAGTCCCCCTAGACTCTTCCATTCTTCTCTAATTGCTCCAACCTGGCCCAGCCTCCCAAACAAAAAGAAAAACAGTTTTATCAAGCTCCTCAGGGCAGAAACAATGAATAAGATCTTGTTCAGCTTTACTCTCAGGAGCTCTTAGCCCGTGATTGGCAAGTAGTAACTTATGTTTAATTAGCTCTTGGATTGAATTTGGTGGCATTGGTTTGGTCAGGTAATGAAGTTCCTAATAAATGTCACAATATAGATTATAATCTGGTCCTCATGGTTCCACTCTTTCCTTAGTTATGACTGATATTTTCATGTGATGAACCATTTTCTGGGCTCCACTGTTAAAAATAAACTTCTATTTTTTTGAAGACAGAGTCTTGCTCTGTCGCCCAGGCTGGAGTGCAGTGGCACAATCTCAACTCACTGCAACCTCTGCCTCCCAGGTTCAGCCTCCCTGCTTCAGCCTCCTGAATAGCTGGGATTACAGGCATGTGCCACTATGCCCAGCTAATTTTTGTATTTTTAGTAAAAACGGTGTTTTAGCATGTTGGTCAGGCTAGTCTTGAACTCCTGATCTCGTGACTGACCTCCACCTATCTTGGCCTCCGAAGTGCTGGGATTACAGGCATGAGCCACCACGCCCGGCCAAAAATAAACTTTTATACACTAAGAGATAAAGAATCTAAAGTTTGTTTAGGGAACCAAAGTCTCCCAGTAGTTGGATGCTCACAGTTCCCTTGAAATTAAACGGTATCAATTTACCACATATCCACAATACTAAGACATACCACTGTTTAGCATTCTAAAATTGTGATAAATGCATACATTTAATGTGGAAGTGGTGATTTTTTTTTCCCTCAAGCATTAGTGGTGTTTCCTGCAATCAATGGAGTTGTAAAATCAACAGATATGATATAAAATTTGGATTTCTGTATATCAAAATAGTATTTTGAAAGAATGTTACTTTTTTGTGTGTTTCACTCAGCAATAGAAACAATCATGAATCTTAGTCCTTGATTAATTTACCCTAAACTTTTGAATTAAATCTCAATGCATCATAAAATAATCAATGACACATCATTTGTTCAGGGTCACCAATTATTTTCTACATTTTCTAATTCTCCAAAGTGTGTTACAAACTAACATATATTGTTAGGGCACTTGCCAGGTTGGATTCCTTTCAGAGCTACATTTAACATCTTATTTAATTTAGGGGTTGAACAAATGCCAGCAGCTGTAGGCTACAGCTGCCTATGACATTAAAACTAATTTAGCTAAAGTCAATATTCTCTGCTTCTCATTCTCCAGAGAATTATCAAAATTATTGGTATTCTAGAATTAAATTAAGTTATTAAAGCTCTGTTCTAACTTCTTATTGATGTAAAAAGCTCTTATATTGCCTAGAATATTGAATTAAAATATTATAAGTAATTTTTGAAGAATTTTTTTGCCTTAGTATATAGAAAGACATATATTCAGAAGTATGTATTATTATCCTATTTGATAAGGACATATACAGATCATTTTAAAAAAGGATGAACAGTCTTTAAAAGAGTGAGAGCAATGACAAATACCTCAAGGAAATAGAAATGAGCAATACAAATGGAAAAAGAGAAGTGCAGTATCACTATTAATTAAGGCAAATTACTATACCTATTAATTTTCCTTTTGGTGGTCAAGGTTTCCATTAAAGTGTTTTTATAACAGGTTTTTTAATATAAAAGTGGTTTAATATAATAACAGGTATATTAAATATCTTTTATTGTGCTAACCTCACCACTGTCTAATTTTAGAATATGTTTGTTTCCCCCGAAAGAAACCCAATTTCCATTAGCAGTCACCTTCTATTTCCCCATCCCACACTGCCCCTGGTAACCACTAATCTACTGTCTCTATAAATTTAACTATTTTGGACATTTCATATGAATGAAATCATACAACAGACGGTGTTTTGTGAGTAACCTCTTTCACCAAGCGTAGTGTCTTCAGTGTTTGTTCATGTTGTAGCATGTATCAGTACCTCATTTCTTTCTGCAGCTCTGGTGAAGTTGTGACAAGGTTCTGGCAACACAGCTCTCCAGTATTATGCTTGGGACAGTATATTGATTTTTTAGTAAGTCCCTTTCTGGGGGACAGTTTGGCAGTTTATATTTAAAACTTTAAAAAAATACATAACGTTTCACCCAAGAATTCACTTTCAGGAAATTACCCCAAAGAAGGCATCATGGATGTGATAGTAAGTTGGCCTGCAAAGGTATTGTTTGCAGTGCTGTACATGATAAGAAAATACTTGTACATTCCCAGCTTCCAGCCACGCTGAGCGGCCTCTGCCTTGGAGATTCTCAGTGCTGCGGATCATGTCCCTAAGGGGCAGTCTCTCGCGTCTCCTCCAGACGTGAGTGCATTCCATCCTGAAGAAATCCATCCACTCCATGGCTGTCATGAGGAGCCCCATTCTCACAAGGGCAGAAAAGAAAAGGAGTGGAGCATGGTCCCACTGCCATGAGAAAAGCTGGCTTGATGAAAAGGCTCTCCAGTTTGGACTGCCACCTAAAAGACTTTGGAGATTTGAGTTTTACTCCAGTCCCCAAACATGATCTCTACAACAACCTAATAGTGAATCCACGCTCAGTGGGTCTTGCCAACCAGGAACTGGCTGAGGTGGTTAGTAGAGCTGTGTCAGATGGCTACAGCTGTGTCACACTGGGAGGAGACCACAGCCTGGCAATCGGTACCATTAGTGGCCATGCTCGACACTGCTCAGACCTTTGCGTTATCTGGGTTGATGCCCATGCTGACATCAACAGACCCCTTACCACTTCATCAGGAAATCTCCATGGAAAGCCAGTTTCATCTCTCCTGAAAGAACTACAGGACAAGGTACCACAACTCCAAGGATTTTCTTGGATCAAACCTTGTATTTCTTCCCCAAGTATTGCGTATATTGCTCTAAGAGATGTGGACACTCCTGAACATTTTATTTTAAAGAACTATGATATCCAGTATTTTTCCATGAGAGATATTGATCAGCTTGGTATCCAGAAGGTCATGGAACAAACATTTGATCTGCTGATTGGCAAGAGACAGAGACCAAACCATCTGAGTTTTGATATTGATGCATTTGACCCTACATTGGCTCCAGCCACAGGAACTCCTGTTGTAGGAGGACTAACTTATCGAGAAGGCATGTATATTGCTGAGGAAATACACAATACAGGGTTGTTGTCGGCCCTGGATCTTGTTGAAGTCAAACCTCAGTTGGCCACCTCAGAGGAAGAGGTAAAGACTACAGCTAACCTGGCAGTGGATGTGATTGCTATAAGTTTTGGTCAGACAAGAGAAGGAGGGCACATTGTCTATGACCAACTTCCTACTCCCAGTTCACCAGATGAATCGGAAAATCAAGCAGGTGTGAGAATTTAGGAGATACTGTGCGCTGACATATTTCACAATGAGCATTCCAGAATTATGAGGCATTTGAGGGACAGATATTAAATGGTTGTCTGGTCAGTACTGCCTTAATGAAAATATCTGCATATTCTCACAATTGTAAAGTTTCCCCTCTATTTTGGTGACAAATACTACTATAAATGTATTTGGTTTTTTTGCAGTTCACACGGTATTAATATGCTACAGTACTATGTAAATTTAAAGAAGTCATAAACAACATTTATTACCTTGGTTAAAAAAAATACTTGTACAACATGATTCTCAACAATAGTGGATATGTCAGGTAATTTTTTTTCCAGAGATGGTGGTCTCACTGTGTTGCTCAGGATGGAGTGTGGTGGCTATTCACAGGTGTGATCTCACTACTGACTAGCACAGGAGTTTTCATTGCTCCATTGTTGACCTAAGCTGGTTCGCCCATCTGTAGGCAACCCGGTGGTCCCATGCTCCTGGGAGTTCACTGTATTGATGCCAATTTCAGTGTGGACACCTGAGTGGTATAGTCCACCAAGTCTAGGACTCGTGGACGCAGGTGATCCTCCTGCTTCAGCCTCCTGAGTACCTGGGATTACAGGTGGGTACTACCACAACAGTTGTTAGATAAATCACGATTTGGGAATGTGGTGGGATACTCTGCAGCCGTATGAAATGATGTTGGAGAATGTGCTGTAGGAATTTGCATGAATGCCCTGGAGTTACAGTGCTGCATAGTTAAATCAAATCACTTATGCATTTTTTCAAACTATGATGCAAAACTTGATGACATAATGAGTAAGAGGTTTATATTACTTTTAAAAATTAATTTTAAAACAAATCTTATAGCTGAATACTTAAATTGTGGAGAGAGATTAGTGACATAATGTTAAATGACTAAAGCAATTTCAATCATACAGTTAGATCTCATTTTTTTTAATTAAAAGAAAGGGTGTGAGTGTGTGGTATGTAAAAGAAGTGGAAAGATATATGATATATATGTATGTGGGTTTTTGGGTCTCATTTCTCTAACATATTTATGACTATTTTTATGATGAGAAAAAAGCAAGATTTCAACTTTTTCTTAACTCTGTAATTCAAACAGAGCACATGATGCTTCTCTTTTTAAAGTTATCTTTGTATACTATAGAGAATCTTCTTAGATAGTTTACTACTCTAAGGAACTGAGCTACAGCACTACTCTACTCTCAGGAACTGAGCTATAGCACTACTACTATTTTGTACCAAATAACTGATAATCAGAAAATTTTATTCAGTGGGGTTTATAAATTAAAGAATATTTTCCCCTACATGTCATAAGCTAGTTTATACACACATCCTAAAAGGAAGTTGGGCTCCCAGAGCTCGAGGCTGTGCCTGATATTTCCAAGGACTTTTCATGCTACTTTTTAAGGAGGATGAGAGGTTAAACCAAATTCCAAAATCACGACTTATTTTGAGACTATCCAAATTCAGGCAGTTCTTAGTTTATGTAGATGGCCAAGCTACACTCTATGTCTATAAAACATGAGTTTTTTTTTTGTAATGAAAAAAATTCTATCAAGATCTTAAGATACTTCAATGTTTAGATATTTGAACTTCATAATACATCTTGATTGATTGATTCATTGACATGATATATTATATTATATAAAGAGATATGTAAGTTATAGGCATTTGAGCAAATTTTAACTGTTCATTCTCATATTACAACATATACTAAAAAAGTAACCACTTACTCTCTCAACCCAGGCAACACACACCATTCATTAAATTCCAAGTTAATGACAACTACTGCAAACAAATTTTAAAGTAGAAAATGATGTGCTCTTCTTCCGGGACCGCGGGTGGATGCTCTTGAAGATCTCAAACTTACATGTATACAATTTGTAATTAAAAGGCAGATGAAGCAAATCTAGTCTATTGATCCTTTTAAAGCTTGTTCGAAGCAAACATTCTCCTATTGTCCTTTAGAAGACAAAACCATAGTCACAACAGTTAACACCAGAGTGCCTGCTACTTGTGATGGGAATCAAAGACTTCAAAAGAGGGTTTGGCCAATAACTACTGGTAGGTCATTTCTGAAAGAGAAAAATGACATTTGAACCATAGTGTCAAATGGAAATGGTTTCTTTCTTTCTACCAACTTCATTCATTTAAAACTGTGGAGCCTGGTGTGCTTTAATTGTGAATTTATACAATTCTGTTTGTGTATTTCATTTATTACAGTGCCAGATCACTTGGTAAAAAGAGTTATTCATGTAATTTGAGTTTTTTAAGCTTACAAATGCAGAAAGAATATGTCTCAAAATAAAGATTATTTAAGAGTTATTAGCTACTACTTATAAGGTCTTCTTTGTAAAGATATATCTACTTTTTATTGTAGATTCCTTATTCCAGTTAATAATACATTTTAGGCAATAAGTTACCAAATATCAATCAAATAATTTACAAAAGATTGTACAAATGGAAAATTCAATGACATACAAAAAATTGTTTTTATAAACTATAGTTCATTCATATTTGCTTTTCCAAGGTGATACAGTGATGACAAGAACTAGGAGAGTTACTGGCAAATAATAGTAAACACTCAGAGTTGATACTGTTATTATTACTATTTTTAGACAATTCTTTATGAAAGCTCTGAGCTGAAAAGTTTGTGTTAGCACAAGGGCAGACAATAATTTCTGCTGCCAAAGAGTTGCTCTTCATAGAGGTGGTAGATGTTGATCCAAAAATTACACAAACAAATCTAAATTTACCACAGTAGGAAGTCCCAGGAATGAAAGACATGCAGTGCTGTGAAAATGTGAAACAAGGGACTTGGATTGTTCTAAAAGGAGGGGAGGCCTCCTGGAGGAGGTGATATTTGAGCTGAGATTAGAAAAAAGAGTAAGAGTCATAAAACCAAGAGGGTGAGAACCTGTTCCTGACAAGAAAACAGAATGTTTCGGGCAGTGAAAGGTCAGCAAGTCTAGTTCAAAGACACAGAAGAAATACAGACGGATTTGAGAAATATCTAGATAGTAAAATCCTCAAGAAGAAGTCATGATGGGATAAGGCTGGCAAAAGGAAATAAATTGGGAAATGATGACCCCTAAAACCTGGCAGACACTACTTTAATCAAATGATCAAACTTAACACCATCAGAAATGAACTAATTGATAGCATGTGATGCACTGAGAAGAGGCCAACATCACTTCTCTTTCATTTCTCCTGAAAATGAGTAACTAGAATCTAGTCATGAGAATGTATCAAACAATCCTGCAAAGAAGGACAGCCTACAAAAATCTCTATATACTGAAGAGCCAAAACAATCTTGAAAAGAAGTAAAATGAAAAACCGTATACTTCCTGATTTCAAAGCATACTGCAAAGCAACAGTAATTAAGATGGTGTGGTTCTAGAAAAATGACGCATGCATAGAAAAATGGAACAGAATAGACAGGCCAGAAATAAATCCTATGTTTTTGGTCAAATAATCTTTGACAAGGATGCCAAGACTACACAATGAGGAAAGAACAGTATGTTCAACAAATGGTGTTGAGAAAATTTGATATTCGCATGCAAAAAAATGGATTTGAACCATTATCTTAGGCCATATGCAAAAATTAACTCCAATGGATTAAAGGCTTAAACTGTAAAACTACTAGAAGAAAACACAGAGGAAAAACTTCAGGACATTGGAAATGGCAGTGATTTCTTGGATCTGATACCAAAACTACATGCAAAAAAGTCAAAAATAGAAATATGAGACTACATGCAAAAAAGTCAAAAATAGAAATATAAGACTACATCAAACTTGAAACTTTGTACTTCAAAAGAAACAATCAGAAGAGTGAAAAGTCAACCTGCAGAAGGGCAGAAGATATTTGCAAATTTTATTGCTGATAAGAGGTTAATAGCCTCAATATATATGGAATTTCTACAACTCGACAACAGAAAGCAACCGGATTAAAAAACGAGCATTTAACTTTATTTTGAATAGAAAATTCTGAAAAGAAGATATATAAACTGTCAATAAGCATATGAAAATATGCTCAATATATATAAATCATAAGAGAAATGCAAGTCAATGCCACAGTAAGATATCACTGCACATTCATTAGGATGCCCACTATTAAAAGAACAGAAAATAACAAGTGTTGAGGAGGATATGAAGAAAAGGAAAATTTTTTTTTTGAGAGAAGGAAAGAAAAAAAAGGAGTGAAGGAGAAGAAGAAAGAGGAAGAAAAAGAGGGAGAGAGAACAGAAATGTTGCCTTATTCTAAAAGAAATGGGTATTAATAATGGCCAATCAATATTTCATTTAAACCGATGAGTAGGTGTGATGTGGTATTGACAAGAATGTATATTTTGTGTATTTAAAGTGAAGAGCTCTATAAATATTTATTAAGTTTCCTTGCTCCGGATCTGAGTTCGAGTCCTTGATATCCTTATTAATTTTCTGTCTCATTGAGTCTAAGTCTCTATGTATCTGGGTGTTAGGATCGTTAGCTCTTATTGTTGCATTGATCCTTTTACCACTATATCTTTGTTGCTTTAAAATCTATTTTATCAGATACAAGAATTGCAACTCCTGTTTTTTATTTATTTATTTTTGCTTTCTATTTGGTTGGTAAATCTTTCTCCATCCCTTTGTTTTGAGTCTTTGTGTATCCTTGCATGTGAAATGGATCTGGATGTAGCATAACGTTGAGTTTTGGCTGTATCTTTTGATTGGGGGATTTAGTCTATTTAAATTTAGGATTGGGGCCCAAAGTGGCTCCGGCCGGATGTCGTGGCGCTTGCAAAGGCGAGGCCAAGAGTTCAAGGCCAACCAACCTCAGCAACCTTACAAGCTCTCATTGATTGGCAAAAAATAAATAAATAAATAAATAAATAAATAAATAAATAAATAAATAAATTTAGGATTACTGCCATTTGATGTTAACTGACTGTTTTATCCATTCGTTGATGTAAATTATTCTTTATGTTGATGCTCTTTACTTTTTGGTATATTTTTAGAAAGGCTAATACTGGTTGTTTCTTTCTATGTGTAATGCTTCTTTCAGAAGCTCTTGTAAAGCAGCCCTGGTGGTAACAAAATCTCTGAGTACTTGCTTGTTCATAAAATTTATTTTTCCTTCAGTTGTGAAGCTTAGTTTGGCAGGATATGAAATTCTGGGCTGAAAGTTCTGTTCTTTAAGGATGTTGAATATTGGCCCCCACTCTCTTCTGGCTTGTAGAGTTTCCGCTGAGAGATCTGCTGTAAGTCTGATAGACTTCCCTTTGTGGGTAACCTGACCTTTCTCTTTGGCTGCCCTTAGTATTTTCTCCTTCATTTCAACCCTGGTGAATCTAACAATTATGTGCCTTGGGGTTGCTCTTCTTGAAGAATATCTTTGTGGTGTTCTCTGTATTACCTGGGGTTGAATATTGTCCTGCTTTGCTAGTTTAGGAAAATTTTCCTGAATAATATCCTGAAGAATATTTTCCAGCTTGGATTCATTCTCTCCGTTGCATTCAGGTACAACTATCAAGCATAAATTTGGTCTTTTCATTAGAGAGATGCAAATCAAAACCATATTAAGATACCATCTCACACCAGTTAGAATGGCGATCATTAAAATTGGAGAGAGCAGATGCCGGAGAGGATGTGGAGAAATAGGAACACTCTTACACTGTTGGTAGGAGTGTAAATTAGTTCAACCATTGTGGAAGACAGTGTGGTGAGTCCTCAGGGACCTAGAAATAGAAATTCCATTTGACCCAGCAATACCATTACTGGGTATATATCCAAAGGACTATAAATCATTCTACTATAAGGACACATGCACATGAATGTTCATTGCAGCACTGTTTACAATAGCAAAGAACTGGAACCAACCCAAATGCCCAACGATGATAGACTGGACTGGGAAAATGTGGCACATATACACCATGGAATATTATGCAGCAATCAAAAATGATGAGTTTGTGTCCTTTGTAAGGACATGGATGAATCTGGAGAACATCATTCTCAGCAAACTGACACAAGAACAGAAAAAGAAATACTGCATATACTCACTCATAGGTGGGTGAGAAAAATGAGAACACATGGACACAGAGAGGGGGTCTACTACACACTGGGGTCTATTGGGGGGAATGGGGGAGGGACAGTGGGGGGGGCTGGGGAGGGATAGCCTGGGGATGAATGCCAAGTGTGGGTGAAGGGGAGGAAGGCAGCAAAACACACTGCCATGTGTGTACCTATGCAACTATCTTGCACGTTCTACACATGTACCCCAAAACCTATAATGCAATAAAAATTAAAAAATATATAAAATAAAATAAAATTAAAAAAAATATATTTGGTCTTTTCACATAGTCCCACATTTCTTGGAGACTTTGCTCATTCCTTTTTATCCTTTTTTCTCTATTCTTGTCTTCTCATTTTATTTCATTAAGTTGGACTTCGACCTCTGATATCCTTTCTTCTGCTTGAAAAATTCGAGTGTTTAAACCTGTGCATACTTCTCAGAGTTCCTGTATTGTATTCTTCAGTTCCATTAATTCACTTATATTCCTCTCTAAATTGTCTATTCTCATTAGGATTTCGTTAAACCTTTTTTTCAATGTTCTTAGTTTCTTTACATTGGGCTACAACATGTTCTTTTAACTCACAGAAGTTTTTTATTATCCATCTTCTGAAGCCTGATTCTGTTATTGGGATGCGCTGATTCTCCATCAAGCCTTGTTCCCTTGTTGATGAGAGACTGTGATCCTCTTTAGAGAGAAGAGGCATTCCGATTTTGAGTATTCTCAGCCTTTTTATGCTGGTTTCTTCCCATCATTGTAAATTTATCCACCTGTCATCTTTGTAATTACCACCTTTCAAATTAGGTCTCTGAGTAGACGTCCACGTTGTTAATTCCCAGGGCCAAAATATGAGCAACCCACTGCATGGGCCTAAGCAGCAGTGTTAAGACTGATGGTGCTTTTCTGCCTGGGACTCTCTAGTCTGACTTCCTTCTTGAGTCCGTAATAGGCGACTCTGCCTTCCCAGAGCTCCAAACCTCGGTCAGAAGGGGAACCAGTCCCGTTTACTCTGCTCCAAGAGCTGCCACGTCGAGGTGCCGGCAAAACCACTGCGCCGGCCACAAGAGTCATGCTGGCGACCCGTGAAGCTCCTCCACTGGGAATCTTCTGCTCCGTGAGCGACCAAAATTTGTCTGAAAGTGTGGCTTCCTCTTGTTTTCTGTGCTTTCACTGGGAGCTGCAATCTTGAGATGTTAGCAGTCAGCCATCTTGGATCATTCCGCAGAAAAGGAAATTTTTGTGCACTGTTGATGTGAATGTTGATTAGTGTGGCCATTCTGGAAAACAGTATGGAGGTTCTTGAAATAATTAAAAATAGAACTACTATATAATCCAGCAACCCCATTTCTATGTATAGCCAAAAGAATTCAAAGCAGAATCTCAAAGAAATATTTGCACACCTATGTTCATTGCAGCATTGCTCACAATAGACAAGAGATGGAAGCATTCAAATGTCCATTGATGATAAATGAATGGATAAAGAAAATGTGATGTGGCTGGGCATGGTGGCTCACATCTGTAATTCCAGCACTTTAGTAGGCTGAGGCAAGATCACTTGAGCCCATAGATCCAAGACTAGCCTGAGCAACATAGTGAGACCCTGTCTCTACAAAAAAAAAAGTAATAAAAATTAGTCAAGCATAGTGAGATATGCCTGTGGTCCCATCTACTCAGGATACTGAAGTGGGAGGATCACTTGAGGCTGGGAGGTTGAAATTACAGTGAGCTGTGTTCCTGCCACTGTACTCCAGCCTGTATCCCTGTCAGAGAAAGAAAGAAAGAAAGAAAGGAATGAATGAAGGAAGGAAGGAAGGAAGGAAGGAAGGAAAGAAGGAAGGAGGGAAGGAAAGAAGGAAGGAGAGAGGCAAGGAGGAAGGGAGGGAGAGAGGGAAGGAGGAAAGAAAGAGAAAGGAAAGGAGAGAAGAGGAGAGGAGAAGAGAATAAAGCAGAGGAGAGGAGAGAAAGGAGAGTAAAGGAGAGGAAAGGAGGTGTATACCTCTAATGGAATATTGTGCCTCCTTGGAAAAGAAAGAAATCCTATCACATGCTATACAACATGGATAAACCTTGAGGGCATTATGCGAAGTGAGATAAGCCAGTCACAAAAAGACAAATACCATATGATTCCATGCATATAAAATACCTTCTATAATCAAAATCGTAGAAACAGAAAGTAAAATAGTGGTTGCCAAGAGCTAGAGAGAGGGGAAATTAATGTTGTATGGGTATAAATATTCTGTTTTGCAAGGTGAAAAATTTCTAGAGATGAGTTACATTATAATATGAATATTCTTAACACTACTGAACTGTACATTTTTAAATGGTAAATTTTATGAGTTTTTTATAAAATTTTTTTTAAATAGCTTATCAATAGTCTTCCAAGATATCAATGTCAAGTTGGACTCATTTGTAGCTACCATTTGGATGGCCAGAACAGCATGAGGTGACTGACATCATGAACTTTTGTTCCAAGAACTACCACAGGAACATAACTGGAAAATCAAAATAATTCACAGACCCTTTGAAAGAAGTGGCTTGCCACTGCAAACTCAGTGAGATGGGTGAAAAACTGTGAATGCCCAAAGTGTGAGAGGGGTAAAGTTCAACTCTGAACTCACATCCTCACTGTAGAACCTGGAAATCCAAATCATGGGAGAATCATTTAACCTTACCAAGAGCTGAAATGAATTTAGAGAACCAAGCAAACTATTGAGGTAGAAGCGGTGGGAAGAGCCCTACAGGCACTCCCAGCCCCCAGGGAAGCTATTTCTGACTTTATTTCACAGGATCCTTAGGGAGGCTGCCAGTGAAATTGGGAAAAGACTACAGGGAGAAGGAAACTTCCAGCTGAACTTTGTAATAATTTTGACCAAATGGAAATTTTCCAGGGCAGAATCTGGGGGTAGGGGTGAATAGGAATTGCAGATACCAGCACAGAAGCTGCATCAGGTGGGGAGGGGCAAAGTCTGTTTTGCTTTCACAACTACAAAAGCCTGGGGAAAGATCTCAGCCCTACTCACCAGCTGCCAGGACATAAACTTGGTGCTGCTAGTGGGGCATGGTGGGAGTGAGGCTTCCTTTGCTAGCTGTGTGGTTGCTGAGTGAGGCCTGCTACTGCCAACTTTGCCTTACTTCTCTGGAGACCTGTATAATGCAGCAGAGGCAGCCATAATCCTACTGAGAACATAACTCCATTGGCTTGAGAACCACACCTATCCCCCACAGTGGCTGCAGCAAGCCCCATCCAAGAAGAATCTGAGCTCAGACAGGCCCAACCCTGCCCCGTCCTGATGGTCTTTCTCTAACTGTCCAAAAGATATAATTAATTCCCTGGGAGCTCTATGGCCCCACTCATTGCCTCCGAAACCCAATACTTACCCAAATGATCTTAGGGAAAGCTTGTAGTCCCCTGTATACTACTGCAGCTGACACTTTCTTGAAAGTGCCACCTTCACTGCGTGGCCAACCAACAAAAGCCATTAAAGCAACTCATAAAAGAAAAACCCTGCTCCAAAAAAGAGGAAAACAACAGCTAATTTCACCATCTGCAACATCCTGGATAACCAGAAATCCTGAGTCAGTCCATGTGACAACTTCACTGCTAACTCAACCAGTATCTGAGTTGTGAGTATTAGCACACTAAACAAAACTACAACCAAGGACCCTCACAGAGTCCACTTCACTCCCTTGACAACTCCAAAGGAGCAAGTACTGGTATCCACAGGTGAGAGACCTGAAGATGGATCATGTCACAGGACTCTTTACAGATGCTTTCCAGTACCAGCCTGCAGCCCAGTATCTCCACTGGGTGGCTAGACCCAGAAGAACAATAACAATCACTGCAGTTCAGCTCTCAAGAAGCTGTATCTCTAGGGGAAGGGAGAGCGCACCACATCAAGGGAACACCCTATGGGACAAAACAATCTGAACAGCAGCTCTTTAGCCCCAGCTCTTTCCTCTAACATTGTCTACCCAAATAAGAAATTATCAGAAAAATAATTCTGATCATATGACAAAACCAGGTTCTCTATCACCCCCAAAAGATCTCACTAGCTCACCAGCAGCAAATCCAAACCAAGAAGAAATCTCTGAATTGCCAGAAAAATAATTCAGAAGGTTAATTATTAAGCTATTCAAGGAGGCACGAGAGGAAGGTGAAAACCAATGTAAACAAAGTTAAAAAATAACACAGGATATGGATGAGAAGATCTCCAGAGAAATAAATATCACAAATAAAAAATAATCACAACTTCTACGCAAAATATACTGGAAAGTTTCCACAATAGAATTGAGCAAGTAGAAGAAAGAAGTTCAGAGCTTTAAGACAAAGCTTCCAACTTAACCCAATTCACAAAGCAAGGAAAAAAGAATTTTAAAAAATGAATAAAGCCTCTAAGAAGCTTGGTATTGTGTTAATCAACCAAACCTAAGAATAATTGTTGTTCCAGAGGAAGAAAAGAAATCTGAAAAAGTTTGGAAAACATATTTCAGGGAATAATTGAAAACTCTCTTGGTCTTGCTGGAGATCTAGATATCCAAATACAGGAAACTCAAGGAACTCCTGCTGATATGGTTTGGCTGTGTCCCTACCAAAATCTTATCTTGTATAGCTTCCATAATCACCATAGGTCATGGGAGGGACCCAGTGAGGGGTAATTGAATCATGGGGGTGGGTTTTTCCCATGCTGTTCTCATGATAGTGAGTAAGTCTCACAAGATCTGATGGTTTTATAAAGGGCAGTTCCCCTGCACATGCTCACTTGACTGCTGCCATCTAAGATATGCCTTGCTCCTCCTGTTCACCTTCTGCCATGATTATGAGCCTCCCCATGTGGACCTGGATCCATTAAACCTCTTTTTCTTTATAAATTACCCAGCCTTGGGTATGTCTTTATTAGCATCATGAGAACAGACTAATACATCCTAGAAATTCATCATACAAAAAATTATTACCTAGGCACATAGTCATCAGGTTATCTAAAGTCAAGATGAAGGAAAGAATTTTAAGAGCTATGAGTCAAAAGCATCAGGTAACCTAAAAATGAAAACCTGTCAGATTAACCACAGATTTCTAAGCAGAAATCCTCCAAGCTAGAAGACACTGGGATCCTATCTTTAGACTCCTTAAACACAACAATTATCAGCCAATAATTTTGTATCCAATGAAGCTAAGCCTCATAAATGAAGAAAAGATAAAGTCTTTTACAGACAAACAAAGGCTGAGAGAACTCACCACTACCAAGCCATCACTACAGTAAACGCAAAAAGGAATTCTAAATCTTGAAAGAAAATCTCAAAATACACCAACATAGAACCTCCTTAAAGTATAAATCTCACAGGGCCTATGAAACAGTAACACAATGAAAAAAAAAACACAAGCTATTCAGGCAATGACTAGCATGATGAATACAATAGTGCCTCATATCTCAATACTAACATTGAATGTAAACAGCCCAAATGCTCCACTTAAAGGATACAGAATGGCAGGATGGATAAGGATTCGCCAATTAATTATCTGCTGTCTTCAAGAGACTTACCTAACGTATAAGAACTCACATAAACTTAAAGTAAAGGAGTGGAAAAAGATATTCCATGCAAATGGATACTAAAAGCAAGCAGGATGGTTGGGCATGGTGGTTTATCCTGTAAATCCCAGCATTTTGGGAGGCTGAGAAGGGCAGATCACCTGAGGTCAGGAGTTCAAGACCATCCTGGCCAATGTGGTGAAACCCCATCTCTACTAAAAATACAAAAATTAGCTGGATATGGTGGTACTTGCCTGTAATCTCAGCTACTCGGGAGGCTGAGACACGAGAATCGCTTGAATCCTGGAGGTGGAGGTTGTAGTGAACCAAGATTGTGCCACTGCACTCCAGCCTTGGTGACAGAGTGAGACTCCACCTCTAAATAAATAAATAAAACCAGGAGTAACTATTCTTATATCAGACAAACACACTTTAAAGTAACAACAATTTAGAAAGACAAAGAAGGACATTATATAATGATAAAGGAGTAGTCCTATAGGAAATTTTCACAGTCCTAAATTTATATGCACCTAACACTGGAGCTCCCAAGTTTATAAAGCAGTTACTGTTAGGTCTAAGAAATGAGATAGATGACAACACAATAACAGTGGGGGACATCAATACCCCGCTGACAACACAGGACAGATCATCAGGATGGATAGTCTTGAAAGAAACAATAAACTTAAACGATACCCTAGAAAAAAATTAACTTAAAAGCTATTCATAGAACATTCTATCCAGCAACTGCAGAGTATATATTCTATTCATCAGCGCAGGGAACATTCTCCAAGATAGACCATATGATAGGCAACAAAACAAGTCTCAGTAAATTTAAGAAAATCAAAATTATTATATCAAGTACTCCCTCAGACCACAGTGGAATACAATTGGAAATCAACTCAAAAAGGAACCCTCAAAATGATGCGTGCAAATACATCAAAATTAAATAATTTGCTCCTGGCTGATTTCAACAGTGAAATCAAGATGGAAATTAAAACGTTCTTTGAACCAAACAATAATAGTGACACAACCTATCAAAACTTCTGGAATACAGTGAAAGCAGTGCTAAGACGAAAGTTCATAGCATTAAGTGCCTATATCAAAAAGTCTGAAAGAGCACAAACAGACAATCTAAGGTCACATCTCAAGGAACTAGAGAAGCAAGAATGAACCAAATCCAAATTCAGCAGAAGAAAAGAAATCACAAAAATCAGAGCTGAACTAAATTAAATTGAAACAAAACAATACAATAACAAAAAAATACAAAAGATAAATGAAACGAAAAGCTGTTTCCCTAAAAAGCTAAGCAAAATCGATAGACCATTAGCAAGATTAATCAAGAAGAGAGAAGATCCAAATATACTCAATTAGAAATGAAATGAAAGATATTACAACCAATACCACAGAAATACAAAGATCACTCAAGGTTACTATTAACACCTTTACACACACAAACTAGAAAACCTAGAGGTGATGGATAAAATCCTGGAAATACACAACCCTCCTAGATTAAAACAGGAAGAAACACAAACCCTGAACAGACCAATAATAAGCAGCGAGATTGAAATGGCAATAAAAGATTGCTAACAACAACAACAACAAAGTCCAGGACCAGACAAAGTCACAGCTGAATTCTATCAGACATTCAAAGAAGAATTTGTACCAATCTTCTTGACACTATTCCAGAAGACGGAGGAAGACAGAATCCTCCTTGAATCATTCTATGAAGCCAGTATCACCCAAGTACCAGAGCAAAATAATGACGTAACCAAAAAATAAAATTACAGACCAATATCTCTGATGAATAGATGCAAAAGTTCTTAACAAACTACTAGCTAACAGAATCCAACAGCATATCAAAAAATAACCCACTATGATCAAGTGGGTTTCATATCAGGGATGCAGGGATGGTTTAACATATGCAAGTCAATACATGTGATATGCTGCATAAACAGAATTAAAAATAAAAGTCACATAATTGTATTAATAGACACAGAAAAATCATTTGACAAAATCTAGCATTTCTTTGTGATTAAAACCCTCAGCAAAATCGTCATAGAAGGGACATAGCTTGTGGCCATAAAAGCCATGTAGAACATACTCACTACCAACATCATATACTGGACAGGAAAAAGTTAAAGGCATTTCCCCTCAGAACTGGAAAAAAACAAGGATCCCTACTTTCACCATTTCTATTAAACACAGTACTGAAGTCCTAGCCAGAACAATGAGACAAGAGAAAAAGTCAAGGGCATCCAAATAGGTAAAGAGGAAGTCAAATTGTCGCTAGTCACCGATGAGTTGATCATATACTTAGTAAACACTAAAGATGCAATGCAAAAGCTCTTAGAGCTGATAAATAAATTCAGTAAACTTTCAGGATACAAAATTAATGTACAGAAATCAGTAGCACTGCCATACACCAACAGCAACCAAGCTGAGAACCAAATTAAGAATGGAACCCATTTTACAATTTTACAATAGCTGCAACAAAACCAATAACAACAACAACAAAAACCTTACAAATATACCTGACCAGGCCAGGTATGGTGGCTCACACCATGCCTGTAATCCCAGCGCTTTGGGAGGCCGAGGCAGGTGGATCTTGAGGTCAGTAGTTCAAGACCAGCCTGGCCCATATGGTGAAATCATACAAATATTAGCCGGGCATGATGGCACACACATGTAGTCCCAGCTACTTGAGAGGCTGAGGCAGAAGAATTGCTTGAACCCAGGAGGTGAATGTTACAGTGAGCCAAGATCATGCCACTGCACTCCAGCCTGGGTAACAGAGTAAGGCTCCATCTCAACCAAAAAAAAGAAAAGAAAAGAAATATACCTAACCAAGGAGGTAAAAGACCTCTGCAAGGAAAACTACAAAACGCTGATGAAACAAATCACAGAAGACACAAACAAATGAAAGCATATCCCATGCTCATGGATGGGTAGAATCAATATTGTGAAAATGACCATAGTGCCAAAAGCAATCTACAAGTTCAGTCCAATTCCCATCAAAATATCACCATCATTCTTCACAGAACTAGAAAAAAAATTCTAAAATTTACATAGAACCAAAAAAGAGAGCCCTAATAGCAAAAGCAAAAGTAAGCAAAAAGTAAAACTGAGCAAAAAGTACAGATCTGGAGGTATCACATCACCCAACTTCAAATTGTACAATTTATATAAGGCTGTAGTCACTATAACAGCATGGTACTAGTATAAAAATAGACAAACAGACTAATGGAGCAGAATAGGGAACCTAGAAATACTTACAGTCAACTGATGTTCAACAAAGCAAACAAAAACATATAGTGATGAAAGGACACCCTATTCAACAAACGGTGCTGGGATAATTAGCAAGCCACGTACAGAAGAATGAAACTGGATCCTCATCTCTCACCTTATATAAAAATCAACACATTTTGTTGGTTGCCAACAGAAGGGGAAAAAAATTTTGCAATCTACCCATCTGAAAAAAGGGGTAATATCCAGAATCTACAAAGAACTAAAACAGATTTACAAGAAAAAAGCAAGCAAACCCATTCAAAAGTGGGTAAAAAATATGAACAGACACTTTACAAAAGAAGACATCGATGAGGCCAACAAACGTATGAAAAAATGCTCATCATCACTGGTCATTAGAGAGATGCAAATCAAAACCACATTGAGATATCATCTCACACCAGTTAGAATGGTGATCATCAAAAAATCTGGAGACAACAGATGCTGGAGAGGATGTGGAGAAATAGGAACACTTTTACACTGTTGGTGGGAATGTAAATTAGTTCAACAATTGTGGAAGACAGTGTGGCAATTCCTCAAGGACCTAGAAAGAGAAATACCATTCGACTCAGCAATCCCATTACTGGGTATATACTCAAAGAATTATAAATTGTTCTATAATAAAGACACATGCACACTTATGTTCATTGTGGCACTGTTTACAATAGCAGAGACCTGGAACCAACCCAAATGTCCATCATTGATAGACTGGATAAAGTAAATGTGGCACATATACACCACAGAATACTATGCAGCCATAAAAAATGATGAGTTCATGTCCTTCATAAGGACATGGATGAATCTGGAAGCCATCATTCTCAGCAAACTGACACAAGAACAGAAAACCAAACACCGTTATGTTATCACTCATAGGTGGGTGTTGAACAATGAGAACACATGGAAACAGGGAGAGTAGGATCAAACACTGCAGTCAGTAGGGGATAGCTAGGGGAGGGACAGGAGGGGTGGGGAGGGTGGGGAGTGATAATTATGGGAGAAATACCAAATTTAGATGATGGAGGGATGGAGGCAGCAAACCACCGTGCCATGTATGTACCTATGCAACAATCCTGCATGATCAGCACATGTACCCCAGAACCTAACGTACAATTAAAAAAAAAAATCATGGCCAGGTGCGGTGGCTCAAGCCTGTAATCCCAGCACTTTGGGAGGCCGAGGCGGGTGGATCACGAGGTCAAGAGATCAAGACCATTCTGGTCAACATGGTGAAACCCCATCTCTACTAAAAATACAAAAAATTAGCTGGGCACGGTGGTGCGTGCCTGTAATCCCAGCTACTCAGGAGGCTGAGGCAGAAGAATTGCTTGAAGCCAGGAGGCGGAGGTTGCAGTGAGCCGAGGTCACGCCATTGCACTCCAGCCTGGGTAACAAGAGCGAAACTCCGTCTCAAAAAAAAAAAAAAAAAAAATCAACTCAAGATGGACCAAACACTTAAATCTAAGACCTGAAACTATAAAAATTCTAGAAGGTAACATCAGAAAAACCCTTCTAGAAATTGGCACAGGCAAAGAGTTCATGACCAAAAACCCAGAAAAGAACGCAGTAAGAACAAAGATGAATAGATGAGACTTTAAATTAAACTAAAAAGCTTCTGCAGAGCACACACACAAAAAATAATCAGCAGAGTAAACAGACAACTCACAGAGGGGGAGAAAATCTTTGGAAATTATACGTCCAACAAAGGACTAATATCCAGAATCTACAAGGAACTCAAACAAACCAGCAAGAAGAAAAAGGAAAAAAATTATAATCCCGTCAAAAAGTGGGCAAAGGACATGAATAGCAAATTCTCAAAAGAGTATATACAAACAGTCAACATGCATATGAAAAAATACTCAACATTACTGATTATAAGGGAAATGCAAATCAAAACTACATGCAATACCATTTTATTCCTGTAAGAATAGCCATAATTTAAAAATCAAAAACCAATAGATGTTGATATGGATGTGGTGAAAAGGGAACACTTTTACACTGCTGGTGGGAATGATAAACTAGTACAATCACTGTGGAAAACAGTGCAGAGATTCCTTAAAGAACTAAAAGTAGATCTATCATTTAATCCAGCAAACCCACGACAGAATATCTACCTAGAGGACAAGAAATTATTATATGAAAAACACACTTGCACATGCATGTATATAGCAACACAATTTGCAATTACAAAAATATGGAACCAACCTAAATGCCCATCAATCAACAAGTGGATAAAGAAAATGTGGAGGAAACGTGTGTGTGTGTGTGTGTGTGTGTACAGAGAAAGAGACAGAGCAAACAAATTATTAGTTAACATTTGCGGAATATGGGTAATGGGTATCCAGAAAGATTTTTGTAGCATTCTTTTCTTCTCTTCTCTCCTCTCCTCTTTTTTTCTTTCCTTTTTTCTTTTCGATAGTTTCACTCTTGTTGCCCAGGCTGGAGTACAATGGCACCATCTTGGCTCACTGCAACTTCCGCCTTCCACTTTAAGCAATTCTCCTGCCTCAACCTTTCAAGTAGTTGGAATTACAGGGATGTGTTACCATGCCCGGCTAATTTTGTATTTTTAGTAGAGACAGAGTTTCACCATGTTGGTCAGGCTGGTCTCAAACTCCTGACCTCAAGTGATCCACCCACCTCAGCCTCACAAAGTGCTGGGATTACAGATGTGACCCACCAAGCTTGGCCTGTAGTATTCTTACAACTTTTCTGTTAGCCTAAAATTACTTCAAAAGTTAAAAGTTAAAAAGGTGATTATTAAATTTTTGGCTTGTCCAACCAGATGTTACTTACTGAAGTGAGGAATATTGTGGAAAAGGTTTCCTACTCTATCCCTTCCCCTCGTGTTCTGGTGCTGGGCTTTCCATTTCAATATTTACTACTGATTTGATGTGTTTGAGGACCCTGGACTTTTATAAAGGGGAAGAAGAAACAGCCAATGTGATTCCTCCTGAGAAATACGTAGGACTTTCTCAAATGTAGATGCTGGTCCAAGGCTTTGACTGGCTTCTGTGCTTTGATTTGGCTTCCCAGAGGATCCATGTTGCTGTTCACCAATGTGTTAGGCAATGTCCTTACCTAGAGCTCTCCACCTGATACTCCACCACACACCCAATCATTATGTATATGAAATTAGATCTACTGCCCTGACCACATCTGAAATCACGCTCTGTTCCCTACCTCTGTTCTACTGTCAACTTAGCCATCCTCTTCTACTTCTGTAGGGGCTGAACTTCATGTAGTATTTTTGGTCACAAATCTTGGTCCAATTGTATTACATTAAACCCATGCCCTACTCTCTCTAATTCATACCTTTATTCTTGTTTTTTTCAAAACCTATCTGGGGATCAGAGAATTATGGGCTACAGATAAAATGTTGAGCAATGCCAGCTTTACAGTTGATAATTCAGGCTTTTCTTTTGGATGAACTTGCCTAAGAAAAATTGTAGTGAGAACACCAGAGAGCCTTAAGGATCTCTCAGTCTGAAACAGGTAAAATATGCACTTATTAAATTATAGGCAATATATATATTTTTATATTATAATTGCAATGAAAAACTGAAAACAAAGATACCGTAGTTCCTCCTACCCACAGGAGATATGTTCCAAGATCCCCAGTCGATGCCTGAAACCACAGAGAGCACCAAGTTTTATCTACACTAAGCTTTTACCTATATTTACATTCTTATGATAAAGTTTAATTTCTAAGTTAGGCACAGTGTGAGATTAACGAAAATAATCATTTAGAACGATTAGAACAACATACTGTAATTAAAGTTGTGAATGTAATCTCTCTCTCTCTCTCTCTCTCTCTCTCTCTCTCTCTCTCTCTCTCAAAATATCTTAATATTTTTGGACCATAGTTGACCATGGGTAACTGAAGCTGTGGAAAGTGAAACCATGCATAAGAGGGTCTACTGTAATAATATTGCCAAGTGTAACTTTCAAAGTATGGTACAAAACTAAACAATATGGACAAGAGCGTGGAGCTTATAGTTAAGTGGAAAGAACTTTAAGCCAGGAGTCAGGATGTGGTACCTTAATTCTAGTCTCATCTCAGTCACTGTGCTGGTTACCAAAGATCAGTCAGCCTCTCTGGTTCTCAAATGAAGAGGCCATAAGCTACCTAGCTCCTGAGGTTTCTTCCAGCCATCTCTAACTGTCTATGTCTATCTCTTAAAAGTTTATTTAGTGAGACAATTTTTCATGGTCTTCTTTAGGATATTTGTAGAGTCTTCCAACCTAGAGATTCTATGATTTCAGTAATTATTTTCAAATTAACTGAAAAATATTTTCACCCTGAGGAAAAAGAAGTGATCAAACATGAGCCATACCAATCAGTTAAATTGACTTACTGACTTTAATCATTATTGCAGAGTTCACAGTTGCTGTATATCTCATTAAATCACAGCAAAGTACACTTATGTTGACATAGTAATAAAATTAATAGTCATTAACTGGGGTAGAGGAGATAAGTTCATTTTTTCTTATAATAAAGAAATTATTATTGGAAAAGAAATTAGAAATGCAGAATATTATAAAGAAGAAACTAAAGATCATCCACAATTCCATTGCCAGAAATAACCTCTCACAACATTTTTAAACATTAGTTTTTTGGCTGGGCATGGTGGCTCATACCTGTAATCCCAGCACTTTGGGAGGCCGAGGTGGGCAGAGCACCTGAGCTCAGGAGTTCAAGACCAGTCTGGTGTACATGGTGAAACCCCGTCTCTACTACAAAATATTTAAAAAATTAGCCAGGCCGGGCGCAGTGGCTCCAGCCTGTAATCCCAGCACTTTGGAAGGCCGAGGCAGGTGGATCACTAGGTCAAGAGATCGAGACAATCCTGGTCACCATGGTGAAAGCCCGTCTCTACTAAAAATACAAAAATTAGCTGGGCATAGTGTCGCGTGCCTGTAATCCCAGCTACTCAGGAGGCTGAGGCAGGAGAATTGCCTGATCCCAGGAGGCAGAGGTTGCAGTAAGCCGAGATCGCGCCATTGCACTCCAGCCTGGGTAACAAGAGTGAAACTCTGTCTCAAAAAAAAAAAAAAAAAAAAAATTAGCTGGGCATGGTGGCATGTGCCTGTAGTCCCATCTACTCAGGCGGCCGAGGCAGGAGAATCACCTGAACCCGGGAGGTGAAGGTTGCAGTGAGTCAAGATAGTGCCACTGCACTCCAGCCTGGGCAACAGAGCAATAATCCATCTAAAAAAAAAAAGCATTAGTTTTTTAATGATATCCTAAAGCAATAGTTATATATATTATATATGTGTTTTATGGTATCATAATGAAAAATTGAGAACTACTCCACCTATAGAGGACTGGTTCAAGAAATCATTAGCCATCTATGTAAAGGACTATTACGTTAGAAAGTGTGAGGTGTGCTTCAGTTAGCACTTGATCACAGTCAACTACAGGGCTTAACTTAATTGTGATGCGTCTTGACACTGCATGCTGTGGATTACTAGTAATCCCCTTCTGATAAGCATACATTTAGTGGTTCATTCAATGCCAAGGACATCACTAAGCCAATCTCAATAGTTCAGCATTATAGTGTATTTTTAGCAAGGGACCACTTTTACTACTAAGTACAGAATCATTTTGGGTTGAAGCAGAGAAACAAAAACTACAGTAGGTATTTCCTGATTAAACAGTATTGGCAAACTGAAAAAAGGAAAGAGGACACTGAAATAACACATAGCTTGGTCCAAGCCCTTTGAACAAAATGTTTTGAAAAATGAGAAGAGGATACTGAACTAACACACAGGTGGCAACTACAGGAAGCCCTATCACCTCAATGATAAGAAGCACATAGAGAAAAGGTTAGAGTAACTCGCATCTGAATCTTGGAGAGGCCCGGCAGAGCTGGATCGAAGATCTCTGAAGAAGGATAGTGATGGTGCCTCACTAGCTCAAAGGAGGAGCTTGTGAAGTGGAGACAGTCATGTTTCCTATTATTTATAAGGTCCTTATGTAGATTAAATGAGATTATGCATGTGAAACTCTAACTATGATTGTTGGTAAGAAGTATTGTAGGCCAGTAGTTAAGTGTAGAAACCGTAAATCAGGCTCCCTGGGGTGAAATCTTATTTCTAATAATACCAGCATGTCATAGAAAGTCCCTTTACTGGCAGGGTGTGGTGACTCATGCCTGTAATCCCAGCACTCTGCGAGACCAAGGCAGGTGGATAACCTGAGATTAGGAGTTCGAGACCAGCCTGACCAGTATGGTGAAACCTCATCTCTACTAAAAATACAAAAATCAGCCAGGTGTGGTGACATGCGCCTGTAGTCCCAGCTACTCGAGAGGGTGAGACAGGAGAATTGTTTGAACCTGGGAGGCGGAGGTTGCCGTGAACCGAGATCACACCGCTGCACTCCAGCCTGGGCAGCAGAGCGACACTCTAGCTCAAAAAAAAAACGAAAGAAAGAAAGAAAAAAAAAAGTCCCTGTACTTTCTTGTTATCATAGTGACTATAAATTTGTTGCAATTCACTAAATCTTACTAGAAGAGCAAACTGGACTATTTGTGATTAGATAGATACAAATTCTCAAAACAACCCTGACATGTAAGTAGTATAATTTTTCCCATATCACAGGTTAGAAAACTAAGGTATAGGTAATTTTCTCAAGGCCACATAGCGCATAAGTGGTAGAACATCTATTGAATCAGAATTTTCCATAATATTTATCACCTTATTTCTTAGTTCATTTGTGCTGCCATAACAAAATGCCACAGACTAGATAATTTATAATGAACATAAATGTATTGGCTTCTAGTTCCAGCAGCTGGGAGCTCTAATATCAAGGTGCCAGCAGGTTTGGCAATTACGATTCCAAGATGGTACCTTGAATGGTGCATCCTCTGGAGGCGAGGACACTTTGTCCACACATGGCAGAAGGCAGAACAAAGATACCAAAGGGGGCCCAATCTACTCTTCTATAAAGTCATAAATTCCACCCCTGAAGACAGATCATTCATGGCCTAATCATCCTCTTAAAAGGGTCACCTCTTAATACTGTTACAATGGCAATTAAATTTCAACATGAGTTTTGGAAGGGACAAACAGTCAAACCGCAGCACCGTCTAACACATTGTATGTATTTTACTTGTTTATCTCCCTTACCTGGTGGATTATAAGTTTCATGAGAACAAATTACTCATTCATTCCTTCTTTGATTTATTATTTGCTGCTATATTCCAAGCCCTTTGAACAGAGACTGACACATAATAGACATTGAGTAAATATTTGTTGAATTAATATGAACCAAGTAGGGACTCAGAGAAAGAGCTATACATATTATTGCACTTTATAATGGCTATAATGTTGAGCTAGTAGAGTGTGTATTATTTTGCCTGAATTTTAGAGGAAAAAACTTAATATTAATGAAGTGAAATAAAGGTTTAAATCACAGATGTGGAAGAGCCTAGGCCTCAGGATTACCAGCCCATAGCTCTCTCCCATTATAAAACTATTCTTTAAATATAAAGTCTACTCTTTAAACTGGGGGTAGAAAGTCAAAAGAGATAATCAGAGAAAGTGTGAAAAGTAGGTATTAGGCTCAATAAAATCTTTATGAAGTCAGTGCACCCCTGACCACTGTGGAGAATGCTGTAGTGGAATAATGAACTATTTCACTATTAACATTTTCATCAGACTGTCAGGATAGCTTTCTCTCTCATCCGAAATTTCTAAGAATGTAATTTCAACCCTAAGTCAAAGTTACTTAGTAAAAATTCTGCACAAAAAAAACAAATTTTCCTTTGTATCCAGAAATCATTGCTAAGTTTATTTGAAGTCGCAGAAAAAAAGATAAAAAATGTGTTTACTTCAGGTTTCCCAGATAGCAGCTTGAGTGATATTCACTAATTAAACATTCAAAGACTTCAAAGCAGCATTTAGAGAAATAAGTGGGTAAATGCACCATCACCATTGTACTTGAACTTCACAGGATTTTGTAAATCTCAATTAATTAGTGTTTATAAGCTACCATGAGATCACTGAATAAATAATAGATAATAATTAAGTGTTATTATTACATGAAATGCATTATTACATTTAAGTGCTCATGAAAATTGCTAAAATTAAACAGTGGCAAATGACAAAGCCCATACAAATAATTTTAAATGTATATCGTTCCTTTAGTCTGAGACCTGAGAGATGTTTGAAATTGGTTAACTGCCATGAGAAGTTGAAATGTCTTTATGGATGGGGAAACAGAAGGACAAAGAGACACAGAGCACATACAGCTAGAAACAAAGCATCATTTTCCTTGATCCCAATTTGGCGCAAAGATACAGAATCATAATTGAGGCAAAACTCACCTACCAAACAATACAATAAAGAAACGAGTTGTAAGGTCTAGCTGATAGCAATCAGCATAAACTTGCTTTGCTAGCAGGCCTTGTTCTTTTTTGGGAGAGGGATGGAGTCTCACTCTCTCGCCCAGGGTGGAGTGTGCAGTGGCATGATCTTGGCCCACTCCAACCTACACCTACTGAGTTCAAGTAATTCTCTGCCTCAGCCTCCCAAGTAGCTGGAATTACAGGCGCATGCCACCATGCCTGGCTAATTTTTGTATTTTTAGTAGAGAACGGGTTTCACGATGTTGGCCACGCTAGTCCTGAACTCTTGACCTCCTGATCTACCCACCTCAGCCTCCCAAAGTGCTGGGATTGCAGGTGTGCACCACTGCACCCCACCAGCCCTTGTTCTTAAAATAACTGCTTCTACTGCTCAAGGAGTCCAGTCACCCTGATTATTCACCTAAGTTTCCACCCATGCTGGAACATCAGTAAGTTTATTTACGAGCTATAAGCTTGAAAGATGTTTCAATTTTATAAAATTAAATGCAATCTTCTTAGTGTAGCTTTAAGTTAGTTTACAGAGTGAGTAGGGATGGTATGGCTGCCACACAACTTCCTAGTTGTTCAACATTCTTCTTCAGTAAGTTCTTCTCCCCGTATCGCTGGGAAAATAGAGAAGCTCCTTTATTTTCAGACGGGTGAAATATCGAGAAGACTGTGAGGGTGTTTTTGCTAGTACATAGTCATTTGGACAAATTAGTATAAATGAGTAGGGGTCAGGGATCTTCCTTGCATATCTATGAAAATCAATGTGTCAAAAGCTTATAGATAGAGGTGAGGCACTGAGCAGCAGGTGAGAGTATTTGTTAGCATCTCTGGCAATGCTTTTCCCTTTGGCCTTTTCCAGGAGCTCGGCTCTTTTGTATTGTCAGCCAGAACCTGGGTGCCTGACTAAATAGCATGGCTTTAGACAGCAAATAACTCTCTAGCCATAGCAGAATGCAAGTGTGAGTTGATAAACTTTTTTTTTTTTAACTCTGCCACTGTTATTCTCCCTTCTGACCTGGAAAACAACATTGATCTGATTTTCACAAAATTTGGTTTAGAGTATCAAAGCTACTAAACAGTAAGATATTTCAGAAATATTTTAGAAAGGTTAATAAACAAAGGATAAAATAATCAAGATGAGTACAAAATGTCCACTCCTTATTTAAAGTTAAGTTATATTTGGCTGGGCATGGTAGCTCGCGCCTGTAATCCCAGCAATATGGGAGGCCAAGGCAGGAGAATCACTTGAGGTCAGGAGCTTGAAACCAGCCTGGCCAACTTGGTGAAACTCTGTCTTTGCTAAAAATATAAAAATTAGCCAGGCGTGGTGGCACATGCCATAATCCCAGCTACTTGGGAGGCTGAGGCAGCAGAATTCCTTGAACCCAAGAAGCAGAGGTTACAGTGAGCCAAGATCGCAGCATTGTACTCCAGCCTGGGCTACAGAGTGAGACTCCATCTCAAAAAATAATAATAAAGTTAAGTTGGATTCATGGAAATTTGGAAAATATTTGAAAGCATTTAAATCAGCACATCTGCTATTTATTGTCAAACACGAAGTTATAGACATAGTCAAAACTCTATAGAAAACATGGGATCAGTGGGTATTTTCCAACCAATTTTGAAAATAGTGCTTATTTACTTTAAACATCTATGGAATTTTTAATTCTCATATCCTCATTTTCCTTAACGCCAAAAATACTGTCCCATCCTCACAATAAAAAGCCACAAGGATATTTTCAGTCCTAGGCTATCTTTCTGAAAAGCCTCTTAATTATGTGTTTAAAATGTTTCTATTGCTTATGGAATAGTTCTAAGTGATGGTCTTTTTTTTTTTTGCCTCCTCAATCAGACCTCAAGATACATGATATATAAATTTGTGTCCCTAAAACTATATGCTTACATTTTCTCTTGGTTTGTTTATTTTAAAAAGTGTTCCATAAAATCTAACTCATTTTTCTTTATAATCAGCATTGTAAGCCCACCCCAGGGATTGCGTTTTTTTTCTCAGTCCAACCTAAAACTGGGGTTCTTGTCTGTCATTTTCTTCATAAAACTTCTCTCAATGACTTCTGTTTTTAGTTTTAACTTTCTACTAAATTTCTTGAGGTGTTACCTTGATGCATGTGAAGTTTATTAGGAAGTAAAGGAAGAAAAGTTAATGATAAAATTATGTGGCTGGGCATGCTGGCTCACTCCTGTAATCCCAGCACTTTGGGAGGCCGAGGCGGGTGGATCCCGAGGCCAGGAGATTGAGACCAACCTGGCCAACATGGTGAAACTCTTTCTCTACCAAAATACAAAACATTAGTGGGCATGGTGGCAGGCACCTGCAGTCCCAGCTACTTGGGAGGCTGAGGTAGGAGAATCGCTTGAACCCAGGAGGTGGAGGTTGCAGTGAGCTGAGATCATGCCACCGCACTCCAGCCACAATAACTTCTTCTTGTTTGTAACCACTTGCAAAATATTCCTGATTTCGTCCCAGGTTGTAAAGTGCGCCAAATTACTATTACTATTACTCCATCCAGGCTGGAGAGCAGTAGCACAAAAGAGCAAGACTCCATCTCAAAAAAAAAAAAAAAAAAAAGTATACAATAGTCAGTGCATTAAACTTGAATAGCTAAATATTTGTTGATATAGGCTTTGGGGATTCCAGGAGTAGGGGAAGGACTATCCATTGGATTCCTTCTTGTCTCTAGCAGCAAACAATATACGTTAGGTATGCACATGTAGCTTTATGTCCAAACACTGTTAGACCTCTATTCCTGCCTCAGTTCTCTTAGACTCCAGCTGCCTCTGACAGCAGCCTACATGAAACCACTTTTTAACTATAAAGCTTTTTAGTTTACCTGATTCAACCCGTGTCATTTTAACCAAATTTTTTCTGCCACTTCATTGCAGCATCTCAGAAGAATACTTAAGGGAAAGTTAGATCAACACAGTTTAGTATTTTATTTTCATAAGTCGGAGTCTGACTATTTTGCCCAGACTGCTCTTGAACTCATGGGCTCAACTGATCCTCTTGCCTCAACCTCCCAGGTACCTGGAATTATATGCATGAGCCACTGTGCCCAGCTCAAGAGTAATACTGGTGCTTATTTCTTGCAATGCTGTACTATGTCTAAAATAACTTCTTCTTGTTTTAACCACTTGCAAAATATTCCTGATTTCTTCCCAGGTTGTAAAGTGCACCAAATTACTATTACTTTGAGATCGTAACTTTGTGGGCCTATGTACTTGCCCCTTCCATAGAGAAGAATTTTTTTTTTTTTTTAACAGAGTCTTGCTCTATCACCCAGGCTGGAGAGCAGTGGCACAAACTGGGTTCAGTGCAGCTTCTTGCCTCCTGGGTTCAAGTGATTGCCTGCCTCAGCTTCCGTAGTAGCTAGGATTACAGATGCATGTCATCATGCCCGGCTAATTTTTGTATTTTTAGTGGTGATGAGGTTTCACCATGTTGGCCAGGCTGGTTGCAAACTCCTGATCTCAGGTGATCCACCTGCCTCGGGCTCCCAAAGTGCTGGGATTACAGGTGTGAGCCACTGCACCTGGCCAAGAAGGAAGAATTTTTTTTGAGACAGAATTTCGCTCTTGTTACCCAGGCTGGAGTGCAATGGCGCGATCTCGGCTCGGCGCGATTTCGGCTCACCGCAACCTCTGCCTCCTGGGTTCAGGCAATTCTCCTGCCTCAGCCTCCTGAGTAGCTGGGATTACAGACACGCACCACCATGCCCAGCTAATTTTTTGTATTTTTAGTAGAGACGGGGTTTCACCATGTTGACCAGGATGGTCTCCATCTCTTGACCTCGTGATTCACCCGCCTCGGCCTCCCAAAGTGCTGGGATTACAGGCTTGAGCCACTGCGCCCAGCCTAAGAAGGAAGAATTTTTGCAAGTGGTAATGTGTTCTACCCAAAGATCAGCAAAAGGAATAAGCCACATTAGCATATTTAGTTTAGCTATTTGCTAGCAATGTGAATTTTGGCAAATCAATCTCTCTAAGCCTCTAAAATGGGGAAAACAATACAACTCCTAGTGTTTATAGAAACACAGTGACCCTCTATTGCTGTCAAATTCCCAGCATTCTTTTTCCCTCTGGGAACTGCACCTTCCTACCTCCTGTAGTTCTGATGCAATGGTTAATTCTGAGAGCCCCCACCAGTCTCCTGATCACAAGGTTTAGCAAGTGACACAGGCCCGGCCAGTTAGAATACTGCAGCTCTCTCTCTGTACTGTAATTGATCCCAGATATGGGCACCCGACCCACAAAGGGCCAACTGAAGTCTCTCTCTGAGCTTTGCTATATGAACAAACAGAATCTCTCCTCTAGGACGGCAAGCATGAGAACCATGTAAAGTCAAAGCCAGGTAGCTTTAGATTTTATTCTCAGGCCAATTATCAGAGAGAAAATCCAAGGTGAGAGTTTGAGACAGAGTTAGAGATGCCCCTGAAGTTTTAAATTAAGCATTTAACACACTCCCCGCCCCGACCCCTGAAGGATTCCCTCCCCTTCAATGCTTACACTAGTTCAAGTTGGTTTGTGCCACTTGCAACAAAAGGGCTCTGAGTAATACAGAGGATTAAATGAGACAAAGTATGTGAAGTATAAACATCTGTACAAATAGGCCTTGCGTGGTGGCTGGCGCCTGTAATCCCAGCACTTTGGGAGGCCGAGGAGGGTGGATCACGAGGTCAGGAGTTCAAGACCAGCCTGGCCAATATGATGAAACTCTATCTCTACTAAAAATACAGAAATTAGTAGGGTGTGGTGGTGCATGCCTGTAGTCCCAGCTACTCAGGGGCTGAAGCAGAAGAATCACTTGAACCCGGAGCAAGACTCCATCTCAAAAAAAAAAAAGATCAGAACCAACATTAGGTGTAACCATCACTCTCAGGGAATGGCATGCCATATCCCTGAAATTATTCTGAATAAAAATTGGTATCAGAGAAATAAAATCAGGACAATATGATGTGGGATCACTTGATAAATATGACTAAGGTGTACTAATGACATGACCTCCAATTGTATTCCATATAATGCATAACCAAAATGCAGGGGCCACTTTCTTCCTGAAATACTGAAATATACCCTGAATTTCTATCTTCCCTTTTTTTTTTTTTTTTTTTTTTTTGAGATGGAGTCTCACTTGTCACCCAGGCTGAAGTGCAGTGGTGCCATCTCGGCTTATTGCAATCTCTGCCTCCTGCCTCAGCCTTTCAAGTAGCTGTGATTACAGGCATGTACCACCACACCTGGATAACTTTTGTATTTTTAGTAGAGATGGGGTTTCACCATGTTGGTCAGGCTGGTCTTGAACACCTGACCTCAGATGATCCGCCCGCCTCAGCTTCCCAAAGTGCTCAGATTATAGGCATAAGCCACTGTGCCCGGCATACTATGAATTTCTACAGAACAAGATATGGATAAGGCAGTACAAACTGAGGTCTGATGAGCCACACTACATCATAAAGTTTCAAAAATTGCCTAAAAGCATAAATCATTTAGCTATACTGTCAAAATACCACAGAATTGCACCTATTCCTTTAAATTACATTGTGCAAACTTTATTTAATGTCTTCTACGTGAATGTTCAAGAACAGAGAGTTTTGTGATATTTTGTATTTTTGTGTTTTCTGTGACTATGATGATTTCTCCTCCATCTCCTACCACCCCCCACCTTCAGTACTAAATTGGGTTATTACCTTAAAAGGCAAACACTAGTGACTATATTTGTCCCTGTTGAAACAGGGAATAAACAAACAGCTGTGGTTAGTGTGTAGACATTTAAGATGTTCAGAATGCAGATTGTGGTTTAGATATCTGTCTCAAAAATGGGATTCCCAGGATAGGAGTCCATTTAGAAATGAACACAGTGTACAGGTAGAGCAAAGCCATCAAAGATAAATAAAATTTGGAGGACTAGCTTAATTCCTTTATAAGTAGAATGTTAGATAGTAAAATACACAATGATGTGAATCTAACTCTGCGACATCTGGGCAGACAATTTTCTGACACATCAGAAAATAAATAGGGCAAATCTGTTTTTAGTCTGTGTGTTTTCCTCTTTACCAAATGGGGGGAAAAAGCCTGCAGTTTTGCATCAAGGTCCTGTTTGTGAGACACAGAAAGCCATATTGGTGCAAAACAAGAATGCCACATTTAATTTAGTTCAATATAATGACTATTTGAGCTCACACTGTGTGACAGAGACTGAGCAAAAGAATGGGCATATGAAATGATTAATACTCAATCTCAAGTAGAAAAGTAAAATATAAAAGCCCAATTTACAAAATGGACAAGAGAGAAGTTTCTCTACTTGGCCACATGGAGAAGGAGGGTTTGAAACCATACTTTTTGACTCCTGATCAGATGTTCCATCCACTGTATCACAGGTTCAAAATTCCATATGTCTGTGTTTGTCTGTTCCCACCCTGTTTACATCAGGTCAACAAATAGAATGTGTATTATGTACTCCATGAATCCTGTAGAAGAAATAAACCTAGCTCAAAGGAAATAGTGGATAACTCTCACTGAGCATGGCTGGGAAGCTTCCCAAAGGAAGTAATCTATGTAAGGTATTGAAAAAAATGATTTTTCCTTGGATGAGAATGAGAAAGAGTAGTACAGAGGTAAGAAAATCATGATGAACTTGGAGCACAGTTTAACACATCTAGAGAGTAAAATAACCTTAAAGTACTTGGAAGAGAACTCCCCTTCCTAGATTATTTATTCTATTTTAAGCAGGGAAATGCTTGGTTGAAGCCATAACTGAATTAATTATCCTTCAAAACCACTGAACTATACAATTTTCTATGGCTTCTAGGGCTGAGGGGGTCTTGTCTCATAATTAGGTCGAAGTAGCTATAAATGTAAAATAAAAATCTAGATTTGTACTTTGCCAGCCTGGCTTTGCTCCATCAAAGCTATTCTCTCAAACAGTATTTGCATAGCACTACAGTCCTATTTACACATCAGGGACAGAGTTGGATGGGACCTATTTCTGGTCTCCAGTTCTTTATCCCAATCCTAACCCCACATCGTCCATCATCCTGGTTAATTAAGAGAAGGTCTTCCTCAGTAGAAAGTAGACTAGTTGGGCCAAGTGTGGTAGCTCACACCTGTAATCCCAGCACTTTGGGGGGCCAAGACTGGCAGATCACAAAGTCAGGAGATCGAGACCATCCTGGCCAACATGGTGAAACCCCGTCTCCACTAAAATACAAAAAATTAGCTGGGCATGGTGGTGTGCACCTGTAGTTCCAGGTACTTGGGAGGCTGAGGCAGGGGAATCACTTTAACCCGGGTGGCAGAGGTGGCAATGAGCTGAGATTGCAGAACTGCACTCCAGCCTGGTGATAGAGCAAGACTCCATCTCAAAAATAATAAGAAGAAAGTAGACTACTTTCTGTATATAGGCTAAAAAATCAGTCTCATCAAATAAAGCCAAATGTCGTATTTCAGGTTTCTCTTGTCCTTCAAGGTAAACTGAGTTTTGCTCACTCTTCCAGCCCCAGTGAAGGTGTAACTATAATTGAATGGCAAAGCCAAAATAATGGGAAGTTGAGTCAGGACAATCTACAGGCTGTGGAATTTATCCTGTGTAATTGAAAGTTAAAAGCCACAATTCCTGCTCATCCATAATGTTTAACCATAATTTGGCTGAAGATTCAAGTAAAGGTTTTCAGTCTTTCCATTCTATTTTTAGTTGTCATGATGCATCAACCAAAATGTAATCACAATGTTCTTGTTGCATTATTTGAAAGCTGTCTAAGCTTAATCTAAACAATCAGACCTCTGGAAAATTAGGGAAAATATGAACTTTTCAGCAGATTCTCTAGGAGACAATAGGCTTTTGAATTGCTTTATTAGAATCAAATTACATGTAGAAGAATATTACAGCTATTTTATAGTTTTAATTTTTTTTCAGTCACAAATGTGAACATATGCTAGGTCAGCACACTCTTTTTTGTCTGTGTTAGAAAGGAGCAAACCAGTGGGGTATGGCGGCTCACGCCTGTAATCCCAGCACTTTGATACGCCAAGACAGGCGGATCACAAGATCAGGAGTTCAAGACCAGCCTGACCAATGTGGTGAAACCCCATCTCCACTAAAAATACAAAAATTTGCCGGGTATGGTGGTACGTGCCTGTAATCCCAGCTATTCAGGAAGCTAAGACAGGAGAATCTCTTGAACCCAGGAAGCAGAGATTACAGTGAGCCAGGATCGCACCACTGCACTCCAGCCTGGTGACAGAGTAAGACTCCGTCTCAAAAAAAAAAAAAACAAATAAAGGAGCATACCAAGTTTTTCCTTTATTTATTTTTCCAGAAAACATTTATTGAGCAACTATGATGTGTCAAATAATTACAAATAATAAGACACGCAGGACAAGGCCTTTGTTTTGGGGACAGAGGAGGTAGTGAATGAAGTAAGTAAACATGTTCATTTAAGTATGCAGCAAAGCATCACAGACATTATGAAAGAAATTAGGACAGGACACTGTTGTTATATGACATTGACTATGGGTCTAAGAAAAGGAGCCATCATCATAGGGAATTGTTCATGTTCCCCAAGTACTGTTCAGATATGGCAGACTGGTGAGGTTGACAAGGGATTAGGGAAGGGTACTCCAGCAGTCACAACAGGCACAAAAGCAAAGACACATGAGTAGGCTTAGTCCAGTATTTCTCAGACTTACGTTGTATTTAGATCTCTTATAAAGGAATATATTTCATGTGAATCCTGGAATCAACTTAGATTGTATGTGTAGAAACATAAGAGTAAGTATAAACTCTAATGCTTAAAGCTACTATATAATTATAAAACCTAACAGATGAACAAATTAATTATAAGGAAAAACATAAAACTAGTATCATTTAAATAATTTCAGTTTAATGGCATGACTGATAATTTTTGCTAAAACAATATTGTCTTGATTGCTGTGAATCTTTTGAAATTGACATGCCTGTATTACTTTGTCCTAAATGATGATTCAATTATTTCATCTTTTTTTTTTTTAAACTAGAACCATTGACAAATCTTTATACAGCAAGCCATGACATCACTTGATCTTCATTTGTAAAAAAAAAAAAAAAAAAAAAAATCTATCATTTGAAGTATTGTCTCCTCTCTTTATTCATTAGTCCGTGATGATAGGGCAAGTTTGTGATATTAGTCAGAAAGTGGTCATTGCTGTAGGGAACAATGGCTTGTGCCTGTAATCCCAGTACTTTGAGAGACTGAGGCAGATGAATAGCTTGAGCTCAGGAGTTCAAGACCAGCCTGGGCAAACTGCAAAACCCTGTCTCTACCTAAATAAATAAATATGTACACACACACACACACACACACACACACACACACACACACACACACATAGCTGGGAATGGTGGCATGTGCCTGTGGTCCTAGCTGCTCAGGAGGCTGAGGTGATAGAATCTCTTGAGCCTGGGAGGTACAGTTTGCAGTGAGCCAAGATTGCAGCACTGCACTCCAGCCTGGGCAACAGAGGAATACTTTATCTTAAAAATAAAATAGAAAGTGGCCATCATTCTAGACCCTTATTACTCAAAAAGTGTTCCAGGGAGTAGCAGCACTGGCATCACCTGGAGCTTGTTAGAAATGTCTTGGGCCACAAGGGACTTACTGATACAGACTCAGTGCCTTAACAAAATCTCCAGGTGATTCCTATGCACACGAAAGTTTGAAAAGAGCTGATGTAGAAGATTTAAAGTAGGCTTATATTATTTTTAAAAATTTCAATCAAAATTAAAACATGAAATTTCTCATAGATACCTCTTGAACTTCTGATGATCCCTCTCATTAACCCACTAGGGGAATTTAAAGACCTCCAACTGGACTAAGGCATAATTTCAGAGGCAAAAGATAAGGCAATCAATAACATTGGAGAGATAAGAGACCAGTTTGGTAAATGAAAGAGTTCGGACTCTTATCCGTTAATCAATGAGGAGCCACTGAATGATTTTAAGCCCTAGAGAGAATAATGAGATTTGCTTTTTTTAGAAAGATTATTCTGGCTGTAATCATGGATTAGCGAACTGCTGACTGGAGCCAGGGAGACAAACTAAGGCCTTATTGTAATTGCCTGGGCAGTGAGGACTGACTTAGTGCTGAAGCTGGGGCTAGAGAGGAGATATCAAAGAGGTAATTTGGTGACTGATTGCATGTCAAGTTTCCTAGATATCCAACCAAGGTAGAGAATGCAATTTGAAGAGCAGGATTAGGGAAAAGGATAAGTGTACCAAAGTGTACATGTTGAGCTTGTGGTTCTCTGAAATATTCACTGTGGATATGTCCAGTGGGCAGCCACTACCTGGGTTTGTTTGGAGATACAGATTTTGGAGCAGTGAAAAAGATTGCAACAAGAATTATCAGAGAATAATTTATGGAGAACACGTGGAATTAAAAATGATCATCTTACCTTGCCAAAAACCTACACAGTTAAATGGGGTTTCTGGTGTTTATGAAGTGTCTACTTTTGACCAAAATTATATATACATATATATAGTCACAGTTAAGGGTCCTACTATGTTAACAGGAATAATCACGTTGTTTTAGAAATAATTTAGCTAGTAATAATTTTTCTAATTTTTGAAGATGCCCTGAAACAGCTTAGAAGAGAACTATGGGGTTTTTTTTTTTTTTCATATTTGAGAAGAAAATGTTTAATTGTTAGGTAACTCTTCTGCCTTAGAGAAGGCTAGACAGTAGCAGTCTCCTTTTTACACATAACTCCATAGTCATTTCTTATCATTTGGAAGAACAGAAATCAATCATTATCAGAAAGAAAATCTCACTAACAGATCATTAGGTATATGAATGGTTTTCAAAAATGGAAAAAGACAGTTTTTCATGTTTCCCATTGAATCATCTGTCACATGAAGTTTACCAGAGATGGAGGGATAACCTGGAAATCCCTACTCTTACTGCTTCTCCCTGTCAAACAAGGAGAAGGAGTTCAATATGTTAATTACTATTTCCTTCCCTCTTCAACTGTCTACATCTCCAGCATGAAAGGAAAAGTCAGATCATTTCAGGTCCTGACTCATCCTTCAGCCTTCTGAATAAGGCAACCTATAAGACAAGACCACAGCATATCTATTTCATGGCGAAACTGACCTTGGACGCTAACACCAGGGAGTCATTGTGGTAACAAAAATTCCCTCCCAAGGGAAGAGACTGGGTCAGGTGACAACTCACCTATACCTATCATTCCTGCCCAGTCCCAGTCCCATCTTCTCAGTGTGAGTAGAACCCAGAGGTCTAAGATAAAAACAGGTTTGAAAAAAAAAAAAAAAATTGGTTCAGTATTGTTGGTTATTAAATTTAAGTAAGACATTGTGACAGTCTTATCTGAAGATACAAGCTATCTTCAAGTGCACCTCAACAGTGAGAGTAAAAGCAAGACCATTAGATATGCAACAATGTAATTGAAAGGTGGTGTTCCTATTGTCAGTTCCCTAGCAGAGGCCCTGCCTGCCGGCTGGCTCCCCCAACATTGGCATCTAGCTAAGCCCCTGTTAACTGTTCTACCTACCGTTTTCCCCCTTGACTAAACTCAAAGCTGTATTCTCAATTTCCTTTTCTAAGACTGTTCTTCCATCTTGATGTCTACTAAGAAATGTTCTAGTTCATCTGTTCTCAAACTCTAGCCAACATGAGGATTACCTAGAGGATTTGTTAAAACACAGATGCGGTGGCTCACACCTGTAATCCCAGCACTTTAGGAGGCTGAGGTGGGTGGATGACAAGGTCAGGAGTTCAAGACCAGCCTGGCTAATACGGTGAAACCCTGTCTCTACTAAAAATGCAAAAATTAGCTGAGTGTGGTGACGTGTGCCTGTAGTCCCAGCTACTCAAGAGGCTGAGGCAGAAAGAATGGCTTGAACCCGGCAGGTAGAGATTGCAGTGAGCTGAGATCACACCACTGCACTCCAGCCAGGGCAACACAGTGAGACTCTGTCTCAAGCAAAAAACAAAACAAAACAACAAAACACAGATGCTGGGCCCACCTGTAAGTTTTTAATTCTGTAGGTGGAAGGTGGAGCCCAAGATTTTGCAATTTTAACCACTTTCCAGATGATGCTGATGCTATTTATCTTTAGGTCCTCAGTATTTTATTCATTAATTCAGTCAAAAAGTATTTACTGACCACACACTATATGTCAGATATCCATTTGCATAGCACCCTCTTTCTCGAGAGCAGTCTTTTCCTAGAAGCCACCAGTGAATATTCAGGTGCTTAAGGATTTGGAAATGTTTCTACTCAAAACAGTTCTTTTCCCACTAGTTTGATTAGCAAGCATTTTATTCGGGACAGTAGTCTGGGAAACATACTAATTTGGGCTCAATTATTCCAAAAATCTTAATTAGTGAATGGAATGATGATTAATGAGCTTTTTTTCCCTCCAAAATAGAATTTTGTGGTTATATAGACCATTGATTAGAACTCAGTAAAGATCTTGGTTAGATCTTGTTTTGCTTTTTTTTTTAAGCTATAAAAGTCATTTTTGGAACAATTTTCTACTTGATGATATCAGTATTTTATCATATATTAATTTTCTTTAAGTTTTACTTCTGTTGGATAATTTTCTTATTCTTTGGTAATTCATGTTAAAATATTTAGAGATTATGTGTCAAAATATCTAAAATTTAGTTTAAATGTTTCATATAGGCCGGGCGCGGTGGCTCAACGCCTGTAAATCCTAGCACTTCCGGAGGCCTAGGCAGGCGGATTGCCTGAGCTCAGAAGTTCAAGACCAGCCTGGGCAATGTGGCAAAACCCCAATTCTACTAAAAACACAAAAAATTATTCGGGTCAGTGTCTGTAGTCCCTGCCACTTGGGAGGGTGAAGCTGGAGAATCACTTGAACCCGGGAGGTAGAGCTTTGCAGTCAGTTGAAATCGTGCCACTGCACCACTCCAGCCTGGGTGACACAGCAAGACTCGGCCTAAAAAAAAAGCTTTTTATATACATTGTGTGTGTGTGTGTGTGTGTGTGTGTGTGAATGTGTGTATATATATAGTGAGAAGTGAGAAAACAAATACGACAAAATGTTGACATTTGTTGAATCCAAGTAGAAAGCATGTGGCTATCCCGTTATTTTTCCAACTTTTCTGTATGTTGGAAAATTTCATAATACAAAATTGGGGGAAAAGCAGGTTTAGAAGATTTATAATGATTCATTAAATATTCATTTTCCATACTAATGAGATTTTTGCTATATGGTAAAATGTTGTTCTACTTGACCACATAAAGTAACAGTTCAGAAAGCTTCACAAATTTTTGAAGCATTCTTTGAAAGATCACAAAAAAAATCATAGAGTGAAATATACTGCAACATTAAATGGAATTGGGACTACTACTTTTATTTATCTAATAAGCTAAAGTATAATCTCAGTAATCCACTTCTGTCTCACAATAAAACTTCAAGAAACTGACATCTGGGAAAAGCAATTTATTAACAAGTGTAAAAATAATAACTTTACTCTTCTGAAAAAAAAATTTGTTATTATACCTTGTTTTATAAAACCTGACAAATTTTTTAAAATTTTCTAATTCCATTAGCAGATAAAATTCACAGACAGAATGTAAGATAATATACCTTTTAAAGGATAAGACTATGTATCTTCATTCTTTATTAAAGAAGTTGCCACTGTGAATACAGATTACAGATTCTTTCAGCTTTGTTCTTTTTTTCCCATCTGAAATGTTCAAACAGTAGAGACTGTGGGTCTGTTCTTTTTCAATGATCCTTCTTATCACAGTCATTAGTATGCTTCGCTGTGATTGAGTTATGACTTCTCTTTGCCGGATGTGGAACCATTTATTTGAGTTAGTTTCCTTAAGCTCCTTCTGGGCTAGTTATTTTCCTCATCACGTCTTTCACTGCCTTTGCCAGGGCCTGTTACAGCGTGCTGGATGGCAGCAGTTCTAGCGCAGATGTACTCATTGCCTGGAAGGACGGATAATGAGCTCCACTCCTTTCATGCTCAGTAGAGCTCCAGCAACACATAGAGACCTCCGTGCCAAATGGGAAAAGCCTTTCTCTACAAATATGCACAGAAACCTCTGCCACAGAAGCCGAAGAATAATTTTTAGAATATTAAAAGGCACTCAAGTATTCAAAACAGCATTTGTTAGGTATCATCTATGGGCTGATAGCGTGCAAAGTGCAAGAGATACAAAGACAAATAAGATTTGCTCTAAAAGCTTAGAGTCTAAATGCAGAAAGTGTAAATGTGGAAAAAGAGCTATATAAAAATAGGCCAGGTGCAGTAGCTCACGCCTGTAATCCCAGCACACTGGGAGGCCGAGGAGGGTGGGTCACGAGGTCAGGAGTTTGAGACTGGCCTGGCCAACATAGTGAAACCCTGTAACTACTAAAAATACAAAAAAATTAGCCAGGCATGGTCGTGGGTACCTGTCATCCCAGCTACTCAGGAGGCTGAGGCAGGAGAATCGCTTTAACCCAGGAGGCAGAGGTTGCAGTGAGCCGAGATTGAGCCATTGCACTCCAGCCCAGGCAACAGTGCCAGACTCTACCTCAAAAAAAAAAAAAGTATTTATGTATATATATATATAAAATGTGTATGATGTGTCCCATTAGATTCATTGTGGTGTGGTCTTAGAGTCGGGGATGTCACTGTTTCTCCTGGGGCAAGGTATCTGGGTGTTTTTGTTGGTTTGTTGTGGTTCTTGGTTTTTGGTTTTGCATTTTGGGGCTTCAACATCCTCATCTTCATTATAAAATTCCTACCTCCACGGTTGGTGTGAGGATTTGTAGGCCTCATGGGACCATGGACAGTGTGGTTGCTCAGTAAACATTTGCTTCCTTTCTGTGTGCTCAGTGGCTGCTCTGAAATCCAGCAGAGGTCATGCTCATCCATCAGGGTTTCAGGGAGAGGTAAGAGAGGAACAGCACTTCCTCTTCTAATGCAGCTGCAAGTCTCTAAGCACACATGGGAGGAGTGTCAAAAACACTCTGGTTGTAACTGATTGTCATTATCGGTTGGAAGAGATTTCTTGTTCTAACTTTGAGTCATAGAGGCATAGAAATGTCTCACATCTAGAGCTAAAAATAACCCAAATGAAACAATGGATGTTATTTCATAGGATAGTAGGACAATATCTGGCACACAGTAAGGATTTAATAAATGATAGTCATTATCATTATCTCTATCATCCTTAATTTTATACTTGGGAAAGGTGTAAAGCCTAATAGTTAAGTTGTCCTTAGTCACACAGCTAATAAATACCCTTTGGGTGACCATTTGATTAATATCGCTACTATAATGTATTAGATTGAGAATCTGATTAGGGCAGGATTGAGGAAAATCTTTGCTTACTCTTCTTTCCAGCATCTATAGCAGCACAGACATGTAACAGATACTTACAAATATTTGTTGAATGTGTGTGTGTGTGTGTGTGTGTGTGTGTGTGTGTAGCATGAGTTTTTTACCAAGGTAGACCTGGATTGAAATCCCAACTCCAGTACCATCTACATAAATTTAGGCAAATTAACTACTTTCAGTTATAATTTTCTCACCTGTTAAAAATGGGGCTAATCAGGCAAGGTGCAGTGGCTCATGCCTTGGGAGGCCGAGGCGGACAGATTACCTGAGGTCTGGAGTTTGAGACAAGCCTGGCCAACATGGGGAAACCCTGTCTCTACTAGAAATACAAAAACTAGCTGGACATGGTGGCACATGCCTATAATCCCAGCTACTCGGGAGGCTGAGGAAGGAGAATAGTTTGAACCTGGGAGGTGGAGGTTGAGTGAGCCGCGATGGTACCACTGCCCTCCAGCCTAGTCAACAAGAGTGAAACTCCATCTCTAAATTAATTAATTAATTAATTAAAGTGGGGTTAATCAGACTCAATATCTATTTCACATGCTTGTGGATAAGCTTAGATGAGGCAATACATGCAAAAACTATCCTGCCCAGTGTTGGTAGAGGGTGCTCCCTTTCATTTTGTCTCCTTTTCCTGTGCTCTTTATGAACTTTTCTGTCAGTTAGTGAACATCATAGTTTGCCACAAGAGGGCAATACTAAATTGAAATCAAAATCCATGCTAACAACGTCTTCTAAATTAAGTCAATACCTCTCTCCCCGTCACCCCCTTTTTCTTTCTCTCCACCCCTCATAAATGTAGTCAGTTGTTGAGTGTTTCTTGCTCAGATTCTTGTTCTTTTCCTTCATCCTGTTCATCTGAAATCTGTCATCATAATAAAACCTAGATTTGGCAGGTACTCTGTAAGTCATATTGTGCGGTGGCTCACATCTGTAATCCCAGCATTTTGGGAAGCTGAGGCAGGAGCTTTGCTTGAGCTTAGGAGTTCAAGACTAGCCTGGGCAACATAGTCAGACACCACTTCTTTATAAAAAAAAAAAAAGTCATATTGTCACATAGAATTCCACTCTCTGCAGTTATTCTTGCTACCTAGCTGACCTTGACTTCTGCTTCTGTGTCCCCTGTCAAGCTAACCCAACAGCCCTGAGTGTTTGTGCTGTACTTTCCTCCCTGAGAAAGTGACTCTTAATTATTCTAACTTTACCTCAAACTCTGTATAGGAGACTAAATCTAAACCTATGTATGTTTCTTCTAAAGAAAACACTTCTGAGTTACATAGGCTTAAATTTCAGAGTTATGTTGCATTCTTACCTCACCCACAAAAATCACACTGTATTTCCTTCCTTTATTTAATCTGCTTACTGCCCATCTGTTGCCCCATCTCATCTGTACTCATCCCGTCTAATATTCTTTTCTCATCTCTCAATCATTTGACTTTTTGGTCTTCCAACCATTGCTCTTTAGTCCATCTATTGGATAATGAGCTCTTGGAATCCATTGAGTCATACAATGTGGCTATGTTCTGTACTCTTCCTGTGAGAGACTCCCATTTCCTACCCCCGGACAAAGCAAAGTTTCTTTTTCAACTCGTACTACATTTAGCATTTGTCTGTGCTTCATGGCAGCTATGGAGGGGAAGCAAGGAAATCTGTGTGCATTTCAGAGGGGCTCTGCAATTTGTGAGAGCATTTTTTAACTGGAAAAGACAATGTTACTAAGTCCTGTCACTAATGATGTGTACATTTGCCCATCAGAAATGCAATTTCATACACCAACTAATTTTAGAGAAATATGATGTTAGGAGCATTGTGTGTGACAATAATCATACTTTTAGTAAGGCAGAATAAAAAGATCTCGCTGTCTCAGAGCTTAATCTGAACTTCCATTTTTGGCTGGCAGACGAATATTTTGGAAATTGTTGAGGCAAAAATTTAAGTAGGTTTAAATGCTTGTTTTCTTTTTGTTTCTTTGTTTGGTGTTTGTTTATTTATTTATTTAGAGACAGAGTCTCATTTTGTTGCCCAGGCTGGAGTGCAGTGGCACAATCTCGGCTCATTGTAATGTCTGCTTTCCGGCTTCAAGGAATTCTCATGCCTCAGCCTCCCTAGTAGCTACTGGGATTACAGGTGCACACCACCACACACAGCTAATTTTTCTATTTTTAGTAGAGATGGGGCTTTACCATGTTGGCCAGGCTGGTCTTGAACTCCTGACCTTAGATGACTCACCCACCTGGGCCTCCCAAAGTGCTGAAATTACAGGCTGAGCCACCCGGCCTGGCCCTTCGTATGTGTTTTAAATGTATATCTGATTCTTATTTCTTTTTTGCTTCTGTTTTTGATGATTGAATCATCTGTGTGAAATAAGACAGACACAAAGCAAATATTGTATAAGTTCATTTATATGAGGTACCTACGTTGTCAAATTCATAGAGACAGAAAGTAGAATAGTTCCTAGGAGATGGGAGGAGGGGAAACCAAGAAGAAACCCTTGGTTTCTGTTTAGTCATCTCATACAGGCTTGAACTTAACCTCAGAATATCTGAGTCTGAGTCTTTCAATTAATATCTGCATAATTAATTGAAAAAAAAAAAAAAACAGCTCGACAGTAACACTTACTAAGTACATACAAAGAAAGTGCCAGGCTTAAGTGTCAGCATGATCTAGGTTAAGAAAAAGTTTTAGGCAGATTTACAAATACCATATATTAGTTTAATATCCTCTACTATCTGTTACCAAAAACAAGCAAATAAAGCCCCACACATCCCATTTCAGAATCAGGAAAACAGAGACATTTCTCTGTGGCAAAGAGCTTGTCAGCCAATAATATCAGCGAAGCTTCCCATGCAGCTGACAGTGTCATGTGTTATGAAGTGGAAATTTCTGGAAAAGCTACAATTCAATCCATTAAATTTGTTTATAAAAACAAGCTTGCAGATATTGCTGATCTTTTATATAGAAAGTCTATTCTCTTGGAAAGAATCTGGTTCAGTTAATTATGATGGAGAGAATAATGGATGGAAACAACAGTTCAAAACTGACAGTAAATCCACCTCGAACCAAAAGCATTTCCGATTTTTCTCAAGTGGCTGTGTTAACATGGCATAAGAGAAAGCCTGACTAGCAGGTATAATTAAAATATGAATCCCAGGAATAAGGTATGAGTAACCCCGAGAACACCTACAAGAAATAAGTCCATTATAACATGATAAACTTTAGAGACTCCTGAGTGAAGGGTAGGAGAAAAAAATTCTAACTCCATGCAAAGGCAACTATGGTCCTGAGTGCAAAATACTGATAAACGGTGGCATCAATGCCTTATTAGTACAGCATCTGTGTGAGACTGTGGAACATAGCATACTCTGCCTCATGCTATATGGGTACTTGTTCTCTACATTTCCTTTTCTGAGAACTGCTTGAGGTAGTGTATAAGGGCTTTTTCTATCTTTTTATAGAAATCACTTCCTCACCCAGGCCTTAGTCATGTAGACAGTAGACATAAAACATATAATTACATGCATTAATGGGTAAATGATAACCCCTATCTTAGCATCCACAATACATCTGCCCTGGCATGTAAGACTTTTAAGAAAACTGAAATTTGGCATCGAACATATTAAATGCAACTTATGAAACACTGTTGATGCATTTTTAAAGAATTAATCACAGCACTATGATTTAATGAAAAACAGGAAGAGAATGTTATGTTATATCACGTTTCATATCTCAGCAGTTGGCATTGGATTCGGTTGTTAGGAACAGCAACATGGCAAAAGTTGAAAGGAAACTGTTTGGCCTGAGTGGTTTTTTTGTCTTTCAGGCAGAGTAATGAGTAAATATAAAATCACCTCAGGTGAAAAACTGCTGTTTATGTCATGTCATTCCATTAACTGACAGAATTACTGCCTCTCCCTTCCCCAACCCTGGAAAAAGAAAAAAAAAAAAAAAAAGAGTAGTTAACAAACACAAATTCAACACTTGGAGTTAAAATTACTCTAATGGTGACTGGCCATTTTACCAATATGTTGAGGGCTAAAGATGTAAATATGGATGGAAGGTATTTTGAGACGGAGCCCTCTGTCACCCAGGCTGGGGTTCGATGGAGCAATCTCTACTTATGGCAACCTCCGCCTCCAAATTCAAGTGATTTTCCCGCCTCAGCCTCCCAAGTAGCTGGGACTACAGGCTCGTGCCACCATGCCCGGCTAATTTTTGTATTTTTAGTCAGGCTGGTCTCCAACTCTTGACCCATGTGATTCTCCTGCCTCAACTTCCCAAAATGCTGGTATTACAGGCATAAGCCACTGCGCCTGGTCCACACTGTTTACATGATCTTATCTGTTGTAGGTTTACATGTTATTTTTCCTGTTTATGTACATTTAAGAAAATTGAAACCAAAAATCTCGACTGTCTCTGAAACTTAATTGGGAAAAATGTAAAGCACTTTAATGGAATTTTCCCCACAATCTATAGAATAGTTTTTAAACAGATGGTTCATATGGACAAAGCAATGAAAACGTAGAAATTAAAAGCAGATCCTTAAGAACAGTATCTGAGTTCTCAGAAATCCTATGGATGACGTCAGGACGAGATGTAAAGCAGTCGTTTCTTTTGCTGTCAAGGTTTTAAGGGAACAGAAATTTATTAGGTGAACCACCACCGGAGGAAGGGTAAAGCCTGTGGGTAGGAATTAACTGTTTATTTGAAACTCCAGTCCACTTCAACAATTCGAAAATCTCCCTGTTCCTAGGACAATTCCATCCAGGTGCCAATAGGAGAGACTACTATTGTGATGCAAATAGGTATTCTTCTAGAAGTAGGAGCACTTAAGTAGAGTGGAGAAGACTTGAAAAATCTCCCACCTTCCCAGCAACCGAGCAGGGACGCGGCGGGGGGGAAGATGGGGGGAACCTCCAGGCCGGATCAGTGAAACTGAGGGGTGGGTGAGCGACTGGACAACTTTTCAACGTGGAATTCAAATGCATTCGGTGGGGAAGTGTGAAGCAAAATCTAAACGAGCGCTAGACAGCAGTATCTTCCATCTACGCTTCAAAACTTGACGGAAACTTAACGTTGGTTTTTCTCCCAGAGAATTCTAGGGAGTGGGTGGAGGGGACTTCTGTTAGGAGAGGTATATTGGGAATCAGATCGTTTTGTGGGGCGGAGGACGCCAAGGTGTCACCTAGGGCTATCCAAAATCAGGGGCCCAAGAGGGGACTGTGTCAACACCCGAGCCAAGGCCGGAGCGCAAGCGCGCCACTGCAGCGCGGGGAGCCCTGGAGCCAAGTGCGGGCCGACGGCTGGGGCAGGAGGGTAAAGGGGCGAAAGGGCGGGGTGGGAGCGCGGCGGCGGGGAGGAGGGTCTGGGAGCCCGGGTGCGATTTGCAAGCGTCCGCCGAGGGGGAGGGTTTTCCCCAGCCGGGCCGGAGTTGCGGCTGAGCGCTGCTTCTGGCTCACAACGCCGCCGCCGACTCTCAGGAGAGCTGGAGAGTGGAACTGCCGGAAGTGCCTGCGCGCCTTGAGAGAAACTTCCCTGCTCCGGCCGCGGCCCGGAGCCGCGCCGCCCCAGCGCTCGGAACGACTATGCGTCCCGGTGACCACAACCTGAGCGGACCCGCGCCTCGGCCCGCCGCCCGCGCCTGCGTTCGCCTAGCCTCGCGGGAGGAAGACTGAGCCCGGCGCCGGCGGCGCGCGGGGTCCGTTTCCTTCGCTCAGTCAGTCCCCTCGCGTCCCGACGCCTTCCCCGCTATCGCGTGTCCCCAGCTCCCGTCGCCGCCGCCGGCCGCCCCAGCCCTGACCGCCGGCCGGGACGTACTCGCGGCCGCCGCCGGCAGCGCCAGTGCCATGGGGCTGCCCACTCTGGAGTTCAGCGATTCCTACTTGGACAGCCCGGATTTCAGGGAGCGCTTGCAGTGTCACGAGATTGAGCTGGAGCGAACCAACAAGTTCATCAAGGAGCTCATTAAGGACGGCTCTCTGCTCATTGGGGCGCTGAGGAGTAAGTCGGGCTGGCGGGGGAGCGGGCACCCGGATCCGGAGAGTCCCCGCGGGGTGCGGGTCCGAAGGGTGGGTTGGAAGAGTCGGAGCTTCTTTTGTTTGAATGGATTTGGCGACAAAAGCTGAAGAGCTCCCCTGCTGGTAGCCAACAAAGTTTGTTCTTAGGTGTTCTTTACTTATTTACTTCCTTGTCTACAGACAGAGAAGGGAAAGTTCTCTACTGGGCACTGGAATATATCCTGAGGAAAGTCGTTCAAAGTCATCGTTCTGTGTAATATTCCTATGAAGATGTTGGGGACTTTTAACTTTTTTTTTTTTTTTTTTTTTTTAATTTATCGTGTCTGTTAATAGTTTGAACCAAAAAAGCCCTTAAGGGGGAATCAAGAGTTTGTCTTAAGGATAAAATTAAGCTAGTTTAGTGATATTCAAAAAAAATTATTAATTTTTCCATACATCACTGGCTAACACATTGAGTTGGCTTTTTAAAAATCATTCATTTGCAGTTTTGTCATTTTGTAAGATGATCAAAGACAGTATGGCACCAGTGCATTTTAACTCTGCAAATTTTCTGTGCGTGTTAGTTTTGGTTTGCATTGTATGTGGTGTTGGCATGTCATTGGGATAAAAGTTCAGGGGCTAAAAGGCAATCAGAACTTTTGATGATCTATACAGTATAAAAACTGTTACATTCTTTAATACAGGGTTTCCTCCCACCTCCTTTCCCATACACCTCCTTACCGAATTTTCCTTCCTTTCTCTTTTTGTTCTCTGGATCTTGGCTTTCAATGACTAGGACCTAAGAGTATCTGAAACTCAAGGGTTTCTTTTACAGAGAATTGAGCATAACTGCATGATATGGCTTGTTACCTTTCCCAGGAGGTATTTGCATCTTTTAAAATTTTTATTTATTGCTTTTCTTTTTCCATCTTCAAAGGAGCCTGTGAAAAGTATTTGCGTCTAAATAGAGGCTTCTGCATGTTTTAGCTACTGAAATGAAGCCCTGGAATCTCTGATCACTTAAAACTGGGTGAATGAGATACTTTCAAAAGGTAGAGAGGCCTTTGGGTGATCTAGTAACCCCCAGGACATATAGGGGGCATCATCTTTGTATAACAACGTCATAGGTATGTGTATGCCTAAAACAGACAATGCTAGCATCAGATCTGTATTTTGGAACATGTATTAGCAGTAAGGATGAAGCTTAGCAAGATGCCTTGAAATTAGTGTGCTCCAAAATAATTTTTCTTTTAACTGTCCCAAATGCTAAAACATTTACTTAACCACTTGTGTTACTTATCCAAAGTAAAGATAATATATTTTATGTCCATATTCACTTAATTCCTGAATTTGAGGCTACTACTGATAATGGTATTTACTGTGATTTGTGAAAAATAATAGTTTATCTGCCATTCTTGCCACCCTGCGTAAACACTGAAGTCTTGTGGGACTAGCCTCTGCATCTAAGAAAGCATGATGCCTCTTCAAAAAGAGCTGCATCTCAAGAGTGTCAAATGCCAAGCTGATTCTTGCTGGAGGTGCCAGATGTTCTACATTTTTCTCCCCACTCCGATTGAGATAAACTTTAGTGTTTCAGAAGTTGAAAATACTTACATACCTGTGATAAATGCTCTGACTTGTACATTATTTTACACCTGTGATAAATGCTCTGACATGTACATTATTTTACAAGTGACATTACATACTTTATTATGATGCTTGAATCTAGCCTTGTAAAAGTCAGGTGATTCCCATATTATAGGTTTGTTATTCCATTCATAAGTGAAATCTTGGAAGTGTAGGCTCTTTGAAGAGATAGGCCCTGGATCATTAATTTGGCTTGTGCACTTAAAATATGCAACCTGCTGTCTTTCTAGGATTCTTAAGTTTGTGGTGAGAGTGTATTACTTTAACTAACGTTTGCTTATTATTTCTTTCATTGTGGAAAGGAAGATTTGTTTCCTTGGTAATGAGTTCCCAACAGCATTTGCTAATGGGAGAGATTTTGGAGCAAAGGAACCCTTGAAGTCACACTATAGCACTATTTTTCTCCTACCAAGCTACCTTTTGTCCCTGGGGGTGGATGCTCTGAGGCCAGGCTGCAGCTTCTTGGATAGGAGGAGTGTGTCAAAAGGCCTGCTTGGTTCTATCACTGTCTGCTCCTACCCTGCCCACTAGCCCAGACATGTCCCCTGGCATAGCTGGCATTGCCTGTACCATGGGGCCCATACCACTGTGGGAGCCTCCCTGTACCATGAGTCTGCCCCCTCCACTAAGGGAGCCCTTCTTCCCTCAGTCTGTCCTTTCTGTTTTTCTTTCTGGCTTGGGGAGGACTTCACCTTCCCTAACTTCATACAGACTATTTCAATAAATGTATCCATTATCCATTTAATTTTTTTTTAGCACTACTCTGTTATTTTTAGTAATAGTTAATGCATTCTTCATGTAACCCTTGTTTAGCAGACAATCATCAATGTATTTCTAAGCATATTATATTATTTTTATCCCTGTTAACTTTATCGTGAGAGTTTTGGCTTGCCCTCTCTTAGATAATACATGTCTGACTGTTCCAGTAAGGCTTCTTTTTTTGTTGTTGTTTTTTTTGAGATGGAGTTTCACTCTTGTTACCCAGTCTGGAGTGCAATGGCTCGATCTCGGCTCACCGCAACCTCTGCCTCCTGGGTTCAGGCAATTCTCCTGCCTCACCTACCGAGTAGCTGGGACTACAGGCATGTACCACCATGCCCAGCTAATTTTTGTATTTTCAGTAGAAACGGTGTTTCACCATGTTGCCCAGGATGGTCTCGATCTCTTGAGCTCGTGATCCACCCACCTTGGCCTCCCAAAGTGCTGGGATTACAGGTGTGAGCCACTGCGCCCGGCCTCCAGTAAGACTTCTTTAAGTTGAATTAGAAGATTTCAATTGAGTTAGATGATTTCAATTTTAAATAATACATACAAGATACTTAACATGTGTTTAAATATGCATTTTTATGTTTCAGATTCATGTCCACTTGGAGAAAAGGGATAATAGTTACTTAAGTATATTGACCTAGACTTAACATTTGAATTTTGGTGTTATCAAGTACCGTGTGATAGTTGGCAAGTAAGTTAACCTTTATCAGTTCTAACTTTCCTGTGAAATGAGGAAAATCTATAAAAATCTTACCATTAGGATTATTCGTTTATTTTGTTATATGCCATATAGACATTTTGTGAGTGATGTTTGAAAACATTCTTACTGGTGAATAGAGTTTTAGTTAATGCTGTATGACTGGGCATTTCTACCCTTTTTATCAAATATAATTCTTATAACTGTGTCCTTTTTAACAGGTGTCAGCCTTAAAATTTGAACTATGAAAAAATTACTTTTGCTTATTAATTTTTTCCTTTTATAAATTATAGTCGAAGAAACATTTCAAAATTGATTTCTCATATAATTTATCCTTTACTTGTTTTGGTCTTTATTTACTTTTGAATTCAAAGAGTCATCTCTAAGTAAAATGAGCTTGTAAGAATACACAGATCCCAAAAAAAAGAGACAAAAAGAGAATAGATAGAACGGAAACTTGATAAACAAGAAGATTTCTGTTTATTTTTTTGAGACAGTGTCACTGTATCACCCAGGCTGGAGTGCAGTGGTGCAAACACGGCTTACTGCAGCCTCTACCTCCCAGGCTCAGGTGATCCTCCCACCTCAGCCTCCCCAGTAGCTGGACTGTAGGAATGCGCCACCAGCCCAGCCTAGTTTTTTGATATTTTTTTGTAGAGTCAGGGTTATTACCATGTTGTCCAGTCTGGTCTCATCAAACCCCTGGGTTGAAATGATCTGCCTGCCTCCACCTCCCAAACTGCTGAGAAAAGAGGCCTGAGCTACCACATCCAGTGCCACAAGATCCTAAGTGTTCTAACCACACACACACAAGTGATAAGTATAATGATTATATTAGCTTGATACATTCCACAACGTATCAAATATACATATCATCATGTTATTTATATCAAAACATTATATATATTGTATACCATAAATACATACAACTTTTATTTGTCAATAGAAAGAGAAGAAAAGAAATAAATAGCAAAAGTGACTCTCCTTGAGTTGAATTGGTTGGGTGGGGAGAGCACTATCAACATTCTTTCTCCACCCTACCCTGTGGCATCTTGGCTGTCCTTTCTTCCTTATTTCAGTCTTCTAGTTCCCTTAAGCTGGAACTGGCCTTCTATTTGGTGTGCTTTTTGGAGACAGTTTCTAAACTTGTATGTTTAGTATTGATCAAAGGAAAAAGAAGATAATGGACTCTGGTATAGATTTAATTATTTATTATGACAATTAAATATACACAAGCATGGAACTATAATTCTAGGCTTATAACACTTGTGCAATCTGAAAAGCAAATCAGTTTACAAAGTAAATAAAAACAATATTGTGAAAGCAGTACAAAACTTGTCAGCAACATTTAGTTAATCTAATTTATGATGTTACTGCGCTGAAGCTAATTTTCTTCTCAGAGATTGCTGATAATATCTGGTGTTGTTGATGACTCATTTTCTTACCACTTTTCCCAGTTGCAACCTGCAGTTCTTGAGACTATTCTCGCCCTGATGATGGCCTTCCTTCCATCAGACGCTTTATTTGTTTATTACCCAGTCATATTGCCTTTGTTCTGGTGGCAGTTGTTGCTGGCACTAGTGATCCATGACACAAACAAGGATGGCACCGATTATGTTGATGATGCGGACAATCCAGTAATTAAGACATTAGCCAGAGGGGAGCACAGTTTCTTTAAAGTGTCTATCCTGAGTGTCCACAGACCTCAGCTTGAGATACACTGCTATGATACAGTTATGATTTGGGAATTAAGTAGGTGTTCATAGTAAAGGAAAACCCTAAGTACTGATAGCAGATGGAAATGTCTTAGACAAGATGAAGTACTTCTGCCTTCCATTTGCTGTGTTTCACTAACTCAACTTAGCCTTTTTTCACTTAGGGTTTTACTTTTTAAGCCAGCTTTGATTTTGTGTGTGTGTTCAGGGCCCTCTTTGCTATTAGAATTTTTGGTGGTACAAGGAAAGAATTTAAAGGGGGGAAAAAAGGCAGGTTTACAAAATTGGAGACTTCCCATAGTCACTGCACTATTTACTTGGTTATCCCTTAGCTTCTAAGAACTGCCATTGTTTTAGGCTATTTTTGGTTATTAAAATTTGCATGTAGGTTGTTTTTAAAGTGGAACTCATTGTAGATTCATGTTTATTCGGCAAGAGTTCCTCATTCCACTAAGGTTGTTTGCTTGTGTAGTTGGGCAGACTAATCAGAAGTATGGAGGTGTAATTACTTCAACCGTTCATTTACTTCTTATAATCATTAGAATTTAAGTTAAATGAGCAGAAGTAATTTTGTCTTTCAGATGAGCTGTAATTAATTTTAGGAACTGGTAGAATAGGAATGTGGTGCTTTAAGGTTCTGTTTCCAGAGACCTGTTGCAACTAAAAGCAGTTATACTTGTGTTAATTTAAATGGGAGCCTTGGTGCTCATTAGAAATTAAATTGGGCTGGCTATTTACTTCCATCTACCTCTCTTCTCATGCTCTCCGTGAGCTAAATAGGTGCCCTTTAACAGTATCTTTATTTCTCCTAGATTTCTTTTTTTCAGTAGGTAGTAATTAAAGGCCTCTCCTGGGTTAGGTCAGAGAATGTATTGCTGTTGGGACAAAAACCAGTTCCTGTCTAGCAGAGACTGGCTTAGCAATAACCACCTTTTACACTGCCTCCTGTTACACTTACGATCAAGGTACTTTAGAATGCAGGAAACTCAGGTAACCGCTACACTTTAAGTCACTGAAGAGCAGATTTAGCAACTGTACATTCATTTATTAACATTTCTTATTGTACAGTGCTGATTGTGTTAATGATGGTGTTTAAGAATTACTCAGATTATATAAGATGAAAACAATAATGCTTACATTAGGATTGCTTTCTTTTCTTTTTCTTTTTTTTTTTGTTTGATGGAATCTTGCTCTGTCACCCAGGCTGGAGTACAGTGACATAACCTTGGCTTGCCATAACCTCTGCCTCTTGGGTTCAAGCAAGTCTCCTCTCTTAGCCTCCCAAGTAACTGGGATTACAGGTGGGCACCACCCCCCACCAGACTAATTTTTTGTATTTTTAGTAGAAATGGGGTTTCACTTTGTTGGCCAGGCTGGTCGGAACTCCTGACCTCAAGTGATCCACCCACCCAGATTTCTGGGATTACAGGCATAAGCCACAGCACCTGGCCAGGATTGCTTTGGTGTCAAGTGCAGTTTTTATTGATGCATATATTGAGAGTGGCAAGTCTTTTGTCTAGATTCCTAAGCAGAAATAATATCCCAGTATTTTAAAATTAGGATATTAAGCTGCATTAAGTAAATGATATGCATCACTGAAATGTTTATTTTAGATGGATAAGAAAGGTTGAAGGAAAGGGGGTTTGTATAGTCTTGAGTCACTTTCATGAATATTGATTTCTTGCCAGAGCTGTGATTGTCACTTTTTCTGGCCCAGCCATCCCTGTGGTATGGATAGTAATTTCTGCTCATTTCAGTCTTTTTTTTTTTTTCATTTCAGTCTTGCAGGAAGGTGCCAGCTTCCCTGCAGCTCCACCTGCCATCCACCGGTTTCAGTGGGTGGCAGGTGGGTCTGCAGGGACGCTGGTCTGTCTTCCCTTTTCTCTAGCCTGCTGAACCTCTGCCTAGCATCTAATAATCTTTATAGTATATCTCCAGTGGATCAGACGTCATCAACCATGAGCTGCTTCTGGCTGACTTTCATCCCGAAAATTAAAATCACTTGCTGAGGCCAGGCACAGTGGCTCATGCCTGTAATCCCAGCACTTTGGGAGGCTGAGTGGGCAGATCACTTGAGGTCAGGAGTTCAAGACCAGCTTGACCAACATGGTGAAACTATCTCTATTAAGAATAGAAAAAGGCCGGGCACAGTGGCTCAGGCCTGTAATCCCAGCACTTTGGGAAGCCGGTGGATCACGAGGTCAAGAGATCGAGATCATCCTGGTCAACATGGTGAAATCCCGTCTCTACTAAAAATACAAAAAATTAGCTGGGCACGGTGGCGCATGCCTGTAATCCCAGCACTTTGGGAAGCCGGTGGATCACGAGGTCAAGAGATCGAGATCATCCTGGTCAACATGGTGAAATCCCGTCTCTACTAAAAATACAAAAAAATTAGCTGGGCATGGTGGCGCATGCCTGTAATCCCAGCTACTCAGGAGGCTGAGACAGAAGAATTGCTTGAACCCAGGAGGTGGAGTTTACGGTGAGCCAAGATCGCGCCATTGCACTCCAGCCTGGATAACAAGAGCGAAACTCTGTCTCAAATAAAAATAAATAAATAAATAAATAAATAAATAAAAGAATAGAAAAAAATTAGCCAGGCATGGTGGTGCACGCTTGTAATCACAGCTACTCAGGAGGCTGAGGCAGGAGAATAGCTTGAACCCAGGAGGCAGAGGTTGCAGTGAGCCGAGATTGTGCCATTGCACTCCAGCCTAAGTGACAGAGTGAAACTCCGTCTCAAGAAGAAGTAAAAAATAATAAAACCATTTGCTGAGTACCTGGATCTATAAGGCACAGGAACTATGCTCCATCTTTTGCAGCTGTCATATTCTGAGTTATAATGGCAGGTTTTTGTATAAGCGTAGCAACTTACATACTTGTTCACCTTAATGGCCCTTGAAGCAAAGGAAAAGAGCCAGGATGATAACAGGACAGTCAATGGAAATGTAACTCTTAATTATTTTGTCTTTGGCTAGGTGAATTTAAACATCAGCCTGGATATTTCTGGCTCTCTAGGTTTCATTTAACCAGAATATTTGATTAATCAGAATACTCCATTCTTCTTTTTTTTTTTTTTTTTTTAGAATACTTCATTCTTTATATCTGGAGTATTCTGATTATGTTATCAAGAATCTGATTATAATACTAAAGAAAGTGTTTTGGTGAAACACAAATAGAGCACTGTGTGTAAGGAATGTGAATTGTGGAATAGTAAGGTACCTTATAGTAGCTAATAATCTGCCAGTTTTCCCAACCTTTTTCCTTTTTGCAGACAAGGGAATACATACAAGAAGAAAAATAAGCCTGAATTTTCTAGGATTTTAAGACTAGTTCTTCTAATTTAATTTTTACATTGAATACAGTGGGAAAAGGCTAGGATAAGACTAGTAGTGGCTGGGCGTGACGGCTTACAGCTGTAATCCCAGTGCTTTGGGAGGCCGAAGGAGGTGAATCGCTTGAACTCAACACGACAAAACCTATCTCTACAAAATATACCAAAAATTAGCTGGTGTGCTGATGTGTGCCTGTAGTCCCAGCTACTTAGGAGGCTGAGGTGGGAAGATTAAAGATTAATTGAAGATAGGGAGGTTGAGGATGCAGTGAACCTTAATCGTGTCACTCCACTCCAGCCTGAACAACAGAGCAATACCCTGTCTCAAAAAGCAAACAAACAAAACCTAGTAACACTTTGTAGATTACTTTATGTAAAATCAATTATGAATGATTTTCAGTTAAAATTTTTAGATTTTATGGTAAAAGTCTATTTTTAAAAATTTGTTATTTTATTTTTTAGAGACAGGGTCTTGCTATGTTTCCCAGGCTAAAGTGCAGTGGCTACTCGGAGGTACTATCGCCTCAAACTCCTGGCTTCATTCAGTTCTCCCACCTCAATCTCCTGTGGAGCTGGAATTAGAGGAATGTGCCACTGCAGCCATCTCTAAAAGCCTCATTTTTTTTTTTTTTTTTTTTTTTTTAAATAAGACGGGGTTTCACCATGTTGGTCAGGCTGGTCTTGAACTCCTGACCTCAGGTGATCCACCCACCTTGGCCTCCAAAGTGCTTGGATTACAGGCATGAGCCACCACGCCTGGCCAAAAGTCTCAATTTTTAAAGGTATTTTAAAAATGCCAAACATGACATTTAAAAATGTAGGTTTATCTGACTTGGTGATCATCTCTGGGTTTACTGGAGAGTGTCTTCTATTTTCTTAAGAATGGGGAACCATCCTAGGAGGGTTTTGTGCCAGGTGGTAAGCAAAAAACATTGGAAAAATGCTGCCTGTATATAAACTTGCTAGATTAATAATAGTACTATCCCTGAATCTTGGCCCTACTGTGGAAAAAAAATAGACACGGAATGACATTCTTTCATTTGGAAGTTAGGCACATTCATCAGTAGTGGAATTCCTATGATATTTCCTCATGCAAATCTAAAAATCCATAGTGCCTGCTGCTCTGTGAAAGACATGCCAAATAGTGTTCCCTCCTGTGTAAATATATACTGGAGCTTATCCAAATGAAGGACCCAGGTTCCATTTTCTCTTTTGTGTACAGGAAAAGTGATGATTTAATTTGGAAAACTGGTCTGTGTCTGTGTGTGGACGGGAGTGATAAGGCACTAATAGAAATGAGTGTTCTGTATAGTGTATTATCCCTTTCCAAATGAGAGCTATGTGAATTGCTTTTAGTTCGCTGTTGTGCGAATTTTCTCTTCTTCATTTATTTAATTTCCTTATTCTTTAAAATGTCTGAATGAAAGATATGGCCCAAAAGGGATGAGGGTGGAAGTCGATAGCAAGGGGAAGCAAATTAAAGTCAGTTGTGAAAACGATTTACATATTAGAGTTTTGGAACCTGTATTAGACTTTCTCTTCCTTCTATGAAAAAGTTACTCTGTAACACTAGAGAATCAAAAAGACTCTGAGACTAGACTTCCAACTGTTTTATTAATTTATTTTAAAGCATTTGTTAATTAAAGAAATATTTTTTTGTAGAGTTATGGACTCACTATGCTGCCTTGGCTTTTCTCCAACTCCTAGACTCAAGCAGCCCTCCCACCTGAGCCTCCCAAGGTGTTGGGATTACAGGCATGAGCCACCACGCCCAGCCTTCTAACTGTTTTACAAGTTGGTTGTTGGGGCTCAGCCTGGTAGTTCATGCCTGTAATCCCAGCACTTTGGGAGGCTGAGGCGGGTGGATCACGAGGTCAAGAGATCGAGACCATCCTGCTCAACATGGTGAAATCCTGCCTCTACTAAAAATACAAAAATTAGCTGGGCATGGTGGCTTGCGCCTGTAATCCCAGCTACTCGGGATGCTGAGGCAGGAGAATTGCCTGAATGTAGGAGGCGGAGGTTGCGGTGAGCCGAGATTACACCATTGCACTCCAGCCTGGGTAACAAGAGCGAAACTTGGTCTCAAATAAATAAATGAATGAATGAATGAATGAATGAATGAATGAATGAATAAATGAATAAATGAATAAATTAAATCTCTTTTAAAATTGTTAACTTTAGAGATAATTGAGGTGACTTTTTAAGAGGCACACTGTTTGGGGGAGATTTGGGAAGGCTGTGTACAATGAAATACTGATGTTTAAATAGAAGCTAAGAAGGGACTTTTTATTTTGTTTTGTTTTGTTTTTTTGAGACGGAGTTTCGCTGTTCTTACCCAGAACCTCTGGATGGAGTGCAATGGCACGATCTCGGCTCGCCGCAACCTCCGCCTCCTAGGTTCAGGCAATTCTCCCTCAGCATCCCGAGTAGCTGGGATTACAGGCGCACGCCACCATGCCTAGCTAATTTTTTGTATTTTTAGTAGAGACGAGGTTTCACCATGTTGACCAGGATGGTCCCGATCTCTTGATCTCGTGATCCACCCGCCTTGGCCTCCCAAAGTGCTGGGGTTGTAGGCGTGAGCCACCGCGCCCGGCCTAGAAGGGACTTTTTAAAAGCAATTCTGGTCTTCCTTAGGGGTGGCCTTTGCTAAGGTTATTACTTCTCTAGTTCCCGCTTCATTACCGTACCTGTATCTCAGTGTGTGATGTTGCAGAGCTCCTCTTCGTTTTCATTTTATTTCTTTTGTCTCTTAAATGTTGGTGGTGCGTTCTCAGTCCTTTCATTGTTTGCTTTCTTTGTATGATAACATCTGCTTCCAGGGTTCCAGCCCTGACCTCATTTTTCTAAACTTTGGGGTTGATTTTTACCAGCCTAGGAGATATAACTAACCTGATGTACTTTAGGCAACATCAGGCTCAATCTGTCAAAAAATAAGTTCTTTTCCTCCAGCTTGTTCTCTTTGTATTCCTTTGTGTTCAGTTATAACCTCATGCATCTGGTAATCTTATCAAGAAATGCTGAATTCTTCTAACTCTTCCCATTTTTCACCATATGCATTTTGTTAGCCCTGCAGTTCTATATCCAAAATATCTTAAATTTGATTTTCTTTGTCTGCATTAATATATTTGGTTTATAGATCTAGAGAGAGTAACAATTTTTTTTCTCAGCTTTTTTTTTTTTGAGACAGAATCTTGCTCTGTTGACTAGGTTGGAGTGCAGTGGCCTGATCTTGGCTCACTGCAACCTCTGCCTCCCAGGTTCAAGCGATTCTCCTGCCTCAGCCTCCCAAATAGCTGGGACTACAGGTGCATGCCACCATGCCCAGCTAATTTTTATGTTTTTAGTAGAGTCAGGGTTTCAGTATATTGGCCAGGCTAAGCTTGAACTCCTAGCCTTGTGATCTGCTCACGTTGGCCTCCCAAAGTGCTGGGATTCCAGCTGTGAACCAACCTGACCAGCCTTTCTCAGCTTAATACAGAAATTTATTCTAATTTTTTTTTCGAGATTGCATTTCATTTTTGTCACATAAGCTGGGATGCAATGTCGCCATCTCAGCTCACTGCAACCTCTGCCTCCTGGGTTCAAGTGATTCTCCTGCCTCAGCCTCCTGAGCAGCTTCGATTACAGGGGTATACCACCATGCCCAGCAAATTTTTGTATTTTTAGTACAGATGGGGTTTCCCCGTGTTGGCCAGGCTGATCTCTAACTCCTGACATCAGGTGATCTACCTGTCTTGGCATCCCAAAGTGCTGGGATTAAAGGCATGAACCACCATGCCCAGCGATTCTTTTATAATTCCTCTTTTTTTTTTTTTGAGATGGAGTCTCATTCTGTCGCCCAGGCCGGAGTGCAGTGGCGCGATCTCAGCTCACTGCAGCCTCTGCTTCCCGTTCAAGTGATTTCGTACCTCAACCTCCCAAGTAGCTGGGATTACAGGTGCCCACCACCATGCCCGGCTAATTTACGTATTTTTAATAGAGACAGAGTTTTACTATCTTGTACAGGATGGTCTTGAACTCCTGACCTCGTGATCCACCCACCTTGGCCTCCCAAAGTGCTGGAATTACAGGCGAGAGCCACCGTACCTGGCCTCTCTTATAATTTTTGAGGTTAGAAATTTGAAATAAAAGTGTTGGCAGTGGCATGCTCTGTCTGAGGTCTCTAAGGGAGGACCCTTCCTTGCCCTTTCTAGCTTCTGGTGGTTGCCAGCCATTCAGGGTATTCCTTGACTTGTAGATACATCATTCCAATCTCTGCCTCTGCTGTCACGTTATTCTCCCGTTGTGTCTCTCTTTATTATATACGCAAGTGTCAGAGATATTGAAGGATTGGTTGCAGACCACTGCAATAAAGTGAATATCACCATACAGTGAGTCATGTACTACATTTTTTGGTTTCCCTGTGCATGTAAAGCTTATGTTTACACTATATGTAGTCTATTAAATGTGCAGTAGCATTATGTCTAAAAAATGTGCAGACTTTAATTACAAGATACTTTGCTGCTGAAAAAATGCTAACAATCATCTGAACCTTTAGCAAGTCAATCTTTTTTGTTGGTGAAGGGTCTGTCCTCGATGTTCATGGCTGCTGACTGATCAGGATGGTGGTTGGTAAAGGTTGGAGTGTCTGTGGCAATTTCTTCAAATAAGACAACAGTGGGATTTGTCCCATAGATTGACTCATCCTGGCCCAAAAGATTTCTCTGTAGCATGAAATGCTGTTTGATAGCATTTTATCCATATTAGAAATTCTTTCAAAATTGGAATCAATCATCTCAAACTCTGCTGCTGCTTTTATCAAGTAAGTCTCTGTGAATTCTAAATCCTTTGCTGTCGTTTTAACAGTGTTTACAGCATCTTCACCAGGAGTTGATTCCACATGAAGAAATCAATTCCTTTGCTCTTCTGTGAGAAGCAAGTCTTCATTCATTCAAGTTTGATCATGAGATCGCAGCAATTTGGCCACATCTTTAAGCTCCACTGCTAATGCCTCTTCTCTTGCTATTTCCATCACATCTGCAATTACTTTCTCCACTGAAGTCTAAAGCCCCTTCAAGTCCTACATAAGGCTTAAAATCAACTTTTTCCAGACTTCTATTAATGTTATTTTGACCTCCTCTCATGAATTACAAATGTTCTCAATGGTGAATCCTTTCCAGAAGATTTTCAATGTACTTTGCTGAGATCCATCAGAGGAATTGCTATCTATGGCAGCTATCACCTTACAAAATGTATCTCTTAAATCGTAGGACTCAAAAGTTGAAATTACTTCTTGATCTGTGGGCTACAGAATGGATGTTGTGTTAGTTGGCATGAAAGCAACATTAATCTCCTTCTACATCCTCATCATAGCTCTTGGGTGACCAGGTACATTGTCAATGAGCAGTAATATTTTAAAATGAAATTTTTATTTTTTTTCCTAAGCAATAGGTCTCCCACCATTCAGTGGATTAGAATATTCATTAAACAGATGTACTGTCATTCAGGCTTTGTTCCATTTCTAATGCCAGAAGAGTAGATTTAGCATGTTTCTTAAGGACTCTAAGATTTTTGGAATGGTAAATGAGCATTGGCTTCAATTTAGCATCACCACCTGCTTTGGCTCCTAACGAGAGTCAGCCTGAAGCTTTGACTTCTCTGTAGCTATGAAAGTCCTGCCTAGCATCTTCTTCCAATAGAAGGCTGCTTCATCCACGTTGGAAGTCTCTTGTTTATTGTAACCACCTTCATCCATGATCTTAGCTAGATCTCCCGGAGAGCTTGCTGCAGCTTTTGCATTAGCACTTGCTGCTTCACCTTGCTCTTTTATATTAAGGGATGGCTTGCTTTCTTATACGTCTCGAACCAACCTCTGCCCACTTCAAACTTTTCTTCTGCAGCTTCCTCATCTCTCTTATAGGAATCAGGGCATTGAAGAGAGTTAGGACCTTGGTCTGGATGAAGCTTTGGTTTAATGCAATAGTGTGGCTGGTTTGATCTTCTGTACAGACTGCTCAGACTTTGTCCGTATCAGCGATAAGGTTGTTTTGCCTTCTTATCATTTGTGTGTTCGCTGAATCTTTTTTTTTCTCACCTCATGGAATGAGGAGTAATGGAGTAGCACTTTTAATTTCCTTCAAGAACATTTCCTTTGCATTCATAACTTGACTGACAAAAGAGGCCTAGCTTTCAGACTGTCTTGGTTTTTGTTGTGCCTCCCTCATGAAGTTTGACCATTTTATCTTTCAAGTGAGGAATGGCCAGGCACGGTGTCTCACACCTGTAATCCCAGCACTTCGGGAGGCTGAGGTGGGCAGATTGCTTGAGCTCAGGAGATTGAGACTAGCCTGGTTGACATGGTAAGACCCTGTCTCAAAAATAATAATAATAGTAACTAAAAATAAAAAACAGTAAATTTTTTATTATAAAAGCGACGTGCAACTCTTCCTTTCATTTGAACACTTGGAGGTCATTGTAGGGTTATTAGTTGGCCTAATTTTAATATTATTGTGTCTCAGAGAATAGGGAGGTACAAATGAAAAACAGACATGGAGGAATGTCTGGTTGATGGAGCAGTTAGAACACATCCAATGTTTATTGTTTAGGTTTACTGGTTTATGTGTAGACATTGTTCATGGCATTCCAAAACAATTAAAATGGTAACATCAGAGAGCACCGATCACCGGTATCACAAAGATGTAACAATAATGAGGAAATTGTAATATTATGAGAACTACCGAAATGTGATGGAGACACAAAATGAGCACATGGTTTTGGAAAAGTTGCATCAATAGACTTGCTCAATGCAGTGTTGCCAAAAACCTTCAGTTTGTAAAAAATGTCTGTAAAGTGCAATGAAATGAGGCTTGCCTATATTTTATTTAGTCTTTTGAATAGAAACATCTAGGTGCCTAGGATATCTGTGTTGTTTTTTTTTTGAGATGGAGTTTTGCTCTTGTTGCCCAGGTTGGAGTGCAATGGCACAATCTTGGCTCACTGCAAACTCCACCTCCCAGGTTCAAGTGATTCTCCTGTCTCCGCTTCATGAGTAGCTGAGATTACAGGCATACATCACCATGCCTGGCTAATTTTTTTCTTTTTAGTAGAGACAAGGTTTCACCATGTTGGCCAGGCTGGTCTTGAGCTCCTTACCTCCTTACCTTGATTCACCTTTCTTGGCCTTCCAAAATGCTGGGATTATAGGCATGAGCCACTGATTGGCCTGGATATTTGTATTCTTAGTAGCTCTTACCATATTGTGGATGCTCAGTAACTACTGAACATCAACCAGTTTGCATTTTACTAAGAGCATAAGATGGAAGAGGATTTTGAATATCTGTGTAGTAAGTGAGCCAGAGAATGGGGGGGACTACAAGTATACTCAGCAGGTTTTATGTACAACTGCAGTGGCTTCTCTGTGCTAAGTTTTCAGACTGGATAACCTGGGGGGAACATCATCAAGAGTTAGAACTTTGTTCCAGTGTTCGTACTGCAACAGTATTATGGTTCCAAGCCACTGGCCCTATACTCTTATTTTCATCAAAAATGAGAATAACATTTGCCTCATATTCCTTGTAGGATTTTAGTGTGGGCCAATGGAAAGAATGCATTATAACATAATATGAACATGTAGCATTTATTTTTCATTTGCTTTTGGCAGGATCATTGTAATTCTAATCATTTCAGCTTTTTACAAGATTTAACTTTAACAGATTCTTGTCAATGTTATTATCTTATTCCCTAAAAATGAGAAATTATTGAAATGGTAATGCTTTAATTAGATATTAAAGCATGGGCTTGTCCCACTCAAATTAGAACTGGTTAATAGGAAATGATTATGAGATATGATATAGTTTTGATTTACCTTTTAAAAAATAATTATCTATCTTGATTTGAGAACCAGGAAAGAATTAGGTTGGCATTTAGGGCTTAATGAACAGGCAGTATCAATTTTGAGACTTTATAGACATATCTGCTGATGCTTTCGTTCTGCTGGCTCAGGTCAATGGTATATACAAATTATTTAAAATGATGATCACAATTTGTACTTCTCAGAAGTGAAGTCAATAATTGGGTAATTTTACAAAATTAACAGGTCAAACTGCAGATGAAAGAACTCTTTCCCATGTTAGTTTCTGCACTGAAGACAGACAATGGCTTACAAGAGTGGTTTCCTAGGTGTCTCTTGTGCTACACAGATGTTTTGTAAATGTAGTTATGCTGAAGGTGAGATCATCCAGGCCAGTTCTTGGTGAGAAGAGAAAATGATGAAATTGGTAGGGTGTTGCTGGAGGGGCTGAGTGTAAATTAGAGACAAAAGGGACATTCAGTTAAGAATTGAAGGTGGGGATGGAGGCAGCAGCAAACCACATTGCCATGTGTGTACCTATGTAATAATCCTGCATGATCAACACACGTACCCCAGAACGCAAAGTACAATTAATAAAAAAAATAGAATTGAAGAGGAAGATTGAGTTGTCTCAGTGAGAACATTGAATTGAACCTTTTAGCTAGTTGATCCAGGAAAGGTGGTACAGTTAACTTTATGTCAGAATCACCAGGAGAGGATATGTGGATGGTGTCCTAAAAACAAAATAGTACTGGAAAGTTATTTCTTATAGGATCTGTGAGTTAAAAAGGAGGTCAGGCCTGGGGTTGAGGAAAGTAGGGAACGAGGGACAGGAAGTCTTAACTTTTGGGACAGCTGGGAAAGTGAAGCACAAGCTGGAGAAGGCCAGCCTTGGAGGTTAAAGAAAGAGAATACAGATCCTGAATAATCCTGAACAGGGAAAGTCAGTGTGTAACAGTGATGGCATCCAGGTTTGTCGAGTTTAAACTCTCTTAGATGCACAGCCTTTCCTTCCCAGTATTGCCTCCATTCCTCAGACTGCTCTGATGGAAATTAGAAATATGTGAGTATTTATGGCTGGCCGAATGTGATGTTTTGTGATACTCACCGATAAGAGGGGTTAAGAGGATGAAACAAGTATGCAGAAGCAAGATGTCAACTGAAAAATACTCTTCAGGTCAGGTATGGTGGCTCAAGCCTGTAATCCCAGCACTTTGGGAGGCCAAGGAGGGAGGATTTCTTGAAGCTAGGAGTTGGAGATCATCCTGAGCAAAGCAAGACCCCCATCCCCACCCACTTCCTGTCTCTAAAGAAATAAAAAAATTAAGCCAGGTGTTAACGGCGTGTGCCTGTACTTACAACTACCCAGGAGGCTGAGGCAGGAGGATCAGTTGAGTCCAGGAAGTTGAGGTTGCAGTGAGCTATGCTCAAGCCACTCTATTGCAGCCTGGGTGAACCTGGGTGGGTGAAACCCCAACAACAACAACAACAGCTGCAACAACAACAAAAAGAAAAAAGAAAAGAAAAGGAAAGACACTGTCCCTGCTTTAAGTCCTTAGGTTATGGCTTAGACTTGTATTTTTGAGATTGTGCTTTGTACTTCTGTCACGATGTATATTGGTTCAAACTAATCCCAATTTATCCAAATAATCTGAACATTAAATCTGGCTAAAAGAAGCAGAGAGGGGATGCTTTTTAGCTCAGCTTAGTGTTATCACTCACACATGTGCAGTGCTAATAACATTTCATCTTTAATCATTAGAACATTTTAATGTTAAGTAGGATCATTGAAGATTTAACCTTAACAGTAGTCAGCCTGGTAGAGTAGAAAGAGACTGAGCTTTGAAGTCAGAGAAATGCTTTTCCATCCTAGTTCTGCTCCTTATTAGCAACTTGATTGTGAGCACATCACTTGGCTTCTTTTGTGAGTTTTTTCTTTGTCTATAATATGGGAGTAATATTTACTTTATCTGAGTATGTTTGGGATTCAGTGAGATAACACATGTAAAGTATCTAGTACAATTTATGGTATTTGGTATTAAATGTTGGTTTTCTCAGCTTGTTTATCTGTAGCTAATGTTAAGACCAGAGAGAAATTAGACCAGAGTTATAAATAACCACCACCATATTTTATTCAAAAGAGGATGTGAAGAGAGTTTTTCTAAGCATCTTGATCTTACCTGGACATGCATTATATTTAATTATCTTATTTTTTATTTTTTAGAGTCAGGGGTCTCACTATGTTGCCCAGAGTGGTCTCAAACCCTTGGTCTCAAGTGGTCCTCCCACGTTGGCCTTCCAGAGTGCTGGGATTATAGGTATCACTGTGCCTGGCATGGATTTAATGTTGATGTGGAAGCTGTAGTCCATGTATCATTGCTTAGTCTCCTGAATGTGGCTTGTTGTGGGAATGCACCAGTACATCTGTGGAATAGTTAGCTAGCTTTTTAAGGACCTCTCCTCATCTGAGATTTTGTGATTTTGTAAATAACATGGTTTTTATTGTATCTTATCAGGATGATTTGATTATTTATGTTTTTCTCCTTAGAAAGTTAGCTCCATAAAAGTAGGCACCAAATCTTTGGGACTCAGAAGATGGACACAAGGTGTATTTTTAGTAAGTGCTCATTATATGACTGAACTTACAGGAAATTGTGTCAAACTAGTGTTTGGAGATGCTGACGTCCACAGGTTGTCATTAACCACTGCATACTGGAACCACTTCTGAAACTTTGTATGTCAAGAGAAGTATCAATGTGAAAATGATTTTTTTTTTTTGAGACACTGCTCTGTCATCCAGGCTGGAGTACAATGGCATGCTCTCAGCTCACTGCAGCCTCTGCCCCCTGGGTTCAAGCAATTCTCCTGCCTCAGCCTCCCAAGTAGCTGGGATTACAGGTGTGCACCACCATGCCCGGTTAATTTTTGTATTTTTAAGTAGAGACCAGGTTTCACCGTGTTGGTCAGGTTGGTCTCGAACCCTGACCTTGTGATCCGCCCATCTCAGCCTCCCGTAGTGTTGGGATTACAGGCGTGAGCCACTGCGCCCAGCTGTGAAAACACTTTTAGCATGTTATGTAGACTTACTGGAATGACATTGATTAAAGTAGGCTTGTTCAGGGAATTGATGTTTGTATTAAATAATTAATTTTCTCTTGAGCAATGAAAATTGTATATATAGTAACTCATATTCAAGGGATATTGCCAAAAAATTGTACAAGTGATTTATGTTTCCTATTTGTAACAAAGCTTTGCATTTTCAAGATGCCTTTTCAAAGGATTGATTTTAATTTAATGAAAACACCTTCTTTAAAGATGCCATTTATATTTTTTAACAGCTTTCTTAAGATACAATTAAGTGCCATAAAATTTATCCTTTTAAAAATCTGCTGGTTTTTAATATATTCAGAGTTGTACAATTATTACCACTATCTAATCTTAGAATATTTCTGTCACCCTCAAAGAAACTCTATCCCCATTAGCTGTCACTCCTCATTCCCCATCTTCCCTATCCCCTGGAAACTGTTGCTAATATACTTTGTGTTTCTACATAATCACCTGTTCTGGATTTTCCATCTAAATTGAATCATATAATATGTAGCTTTTAGGGCTGGGTGCGGTGGCTCACGCCTATAATCCCAGCATTTTGGGAGGCGGAGGCGGGTGGATCATGAGGTCAAGAGATCAAGACCATCCTGGTCTACAAGGTGAGACCCGATCTCTACTAAAAATACAAAAATTAGCTGGGCACAGTGGCACGTGCCTGTAGTCCCAGCTACTTGGGAGGCTGAGGCAGGAGAATTGCTTGAACCCAGGAGGCGGAGGTTGTGGTGAACTGAGATCGCGCCATTGCACTCACTCCAGTCTGGGTAACAAGAGCGAAACTCCGTCTCAAAAAAAATAAAAATAAAAATAAAAATATGTAGCTTTTTGTGAAGTGCTGTGCTTACTTAGCATGTTTCAACGTTCACCCATATTTAACATAGATCAGTACTTCACTCCATTTTATTGACATGTTTTTCAAATATATAAATCCACTAACTTTTGTTTATCTGTCAGTTGGATATTTTAGTTGTTTTTTCTAATTTTTCTTAGCTGTTATGAATAATGCTGCTATGAACATTAATGCACCTATTTTTGTATGGACATATATTTTTGCTCTCTTGGGTATATACCTAGGAGTGGAATTGCTGGGTCATATAGTAAGTCTGTATTACGACTCATTTTTATAAAGAGAAACTTAAGTTTATAACCATTTAAATTGCATTCTTTATGACAGAAAGCATTTTGAGGGCCAAGCAGATATTTAAATTAATTGTTCTCTGTAAGAAATTCAGATAGGGCCTTTATATGCTGGAGACAACAGAGTGACTTGGAAGATATTTAAAGAAGTATCATTTCTGCATTCTGATAATTTTAATTACAGATGGATAACTGTTTTAAACTCTCATATCAGTAAATGCAAGACAAAAGCAATGTTTACCTAAGTGCAAAGGATGGCAAGAGGAATGAGAGGAGAAGGTAAGAAGATGCAAAGAGCAGAGTGATGGGCAAGGAGGAAAGAAGTGAAGGAGAAAGAAAATAAGACGTTTACTCATGTATTCATTCAACAGATGTATTTAGCACTTGCTATGTGTCAGGTACTGCTCCAGGCCTTGGGAATATAGGCCAGACAGAGGTCCTGCTTTTCTGGGTTTACATTACTGTGCGCCTGCTGCAAATATGGTATGCCTGTTGTTATTGCTTGGTGCTGAGAGTTAGTAGGTGCTATGTATACCCTTTATTTCTTGCAGATGGCTGCCTTCTTTTCTCTGTTTCATAGAGTGGTTTGTACATACTTTCTTGATAGTAGGCACACAGTGTAGGGATCTTATATGAGAATATGATATCTGTTCATCATCCAGTCACATCTATTCAGGAAACACTTATTGATCCCTACTGCACTTCAGCCACTGTTGTAGATACAGAGATTTTGTGTGTATGTACACTGAGTAGTCCTAGTAAGTCACTCTCCTTCTTGAGCTCTGTCTTCCTCATTTTTGCAATGTGGATAATAATAACTGTAATGCCTCCTTTTTAAAATGAAGATTAAGTCCCTTTTGTGAGATGTACCTAGCACAGTACCTGGTACATAGAAATCAGTAATTGGTCTAGGCACAGTGGCTTAGGCCTGTAACACCAGCACTTTGAGAGGCTTAGGTAGGAGGATTGCTTGGGCCCAGGGGTGTGAGACCAGCCTAGGCAATATAATGAGACTGCATCTCTACAAAAAATAAAAAAATTAGCTGTGCTTGATGGCATACACCTTTAGTCCCATCTACTTGGGAGGCTGAGGCAGGAGGATCACTTGAGCCCAGGAGGCCAAGGCTGGAAGGAGTCATGATAAAGCCCTGCGTATTCTAGCTTGAGTGACCCAGTGAGATGCTGTCTCAAAACAAAACAAAAAACAAAAAATTCCCTAAGATACCTGCAAATAGTAGATATTATAATGACACTAGTTTTTAAGTAGAAAAGGTGAAGTAACATCACTATTAAAAATACTCCAAAAGAGAAATATTTTCTCTGGCTTTCTATGATGATAAACTTTATTATACTTTTAATTTAACCTTCCATGTAAACATGAACACACTTAAAAAATATAAGCACTGCAATTGTATCACAGTAGTCCTTTATCTACAGAGATAAGTTTGAAGACCTTCAGTCTGAGGATAGTAACAAACCCTGTGTGTATTGTTTTTCATATCCATGCATTCCTATGATAAAGTTTAATTTATAAATTAGGCATAGTAAGAGCTTAACAACGATAATCATAAAATAGAACAGTTATAACAATGTAATTAAAGTTACGTGAATGTGGTTTGTCTTTCTCTTGTACCATATTCACTTTTCTTCTTGTGATCTGTCAATCTGATCAATCTGATATTTGAGACAGCTCTTTTTTTTTTGGGACAGTCTTGCTCTGTCACCCAGGCTGGAGTGCAGTGGTGCGATCTTGGCTCACTGCAACCTCCGCCTCCCGGATTCCAGTGATTCTCCTGTCTCAGCCTTCTGAGTAGCTGGGACTACAGGCATGTATAACTATGTCTGGCTAATATTTGTATTTTTAGTAGAAACAGGGTTTTACCATGTTGGCAAGGCTGGTCTCGAACTACTGACCTCAAATGATCCGCCCGCCTCAGCCTCCTAGTGAATGTGGTTTGTGTGTCTCTCTCTCAAATACCTTGAATTATACTCACCTTTTTTCTTGTGATCTGTCAATCTGATTGAGACAGCTCTTAAGTGACAAACAGGTAGGTAGGATATATAGCATGGGTAAGCTGGACAGTGGGATGATTCAGTCAACATTTCATCGTGATACTCAGAATGGCATGTACTTTAAAACTGGTTAATTGTGGATTTCTGGAATTTTCCATTTACTATTTCAGACCTCAGTTGACTGAGTAACTGAAATGGTGGAAAGCGAAACTGGATGAGGCAGGCCTACTATATATACTATTTATACCATTAAATGAAATATTTTTCTTGCTTCTGCGTATTTTTTATTACTAGCATATTTATGGCTTAAAGTCCTCAGATTGAAGGTGATACCTAAGTGTAAGTAATTTAAAGCAGTTGACATACAAAATGTAAGTGAAACCAGAATGAGTTATATTTTGAGTAAAGAAACATCTGCAGTTTGCTGCAGTCCACCAGAAGGAAATTGGATCATGTTTCAGCTATGTGATTGAATAAGACTTTCATCTTTTAAAGAATTTTTCCTGCCTAAAATCTGCATCCATCTGTTATGCTGAAATGAAGCCTGTGATATACACACTGTGATGTGGAGTTTGGGAAGCCCCAGAATGTTTTTCTATTGCACTTGGGAATGCAACAGGGTCGGGGTGGGATGGGGCATCTGCTGAACTTAACTGGAAATCAGGAACCACTGTTTTCAAAGCACATTGAAGCTCACACTTTGAGATTGCTTCTTTTTCTTTTTTCTTTTTGAGACTGGGTTTCACTGTGTTGGCCAGGATGGTCTCAATCTCTTGATCTCGTGATCTGCCCGCCTGGGCCTCCCAAAGTGCTGGGATTACAGTTGTGAGCCACTGTGCCTGGCCTCTTCTTTTTCTTAATGTGGACAGCTTAAATCAGCTCTTGCATATTTCTTTTTGGGTTCTAAACTATTAGGTTTATTTTTGAGTTACAAATCATGTTATCTTTTACATATTATAAACATTGTATTTTTGAAAGGAGGTTTTATCTTTTCTTTTTTTTTTTTTTTTTGAGACAGAGTCTTGCTCTGTTGCCCAGGCTGGAGTGAAGGGGCGCCATCTTGGCTCACAGCAACCTCTGTCTCCTGGGTTCAAGTGATTCTCCTGCCTCAGCCTCCTGAGTAGTAGCTGGGATTACACGTGTGTACCACCATGCCCGACAATTTTTTTTTTTTTGGTATTTTTTAGTAGAGATGGAGTTTCACCATGTTGGTCAGGCTGATCTTGAACTCCTAACCTTGTAATCCGCCCACCTCAGCCTCCCAAGGTGCTGGGATTACAGGCATGAGCCACTGTGCCCAGCCAGGAGTTTCTTAATAGGAGAAAATAGTCTCTTAGGGTGCCTTTTGGCTTCAGGCTCTTTATGGCCACTTGTTCTGTTCAACTCTGTGGTGCCATGCCCCCTCAGCTCATACCTGTGTGGATTAACTAGAGTCTTCAAAACTGTGGTCTCTGTCCCTTTATATTTAGTGCTTTGCCATGTACGTATTGTTTCAGGTAACTGTTGAATAAATGGTTATGTTGAGTTCACGAAGATTTGACACTGAGATAGTCCGGAGCTTAGACTAGTGATCAGTTGCCAAATCGAAATTACACTCCGGTCATTTTATGGGACTCTTGTGTATTTGAGTCTGTTGGCTACTCCTTGTTACCTGAAGCTTCTTTTCTCTTGGCTTCTTGGGAACCGTATTCTCTGGTCACCAATCTTTTCATCAGCGTTTACAACTTTTTCTTCTTAGTCTCTTATAGGTCCTTTACCTCTTCCTTCTTGAATGTAAGTGTTTATGTTCTCCGGTGAGAATCTTCTCTGTTTGTTTGTTTGTTTGTTGAGACAAAGTCTCTGTTGCCTAGGCTGGAGTATGGTGACAAGATCTTGGCTTACTGCAGCCTTGACCTCTGAGGCTCAAGTGATCCTCTTGCCTCAGCTTCCCAAGTAGCGGGACTACAGGTGCACACTACCATGCCCAGATAATTTTTTGTTTACTTTCTATAGACATGAAGTCTCACTAAGTTGCCCAGGCAGGTTTCAAACTCCTGAGCTCAAGTAGTCCCCCCACCCCAGCCTCCCAAATTGTTGGGATTACAGGCGTGAGCCACTGTGCCCAGCTCCTTTTCTCAGTAAACTTAAATTGGTGATGAATATTTATCCACGACCAAATGGTTATTATCTGCAAAATAAGTGGGGAAAGAAAGGTTAGGAAGCCAATAGGTAACTGGGCACTACACACAGGACAGTTGATTAAAGGATGAAAACAGCTGTTATCCTATGAGAAGATAATCACCTTTAGCAGGAGTCAAAGAAATGCAAATGAATATAAGAGTAAGATATCTATTTTTTATCTAATTAATTAGCTAAAAGATGTTACAATAATACCTTTGGCTAATTAAAGGTGTACTGAGACTCTAACTTTCATTATGCTGCCTATGGCATTGTAAATTAGTAATATGTTTCAAGAACATTAAAGGGTTTGTATGCACTAATTTAGTGATCTCAATTATGGTACTCTTTCTATAGCAGGTAATATTGATTGCCTACCCAGCTTCCTTGTCCTTTCATCTTTTCTAAAAGAATCCCGAGTTGCTTCAGGAACACACCCCTACCTAGGTCGGGGGTAAGTACTGATTAGCTGAGTCACATGGCACCCCTTTGAGTTTGCTGCAGTCTTGCATGCAGTTTGAGAACCTTGGTTTTAACCTGTGTCAATAATTAGAATTTACTTATAATAGAAAATAATTAGAAATGACTTAAGTAATTGCTAATAAATTTTACCAAATTAGTTGTCTAGACAATTAACTATAACTCTTCTGATATAAATCTAAGAGAAAAGTACAGAATTGTTGCATGCTATTGTTATTATACGAAAAAAAATACTGCCTGTGGAAAACAATAGTAAAATATAGCAAAAAGAAATGCTGTGTGCAAAATGTATCGGGGTGGTGATATTCAAGAGATTTTTCTTCCTCCTCTCTTCTTCTCCCAGAAGTGGAGTAAGGGAAGTGGATGAGAACTGAGTGGCAGGTGGAGGTAGGGAGGCCTCCTGGTTGTCCGTCTATCTGAGCTTTGAGGTGTGAGTCTACAGCGTGCACAGGGCTTTTCAGTGTGCATGCGTGTGTGTGTTTGTGTGTGGGTGAGGGAAGGAGTTCATGAGTTCTTAAGCTCCGGCCAGTTACTGAGAACTGATCAGGTAGAAGCTGGAATAAATACAATCTTTTTTAAGTCTTTACTCTTTAACTACATTTTTTTTTTTCAATTCATGAACAATTCTCTGTAAATAATTTGCTAGCAACTTTCTTAGTTTTTCGTCTTCACAACTTTCTCTACCTGCCTTCCTATCTCCCAATTTCTGGCTGTTTAATTTGCTTTCTCTCCTTTTACCCAGTTATCTTTGAGCAGTGCCTCTTTTCATTCCCTTAGAAATGACATATTGAAGCTGTCATAAAATATACATATCTAAGTCTGAATGCTTACTTGGTTGTGATAAGCACATAGTTTTTGTGGACAAATTAATTATACCAGGTGTTCCCATTAAAATATAACTAGTATTAAGAACCATAAGTGTTCTCCTGGAAAACAGATTTAGGTTTTAAGATTGTTGAGAATACATTGGCACAGGTGTAAGTAGAGACCCTATAGTGAGTTCAATACCTTTCATAATGTTTTATGAACTATTAGAAACAAATCTCGCTGCATGTGGTGGCTCACGCCTGTAATCCCAGCAGTTTGGGAGGCCGAGGCGAGAGGATCATGAGGTCAAGAGATGGAGACCATCTTGGCCAACATGGTGAAACCACGTCTCTAATAAAAATACAAAAATTAGCCGGACGTTGTGGCAGGTCCTTGTAATCCCAGCTACTTGGGAGGCTGAGGTAGGAGAATCACTTGAACCTGGGAGGCGGAGGTTGTAGTGAGCCAAGATCGTAACACTGCACACTCCAGCCTGGGAACAGAACTAGACTCCGTCTCAAAAAAAAAAAAAAAAAAAAAGAGAAAGAAAAGGAAACAAAATCTTGTTCCTGTGAGAGGCCCTTTTAGGAAAATATGTCCTTATTATCTTTGAAGTCAATTATTGAGGCAGATGGGTCAAAGTTGAAAGGAGAAAATTTGAGACTTGGAGATAATGAAGCAAATTGCTGCAGTCTTGTAAAATCTGCCATTGATTAAACCAACCTGGAAATGGATCCTGACTCTGATCCTTTGTACAATCTTGGGCAAGTTCTTAGCTCTCTCTGAGGCTTTCTCTATTTTAAATAGGCAATAACTATCTTTGCCACACAGGTTTATTGTGATAATTAAATTAATTCATTTTTCAGCGAATTATTAGTCACCTAATATAGATTTAGGTGTTATGCTAGGGAGGGACAAACTTAATCTAAAATAAATGACCCAGAAAAAAAAAAAGTTTGGATTCTCTTTAATTTCTGCTAAAAAAAATACATGAATATTTTAAGGTATTTAAGCAAAAGGAATTTGGTATAATAAAACATTATTATTGGCTACCCTTTAGGGATTTCTTTAGGGGATCTGCAGGAATTTGTTCTTTTGGAAGTATTACTCTTATGTGGTCTGTTGTATTCATTGCCTTTCTGTATCAAGCTTACATTTGAGCAAATTTGTTGCATTTTGTTTACTTTGGTAATCCATATGTTTGTATTTCTAGTGTGGATTGAATTTTATTGTATTTATCCGTCATCGTTTCTGACAAAATTGTTATGCCACAATTGTCTCATCTATTCTTTTGCTGAATTAAAAAGAAATAATTTAAGACAAGAATTTTGGCCATTGGGCTCTGTCTGGCCACGTTGAACAGGTATGGTTTTGTAATATGGTATCGGTGTCCTGCAGTTTCTGTTATTTAAATCATGAGTAACTGTAATGGGCAGAATGATGCAAACATTTCTGAAATTCTGTTTTTGTGACAATCTTTTTAGCAGAGCTTTTATATCACCTAGAGACTATGAAATGATTTGTTTTAAGGGGACTAAAGTGTATGTACCTGTAAAGTCAATTCTTAAATGCTGCAATGTGAAAATGTTGTTGTTAATGACATTTCACATTTCTAATTCTACTAAACTTTATAAAAACATTTCAAAGCGCCAACAGGGAATTGAATTTTAAGTCCGTGTGTGTGTGTGTGTGTGTGTGTGTGTGTGTGTGTGTGTGTATGTGTGTATTTGAGACACCTCAGTGCTTTTGGAAGTAGCCATTCTCAGTAACCCTAACTTCCAGAACCGATGAGATGCTTCATCTTTCTTCTACAACCAATGGGAAAAGGACTTACAAAATTCCTGTGTGAAAGGAATTTTGTTGATCACATGTGACAGCCAGCCCCCTAACATCTGGGTATAGTTCTTAGTTCTTGGACCTGATGAAGAGATAGTAGACGTCAGTTAGTGAAGAGATATCTGGCTAGGCTTTTCAGATTCTTTTTGGTCCGGCTTTTCAGATTCTCTTTCTTTAGGTTAAACTACAACATATAGATCTAAAGAACTCTTATTTAGCCAGGCATGGTGGCCAATGCCTGTAATCCCAGCACTTTGGGAGGCTGAAGTGAGGGGATCATTTGAGCCCAGGAGTTTGAGACCAGCCTGGGCAACATGGAGAAACCCTGTCTCTACAAAAACAATACAAAAATTAGCTGGGCATAGTGGTGCATACCTGTAGACACAGCTACTGTGGAGGCTGAAGTGGGAGGATCACTGGAGCCTGGGAAAGTCACGGCTTCAGTGAGCTGTGATTGTACCACTTCCCTACAGCCTGGGTGATGATGTGAAACCCTATCTCAAAAAAAAAATTCTTGTTTGAATCAGATTGACTTTAGATCTCAAATTAATTATGCCCTTTTGTAGTTTTTTAGCTTTTGTCTGCAGTTGAGAAATAAGGATAACTTTCCTCTTTCTGTCCTTAAATATATAGAGCTGGGAGAAAATTTAAAACTTGATGGAAGAAGTATTCTGCCTGTGAGGGAGATCTCCCTCCCCATTCATTTCCTGTTCTACTTAACTCATTAAGGAGAACTATCCAGAACAGCCCAGACTTTGTCCCTGTCCTTTATAGAACAGGATGTCTATAACCCAGGGAACCTAGTATCCCCTAGGGTATAAAACCTAGAGTGGAGTGCTTTCAGCTGCAGTTTGATGTGGGGCATGCGCAGGAAAGACTTCATTCCTCCCGGGCAGCTTTCCTGATACTTGGGAACTGGCTTGCCATGCATCGTAGGCTTCTGTTGCTTCTTGTTCCCTGTGAGTAATAAAGTTGCTTTGTGTAACTTGCTGTGAGAGTGTTCTGTCTCACAAGACTCACTGCGTATGCACATAACTGAGTTTGTGTAAAAACCTCCTGTCAGAGATAGATACTTCAGTAGAAATTCATGAGGGCCTTAAACTCCTCCTCCGAGAGTGATACTGGTGCATAGTATTGGTGAGACATTTAGAATCCTCCTCTGAGATTGCTGTTGGTGTGTGGTATTCCCCTCTCAGGGATTGATGCTGGTGGTGCACAGTATTCTACTTCACATTAGGGACTTTATAAAAGAGTAAGGAAGCAATGATTTCTATTCTTAGGAAGCTTACAAGCTAAATGTAATACAGATATGTGAAAAGAACTAATGTGGATGTTTTAGATGGTTGAGAAGTCATTGGAAAAACTGCAGTCAGCAAAGCTTCGAGGGAGATGTCCACTGATGGGATTGGTGTGGGAAGACAGTCTAGTAGTATAGGCCAGCAGGGACAGAGCACTGAAGCAGAAATAAAGAATCTTCATAATAGGGCTGGCAAATTGGTATCTTTTTAAAATTAAAGCAGTTAACAAACGAGAAATGAGGGGAGACCTGAGAAACACATACTGGGCTTTTGAAAGCCTAAACTGTCCCTTAAGCTTCATGGGGACCTTTGCGTATCCTGTATTTGATTCATTGTGGTGTCTGCCCCTTGAATTGTGCTGGGCCCTTGGGAGTCCAGAATCATCATGTGTTGAGTCTAGGCCATGACCAGCAAAGCAGCACATACCACTGCACATTTTAAGACCTGCTTGTGGTTCATTGTGAAGGATGTTTTTAAGCTTAGATAATTGAAATGCGGGAATTTAATTATAAATGAAAACAAAAAAACAACAACCAGTTGATTCCATGTCAAACAAATGCTGTTGTCAGTTAATGAAGATAATGAAATTGAGTGCTTAAGAAAATGAACCGATGGTTTTCTATTTAGTAAATTTACTGATTGTCAATTTCTGAAGCATCAGTTCTTTCTCTGGACTCGCTTACGTGTTTATCATATGAAATAGACTTGTATTTTTGTGGTTTTATATCCTATGGGGTAAAAGCTTGTTTCTTAGGAGGGGGACAGTATTATTAGAAAATGACTTGAATTTCACCATAAAAATGTACTAAAAATATAAATTACAGTAGTTTTATTTTGTTGACAGGCAGGTCGGCAAAAAAGAAAGAAATTAATTTAAAACATTTTCTGGTAGGATAAGTCTTGTGAGAGGTTTTAGGAAGGGTAGGAACCCCTGACCCCCTTTTTAAAAAACTATCTTTAGGTTATTTGGAGAATGAATGCATTGGGTGGAGCAAAAAGCAATATTAAATAAGCAAAGACCTTGGGTATCAGTTCAGAGCCCTTTGACTGAAGGAGGGCCAGAGAGGAAAATTCCAGGATGAGCTCTTGAGATACTTAAAGCTGCAGAATTAAGTATTCATAGGGGATTTCAACAGCTTAGACATCTGTTGAATAACACATATCACTAAACATTTATCATCTGAGGATGGCTCTGGGTTATGTAGAGGATAAATTCAAAAAAGGAAACCATGGAGAAAGCAGTCTGGTTTTGTTTCATGCAAGTAGGGGATGAGCAATAATTCAAACTTGATGTGGATTTAGTATTTACTCTGCATGAACTGGCCTGAGTATTCTGTCCTGGCACTCCAGTTCTCTCACATAGGATATTATATATTCAAATGTTCCAATGGCTTCCAAACTGTGCTTTGTGATCCTAGAGGGTTGGTTAAATCAATTTAGTAAGTTGAACTCGTATTAGAAAAAAATAGAGTAGAAAAGACACACCATATGTAATCCTAGCACTTTGGGAGGCTGAGGCGTGCAGATCACTTGAGGTCGGGAGTTTAAGACCAGCCTGGCCAACACGGCGAAACCCGTCTCTACTAAAAATATCAAAGTTAGCAGGACATGGTGGCGCACACCTGTAATCCAGCTGTTCAGGAGGCTGAGGTTAGGAGAATTGCTTGAACCCGGGAGGTGGAGTTTGCAGTGAGCTGAGATCCTGCCATTGCACTCCAGCCTGGGCAACAGAGCAAGATTCCATCTCAAAAAAATAAAAAAAAAAAAAAAGACACCATAGCGTATGCAGTGTAATAAGGGCAAATGTTGTTTAATGAAATTTGTTTCTGTTTTACAAGTACACACGCACGAGGATACAATGTCAGATTTTAAAATGTAGTTATTACTGCAACTCATGATCAAAATAAAAAAAATAGAGGTACACCATCTTATGAGTTTAGATGTGTGTCTCTATCATGTATATAGGGAAGCCTGATTCACCTTTTATTGCAAAGGTATGTGGGACAGATCACTTGGAGAAGAGAGATGGTTTGGAGGTCACAGTGTTGGTGGCATGAGTCACATTTTATAGGTCTTGTGAAGCGCTTCAAGGTAGAACCTGGCTAGCCCCATTGTAGATAGCCCCTGAAGGTGGTCACAGCCACTGGATCTAGCATCTGAGACTAAGATCAAGAAAGAGGACTTATCTAGTTCATGAAAGCAGATATTTTCTTTCTTTTTTTTTTCGAGACGGAGTTTCACTCTCGTTACCCAGGCTGGACACGATCTCAGCTCACCGCAACCTCCGCCTCCTGGGTTCAAGCAATTCTCCTGCCTCAGCCTCCTGGGTTCAAGCAATTCTCCTGCCTCAGCCTCCCGAGTAGCTGGGACTACAGGCGCGCACCACCATGCCCAGCTAATTTTTGTATTTTTAGTAGAGACAGGGTTTCACCATGTTGACCAGGATGGTCTCGATCTCTTGACCTCGTGATCCACCCGCCTCGGCCTCCCAAAGTGCTGGAATTATAGGCGTGAGCCACCGCGCTCGGCTGAAAGCAGATATTTTCTGTGCAAATGCATACATTTGACATAAACCATGTCTTTTAATTTTGTTCTGTTAAGAATATTTTATGTTTTTAGAGGAATATAGCTTGGTTGTTAGAAACAATTTTTTATGTTTTTGGAGAAATATAGCTTGGTTGTTAGAAAAAAGGAAGATTTACTCAGATGAGCAAGTTTGAAACAGAAAGCAAAATGCCAACCTGTAAAGTTTGAAAATAAATAAATTGGACAAGGAATCAAATACACCAAAAATAGAAAAATGAATGTTACATATAGGTATGAAAATGGGTCTCAAATGGTAAAATAAAAATGCATTTCTGAACATGAATTTAATTAAACTGGAATCATCTACTATGTGGTGCATAATTTTTTACTAATTCTCATATAGTAAATTGTCAATTAGAATAATTTCTCACATAGCAATTTCTCACTTCATACATATTAAATGCACAGATTACTAAAAAAGTGAATCCTATATTGAACAAATTATGTAAATTAGTTTCTTATGTAATGGTTCAGTACTTTAATGTGACTTATTTAAATGTGTGTTACATTTGATAGATTTGATATTATTTTATTCAAGCTTTAACATATTCTCTAATGAATGGTGTTTGTGATGGAGAAAGGAAAAGGAGATTGTGATGCTTTACCTATACCTCATGATTTATGTGCCTTATTGAATACGATTCCTTAATAGATTGGAAGAACCAATCATCCTTCAAAGAAAATAGATTACTGGGAAAGTATTGGAAAGAACGTTGGACTAATTGAAAAACTTAGACTAAGAGCATTTAGTGCTAGATCAATTTAAAAATGCCAGGCACAGCTAAATGAATTCAGTTTTCTTGCTTCCTAGTTCTTCATTCACCACTAGATACTGTCTTTTTCTTTTTGCTGAAATACTGACTAATCCAATAGTAGGAGAAAATAATTGAATATTAATGGTAATTTTCAAGTTAGGTGAGGATTTTACTGCAGATTAAGGCTGTGACAGGAGGATGTATCTACTTTGAGCTCTGTTGGAAGTTTTGGCCATCATAATTATTTAACATCAGTCTCCATGGCAGCAAGGAGAAAAACCTAGGCAAACAGATGGATTCAGAGGACCTTAAGTGATCAAGCCCCGTAGGAGCCAGCAGCTGGCCTTCTGTGGGCTGCTTAATAGCATTTTCTTTAGCTTGTTTTCTGCCTGTACTCAGTAGCAAGCTGGAGGTCAGATCTGTGGTGCAAAGACATTTGCGTCCAGGTTCCGGTATATACTCACTCACGGGTGACCTCACCCATATCTCTGCCTCTCTCCTCTTTTTCCTTTTCTCTTTTATTGTGTGTGTGTTGTGCGTGCAGGTTCAAAATGACAGGTGGTAAAATGAGCAGCAAAAGGATACTTTTGGCTATGCCTGCTCTTCCTGTCTTTCAGATGTTGCACATCCTGAACCTGTTATTTTACATAAAAGAAAAATGAGAGCACTTCATACATCCATAGAGAAGGGTGATTGAAAAGAGAAAAGAAGAAGCAGAGAGTGCGTAGCAGCGAGGCTATGTATTACTTCTGTATACCAGGCAGTTTTCCAGGCTATAGTTTCACCCCCAACCTTGCCTCCCCTGCTGAATGTGGCTAGTGCCAAATTCCCACCATTGGCTGAGTCATCATGCCCTAGTTGGTCTGGCACTGTAGTCAACATTTGTAGCCTTTGCCATTGTTGCTTTGGACCTAGGTCACTGGGTTAGATTATAGGCTAGATAATTAGGTTTTCCTAAATTGAGAATCTGCTGAGAACTTGCCCCAGAAGACACACCATGGTGGTTATTCTCAAAGATGGCCTGGAGTATGTATGTGTGCTGAGAAAATCCAGTAAGTCACTCCTTAATTCAGTTCAGCAGCCTTTTACTGATTGTCCAGAAACTGCATGATCTGGCAGAATTAAATGGATTATTTTGTTTAAGACCTAAAGCAAAAAGTTTAAGGTGGGTCTAAAGGGATTCTATATGTAAATTGTTCCTATGAATGATTGTTGATAATGTTGGAAAAAAATAGGAGAAGAATTCATACAAATTACTGTCCTGTTGGTGGGAATATAATTATTTCTGTCTTATTTCCAAACTTTCTCTAATGTTTCAGTACTGTTTATACAATAATAATATTTAATAATAACAACTGGTTTTGTTCTCATGAGGGAAAAAGGCCCAAGATAAAAATTCCAGACAAGTAAAAGTGAAAATATGGCTAGATTCAGTGTCAAAAGTGTTTTGAAAAGGAAAATACCACAGCAAAAAACCCCAAGAACTTAAAATGAGAGTATTTAATGTTAATTGTGTTTGACTCTATTGGTTGAGATAACCTTTTTTTTTTGAGAGCCTAACATTGACATGTAATGTTTATTGAACACATATTGCTTTTAAAATTTTAAAATATACATATATACATGGTCCTTATTAGGGTTTTATTTTTTTAAAAAAATTTTTACTATTTTTACCATGAACATTTTCAAACGTATTCAAAAATGAATATAAAAATAACTAGCATATTCTGGTTTTAAAATAGAATAATATGTTAAACTTCTATATACTTATTTAGGTTCTATAGTTGTTTTTTTTTTTTTTTTTTTGGCACGGAGTTTCGCTGTTGTTACCCAGACTGGAGTTCAATGGCACAATCTCGGCTCACCGCAACCTCCGCCTTCTGGTTTTAAGCAATTCTCCTGCCTCAGCCTCCCAAGTAGCTGGGACTACAGGCACGCACCACCATGCCCAGCTAATTTTTGTATTTTCAGTAGAGACGGGGTTTCACCTCGTTGACCAGGATGGTCTCGATCTCTTGACCTCGTGATCCACCGGCCTCGGCCTCCCCACGTGCTGGGATTATAGGCGTGAGCCACCGTGCCCGGCCTGGTTCTGTAGTTATGCAGAGTTATTTTAAGTCATTTTTTTTAACTGAGCAGATAATACAGAGTTATACTATTACCCATCTCTTCCCTGCCCCCATACACATATGAAGTGAAGTTTCCCCTATTAATATCTTGCATTACTGTGGTATATTTGTTAAATGAAGCAATATTGATACATTATTCTTAACTAAAGTCAGTATATTACATTGAGATTCACTCTGTGTTGTACAATTAGATGGGTTTTGGCAAATGCTCAATGTCATCTATGTACTATGTGGAATAGTTTTGTAACCCTCAATTCCCTTGCTCTTTACCTAATAATTCTCCCGCCCTTTTTCTCACCTAACCTATCAGTGGTTAGGTCAACCACTGATATTTTGTTTTGTTTTAAACTGCTTCCAAAGTTTTGCCTTTCACAGAATGTCATCCAGTTGGAATCATGCAGTATATATCCCTTTCAGACTGGCTTCTTTCACTTAGCAGTATGGAAGAATGAAAGATGGAAGACTCTTAAATGCTTATACTGTGACTTGATAGCTTATTTTTTTTTTTTTTGAGACAGAGTCTCATTCTATTGCTCAGGCTGCAGTGCAGTGGTGCAATCTTGGCTTTATTATAAGAGTATGTTTAGCTTTGGAAGAAACTGCCAAACTTTTCCAAAGTGGTTGTATCATTTTGCATTCTCCTAAGCAGCGAATGAGAGCTCCTGTTGCTGCATATCCTTGCCAGCATATGGTGCTGTCATTGTTTTGGATTTTAGTGCTTCTAATAGGTACACAGTAGTATTTCATAGTTTTGTTTGCACCTTCCTAATGATATATAACATTGAATATCTTTTCATATGTTGTTTTGAAATCTGCATATATTCTTTGGTGAGTTGAGATCTTTTGCCTGTTTTATATCTGGTTGTTGTTTTTCTTATTCTTGAATGTTACTAGTCCTTGGTATATTTTGGATATAAGTCATTCATCAGATAAATGTGTTTTGCAAAGTTTTTTTTTTTTTTAATTATTATTTTGTGAGACAGAGTCTCACTCTGTCACCTAGGCTGGAGTGCAGTGGCACACTTGGCTCACTACAACCTCCACCTCCCGGGTTCAAGTGATTCTCCTGCCTCAGTCTCCTAAGTAGCTGGAATTATAGGCATGCTCCACCATGCCCAGCTAATTTTTGTATTTTTAGTAGATATGGGGTTTTACCATGTTGGCCAGACTGGTCTCGAACTCCTGACCTCAGGTGAACCGCCCACCTCCACCTCCTAAAATGCTGAGATTATAGGTGTGAGCTACCGCACAAACTTTATATTGTGCATATTTGAAGTTTACATCATGTGTTTTGCCAAGTTTTACTTCCAGTCTACAGCTTTTTATTCCTTAACAGTTTCTTTCACAGAACAGGCATTTTTAATTTTAATGAAGTCCAACTTACCAGTTTTTTTCTTTGGATCAAACTTTTGGTGTTACATCTAAAAAGTCATTGTGAAACCTAAAGTTTTCTAGATATTATAATAATACTATGTTATCTTCTAGGAGTGTTATGGTTTTGTGTTTATATTTAGATCTGTGATTTATTTAGAGTAAATTTGTGTGAAGGGTATGAAGTCCATATCTAGATTTACTATTTTACTTGTGGATGTCCTGCTGTTCTGGCATTATTTGTTTAAAAGACTGTCTTTGCATTATTATATTTCATTTGCTCCTTTGTCAAAGATCAGTTATGGGTCTATTTATGGGCTATTTTATTCTCTTGGTCTGTTTTTCTATTCTTTCACCCATACCACACAATCTTGATTACTGCAGCTTTATGGTGAGTCTTGAAGTCAGGTAATGCCAGACCTCTGACTTTATTCTTCTTCTTCAATATTGTTGCTTACTTTGAGTCCTTTGCCTTTCAAGATAAACTCTAGAATCAGTTTTGTTGATATTTATAAAATTGCTTGCTGGGATTTTGATTGGGATTGCACTGAATCTATAGATCAAGTTGGGAAGAACTGAAATCTTGACAATATTTTAAGTCTTCCTGTCCAGAAACATAGAATATCTTTCCATTTATTTAAATCTTTAAAAAATTTCTTTCATCAGAGGTTTTTAGTTTTCCTCATATACATCTTAGATATATTTTGTTAGACTTAAACATAGGTTTTTTGGGGGGAAATGTACATGGAGTTTTAAATTTCAAATTCTACCTTTTCATTTCTGATATAGGAAAGACATTGACTTTTATGTATCAACCTTGTATCCTGAAACCTTGCTATTAGTTCCGGGAATATTTTTGTTGATTCTTTGGGATCTTCAACATGGACAGTCGTCTCATCTGTAAACAAAAAGAGTTTTATTTCTTTCTTCACAACTTGTTTTCTTTATGTCCTTTTCTTGTTTTTATTTTCTAGGATTTTTAGTATGATGCTGGATTTGAGTGGTGAGAGGAGGGATATCCTTGGCTTGCTCCCAATCTTAGGGAGAAAGTGTCTAGTTTCTCACTATTCAATATGACATTAGCTGTAGGTATTTGGTAGATCTTTATCAAATTGAGGAACTTCCCATCAATGTCTCTAATTTGCTGAGAGTTTTTATCATGACTTGGTGTTAGATTTTGTTAAATGTTTTTTCTCTTTTAACTTTTTAATTAATTTTAATTGACAAACGTATATATTTATCTCAAATGTTCTTATTACATTTATTGATGCGATCTTAAGATTTTTCTTTTTTACCTCTTGATAAGATGGGTTACATTAATTGATTTTAGAGTGTTCTGTCAGCCTTACATACCTAGAATAAATCTCACTTGGTTGGGGTAATTTTTTATAACACATTATTAGATTTGATTTGCTAGTATTTTATTGAGGAGTTTTATAGCTATGTTCATGGGAGAGAATGGTCTGTAGTTTTACTTTCTTGTCATGTCTTTATCTGGTTTTGTTGTTAGGGTAATACTGTCCTCATAGAATGAGTTAGCAAGCATTCTTTTTGCTTCTATTTCTGAAAGAATTTGTGGAGAATTGGTTTAATTTTTTCTTTAAATATTTGGTAGAATTCCCAGTGAGACTATATGGACCTGGTGCTTTCTTTTTTGGGATGCTTTTAGTTATTATTTTTAAAGATAAAGAAGTATTCAGATTATGTACTTGTGTGAATTTTGAAAGTTTGTGTCTTTCAAGGTATTGATTCAGTTTCATCTAAGTTTTCATATTGTAGTCATAGAGTTGTTTATAGTATTTTTTTATTATTTCAATGCACAGGGAGATTAGTAGTGATAACCCTAATTTCATTTCTGATATTTGGGTCTTCACTGTTTTTTTTTTTTCTTGGTTATCCTAGCTAGAAGTTTATTAATTTTATCAATCTTTTCAAGGAACCAGCTTCTGGTTTCATTGACTTTTTTTCCTCTGTTAATTTTTCATTTTCAATTTTATTGATTTGTGCTCTACTCATTATTATTTTTGCTACTTTCTTTAGGATTATATTGCTCTTTCTCTAGTTTCTTAAGACAGAAGCTTAATTATTGCTTGTAGATCTTTCTGCTTTTCTACTATATGCATTTATTGCTAAATAGTTCCCTCTAAACACGGCTTTTGTTATACTGCACAAATTTTTATAAGTTGTATTTTTATATTTAACTTAAAATATTTTAAAATTTCTTTGGTGACTTTTACAACCCATATGTCATTTTGAAGTATGTTATTTTCAAATCTCCTGGTATTTTTGGATTTTATGTAATTCTATTTGGTCCCTTATATGCCCATTTTATTGCTTTTAAGTATTTTAAGTGCTTGCTATAGAGCTTGCAATATACATATTTAAAGTCCACTTTGGAATAACAGTATACTCTTCCACAGTAGCGCAGTTACTTTAAAATAGTAGTTTCAGTTCCTCCTTCCATCTCTTATAATGCTGTAATTAATTTCATGTATCCATATGCTATAATCAACCAATGCATTGTTCTTATTACTCTGAACAAATGATTATCTATTAGATGAATTAAGAATAAAAGGATAAAAATTTTATTTTACATTATTTTTCCCTTTCTGATTCTCTTCCTTTCTTTATGTAGGGCTGAAGAACTGTTAACATTTCTTGCAAGGCACGTCTCCCGGTGACATATTCCCTCAGTTTTTATTTGTTTAAGGAAATTTTTTCTCTTCTCCTTTTGAAGGATGATTTTTTTGGATACAGATTTCTCAATTAATGGGCCATTTCTTTCAACAGTTTATCTATTTCATTCCATTTTCTTCTTGACTTCTGAAGAGATATCTGATAAAATTCTTATCCTTGTTCCTCTATAGGTAAGGTTAGGTTCCTCTAGCTTTCTTTATTGTTTTCTCTTTTCTTTGCTTTTCTTCAGTTTGAATATGGAATGCCTCGGTATAGATTTTTTGTAATTTATCCCGCTTAGTGTTTGGTATCTGCCATTAAATTTGGAAAATGCTTAGCCATTATTACTTCATATGTTTATGTGCTCCCTTCTCTCTTTATTCTTCTTCTGGTATTCCTATTATGTGTATGCTATGTTATTTGTTATTGTCTCACACTTCTTGGATATTATTCCCTTTTCTCACTTTGCAGTTTGAGAAATTTCTGTTGACATTTGTCAGGCTCACGGATTCTTTGCATGGTTTTGTCTAGTCTACTGATGCCCATGAAAACCATTCTCCCTTTCATTCTGTTTCAGTGTTTTTGATTTCTAGTACTTCCTTTTGGCTCTTTCAGTTTTCATCTTTCAGCTTTCATTACCAATTTGTTGCATGTTGTCTGCTTTTTCCATTAGAGTACTTAACATATTAATTGTAGTTACTTTAAGTTCCTTACATGATAATTTAAACATCTGTCATATCTGAGTCTGATTCTTGCTTTGTCACTTATGACTGTTTTTTTCTTGCCTTTTAGCATGGCTTGGAATTGCTTGTTGAAAGCTGGACATGATGTGTAGAGTAACAGGAACTGAGGTAATTAGACATTTCGAATGAGGTTTGATGCCAGTTGGGCTGAGAGCTAGCCTGTGGTTAATGTGTGCTTTGTTGCAGGAGTCAGGAACAACTCCTTTCCTTTCCTTGTTTTTGTCTCCCCGGTTGTCTTTGGGATTCATAGTATGAACATTTTTAGGACTTAAGGAATAATAAATCCCCTTCTCAATTCAGTTTATTTGTTAGATTACCAACACCAAAAGTATGCAGGCAATAGAAGAATTAATGAAGTTTTAAGTAACCGATAGTTAACTGGATAGAAAATGCTATATTTTTATTAGCATGAAATGCATGAGTGCCTGATTTGATATTTCCTTTTAAAATTTTATAGATGAAATATTGTCTGTATTTATTTATACGGCCATTTTTCTATATAACAATATAGTATCCAAATAGAAATAACACAAATGCAGTAAAGGTGGGACTTCTTCCTGTCCTTTACTCCATTATTTCTCTTACCCCAAGTGTTATTGAGAGGAACCAAAAGATGAACTGCAGCCTTTCAGAATGCCCAAGTTTTTGCTACCTAATTTTTTTTTTTTTGCGAAGTTTGACTTCTGAATGTGCTATAAGTACATATGTACTTTTTTGTATATATTCCAATGGACTTTTGGAAATTTAAATAATTATTTTTAAGTATCATATGCATATTTTGTTTTCAAAACAAAGTAAAAGTATACCATTAAGTCCTCCTTTGAAAGTGTAACAGAATCATAATATATAAATGAGTAGGAATGCCAGCTGCTATTTGCCATGTGAAAATAACTGAAGTAAAAATGAAAAGTCAGGCACAGTAAACAAGTTGAGTACCCATAAACAGAAAAATAAGAGCTATCTGTATACAGGGTTAATTGCTGGATTAGAGAAGTAGTAGGTGTTATGAATTCAGGAGGTGGATAGATCACTTTGGGATGGAGTGGACAGAGAAGGAAGGCAGCAGAGCTAGTCATTAAAGATAACTGAGAGGACCTAAGCCAGGGACACTCACCACAGTGGCAAAGTGCTATAATTAGAATCTAGAGTGCTCACAACTGACTGAGTTTTCTTTATCAAGTTTTCCAAACAGTTCATCATAGGTGTCTACCAAAATCTTGATGAATTATTCATGACTTAAGAATTACGGCTAGGCATGGAGGATCATGCCTGTAATTCCAGCACTTTGCGGAGCTGAGGTGGGAGGATCACTTGAGGGAGGCCAAGAGTTTGAGAGAGCAACTGTCTCTACCAAAAATTAAAAAAGAAAAAAAAAAAAATAGCCAGGCATGGTGGTTTGCACCTGTAGTCCTAGCTACTTGGAAGGACGAGCTGGGAGGAGCACTTGAGCCCAGAAGTTTGAGGCTGCAGTGAGCTATGATTGCACCTGGGAGCAAGAACTTGCTCTTAAAAAAAAAAGAAGTTACGAGAACAGAGAATTAACTGCAGGATGAGTTAAGAAATGAAAATAAAAGGTTCTAACCTTTATTTGTATAAACAAATAAATAACCTGGTTATTTATTTGTGTCCTTTGACTCTTGTTTCTGACATTATTACATTAAAATGATGTACTCTGAACAAAAGAAGAGATGTAATAAGCAAACTTTCAGATTCTGCCCTCTTGAGAAAGTAACCCCCAAGTCTAAAGCAAGGGTATTGGAATACAGCCAATCTAAATTTGAATCCTGGCTCTATTCTGTGTTAAATGCGGAGATACTGATAGTGCTGATGGGTTAGGATGATTGAGATAATGGAAGTAAAGTAATTAACTCAGCATTTGTCACATAGTAAGTATCCATTAAATGGTTGCTATTGTTCAATAATGGTAATAAAACCCACATTCAGCTATGTGGCATATAATTGCTTTGAATTAAAGATATCTATAAGTACATTTTTTTCATGTAAGCCAATAAATGCAGTGACAGTTACCATTTAGTTTAGAACTATGTAATGCAAATTTCAAAGGGCCAAAATTTATTTTACTCTTAAGAAAAATCTAGTCTGTTAGCAAAAGAAAGTCATGTTATTTGGGGAGCTGTATTTCCATATCCGTAATTTACATGGAACGCTACCAAAAAGTCATTATGGAACCTCACCGGGGAAACCTTGTATAATTTCAGCTTCTTAGTGGATGCCTGAGCTGCGGCCATCTGAGATGATTGGAATTACTTTCTCTTAAGTGGCTACACTCAGTTGGGTGAACTTCTCTGTGGTGCTTTTTCCCCCCCTCCCCGCAATTACATCTGTAGCAGTGGGGCTTCATTTGGCATTCATCTAACCTTGCTCAATTTGAAGTCATGATTCCAACAGGGAAGTGAGGTGATCCTAGGGGAAGGGCTAAAAGTTGAAGAATGTTGCAGAGTTGTTTTTTAGATTAAGGGGAATGATTTAAGGGCTTGTGGGTTACAATTCCTCTGTTCCTCCTAGGGATCTGTGAAAACCACCTGCTGTCATGTGTTTGAAGAGCCATAGATGAAAGAAATGAAGCCTATGAGGATATTACTATTGTTTATTCTGAAGTTTTTCTTTGTTTTTCTAATAGTTTGATTTGAAGTGGTTTTGTGCAGCAAACTTGGAAAATCATCAACATTTAGTGCACTTGCATTTTGATATGTGAGAATAAATGCCAAAATATAAAATTTGCATATGTGATATAATTTAAAAATATATATATGGTTTCTGCCTCCAGTTCCTGGCAGAGCTCCTAAAACCCTTGCAATTTCTTGGGCAGTAAGGGTGCTGGGTACATCTTCTGTTCTAACATTTGGTCGTTGACTCTTGTTCCTGACATAGTGCTGAATTCCTTGGAATTTTCTGGGTGATAGGAGCGTCTTTTGTTCTCCTGTGATAACTCTTGGTGCCTTCTGGATAAGAACTGGCCTCCAGAAATACCCGCCACAATGAGAAGCCTTGAACTTTCAGCTCCACCCCCACCCTCTGGGAAGGGGAGTGGGCTGGAGATTGAGTTAATAATAGAACATGGCTACGTGATGAAGCCTCTTTAAAATTCCATGAACTTGTGAAGTTCCGGGAGCTTCCGGGTTGCTGAGCACATCCACGTGCTGGGAGGGTGAAACACTGAAACTCCACAGGGACAGAAGCTTGGGACTCGTCTGGTGCTCACCCTATGAATCTCTCCATCTGGTTATTTATTTGTATCCTTTAAAATATCTTTCGTAATAAATTGGCAGTAGTACATAAATTGTTTTCCTAGTTTCTGTGATACAGTCCAGCAAATTATTGAACCTGAGGAGGGTTCGTGGGAACCTCTGATTTATAGCCAGTGGTGGATAACCTAGGGCCGTACTACTTGTGATTGGCATCTGAAGTGCAGGGTAAACTTCTGGGCCTGAGCCCTTAAACTGTGGGGTCTGTGCTAACTCCGGTTGATGTCGGAATTAAATTGAATTGTAGGACACCCAGCTGCTGTTGGAGAATTGGTTGGTGAGAGGAAAAAGCCTGACACCTCTACTCACAGAAGTGCTGAGTGTGAGAGTACCGAAGAGAAACACAGTTGTTTTTTCTTATATTCAGCTTGGTTTATGGTTTTCTTACCGCCTAAGAAGAAAGACATATCTTTTACTGAAACCTCTCAACAGCAATACTGCTAGGATGGAATCTCCTTAATCACCCATTTGGGTGTTGAAAGGCCACACCTGTGCTCCCGCCTTCAAAAGGGGTGGGATTGAAGCAGCCCACATTGTGTGATGATTGGGAACCGCTAATCTGAGTCTCAGGAATAAAAAATTCCAGTTCTTTCCAGCTGCCAGGGGGCTTACTGGCTAGAAAGTCTACCCCTGAGAAAGATAAAGGTGCCTTAGGCAAGAGACGGTAACACTGAAGAATATAGAGTTGCTATTTCTTTTTCTTTTTTTCTTTCTTTCTTTCGTTTTTTTTTTTTTTTTTGAGACGGAGTTTCGCTCTTGTTACCCAGGCTGGAGTGCAATGGCGTGATCTCGGCTCACCGCAACCTCCGCCTCCTGGGTTCAGGAAATTCTCCTGCCTCAGCCTCCTGAGTAGCTGGGATTACAAGCACCCGCCACCGTGACCAGCTAATTTTTTTGTATTTTTAGTAGAGATGGGGTTTCACCACGTTGACCAGGATGGTCTCGAGCTCTTGACCTCGTGATCCACCCGCCTCGGCCTCCCAAAGTGCTGGGATTACAGGCGTGAGTCACCGCGCCCGGCCTAGAATTGCTATTTCAAGTTTGGGACTTCTGGAGCCTTCTGGTTCATTCCCAGATATGTTTACGGGCTCGCTCTTTCTCCTCTATTGGAGTAATTATTGTAGCACTTACACCATGCAATTGCGATTGTTTACTTTCCTCTTTCCTCATTATAAGCTCCTTAGGAGTAGAAAACTATCTTTAACATGAAGCAGTGTGTTTGGTTCATGATGGATCTAAATAAGCCTTAAGTGAAATTATATGAATGACTTTGCTTTCTATTTTTTTTCTTTTTTTGAGATGGAGTCTCACTCTGTTGCCCAGGCTGGAATGCAATGCTGCGATCTCAGCTTATTGCAACCTCTACCTCCCGAGTTTAAGCGATTCTCCTGTCTCAGCCTCCAGAGTAGCTGGGATCACAGGCATGCACCACCAAACTTGGCTCATTTTTGTATTTTCAGTAGAGATGGGGGTTTTACCATGTTGGCCATGCTGGTCTCAAACTCCTGGCCTCAGGTTATCCACCCATCTTGGCTTCCCAATGTGCTGGGATTACAGGTGCAAGCCACTGTGCCCAGCCTCTCTCTTGCTATATGTACATTTTTAACCTTCAGTAATGGACAGAAAATAAAGTGATGGACTTTCTCTTGATTAGCCAAACTATTTAATTTTAGGTTACCCCTAACAAAATATACAGATACGTATTTGTTTACTTAATTAGTATGATGGCCAAAGGATGTCACTTTTTTTTTTTCTTTTAAATTATATGACAAACGTATTGAGTAGGTATAAGCCCTGAATCCTGATGTTCAAGAAATTATTCAGCTTAGTAATTATTAATGTATATTAATATATTTAAATGTTGAATGGCAAAAGGAAACCTGTGCCTTACAAAGTTGAAAATTAAAGTATAAGAAAATTGTGAATGCTACCAGCTGAGGAGATTGTGCTTCTGTTGTGAATTTGGCCCAGTTTTAGAGTATATGTCAATTGCTTATGTAGTTAGACTTGGGATTAGATTGAAAATTTATATTTCTAGTCTAAGAAGATACTTTGCAATGCTTTGTCATAACCATCTAAACTTGCTAGTCAGTTTATTAATAACTGATAGGAAGCAAAGTGTCCATGTACCTAATTTGCATAAATAAAGCTAAAATTAAAAAATAGTTTTAAGGCATTTCTAAAATGGATTATTTATATCTATTTTATACTACAGCAGAGTCTACTGAATATAATAGAATCTCTTCTGGATGACTAGTATTGGCATCATGAACATCACTTAACTGTAAATTTGTCATCTAAGTTTCAAATACGATTCATTTGACTGAATACGCAAGGTGGTAGTTGTCTATTTAGGGAAAGTTTGATGTACTGTGGATTGTGTGGCTTCACTTGCCACAAGGACGTCGTGATTTTTTTCTTTTATCAGGTACAAAGCAGGAAGAAAAGTTCAAACTGCATTCTGTTTTTTTGTTTTGTTTTGTTTTGTTTTGTTTTTTTAATCTTTCTTCTCTCTGCATCAGCATCTGAATTCTCTTTAGGAGAAAATCAGCAGTTTTGTATTTGACCGCAGAGGTATGCATGGCTATTAAACCTTATGTATTAATTCTCTGGGTGTGTGGGTGAATGTGGAGAAATCCTCTGACCAAGAATGACCTCTTTAGGCTGGAATTCAATTACAACTGAAAAGCCAGTGTTGCTTTCTCACAATCAGATTTTAAAACACTGAATGTGCACTTCAGACTCAAATTCCTTCCCTCTCAAGGACTATCAGAATTGGCATATGTCTTTGATTAAGCCTCATGCAAATGCTGACATAAGCCATATCTAGGAAATTGCTAAATTTTAATTGAATTTTTAAAGTGGGCTGCTTAAATAGTAAGTCATATGTCACTTAATGATAAGATTACATTCTGAGAAATGTGCTCTTAGGTGATTCTGTCATTGTGGGAACGTCATAGAGTGTATTTCCACAAACCTAGTTGGTATAATTTACTGTATACCTAGGCTATATGATAGAGCCTGTTGTTCCTAGGCTATAAACCTGTATACCATGTGATTGTACTGAATATGGTAGATAGCTGTAATGCAATGGTAAATATTTGTCTATCTAAATATAAAAAGTACAGTAAAACTACAGTATTATAATCTTAGGAGGCCACTGTCCTATGTGCAGTCTATTTTTGACCAAGGTTTTGCTTTTTTTTTGGCTTTTGCTGAATGATTTTGGCAAGTCATTCAGGTTTTTTTTTTTTTTAAACTTTCAATGAAATGACTTAAAAAAAAAAAAAATCCTGCCAGGCACGGTGGCTCACGCCTGTAATCCCAGCACTTTGGGAGGCTGAGGCGGGTGGATCACTAGGCCAAGAGATCGAGACCATCCTGGTCAACATGGTGAAACCCCGTCTCTACTAAAAATACAAAAAATTAGCTGGGCATGGTGGCGCATGCCTGTAATCCCAGCTACTCAGGAGGCTGAGGCAGGAGAATTGCCTGAACCCAGGAGGCAGAGGTTGCGGTGAGTCGATATCGCGCCATTGCACTCCAGCCTGGGTAACAAGAGTGAAACTCCATCTCAAAAAAAAAAAAATCCTTAAAATTAGGAATGATGCTTTGGTGCCTCACAGTATAACTTAAGATATATGTTGTTACATTCTTTTAAAAGTTTAAGTAGCACAGCAAATAACTTCATCCTACTGTTGTAAAGAACTGTGGGCAGATCTTTTCATTTTGCTTCTTACCCAGATATTGTCAATGGAAAGGGCTGTGTCTGAGAATTGGGTTCTTTAAATTGATGAAACTTGCTTTAGTGGGGCACTCGGGGGCCCTGGGAGCAGGGAGGGTTGAGGGTTATCTGAGCTGCTGAGTACATTGGGTAAGCTATTGGTTAGTCCCTAAATATATGCCTGATAAGAAGAGAATCTTAGTGTGACCATCTGCCCAACCCAATTAGCAGCTATGCAAATGTCTGGTTCCAGTTAATGATAAAAGATCCCTCACATCTTTGTTCAGAAGTAGCTTTCACAGAAAGCCTTCCCTCACCATCTCAAAGAAAGTTGAACAGTTTCCTTGTTGCCTTTTCTATGTTTTTCTTCATAGCACTTATCACTCTCTAACACATTCTATATTTAACTCTCTTTTTCAACCAGAATGTAAGCTCCACGAAGGCAGGGATTTTCTCTCTGTTTGCTGCTGAATCCCCAGTAGTTAGGACAGTGCTCAATAAGTTTTGAATCGTTGGTGATTGCATAGTTTTTGATAGAAGCAGGTGGAAACAGTCTGTATGTGTCTACCCCTGCCAACTTATACAAAAAGGCATTATTGTCTCAGACCAAAATTCACCATATATTTATATGGGCCTTCGATTGCAAGTAGGTGCAAACAGCCATGCATGTCTGGCTTGGAAGATTTTCTTCTTTTGATTTTCAGGTATGTTAGCTTATTTCTTGGGTGACAGCCTTATTCTATATCACAACCCAGGAAGTTCCTGGACAAGATTGGTAGGTCCTGTGCCCAGCCCAGGCAGCTAGACCCTCTGAGGTGAACACAGGCCAAGAGGCTGTAGAGGTAGAGTGCTGTGTCTACGGCATAGTGAGTGACTGGCTTATAGCTTATTCATTTAAGAGCTAGTTAGTAGCTGTTATTCCTCTTCCATCAAACACTTACCTTAAGCAGCAATTTTACCAATAGAAAAATTATCTCTCATTCTTTCTATGCTACTCAGACTGCCCTAAAATCTTGAGATACTTCCTATGCTAATTATTCAACATCAATATGTTGATTTAGTGAGGATACATGTTATGTTAATTAGCCAGCTCCAAAATATTGAGCCAGATTAACTTGTTAACATTATTTCAAAGTAAATCACCACAAAGCCAGTGTAACACTTGGGCATGTAAAACCTGTGATTTAGCATACACTTTCACTTTATGCAAAGCAAATACAAAAAACAGTGGTTAAAAACTTTGATTCTGTAGTTCAGCTGCTAGATTCAAATCTAAATGCAGATTCCAACTAGCTGATTGACTCATGACAAGTTATTCAGTAAAGCCAAGCCTTAGTTTCTTTATCTTTGAAATCAGGATAAAAAGATCTAACTCATAGGATTGACATGAGGATTATGTATGATTACTTAAAGGCCCTTGGCAAAATGCTTAGCACATGCTAAGTGCTTAATAAATGTAAGCTTACAAGAATTATTCATTTGGCAAAGATTTTTTTGAGTGTCTGTAGTACTGTAGGGCTGAGAAAGGAAAAAGGCTTGCAAACAAACACTAATTCTAAGTGTACACTTGAATTATGAATGGATTGCTAGTGAGATCCCATAAACTGAGATGTAGAACAAAGTTCCTTAAGAGATCTAGCTCTCTTTGCATATTTAAAATGTATTCCAGAGGGCTGCATGCCGTGGCTCATTCCTGTAATCATGGCACTCTGGGAGGCCGAGGTGGGCAGATCACCGAGGTCAGGAGTTTGAGACCGGCCTGGCCAACATGGCGAAATGCTCATCTCTACTAAAAATAGAAAAATTAGCTGGGCATGGTAGCACATGTCTGTAATCCCAGCCTCTTGGGAGGCTGAGGCCTGAGACTTGCCTGAACCCGAGAAGCAGAGGTTGCAGTAAGTGGAGGTTGTGCCACTGCACCCCAGCCTGGGCAACAGAGCAAGACTCTGTCTCAAAAAAGAAAAAAAAAAGGCATTCCCTTTACACAAATTAGATACGATTGCTTCTAGAAAATCTTATATGAAGACACTTCCTTCCAAATCAAAACTTTTATGATTGTTATCCATGAAATCTACTTCTTATGCTAAGGGAGAACTCTTCTGCAGGATTTTTGGCCTTTTCTTAGTTTTCATATATAGTAAGACACTTTTTTAATTGTGAAAAGGCTTATCCTTAGTGGCTTCAAAATGTCAACATGTTGGGAGAGCAATCACACTTGTACCAATGTGACTTTCTTCTCATACTCTACTTAATTCACAGAAACAGACGTGGTAGCAAAACAAACTGAAGCTGTCAATTTTCTAATCTTTTCAGGTTTCTAAGAGTGGGACACGTGTGCTATGATTCCAAAGATGGAACACCTTTCATTTAATGTATTAAGTTCATCTGTATACAGATGTAGTTGGTTTACACTGATAACAGATACAGAAGTAAAATGGAAATGCACACTAAGGACAATCTGAAATTAGAATAAAAACAAAACACCAAACCCTGTGTTGGGGTTTGCAGGAGCCTGGGTCTACTGAGCTCAGTTACCAAATGGATGTGAAAGTTCCCACCAGACCACTTCAAGATCCATATCCTCACTGTGTGGTGAAGACTTGGACCTGACAGAACAATTTCTCATTTCCCATCTTGCTCTGATTTTCTCCAGTTTTCTCTGGTACCTATTCTTTTATGATTGCTTTTATTTTAAGCATGTGGAGTTTCATAGTGAGCCAACGCCATGAAATAAATTCTGCCCCCTTTCCTAGTTTAGTTTCTCTTAGTGAGTGGAATCCCTGTTGTGTTTCTGAACTATTTCTTAAGAGGCTTGCTTTATGAGGGAAGAGGAAATGCCAAAAGTGATTCCAATATAGAAATGTCACTTTAAGTCATTTTCTTTTTCTTTATGTGATTTCTAGTTTTACAGGGGCTTTAAAAAAGAATAGAAAATAGGAATAGGGAATCACTTTAAGTCATTTTCTTTCTTTGCATGATTTCTAGTTTTGCAAGGGTTTTTAAAAAGGAATAGGAAATATGAAATAACTGGGGAAAGGTAGGTGATTTGACAATATTTTTCCTGTACTTTTTAAGTGTTTGATATCCTATTTGAGTGGCTGTCTTTGTTTACCTAGGTAATGTGGTCATATGTACTGTGTTCAGAAATCAAGAGAGTAAAGGGAAGAAATAGAAAGGAAAGGATGGTTTTCAGAGCTGAGATGCATTTTTCAAAACAATTGGTGGCCCAGCTGTTTCTACTGGGAACACGTAGAGTAGGACAATGGGAGATGATCCTGTGGTTAGCTCAAGGTTGTTTAGGTGGTTTTTGTTTGCTTGTTTCTTTTGAAACCCAAAGCCTCAGTGGGGTTGAGGAATAGAGATAGAGAATTCTCACCATTTCGTGAAGCTTTGTGAGCTTATTTCCTTCTTATACATCTCCATTTTTTGCAGTAGCCTCAGGATTTTCTTTTTGTGGATGTATGCCGGGGGCTTCCCAAGGACGATTTAGGATGGCTCTGTTGAGACGGAGAACTTGGTGGAAATCCCCCTGAGCTGCCTTCCTGGAATAGACCTGGGTTGAGAAATCTTGGGGCTCTGCGGGCACACAGAAAATGCCTGGTGGACAAATCATGGGACTGCTACCACCATCTTATCAAACGTGATTAATGGGAACTGGAATATAATGAAGAGACAGTGTCAAATGCCTGCAGGGTGTCTCTGTGGTTTTTTCTTCCCAAACACTGTGTTTTCTCTCTTACTTTTAATTGATTTCCAAACAGTACTCTTGTAGTATCTGTTGTAGGAAATAGAATGATTTTAAGGACTTAGACCTGGAGGGCAACGATTAATTTCTCCAAAAGTATCTTGATGTTTTACTGTAATAATAAGCCAAGCAGTTTGTCTTTTTTTTTTTTTTTTAATTAAAAATGTTTATTTGGCTTGCATAAACATTAGTATCTTCCGTCAAGAAAATAAAAAAAGAAAGGACAGGAGAAGCACATTATTCTGGATTTTCCCCCACCTTTGATCAAGGCTTTACATGTAACTTCCTGATTCAAGGAAACACCAGGGATAGAAGAACAAGGTCAGCAACACTTTGAGCAAGCACTAAGCTAAATCTAGAATTTGAGGCATCCTGTAGGCCAGTGGAACCAGTTTAGTTAATGAGTCAGTGGGTTGGTGGGGGGGGAGGAAAAAAGGAATAGAATAGATAACTATTCTATGTTAAAAGGGGTTAAGGAATCTCAGAGATATAAGGAAATATAATGAGTAGACTTTGTTAGGATTCTTATTTGTAAACAAGTGGAGAACAGATTTAAAAATAATCAGGGAAACATGAATGTGAACTCTTTGTTTTCTTTTTTTCTTTTTTTTGGGATGGACTCTCTTGTTGCCCAGGCTGGAGTGCTATGGCATGATCTCGGCTCATTGCAACCTCCTCCTCCGAGTAGCTGGGATTAGAGGCGCATGCTACCATGCCTGGCTAATTTTTGCATTTTTAGTAGAGACAGGGCTTCACCATATTGGCCAGGCTGGTCTTGAACTTCTGACTTTGTGATCCACCCACCTCGACCTCCCAAAGTGCTGGGATTATAGGAGTGAGCCACCGAGCCAGGCTTTGAACTAGCTTTTGATAGTATTAAGGAATTATTATTAATTTTGTTATAAGTGTTAATAGCCTTATAGTTATATAAGCATCTCTGCTTCCGTTTCCCCATGAATACAAATGAGGCAAGTCTCTTAATCTCACTTACAATTAGTATTTGCAGCTACAAAGAAGATGCTTATTTTGGAAGGTTTTGTAGGGTTGGCGTGGCGGTAGAATGAGACAGTATTAGCATAAAATCCTGTGAGTGATTTTTATGTTTTGTTGTTGTTGCTTTTGGCTATCATCATCACGATATGAGGTTCACGCACCATGTTAATTCTAACTCTAGCAGTCCTTTAAAACTTTCATGTGTTTTCATTTCTTTTCCATTCCTTTTCTTTTCCACCAGTGATCATACTGGTGTCCTGCCATTCAGCGTTGACAGGTATTCCAGATGGCCTGCTCCGTGAGATGGAGGTGTCTTGGTACATCTTGGCCTGGCTCACCATTTACTCTTACCATAAGGTCCTGTGCCAGGCCCAGTAATTGCCCTTGAGTAGCTGCTTACCTATTTGTTGAATGAATGACCTCTCCCTGTTAAAGAAGAAAAATGGATCTTTATTGCAACTTCTTATTGGCAGTAAATGCTAACATTTATATTGATAAGCTGCTGGGAGAGGACTTAAGAGGGGCCTACACCTCACATTAGTGTTTTAGTTGCTTGCCTGTTGCTAATGATCAATCCCCTCTCATTCCTCTTCCTCAGAAATTAGGCATATGGCCATTTTTTCATCAGATTGCAAGTCTTTATACAGTGAGAAACAAATTGTATTAGAATCCTTATGTTTTGCACATAGTAGGCAGTTGCCAAATGTTCAAAGAGACTTTATGTCTGTACCCAAAATATTTTTAGATATTTTGATGGGAACTGGGAGAACTGGGAGAATATTCAGAGTAAGAAATTATTTTTTATTCTGTGAATTGATAAAATATTTTAAAAACACTGTGATAGACTTTAATTTACAGTTGTCAAATGCTGACTTGGTTAAAATTATTACAGTGCTTCAGAGGCGATTATTTACATATGTTCTCCCTCTTCATCTTTAATACTAATAACGTGGAAGTGGGAGCTGGGAGAAAGGCATTTTTAAAAAAGTGGATTGAGCATTCAAATGTGGAAAGGGCTGCAATTCATTGAAATAGGAGAAATTGGATGCTGATGTTTTAGAGCTACAGTCTGTTTGGAACCTCACAGTACTGCAGTTAGTGAAGTAAATACTTAAGTCTAACAAGGAAGTGCCAGCTTTGTTGTAGATTTAAAAGAGTATCATCTAAAGGATCTGACATTAGCGTAAAGACTTAAAACAGATATAACTTGGTAATTCCATCAGACATATTTTTTCTCATTTTGCAATTCCATCAAAGCAGTATTGCTCTTAGCCTTTTACCTGTTTTTCTATAAAGAGAGATATCATTATCAGTGAGAGTATTACGCGTAAAACTTGCAAACAATTTATTCCTCTAACTAAAGTGGAAAAGTATGTTGCTAGAGAACTGCTATTGCTACTAACTACTAAAGGTAGTTAAAAAGTAGAAATGTTTTATTGTAATACAAATAAAGTGAACATGTGGAAATCCGTTTATTGTTACATTTCAAGTTTGAATATTTTGTTTTCTTTTTAAGAAGAAGCAGGACAAAACAAACTGTGCCCACTGCATTCCCTGCCAAGGTCAATGTTCCATATTTTGTCTGACTGTTTAATTTAATAGCATTCAAGCACGGAAGCAATCAGGAGGCCACTCCCATTAGTAAATCCATAGTTATAAAGAAAGCATGTACTTCAGAACTTAGGAAAAAAGCAGTTCATTAAGCCCAGACCTAGTTTGAGATCTTTTTGTAAAGTGCTTATAATTTTCCAGAATTCTGGGATTAACCCAAGGTAATGTACAATAGAAATTTGTAGATTTGACAGTGGCTTTTTTCTTCTGCTCCAGTTATCTTACAGTCCTTTTTTTTTTTTTTTTTTTTTTTTTTTTTTTTTTTTAAGCGAAGCAGCTTTGAGATTTGTTAACTGGTTATCTTTCGTCTGAGTTTTACCAAAGTGATTAAAAAATAAGGAACTATTGACTTTTGGTAATTAAAATACTCTTGGATTTTTTTTTTTTTCAAGTTCACAACCATTCGTCTGGTTTTTAAACAATCTTGTTTTAACCTGAAGAACTCTTGATTTGTAACTTTGAAATCCTGAGGAACATTTTTTCTATGACTCTCAAAAGTGACTTCAGATTGCAATTTGTTCTAAAGAGGATAAAGTAGATATAGCATGCTCGTTTTCTTTTCCTTAATTGAGTTTCATTTGTGTGATTTACTTAGATAAAAATACTCTAATTTGATTTACTGAAGCAGTAAGGATGAAATATTTTGCATAGTGAAGTGTGCTAAATCTTTAAAAGTATTTCCAGAGTTTTTAAAGAAAGAATTTTAAAATGTAATGTACAAAGGTATAATTTCTTTGTGTCTGTACTTTGGCTCTCCCTCCCTCCTGCAGCTAATAAGCCCCTCTTTTTTTGTTCCTTTTGTAAACATGAGTTGCTTATGGCTTGTGTACTGAAAATACTGCCAGGAAGTAGGGTGAGCAAAACTTCTTTTCCCATGACCCTCACTCTAATGTTGTTCCAAGGGTTCCCTACTTAGAAATGCCTTGATAACCGCATTCATTCCTGACATACCCCACCCCCAGCACACACAACTGCTGAGTGCCATCTGACCCACAGTCCAGCTGCAGCTTTAAAAAATACTAGTGGCAAAGGCTTTTACCTAGAACGGTGACTATCCATGAAAAAATTTTGTGTGTGATGTGCTGTGTATGTTTAGAAATATTATTTTTTAAAGAAATAGTTACTTGGTGTCAACCCGCAAGCTAAAAAGTTATTAGTATAAATTTTTAAAAATTTCAACTCACTTAAGCTTACGTATGTATGCTCTTCCTTTTTGTATGATTTCTGGAAGTTTTCCTATTGACAATGAAGTCTAAAATGCCAAAAAGACCTTTAGAGTCTCACGTTCCATGACTTTTATTGTGAATATTAAGGTTTTTAAAAAGACCTGGTCATGCTGGTCATTACCTATGGCCTCTCCCTTCTCCCCAAATCTTATATGATGCACTCAGTTTTTCGCTTTGGTGCATAAGAGGAGGAAAACATATTTGCGGGGTAAATACTTGGGCACTGAATTTATTTCTCTGATCTTCTAAGAACTGTGAAGTGAGCACTAATATTCTTTCATATGGGGACAATTGAGACTGCACAAGAGGTTAAGTAATTCACTCCAGGTAACAAAAGCCAGCAGTTGTGGAACTAAGATTTGAACCTGTCTGTTACCAAGGTGCTGTTGTTTGCCATTTGAAGGCAGTATCATTCATGTGTGAACATTGTCTAGAAGCTTTATGCTCTGGGGGAGGAGTATGGAAGGTGTAGAGGAAAACCTCTTGGAAAGCAGAGTTTGATGTAGAATCGTTCCTGAAAGTGAAGGGGATGGTGCCAGCAGGTGCAAGATAGGGTAGATAGGTACATTGCTCCTGGCAGCTGCTGCTTCTGCTTCTTCTGTTGTTCAGTGTCAGATTTTGCTGCTCCAGGGAAGATTCAACCACTGTTAAAGTTTGGCACAAGGTTGATGAAGCTTTGTAACTTTACTTACTGGATTATTTAAAAATAAAAACTATCAAGAGAAGAATAAAGAAGATACTTGTGGTTATACTTTAGTTATTCCTGGAGCAAGAACATGTGGCCTTATTTTAGTCCCATGGGCTTGAGGGGAAAAGCAAACAGATTTGACTGACTATAAGGCTACTTTGCAGAGTACATGAAGAGAGGAAAGAAGAAATCTTACTTTTTTTTTTTTTTTTTTGAGTTGAGGTCTCACTCTGTATCCCAGGCTGGAGTGCAGTGGCACAATCTCTGCTCACTGCAGCCTCTATCTCTGGGGTTCAAGCTATTCTCCTGCCTTAGCCTCCCAAGTAGCGGGGATTACAGATATGCACCACCATGCCTGGCTAATTTTTGTATTTTTAGTAGAGACAGGGTTTCACCATGTCAGCCAGGCTGTTCTCAAACTCCTGACCTCAAGTGATCTGCCCACTTTGGCCTCCCAAAGTGTTGGGATTACAGGCGTGAGCCACTGCCCCTGGCCGAATAAATCTTACTCTTATGGTTAGTAAGATGTGATGCTTCCTGAAGCCACAAGGCACAACTCAGTCTGTAAAGGCATAAAGGTTGTGTGTGTGAATAGAGAGGGTGAGATAAAGGAAACTCAGTTGTGGGCAGTTTCCTGTTAGTGCATGTCTGCTGTATTGCTGATACTTGCACATTCCCTGCCTTTTATCTGCAGCCCCTAGTCCAGATTGAAGAACCCTGAAGACCTAGCTTCCTCACCCTCTGTGGTTACTATGGTTACTAAGAATCTAAATTATTGGCCTACCAGCTGGCTGCTTTAAGCCTAAAGCAAAGTGCTGGGTAGACGACATACATTACTGAGATACCGTCTGGAAAGCAGGTTTCTCTGTGTGGGAGACTTCTGCCCCACAGTGTCCCATTGTGAAAGCAGAAAAGAATTTTGGTGAAATCAAAATAACTTAGTTTGAGAAGCATTTATTTTAATCTGAAAATTGTTATTTTTTTCTTTAACTAATGTTTAGATCAAGCAGTACTTTGCATTGTACTAGGGACAGCAGTGTGCAGTTCTGGCATGCCCAGGATTAGAGGGAAATCCGCAAGGTTGTCTGCTTTAACCTGAGACTCTCAATCTAGTTTTGTGGGTTTTTCAATTAAAAAATTCTAGAGGAAATCTTAGTGACCACTTTGGGAAATAAAAAGCCAAGGGCAGCTGATCTGAATAGTTTTTTCCCCCTTTCCAGTCCCCAAACTAGTTTCTACTCATGTTTTAAAACACCTTCTGCTTTTTGCTTCTTATGGATCAAATACAATCATTGCTCTGCTCCTATTGATGAAAGTAATCTGCTAATTCCTCACCAGGCTAACTTCTCCAGGTTGAGAGAGAAGGTCTTATTTTTGTGTGTATTAATACATACCCTTGTGTTGTAATGTTAACTGATTGTCAAACTAGCATCAGTATCTTCCTTCATTTCCTTGGAAACTTTGAAATAGAGAGATGATCCTGAGGTTGAAATGGTCTTAATGTCTGTATTATTTAGTGACTGCAACTGGTTTTCCACCACCAATTGGTGGTGGTGGTTATATATTTGAAGTGTTTTGAGGTGCCTGTGGAATTAGTGTTTTATAATTTGAAGTAGCAAATCCTATTAATTATGAAGCTTTCTCAGTTAAATTACTGAACTCTTGCCACCTACCAGGCATTCTGCTGATGATACTTTAGAACTGTCCATAGTTATCATCTGTGTTCTGATTTCCTTGGGTCCAGGAAGTTGTCATCTAGTAAGTTGTCATATAAGGTCACATAGTATATTAATACCAGCAGAACTGGGACTAATAGTAAGTATTTTATGAATCTGAGACCTCCAGTGTTAGGTGCATATAAATTGGATTGTAATATCTCTGTGTTGCATTGATCCTTATATACAACTTTATATTACAATCAATATATATAAGATATAATCATTATAACATAATATATAACCATTATATTATGACTACCTTTGTCTTTTTCTATTGTTTTCCTTTAAAATCTATTTTATCTGACATAAGAATAGCTACTCCTCCTGCTCACTTTCGGTCTCCATTTGTGTGGAATATCTTTTACTATCCCTTTACCTTGAGTTTCTATGAATCCTTACATGTTAGGTGAGTCTCTTGAAGACGGCAGATATTTGGTTTGTGATTTTTTTTTTTTTTTATTCATTTTGCTAATCTGTATCTTTTAAGTAGAGCATTTAGGTCATTTACATTCAATGTAAATATTGAGACTTGAGGTGCTTTCCAATTATCATGTTAAGTGTTACTTTGTTTTCTTAATTGTGCTATTGTTTTATAGTCTCTGTGAGTTTTATGCTTTCAAGAGGTGCTATTCTGGTGCATATTGACCTAGGATTTAGAACTCCTTTTAACATTTCTTATAGGGCTGGTCTGTTAGTAACAAATTCTCCCCACATTTGTTTGTCTGAAAATTATTTCTCCTTCATTTATGAAACTTAGTTTTGCTGTATACAAAATTCTTGGCTGACAGTTATTCTGTTTAAGGAGGCTGAAGATAGGTCCCCAATCTTCTGGTTTTTAAGGTTTCTAGTGAGATGCCTGCTTTTAGTCTGATGAGTTTTTCTTTATAGGTTACTTGGTGCTTTTATCTCACCGCTAATATATCTCACTGCTCTTAGAATGCCTTTCTTCACACTGACTCTATGTATGCTTTGGTGAAGTCCTTTTGTGATGAAACACCCATGAGTTCCATGAGTTTCTTGGATTTGAATATCTAGATCTCAGACAAGGCTAGGAAAGCTTTCCTCAATTATTCCCTCTTAAGTTTTCCAAACATTTTGCTTTCTCTTCTTCTTCAGGAACACCATTTTTTTTTTTTTTTTTTTTTTTTAGGTTTGGCCATTTTTTATGATCTCATATTTCCTGGATACTTTGTTCATTTCTTTTGAGTCTTTTTAATTTTTGTTTGATTGGGTTAATCTGAAAGTCTTGTCTTTGAGCTCTGTAATTCTTTCATCTACTTGTTCTAACCTGTTATTAAAACTTTCCATTGCATTTTGTAATTTCCTAAATGTGTCTTTCATTTCCAGAAATTCTGATTGGTTTTTCTTTAAAATATATAAAATATCTACTTCTTGAGAAAATTTTTTATTTATATCCTGAATTGTTTTTCTGATTTCTTTATGTTGGTTCTTACCTTTCTCTGGTATCTCCTTGAGTAGCTTAATAATCAACCTTTTGAAAATTCTTTATCTGGTATTTTAAATATTTTGCCTTGGTTTGAATCCATTGCTGGAAATCTAGTGTGATCTTCTGGGGTTGTTATAGAACCCTGTTTTGTCATATTACCAGTTATTTTTCTGGTTCCTTCTCATTTGGGTAGAGTATTTCTTGTAATTATTCTTGAATTTATTTTATATTTTACTCTGTGTGTGTGTGTGTGTGTGTGTGTGTGTGTGTGTGTGTGTGTGTGTGTTTAATTTCTTTTTTGCTCCCTGAGAATGTTACTTTACATTTATAGTTTATTGTAGCCTAATTTGGCTCTTGCTTTTGGTGCTTTCAGTAGTGAAGACTCTGAGTTTCTTGGTTACAGGAACTCTTTGTATGATGACTTTCTCAGATACTGGTTGTAGTAGCAATGTGCTCAGTGTGTGAGCAAGGTCACCACCTCCTATAGGTCTTAAACTGCAGACGTCTTGAAGCTTGCCTCATTATTCCTTGATGTATACTTTTTTTTTTTGAGACAGAGTTTTGCTGTTGTTTCCCAAGCTAGAGTGCAATGCCACGATCTTGGCTCCCTGTAACCTCTGCCTACCAGGTTCAAACGATTCTCCTGCCTCAGCCTCCTGAGTGGCTGGGATTACAGGTGCCTGCCACCATGGCTGGTTAATATTTGTGTTTTTGTAGAGATGAGGTTTAATCATGTTGGCCAGGCTAGTCTTGAAATTCTGACCTCAGATGATCCTCCCTCCTTAGCCTCCCAAAATGCTGGGATTGCAGGAATGAGCCACCACAACCAAGTGATGTATACTTTTAAAAAAAAAAAAAAAATGCTTTTTTATTTTTAGTTTATTCTGCAGTATTTTATTTGCTGGCTTGAATTGTTCAGTCTTCAGGCCAGTAGGAGAGGTGTTCTTGGGTAGAAACCAGTTGTGGCTAAAGCAGATGAGTAAATGGCAATACTCAATGGTGGACAGAGGTCCCAGCCTTGACAGAAGTAGTAGCTGGGAGAGCCCTCACTGAAACATACTGAGGAGTTATCACAGATAAGGGGGAACCACCTCAGCTCCGCTGCCAGGCCAGCAGGGAAGTGATCCATCTTACAGACACACTGCTATCCCAGGGTTCTGGCTATTCAGATCAGATAGGAACCTTTTTTTTTTTTTTTCCTCTTTCTTTTGAGATGGAGTCTTGCTCTGTCACCCAGGCTGGAGTGCAATGGCATGATCTTGGCTCACTGCAACCTCTGCTTCCTGGGTTGAAGTGATTCTCCTGCCTCAGCCTCCTGAGTAGCTGGGATTACAGGTACGTACCACTACACACAGCTACTTTCTGTATTTTTAGTAGAGATGAAGTTTCACCATGTTGGCCAGGCTGGTCTCAAACTCCTGACCTCAGGTGATCCACCAACCTTGGCCTCCCAAAGTGCTGGGATTACAGGTGTGAGCCACCATGCCTGGCCCAGCAGATACCTTTTTTCATCTGCAGAAATGTTGATGTTCCAAGCAGAAAGGAATTGTGACTGTACCTCTCGTGCAAGCCTGAATCTAGAGGGTGCTCCAACTGTGGGGATTCAGTCACCCTGCAGTGATCCAGAAAGGCTATCTATAGGTGCACCCACACCAAGCTCCTGTGAGAAAAGCCCCAATTATTTCACAGTTGTGGATGAGGGGGAAAAGTCCTTTTCCAAGACTCTTCATGAGCACCAGGTCTGCCTGTCTGCTGGGGTAGAGCTGCAGACTATCCCAGCTGAGCCCAGCACTGCAACGATGCCACTGCTGAAAGGAACTTCCCACCAGTGGCAAGATCTGGGATTCAAGGCTTGCCATCTGGATTCTTTTGTCTCACTGTGTGCTCCCTTAATGTGGGGGACTTCCTCTTCCCTGAGGGTAGGAGTCCCTGAGAGCCAAACTACTGTGACTACTGTTGTTCCTCACCCAGTAAGCCTGCCCTACACTTCTGGCTGGTGCTGGGGAATGTCTGCAAAGACTCCAGTGATGTGACCTGTCTTCAACCCTCTCAGCAGTGGGTACCAGCATGCATTCTGATAGGGGTGGCAAGGGTTGGTTATAGTTTTAATTTGTTGCCTTTCTCAAATTCTGGTTGTAATAGTAATGAACTGGTCCTGTGGACAGACTTGGGACCTTCTGGTTAGCCTGGGTGGTGCAGGCTGTAGTGATAGCTCAGCTTATGCACAGGTTTTCTCCTTCCTGGGTGGAGTGTTATTCTACCTGTGGATGCTGTAATGGGCTGTGTTGGTTGGCTTCTAGCCACAAGGTGATGCTCTCAAGAGAGTGGCAGCTGTCTTAGTAGTGATGGAATTTATGCTTGCTTTATGTTACTCAGGGGATGTACTCTGGTTTCCAGTGATGGGTGGGGATCCCAGAAGTTCTTATGTTAAGCTACTGGGGCAGGTCAAGGGGGCAAAGCCAGGTTGGGGCTGTGTCAGGTGGGTTCTTGCTCTGGCTCTGTGTACAGGGCAAGCAGAGGCCCCTGTGGAGGTGAGGGGACTGGTTCTCTGGCCACTGGGGTGATGTTCCAGGAAGGAATGTCACTTCTGCTGCACAGAAGAGTTTGTTCAGTGAGTTGGGAGTAGCAGGCAGCAGGAAGCCTCACCCAGCTCCCATGCAATTGGTAAGGCAGGTCTCTCACCTGAAGTGTTCACTAGCAGCTAGCTAAATTCCAGGCAGTCTATGCTCAAGACTACCCCAGTCCATAATTCTTTTCCCTGGAGATAGGCCATGCCACTCCTCATATTCCCACAAAGCTTGGGTGCCCAGCTCCTGTGCCTGTGGCTACAGCGATTTCAAGGAAAGTGCTTTCCACTCACCCCCTGGTTCTCCCAAAGGGAGTTTGTCCTTACTTGAGATTATATTGTGAATTTCACTTGAGAGCTTCTTTCAAACTTCTGCCACTGCCTGAGTTGGTTGGCAGACTTCTCTGAGGTCCCCTGTCATGTAGAATCAGGAGTGGCTTCCCTCCATCTGTGTCGAAGACTGGAAATGCATGCAAGGCTCTTCTTGCTGCTGTGCCTACTTTACATACCTCACTGTTTGCTATATCAGTTCCCGCACTAGGTAGGATTAATGCCTTCCTCTGTAGGCTGGATTGCCAGGTTTCCTGGTGAGAATGTGTACCCTGGACTCAGTCTCTCTCTCTCTCTCTCTCTCTCTCTCTCTCACACACACACACACACACACACACACACACACACACACACAGGACACTTACAGTTTTTCCACCTGCCTCACAATGTAGGCTGTAGCCTGCAGCTTCTTTCAAAGAGTCCGTGGTTTCTTCCTATTTTCCTGTTAAGTTCCTGCATTGCTCCTTGGAAAAAAGTTAACAGTGTGAATTTCTGCTCACTATTTTGTCTTTCCAAGTGGGAGAGGCTGCCTCTAATCTGCCAGTTTGGTCACGTTGCCCCAGATGAACATTCAAATTGCAAACCTTTAACTTTAGTTCCCATTAGTGCTACTTATGACCATATGATAAAATTAGTTTCAATTAAATTTAGACTGGTTAGTATGGGAGATGTTCAAAAAATCTTTCTCACCAAATTGATAAGATTCCTTCCACTTAATAGTTTTATCTATATTTATGAATACAAGTTTTTTTCCATTCATTGTAAACATGAACACTACTAGATTGTGGAGGAACATTAAGGAAATCTTTCTCAATTAGGAATTAAGGGCACTGAGTGGTGACCTAGAAATCAGACATGCTTGAAGTGGTTAGTAGGGAAATGAAGATCTTTCACGTTAGGTACTAACTTTATGATTCTCAGAAATCAACTGGTACTTCAAGGAACCTTGGGTTCAGGCTACTCCTAATTATCTCCTTCTTTCTTCTTACTGAGTCTTTGATTTTACTGAATTTTAGTCTTTGATTATACTGAAATGCATAAGTAGAAACATTAATTTCTTTACAGTTTTTTTTTTTGAGACGGAGTCTCACTCTGTCACCCAAACTGGAATGCTGTGGTGTGATCTCAGCTCACTACAGCCTCTGCCTCCCAGGTTCCAGCGATTCTCCTGCTCAGCCTCCTGAGTGGCTGGGTCACAGGCACACGCCACCATACCGGCTAAGTTTGTATTCTTAGTAGAGAGTTCACCATGTTTAGTAGAGTTTCACCATGTTGGCCAGGATGGTCTCCATCTCCTGACCTCATGATCCACCTGCCTCGGCCTCCCAAAGTGCTGAGATTACAGACATGAGCCATGGCACCTGGCTATATGTATTTTTAAAAAGGATGCTGTTTCTGTTTGTAATGCTTTAGTTCCAGTATTAGGCTTTCTATACCTTCCTATAAAATCACTCCTCAAGGGAGAACAGAGGGAAGCCATACCCCATTGCAAACACCTACTCTTTTCTAATAAGACTAATCACTACGTAACTTCATTCTGGTAATGACAAGCCAGAATTTCATTAATGTATATTTTTTACTTTATTCTGTAACATATTTGTATTTGTTTTCACCTGAAAGTAATTAATAAAAAAGGGCTGTGCTTATCCAGTTTTATTCCACTATAGGATATACATATGTTAAGAAGACTTTACTTTGGATGCTTTTGGTCTCATTCATCTGTTTATGGAAAACTAGCTAAGTGCGTTTTATATACTAAGACCAAATCTGTTTGTTGAACAGTGAACAAAATAGGCTGACATTTATGTTTTCATAGAATTTAGATTCTAATGGAGGGGGTTGCTGTTGGCAGATTAGTGAGTAAACTATGCTGTGGGTTAAATAGTGATAAATGCTAGGGTGTAAGAGTGTGTGTGGGTGCACGCGTATGTGCGGCAGCTGAAGACAATGTTTGCTCCTGTCCCATCCCAACCACAAACCTGGTAGCAATTAGGGAACAAACTTTACATCATTTATCATAAAAGTCACTAACTTTGAATCACAGTGGGCTGGGTCCCTGCACTGCATAGCACCTGAACATGAATGTGAGTCTTAGATTACAGACAATCTTCCATACTTAAAAAGTTAGGGCACATGGAAAAAACAGTAACAGTATACACACAATTTTATTTCTCACTTGTACATCTCTTCTCATGAGTTTTCATTCTGAAAGTGCCAACAGAGATTAGTACTATCTTGTTCATTATCTGGAGAGCCCTTGCCAAAATATTGCCCACAGTTCCACTGTTTCCGCATTTCTAGGGTTTTCAGATGGCTTATATAAATAAGCAGCTGCTGGTAGCGCATGTCAGCTTATTGTCTTGTTTTAGGCTTAGAGCCTCTGCCAGAAACAAACCCAAGGGACTGGTGGTAGGTTGAAGGTTTCAGGCCCTATATATGCAGGAATGAAAAACTAAGAAAGAACTTACTTCTTATTTCCCACTGTCATATAGTGACAACAGAGATCTATTTACAAAGTAGGTTTTTCATGGTGTTAGGGTTTTCTGGTGTTCAAAGATAGGAGAAGGAATTTGAGGCAGAGCAGTATATGCTGTTTGTCTCATTAGGTTACTAACTTTTTGAGGTTAGCGATAATGCTTTTCCTTAACTGACAATGTCATGCTCTATATAATGTCATTATTTAAGATGGCTGATGGAAATATAAAATACAAAGATACACTATAACTCAACTGAGTCTAAGTTTCACAGTTTTAATATTGTAACATTTCTAAAATTGGATAGAGGCCTTAAAACATATAATCTTTGGCCAGGCATGGTGGGCCATGCTTGTAATCCCAGCACTTTGGGAAGCTAAGGCAGGATGATGGCATGAGGCCAGGAGCTCGAGACCAGCTTGGGCAACATGGTAAGACCTCACCTCTACAAAATTTTTTTTAAAAAAATTAGTTGGGCATAGTGTCACATGTCTGTAGTCCTAGCTATTCAGCAGGCTGAGGAGGGAGGATAGCTTGAGCCTAGGCAGTTGAAGCTGCAGTGAGCAATGATCATGCCACTATACTTTGGCCTGGGCAGCAGAGCAACACCCTGTTTCAAAATAAGTATTTTAAATATAATTTATCATCTTAGAATGTATGAACTGTGGGAAATGAAAATGACAGCACCTAAAATGTGTAGTATTTGTAGAACTGATGATAAGAAGTTTTGAAGTAAGTCAAAAATACTTGGAGATGTGAAAATAGCATATATATTTGTTAAGTTTTTTAATTGAATGGTGACCTAATCATAGGCTGATTACATGCTGATTAATTAAAGCCTGGCATCAATTGTGTGTATCATTTGTGTGGAAGTCTTTATTATTTACAGTAATATGATAATTAGAAATAACATGCCTTCCAAAGCTTGGAACGCTCGACAGCCAGATATAGTTGCACAAGTTGACACAGTTGGAATTCCTCAGTTCTGGTTGCTAAATAAAAATCTTCACTATTCAGAATCACAGCAGGCAGTTGCTGTCTATGTACAGATCATTGAAGTACATACATGTTAATGGCTCAGATAAACAGCACAGCATTTTAGGTGAATAAATTTTACTTTGTGCTTAGTTTTTGGAATAGAAGATTGAGACTTAATTTTGTGCTTTCTGATCAGTATCATTAATCACCCCATATTAATAAAAATAATACTTCAAACATGAGATGCATATCTTCTTCAAAGATATTTATGGATTTTTATAATAATCATTCCATGTAGGTATATAATATATTGGCAGTTAAAATAGTTACATGGTAAGAATATAGGAAGAGCAATAAGAACGACAGTTTTTCAAATGAGATTATAAATAAGACATGAAAATTATAAATGATATTGTGAAAATGAAATTTTTATTTGCTACTGAGCTAAATCCAGTGTGGTAGAATTGTAGGCTTAAAAGGAATAGCCGTAGTTATTTAAGGTGGTATAGAAAGAAAGTTGATTTGGATGTGGCAGATTGAGATTCCTGTCTTGATTCTGTTGTTTGGGTAGTCACCTAACCTTGAGTCTTAGTTTCCTCATCCGTAAAATGGAGATAATTATCTATACAGCTTATTTCCTCAGTGGGGTTCCAATGAGTTAAGAGCTATAAATATTAATATGATTTGAAAAATCCTATCATGTGCATTTAAGATGGTAAGATAGCTGTAGTAAGTCAGTCTCTTAAAAGTAGAACACACACTTGGAAGTTAAATTAGAACAGAAAAAGTCATAAAATAGTATAGGTCACCAAAAATCATCATCTCTATTGTGATACCTTAAAAATGGGATGGCTCTATGGGTACAAAATGAAATCTGCAGCTTAAAAATGCCGTTTTTCCAAAATAGTCCAGAAATTGCTTTAGTGTATCAAAATCAGGTAGGATAGCAGAAAAATGAAGTCTGTAAACATGTGGGATACTGAGTTTCTTGAAATCGACTCACAAAAAAAACACATGTAGATGGGGAATAATGATCTTTGTGCCTTTACTTCCCTGGCAGCCCAGGCTCAACTCTGCTTGACAGTGTGCTTTTTTGTTTCTTTTTGGAAGAATGAGGCATGATGCCAGCATTCATCCGCATCTTGTCCAAGACAGTGGTTTGTGTATTCTTTCAGTTACCATTCATTATAAAGTATTTCCAGTCTGTAAGAGAACATTAGTCATATTGCTATGTGAAAAGATTCTTTTGCCATAACCGTACTGTTCATGTATAGCCATGACATTATCTGATATTATATACTTTCATTTGATAAAAATCGGTAGAAATGTAATAGTGAAAATCCAAATAGGCTGTAACAGTAAATGCAGCAACTTAAACCAAGCCACTTAAGCTATGATCACACTCTAAGCTGGTCACTCCATTTAAATTGTACTTGGGAAAGTTTTTGGAGGTTTGTGTGAGTGTGTTAACTTGTTTCTTTTCTTGGATAAACACATTTTATTATTGGGTCTGGGAATGTTTTTGTTAAGGCGTGCTGGAATGCAGATATCTATTAACTATTGAGATGATGCTTTTTTGAAGTTGTAGTAATAACCTCAGTCCTTGGAGGCAATAAGTGTATTGCATAACTTTTATTAATGGTGTATGATGCTGAACAGCTGAGATGAAAATGCACTTAAGTAAATGATCAATTTACCATGGAATAGGGACAATTTGACTCTAATGATTTTTGTTGTCACTATAGTTTTTTCCTTGATTGGGAGGTACTGTGGCTGCATCATATAATGATGAGTTGTCTTTTCAGGTCCAGAGAAATAGGCTAGATGTAGATTTAGTAACTGAGAGCAAAGAACTAACATGTCTTTCCCGTCATTGGTTACCTCTTTAAAAATCAACTAATAGTAGTTTTAATTATGATAGTTTATGAAGCTCTTACTATGTGCTATCATGAATTGTACATGCATGATTTCATTTGCTTATCACAGTGATCTATGAAATAGATTCATTAATATTGTCCCCATTTTATAGACAGGTAAATTGAAACTTTCAGTGCTTAAGTAACCTAGCTTGTCCACCTGGCAAAACAGAGTTTAGTGGTGAGTTTGACACCAGTATCCTCACTCTCAATATTTTTTTTTGACTGGATCTATTTGTGCTAGAAGATTATGCAAGGAAATAAATTTTAGTGTTTTGTTTAACCGAATGCTCATTCTACCAAGCTTGAATAGACCACCAAAATCGTTTTTATAGTGAATGTTTTGTAAGGCAATGTTGAGATTTTAGGTAAGCAGGTAAAATGTCCGGGCTACTTTTGTCAGCAGCGAGGTGTCCCGCACTCACGCCCATAACCCTGCAGCTTGCCAAAAGATCTTAAATGAAAGAACCTTCTAGCCATTCTCTCTGGCTCCTCACCTCTCATCTGCTTGATTTAATATCCAGGTCTTTGCTGGGCTCTGGTTTTTCTCTCTTCCTCATATCACCTTTTATAGCTAGGGGAGGCCTGTGTCTAGGCACATGGCTTCTTATCTCAAATTGCTCTCTGCCAGTATTAAAAAGGCCTTCGTTTACCTCTCTTAAATACTCTGAATTCTCACATTCAGTTCTGTTTATTGACAGCTTTCTGTTTTCAAGGTCCTGTGTTGGGTGCAGTAAAGGCTAGAGGGGTGCCCTCTACACCTTGCTCTTCAGGGAGAGTTACAAAACTTAGACATGAAGAAGTATAATAACTAAAAGGAACATTGTCTAGAGTATTTCAGTAGACATACAAAAAAGGAGGTAGAGTAAAATAATGCGATATTTCTCAAAGATTTCCTGAAGTACATCTACTACCAGAGGAAGGGAAAAATACCCTCTCAGTAGTCTGGGGACATAGCCCAAACTGACTGCCTCAGTGGAAATATCAGATACAAGCTAATTCTTATGAAATAGGCTTTATCTGCAATATATGCATTTAAAAAATACAACACTATGTAAAATTACTTGGCTTCTTTCTCCCCAGTTTTCAAATAAAAGTCGTAGCCCCAGGAATATGCAGTAAGAGTGTCCAGAGCTTTCTGAACCTCTGACTGCGTACCATAAGGCACACAGTATTTGGTGTCTGTAAATCAGCAGATATATTGCACAATTTGGTTACGTAGGCTAACTTTAAGATTACTTAATCTAGAAAGGGCAAGTTTCAAAGGTGCTTTAATAGGACTGAAATTAACCACATCCACCATCCTCAAGTATAGCCAGGAGGCTCCTGCAGACCAGATCTTGGTATCTTAGTGTTATTGTAGCCCCTGGAAGGTACCATGCAGATTTGCAGTCCTGCAGCTGTGCATACCTATTTGAAGACATTTGAAGGTTACAGCAGAGACAGAGGGCTGTTTCTGAAATGGAGAATGACTTTGTGGATATTCGGAGAGTTAAGTTTAGATTGGTTTGTTTGGCTGGGATTTTGAGTTTGCAAAGAATAGTTTGAGAGAAAAAATGTGTCAAAAAACATAGAGGAAAGATGACATCCATCACTAATCTAGTAGGTAACAGCTTAGTATGGTGCTTTAAAATGAAATGAAAGGCTGGGCCCAGTGGTTCATACCTGTAATGTAAAGCACTTCGGGAGGCTGAGGTGGGAGGCTCACTTGGGGTCGGGAGTTTGAGACCAGCCTAGCCAACATGATGAAACCCTGTCTCTACTAAAAATACAAAAAATTAGCCAGATGTGGTGGTGGGCGCCTGTAATCCCAGCTACTCTGGAGGCTGAGGCAAGAGAATCACGTGAACTTGGGAGGTGGAGGTTGCAGAGAGCTGAGATCGCGTCACTGCACTCCAGCCCGGGTGACAGAACAAGACTCTGTCTCAAAAAAAAAGAATAAACTAGTCATGATTTAACCATAAATGTATTTGACACCAAGAAGGGTGGGATGGAGAAAGGAAGTTGAAAGCATGATATGTGATATGAATAGGGTGATATGTGGTGTGAAAAATAAGGTAACACCAAATGCCCTTCCAAAGCCATTATCTTGGGTGATGGATATGTTAGGTAATAAAAAGAAAAATGGGCTGCAACTGAGGCTAACATACTGAGGCTTTCCCTTACTGAATCTGTTGATAAGAGAGTAAGTTGTAAATGCTCTGCGAATACTGGCAAGTGAGTGCTTGTACTGGAGAAGGGGAAGTCCATGCAAAGCAGGCCAGGCAACCCCTGAGTTACTGGGAAGCCTAGAGAAATTAAACTCCTCGATATTGGGTAACTTAGTATTTGTAGTTAAAGGAAAAAAAATAAAAAAGGTAAAAGATATTTCCGAAAATGTTGCTTGGGGTGCCAGAATCTAAACTTAATGACTACTTAGGAGTGGCCTGCATATAGAAACACAGCTAGTACTTTACAAAGAGAAACAAACAGTATTGAGGTAAAACAAGGTGGCTAAAGACAAAGTTGTCTGAAGTCAAGAGTCTGAGGAAGAGAAATCTCAAGAGAGGCGGCAGAGGAATCATTATTGAGGCAGAAAGAAACTCTGGAGAATGGCATTGTGCCACCGTTGTTTGCCCACTCTTTTCAAGTTTTTTCCCCAGGGTAGGAAGATGGGTGGTTTATTTTATCCTTTTAACTTTCTATTTTTAACTTGGGTTGTAGCAATATGAAGTCTTTGTGGTTTCTCATTTTTAATTTTTATGGAATTTGTAGGTTTATAGAAACTGGATAAAATCCGGCCAAGTCTTGGTTCCTATTTGTTATTTTTAGGCCGAAATCTTCTGGAACTGCTTGCCAGACACATATCATTTATGGGATTACAAACTGTTTGGTCTTCATTAGAGGCTAGAGCCACTATTTGTTTTCTCTGAAGCTCTCTTGAAGATAGTAATTTAATACCCAGATTAAATATGTTATGCTTACAATGAAAATATTTAATATTCTGTATTTGCCATCATAATAAATAATGGCTTAATAGTTAACATTTGTTGAGAATCAGTATTTCAAGTTTCTGTTCTATACCACACTGTGCCAAGCTAGTTTTATGTAACATTCATGACAGTCTTGCAAAGGATTAATATCTTCCTTTTGTACATGAGAAGCCTACAATTCAGAGCGGTGAAGTACTTGCTCTGAAATACAATGCAGTAAGTGGCGGTCCCCGGACTGCCATCCATGTCTGTCTGACCCTTGTGTATGTGTAGTCTGTGACATGAAAAAAGAATGATTGTTTCTAGTTAAAGGACTTCTTTCTGGATCTGAGCACTTTCATCACATAGACATGAAAACAGATGTTTAACTTATATTACCTGCCAGAAAGGTGGATGTATCCACTGCAAAATGGGATGAGGACCCTGAATATACTTCTGTTGTAAAAACGACCTTTTTTTTGAGACAAGTCTCAACTCTGTTGCCAGGATGGAGTGCAGTGGTGCGATCGCGGCTCACCGCAACCTCCATCTCTTGGGTTCAAGAGATTCTCCTGCCTCAGCTTCTGAGTAGCTGGGACTACAGGCATGCGCCAACATGCCCAGCTAATTTCTGTACTTTTAGGAGAGATGGGGTTTCACCAGGATGGTCTCCATGTCTTGATCTCGTGATCCACCTGCCTCAGCCTTCCAAAGTGTTGACATTATAGGTGTGAGCCACCGCGCGGCCAAATGATTTTTTTTAAGCCTATACTAAAGGTAGGCTAATTTGATTTACCAGCTTTAAAGTGCTCAAGCAACCATGTTATTCTAGCCTAGAATACACCACATTAATGTAGTGGCCTAGAGTAGCCTGTGCTTTTTTGCATTTCAGGGGAATGAAGAACAGCATAAGGGCTCCGTGGTTCTCTGATAAATCTGTCTCCAGTGACCTCCTGTGGACGTTCCCATTGCTTCATGGCAGTGCTTGTCAAGGTCTTCGAGAAAAGAGAATTGCTTGATTCCATTTCTGTTAGTTACTCAAGTTTCCTTCAGCTCAACTTTCATTTGTTGAGTGACTACTACAGACCAAACTTTGTTCTGGGCCCTCTTAATGAAGGCTGATTTTTAATATCAGAGAACCACTGTTTTCTAGGCGTGTATAAACTAGAAAATAGCAAAGATTGTGTTTTAAAACTTTGTTCAAGTAAGAGGACAGAATGTTTTTTACTGGCAGATTTTCATTGTGTTTTACTTTTACTTGGCCACACCCAGTATTCTTCTCTTCTGACTTTTCTCCATTTAACAATCTGACACTCACAGTTCCCTGAGAGCACACTAAAACATAACTGCAGTTATTAAAAAAGCAAGGCTTATTTGGTGATTTCTTGACATATTCTGCTGTGTACATGACTCAGGACATTACTCTGCTATGTAATGTACTGTGTTTTTTATTAAGGCTTTCTGTTACATTTGTGTGCATTTTTAGTACCACAAGCTTTTCCGTAGTTTATAGTGAATTCTTAATGTTAAGAATTCACTGCCAGTTAGTTTGCATTTCTTTCTTTCACTTTCTCAGGTATCTGCTTTCTATTAGGCACTAAGGGCAAAGAGAGATGAAGCATGTACACCTACCTTCAAGAAGCCTATAACCTAAGATGTTATTCAATTGTGGCATTAGAGAGTAGAGGAATGAGCATGCATTTCCTTTGTCTCTTTAAAAAAATATATTTTTATTCATTTATTTAGAGACAGAGTCTCGCTGTGTTACCCAGGCTGGAGTGCAGTGGTATGATCTTGACTTGCTGCAACCTCCACCCTCTGGGTTCAAGTGATTCTCCTGCTTCAGTGTTCCAAGTAGCTGGGATTGCAGGCATGCACTACCATGCCCAGCCAATTTTTGTATTTTTAGTAGAGATGGGGTTTCCCCATGTTGGCCAGGCTGGTCTCGAACTCCGACCTCAAGTGATCTGCCTGTCTCAGCCTCCCAAAGTGCTGGGATTATAGGTGGGAGCCACTGTGCTTGGCTCCTTTGCCTTTTAACATTGTGTTTTATAATGACCATTGTATGTATATTTGCTACTAGACTATTCCATGCTCAGCATAGCTAGCTCTCTCTCATAGAGTCCAACACATGGAGCAGGTAAAAGATTTATTAAATACATTGTAAGGCTCATAGCCTTCCCAGTTCTCTCTTCTTCTTCTTCTTCTTCTTCTTCTTCTTCTTCTTCTTCTTCTTCCTCTTCCTCTTCCTCTTCCTCTTCCTCTTCCTCTTCCTCTTCCTCTTCCTCTTCCTCTTCCTCTTCCTCTTCTTTCTTCTTTCTTCTTTCTTCTTTCTTCTTTCTTCTTTCTTCTTCTTTCTTCTTTCTTCTTTCTTCTTCTTTCTTCTTCTTTCTTTTCTTCTTCTTTCTTCTTTTCTTCTTCTTCTTTCTTCTTTCTTCTTTCTTCTTTCTTCTTTCTTCTTCCTTTTTTCTTCTTCGAGACAGATTCTCACTCTGTTACTCAGGCTGGGGTATACAGGTATGTTCACAGCTCACTGCAACCTTGACCACCTTTGCTCAGTGATCCTCCCACCTTAGCCTCCTGAGTAGCTAAGACTACTGGCACAAGCCACCATCTTGACTACTTAACAAAGCAAGACCTTAACTCTACAAGAAAAGGTTTAAAATTACCCAGCTGATTTTAAACCTTTTCTTGTAGAGTTAAGGTCTTGCTATGTTGCCCAGGTTCAATTTCAGTTCCTGGCCTCAAGTTATCTTTCTGCCTCAGCCTTCCAAAGTGTTGAGATTACAGGCATGAGCCACTTTTAATGCCCATCGTTCTTTGGTGATTAACTATGATATGCATGAAAGAGCATCCAGTTTGGGAAGCAGAAAACCTATTCAGGTTGGAGTTAAGCTCTTTGACTCCAGGCAAGTTATTACTTAACTTTTCACAGCACTGGCCCTGATAGCTTTGTGTAAGATTTAAGTATGTAAGAACTTTGAAAAAGTAAGACATCTTGCCAATACTATTGCTCTTTATTGAAAGTTTATGTTAAAGCTGCTTGTAAGTAGTAAAACATTGTTGTCATCATCATTATTTCTGAAAGCGAATAACTCATGTTTTACAAGTGACTGCAAAAGCCAAGTTAGGGGCCTGTAAGAGTGTGAAAGGAAAGAAAGGAGGCTGAAAGACATCCAGGGGCTTGGAGTATTGACCCAATTTGCAGAAATTGAAGTTTCAACAATTGAGCTGTTGTTTACAAGGTGGGTCCTGGATACTTAGGTAGTATTCATAGATTGTAAAGCAATCTATGAATAAGGTGGGTAGGTTAGGTTTACGAATCACTGAGATAAATGGTGAAAGCATCACAAGAGAGCCCCAACATAATGAGCAGTTAAAGGCAGAGGTAGTGTCAAGCTTTAAGGGATCAGAAAGGACTTTTTGGAAAAAATGAGGACTTAAGAGAAATGTTGAAAGAAGAAACGTGCATATATATATATATATGTATTACGATGGAGAATGGGAGAAAAGTATGTTCTTAGGTAGAGTAACAATAAAAATGTGGATACAAAAGAGTAGTGAGCTTGTTTCAGATAATAACCAGCCTTAGCTTGGCATGAGTCTTCGTAGACATAGTTGAGTATATACATGGAAGCTACCCTTTGGAAGATTCTAGACATATTATTTTAGGCTTCCTGGTACATTCTTACATCTTTTAAGTCCCTGTTCTTATGGAGTCTTCTAACAACTCTACCCCTACACACTCAAGCCAAACTGATTGCGCCTTTTTATTTGCCACCTTCATTTAAGGTCTATGTGCAAAGCAGTATGGCAGTGTGGTGAAGTGGGGCTTCTAGCTTGCACCCTGGGTTGAAATTTTGCTTCTGCTGTTTATTAGCTTATGTGTGACCTTGGTGAAGTCACTTAACTTATTTGTGCCTCCGTTTCTTAATCTGTAAAATTGCAGTGATGGTATTTAGTTCTTGTGGCTATGGTGAGGACTAATGGGTTAATTTATATTAAATGCTTACAGAAGTATCAGGTACTAAGTATGGTAGTTATTAATCTCTGTCAGAGAAGTTATGGATTACCCTCTGTCATGATTAATTACATGCCTCATAGTCCTACTGGACTGTGCCCTTTAGGAGGAAAGGATATATTCTATTTTAACCTTTGTATTCTCATTGCTTTATAATGTCTGCCTCTGCATGGTTGTGAAAAGATGGTAATTCTACATATCTAGACAAATTGCTCCTGTGAGTCTTCCTTGAATCTAATCCCAGAGAAGTTGGATTTTGGGAAGAACTACCTTATACTAATGGACTGACTGGTTGTACTTGTTCTGACATAAATATATACAGCCCGCTTCCTTAACTAACGTTGTAAAAGCAATTCCATTAACACTTCTAAAGTCACAGTAGACCTCAGTTCTTAAGTCTGTGCATAAGAAAAGTTGTAACTAAATATTTATTTAATTATAGGTGTTTTGTATTCCTCTAATGAAATGAAGTTTTAGTGTTTCATTAGCATCCTCTAATCATAGAAGCTGGAGGTTAATTTTGATGTGAAAACATTATTGACTAATTAAAGCCCAGTATAACTTCTTCAGAGTTATAATGTGAATGCATGTGAAGACACTCGATGCTTAACTTTCAAGTTAGGTAAATGGGAAGGATGTGGGGTGTGTGTGTGTGTATGTGTGATGTGAAGCATCTTTACTGTGCACAACTTGCTCACCAATAAATGAATGTTGGGTAGTAACAGGGTGAGACACCCCTGTCTAAACTAGATTGATGGCATGGGATCTTTCATGTTATATTTAAGAGAAAAAGTTGACTCTTTAGTATGATACATTAAAATTCAACAAAAAAATCAAAAAATTTGCCGGGCGGGGTGGCTCACACTTGTAATCCCAGCACTTTGGGAGGCCGAGGTGGGAGGATCATGAGGTCAAGAGATTGAGACCATCCTGGTCAACATGGTGAAACCCCATCTCTACTAAAAATACAAAAAATTAGCTGGGCATGGTGGCATATGCCTGTAATCCCAGCTACTCAGGACGCTGAGGCAGGAGAATTGACTGAACCCAGGAGGCAGAGGTTGCGGTGAGCCGAGATCGCGCCATTGCACTCCAGCCTGGGTAATGAGAGCGAAACTCCATCTCAAAAAAAAAATATTTATTAGGTTTTAAAATCAAGGTCTTTCTATTATGATGTGGATAGACTTTATGTAAAAGGTTTTAGAAACAGCTCTTCTGTTTTTTGTGCTTGGTAGTGGTTTAGAAACTTTAGTTAGACAATTAGGAAAATATTGTGTCTCATGTGATTTTAAATTAATGGAAGATGTTGGGCTTTCTAATTCAAAATTGCACACTCAGTAGTAGATGGAGCCAAGATTGAAAGCATGAGCTAGATTCTTTATTTTAGAGATTGATTATTATTACAGCCAGAAAATATCGTAAGCTCTTTACTTGATGGTTTTTTTGACCTCATCATTACTTCGGCATTAGGAAAATGAGAATAAATAGGAAGAAGATCAAGAACTCAAACACACTTGAAGTTGAAAATGTGTCATATTTCAGACTTCCCCTTCATTCTTAGAATTATTTGAACTAGTTGAGAGCCATATTTTCTTGTATAATCCTGTCTCTCATTATGCTTTCAGAGGACTGTGAAGGGATCATTCATGCGTTCTTCAGTCCATCCAGTGTTGAAATAGACACCCATCTCTTTCACAGAAATGCTGAATAATAATACTGTTACAGCTTGATGGCTTTGCAGTATAGCAAGAAAATTGAAACTGCTATCAACAGATTGTCTTGAGCACGTTTCAAGGTTATCTAAGGTCCAAGAATTGCCATCTTCATAACTGTAATTTTCCTGTCTTAGATTTTGAACATGTACATAGTCAACACGTTCTGAGTGCTTTCTGTTTGATACTGTTCTAAGTTCTTTACCTATATTAGCTCATATTCTCCTCACTATAAACCTGAGAGGTGGTTTACTGAGAGGTTATGGAACTTACCCACAGTCATGACACTAATTATTGGTAGAAGCAGGATTTTAATGCAGTTAATCTGCCTTCAGCGCTTATACTGAATGACTTGACAGAATAGCCTTTAAGTGGGCCACTGTGTTCTTGTTGGGGATGGGAATTACTGTCGTGCACTCACAGTGATCTCTGTGAAGGGACAAAACACTTTACCTTTTTCAGTCAAAGTGCAAGGTCTTGGGAAGTCAAGAACAGTCTGGGAAGAAATGGGAGGTTGTGTCCTCAATTCCCTAGGACAGAGCTTCCAATTAGCTCCTCTGAGTTTGAGGGAAGTTCAGAAGAACTCTTGGTGGTGGTGAGGAGGGATGAGAAAGAAGGATGTCCATTGAAGGGTTCCCAAGCATCTTGATCTGCCTGTGTATCCCCAGTCTCGATTCTGCCGTAGGATTTACCTGTGGGACCTTAAACCCAGCAAAGCATAAGGCCTTGATTTTATACTATATATACAAATAAAGAGGTGTTAAATGGAATGCTTTTCCCAAGTCCCAGGGAGAGCACCGAGAATTAAAAATGAAACTGTCTAATGTATGTTTAAAAAGAAAAGCTTCTCCGAAACTTGAGGTTGGCAGTCTACAGAATTATCCTTGGTGAGTGAGTTGGTAGCTCTTTGGCTGACAGTGGTACAAAATGTGACCTTCATGTTTGTAGATCTATTCACTCTTGAGTGTCCGCGTTGATAGATATTTAGGCTTGGGGTTTCATGAATGTAGTCGTTGCCACAGTAAGTCCTGGGGTTATGTCTAGGCATAGGACGAAAATTATTTTGTTAAATAAAAAATACTTTGACATTTGTAAAAATGGTAAGGAAGACGTTATTCAGGACTATCACAACAGGCATAAAGACTATGTCAGTAGATGAGAGAGATCTTGCTCAACTCTATATACAAGAACAGGTGGGAATTTACAGCCAAAAAGCAGGATGTGGGATATTGGGTGGATGGAAAATGACTAAGAAGAGACATCAATGGTAGAAGGATTCTTGCTGAAGATAGGCTATAGACTTCTCCATCAAAGATGGGGGATGAGGAATTTGAGCAGATATTGAGGGTAGGGGATTCCTTCTAGACTGGCTTAGTAGGATCCTTGCTAAAACTGGGCTCTTAGGCTGAACAAAGCTCAGGGACAAGGTGAAGGCCTAGTCAAGAAGAGGGCTTAAAGGGGCCTGACTAAAATTTGCACAAGGAGGGAGAATTTATCAGTTCCTATTGCTTGATTAAATGTAAGGACTCAGGTATTAGACCTGAACCCATGCAAAAGAGACACTGTTAAATGAAGTGTAGAGTGAATGCCAGAAAAGTCTGTTTTCTTATTCGTGTAGACATCTGTGGCTGGGTTGACATAAATGATCAGAGTAGCTCTGAAAGATGGCACCTTTAAGATTTTCCTGATGCTGTACTGTGAAGCTGATTTATATTTGTTTATTAGACTTAAGTAGGGTTTATTAAGTGCCAGGCACAGTTTAAACCCTTTGCAAATATTATTCATCCTCAAAACAATTCTATAAGGTGTTTATGCCATTTTCCCATTTTATATATAATTATGCGTTGCTTAACAACCAGGACACATTTTGAGAAAATGTCCTTAGGCTGGTTTGTCATTGTACAAATATCATAGAATATATTTACACAAGCCTAGATGGTATAGCCTACTACACACCTTGTCTGTATGGTGAAGTAGGCTATACCACCTAGGCTACAAATCTTTATAGCACGTTACTGTACTGAATTCTATAGGCATTGTAACACAATGGCAAGTATGTATATCTAAACATATCCACACATAGAAGAGGTACAGTAAAAATACAGTAGAAAAGTTTTTTTTAAGAAGGTGCACCTATGTAGGGCACTACAGCAGTCTAATGGAACCACTGTGGTATATATCGTTTGCCATGCGGTGCTTGACTGTGTGAGGAATCAAAGGCCCAGAGGAGTTAAATAATTTGTCCAAGGTCACATGGCAAGTAAGTGGTGGGGCTTGGATTTCCACCTGGGCAGCCTGGTTCCAGAGTCTGCATTCTTCATCACTTGGTTAGGTTGCATCCTGGCCTGTTGACTCCCGGGGATTTACTTCTTATTATTCTGGGCTTTTCTTTTACTGCCCATAAATAAAGAATTATTTTTCTGGGTTTAGTCAGACTCCGAGCCTTGTTCAGACTGAAGTCAGGATGGGAGAGCATATTTAATGAGACTCTCTCTCTCTCTTTTTTTTTTTTTTTTTTGAGACGGAGTTTTGCTCTTGTTACCCAGGCTGGAGTGCAATGGCGCTATCTCGGCTCACCGCAACCTCCGCTTCCTGGGTTCAGGCAATTCTCCTGCCTCAGCTTCCCGAGTAGCTGGGATTACAGGCACGCGCCACCATGCCCAGCTAATATTTTGTATTTTTAGTAGAGACGGGGTTTCACCATGTTGACCAGGATGGTCTCGATGTCTTGACCTCGTGATCCACCCGCCTCGGCCTCCCAAAGTGCTGGGATTATAGGCGTGAGCCACCGTGCCCGGCCGAGACTCTCAAAGTTATTTGTAAACAGGCTTTCAGGTCATTTTTTACCTTCTTGACCAAAATCGGCAGTTTATTGGTAAAAACAGATTTCCTACTTTTTTCATAGTTTGTGCAGAAAATTAATTGGTGACTCTTTATAATCAACTGTTGGCTTTTTTCCCTTCACCAGCAAGCTCAGTAGAATTCCGTCTTAAAAAAAAAAGAAATGCTCCATTAGCTGAACAATGAGAACACATGGCCACAGGGAGGGTAACAACATACACTGGGGCCTGTTTTGGGGGTAGGTGTGGGGGGATAAAGAGCATCAGGAAAAATAGCTAATGCATGCTGGGCTTAATACCTAGGCGATGGGTTGTGATAGGTACAGCAAACCACCATTGCATGCATTTACCTATGTAGCAAACTTGCACATGCTACCACCGTATCCTGGAACTTAAAAATACTCTTGTTTATGGTGAGTAACTGGTAGTTCCTTGAAAAAGGCTTTGGTAAACTGGCTTCCAGATAATACACTCTGTTAAAGTAGTAAATCTCCACCGTGTAGAGCAGACCAGACCAGATCCATTTTCAGTATTTATTTAGAAGTGTCTTTAAATTTTGGTTACATTAGTCAAACTGGTATTTTAAAGGATCCTGGTTAATATAATACTAAAATCAAAGTTATATAATGTTACATTTGGAAACTGTTCAGGATTCAATGGAACTTCACCTTATGGATTTTTTTGCTTTTGATTGCAGATCTGTCTATGGCAGTGCAGAAATTTTCCCAGTCGTTACAAGATTTCCAATTTGAATGTATTGGTGATGCTGAAACAGATGATGAAATTAGTATTGGTAAGTACTATTGTTCTTCAATATCTTAAGTAATAATTTAGAAAGTTCTACTTCTAATATTTATTTTACTGAAATCAAATAGGCACACACCTAAATAATAAACATCTAAAATATTTTCTGACTTTGATGAAACTTTAAGGGTGATTTTGTGTTTCTGTGGATTTATTTATTTATTTATTTTTTGAGAGTCTTACTCTTGCCCAGACTGGAGTACAGTGGCACAATCTTGGCTCACTGCAACCTCCGCCTCCTGGGTTCAAGTGGTCCTCCTGCCTCAGCCTCCCGAGTAGCTGGGATAACAGGCACCTGCCACCATGACCAGCTAATTTTTTTACTTTTAGTAAAGACGGGGTTTCACCATTTTGGCCTGGCTGGTCTTGGTCTCCTGACCTCAGGTGATCCAACTGCCTCTGTCTCCCAAAGTACTGGGATTATAGGCGTGAGCCACCGAAATGCTATGAATTGTGTGAGCCACTGAAATACTATGAATTGTTTTTAAATTGAAGCTCTGTTTTTTCTATTTTTTTTCCATAAGGAAATGACTTAATCATTCTGTAAGTTAGGTCAGCCCTGCTTTGAATCATTCATTCAAACAAATATATATAAGGTATCTACTATTAAATATACCAGGCCCTGGTTTTAAAAATTATCTTACTGTTTTTCCTTTTAATTATTTTTTAACTTGAATATTTGTTTTTTAAAAAAACAAATCAGTCATGATTCCCTAAACCAGTGTTTTGGCAGGATGCAGAACATTACTGGGAATCAGGAGACTTGAACCCTAATCTGATGTTGCCTCAGTAATTTGGCAGCCTGTCCCTGGAGAAAGCATGCTCCTTTCTGAATCAGAAGGATTCGCCTTCCATAAAATGAAGAGGTTAGGTTATATGATCCCTGAAGTTTTATCTATATCTGAGGTTTTATTGTTTGAAGGTCTGATTCTTGTAAATCCTCCCACCCCCCCCCCCACCTTTTAAAGACCCCTACATTTTCCAGTTTATAGATGTGTGGTCCCTTTCTAGGCTGGATTAGAAATATGTCATGTAATCAAAAGAATATGTAAAATATGTGTGTATATTTTAGAGGGTATTACATTTTAGAAGTATTTTTATACCCCATTTCTGGGTATTAAAAATTCAATATTACAAACACTTAGAATGGTGATTCCCAAACTTAATGTCTACAGGAAACATCTGGAAATCTTATTAATTGCAGGTCTTGGGTTATGTGTAAGATTTGCATTTCTAATAGATTTGAAGGTGATGTCCTTGCCGCTAGTCCATGGACCATGCTCTGAGAAGCAGGGATTTATAATCCCCTTCATACATCTCCACAACCACATTCCTCTTGTTCCTCTGCCCTTTTTTTTTCTTTTATAGTTCTAGCAGTTATGTCTGTATTTCTACAAGGTATATTTTATTCGCTTTGTCTACTTAAGTAGCAAATCCTAGCACAGACCTAGCTGTGAAACAAAAGGGCAGTGTTACCCCCACAAAAAGAAGGCTGTTACTAGAAGTTAAGCTGAATGAGTGCTGGATTCATCGTGGGGCTTTAGCTTGCCTGGGTTCACAAGAGCTCCTTTTGGAGAAATTGCTGGGCAGGGTGCAGAGTCCTTAGACAAGCTGTCTCCACATGTGGAATTTACACGAAGCATACATCACTGTGATCATATCAGCAGTCTTTCTGAGCAGGTATATGCCAAGTGGTCACTCTCTTTGCTTGCTTTTTTAGGAATGTTAATCAGAGGGGAGTGTGGAGGTGGCTGGTCTCCTTCGGCCCTCAGTTTTATGATGAAAGATGGTCCAGCCTTGCCTGTCACTTGGCTGAGATATAGTTAGGGCACCTCCAGGAATAAAGGAGAGCCCTACCACATGCCCCTCAGCAGCATGACTTCTTCCTCCTCACAGGATAGCTGGCAAAGGGCAGCATTAGGGATCATGCACTGCCAACATTTGGAACAATAGTGGTCATATTGCTTGTCATTTCTTGACGTTTGTTTTATATATGTCTGGTCCTCAACTTAGGCTTTGTAGTATACACTTAGCCAGATGAAAGCCTAGATTATATTACTAAAATACAAATATATTAGCATTAGTATTTAGAAAAGATATAATCACATTATTTATATAACAGTTATTTTCACTTAGTTGTTTATTTTGAGACAGAATCTTGCTCTGTTGCCCAGGCTGGAGTTCAGTGATGCAATCTCGGCTCACTGCGACCTCTGCCTCCTGGTTTCCAGTGATTCTCATGCCTCAGCCTCCTGAGTAACTGGGATTATAGGCATGTGCCACCACACCTGGCTAATTTTTGTATTTTTAGTAGAGATGGGGTTTCCCCAGTTGGACAGGCTGGTCTTGAACTCCTTACCTCAGGTGATCTGCTTGCTTCAGCCTCCCAAGGTGCTGGGATTACAAGTGTGATCCACTGTGGCCAGGCTTTACTTAGTTATATTCAGCTATAAATTCCGTGAAGGCAGGGGCCAGATATTTATTTTAACCCTTTTAGCCTTAGTACTTGACCCAGATCCTAACAGTAGATCCTCAGATAAATTATTGAATAAATGACCTAATTGTCCTTATAAACTTTAATTTTTTTCACTTATACACATATTTTTATAACACAATGATATATATATATATATATATATATATATATATATATATAAAATTTGATATTTTTTCTTTGAAAAAAGATTATAGCAAATACTTCTGGGTTTCCACAGCTAATATAACTCTAATGGTTTTATGAGTTTATCTCATCAGGTTTATATACATGAATTTATGAAATAATCCCTATAGTATGTTCAGGCTGCTTCTGGTTGACCCCTTACCTGTTATTGTTAAGAGTACAGTAAACGTCTTTCTGTATATTTCCATTTCTGTCAAGCTTCTTACTTAAAAGACATCTTAAAGTCACACATGCATGTAGTAACTGTGGATGCAGGGTTTTTAATCATTATGCTATGCAGCCTTCTAGGCAGATGTTAGATAATTTCCCCAAGTTGTAGTGAACTTGATATCTCAACAGTGGTTTGTTTGACTCTTTCCACTTTGGCTAAGTGAACATTGTTGTGCAGCTGTTGCATGTTAGATTTGAGAGGTGTGAATTGATCAGTAGGTGAAGGCTTACAAGCAATGAATATTACATTAAATTCTAATGCTATAGTGGCTTTCAGAAGTTAAATTTCAGGTTGGAGATCAGGAGATGAAGCATCTACAAAAGTGATGTGCTGTTGCTTGCTAATTTTAAATCAGGAGACCTATTTAATCCCTTTGCACTGGGAATCTGATTTTAATAGCAATGCTATTAGGAAAACTTAGAGGAAAATTACTTATAAGTATAAAATATTTCTAGAACAGCTCGGGTAAAAATATAGATATATTTCAATATCCAATTCAACACTTTTTACCCTTTACCTGAGCTCCCACAGTTGTAAATAAATTATGTAGATAATAAAGAAGTAGTACTAGGAGGCTCTGAAGAATCATTCCCAACATGAAAGATTATGAGATTATCCCGAGCTATTCTACCAAGGACAATGAACTGGAAAATGTATCCCTGGGATAATGTGTGTGGCTGGCATGGGTGGAGCTCAAGGGTCATGCTTATCCACCTTTATCAGCTTCAGTTCTATGTGGGAAGATACAGTGATTCTGCTGTCTTTACATTACCTTGTTGAAGCCTGAGTTCCAGCAACTTCATTATTGCACTGATTTAATGAAAGAGAAATGAGTCAGGGATAGCTGTGAATCTGAGCAGTGAGCAATAGCCCCATAACACTCTCAGCTGGAGTAGGCTTGAGACCTAATGATACCATAGCCACAAAATACTGTGGCTTAAAAAGAAGCCCATCTTTTGTATTTGAGTCATGTCAGCACAAAAGGACTTGAAAAGTCAAGACATTGGTAGGCTTTCTGTGTGTAAGGTGTGGTGGTGGGAATGAGTGGGTAAGAGGGCAATAGGAAGATGAATTAAGATGTCTGCTTTCTTTATGCTTACAGTGGAAGAGGATGAAGAAAGGTTTTGGGCAAAGTAAGGAAGAGAAGGTGGTGTTACTGTATCAGTACAGTGGCTAATGATGAAAGTTGTTCTGGGAGTGTGTTTGATGTGTAGGCCCATGTCTGTCCTGTACATCTGCTCCAGCCTTTTCACTGGTTGCCTCTGTCCCCGCCCTTTTGGCCTTGGGCTTGCTGGGTTTTTTGTTTTGTTTGTTTTGTACCAGTGACACATTGCTGGCTTGGAAGGAGGCAAAATGGGATTCGTTGTTCAGGACCCAGTGGGGAATTCCTGTGGCTCAGAGAGTAGGTCAGGACTGAAGTCCCAAGCAGGGTAGCATCCTGTACTATTTTTTTTTAGCATCTCCCTTTTCATTGGAGAACATCAAGAGGCCATTGCCCTCCCTTCGCTAAGGATAAATGAGCTGCAGGTGAGCTTTGGCTTGTTCCCTTTCATCTGCTCACTGCAGTGTTGGATGAGTGGGAAGCGGCTGTTGAGTCCATCCACTTAACTTCCCACAGCTGCACTAACTGCCCACTTTTTACTTGGCTTTGGATTTTTGAACCAAGTAAGGAAGTCATTTAGTTAGGAGTACAATGCTAAACACTTGGGGTTCAGAAATCAGTGATGAAGGAGAGGGGAGTGATTATAAACCGGTACAAGATTCAAGCCTCCTCTCATGATAATTTATAGGGGTAGACCAAATACAAAAGGTACCATTATTTAACTGTAATTACACAAGTAACATGTATGTAAATACAAAACAATACCCATTGCATCAGTCCCGGAGCACACTCTTGCATGGGAATTGATAATGTTCCAACGTGAGTTATTTGCCCAGCCTTAAAACCTTATGGATAGGAAATAAAAGACTATTAGTGCAGAAACTAAAATCGTACTTGTTTGAAAGCACTGTTTATGGTGGGTTAGTTCAGATGGCCAGATGCCCAAAGATATTACTGTGAATCTGCTTATGAGACAGGTTGTTCAGCTACATTGATTTAGCACATTAGTGTATAGCATAATAAAAAGCTGTAAGTCTTAGCACAATCACTTGAGAATTTTTATCCACACCAAAGCTGGAGCATGCAAGTTACTCTACTTTGTTTTTGTATTAAGTACTTACAATTTGAAATTATTTTAAATCAAAGATTAAAAATGAGAAGATGTCTAGGTTTTTAAAAGATCTAGATATTGTTAGTCAAACTGAACTAGTGCCAGTTGTTATACAGTTGTGTTATACGACTAGTGCTAATTGTTTATACAGAAATGTTAGTCATTAATATGGCAAAGTTTATTCATTCTCTGTAATCTTGGAAACCTTTGGAAAGTCCAGTTGCAATTGTGCGTAAACAGCTTGGTCAGTGATGTTGTATGATGGCCTAGACTCTCAGGAAAGTCTTGGACAGCATGAGCTTTGCACTCGAGAGATTAAACATTTACCAAGAAGGAGAGTCAGTTTGCTAGTAAATATTATTGGTGGAGACTTCATTCCTTTAGACACACCTAAACAGAAAATTCCTGTGGTAGTGACAGGCAACACACTGCCATTTGTCAACTAAGGTAATAGCTCCCAATTCTGAGTAGAGAAATGAGTCAGGTAGTTCACATCAAACTATATTTTGTAAAAGTCACCCAGCTATTTCTGACTTAACTAGTGTATTGCTGGTCCCTTGTTTACTTTGCTTTGAATGCAGATATGCAGACATAGCAACAAGGAAAGTAGTGCTTAATTGTTAGTTGGCCGGGCCTGGGGGCTTGTAATCCCAGCACTTTGGAAGGCCTAGGCAGGAGGATCACCTGAGGTCAGGAGTTCAAGACTTGCCTGGTCAACAAACCCTGTCTCTTCTAAAAATACAGAAATTATCTGGACATGGTGGTGTGTGCCTGTAATCCCAGCTATTCAGGAAGCTGAGGCAGGAGAACTGCTTGAATCCCAGAGGTGGAGGTTGCAGTGAGCTGAGATTACACCACTGCACTGCAGTCTGGGCAACAAAGTGAAACTCTATCTCAAAAAAGAAAAGAAAAGCACAAAGAGCATGTCATATTTTTAAAGAGAAACTTTTATGTGGAAATGTTTGTACAAATTGTCCATGTACAGATTGATGGGTGAGAGATCGAACCTGAACCAAGTTTGGTGTATGGCATTGGCTGAGGTGCACCTGACCTTTTTATTTCTTGTTCTGTCTTTAGGAGAATGTGTTGAAAAGTGAAGGTATAGGAGACAGGGTTAAATATTGTCAATTCAAGTCACAGAAGCTTTACTGTGTCTTCCTGTGCTGGCAGTGCTTTGCCGAGGTGCAGATATTTATTGTTTAATTACATCTCTCAGTCTGGGTGTGTATCAGCAGGTTACTGTGGTGAAGTGACTCACCTTGGTCTGTAGACAGAATCCTGAGAGTGAGCTTGGATACCTGCTCTGAGGGTTTCAAGAAGAATTTTTTCAAGGGAGTGGTTGGAAAGTCTCCTTCAGTTTCTTTGTTAGAAGAGTTACTGTGGAGAAAAGGCATAAAATTTTCAGTTTGAAGATGTATCTCTTAGGTGAAATGGAAAGGTAATATTTGATTCTGTTTCCCAAATGAGAAATAAGAATATAGTCTAGGGTGGGAAGTATGGGAAACAGTTTACTTTGTGTATTTTGAAAGGATTCCTCATAGTGTAGAAACATTTTGAGAGATGATAGCCCTCACTTCAGGCTAAAAGTTATAACTGGCATAATAAATGCAGGACATGCATTTAAAAGATCATTAATAATTTTTTATAAAAAGGGACCTATTTTGTTTTTTGACTTAAACTAATTAAATGATTAAATTATTGAAAATGCTTCTGTGAAAATTTTCTTCAGAATTGGCTGTGAGCTACAAATATGCATTCTTAAAGTTTACTCTTAGTATTTGTCTAGTTATATTGTGATACAAAATGTGGAACTGGGCAGGGTGTGATAGCTCACACCTGTAATCCTAGTGCTTGGAGAGGCCATGGCGGGAGGAATGCTTGAGACCAGTAGTCCCAGACCAGCCGGGATGAGGAGGCCCCATCTCTGTAAAAAGTAAAAGTTTAGTCAGGCATGGTGGCATGCACTTTTAGACCTAACTACTCAGGAGGCTGAGGCTGGAGGATCCCTTGATCCCAAGAGCTGAAGTTACATTAAGTTCTGATCACACCACTGTACTCCTGCCTGGGTGACATGGGGAGACCCTGTCTCTTAAGAAAAAAAATATATAAAGTTGTTTGTAGCCACGAGATTCTTCTTGGGCATTTTTAGGAAAAAGTTTATAAATCAAGGCAATGCCATTATCAACTACAGCTGAACTTTTCTAAAAGAGACCTGTGGTATTTTATTAAATTCAGGGAAGTAAATTACCTTCTCATTTGCGGAATCAAAAAAGTATCCATCAGTTTTTACAGACCCTCATTACAACCACTTAAATGTGGTTATATAAATCAGGAAGTTGTGTATTAAAGTGGAACATTTCTAAATGCCTAAATTGTTTATACAAATAACATTTTCTTTTTAACTCTGCAGAGGAAGCATATTTTACTTCTTAATAGCTCTCAGTTGGACAATTGTATTATTGTTTTCCATTTTTTTAAAAAAAACCACCCTTATTTTTGTACCCACACAGAAACCACCCACAATTAAGGATTGAAGCAGCTGGGAAAGTTGCACATTTCAGGTGGTGCTCCTTTCTTAAAGAAAACATGCTACTTGAGAGAGAGATGCTTTTATCATATTAGCTTCGTATTTTGAAGCACATTATTTGACTTAATTTGAAATTCAAACACTTAGGTGTTTCATATTTCAGGCTTTCATTAAAAAACAACCTGAAAACTTGTCATGTCACAAACCTGGAAAGAAATTTATCTTTTAACTTATTGATATACATGAATCCCCTGAAACCTCATTTCTTTTTTTGTGACTTTGTTCTGCCAAACAAAAAATAGCCCAATCTTTTGTACAGAGGGCTCACTCTCTTATCTCCTGTAGCAAATTACATGCTTTTTGAGGTCTGAAAGTTTTACTCATATTCCTATTCCTACATAGTACTTTAGAGCTTTATTTGTAGCACAGATTTAATAAATGTTTGTTGAGTGAATAACCGCCCCCTGGCAAAACCTATTAAACTTTTACAGAAATGAATTACTTTAGGGTAAGTAGAATTTTAGAGCCTTACCTAAAAAATAATATATGTACTTACTTGAAGATATCTACGATGGTTCTTTTCAGTAGGCTAATCTAATTTTCAGAGGGAAATAGGTCCTATATTTACATTCATGCACACACATATACACATAAGTAATTTGTACATGTATTTTAGAATCATTTAGAACAAATTTTTGGCTGGGCACAGTAGCTCACACCTATAATCCCAGCACTTTGGGAGGCCGAGGCAGGTGTTATCACCTGAAGTCAGGAGTTCGAGACCTGCCTGGCCAACATGGTGAAACCCTGTCTTGACTAAAAATAGAAAATTTAGCCAGGCATAGTGGCATTTGCCTGTAGTCTCAGCTACTTGGATGTTGAGGTGGGAGAATTGCTTGAACCTGGAAGTCAGAGGTTCCAGTGAGCTGAGATCGTGCCACTGCGCTCTTGTCTAGGGGACCAAGTGAAGCTCCAATCTCAAAAATTAGAAGAAAAAAGTTTAAAAAATATTTATAAATATCAAAATTTCAAACCGGAATTAGAAATTTATTCTTTTTGCATATATTCAATATTTATTGACTACGTGTTATGTGACAAGAACTGTGCTCATGAAAAATGTGGTTAAAATCTTGCGCACATGAAGTTTACAAACTAAAGGATAAGGTGGTACCAGTACCCCTCTTTTAAAGTAGCATGACTTTAAAAAAGGCTTATTTCAGGGAAGTGGATAGTCAAGGAGGACTTTTACCTGTGGTTAGTAAACAATAATCTCAACAAAATCATTAGATAGTGCAATAAATGCTATGGCCCACACTAATTTGGGATGCAGAAATATATACTTGACCCTAATTATTTGCAAGTTTTATATTTATAAATTAACATATTATAAAATACATTGGTAATCCCAAAAGCAATATTGCTGGCACATTTGTGGATACCGGAAGAGCAGTGATGAAGTTGGTCCACCTGACCTACCCAGGATCCACTGTATGAAACATGGTGGAATGTTATTGAAGACTCATAATAGGAGAGGTTTTTTGCTCTTCTATAAGAACAACATTGTTAAAGCCAAAGGATGATGGGAATTAGAGTCAGAAACCCACTTTGTAGTTTTCTCTTGCCTCTCTTTTAAACCTGCCTTTGCCTGCATTTCCTGGTTGTATAACTCATTATTCCGTAAATATTCAAGTATCAACCAGATCTACCTTATGCATGGCATAAGGTAATTTAAATTTTTATTGGAGGACACCAACATTAAACTACCAATGACAGTGAAGTCACAATTGTTTTGAATGGTGTAAAAACAAAACTTGTTATGCTAAGAGAACATATTCAAGCTAGACTAGGCCTGGTGGGGTGCCTATTGATTAACTTCAGATCCTAGAAAAATAAGTGGTTGCACTTGTGGGTGTTATGTGCACAGCTTGTACTTGTTAATTGGAAAGACGTCAGTAGTAATAGCTCATTTCTCAAAGTTCAGCCCACTGGCCTGGTTTTTTTTTTGGTGTTTTTCTGGTTTTCTTTGTGGAGCTTCTCTCCCCCTATTGAATATAGTGTAATCGAAATTCTTCATCAGCTTTAAAATAGCCTTTGAGGATGGTATTGTATCATAGATGTTTTCTTGGTGTGGAATAGTTTATCTCTTTCTCTTTGGGAGCTGCAGTTCTAATTTCTATAATTCTAAGATCTTTCTTTTGCCACTTTATGTACATGTGGGTGTGGGGAGGAACACCATGCGCTGTTTTTGATTTTGTTTTTTATTTCCTGAGTGATCAGAAAATGCTACTTCTGACCTAGAAACATTGGCTTGTTTTCCCAAATCGCAAATTGAGTATACTAGAGTAGAAAGAGCCTTTGCTGAGCATGGGAGATAATGCTGATATTTTCCTTTAGACCCAGAGGTGAAATGATTTTTCTGAAGTCATATGGGTACTATAACCTTGATAACTTGGCTCCTAGGTTGTCAACTTTGACTTTGAGGTTACTTGTTCATTCATTCAATAAATACTTACCATGTACCAAGGATTTGTCAGGTACCATGTTGGGTGTTGAGGATACATCATTGCGCAAAACAGAAAAAATCCTCACGCCAGGGGGGTTAATGTTCTTGTTAGAGGAGTTACATGATAAAACATGTAAGTTCACTACATATTAGACTGAGAAGTGCTACGGAGATACAAAGAGTGATGATTATTTAGATATTTTTTCTGTAATACTTTCATTATACAGATATCTATAATTTTAAGATGGTGGTGGTATAGCAAACTGCCTGTAAAATGAAGGTCAGTTTGTTCTCCATTTATCAAATTTATATGATCCCAAGATATTGACCTAATTCTGGATTTGAAACCATTTGGTGCAAAAGGAGTAAGTATCTCTGAGGCATGCTGGCTGCACCACCACTAGATTTTTTTATTTTTTATTTTGATGCATTTGTAGCATTGGAGAATTTTCCCAATTCTCTATTTGTCTTCCTGCTCTGGATCATCGGACTTCTTTTCCTGCTTGGGCATACTTAGTCTGATTGCACACTTGAATTTTCATTACCTTGATATTTGTGATATTGAAGAAAACCAGGATGTGATATCCTCTTAGCCGGAGTATAAGGATCGAGAGCCAGAGAAAATTATCGAAGACTTTGCTATGTAGTGCAGACTTTAATTTGCAGGTTTTCAAAAAACACTTGAGGCTTCTGATTACAATTGTGCTTTAGGAGGTTTCTCCCAGCATCCATAGATGTGATGAATTATAACATGGAAGTCTTTGTTAGTTCACAGTAAGTCAAAGATTAGACACATCACAAAATTCTTTATGCATCAAGAGAACACTTCTTAAAATGTAAATGCAATAATAAAAATATAGTTTTAATTTTGGCATAAAATGTTTGAACCAGAAAGGCAATAGCCCTGGAGATTGTGTCTGTTAGAAGTACATTAGGAGGCAGGATATAGACACTCATAAATTAATGGAACTCATCGGTAAAAAAGTAAGGACAAACGTATGAGCAAGGAAGAAGACATTTGGGGATGAAAAGGAAGCAGAACAGAGAGGGAGGAATTTGAAAACAAGAACAGAGTTGAATCATAGGCCTTACCAAGAAGTTAAAGAAATGTTTGCCTTGGATAGTTATCTAGGAATAAAAGGCTTAAAAAAGGGGGAATTTGGAGCAATTTCTTTGTCAAGGATGGAATTCGGGATAATTGCTGAGTCATGATTCCGGAAGCAGTGGAGAGAAGAGCTTTGGTGTCATCCTTGCTTTTTGGGACTCAGAGATAACATCTCAGTGCTGAGAGTGCTATTTCTGCCATTGAAATACACAGGAACTTCAAATAAGGAAGTAATGATGATCCTTAAAATTTTATTTAAATATAAAGCATTTCCTACCTAAACATAGTTTAAATCTTTAATTCCTCACACAAAACCTGCATTTTATTTCCTGAAGTCACGAGTTGCGAAACTGCCCAGTGTCAGAATCAACTGTGAGGAGCCTTACAAATTTGATTACTGGGCTCCACCGCAGACCTGAACTAAGGCAAACTCCTCTAGGTGGTGGCCCTAGGATTCTTTTATTTTATGGAGCTCCTTAGTTTCTCATGCAGCCTGTGGAAAATTACTGCTTTAAACACCAGTCTTGACTGGTCATGGTGGCTCATATCTGTAATCCTAACACTTTGTGAGAGGCCTAGGCAGGTGGATTGCTTGAGCCCAGGAGTTCGAGACCAGCCTGGAAAACATGGGGAAACCCCAAAAATTATTTGGGCATATTGGTGTATACCTGTAGTCCCAGCTACTTCAGAGGCTGAGGTGGGAGGATCATCTTAGCTCAGGAGGCGGAGGCTGCAGTGAGCTGAGATCATGACACTGCACTCCAGCCTGGGCAATAGAGTGAGACTGTCTCAAAACAAAACAAAACAAAACAAAAAATCAACAGTAGACTTGTGGTCTGTGCAGAAGGCGGCACAGTTGGAGGATGGTAGTGTTTTAGTCTGTTCCTGCAGTGTGCCTTTTGGATGATCAGATCCCTGATTTCCAGTATTGTGACAGAGCATTGTGCCAGTGCAGTCACCAAAGCCGTAAGTGCCACTTGTTTGTAGGTAAACCTAGTCATTTCTTATCATGTTGTCCTTCACAGCCTGAGAATAGGTTTTAAGTGTATGTTTTCAGAAGAAGAGATGATTTTCATGAGCCAGTGCAGATGCTGTGCAAATTTCCCAGAGATGAAAAAGAAAGCAGCTTTTCAAATTTAAATAATATACCAGGTGTGACTTAGTTAGTTCATGCTGATGTGAACTTTGGATTCTCTAAACTTTTCTACCAATAATGAGTGTCTTCTGAGTGCAAAGAACTTCTTGGAGTAATTTAGTGCATGCAAACATCAATCAAATCATCTTGTATTCTTGTTACACTTACAAAATAGAAGGGGACGTCAAAAAATAACTTATGTTATAATCAGTATAATGTTAAGGATAATGTGCCCAGGGCTTTAGGTACAGTAAAGATAGAATGCTGTGAGAGTATCAGAGTCAGAGAAGGACTTCCAGCTCATCAAAAGATACCTAAAGAGAGGCAGTTATTTGAACTGGGTCACAATGGTAAGGTATGATGCAGCCAGAAAATAGAGGTAAAAGAAAAACACAATAATGGGAAATTACAGGAATGTATAGTAGTTTTGAAGTGCAGAGTTCGAGATTAGAAATAGTAGCATCTTGGACTAACATACCAGGAACCTTATGGCCACATCATGGAGGCCTCAAATTATTTGCAGTATGGAGTTTGGACCCCCCCCCCCTTTTTTTTTTTGAGACAAGAGTCTCGCTTTGTCTCTAGGCACCAGGCTGGAGTGCAGTGGCACAGTCTCAGCTCACTGCAACCTCTGCCTCCCAGGTTCAAGCACTTCTCCTGCCTCAGCCTTCTGAGTAGCTGGAACCATAGGCGTACACCACCATGCCCAGCTAATTTTTTGTATTTTTAGTAGAGATGGGGTTTCACCATGTTGGCCAGGATGGTCTCGATCTCTTGACCTTGTGATCCGCCCGCCTTGGCCTCCCAAAGTGTTGGGATTATGGGTGTGAGCCACCGTGCCTGGCCTGGACCCTTTTTAAAAATCCATTTAAAGATTTTGAATTGGATAATGACATGATCAAAGGTGCCCTCTAGGAATTTTATTCTGGTGTTCCTACATACAAAGAGTTAGAGCCACCGAAGCTGGGGAATTAATGTAATATGACAGCAGAGATGAAGTAAGAGACTTATATGGGTGTGTAAGAAGGGTAGAGAGAAAAATCAGCAGCATTTGGTGATTGGATATATGGAAGAAAGGATTGAGGATTATTCATCACTCATGTTACTAGGAGAATGGTGTTACCAGCACCTTTATGTATTCTTATGTGCCAGGGCATCTGGGGGTGGAACAGAATTGTGAATTTAGTTTGACATGTGTTAAATTTGAGATTAAAAAAAAATCCCTAGTATTAAATTCCCTGGAGGTAATTTGATTTGTTAAATTTGGGATGATGAGATGGTGCTGTGGGGCTATACCTACAGTAGCGGAAAAGTGTATACATTTCAGGTCAGCTAATTTGGATTCAAACTTAGCTCTGCAAGTCATTAGTTCTATGACCATGTATGTTATTTCACCCACACACTTTAGTTTTCCTATGTGAAAAATGCAGAAAATGGTAATAGATTTGTGGATTTTACATGTGACTTTCTTATGGGATGTTGTGAGCATTAAAGAGGTTTTGCACAGTGCTAGCACCCGCATCAGGTAAATCTCCTCCTTTCCCTCCCACCATGTTTTTCTGCTCCTTGGACCTCATGAGGATAGTAGGACCCTTGCTTGGAGCTTGTCTGCCGACCAAGAGGAAGAAGAAATAGCATTGTGAAGAGGGAGGAGTGATGATGAAAATAATAGAGATGGAAAGAGAAGGAGAAGAGACAGAAGTGAGATTAGAGGCCTACTGTGGAGTTGTAAGCTTTTGAGAGGAAGAGGGCCCCTTTTCTGAGACAGGAGACAAGTTGAGGAGAATGAATAAAGACAGTGCTGATCAGAGTCTTGAACTTCTCTCACAGAATCAGGAGGCCGGGCCATCTGGTAAGAGTGAGGGAAAGCTTGGAGCTGGGTTCTTGAGAGAAAGACTAGAATTCTTTTTAGATAGCCACTGTGGGAAATGAGAGTAGGAGTGAACTAGAGTTGAATAAAAGGATTGCCAAAAAGCAAAAGCAAAGGGGTTAGATAGCTTGAACTTTTAGTGTCCTTGTGGGTGTGTGAATTACAGAGAACAGGTCACTGGAGGTTAAGAGGTTGTGGAAAAGAGCACTGGGCAAGGAAGCGGATGTTGAGGCTTCACTAGGGTGGGTGGTGGCAGGAGCTTGGGTGCAGAAGAGCATGAATGGGGTGCTTTAGCCTGTGGAATGCGAAGGAGTGCTGGGAGGTCAGTTCCTGATGGCAGGAAGCATGGGAGCAGGGTGAGGTGTAAGTGGTTGCTTGTCAGCAGCAAATTACTGATTATTCCCCCTCAGTCAGGATACTTGGCGCCCGATTACTCTTTGAGCACAAACAGCTTTGGAACTGTTTGCCTTTAAAGATGATAAGCCTGTTCTTTTACTTTTGTAATGTAGCAGGATGCAGGTTGGTACTACTTTTTACCTTTTTCCCTTTGGCAATAATGGTTTGTTGGAAGAGAATAGACTTTGGAATCAAACAATCAAAATTAAATACCGGTTTCTCCACCTACTAGCTCTGGGATTGTGGGGCAAGCTCTGAAGCTGATGGATCATCTTTTTTCCTCTGTGAAGTGAAGAGAATACTTACTTCAGCACTTCATATTATCATGTAAATATTAAATGAGATAGTATATGTAATGTCACTGCCTCTTGGTAGAGGAACTCCCAAATATGAGAACACTCAAATATGGGAAAATGGTTTCTGAATTGGGGGTGGTTTTGGCTTTGGGAAATAGATTAAACGTCATTGAAACAAAACAAGGTAACTTCAGAATTGCACAGTTCCTCATTTTCATGAGCACACTATGTGTGCTTGCAAAAAAAAACAACAACAACAAAATATGTGACTTAAGGACTTCATTAGGCACAGCAACACTTAGTGCATTGATGAAAATCTCAGTAAAGGCTTCTCAAGAATTTAGATAAAATTTATTTGAAGTAATAAAATAGTGGGAAGACATCTAGGGAAAAGCCAGCAGAAATTAAGTTTTGAAAATTGTGTCAAAATGAAAGGTTGTCCCATTTGTGTTTGCATGTATTTATTTGCCAAAATTTGGCCTTTTGTGAAATATATACACCTACTATTTATTTAAACCTAGTATATATATCAGTGTATATACCTAAACTCTCAAATTACCTTGTAGTTTGGCAGTTGCAGAGTAGGTATTACTAAGTGATCTTAAGCTAGTTCTGGGAGGATATCTTAAGGAAAAACAAAAACTATTGGATATGTAGCTTAGAATTATTTCCATAATCTACTGTGACTTTTACCCTGGAGTCATCATAATTATTAATTTTCATAGGTAATCCTAACAATCTGGAGCAGTAGGAGCAGCACCTTTCTCCTACGGGCCAAGTCCCTGGCTTACAGGTTTCTTTCTTTTGAGTCTAGCTGTGATATGGTTTGGCTCTGTGTCCTCACCCAAATCTCATCTCGAATTGTAATTTCCATGTGTCAAGAGAGGTGATTGAATCATGGAGGTGGTTTTCCTCATGCTGTTCTCCTGATAGGTAATTCTGATGAAATATGTTGGTTTAAAAGTGACAGTCTCCCCTGCATGCACTCTGTCTCCTGCCACCATGTAAGACGTTCCTGATTCCTCTTTGTCTTCCACCATGATCATAAGTTTCCTGAGTCCTCCCCAGCCATGCAGGAGTGTGAGTCAATTAAACCTGTTTTGTTTATAAATTACCTTAGTCTTACGTAATTCTTTATAGCAGCATGAAAACAGACTAATATAAGTTGTTATGCTGGTGAGGATAAGAGAAATGAGACTATTCAGTTAGACCAGAAGAGAGCAAAAGATTAAAGACTTGGTCACAAGTTCTGAATCTCAGCGCAAATGTGGTTTGGCAGGCAATGTTGGGATCCACATCGATAGACAAGATTACAGTATGGCACAGGTTAGTGCCTGGGTACCTGTACAGTGTCAGAACCCAGGCATGCAGGGAGGCACTGGGAACAGGGGCTGAGTGAGAATTTAAAAGGAGGCTAGATTATGGGTCCTAACCCCTGCCAAGAGTCTGGGTAGTATGGTTAGAGGATAACCATATTACCTAATGGTAAATGAATGGATTCCAACATGGTGTTTGATTGCTAGAGGGACCAAATACAGCACAGATGCTTGTAATGTAGATAAGATGGACAAGTGCTGAGGCAGAAATGGCCCTAACCATGTGCAAAGTATCTGCTTAACTTGATAAAAACTAACTTTTATTATTATTTTCATTTGTGCACTGTCCATTTATTATTTCCTAATACTTAATTAGGGACTATGCTATGATACTAAACAACTTTATAATTACTCAAACAATGTCTAGTAAGCTCTTCCAACTTGGTATATCTCATATTTGCCTAAACTTAACTCACTTGATTGCATGACTTCATTGGGATGCCTTGATGATAGGATATAATTGAAGAAATGCACAATTTCAGAGCTCATTCTCAAGATGACTCTGTTTTTGATTTGTGTTTGGCAATTAAAAAAATATTCTGACCACAAAGAGGACATTGTGAAGAACCAGACATAGATACCTCTATGATAACTAAATTGCCATGTGTTTTTTCTGTGAGACTTTATATTCTACCGGGCTATGAACTATTAGAAGAAGGATGTATGCCTCCAAGTGCTAGGTTATATTTACAGTGGCATGCCAGTATTTGTCAATAGGGCTGTGAATTTTTTTCTATTGATTTATTTAATAGGAAGCAATTTATTGATTTTGCAACTGAGCCTCTGTGGAGGTTGAAGCCACAAATGAAGTGGACAAATCTTATTTGATCTTATGCTTCTAGAAAATAATAACTAGTATTTATGGTAGCAAATAAAGCCAGTGTTGGCAGACGGAGTGGATGGCCTATCTGTGAGGGTGTTAATTGCTATCAAAGACACCAAGTATCTGGGGGGAGAGTTGGTGTCACTTTTAATAAAACTCAGTCTGTTTTGCTGACATGGTATTTATTGTTTAGGCATACCACAAGCTGATTGTGCTTCTTGTTTTGGTTATGGATTATTTAAATTGTTCTTAAAACTTATAATAGGATATAGCAGTCTGCATGCTACTTTTGATTTTTTAAGTGTTCAAAAAATTGAGACCCTCTCAGTGGAAGTTCCAAGCATAAACTATTGATATGATACTCCTCAGATTATTGCATGCTTTTGTAGTATAATGCTGGGTGTCACTTGTCTATGTATGTTTATTCTACTCTTATTTTTCTTGGTGTGGCCAGATCTAGAAGCATATGACCAAATCATCTGCTCCAGCTCATATCCAAGTTGAGTAGTAATGTTTTACTACTTTTTTCCTACTCTGAAATGTCAGTTTAGAAAGATTCTAAGAAAGGGCGTTATAGAGCCTACATCTCTCATCCAAATGGAAAAGTAAGGTTATTGTTGGGGCATCATCTGAACTTTGTTTCAATCGGGCTTTTTACAGACTTTGTAGACTTTTATGTTTTCCTGGAGATATTACGAAGTCTAAATTTTTTTTTTTTTTTTTTTTTTTTTTTAACAAAGATGGCATTTCACTATGTTGGCCAGGCTGGTCTTGAACTCCTGACCTCAGGTGATCCACCCACCTTAGCCTCCCAAACTGCTAGGATTACAGGTGTGAGCCACCGTGCCCGGCAACAAAGTCTAAATTCTTACTGCTGACCCAGTTCTCTACTGTTGCACATCTGAGGCTATTATGCCGAGTGTCAGGTTCTAGCTCAAGCTGAGAACCAAGAGGAGTGGGTAGATGACTGGCAGGTAGCTGGACAAAATGTTTGAGGAATAATAGTAGACAGTTTTAATATGGCTTTACTTTCTCTCTGGGTGTGAGTGAACCAGGGGCACAAGCAAGCTATGAGTGCAACGAAGCCATGGGCGGAAGCCTGGGTGAGAGCATTAGCAGGGTAATTATACCTTTTACAGACAGTAGTGGCTCCAAGCCAAGCAAGTGCTCTTGTGGGTGATCACCTAATGCATCTTGTGTGGTTACATAATGGGCAGAATTGTACACCTGTGCTCCAGACCTTCTGAGTCATGCTGTGCCAGAAGGCTGCCTTGGCCGATTCCTGACTGAAGTGCAGCATCTCCCTTACAGAAGGTCATAAGTGATTTGTGCAGTGTAATCAAGTGATACAGTATGCTGTTTACATAATTGTATATGTCACTGAATTTATGATCTGTACTATTTCTTGGGTATGTATATATGCTATTTAAGTTTGAGGAAAGACTTCTGGAAGAAAATTTTAACATAGCATTGTCTGATTATGATATAAATGCAAGAGAGACATGCTTTCCCAATTCTCATTGTAGTTGTAAAACACAGAAAGCCCAAACTGATCAATTGTTAAAACATTTGATGGTATATTACCTAGTAATGAAGATAGTGGAATTATGTCAACAATGAACAGAGAGCAATTTAAAAAAATTTCTTTCCACTTTTAGACCTTAAATAGGTCTTCCAGGCAAAAATAGTAGGATAAATTTAAGCCTGCTAAAAAGATTAATCTACAAAATAGGTATTTTAGACAGTTTAGGAATGTTTTAGAATTTATGATATTGGCAAATATAGAAGCCGTTGTCATACTTCCTCACTATCTAGGTATTATTCAACTATTGTGTTTGTGAATGTTTGTACTCTCAGCACCTGTCATATATAGACTTGAGTGATAGATTTTTGTTTTTGTTCTGAAAATGTTTTTTCAATATTGTGTTACAGAGATAAAAAGGAAATCTACGGTAATATTCTTAACCTCAAAAATTTGTTAGAAAGTTAACATTTGTATGTAAAACTATATTTTCATTGTTCTTCAGTAATCTCCTGCTCCAGCTGGACAGGAAGGGAGAGAGATTATCAAATATAGTCAGGAAAGTTTCATGCAGGTGGCAGGAATTTGGATAGCTAACATAATTTCCCAAGTGTCTGGCCTACCTTTTCATAATATTTCATGAATCCTAGCGTAAGAGTTGGTGTGTTTCTCCTTATAGAGCAATAAGATTATGAGAATGTGTTGTTAAACTCCAGAATTCATTTAATCTTCTATTTTCAGTCCACTGTGTATTAAGTATTGGCTTTGGAATATATTGCTGACTAAATCAAGCTCTTGTCATAAAAATATTGTTATGGTTAAAATCTGTAATTTTAAGACCAGCTATTGTATTAGATGTTAGTCTGGATCCCCAAAATCAGATAATAAACTAGTTGTTACTCATGTAAATATTAATATTCATAAATATGAACCATTACAAATAATTGCTGATACTTGAGTATTAGAAATTTACATGTAACTTTCAGATTTTGCTTAAGAAAAGCCTTAGAATAAATGGCTCAAGCATCACTCAAACGCAGTGATTATTTTGTATAAAGCACAGTGATGGGTGCTGGGAGGAGTTATTTTCTATATGCTTTTTGCCCATTGTCTGGTGTAGAATAGACTCCCCAGTTTTCATGGTCTCTTAGGACATTTTTGGGTCTTGTGCACCAGAAATTCTAACCTTGGCCTCTCATGTCTAGGGAGCTGCTGGGGCACACTAGGCAGTTTGGATCTGTCTGGCTTGTGTCAGAGGTTTCTGTTTGACTTTGTGGCTGGGTCAGGCAGGGAAGTGACTGGAGATCCCCATTGGCCTGTTGTCTTAAAATGCAATTTTCATAATAATACCTTATATTCTTATACTTGCTCTATGTTATATTGTAAATTCCTGTTTAAGAAAGCACAGAAAGATCTGGGTTATGTTAAGCCTAGTAAACTATTAACACAATACTTTGATATCATTATTAATGAAAAGATTTAGAGGTAAATTTCAGATACGGGCTTAAAAAGTTGGGCCAGTTACTAATTCATAAAATGAACATTTAATGTCCTTAGCTTTTTTTTTTTTTTCTGAGACAGGGTCTTGTTTTGTCGCCCAGGCTAGAGTGCAGTGGTGTGATCTAGGCTCACTGCAACCTCTACCTCCTGGATTCAAGTGATTCTCGTGCCTTAGCCTCCCAAGTAGCTGGAACTACAGGCACCCACCACCATGCCCAGCTAATTTTGGTATTTTTAGTAGAGACAGGGTTTCACCATGTTGGCCAGGATGGTCTGGATCTCTTAACCTCCTGATCTACTTATCTTGGCCTCTCAAAGTGCTGGGATTATAGGCACTTAAAAAAGCTGGCCTTAGCCCAGCTTTTTTTTTTTTAAGTAGAACAAATGACAAACATGAGGGTCTTCATTTGTACCAAGAAATATGTACTTTTCTGGAACTGAGACTACAAAATTTAAAGAGACCAATCTTATTTTTTTGAAGTCCTTTCCCTGAAAAATCAACAAAAGAAAAAGAGGGAAGAAAATGTATTGTCAAATTGGGGCCAGTCGCAGAAAACTGCTGGAAGGAGAGGAGTTTTTGTTGTGGAGAATCAGACATGCAATTGCTTTTGCATGTTAAAATTTTTCTTCCCAGACATTCCCATTCTAATCAACTATTATCTTACTAAATCTGTAAATGGTGTTCATATAGGAAACAGACCAGAAAACCATTTAAGTAAAATAAAAAACACCATCATAAACTTTTAAACAAAAAGGTAGAATAGCAAAATGAGAGCTTGTTTTTCTTACTTGTAACCAAAATCTGATTTAAGACAACTTTGAGGTAGGAGGTAACTTGGGGGAAGCCTGTGGATTTCAGCTGTTCTTAGAACAATACCGGGGGCCAGTGGAATACTGCCTGGGGCTGTATGGGCCAGTGATCATTTCCTGGGTTGACCAAATGGGAAGTTCTAGTGTGAATCTAATATTGTTTTATTTTCATTCATTCCAAAATAGCTGTTGACAGGCTTCTATGTGCTAGGTATTTATTTAGCCCTTTGGGAAATTTAATGATAAATTTGCTATGTCCTAAATGCTAAGTCTAAATGCTATTATGAAATTAAAGCATTTGTAGCATGTTTTATTTTTCATTATTTGTTGAAAAACGTACAGATTTTGTTAGGCTTAATGAAAACTAGCTATCTCTTATCCTGCCGGTTCCCACCACTTATTTCACTTTCTTGGCAAGACTACTTTGAACTTTTAGTCATTTCTTGTAACTTTTTCAAGACCATGATTATCCTGCTCTTTTTAAAATTTGTTTTTTACTGTTAGATATTTATCATTAGGCTTCATACTATTTTCACATATGTCTTTACTTCATACTGTTTTACACATTCCTTTCTCTGATTCTTCCGATAGTTAAAACAACTTTGGCAAAATCCGTTTTCATGTCATATTGTAGTGAGTTTGTACATATTAGTTACAACTCAGCTATTTAGTTTATTATGATTGTGTTATTCATGTAACTTTGTTTTCCCAGGAATTAACCGTTGACTCGGAATTTTCTTTCTTTTTCTTCTTTTTTTTTTTTTGAGACGGAGTTTCGCTCTTGTTACCCAGGCTGGAGTGCAATGGCGCGATCTTGGCTCACCGCAGCCTCCGCCTCCTGGGTTCAGGCAATTCTCCTGCCTCAGCCTCCTGAGTAGCTGGGACTACAGGCATGAGCCACCATGCCCAGCTAATTTTTTGTATTTTTAGTAGAGACGGGGTTTCACCATGTTGACCAGGATGGTCTCAATCTCTTGACCTCGTTATTCACCCGCCTCGGCCTCCCAATCGGAATTTTGTTTTTTTTTAAAAAAAAATACTTATTGCTATACTCAGGCAGCCCAAACTGACCTACCTCTCGACTTCTTTCTCTGTAGACAAGTTATCATTGCCTTCCAGCATCCAAAGTTTTGTTGACTTCTTCAACCTCACTAACCAAGAGCTTCAGTGGTAGTAGATACCTACCAGAATGATGGAATACTTTCCTTACAAAAAGAAACTACAAAAATATGCTATGCTGTTACACAATCCAATTAAAATATTCTTTATATTTATACAATAATTTTTTTCAACTTACTGTTATCGAAACTGGAATGTATTATATCATTAATACCAATATTTCTGAAGAAATTAAGATCTCCTTTATCTAAACTGTAAAGGTCATTAATGTGTTTATTGGATTAACCAGAGTCTCCCAGGTAATCCATTGATTTCTGTTATGGTAACTGTGAATAAAACCCAATATGAAATAATCATAGGGTTTAGCATTTCACACCATTTTGGCTGGTGTAAGCCTAGTAATTCTGAAAAGAGAAAACAACATTTTAAGTTGGAAGTTTTAATTCTTAAATGGAATATATTTTTTTATTTTCTTTAATGAGTTCTTTTGATGAGATTCTTGATTTGTTTTTCTCACTTACTTGCCTTTATTGTAGGCTTTATGCCAGAATTACTAAACTTCTGGTCTCACAGGATGTTTTCAGTATTAAGATGGGGAAAGGAAGTGGCTGGGAATCTAACAAATAAGGCTCTATGGCCTGGCACAGTGGCTCACCCCCTGCAATCCCAGCAATTTGGGAGGCTGAGGAAGGAGGACCACTTGAGTCCAGGAGTTTGAGACCAGCTGGGCAACATAGTGAGCCCCTGTATCTACTAAATTAATGAATTAACAAAATTAGCCCGGTGTGGTACACTCCTGTAGTTCTAAGTACTTGGGAGGCTGAGGTAGGAAGATATCTTGAGCCTGGGAGATAGAGGCTGCAGTGAGCCAAGCTCTCACCACTACCCTACAACCTGGGCAACAGAAACAGAGCTAGACCCTCTCTCTCTCTCTCTCACACACACACACACACACACACACACACACACGGACCTGGAGCAGAAAGTTTATTCGTGTTATCATTTTGTGACCCTAACATTCTGACTTTGGTTAATTATTCATTTTAAAAATTAGGTGTGGAAAATTGATATAGGTGAATTGCTCTTCCATAATTGTCATTTGGACCTATACATATTTAAATAATAAGCTACTATAACCTTCCTTTCATTTATTTGCTTAGTTTAGTTTTTGCTCCCACAATGTTTCTGAATACTTGATCTTTCTTATTTCAATTTAAATTGCTTTCCTTGTCTAATTCCTACTAAAAGTAAAGCAATATAGGTACAGATAGTTTTCTAAAGCAGGCCTCTGAACTTTAATACAGAATCACCAGGGGATCTTGTTAAAAGGCAGATTCTGGTGTGTGGCCTGAGAGTTTGCATTTCTAACAAACTTCCCAGATGCTGTTGTTACTAGTTTGTCTGACCACAATGAATTGAACAGCAAAGATCTAACCTACCTTGGATGTGGGAGTAAGGTTGATCCCTTCAGTATATGGAATCTGTTTTCAATTATCTCTGACCCTTGAGTTACTAGAAGTCAGTGGAAAATTTTGCATTCCTGGCTGCTTCTAAGTACACCAAATAGTAGATTTATTTCTCCTTATATACTTAAAACTGTTTGATTATTCGTAGGTCACTCCTTACAAATTATCTCAGTGGTATATTTATCAACGTATGTGTACATTTTACGTATTAAGTATACATGTTATATTTCTTCCAATGTCTTTGAAGAAAAAACATTATTGTTGGTTCCTGCTAGGCTTTAATTTGCAGCATGCAGACAAGCATACATCTCTGATCCATAGCTTTTAGTCATTAGGATTCTATTGTATACTCTTTAATGGTTATGCAAACATAAAATCACTGAATATACTATATACAAATTAATAACCAGCTTCCTTATAAGGTTTCTTCCTCTGTAATTAGATATTAGCAATAAAATAATGAATATGTTTCATTTTTTCCAAACAGCTCAGTCACTTAAAGAGTTTGCAAGACTACTCATTGCAGTGGAAGAAGAAAGGCGAAGACTGGTAAGTCTGTTCTGTATTTGTTAAGAATATTGCTTTGTTTCAACGTGCTAAAAAGAAAGAATAGACCTCTTGAACTAGAGAACTTTATGCAAGACCTTGTGATTTGACGCATGTACTGATTGTTACATGTGTTTCATAAAAGATTTGTGACTACTATTTTCAAATATTGCTAATAAAGTATACCATTTTTTTCTAATTATTTTATTTGCTTGGCATATGTAAATTACCTTTATTTTGCTTGCCATTTAACTGTTCTGAGGATTAAAAATGGTGAACAAACTGCCATTCAGAAACCCATTCTGGGCCGGGCGCGGTGGCTCAAGCCTGTAATCCCAGCACTTTGGGAGGCTGAGGCGGGTGGATCACGAGGTCAAGAGGTTGAGACCATCCTGGTCAACATGGTGAAACCCCGTCTCCAGTAAAAATACAAAAAATTAGCTGGATGTGGTGGCACGTGCCTGTATTCCCAGCTACTCAGGAGGCTGAGGCAGGAGAATTGCCTGAACCCAGGAGGCAGAGGTTGCGGTGAGCCGACATTGCACCATTGCACTCCAGCCTGGGTAACAAGAGCAAAACTCCGTCTCAAAAAAAAAAAAAAAGAAACCCATTCTAATTCAGCAAACGTTTAGAAGTTACAACAACCTCAGTGTTATAATACAGACATGTTTCAAGTGTTTGAGACAATTTATGGAAGGAGTAACATACTTGCAAGGGTAACGTTAACGGGTAACGTTTGAGTTGAACCCTGAAGGTTGGGAGAATTTTGCTAGGCTGGGAAGGATGGGGAAAGCATGCTAGATTGATAGATTAATATATGCAAAGATATTAGAGCATAGTTATTGGTAAAACACTTATGCATTCAAAACCATAATTATGCCCACTGTTTTCAAATATCTGTGATGTTCTCTGTGATGCAATGTCCTTATCTGTAATACGGGAAAAATAGTAGTGTATATACCACAGGATTGTTGGAAAGCATCTGTAGCAGCACCCGGCAGGTAGTATATATATGCTGATGGTGATAACGATGCTGATAGTTAATTACAATGAGGGTCACAGACTTATCTAATACACTGTCTCTGATTTAACTGACCTCACTGTCCACTTGGGGGATTATATACACACATACAGGCATATGCCATTTCTTTGTGCTTTACTGTACTGCATTTTGCAGGTAATGTGTGGTTTCTGTTTTTCATTTGTTTTGTTTTTGTCTTCAAATTAAAGGTTTTGACAACTCTGCATTGAGCAAGTGTATTGACACCATTTTTCTAGCAGCATGTGTATACTTTCTGTCTCTGTGTCACAGTTTGGTAATGCTCTCAGTGTTTTATATTTTTTCATTAGTATTATCTCTGTTGTGGTGACCTGTGATGAGTGAATGTTAGTGTTACAATTATGAGTTTTTTGGGACTCAACAAACCCTACTGAAATAAGACTGTGAACATAATCAATAAATGTTGAGTGTGTTCTGACTGCTCTACAAGTGAGCCATTCCCCCATCCCTCTTCCTGTCCTTAGATCTCTCTAATGCTTCAAATATAAATATATTGAAATTAGGCCAACTGAAAACCTTACAGTGACCTCTAAGTATTTGAGTGAAAGGAAGTGTCATGTGTCTCTCACTTTTTTAAGCCAAAAGGTAGAAATGATTTAAGCTTAGTGAAGAAGGCATGTCAAAATCTGACAAAGGCTTAAAGCTAGGCTTTTTGAACCAAATAGTCAGCAAAGTTGTGAGTGCAAAGGAAAGTTCTTGGAGGAAATTAAAAGTGCTAGTCTATTAAACCCACAAATGATAAGAATACAAAACAGCCTTATTACTGATATGGAGAAAGTTTTAGTGGTCTGGAGAGAAAATCAAACTAGCCACATTTCCTTAAGCCAAGCCCATAGAGAACAAGTCCCTAACTCTTTTCAATTCTATGAAGGCAGATGAGGAAGCTGCAGTAGAGTTTGAAGCTAGCGGAGGTTGGTTCATAAGGTTTAAGGAAAGAAACCGTCACCATAACACAAAAATGCAAGGCGAAGCTGCAAGGGCTGGTATAAAAGTTGCAGCAAGTTATCCAGAAGATCTGGCTAAGATCGTGGATGAAGGTGGCTATACTAAGCAACAAAATTTCAATGTAGACAAAACAGCCTTCCCTAAGAAGATGCCATCTAGGACTTTCATAGCAATAAAATAAAAGTAGTCAGTGTCTGGCTTCAAAGGACGGGCTGATTCTCTTGTTAGGGGTTAATACAGCTGGTGACTTGAAGTTGAAGCCAGTGCTTATTTAACATTCCAGAAATCCTAGGGCCCTTAAGAATTATGCTAAATTTACCCTGTCTGGGCTCTAGTTATAGAAGATGGAGCCTGGATGAGAGCACATCAGTTTACAGCATGGTTTACTGAATATTTTAAGCCTTCTTTTGAGACCTATTGCTCAGAAAAAAAAGATATCATTAAAAATATTACTTCTAATGACAATGTATGTGGTTACCTAAGAGCTATGATGGAGATGTGCAAGGAGATTAGTGTTGTTTTCATGTCTGTCAATACAACATTCATTCTGCAGCCCATGGATCAGGGAGTAAGTCAAGTAAAGACTTGACTTTCAAGTCTTATGATTTAAGAAATACATTTTGCAAGGCTACAGCTGCCATAGATTTTGATTCCTCTGATGGATCTCATCAAAGTAAATCAAAGACTTTCTGGAAAGGATTCATCATTCTAGTGATTCATGCTCACCAAGAGGTCAAAATATCAACAGAATTTTGGAAGAAGTTGATTCCAACCCTCATGGATGATTTGGAGAGGTTCAGGTCTTTAGTGGAGTAAGTAACTGTAGATGTGATGGAAGATTTAAGAGAACTAGAATTAGAAGTGAAGCATGAATATGTTATTGAATTACTGCAATCTCATGATCAGACTTAAATGGATAAGGAATTGCTTCTTATGGATGGGCAAAATACATGTTTCTTGAGATCAAATCTACTCCTGGTGAACATACTGTAAATATTGTTGAAATAAAAACAAAGGATTTAGAAGAGTACATAAACTTAGTTGAGAATGCAGTAGCAGGGTTGACAAGATAGACTTCAATTTTGAAAGAAGTTCTACCATGGTTAAAATGCTATCAAACTGTACTGCATGTTACAGAGAAATCTTCTGTGAAAGAAAGACTCAATCATTGTTAGGAACTTCACTGTTATTTTAAGAAATTGCCATAGCCCTTCCAGCCTTCAGTGACCCTGATCATTTAACAGTCATCAACATCAAGACAGGAGCCTCCACCATCAAAAAGATTATCACTTGCTGAAGGCTCAGATAATTGTTAATATTTTCCAGCCATGAAATACTTTTAAATTCAGGTGTGTACATCTTTTTTTATTTTTTATTTTTGAGATGGAGTCTTGCTCTGTCACCCAGGCTGTAGTGCAGTGGCATGATCTCTGCTCGCTGCAACCTTTGCCTCTTGGGTTCAAGTGATTCTTCTGCCTCAACTTCGTGAGTAGCTGGGACTACAGGTGCCCACCACCATGCTCAGCTAATTTTTTTTGTATTTTTAGTAGAGACGGGATTTCACTATATTAGATAGGATGACCTTGATCTCCTGACCTCGTGATCCGCCTGGCTTGGCCTCCGATTACAGGTGTGAGCCACTGCACCCAGCCTGTACACCATTTTTTTTTAAACACGACACTATTGCACACTTAATAGATGACAATATTACATAAATGTAACTTATTTGCACTGGACATCAAAAGTTTATGTGACTTGCTTTATTTATATTTATACATATTCATATGTTTAATTTATATACTTTATATTTATGTATTTTATTTATAATTAATGTGATATTCACTTTATTGCAGTAGCCTGGAAGTGAACCTACAATATCTCTGAGGTATGCCTGGTCAATATAATATTCAGGTATAGACTAAATCCTCTGGGACTGTGACACAATTAGGTGTTATTTTTCTGAACTGATAAGAGGAAGCCATTTGAGGAAGGTGGGTGTTTTTAAGGTGCGCTGAACTCACAGGGTACATTGCCTGAGCTGGGGAAGGATCACACAAGTAGAGCATGGTAGTTATACAGATAATCTTGGACAGAGGCCCCAAAGTGGGAGACAGTTTTGTCTAATTTGTGGAATAAGGCAGACGGTTTGTAGAAAAGATTAGTAGAGGATTGATCAATAGTTGTGGTCATATGCAGGGTTACAGGGTTAGGCCTAGAAGTTGTCGTGTTTGTTATAGGTAGTGGGAGAATTCCCCTAAGTTTTTGGAGAAAAGAATCAGAGAATTTAAGTATGATTCAGGAGATATTACTTTGGCAGCCATGTGAGAAAGAGATAAGGTGGGGAAGAAATGTTGTGTTTGGTGGTGGGATGATCACATTCTTTTAGGATACATTAGGCTGCATGGGTCTAGTCACAGTACCAGAGAGACAGCCATGTAGTGTGATCTGTATTACTAGAAATGTGTATACTTTTATGGGAGACCGACATTTTCTGGTGGGGCAAAGAAAGGTTTTCAGTGAAGGTGACTTTGATCTTGAGTATAAAGGGCTTAAAACAGCCTAAATAGCATGCTGTTTTAAGCGCTTTATATGTAATCCTTACTCTACCTCTGTGAGCTGAGCCACAGAAGTCTGACTTTCACAGGGAGACTTGGGTATTATGTGGACTTGTGGCCAAGAAGAGCATCTGATGACAGAAATGGAAAAGAGGAGTTAGAGAGATGTGAAAGTTAAGAATTAGAAGGGTAATGGAAACAAGGGAAATAGTTCTGGGTTGGTGAGGCTGTGAGTCAGGTCTTGTGCAAATAGTTCAGGAAAGCAATAAACTAAGTACTGTGGATTCTAATTCTAGAAAATATATTGGTGTAAAGAGTAGAAGAAAATATGTTGTTGTTTTTGGGAGGAAAGAGATCCAAAGGAATGTTCTCATAGCACTGAAGAGACTTTTTAGGCTTCAGAGGAAAAGCTCTTCCTTTAAGGCGGGAGAAAAGAAAGAGGAATGGTGAAAACATCATAGGATGTGAAAGAGCAAAGTGGCTGACTGGACACCTTGAGAATAGTGTTATGAAGGAATGGTTATTTGCTGTGCCCAGGAGTTTGTAGAAGTGGTTCAGAGCAGCCGGGGGTAGGTTATTCAAGAGATGAGTAAGGGGACTGTGGTCAGCAATGAAGAGAAATTGAAGTCAGACATCATAAATCTGTCAATAATAGACTAGTTACCATGTTTTTGTGGATTTTTCTAGGAATACCCAATGCCGAACTGTGAAAGTAAGCACAGTTGGGAGATCAGATTTAAGATGATGATTGGCCCAGAAGTTAAGGGTGCTGGATTAAGGAGACATGGATTTGTACAATATGAAATGGGTCTTGGTTAAATATAGCAATAATCGAGGCAGGAGGTTACTGATAGCCTTAGAAAGCAGAGATGGCAAGCACAACTACTTAGTGATGTTGAAGGTTCACTGGGAACAAAGGGGAGTCTGAAGACAGGGAAGGTGTGAAATGTACTGAGCTCGGTTTTGGAGCTGATCTGGATAGTGATGAGATTAGGATGTAGCTGAGCTGGGAGACAGGTCTTAGGAATCTAGAAAGCTGAGCTCAGAGATTTGGATGTTTTATAGGCAGGATCTTGACGTCATCCAGTATGATGACAGAGTCAAGGACAGAGACCAAGGAGAGGAAATGGCTCAAGAATGTGGTAGAGTGTCCTATAAGCCATGGAGATGAAGATCTGACCTTCAGTGTTTCAAAGATCTGCATTTCTTCTTCTAGCCATGTTTCTGTTGTTGGGGCAAGGAATAAATTCTGCTTTCATGGGTGAGATCATACTGTGAGTTTTGATTGCTTTACCTGTTGTTTCAGAAAGGGTCTGAAATAAATAATGTGCAATGTAATGAAAAAAAGTATAGATACAAGTCTAATGGAATGCATTTCCACAGATTATATACAAAATCGTCACTAATCACACAGATCTAAACACTGCAGTGATAAGTGAACACTTCCAGTCATATGGTGTTATTAAAACAATGGTAGTATAGGTTTAATATTCCTTATCTAAAACGCCTGGGACCAGAAATGTTTTAGATTTCAGATTTTAAAAAATTTTGGAATATTTGCATTATATATACTGGATAAGCATCCCAAATTTGGAAACTTGATATTGGAAATGCCCCAGTGAGCATTTCCTTTGAACATTATGTCTGTATTCAAACAGTGTTGGATTTTGGGACATTCCTGATTTTAGATTTTCAGATTTGAGATGCTCAACCTGTATGTGTAGATGGTGAGAGATTTTGTACAAAGATGTATCAAAGAACGTGTATTTTTAAAATTAGAGCTTTATTTGGGAAGTAGAATATTTTTAATGTACCAGGAAGTTGTAAAGGAACTCTATAATTAATTATAAAGCCACTAATTCTTTTTTTTATCAATAACTCATGAGTATTATATATATTTATTAGGTTTGACCACAGTCTTCAGTATGTTGAAACAATGTGTAAACAAAAATATTGGCTGGACGCAGTTGCTCATGCCTATAATCTTAGCACTTTGGGAGCCTGCGTCAGGTGGTTTGCTTGAGCCCAAGAGTTTGAGACCAGCATGGAAAACATAGTCAAACCCCATCTCTACAAAAGAATACAAAAACTAGCCAGGCATTGGTGGTGCACACCTGTAGTTCCAGCTACTTGAGCGGCTGAGATTGGAGGATTGCTTGGGCCCACAAGGTCAAGGCTGCAGTGAGCTGAGATTGTGCCACTGTACTCCAGCCTGGGTGACAGTGCAAGAACCTGTCTCCAAAAAAAGAAAATAAAAATCTCATGAAGATGAAAGAGGACGTTAGAAATTAGCAATTTCAATAAATTCTCTTATTCCAACAATTTACCATATTTAGAAAGATGAATATGTCATCTTTGTAATTTAGTGACTATTTGCAGAAAAACAGCCCAAAGAAACATTGATTTTAATAATGGAACTTTGTCTTGTATCATTCTAACTTTAAATATTGAGGGTTTTTTTTTTTTTTTTTGATATTTCTGCTAAAGCCATCTAAAAATGCATACTTTCAATGCAACAAAAAAGCAACTGAGAGAATAATGGAAAGTATATTTCAGAACCTTTTGAGGAGGATACAGTTTATTCTGTCTCATACATCTCACACACTTTACGTAATGCAGGATTTTCCACAGTGTTGATTGACACTTGCCATCTCTTGGCTAGGCAGAGAACAACATTTTAATGGCACAAATATAAGAAATAATCTAATAGCTCTTTGTACTGACCTTAATAAGATGGGAATTACTTGGAAGGTGAGGATCTGGTATCGATTATTGATATATGCTTTTAAAAAATGCATCTTGACTAGGCACAGTGACTCATACCTATAATCCTGGCATTTTGGGAGGCCAAGGTGGACAGATCACCTGAGGTTGAGACTTTGAGACCAGCCTGGCCAACATGGAGAAACCCTGTCTCTACTAAAAATAACAAAATTAGCCAAGCATGCCTGCAATCCTAGCTACTTGGGGGGCTGATGCAGGAGAATCGCTTGAAACCTGGAGGTGGAGTTTGTGGTGAGTTGAGATTGTAACGTTGCACTCCAGCCTGGACAACAAGAGTGAAACTCTGTCTCAACAAAAAAGTGCATCTTTATTTTAAATGCTAGAATTTTTTCACATAAAATGCAGCACTTAAATGATTTTGGTTAGAAGGTGTCACTGATCATGTGTCTTTGTGGTCAGACCCATATACCCCCAATATAAAGAGGGGCTTCTAAACCATGTACACTTGGTGGTAACATCTTATAAGTTTCTGTATCACCACAGAAACCGGTCTTTTTCTTTAGATCACAGCTGTCTTGGCTGTGCAAATGCCACCATTTTATCTTAGGCTGTTCAAAATTAATTTGCACCAATGTTAACATAACAAGAGAACTCCCTGGAAAAGGATAAATGCTGGGTTGTGGCTTTCTGGAAGAGATCTATGTAACCTCTTCTTTGTTGTTTGTATTGAAATAGTGAATTTGACTCTTTTGCCTCCACACCACTGGAGGTGATAGTGCCTCCCCTAAATCCCTGGAACCTCACCCACCCCCGTTTCTCCCTTTATTTTATTTATTTATTTATTTATTTCCATGAGGCATTTTATTTGTAAATATATGTATTATATCCCTAGAAAAAGAATCCCAGGATTTTCCCTCACGTGTGTTTTCGTCTTGCTTCTTCATGGTCCATGATGTCAGCTGAGGTTGTCAATACAATGAAACCAAACTGGCAGGATAGAAGTAGATTATTCTGCCATTTTTCTAGATCTTTGAGTTGCACATCAAATCTGGGGCTGATCACACCACACTTGTTTAGCCTGCCTGTGAGGTTCACAACAATTTTCCCAGCTCTGTGATCATCAATGATTTCAAATTCGCCAATGTAACCATGCTTCATCATCACAGTGAGAAACCGGACGATGACTTTGGAGCATGGCCTAATAAGCACCTGGCGTTTGCCTCTCTTTTCAGCATTGTTGATGCTCTTGAGAGCATCAGCCAGGACATTCATGCGCACCATTGTGGCGGCACCGAAAGATGGTGGAAAGAGCTATTTAATTTATTTTTAAGGCGAGTCTCTGTCTTCCAGGCTGGAGTGTGGTGGTGCGATCTTGACTCACTGCAACCTCTTCCTTCCAGGTTCAAGTGATTTTCATGCCTCAGCCTCCTGAGTAATAGGATTACAGGTGCATGCCACTATACCCAGCTAATTTTTATATTTTATATTTTATTTATTTATTTATTTTTTAGCAGAGATGGAGTTTCACCATGTTGGCCAGGCTGGTCTCAAACTCCTGGCCTCAAGTGATCCACCCGCCATGGCCTCCTGAAGTATTGGGATTACAGGTGTGAGCCATTGCACCCAGCCTCTCCCTTCTTAATATGTTCCCTCTTGCTGCATGTTCTCCAGCCCTGTGGATTTCTTTTTATTCCTTTTCATGTGTCACTACAGGCTTCTTTTGAACATATACATTTGTCCTTTCCTCAGCCTTGAACATCCTCATCCATATCCTCTCCTGATTGGCTCCCTTTTATCACTCAGGCTTCAACCCATGTATCTCCCTTGGACCCCTGACCTTTCCATATGGCCTTAACTTTAGTCTTCTTGAATGCTAACATTATAAGAAGAAGACTGCTCTCATGAAGCTTGCAATGTAAGGGGAAGAAACAAATATTTAACAGATTATGTCTGGTGGTGATAAATGCTAAAAAGAAAAATAATGGAGCTGGTCGGGGATGTGGCTGTTTATTGAGATGCCTGTTAATATCAGCACTTTGGGAGGCCAAGGCAGCAGGATGGCTTTAAGGCCAGGAGTTAGAGACCAGCATGGGCAACATAGTGAGACCCCATCTCTACTAAAAAATTGGATAGATATAGATGCCTACTCTATATCTAAGTAGCCTTGTTTGGGGAGCAGCTAGATATATATATACGGTCTGGAATTCAGGGGAGGAGCGGGGGCTGGAGACATAAATTTAGAAGTTGTTGACCTGTGTGAGGCATTTAAAGCTATGGGAATGGGTGAGATCACCCAGGCTAAGAGTGTGAGACAGAAGAGAAAGGGTAGGGGGATAGCGCTCTGAGGTTCATCAAGTCCCCAGTTAGATCAGATGTGGTAGTATCAAGGTAGAGTCTAATGTCCTCCCAGATCAGTAGGAGAACTGAGAGAAAGCTGTTTGGATGGCTTGCTCAAAACCCCGTTTCTTTGCTTGTGTATAGTAGAGATGTGGGACCATAACAGATAGCAGCTCATAAGTTATGGACACAGTGAGGGTCCGAATGATCTGGCCACTTTATGCTCCTCCTTTTCCCTTCAGTCATTGTCTGACCCCTGGGCCCCTCACTTTCTAGTACAGTCCCTGACCTTGACAAATGATTTCTTGTTTGTTTAGCAACGTAGTTTATTTTCTTGGCCATATCTTTGTCACCAATGGAGGAAGCTTCAACTTCAAAATATTTTACCTAGCGTTTTTCTTAGAGAATTTATACCAGTGATTATTTTATTCTTCATTTTGATTATATGAGAAACTTCCTTTTTATCTATCATTGCACACAACATTTCATGTTTGCCTTTGACCTGTGTAAGTTACAAATTTTGCTTTATGTTTCCCAGAATTTGTATATTTGTTTTTGAGACAGGGTCTCACTCTGTCGCCCGGGCTAGTCATGGTAGCCTTGGATTCTTAGGCTCAAGCGATCCTCCTGCCTCAGCCTCCTGAGTAGCTAGGACTACAGGCACATGCCTCCATGCCCAGCTAACTCTTAAGTTTTTATCTTTTTATTTTTCAGAGATGGTGGGTCTCACCATGTTGTATAGGCTGGTCTTGAACACCTGGCCTCAAGTAATCATCTCACCTCGGCCTCCCAAAATGCTAGGATTGCAGATGTGAGTCACTCTACCCAGCCTGTCTTTTTATCCTTGGATAATAAAAGTACTTCCCAGAAATGAACTAGTTATCTGGGTATTGTTTTGGGACAAAAAAAAATTATAGGGAGACTTTGAAGAAAAATTTATAACCTTTATTAAAATTTCAATAATATTTTCTTTATAAGACTATTAAGGTTTCTATTTATTTTCTTTTCTTTTACTTGTTTTAAAGCGTATGTTTTAAAGCATAAAGTTAATAAAGGTTAATGAGTTCAAAAGCAGAATAGTTTTAGATTTTTTTTAGAAAGAAAAAAATGTGTCAGTAACATCATTTGATTTTGAGCTTCAGTGTGAGCCTCAAGAGATGTGAAAAATCTGTTAGTGGTGCTCAGTACCTTAGACATCAGGAATAAGTGTCTGTTGAACACTTAAAATATATTAGTTGTTACATGCCTTGTATTATGTTTCTGTGGGGCAACACTGCTTTAGCTGATGATAGCAGCTGACACTGAGCATTCCAAGGTTCAAGGCACTGCTGCAGTTCCTTCATATGTTTCAACTAATTTAATATGCACAGCAGGCCTCAGAAGTGTATGCTCTTAATGTACCCATTTCAAAGAAGAGGAAACTCAAAGGCACATAACTATTACTTGGTACCACAAGGGTTTGAACCAATGCTGTGGGGATCTGGAGCCTTCATATAATTCACAGTGTCACAAACTTAGACTCTATTTCAATGACAAATTCCATTAATAACAATAACTAACATATATTGTTGATAGTGTATGTAGGATGTGCGAATATGTACTTTCGATGTATTACTTCAATATCTTACAAAAATTAGGGAAGAACATAGTTATAAGTTTTGAAATCATCTTGCTTTTCAACAACTTACTGAAAAAGGGGTCTCAATACAAACCCCAAGAGAGGATTCTTGGACCTCACACAAGACAGAATTTGGGGCAAGTCCATATAGTAAAGTGAACATTATTGTAGATATGAAGAAACAAAAGAATGGCTTCTTCATAGGCAGAGTAGTGGCATGGGCTGCTCAGCCGAGTGTACTTACAGTTACTTCTTGATTATGTGCTAAACAAGAGGTGGAGTATTCATGAATTTTCTGAGAAAGGGGCGGACAATTTGTGGAACTGAGGGTTCCTTCCCATTTTCGACCATGTAGGGTAACTTCCTGATGTTGCCATGGCATTTATAAAGTGTCGTGACCTGGTGAGAGTGTCTTTTAGCCAGCTACTAATACATTATAATTAGTATATAATGAGCAGTGATGATGACCAGAGGTCACTTTTGTTGCTGTCTTGGGATTGGCGGGTTTTGGCCGGTTTCTTTACTGCATCCTGTTTTATCAGCAAGGTCTTTGTGACCAGTATCTTGTGCCAACCTTCAGTCTCATCCTGTGATTAAGAATCCCTGACCTCCTGGGAATGCAGCTCAGTAAGTCTCAGCCTGATTTTACCCCATCCCTGTTCAAGATGAAATTGCTCGGGTTCGAATGCCTCTGATTAGGCATATATTTCTATGAAAACTGTATCCATCAATCCTTTGACAGTTCCCACAGTAAACTTTTGACATGTAAGATCTAAAAATGTTCAGTAAGTCTGATAAACCTATTTAAGTCTTTCCCCCATTCTTGAACCCAGAATTTATGAAGTAGTAGAATATTTTAAAGGTTGAAAAAATTACGTATCCCCATTTCTCTTGATGAAAGATTTCTCTTTATTTATTATTTTTGCCATACATCTTTGCTTTGCAGATATGCCCTTGGTAGGTGATACTGATTAATCTTAAGTTTCTGGCTTTGGTGCTGTTATATGCTTAAGTGCAATTATTTGTGAAGTAATCCAGTTTCTTTTATTGTCTCAGTTAAATAGGGCACAATATGCCAAAATTCCACATGTGTGAAAATGGATTATGCTTGTGGTATGTCTTAGGTTAAGTTTGATTAGAAACAAATTTTAGGTATGTTGGTCTCCATAGCAACATTTTTCTACAGTGATTTCACATGAAATTTTTTTAAAAAGAAAAAAGAATAAATAAACCTTCTCAATGTGCTACGTGTATAAAGTTCTGATTTTCACATTTACTGAATTGTGGATGCTTTCCCTTTCCTGATTTCCAGTTTTCTGGTGAAATACTAAGGTAGGATTGAGAGATGGTAGATCATATACAGTTTATCACAACTGCAATAATAGTGGCTTTTATATTTTAGTGCTAGTAATAATAAAATTTATTTAAAAAATTTTAAAATTATTTATTTATTTATTTTTGTGACAAAATCTCAGTATTGTTGTCAGGCTGGAGTGCAGTGGCACAGTCTTGGCTCACTGCAACCTCCATCTTCTGATTTCAAGTGATTCTTGTGCCTTGGCCTTCCAAGTAGCTGGCATTATAGGTGCCCATCACCATGCCTGGTACATTTTTGTATTCTTGGTAGAGATGGGGTTTCATCATGTTGACCAGGCTGGTCTCGAACTCCTGACCTCAGGTGATCTGCCTGCCTTGGCCTCCTAAAGTGCTGGGATTACAGGCATGAGCCACCATGCCTGTCCCCTCTTTTGTATTTTATAACTGTGTAGAGAGCTTTTATATACATTTTATTTGATCCTGACAATACTCTGAACCAGAGCACAGCCTCTAAATGAGTTACTCAGTGTAATGTAGACCACCAGTAAGTGACCACACTTTACATATAGGACCCAGTTCCAGGAGTTGGGGCTTGCAGCTCATTGTTCTGTTCTATCCCATGTCTTCTCTCTTTTAGGTTTGATTTTAGGCACCTTGTGGTCAGAGACCTGATCTTTTTATATTCTTATTCTCCTTATATATGTCAGGTGTTCTGAAAACCATCTTGGTTGTTCAAAATTTAGCATAGTGTTTAGTAGCACAAACTCCTTATTAGAAAAAGAAAAAGTGATTGTTGAGACTTAACTACAGTTTTCTTTTCACCATTTCTCAGATTGTTTGAATTAATTCATCATGGTTAAATCTGACAGAGAAATAAACTCTCTTTGAAAAATTATTAGTATGAAGGAATTGAGTAGGATAATTGCCAAGATTTCAGAATACATTTCAAAGTGTTCATATTTATAGATTATATCTTTTGTATCTGTAACAGAAAATAAATGACTTAGTACTCTTTTTTTTTTTTTTTTTGACGGAGTTTCGCTCTTGTTACCCAGGCTGGAGTGCAATGGCTCGATCTCGGCTCACCGCAACCTCCGCCTCCTGGGTTCAGGCAATTCTCCTGCCTCCGCTTCCTGAGTAGCTGGGATTACAGGCACACGCCACCATGCCCAGCTAAGTTTTTGTATTTTTAGTAGAGACGGGGTTTCACCATGTTGACCAGGATGGTCTCGAGCTCTTGACTTCGTGATCCACCCACCTCGGCCTCCCAAAGTGCTGGGATTACAGACGTGAGCCACCGTGCCCGGCCCCGACTAAGTACACTTAATGATAACTATAAATGTCTGTGAAAATTCAAAAAATGCCTCAGAATAGAAATAGTGCAGTTGTCAGTGAAGCCTACCCTGGCGGGTGTCCTTTTAGCCATTTCCCTGCTCGTTAACAGAGTGTATCAAAGAAGAATTAAAGGTGTAGAACTGAAACTTTTTTTGGTGCTTCTTACTAGCTCTCGCAAAATAATACTTGGACAGAAAGTGGTACTTTTCCTTAGTAAATTCAGGTTGTATGCTGTTAGGAGTTCTGCTGTCATAGCACACAGTCAACATAGAGAACTGAGTTGACACTAATTTTAAAATACGTTTGTATTTTACTGTCCAGCTTCATTATCTGGGCATTAATATATTATTTTTCTTATGATTAATGCTAGTCTCAAAGCTGGGATTTCTTGGTTATATATTCAGTTGCTAAATTTAAAGATTTGTAGACGTGTATGTGAAAATAGTCATCCAGTCTTTCTACTTTCCTGTTTCCCAAGACCCCCTTTTATATATATATATATATTTGACATTGATTGCAGGGAAGAATTTAAAGGGAACTTTTTTTAAAACCAGATAGTGCTATTGAAAAAGCAATTAATTTTAAATAGGATACTCTAAATAAAGTACTTTCATATTCTTCGGATTCTTTTTCTGTCAAGATATAAACTGTTTTGTTTTTTTTTTTTTGTTTTTTTTTTTTAAGTTTGAACCTTTGGGTGTTAAGGTTTTGTGTTGTGTCTCGCTATGAATATGCGCTGCCACACAATGCCTGCACTTCTAGTCTCTTTCCTCGCATCTCTAGTTTCATACATTTTACTTTGGAGTTTTTTAATTGCATATCATATTGAGATCTTTCCATTTTCATCTTTGCACTGATAAAAATATATTTACTGTATAGTGTTAGCCATTACTTTCCATTAGTACAGTGGGGAAGTGCTAGTCTTTATTTCATTCATAAACCAGATTTTGATGTTCTTCTTTGATACTCGGGAAGCACAAAGATACTTTGGTGTTATGAAAGGTAAATGTATATAAAGTTATTGTGTAACAAAGTTATGTAAAGTTACTGTGTCTCTTAAAAGTTTAACAGGCCTGGCGCAGTGGCTCATGCCTATAATCCCAGCACTTTGGGAGGCCGAGGCGGGTGGATCACGAGGTCAAGAGATCGAGACCATCCTGGTCAACAAGGTGAAACCCCATCTCTACTAAAAATACAAAAAATTAACTGGGCTTGGTGGCGTGTGCCTGTAATCTCAGCTACTCAGGAGCCTGAAGTAGGAGAATTGCTTGAACCCAGGAGGCAGAGGTTGCAGTGAGCCCAGATTGTGCCATTGCACTCCAGCCTGGGTAACAAGAGCGAAACTCGGACTCAAAAAAAAAAAAAAATTCTGGGTGATGCACTTAGTCGTAAAGTACAGAAAAAAATAAAGCTAAACAGACATGAAGTAGACTAGCAAAACACCTGTGAAAGATATCATGAAGGGAAACTTTAAATAATGGTAACAAAGTTGTGGATGAGTGGGAAATATCAGCTGTCAAACCAACCAGATATCCAGAAATAAGGGAACATTTTTGGTAAACATGATGCCTTTTTTCTTTGCTTCTCATTAAACCATAGACTATATTTATACACTACAGAGGAAAATGCAAATTTAACTTGATAATTTGATAGATTTAATTTCAAGAGAAAAGACAACAAAAGCTTTTTAAAATTAAACTTTTTTGAGATGATAAATTCACTTTTAACTATAAAAATAACTAGAATTCGGGTGTGTTCTTTACTGACAATTTCTCTCAATGATAATACCTTATGATATTATGGTAAATAGTTCATTACATTTTACTTGTTATAATAGTAACTGAAAATAACAAATTTTTCATGAATATTCCCTTTTTCCTAAAATCAGGATTTATAATTTGAAAAGCCTGACTCTTAGGGGTTCTTATCAAGATGCCATGTTACCTTATCCTGTGATGATTTATTTGTGTGTAACCCAGGATACTCATTTGCAAGTCAAACAGGAAATTGATTGGGAAGACATTGGGGTATCTCATCTATCTGTGAGAGGGCCCACATTGCTTCTGGGATTAAGAAACAGCCAGAATCACAAACTCATATGGCCTCTAAGAGGCTTATTATCTCTGCCTCTCATTTGCTTATTAGCCTCATTCTGTTAGCTGGCTTCTTCCACGTGGTGAGTCATAAACATTGTACTAAACCTCACAGAAATTGTTTCTAGAGAGGATAGTCTAGTTTCTCATTTTAAAGCAGGATGAAGAAGAAAGAAAAAGAAATAAAGAAATGTAAGAAAGGCTCTGATTGGCCTATCCAAGGTCACTTAAAGACCCTTGATCAATCACCCAAAGTTAAAGGGACAGAATATGTTGCATAGACTTTCCTTTGAATGTCAGAGCTATTTTCAGAAACAAAGGAATTATTGTGAGTTGGGCAATCACTTTAACTCTTGTCTATTATAATATGGCAGTGGCCTTAAGGAATTTCCAGTTAAGATTGTCATTTGAACAGAATACTGATAGTTGTGTATGAAATTTTATAAGACTTAGAAACATATTAATTCACTCAAACATTAGAAACATTCACTTAAAAATTAGGAATCACACAAAGAGGTGCACTGTTACTATTTAAATTCAAAATTGTTTTGGAGGGCCTTTAGTCTGTTCGGTAATATGAAACCAGAGGCGGGCTGGGTGTGGTGGCTCACTGGTGTAATCCCAGCACTTTGGGAGGCCAAAGTGGGTAGATGATTTGAACCCAGGACTTTGAGACCAGCCTGAGCAACATAGAGAAACTCTGTCTCTACAGAAATTATCTGGGCATGGTGTCCCAGCTACTTGGGAGGCTGAGGTGGGAAGATCACTTGAGCCCAGGAGGCAGAGGTTGCAGTGAGCCAGGATTATGCCACTGCACTCGAGCCTGGGTGACAGAGTGAGACTGTCTCAAAAACAAAAGAGAAGCCAAAGGCATAAAAATCTTAAGACTTCAAATGAAAGAAAACTGTCATCTTGTGATATGGTTTCCCACATAGAAAATTATAAAGAATCTACAAATTATTAGAGATGAATAAGAAAGTTTAGCCAGGTTAATAGATATAAATTATATTTCTTAACAGAACCTAAAAAAGGTGGCAAAAAAATAAAAGAGACTCAAGGATAACTAAACAAAGGGTGTGCAGGACTTGCATGTGTAAAATTAAAAAAATTAAGATAGTAAAGGGGAACTAAATAAACAGAAAACCAATCAATGAGTCAGTTCAAAAGAATGCTTTCAACTAATTTTTTTCCTCTGATGATATTAGACAAGATAGTTTACTGTAATAATCCTACTGATAGCAATTTGGTTAACTTTTTACTAGTGTAGTGGTTAACCTCAGGCTGGTCCTGAAGCTAGTGTATTTCCTTTTTCCATTTGGAAAACATGGCCACCCTATGAAGACCTTGCCTTCTTCACATTCCAGACTTCTACCAAACCTTTGTATCTTTCAATTATTTTTAACAGCAGATATACTGCTGTTCACAAAACTGATGTACTCTTCATTTTTATAACCATGTCTAACTGCCTGGGTGGAAAAAAACTGCATTACATAGTAGTTGCTTTATTTCTATAGAGGGAAAGTAAAATAGCACCTCCTATCTGAGACTTTTAATTCTATCCACTTTATGTTTTACCCACAGAATGATTTCTATTACTACAGGCAACAGAATACTATACAAGGGATGCAAATCAAATAACATGTGTTTTCAGATTCAGCAGGAAACCGGAACACAAACTGGAAAAATCTAGGTCCCAATGAATTATTGACATCTGGTAAAGCTTTAAGCTCCTTGGGACTTTGTTTTCTTTTTTATAAATGAAGAGTGTTCAGCATTTTCCAAAGTGTAAAATGGAAACCACCAGCAATGTGTTAGGTATTAGTCCTTAAATAAAATGAATATTTTATTTTATTGTATTTATTTCTTAGGGGACAGTCTTGCTGTGTCACCCAGGCCGGAGTGCAGTGGTGCAGTTTTTGGTAACTGTAACCTCCGCCTCCCAGGTTCAAGTGATTCTCCTGCCTCAGCCTCCAGAGCAGCTGGTAGTGCAGGCATGCACCACCACACCCGGCTAATTTTTGTATTTTTAGTAGAGATGGGATTTCACCATGTTGACCAGGCTGGTCTCAAACTCGGGACCTCAAGTGATCCACCCACTTCAACCTCCCAAAGTGCTAGGATTATAGGTGTGAGCCATCATGCCTGGCCAGAATGAACATTTTAAATGTTAGTAGTTCCATATTTATTTCAATGTGTATTGGATACGGAGCAACTCTGGATTTAATGAAAATTATTGCTTTGCAGGATGCTTACTAAAAGAAGTAAATCCATTTAAAAGGAAAAATGTAGGACATAGACATGGCCAAAATTATGGAAATGGAATGTGAATGACTGGAATTTGGGAATTCATGGAGTGGATGATCCATGCTTCTGCTTCAAATGTCTTGAGGTTTTATTTTTATTTTTATTTTTATTTTTATATGGAGTCTCGTTCTGTGTCACCCAGACTGGAGTGCAGTGGTGTGATCTTGGCTCACTGCACCCTCCACCTCCTGGGCTCAGGTGTTTCTCTTGCCTTAACCTCCTGAGTAGCTAGGATTACAGGTATGCACTACCACACCTGGTTTTGTATTTTTAGTAGAGACAGGGTTTCACCATGTTAGCCAAGCTGTTTTAAAACTCCTGACCTCAAGTGATCCGCTTACCTCAGCCTTCCAAAGTGCTGGGCTTATAGGTGTGAGCCACTACACTAGGTCCAAATATCTTGATTTGATTGTTTTCTGTGACTGTGTACTCTGCTGGACAGTGTCAATTATTAGCCCCAAGTTCACTACCTCATTTATGGAGCTTACACTTAAAAACTGCTACCAAAAACTGATTTCTTTTTAATTTTTTTTAAAATTTTTAAATTTTTTATTGGTATTGCTTTTCAACCAGTTGAAAACCACTCATTTTAGGTTTTAGGCCTGATGGAATTCTGAGATGGAGGGACCATAGGAGGGAACAGGTGTGATGAGTGTTATCAAGCATTTTCTTCTGGACATGTTAAATATTAGCCAAACGCAGTGTTGAGTGGAAATTAGGGGAGAGATCCAAGCTGGAAAAAGAAATTTGAAAATCACCAACGTACAGATGGTATTTAAGTTCACTTTTGTCTATTGGATGAGATTATGCAGAGAGTGAGAGTGAATTAGCTGATGAGTTCCTTTGATTCTGCAGGGTCTGCAGTATGGTTAATAATAGTTATATCTGGGCCAGTCTCAGAAACTGTTTGCTCTTATAAGTAGACTTAATAAAACTTCCACAGTGTGTTAACTCCAACAATCCACTTGCTTTCGCTGAATCCCTCTAATAAGTATATATTGCTATATTTTATATAATTGAGAGAAAAAGACGGAAATACACATGCTCTTTCTTCAACCCTTTTTAATAAGACTCAGCAACATATAAGTCAGTTTGTCTTTTGATAGGTAGGAGGAATGAAAATAGCAGAACAGGCTGGGTACAGTGGCTCCCTGCTGTAATCCCAGCACTTTTGGAGGCTGAGGTGGGTAGATCAAGAGATCCAGACCATCTTGGCCAACATAGTGAAACCCTGTCTCTACTAAAAATACAAAAAAATTAGCCAGGTAGTGGCAGGGACCTACCTGGCTAATTTCAGGTAGGTCCTAATAATCCCAGCTATTCAGGAGGCTGAGGAAGGAGAATCGCTCAAACCCAGAAGGCAAAGGTTGTAGTGAGCTGAATCATGCCACTACACTCCAGCCTGGGCAACAGTATGAGATTGTCTCAAAAAAAAGAAACAAAAACAAAACACACACACATACACACACAACACACTAACTGGATGTGGTGGCACACGTTTGTAGTCCTGGCAGCTTGGGAGGCTGAGGCAAGAGAATCACTTGAACCCAGAGGAGGTTGTCAGCGAGCCGAGATTGCCCCACTGCACTCCAGCATGGCAAAAGGGCAAGACTCCAAAAAAAAAAAAAAAAAAAAAAAAAAGCAGAACAAAGGGCTCTCACTAAAGGAGAAAGTGATAGGCTTTTAAGTCTAACTCTTTGGTTATAATAATGATTACCATTCTTATATTAGGCAGTTCTCACATTGGTATAAATAAATATGTGAGACTGGATAATTTATAAAGAAAAGAGGTTTAATTGGCTCAAAATTCTGCAGGCTGTACAGGAAGCATAGCAACTTCTGCTTCTGAGGAGTCCTTAGAAAACTTAACAGTCATGGTGGAAGAGGAAGCAGGAACATCTTACATGGTGAAAGCTGGAGAGGGAGATGGGGGGGGGAGAGAGAGAGAGAGAGAGAGAGAGAGAGAGAGAGAGAGAGAGAGAGAGAGAGAGAGAGATGGGGGAGGGGCTACAAACTTTTTAAAACAATCATATCTCATGAGAACTCTACTACAAGAACAGCAGCAAAGGGACAGTGCTAAGCCATTCATGAAGGATCTGCCTTCATGATCCAGTCCCCTCCCACTAGGCCCTACCTCCAACATCTGGGATTACAGTTGAACAAGAGGTTTGCATGGGGACACAGTGATATGGACAAACCGTATCACTTATTTTATTTTTTTTTTAGAAAGAAAAAAAGGAGTAAAGGAGAGGAAGAAGAAGAGGGAGAGAAAACAGGAATGTAACTGTATTCTAAAAATGGGTATTAGTAATGGCCTATCAATATTTTGTGTATTTAAGGTAGAGAATGTATATTTTGTGTGTTTAAAATGGAGACCTCTATAAATATTTATTGAGTTTACTTGTTCCGGATCTGAGTTCAAGTCCTGGATATCCTTATTAATTTTCTGTCTAGTTGAGTCTAAATCTCTTTATGAGTCTTATGTATCTGGGTGTTAGGATCATTAGCTCTTATTGTTGCATTGATCCTTTTACCACTATATCTTTGTTGCTTTGAAATCTATTTTATCAGATGTGAGAATTGCAACTCCTGATTTTTATTTATTTATTTTTGCTCTCCATTTGGTTGGTAAATCTTTCTCCATCCCTTTAATTCTTTGTTTATCTTTGGATGTGAAATGGGTCTGGATATAGTATATCATTAGGTTTGGGCTGTATCTTTTGATTGGGGGATTTAGTCGACTTAAATTTAGGGTTACTGCCATTTGATGTTAACTGGCTATTTTATCCATTCGTCGATGTAAATTCTTCTTTATGTTGATGCTCTTTACTTTTTGGTATATTTTTAGAAAGGCTAATACTGGTTGTTCCTTTCTATGTATAATGCTTCTTTCAGAAGCTCTTGTAAAGCCGGCCTGGTGGTAATAAAATCTCTGAGTACTTGCTTGTTCATAAAAGATTTTATTTTTCCTTCAATTGTGAAGCTTAGTTTGGCAGGATATGAATTCTGGGCTGAAAGTTCTGTTCTTTAAGGATGTTGAATATCAGCCCCCCACTCTCTTCTGGCTTGTAGGGTTTCTGCTGAGAGATCTGCTGTAAGTCTAATAGGCTTCCCTTTGTGGGTAACCTGACCTTTCTCTCTGGTTGCCCTTAGTATTTTCTCCTTCGTTTCAACCCTGGTGAATCTAACAATTATGTGCCTTGGGGTTGCTCTTCTTGAGAAATATCTTCGTGGTGTTCTCTGTATTACCTGGGGTTGAATATTTTCCTGCTTTGCTAGATTCGGAAAGTTTTCCTGAATAATATCCTGAAGAGTATTTTCCAGCTTGGATTCATTCTCTCCGTTGCATTCAGGTACACCTATCAAATGTAAATTAGGTCTTTTCACATAGTCCCATATTTCTTGGAGACTTTGCTCATTCCTTTTTATCCTTTTTTCTCTATTCTTGTTTTCTCATTTTATTTCATTAAGTAGGCCTTCAACCTCTGATATCCTTTCTTCTGCTTGATCAATTTGGCTATTCAAACTTGTGCATATTTCGCTAAGTTTTTGTGTTGTGTTTTTCAACTCCGTTAGTTCATTTATATTCCTCTCTATATTGTCTATTCTTGTTACCATTTCGTCAAACCTTTTTTCAAAGTTCTTAGTTTCTTTACATTGGGTTAGAACAAGTTCTTTTAACTCCCAGAAATTTCTTATCTTCCACCTTCTGAAGCCTACTTCTGATAATGGCACACAGTCCTTTTCCATCAGGGCTTGTTCTGTTGCTGATGAGGAACTGTAATCCCCTGTAGAGGGAGAGGGGTTCTGATTTTGGGTATTCTCAGCCTTTTTATTAGGCTGGTTTCTTCCCTTTGTTATAAATTTATCCATCTGTCATCTTTATGATTACCGCCTTTCTAGTTGGGTTTCTGAGTGGATGCCCAGTTTATTGATTCCCAGTGCTGGAATCCGAGCAACCCACTGTGCCGGCCAAAACAGCAGCGATAAGACTGATGGTGCTCTTCTGCCTGGGAATCTCCTGCACGAAGAACTGCCGCGCTGAGGCGCCGGCAAAACCGCTGCGCCGGCCACAAGAGTTGCGCTGGCGACCCCTGGGGCCCCTCCACTGGGAATCTTCTGGTCCATGAGCAACAAAAATTCATCTGAAAGTGTGGCGTCCTCCCGTTCTCTGCGCTTTCACTGGGAGCTACAATCCCTAACATTTAGCGATCAGCCATCTTAGATCTATTTTATTTCCAACTGTATCACTTACTATGTACAGACATGTAGGAGCCTTCACACATGGTGTTCCTTCTTCCATTCATCACTTGACTTAATCTTGTTCATTCTTCTTCAGGCCTCAGTTTATGTAAGATGTGAGTTGGCTCAAGAGGGGACACATCCATCCCTTGAACCCTCTAAAACAAGTGCTTCTTCTTATGGGGTCCAGTACTTTTCTTTATGGAACTTACTATTTGTGATCATATACATGTTTGTGTTTTAGTTTATCTCTGTTACACTATTTAATGTCTTCGAGCAGGATCCAAAATTATGTAACACCACTGGTCCCAGGTGCTTAGAACAGTGACAAGAGATGTATGAATGATGTTGTATTACAGTTCACTTTTTCATTCAGCCTTGGTCCATAGACATCCTTGCACCGTTATACATCTACTCTTCCATGGTATGGGTGTATTATGATTTACCCAATCACTTCTATGTTGATAGTCATTTATGTAGGCTGGACTGCCTTCCAAAATCACCCTTTTAAAGACAAATTGTGTGAAAGAGAAATAGAGTCTACATGCATGGAATTTTGGCCGTGTTAATTTAATTGCTAATGCTCTATTCTGTATAACTTAAAACATTTATTCTTCCTTTGGAAAATGAACTAAATCTAAACTATGTTTGTTGCTATGAGCCTAGTTTCCAGATAGATGTGTAGATATGTTTCTTCTTAGATGTGTGAAGAATTTTGAGTTAATGAGTCCAAGAAGAGAATACTTAGAAGTGACATTAAATATTAACAACTTGGTTTTTCTGTAGTTGTAAAGTATACATACCATATAATGTACCATCTTAACCATTTTTAAGTGAACAGTGCATTAGTGTTAAGTATATTCACATTATTATGCTACCAGTCTCTAGAACTTATACCATTAAACAACAGTTTCCTATCTCCTCCTCCCCACAGCTTCTCCAGTCACTCTTCTACTTTCTGTTCCTAGGAGTTTGACTATTCTAGATAGTAGTTGTAAATGGAATTACATAGTATTTGTCTCTTTGTGACTAGCATTTTTCACTTCATTTATAGTCCTCAAGATTCATTCATGTTGTAGCATGTGTCAGAATTTCCTTCCTTTTCAAGGCTGAATAATATTCCATTGTATGTGTACATTATATTTTGCTTATTTATCCATGGAGGGACACTTGGATTGCTTCTACCTTTTAATGATTATGAATAATGCTGCTGTGAATATGGGCATACAAATATGTCTTCAGGACCCTGATTTCAATTCTTTTGGATACAACCCAGAAGTAGTATTGTTGGATCATGTGGTAATTCTATTTTTAACTTTTTGAGGGACTGCCATCCTGTTTTCCATAGTGACTGCACTGTTTTACAGTCCTACTAACAGAGTGCTAGTGTTCCAGTTCTCTACGTCCTCACTAACACTTGTTTTTTGTTTGTTTGTTTGATAGTAGCCATCCTAATGGGTATGACAACTTTGGGGTTTAATTTTGCTCTTAGACATGGTTGGGGTGAGTGGAGATATGTGCTGTATATCTATAAATTCACCAGATTAACAGAGGGTGAATATTTTAAAGTAACAGGAAATATCGACTATTTCAAGACATCGATGCTAGAGCATGCTTTGTGGTAGGGCAAATATTGTCAAAACATCAAACATTTATTTATTGTGCTTTTTTTTTTTTGAGATGGAGTCTCACTTTGTTGCCGAGTCTGGAGTACAATGGCATGACCTTAGCTCATTGCAATCTCTGCCTCCTGGTTTCAAGCGATTCTCCTGTCTGAGCCTCCCTAGTAGCTGGGACTACAGGCACTTGCCACCACGCCTGGCTAAGTTTTCTCTTTTTAGTAGAAATGAGGTTTCACCATATTGGCCAGTCTGGTCTCAAACTCCTGACTTTGTGATTCACCCACCTTGGTCTCCTAAAGTTCTGGGCTTACAGGCATGAGACACCGTGCCAGGTCTTCATTGTGCATTTTAAGATACTTAATTATTAAGAACGGTTATCATTGTGTAAACAGACTAATATAAAGTTGTTTATACATTGGATAATTTAGTCATTAAAAGCTTCATTATTTTAATTGGCAACAGCCAGGTAACAATAATTTCCTTTGCCTTTTATTCTTTTCAGGCAATGTTTTAAGAGGTTTTGCTGCCAGCCCCCAAAAAAGCAGGCTATAAAAATGAGAATAGCTTGATATTTCCATGGCGAACTTCCTGTTGTTGTTTTAGCTGGAGCTTGGATGGGGATGAGACAGACCACATTGGAAGATGATAAAGCTAGGAATCTAGGCAGCTTTGTGGGGTCTGCTCATGGCCTGATTAGCCATGTACTGACAAGTAGAAAGATCGACTTGGATCAAAAGGAGGATAAGCATGTGAGAAATAACCATTAGAAGCCACTGGCAGAATTCCAAACAGCTAATGTCTTAGGAAGCCTGTCTCATCAGAAGTGAATCAGGCTTTGGATGGGGACGTGAGGACTGACACTCCAGAATACAGTGTAATTACAGTCAGAGGACGGGGGATTCTCCACCCAGCACTATTGACATTTTGAGCAGGGTGCTTTCCTATTCCAGAAGACTAGTTCATGCATTGCAGGAAATTTAGTAGAATCCCTGTACTCTACCCAGGAAATGCCAGTAATCTTGCCCTCCCCCTGGTTGTCCATTTGAGATCCACTGGAGTGATATGTCTACTGGGGTGCCATTTCTAGTGTATCTAATAGGTATCCCTGAATGTTATCTGACTTATTATTAGTTGGGGGTACTTAGTGGTTTTATCTTCTAGACTAAAGACCTCTAAAGATGGAGGACATCTTACCTTTATTCTTTTTGGTGCCTAACCTTGTCTCTTTATGTGTAGTTGAAGCTCAGGAAATGGTTTGTTGAATTGGATTCAGATGAAGTATTTGTGCAAGTATAATCTTCTCCAATTTGAGCATAAGTTTCGTAAACTCAAATAGATTTTGCACATTTATATAATAATTAATGTTGCTTAACCCCTTCCTGTATGCCAGACATTACACTAAGCTTCTAACATGAATGCTGTCATTTAATCCGCAGAGCCACTGCACGAGATGACTTTTCTTATCCCAATTTGGTAGATGAAAGAATTGAGGCCTACCCGTTAATGTCCACAGGTAGCAGAACTGAAAGTCTAACAGGGATTCAGAAGTGCAGCTTTTAACTTCACAGAAGATTACTTACTGAGCTATCTCCATGCCAACAATCCACAGGGCATTGCGTGAGGTATTGTTGATACTGATAGTTCATCAAACCAAGATAGTAACAGTCTGTCAGAATGCTATCAGAGTTTTAGTTTGGCATATTAAGGACTTTTATTTCCACCGATTGCTTTTGTGAAACAGTAATTTTGTAAACTGCAAACCATTCCTATTGGCTCCAATAGTCTGAGACCAGATCTAGCATAGTAAAGCAAAGGAAGGGAATTATGTTGCCTGAAAGAGGCTAGCAATGCCTACTGATCTACCCATTGATGTGTGCCTTCCATCCTGCTTCCTCTGAAGTTATCTTGTACATCTTCTTTAGTTTAGTTAGCTTCTTTGCCTGGACCAGCATGTATAAAGGCCATCACCCACTGACCTATTATTCACCCTAGCCTCTGTGCCATGATAGATATGATGGACAAATGTGTAAGACAAGGGTCCATTTTTCAGGTGCTGAGTTACTGATGGAGATGCATGTGAATAACATCAGTGATGTGGGATGTGATGGGTGCTAGAAGGGGCACACAGGCAGAGTGTTACCCAAGTTTAAAGGAGGGAGGAGTTACCTCTAGCTGGAGGAATTTGGAAAGAGTTAGTGGGCCAGGTGCAGTGGCTCACGCCTATAATCCCAGCACTTTGGAGGGTGAGGCGGGTGGATCACGAGGTCAAGAAATCGAGATCAGCCTGGCCGACATAGTGAAACTCTGTCTCTACTAAAAATACAGAAATTAGCTGGGCAAGGTAGCGTGCGCCTATAGTCCCAGCTACTCAGGAGGCTGAGGCAGGAGAATCACTTTAACCTGGGAGGCCGAGGTTGCAGTGAGCCGAGGTCATGCCACTCCACTCCAGCCTGACAACAGAGTGAGACTCCATCTCAAAACAAAACAAAACAAAAAAGATGATGGAAGATATAGCCTCTGCTAACAGCTCTGAAGTGATATATGCCAATGACTGCAGATAGATAAGAAAGGGAGAGAAGGGAAGGAAATGCCAGGAAGAAAAGACTGTTCAGCTGAGCTGGATGTTCCTGGAGTGTGTATTGGAGATTGTATTTATCCAAAAGGACAACTTATATGTTTTTATATCAATCAGAGCTTGTTTGTAAGCAGGGAAATGCAAAGCATACTGAAACCTTCTATCTGATTCAAAGTGCTATGATTTTTTTGGTTTATGGGAAGCCGTTGTCTGATCTACAAAAGCTCAGCCTTGACAGGTGGGTAAGATTTCAGCCAGATTATATAGAGGTAGAGATGGCATTCTCATAGAAGGAAGACATGGCAAATGTAGGGAGATAAAAAAACATGGACGGCTTTAGTAAGGAAAAAAATGGGTTATGTAGAGGAGCAGAAGAAAAGAAAATCATATAGTGAAAAACTTAGAAACCAGTTTCAAGAATTTGGGCATAGTTCAGCAACCAGCAGAACTTTAATGAGTATTTTTGGTGTTACATGATCGGAGCTGGGGGACTGGATTGTCACTCCCTAAACAGCAGGACTTTGATTCATTTTTACATTCACAGAACATAGCAGTGGACTGTATGAATAGAGGCATACTGAATGAATGAATTTTATTGTTAGTATTTAGAGCAGCTCACAGGATAAGTCCACAGGCAAGTGAGGTTAGTTAGACAGCTATTTTATTAATGCTGGGAAGAAATCATGGCTCCTAAATGAAAACTCTACTAGTGGAGATGGAGAGAAGGGGATGTCAGCAAGTGGTGAGAGTGGTGAGTGAAAATGAAATGGCAGGGACAAGAACTGATGGTATTCACTCCAGGGCAGAGGAAAGGGAAGAGGTGGATGAAGTTTGTAGGTTACCAAGTGAATATCAGTGCATGTGAAGGAAAGGATGAATTGCAGATAGTAGGGAATTTGCTGAGTTGAGCTTGCAGTGATTTAGGAGAGGTAACATAGTGATTAAGAGCACAGAATATGAAATTTGTGCATCTTGAATCTGCTTCTCATTGGTTGTTTTAATATTTTTGTTTCAGTTTGTCCATTTGTGATAGGAGGTTACTAATAGCACCAATGTAAGGTTACTATGATGCTTACCTAAACTAATATTTGTAAAGCTCTTAGAACAGTGCTCGCCAAATAGGAGCCACACAATTATATGTTAAAGAAAATCAAATTATTAGGGAGCTTTCCAAATCTGTATCCAAATACAGAATAATGAAGGGCATCAAGATGAGAACATGAGTGGCTTGTGAGGCACTTGTTTTCCATCCCTGGTATTTAGGAATTCTTGATTTAAGAATATTCATTTTGAGTTCAGTAGCATAGTGTTTCTTTTTTAGTCCTTGGCATTTCCCATTTCATTTTGGATATTTTTGGAAATTTCTATGTGATTTCTCAGATTTTCATTTGATAATTTTCGGTGCAGGATCTCAGCCTGTTAGTATGCCATCGTGCTTGGAGGCAGTAAATATGAAAAGGTTAAGCCGCAAGAAAGTCTTGGGTTTCATGTTACATCGGTGCTTCCCAGGCAACTCCTGCTAATTACTAATGGAGTGTGCTTATATCTCCCTTTCTCTAGTTTCATAGCTATCCCTTTTTTTTTTGTTTGATGACACCACTTGCACTTCTACTTTAAGACTACTATTGAGATTATTGAGTAGTTCTGAACCGGGGTAGGGGGGAGTTACCAGTAAGCCAAAAACCCATGAAGACTGAAGTCCCCATATAATGTTCTTAGGGTTTTTGGAGACTACCATGGCTATATTTGACTAATGATGTCAATTGGAGAACATTGGTCTCATTAGTAGAGGGACTCCAGAATATTCTTTGCTGCCATTTGGAAAGTTAGTGAGAGAAAAAGAAGGCATCTGTTCAAATTTGCCTGGACAGTTTTAAAGAGCCTTTGAAAAGATTAAAGAAACTTTAACTCCAGTCATTCTTTAAAAAGGTGGAGAATATTGTTAAGTAAGGTTTATTTATCAGTTTATGCTAAGTCAAATTTATGATATTGCAGAGTAATATTTTCATACTGGTTTAATCCCTCCATGCTCTGTAATAGTACACTGGGACCTGTTTGTTTGTGTATTTACATGTCTCTATATAAACAGATACTTGGCATTTGGAGCACAGTTTGACTTTTTTCAGTAGCTATAGAGGCTTAGAGTAGTTTTAGTTTGTTTTATCTAATGTATTGTTGGTTACATTTTCAGTCTTTAAATATGAATGCAACTGTTCCAAGCAATGGAAAAATAAGATTCATTTTGTGATTTCCAGTAATAACTTTGTAACAAATGGAAGGACTGGAAATGTTTTAAGATAAAACTTTCCTTTTTTTAAAAAAATAGCTGTTGGTCATCATTTTTTTTCATTTGTTTTTGTTTTCTTTTTTAGTACTTCCCTTTCCAGCTCTCTGGCTATCTGGGGAGATATGAGAAAAGGTGTTTGACCTTAGCCTTGGAGTGAGGCTTATAATCTAGTTAGATAGAAAAGCCTATTATAGATCAAGACCATCCTGGCCAACATGGTGAAACCCCGTCTCTACTAAAAATGCAAAAAAATTAGCCGGGCGTGGTGGAGCGCGCCTGTAGTCCCAGCTACTTGGGAGACTGAGGCAGGAGAATTGCTTGAACCCGGGAGGTGGAGGTTGCAGTGAGCCGAGGTCGCACCACTGCACTCCAGCCTGGTGCCTGGTGATGGAGCGAGACTCTGTCTCAAAAGAAGAAAAAAGAAAAGCCTATTATAAACCTGAAGCATTTCAAAACATGGACTTGTTGAATTGTGTTGAGCCCCAGGTAAATATAAAAGAGAGGGAGAGAGATGAGTACAAATTGAAGTAACAAACCTTTGTGGTGACCAGGACAGGATAGAATTCTAGTTTGGAAGGAGAGAGTAAATTCTAGGGCCCTAATATTTGAAGGTGGGAGGAGCATTCTGAGCCAGAGAAGATCTGAGGTGATCCAGAGCTGAGGAAATAGGAAAGTGTGGCTAGAGTGAGGCTTCTTTGTTATATAGTTTGGAAATGCCCTTTGCCTTCTTTAGAAGGAAGCAAGTTGAGTTTCCAGATCATCAACTTTTAAGTATGCTGTTGGGGGCAGGCAGAGGAGCCTGATGTTGGCAGCATGTTCAAAATGACGAAAGAATCATCCCATTGTTCTATCAGTGCGAGTAAAATGTGGCTGTGAAACATCCCTGTATGCCTGGGCAAGCTATCTTCCTCCTTTCCTCCCCTTAGCCTACCCCATTCCCACCCCCCCCCCTCCACACACACACACTAAAAGGAAAAGGTAAGCGAAAAAGAAAACCAAGAAAGCAGCAGACATCTTTCCTCTTACTGCCACCTTTTAACTGTATTTAGTTATTTTCTTCACTATCTTACTTTTCTGCCTTTTCCTATCCTGTACTTACATTTCTTTTCCTTCCAATGCAGTTTGAAGCTATACTTTATTATGGCAACTGAGACAGCTTAGATAGTGTGTTTGTGTATTCATTCTTATTTTACTTAAGAATTTGAACCACATTTCTTCAGTGGTAAATGATGGGCTTGTTGCTAATGACTTGCGATTTAAATCATTTCCAGAGCAAGAACTGTACTTTTCTTTTGATTTCGTCATCTAGACAGAATACTGCTGCTGATGGTGAATATCCAGTGACTGTCCTATGGTAAGGATAAATGTATGGGTAAAATACTGTGATGTTTCACCTTGTGACTGTAAGAGAATCCTTCCATAGGACCTAGGTAGGGCCAAGATCTCTATAGGGTGGCATTTGACACCTTTTGAGTTAAGGGTAGGTATTTTAGTACTTGTCTAAAACACAAATATTTTTAATAATTTCATTCCAGAATAAAATTTGGGATTTTCTCAAAGCATAACCTTAATTTGTTGTAAATTCATTTACAGATTTTAGAGTATATCTTTAGACTAACAAGAATTTCTCATGGTTGACTATTTTTCAGCATTAAAAAAAATTAGTTTTCTGTCATTAGTGCCCAAATGAGTTTCTGTTGAATCAGTGGTGAATTATAGGTGTGGATGGTGGGTGGTAGGTGGGTACATCAAGTTCTGGTCTCTTTCTGTAATAGTAATACATAAAATGGATTACTGTTTTTTTCACTGTTATTTTCTACCGATCTACTGCTTTCTTGTAGAAAACACTGGTAAACTGGATCTTGCTTTCAAATTTTCTTCTGAAAACTCTTCATCCTTCATTTTCCTCAGCCATGGTGGGGACAATTGAGTTATTTCCACACTATTTGTGGGCTGCAGTGATTTAATTTGAAAGAATTCCAGATGCTTTGAGAGTAGTGATATTCCATCATTATAGAATGCTTTGCTCTATGCCCATGTGGACTGTGTGGTCCTGTTCTACAGTGTATGCAGTTTGATTGTTAGCCTTTTTTTCCCACAGAGTGGAAAATTTTGCAGTTCAAAAAGGTAATTACTTATGACCAAAGGGTGGGAGACATCTTTAGATGATTTAGTAGCAACAGAAACTAACCCCCGAGAATGAACGCATTTATTCATGTATAACAGCCCATAATGCAAACACTGGAAATTTGCTTTGTTAGCCAAAAACGAGAAGGTTAAGGATGATTTTAGAAGTGGAGTGCTTGCTGGTACACCCAGACAGGTGACAGGCATACAGCTGGTGGGAGTAACAGCCATTACTAGAACCTCTAGTTTTCCCACTCTCTCACTCTGGCTGATCTCCACCCTGTATTCTACTGTCTCAAAGCTCTATTTTTCTTCCCAACAAACATTACTAGGTCAAATTCAATTTAGAAATGAAACTGGAGAAGCCCAGACAATTGATAGGTTCCCACTGAAATATTTTTTGATGAAGAACAAACTAGAAATCAGTGTATTCCTTTTAGGTCTAGGAGCACCGTTTTCTTCATTTAATTTGGTTTGCTTTGTGTAAGATGGGGCCCTGAAAGACAGCTTGTGGGACTGCCTGTTTTAATCCACTTTCTTTTCCTCAGGATGGTGGACCACCTCTTGCTCCAGCGCTGCCTCTGGAAAGTGATGTTTCAGAGCTCTTTTAGTAACTAGACTTGGTGTAGAAATCATGTGATATAGATTTTCTTCTTTAGTTGGCTTCCCTCCATCAAATTTATGTGATTGAGAAACTAAGACACATATGACTCAGTTTTATATTACAGAGGCTGTGTCTGGTTGAGGCTGGTAATTCCCTAGTGTCTTAATTGGCCAAAACATCCAAATCACCAATTTAATCCAAGTATTACTAGAGGGAGTATTTTCTTTGGAGTTCTCTGCAGGCCCTTGAACTAAGCAACAACAGCAAAGTCTGAGATAGTTTTTTAACTATAAAAAGCCTCTGTTTTATTAACTCTTAACTCATGGAATTATTAAGACTGTCAATATAAAAAAAATAGAGATTATTAGGTTATCAAATGTAAACAATTATTTATATGTCTTTATAAGTAATGAATCCCTCTGAGAAGCTCTTATGATGAGGTCATCAGTAGAAACAAGGCATTGCCTCTAATAAAAATCATTTTTACCCCCCCAAACCTCACCTACATTTAAAGGTTATGTCATTATTGAGGACATTTGAAAAGAATGTGCTATTCTGACAGATTTCAAAAGTAAAATTCTAAAACAAAGATTTTCAGTCAAGCAGGGTATTGCTAAAAAAAAAAATAAGGGCATTATTTGGCCGTGAATTTAACCATGAGTTTATTTGAATTATTAGATTATAATTAAGACAGTGTTTGTGCTTTTACAAACTGAGCATATCTGAATGCACATGCATATCCTCCACCCACTGGCAGCATGTGGGGAGTAGCCTTTGGAAGTGAAACTGTAGGAATGTTTGTGAGAAGTTTCCCAGGGTAGCATAGAGTTAGTATTCAATAGCTTGATGGCCACATCTTTTCTGCACATGCTTACAGAGATTGTGTGGTCTGCTCTTGGCCTTGTTTTTAAGCTAAAGTTTAATGATGCTTGCTCTAAGGTTGCCCTCGCTGTTTTTCAGTCGTAGACACTAATGACTGAAGTTCTTTCCATTACAAAGCGATGACAGGAAGGTAAAGAGAAACAGTTGAGAAATGAGAAAGAATGAACAGAAAGTCATTAAAATTTCACAGGATCGGTGCATAGAGATTATTGTACTAGCTTCTGCACTGGAGTCCCGAATACGGATCTAGGAAGCACATGAATTCAATAATTAGTTGTGTGTGTGATATATGATGACGACTTTTTGTCAAAATCTTCATGAGCCGGGAAATTCAGCATAGAGTAGTGAAAAAATGTAGGGCTTATATTACTCTAGCGAGACTCTGCTCCTAATCAACTATACATCATCGTAGATGACAGATTTAATCTTGGGGTCCATGCTCTGAATATTGGGGTTACAGTCATTCCCGCCCCACTCCATAAGTTATGTATAAACTTATGTCTGTGAAAGCAGTTTGACATCCAAGTTTTGAATAAACTTGCCTCTATTGCTACACATTTTGCCTGATTTTGCAATCATTGCTTACTGGTTTCTTTCCCATTCTAAGCTGTAGACTTCTTGAAGCTGTGTTACTTGTCTCAGAATCCTTAGCACATAGCACAGTTGGGCTGAATAATTGTTATGAGTGAATGTTTGTATAAACAAATTAACAGACAAAGGGGGATGGTTAACAATATTGGGAGTATGGTACATTAGTCACAAGGAATAACATTGTCACTCTGAAATAGTAATAGCAATGGAAGTTCTTGTTAGAAAATTTTTACAGCATCATTTTCATTGATAAAATTAAAAATGGGTAGCTCCTAGGAATTTGAAATGCATTAATCAACTGGCATAGAGTACCCATTCTTGTTTAATAATTAGGTAATATAAATGCTTTCAGGTTTTAAATGATTATATTGTCCTTATGTTATGTGTTGTGTTTATTTCTCTTACTATGCCTTGTTTCTGATTCAATTGGGTGTTATTTTCATAACATTTTTGTTATGAGAAGAGGCCATAGTGGTTTAATAATATAGAGTTAAACATAACTTCATAGGGCAGTTGAAAATACTGCACTTAGTATTAGAAAAATGTTAACTTTGAAACCTTTAGTGTCACTAAATAAAGTGTTTTGTTTATATCAGCCATCTAAATAAAAACAACACAATTTTTATACCAGAATGAGCAATTTTACCATTCATTTAATGCTTAATTTGTACATGAAGAATATTTGGATATTGGCATCTGGCTTGTGTTATTCTGGAGTAGAGAAAACATGAATGGGGACTCTTTCTACTCCAGTACTGTCTTGGCTGTATGTGCAGTTTTTTCTGCAGGGATGAGATGACTCAGTAGTGTATATATTATGCAGCATGTTCCTTAAATCTGCTTCAAAGTGCCACTCCCAGATTTCTTCTTCTGTTTTTCATTCTTTGGCTGTAGTCTTTACAAGTCCAGCTGGTGTGGGCATGTACCCACATTCAATGTGCATGTGTTTTGTGGCTCCAATTTAGGCAGCTATTTTTGAAATGTGATCTTTTATGTTTATTTATTTATTTGGAAATGCTCAGCATTGCTAGAAAGCTCTGTACATAATGGAATGAGGAAAACCATGCAGTGGCTGAATTCCGTGGCTTTCAGATGTTGTATGTCAGTAGAGTTTTTGATGTGTTCCTCAGAAGCTTACACCCAGGGTTGATGAGTCCAGGTGGGTAGACGAGTTATTTTTTTTTTCTAGCTGGTAAATGCTGCTTTTCCCCCCTCTTTCCTTTTTCCTTTCCTGCCCTTCCTCACATCTCCCCTCACTTCTCCTTGAGAGTGTGACTTTGAAGGATTCCACCTAAACTTTATTCCTGGATTTTAATAATTTCTGGGCAAAGCATTTTAAGAAAATACTTCTGTGGCTTGCTGTGGAATATATCCTATAATTTCCTGTGGGGGAAACACATGAATGAGATGGCTATTGAATGTGTATGTTATCCATTTTGTGGCTTTTCTGTAGTTTAAGTTTTAAATCCTATACTGACTATCCCTGCAACTCAGGATGCTTCTGAATTTTTTTACTAGTTTATACTATGGATATCCAAAGTAGCCTTAATATTATCCTAGGGACAATATCATTATAAAATCACTTGGTAATTACACTTAATCACTTAATACAGTTTAGGACTAAATAGATATAACTTTGGGTAATTTTTATCTTTCTCTGATGCATCATAATTTAAATTTATTGTCATTACATTTAGGTAAAGTGAATTTATCTAGACCTTACCAGTTCTTGAATATCAGTGTAGTTACATTAACAGTAATAGTTCATGTTTTACTTTCTTACTACACCAAGTTTTAGATTGCAAGATCTCTAGACCCCCAAATTTCCTGTTTTCACCTGGTAATTTTAGGGGCTCCTCAGGGACTGTCTCACTCTCCCTAAGAAATCCTTCCTACTCATGTCACCTCTGTCTCTCTGGGATACATAAATCTTTCTCCTGCTCAGCTGGGAAAAAATATTTTGCCATTGGTGTTCTATATAGAAGTGAGTTATCAGATCAAGCTAGAGATTTTTGAAGGGAATTTATAAAATTTAATTATATAATTCTTTAACATGGATTTAAAAAAAGAGGAGGATGGCTATGGGGAAAGGATTTTGTGAGAAGGATTTTTTTGGATGAGCTTTGTTGTGAGCCTTACTTTTTTTTGTTTTAGACCGAGTCTTGCTCTTTTGCCCAGGCTAGAGTGCAGTGGCATGATCTCAGCTCACTGCAACCTCCATCTTCAGGGTTCAACTGATTCTCCTGCCTCAGCCTCCTGAGTAGCTGGGATTACAGGCACTTGCCATCATGCCTGGCTAATTTTTGTACTTTTAGTAGAGATGGGGTTTCACCATGTTGGCCAGGCTGGTCTCAAACTCCTGACTTCAAGTGATTGACCCTCCTCTGCCTCCCAAAGTGCTATGAGCCCCGTGGCACTATGAGCCATCATGCCCAGCTGAGCCTTATATCTTTACATAGAGTGATAAGGCCTTTAGTGGAATCACTTGGAAAACACCACATGATTTTCCTGTAGTTATGGGGGCTCAGTGATCTGGTATCTACCTCATAACTGTGAAGCTGATGTGGCCTGTGGCATGTGGAGAAGACAGCAGAACCTGTAGTGATTGGCTACATTCCTAACTGATGGCATGCCAAAGATGCATGGATCCCAAGGACCTATTGGGGAACCCAAAGTGGCAATGGGGTCATTTTTATGACCTGGGGTCATTTTCTAAAGGGGTAATTCCAATAGGATAGGGAACTTCATCAGTATGAGGCTGTGGGGATTGCCACGGGCAATGAAAGCTGAGGTAGTGGTAATAGGTGTGGCTAGCTGCACTGCCCACACTGGAGGAGTCATCGTGGCACTATGAACCTCAACTATGACAGAGAAGTCCTAGTCGAGGGGCTCACTAAGGAAGTGAGTCTCAAAGAACCTGTAAAAATAATATTCACAAGAGAGAGCTGGCTCTAGCCATCTCCTTGGCCAGACAAAAAGAATCTTTAATTATCAAGCAAGAACTGGCCTTCACTGTGCTCCGCAGTGATCTTGGAACTGGCTAGTAACAGAAAAGGAGATAGTGAAAAAGCAAAAGTCAATCAAATCTACCCTCTACAAAACAGGTTCTCTCCTTCACCACATGGGGGTGAGTGGGTAAGACATTTAGAGGCTTTTTATTTCCTAAGCGTTCAGAAAAGTCTCAGAGACTGTCCACAGTCTCATCCCTGAGAGCAGGTGAAGAATTGCTGTCTATCACTGAGCAGGTAACAATGGGAGGTAAAAATCATGGCTCTTAACATTCCAGGGCTCCTGCTGTTGAGAGTGCTTTGTTTGTTTGACACTATCAGTTCCCCAAGTGGTATCATTTGGCCAGTGCTGATTTGTAGTCAGTGGCAAAGCATTAGGGTAATACTTTTCTCTCTTTTGTGTTACACCCTTTAGAAGGAGTCTCCCTAATTAAAAAAAAAAAAAAAAAAAAAAAAAAATCTTAGTGTTTTGCAGAGTTCAGGGGAAGAACTTCTTTGGTTTTCCTCAGAACTTTCTTTATTTCTAGCCTTCAGAGCTGATCCAGGTACAGATTTGAGAAATTGCTGCTGAACAAGCTGTGCCACCTCTGTTCTCTGATGTCTGAGGCTTGTTTGTTTAAGGAGACTAACTCATTGTCTCTGACTATGCTTCTGTGAAATAGTAGTGCACTTTAGCAGATATGCTCAAATATATGTGGAAGCTGGGTGCTGGTTTCAACGTGAGCAAGGTACCAGGAACCATTGTAAATAGGTTCCTGATGCATTAGGGTGTCAGAACTGCCTAGATGGACCTGCAGAACTCTCTGATTCAACATACATGACTTTAAGGGGGAAAGGGTCTACTTACTATTAATTGTTAAAAGATACTGCCTTTCTGTTTCTTTTTTTTTTCTTTTTCTGTTTTCTTGCTCTCTCACCCAGGCTGGAGTGCAGTGGCATGATCACTGCAGCCTCAAACACCTGTGCTCAAGCCATCCTCCCTCCTTGGCCTCCCAAAATGCTGTGAGTATAGGTGGAAGCCACCATGCTTGGACTTCCACACCATTTTTTCAATGTGTAAAGTGAGGCCCAACAGTTGCCACATGCCCAGGATGCACAGCTAGTGAATATTATAGCAAGCAAAGTAATTTTGCACGTTTGGCTGCAAGTGACACAAAACACAACAGTGGCTTGAATCATTATTGCGTTTATAGTCCTTGCGCAAGAAGAAATCTGGAAATAGGCAGCCAGGGGTGATACCTCCAGGAGTGCAGGCTCCTTTGCTCTCCTTTCTTGACATCCTTAGTCTGTGGCCCTCATCCTCATGCTTGCCAGAGCACAAGCATGGCTTTGTGGCAGTCGTACTTTCTGGAATCAGGTTCATGTTTCAGGCAGGAAGAACAGTAGCTTGGGAGGGAAAAAGTCAGTTTATTCCTCTTAAAAACATTTCCAAGAAACCTCCCCAGGTTGCTTCTGCCACCACAGGACCAGTCATAATTAGAATCAGGGCTAGACATGTAGTTTAACTGGACATATTGGCAGCTCTAATAGTGCTGACCAGGGCATGCAAAGAATCTTCTTAGCTTTAAGGGCACTACCCACTTTACTGTGATAGAGACAGTTCCTCCTCAGTGGATTCCCCTCTGCCCCTAGTGTGGTTAGTGACTGCCAGATTGTTCAGTGATATACATTACCCTTTTCCATATTGTGTATGCCCATAATAAACTTAAATTTTGGCATTTTCCAGTGGTTAATGATTCCTTTATCTGTTTACAGTTGTATGGTATTTTCCCCCTTGTTGTCTGATTGGTGATTATAATAAATTGTTTCTAAAATCTTCTAATTACCCAGGTACTCCTTGATTATAAATCACATGAACAAAATCAGCTAGTTTATTTTTTTAAATTTTTTTTTGAGACGGAGTTTTGCTCTTCTTACCCAGTCTGGAGTGCAATGGCGCGATCTCGGCTCACCGCAACCTCCGCTTTCTGGGTTCAGGCAATTCTCCTGCCTCAGTTTCCTGAGTAGCTGGGATTACAGGCATGCGCCACCATGCCCAGCTAATTTTTTATATATTTTTTTAGTAGAGACAGGGTTTGACCTGAAGTTTATTTTTAACAAAAGTCATCCAATACAGACTGAAGATGTTTGCAAGTTCTTTGTGATGATGAGACTAAGTCCTGGAGCTCATACTTTGACAGCATTAGCAAGGACAAAATTCTGATCAAAGCTGCATACTTTGGATTCTCCAACGGTGTGTTTGTATCTTCCAGATATATGTTCTGTAGGACAGTAGAATAACAATAAAAACAGTATTAATAAGGTGTGAGTAAGGGCTCAAAAGTTAGAAGGTTCTTCTGTGGTCAGATGACTTTGAAAACCCCTTTTATTTTTGTACTACAATATGTCTCAATTTTAAATATTACACATGCACGTGTTTCACCAAGAGGAATGTATTTACCAAGCTTGATGATCCTTATACTGAATGCTCTTTGGAAGACACTATCCGTGAGGCAGCAACAAATTGCCTCAGTAAGTAAAAATACCAATTTGACAATAGCAATTTGGAAAAGAATACCATGCCACTTAAGATTCATATTGGCAAACTGTGACTGTAATTTGAATGTTTTTTTGGCTGCTGTAATATGGAGAGTACCCACTCTCCTTCTTGTTCTTAGTTCTGCTGAGAACAGAATGATTGCTTCTCAGTGTTGACTGTGGAGCAGCAGCGTCAGCCTCACCTGAGTGCTTGTTAGATATGCATCATGTCAGGCTTGCTGCAGACCTACTGAACCAGAGCCTGCAGTGTCACAAGACCTTCAGGTGTTTCTTGTGTGCATTAAAGTTGGAGAAGCCCTGGTGTGGAAAAGAACATTTCAACTCCTCTGCAATGCCAGCATTCTTGTCAGATTGTTGCTGGGGTAGGATTTCAGCTTTTGGTGAACAGAGAATGAACCAATTATCTACTAGGTTTAGTGCCAACTATAATAGTAACATCATAGAGTAAACTGTCATCTGGCACCGTTGCGAGATGGCGTACAGGCGAACAGTTTGTCAGCTCAGGTGAGGTCAGTAGTCTGCTTTGAGAAACCTTGGTGGGCACCACAGGTTACTATTTCAGAACCAAAGGGAAGAAAGCAGAGGGAAACATTTTTCTTGGAATAAAATTATTTTTCCCTTCTCAAAATGCCATGAGTAATGTATGGGGTAAGGAAAAGATGGGAAGGGCTCAAAGTTGGAAAAAGGTAAGATAACCTGGCTCAATTTAATAAAGTATTTGCAAGTTAGATTAATTGGAATTTTCTGTGCTTGGATTTTTTGGATTCTTATCTGCTGTGGTGGAATCCTTTTTCCACTGTGTTCGAATCATGTGAGCTTAGGCACATTACCAGAATGCCTGAAGCCTGACTTTCCATGTGTGTGAATTGAGACCAGTAACACCTACTTCTGTCAGCTGTTGTGAGGATTATACAGAGGAGTGGATCCTGTAAAGGGTGGCTCAGTTTACTGTCATCAGTATTCTCATAAACATCAACATTAGGTTTTTAAATAAGGTTTTCATTATACCGAGTTTTTCTGAGTTTCTGAAGGGAACAAAACTATTCAAGAAGAATGCATAAAAATGAAATTTTACTCAGAAAAATATAGAACTGACTTACAAGGAATCATCCACATCATTAGAATATTATAACATTGTGCTAAAAATATTAGTTAATAGAGTGTTTTTTTTTTTTTTTTTTTTTTTTTTTTTTGCGGGGGAGATCAAGAAGTATCTGATGAAATACCTTTATGTCAGTGACTCACCAGTGTTCTGTAAGCACAGATGGACTTTGTATGGGGAAGCTCATGTTCCTGCCATCCAAGCTGCTGCTACTGTAGACGATTGTATTCTCAGTATTTTTGCTGTTCTACCTGGGGGTTGCTTGTGTGGAATTCCTTGTCTCTGCTAGGGCACAATAGTCTGTAGATAGGTTTTTACTTTTTCTGGTTTACTGGGAAAGGAGGGAAAAATGCATTCCCAGCTTAAATACTTCCATTATAAATGGTTTAAATATTCCAAGAGTTAATTTGGGCACACGGCAAATATATTACTTCACTGGGAAAATGTGTTCTATGCCTCTTATGACCTAATCATACTTCAAGATGAAAGCTAACAGGGCAAGGTGAGGGACAGGAACTTTGGAACCAAATCCACGTGCAAATGGAAGAATTTGTTTTTCTAATTGATCAAATGGGCCTTCAGTAAAGAACAAATTTTTGTGGACTTGCAGGTTGGTCTCTTGAATCCATTGGGTCCCTTTCCCCTTGCACAGCACCAATGTGTCCTGGGCGATTGGCTCACCTGGCTCTATGCCCATCAGGTAATCTGGCCCCTCTTGCCAGAGATGGCTTTGTGAGCCCATGCCCAGGCTGTTCAGCAATGTCATCCCTGTTAGGCACATGACTTTAGCTGGTGTATTGGGCAGATGACAAGGATTCAGGCGTATTGTGTGGGGATAGGATTTTTCTTACTTTGCAGATCTGAACAAGACCGACATAGTTTCCTGACTGCTCTCCTACAGCAAGCCATGGGATGTAGCTGATATTCTAGGCAGCAGAGCAGAGACATAGAAAGAATCTGGATCTCTGATATCTTTTTAACTTTCTGGATTAGCCAAACTTGAAACTTCTTTTACCCTTATTTCTCTAGTCATATAAACTGATGTATTTGTTTTATTTATTTATTTATTTATTTATTTATTTATTTATTTATTTATTTATTTATTTCAGAAATGGCAAATAGATTTAATGCAGACTGTCAACTTCAGTTGATTGATAGTGGCTGCCTAGAGTGCTGTGTTGAGTAGGATTCTGAGGATGCACCCTGGCTTGAAGAGAAAGACTGGCAGGATTAACAATATCTGAAATCTCACTTGTAGGAGAAACCACAGGCACCAGAGCTGCCGCTGGTGCTGGCACCAGCTCCACCAAGGCCAGCGAAGAGCCCAAATGTGAGAGTGGTGGTCAGGCTGGTACCAGCACTGAAGCCACCACTGGTGCTGGCACTGGCACTGTTATTGGTACTGGTACTGGTACTGGTACTGGTGCTGGCACTGCCACTCTCTTGGCCTTTGGCTTTAGCTTCCGCTCCTGCCTGGATCCTGGCTTTGGCCCAGGGTCCGATATCAGCATCATCCCAGTTGCAGGACCCGGCAGCATTCTCCGCGCCGAGCCCAATGCCCATTCGAGCTCTAATCTCGGCCCTCGCCTTCGCTTCAGCTGCAGCCTCAGCTGCAGCCTTCAAATCCGCTTCCATCGCCTCTCGGTACTGAGCTGCCCATTCTTTGGGATCCTTCTTTTGTACCTTGCAGGCAAACTTGAGGACTTTCATCTTGCTGGTCTCATAGTAAGAGCGCAGGCCCCAGTAGAACTCATATTCAGGGGAATTACTATTGGGGACTCTGGCATAGTCCAGGTACTTCTGCTTCACAAACTCGTCAGTGATGAGTTTCTTCACATCCCCAAAGAGTGAATGATGTATCCCAGGGCGCAGCCCCAACTTGCGCAGCACCTCCCAGATGACAGCCTCACTGGACCGATTTCCATTCATGAAGATGATGCTAAGAAGCACCATGAGCAGACCCAGCTTGGGTGAGTCCTTAGTCGTTCCCAGTATGCCTGCATCAGTGGGCTCTAAGGTGCTGAGAAGAATGTACAAGTGGTCATTCTTATCAATTTCCTTCAATTGAATCCCAAATACCTTCTCCAAGGAATAGCCTGCTCGTTCAATGATTTCTGGGTACACGTCAGTGTATTCTTTGATGATGTCCTTCAGCATGTCTGAGCACTTGATGGGAATCTTCGTCTGGTCTTTAGCCAACAGATACTTCACCAAATCGTTTGCCCTCCCTTGCAAAAGGGCCACATCCCGAGGTGGTGGTGCTTCAGGCTCTTGGGATGACTGGAGCTTGGCAGCTCTGCGGCGAGCCTTGCCCCTCCGGGCTTTAGGTGATCTCAGGGAGAGCAAGGCTCTCCGGGCCCAAGCAGCCAACCGAGTTCTTGATGCCCTACGGGCCCAAAAGGCCATGGGACCTCTTGAAGCCCTGCGAGCCATTGAGGCCATTAGGGCCTTTGAGACCCTTCGGCCACCTGTGGTTCCAGAAGCCTGACTCTGATCACTGCTGCCATCCTCTTCCCCATACAGATGCTTCACTTTTCGGGCTTTCTTGGCTTTGACCTTGGGCCGAGTATCCTGATTTTCCTGAGCCTGGGCAGCTGTACTCTCAGGCTCAGGTTCATCTGCTGGGGCCTGAGAGGCAGCAGCCTCAGTCTCCTGGGCCTTTGCATTGACCTTCCTATCAGCCACACAGCTGGCCTTTTTGGTGTCAGTGGCAGGCATTGTCACAGCCTGTGGGTCAGCATTCTGCTTCTTGGTGTCAGCTGCTGGACTCTTGTTTTCAGCTGCCAGAACCGGGGTATCAGTCAGCTGAGTAGTAGATGAGGCCTGGGTGGCAGGTGCCTCCTGAGCCTCTGGGGTCTTTGAGACCTCTGTGGCCTTTGAGACCCCAGAGGCTTTTGAGACCTTCACATCCTCTGAGACCTCTGGTGCCTTTGAGGCCTTCGGTGTCTCTGGGGCCTCCACATTCTGGGTCACTGTCAATTGAGTCTGCATCGTCAAGCTACTGTCCTTTTCTGAAGCTTCAGCCTGGAAGCGAGTTACACCCGCACCACTCTCGCTTGTGTCAGACATGTCTCAATTTGGCCTGGCAAGAAAGAGCTGAGCCTTGTCCTCCAGCGAATTCGGGATGTGTCTGCCTTCTCTCAGTCCCTCTCGAAGTCTCCGTATTTGTTTTATTTAAAACACTTCAGGGGCCCAAAGTGGCTCCGGCCAGATGTCGTGGCGCTTGCGAAGGCGAGGCCAAGAGTTCAAGGCCAACCAACCTCAGCAACCTTACAAGCTCTCATTGATTGGCAAAAAAATTATTAATAATAATAATAATAATAAAACACTTCAAATTGGATTTTCTGTTTCCTTGCTATTAAAAGCTTCCTAACTTATACACAAATCTAAGTCTTCCTAACATGATATGTGAACAAAATATTTCAGCATTTTGTCATATATGAAGGTCAGGAATTCTTGTTTGGAAAGCTCAGTTAAGAGTTTGTTTACCGAAATGTCAGACAAACTTACAGAACATTGCAGCTGAACTCTTCAGTTTATGATTCTTCACAGGACATCAATTATATTCTCTGAGTAGTTAAGTTCCTTATTTCTCCTAAGTTACTGCTATCCTGAAACAGTTCGTTTGACCAGATGTGCACCCTCATGGGCACTGCATGATATAGAATGTGAATTGGAAGGAAGACAAATTATTGGAAAAGAAATTCCTTTTACTATTGAAAAGGCTGAACCTGAATCCAAGTAATTGGCTCTGAAATGTGATGTGGAAAGATTTTGAATGGGTGTGTTAAACAGGAAGCTTGATTCTTTTTCGGTGGCGGGGAGATCAGAAGGGAAATGTGCAGCTTGGCATCACAGCCAGCTAGAATGTGGGTTTTGTATCCTGTAAATACAGGCTGCTGACAAGAGTCTAACTCTGCATTTTTACATATTGCCACATCCCAAATTATCTGAATATCTGCCATTCTTACCAAAGGTCATTTTGACTCCCAATGTTTTAGCTCTGCTCCGAAATTCAGCATTGAAAATAAAGTTATTACCCAGAATTGAAATTGAGGTTTGCACATTTTGGTTGAAACAAATATGACCAATTTGTTGCCTAAAAGTTTCTCAGTTATAAGGAGTTTTGATACTTTATTAGAGAATACTACTTTGTTCCTTCTACTAAGTACCTTTTAAATGTGCTGTCCAGTATTTTAAGAAGAAATAGATAAGATAGTGTTCTGGTTTTCCAATGCTGTATTACAAACCAGCCCAAATATTAGTGGCTTAAAATGACACCATGGATTTACTCATGAATCTGCATTGTGGGCAGGGCTCAGATGGGACAGCTTGTCACTGTTTCACTTGGTGTCAGCCGGGATGGCTTGAAGGCTGGGGTTGCAGTTCATCCCAAGGCTCATCCACATGTCTCCTGGTTGATACTGGAAGGACTCAACCAATAGGAGGATGATATTGGGTTCTTAGAGCATTTCTCACTGCATGTGATTACTCCAGCATGGTCCTTCTGGGTAGCCAGACTTCTTACACGTAGTATGACTTCAGAACTTGTGTCCCAAGTGAAAGAGAGTCAGGAAAAGCCTGATTTATCACCTTATCTTGCCTTTTTTGACCTAGTCCCTGAACCCACACGGTACGCTACCATTGTTTCATATGTGTTAGCAGTGACTCGCTCTGGCTGGCTCATATTCAGCGGGAGAGAAATTGGGCTCTACCTCTTGATGGGAGAAGTGCTCATGAATTTGCAGACATGCTTTAAAACTAGGTAGGTAGATACTTTTAAAAAATAAGATTTCTTAAATATCATTAGGAGGTTGTGACAGTTTCTTGGATATGTCTGTTTCAAAAGCTTATACTAAAATCTTAGGTTTGAAAAATAAAATGGCATATCCAATTTCGAATAGTTGACCAGGTTAGTGACCATATTGATTTCCATACAGTAGGTACTGTTGTTAGCACTTTACATATGTAATCCTATTTACATCTCTCCAGTCATCACAGTTTATGTGAAATACATTCTTAATAAGATGATTAGTCTTCCCATTCTGTAGCTGACAAGATTTATACTTACAAGCTCAGTCAGATATATGATAGTGGATTTGTGTTTGAACCCAGGGCTATCAATTCCAGAGTCAGCTGTTACAGCTACTGTGTTACTTCTACACTCATAGCGTATTTTTTTATGAGTCATCTCTGATTGGTAGAATATTTTCCTTTATATGGGTCAAAACTTAGTCCACCTATGTCCTTTTGATCCATATAGTGTAAATTAGACTTATAGAGGTCAAGTCCAGGGCACGTTCCTGGTGTCTGGGCTAGGGTGCAGCTTTAGTTTGTACAGTGAGAGAGCTATGGACATCATATCTGGGAGGACACAAGTTGTTATCAGGTAGTCAAGCCAAGCCAAATAAAGCAGCGAGCAGAATTGGAAAGACATAGTAGGACTTAAATCCTAAAGGCGGAGGAATTACTGGGCATCAGACGTTTAAGCTTGTATTATGAATAGACACCCATTAGTACTGGGGTACTAGTAGAAGCTAAGGAAGTGAGCAGGAATCCAGACAGACTGTAGCCAAGCAAAGAATAGAGGCTATAAATGCTATGACCAATGTAAGAACAAAGTGATGGAGAAGGATGACTTGAGGAAGGAGGCCATCACGCATTGTGGGTCCCCTTTCTACTTTGGACAGGGGGCTTCTGAGTCCTTTGTTTTTCCTTTCTTTTTTTAATGTTGGATCCAATGTACAGAAGTACTTATTTTTGATTTTGCAGTGGACTTTCCTGTCTAAAACCATTTATTTTTTAACTTTCTAAAGATTTATAAATTTATTTTGATGATTGTATTCACCAGATTTCACATGTAAAACACTTTATCTGAGTGAAATATTATTTTACATTAGATTGCACGTTTTCATATGAACTCTGAAATGTGTCAAATAGTGTAGAGGTTCATTTTTCTATCTATGTATTCTGTACCATTTTACTGGAAAAGCCCCATTCCCAAGGCCTTTGGATATAAAAGGGATGGAATTTAACTTATGAAGTTCCTTCTCCTCTGTGATATGTTACTCAAGGTTGCTATCTCTTAAGAGACCTCTAGCATTACATGTATCATTGAGTTTCAAAAACATTTAAATGAATTTCAAGCATTTTGTATTCTGTATCTATATTATCTTTACAGTTATACATGCAAATTATAATCTTCTAATTTAAACCTAAAGGTTTCTGGCTATAACACTGTAAGATTTAATATGATAAGGGAGGCAGCCAAACAAGGAAATCTTTTTTTGAGATGTTTGGGTTATTTATCAAAATCAATACAAAAATAGCAGATAAGAGCTTGCTTAATAAAGAGCTACAAGTCATTAGAGATTTGAAAATAACTTATGAGAAGTCAGTCAAATCTCATCCTCTGAGAGATGAAGAAACTGAGCCTCAGACGGTTTTATTGACTTGCTCAAGATTAGGCAGTTAGTTAATAGTAGAGTTTAATCTTCTGATTTCATAATTCAAATCCATTTTCTAAAATGTTCACAGATCAATTCTTAGTTTTCTCTGCAAATGGAATTTTCTGTTAACCAAGGTAGTGTAAAGTGATGGTTTAAATTGTTATTGGTTCCTGAAGGAAGATTAGAATTTTACAGAGCTTTTAAAGGAGGAACAAAAAAATTTCCATCATGAACAGTCAGCCCTTTTGCTAGATGAAATGTCAATTTCTAGGTCTGAAATTGACCATGCAATATTTGTGACATTAGGAGAACTCTGAGTTAGAGGAGAAATATGAAGTGTAGTTGGAAAATACTAAGTTTGAATCAGTAGGAATCTATGTTTCATTTTTCCCTCTGCTTTTCCTAATGATTTAAAATTAGATAACTTCTGTTATAAAATGGTGACTGTAGAATTTTTCATGTATCCAAGCTTTTGTTGTTTGCTGAAGAGTGGTTAGGTTTCTCTTTTAAATATAAAACCTACTGGAGACATGTAAGGTGTTTTTTTATTTGTTTGTTTTGGTACTAAATGAAATACCTCAAAATATATGTGCATGAAAGAAAAAACACTAAGGATATGTAACATCTGAGACTTAAAGACATCATTATTATTTTCAGCCTGTGCCTTTTGTACAACCAGTTTTGAATGTTATTGATTACTTCCTGCTTTCTAGTTTCTGGAGGTAAATCATATCATGAATAAATGACTAGTTTCAGCAAAATATTTTTGGTTTTGAAAATATAGAAATGATTGTTACATCATGAAGACAAGAGTATTCAAGACTAAATTTCTCATATTTTCATTAGCAGTTACTAAAATATTTACATTTTCTTTTGAAATAATTTTAATTTGTAGAAAAATTTCAAGAATAGAAAGAACTTTTCTATACCCTTCACCGTTTTGCCAAATTTGCTTTACCGCTCTTTATCTTGAGACTGTTTCAGCCACCATGCTTTTTATCAACCCTAAATATTTAAGTGTGTGTTTTCTAAGACACAGATACTCACTCACATACCTACAGTGCAGTTATCCAAATTAGGATGTTTAACACAAGTAGACTACTGTTACCACAATTTTTTTTTCCAGTTTTGCTAATTGTCACAGTTGTGTCATATGCATTTGTATTTTTCTCGGCTTTGGACATGAAAATCTGGAATGGTTCTGTTGTCTGTAAGACTGGTTTAGGTTTTGTCTTTGTCACACAAAAGGATCTGGAAATGAGATCACAGCAAAAGTATAGAAGTTTTATTGTGGAGTGAAAACAAGTACACAAGAAAGGAGTGCAGGCGTGCTCAAATGAATGAGCTGCATGCAAGGCGGTCAGGGCTCACATACTATGTGGATAAGTATACTGAAGGCATGGAATATTTTATAATAAGGGGATTGGTTTTCCAGGAAATACACAGGCCATTCCCAAAATCTGGGTGTCATCCCTTTTTTTTTGACTAAATATGCTTAATTTGGAACTGTCGTCATATCAGGTGCATGATGGGAATGGGAGACTTTTTCCATGAAAATGTTATGGTATTAGGGGCATAATGCAGCCAAGGGTCAGCAGTCAGTTAAGTTTTTGGCCATCTTGGATTTAATTAGTTATGGCTGTTTTTGTTGTTGTTATATTCTTATTTTCGCCTAGAGGGATGCCTGAAATTTATTTTCATTGGTACAGTCCGTGGTAACAGGTTTTTTTTTTTTCCTTTCTTTTTTTTTTTTTAAACTAGGAGACAGGTCCTGTGCTAACCTGTTTGGCTCTGTTTGTGTTATTTATAGCTGCCTAAAAATAATTACGCCTCATTCCCTTGCTAACTGCCTGCCTCAGTTCCTGAGTCTGTCTGTTTTTGTTTGTTTCCCATGGCATTGACATCTTTGAGTAGTGTAGGCTAGTTATTTTGTAGAAATTTCCTTGATTTGGGTTTGTGTGATGCTTCTCTATGAGGAAGTAAGGCACCTGGCATTGCTTTTTCTCATGACTGTTGCTGTAAACTTTTATCAGTTGATTAAAGTGATGTGTGTCGGGTTTTTCCACTGTGATCTTATCTTTTCTCTCTTTGAAATTTGTAACTCCTTTGTGAGGAAAGACAATGTATGTAGACATTCTTTTTCTCAAACTTCCGCTCATCGAGCTAAGATATCTTAATTATAATGCGATATCTTAAATATGATATGATAGGCTGGGCTTGGTGGCTCATGCTTGTAATATCAGCACTTTGAGAAGCTGAAGCAGGGGAATCAGATGAGCATAGGAATTTGAAACTAGCCTGGGTAATGGTGAGACCTGTCCTCTACAAAATTAAAAAAAAAAAATCAGTTAGGCATGGCGTTGCGTGCCTGTGGTCCCAGCCACATGGGAGGATCACTTGAGCCCAGGAGATCAAGGCTACAGTGAGCGGTGATTTTGCTACAATACACAAAGCAAGACTTTGTCTCAAAAACAAAACAAAAACACCAAGGAACAAACAAACCATGATAGTGTTTTTAAAAAATCTACATTTAATCTGTTTACAGGTCATATAATGCTTCGTTGAGGATCCGTTGTTGAGTCATCAGTCATTGACAAGGGCAAAAAAAATATAGTTGTGTTAGTTAATAACCCAGCTTAATTCTTAGGAAGGCATTTTAATTTCCGACCTTTTTCAATTATTTAGTCTTGCACTAACTTCCACTGTTGAAACTATTTCTCCTAGTGCCCCAGTGAAATAATATTTTTTTTTTTTTTAAGGACATGGGCCATCCATGTATTATATGCTGCTTCTATGTATGTATTATGTGCTCTAGCATGTATATTGCATATAATCTATAGGACACAGCTGTAATATGGCATCCTCACATTTCTTAATATCTAGAAAGGTGGTACGCAGGTAGTGAAGGCTAACTCGGTTCTTATTGAATTAAATGGAGAGTGACTTGACAACTCTTGGCCATTCTTTCTTTTTTTTTGAGATGAAATCTCTCTCTGTCTCCAAGCTGGAGTGCAGTGGTGTGATCTCAGCTCACTGCAACCTTTTCCTCCTGGGTTCAAGCGATTCTTCTGCCTCAGCCTCCCAAAGTGCTGGGACTACAGGCCTGAGCCACCGCACCCAGCCACCATTCTTGTGTTCTTAAGATGTAGCAGTATCTGCAAATCTTAACTCTGTCTCATTAAGATTTTATGATCTTTTAGATCAACGATTAATAGAAGACAGTGTCTTTTTTTTTTTTTTGAGACGGAGTTTCGCTCTTGTTACCCAGGCTGGAGTGCAATGGCGTGATCTCGGCTCACGGCAACCTCTGCCTCCTGGGTTCAGGCAATTCTCCTGCCTCATCCTCCTGAGTAGCTGGGATTACAGGCAGGCACCACCATGCCCAGCTAATTTTTTGTATTTTTAATAGAGATGGGGTTTCACCATGTTGACCAGGATGGTCTCGACCTCTTGACCTCGTGATACCCGCCTCGGCCTCCCAAAGTGCTGGGATTACAGGCGTGAGCCACCACGCCCGACCAACAGTGTCCTTTTTTAAAGAAAAAATAATGGCCTGAACTTTCTCTGTAACCAATAAAGGTGAGTTTGAATGACTATGACCATGGTAGTGTTTGAGTCATCATTCTTTAGTTAAAACATACTATAGATTCCATTTAACACACCAGTTAAATGGAAATGCTCTTGACAGGATCTGCTATGAAGAAAATGGAAAGGAGTAACAAGAGGATATGTGGACTAAGTCCTGGGGTGGAATAGAGCAGAAGCACCATAGCCCAAGGGCAGAGTTGGATACCACTGCAGTAAAGAGTGACTGATTAGGCAGTGTGTCGTGTTTTATGTCAAATAATTGGTGGTTGTTAGATGTGAGGACAATCTGGCTGTGACATCTGTCATGCCATTGATTTCCAGGGTTGATTTGGCTGATCTGGCTGGCTAGGCTGGTGTCCCCTTCAACTTCACAACCCATGTGTGTCCCTCCTGAAGCTGCATGCTGATCAAAGAGGATGACCATCCCCAATAAAAAGGGACCAGTCTTCAGTCAAGGGTATATGAGTAGCTGCCCTCCCCTCCTGGAACCTCAAAGCTCTCAAATAATTGGTGATTCTTAAGATACAAGGAGCTAACTAGGGGTTAGAATGATTTCACAAACTTCTCCTAGAAGGAGGCTATAATGTCAGGTCATACTGTCAACTTTTATGTGTGATGTAACTTAGAGAGAGGCCTTAGTTTTTATTTTCTCAGACTAGAATTTGAATCAGAAGTGAAGATACATCATAACTAGGGCTTATAAAGAAAGTAGCTTAATGCTTGAAAAAGGAAAGAACTCTTGAAAGAATGTACTGAATGTATGTATCAAACCTGCCCTCCATATTCTTTTAAAACAGCTAACTGTTTCTACATTTCCTGCAAACGTCCCTTACAAAGTAATGTCACAAAGCAGTTCTCCCTTAGTTCTTTGCCTTGAGACACCTGTGGTCCCTGTAGCACTTTTGTCAGTAACAGTGGTTTTCCATTGCAGGGATTTTCAAAGAGGAGATTAAGTTTGAAAATGTTCTTCCATCCTTTCAGCATTTTCTCCCAGAGGTGACTCAAGAGATGGTTCAAGACTTAACACTTTTGAGTATGAATATAAGGGCCTTGATATTCAATAGTAAAATATATATATATCTGAATTATCAAATGTTAGAATGTGAATAATATGAACACTTAGTATTTAATGGTAATTTCCTTTAAGTTTTTTGACCATGCAATTTGATCTCAGAGCATATCAGAAAGGGTACATATGACTGAGATCCCCACCGCCCCAAAAATCACATATGCTGCTACTTGGAAGGGGTTAAAAAAAAAGGGAGAGGGATTTATTTTAAAGCAAGGTAATTGAAGCCTTCTTTAAGTATTCGAGGATTTTCATGGTAGAATTCATGTAATGCTATCCATTTCTGATGAAGGACATAATTGTTTCTCGATAATATCGAGGAGTATTTAAAATTGTTCCCAAATTTATATTACATTGTTGATAGGTGGTCACCGAGTGAAGAAAAACATCATTTCACTTCAGTTCAGCTAGGTAAAAGGCACTTTGTTAGTCCTGGGTCTGCCATTCAACAATTGTAAATTTTATCTTCTTTGGGTTTCAGTCTTTGGGCTTCAGCCCTAGAACGGACATTAGCTATGATTGTTCCCCATGCTCCCTTAGTTCTAGATTATTTTTAATGTAGTATAACTTCATGTGAAGAATGAATTCACTTATTAGGTGTGCCATGAAATACAGTCTTGGTGCCCACACTTTTGTGTAATGAGGAATTTACTTTATAATTAGATGACATCAAATGTGATAAATGTGGGGCACAACTCAGGTTAATTCAAGTACAAAAATTCTTTCTTTCACCCTGGAAAGAAGTTGCTTTAACCTTGTTAGCTCTTGTCAGCATAGAATCATAGCTAAAAGCCGCAAATATTTGGATTTACTTGGTTAGTTCTTGGCAGTAAATAACAAAGGGGTTTTTTCCATGGGTCTTTTTGTTGTTGCTTTTTGCTTTGTTCAGGAGTTGAGTTCAATTTAGGGGCAGAACTTTCCTTCAACTCTCAGTGGATTTCACTTTTCTTTGCAGTGGCAGTGGCTTTAAAAACCTCAGAAGTATAACACTTTTATGAATAATAATGGCTTGTTGTACAAAATGTGGAGTCAGTTGAATTGGAATATGGTTTTTATTCCTTTATTGTTATAATCACATTCTGCATTTCTGTGATAGTCGACAGAATAAAATCTAAACTTCATACCGTGGTTCTCAAGACCTTCAGTGCCCTGTACCCAGTCTTCATCTCTGACCATTTATTTCCATTGCATTCACTAGGCTTTCGTCATGCTAGCCTTCCTTTGATTTCATCATCATGTTTCAGGGCATTTGCACTTTCTCTTCTCTCTGCCTGAAAGTCTTCATCCAGATCTTTGAGTAGGGGTTGGTGGGGGGCGGTGAGGAGTTCTTGTAAGTCATGCCAGAGTTTCATGGTATCTCCTCACTGAGGCTTTGCCTACCTAATTTAATTCAGTGCCCCCTACTGCTGTCATTTTTTGCCACATCAACTTGTTTTTTTGTGGCTCCTATCACTATCTGATATTATCTTATTTATTTTTGGCTTGTCTTTGTTCCTGAACTGTGTGAATAAGCTCCATGAGAGCAGGTCCTTTGTATTAAATGGTAAGTATTTGCTTGAAAATGATTGAGTTATAGGAAGATCGAAGTATTGTAAACTAAGCCAAAAACATCTAGCTTCAGTTTACAAGAACTTCATCTGTGAACAATTTTAAGTTCTCACTTGAAAGGTTATGACAAATAATTGTGTGTTGTTTCTGGCTGGACAGTAACCTTCATTGAGCATACACTTATTGCACCTACATTCACTGTCAAATACGTGCATAAACTGAGAAGGGAAGCATTATTACCATGTTACCTAGTTATGAACTTGTTCTACAATAAAGTCGTCATTAGTTCAAATGAAGAACGTGTTCAAGTTTTGCCATGCATGTAGATATAGCAGTAACTGTGTTTTCACCAACCCAATTCTTTCTTTTATTGGATCATTCATGACACTGAAAGTCCCAACATTGGATTATTATTCTGTCTTATATTTTCCTGGACAATTACCTTCCAGAGCCCAAGAAGCATATTAGTAACTGTCAAGTAAATCAGCGTAAATTATTAGAATTACTAGTTGTTAGGGAGCATGGAGCAAGGTCTTCATGAAAGAAGCCATAGAAGTCATAAGGTTTTATTGGTAGACCAAAGAGTGTGGTAATGATTAGAAATATTTAAAGCTTAGGTTCCCTGGGAGCCCTTCATGCAAATAAATGGAAATTAAATAACCAGCTCCTGAATAACCACTGGGTCAACAAAGTAATCAAAATGGAAATTAAAAAAAAAAATTATTTGAACCTAATGACAGTAGTGACACAACCTATTAAAACCTTTGGATACAGCAAAGGCAGTGCTAAGAGGAAAGTTTATAGCCCGAAATGCCTACATCAAAATATGCTCTGTCTGAAAGAGCACAAACAGACAATCTAAAGTCACACCTTAAGGAACTAGAGAAACAAAAGCAAACCAAATCCAAACCCAGCAGAAGGAAGGAAATAAGATCAAAGCAGAACTAAATGAAATTGAAACAAAAAAATATATAAAAGATAAAGGAAACAAAAAGCTGGTTCTTTGAAAAGTTAAATAAAATTGATAGACTATTAGCAAGATTAACCAAGAAAAAAAAGAGAGAAAATCCAAATAAACTCAATTAGAGTGAAACAAGAGATATTACAACTGACACCACAAAAATACTGAAGATCATTCAAAGCTACTATGAATACCTTTACACGTATAAACTAGAAAACTTATATGAGCGATAAATACGTGGAAATATACGACCCTCCTAGCTTAAATCAAGAAAAGTTAGATACCCTGGACAGACCAATAACAAGCAGTGAGATTGAAATAGTCATAAAAAAATTATCAACAAAAAAAGTCCAGGATCAGATGGATTCTCAGCTGATTTCTACGAGACATTCAAAGAAGAATTCGTACCAATACTGTTGACACTATTCCACCATGTAGAGAAACAGGGAATCCTCCCTAAATCATTCTATGAAGCCAATATCACCCTAATACTAAATCCAGGAAAGGACATAACTGAAAAAAAAAAAAAAACTGTAGACCGATATCTCTGATGAACATAGGTTCTAAAATTCTTAACAAAATGCTAGCTAACCGAATCCAACAACATATTTAAAAGATAATCCAACATGATCAAGAGGATTTCATACCAGGGATGCTGGGATGGTTTAAAATATGCAAATCACTAAATGTGAAACACCACATAAACAGAATTAAATACAAAATAAATCACATGATCATCTCAGTAGATGCAGGAAAAGCATTCAACAGAATCCAGCATCCCTTTATGATTAAACCTTTCAGCAAAATTGGCGTACAAGGGACATACCTCAATGTAATAAAGTTCTCCCAATTCAGTGACAAACCCACAGCCACCATAATACTGAATAGGGAGAAGTTAAAACATTCCCTCTGAGAACATAACAAGACAAGGATGCCCACTCTTACCAACTCTCTTCAATATTGTCCTGGAAGTCCTAGCCAGAGCAATCAGACAAGAGAAAGAAAGGGCATGCAAATGGGTAAAGAGGAACTCAAACCGCCACTGTTTGCTGATGATATGATTACATACCTAGAAAACCCTAAAGACTCCTCCAAAAAACTCCTGGAACTGATATAAAAAATTCAGCAAAGTTTCCAGATACAAGATTAATGTACACATATTAGTAGCTCTCCTATGTACCAACCATGAACAAGCTGAGAATCAAATCAAGGACTCAGTCCCTTTTATTATAGCTGGGAAAAAGAAAATGCTTAGGAATATACCTCATCAAGGAGGTGAAACACCTTTACAAGGAAAACTACAAAAACTGCTGAAACAAATCATAGACAACACAAACAAATGGAAACAACCCCATGCTCATGAATGCATAGAATCAATATTGAGAAAATGACCTCACTGTCAAAAGTAATCTACAAATTCAACGCAATTCCCATCAAAGTACCACCATCATTCTTCACAGAACTAGAAAAAAAATCCTAAAATTCATATGGAACCAGAAAAGAGCCCACATAGCCAAAGCAAGACTAAGCAAAAAGAAAAAATCTGGAGGCATCACATTACCTGATTTTAAATTATGCTATAAGGCCATAGACATCAAAATAGCATGGTACTAGTATAAAAGTAGGCATGTAGACCAATGGAGCAGAATAGAGAACCCAGAAATAAAGCCAAATACTTGCAGCCAACTGATCTTTGACAAAGCAAACAAAAACATAAAAGTGGGGAAAGGGCATCCCATTGAACAAATGGTGCTGGGATAATTGGAAAGCCACATGAAGAAAATGAAACTGAATCCTCATCTCTCACCTACCTTATGCAAAAAACAACTCAAAATGGATCAAGGACCTGAATCTGTAAAACTTCTAGAAGATAATATTGGAAAAACCCTTCTAGAGTTTGGCTTAGGCAAGGATTTTATGACCAAGAACCCAAAAGTAAATGCAATAGAAGCAAAGATAAATAGCTGGAACCTAATTAAATTAAAGAGTTTTTTCATGGCAAAAGGAAAAGTCAGCAGAGTGAACAGATAACCCACAGAGTGGGAGAAAATCTTCACATTCTATACATCTGACAAAGGACTGATATCCAGAATGTACAATGAACTCAAATTAACAAGAAAAACAAACAATCCCATCAGAAAGTGGGCTAAGGACATGATTAGGCAATTCTAAAAGGAGATATACAAATGGCCAAGAAACATATGAAAAAAATGCTCAGCATCACTCATGATCAGGGACATGCAAATCAAAACCACAATACAATACCACCTACTTCTGCAAGAATGGCCATAATAAAAAAATAAAAAGTGATAGATGTTGATGTGGATTCAGCCAACAGGGAACACCTCTGCACTGATGGTGGGAATGTAAACTAGTATAGCCACTGTGTAAAACAGAGTGGCGATTCCTTAAATAACTAAAAGTAGAACTACCATTTGATCCAGCAATCCCACTACTGGATATCTATCAAGAGAAAATTAAGTCATTTTATGAAAAAGATATTTGGACATGCATGTTCATAGCAGCACAATTAACAATTGCAAAAACATGGAACCAACCCAAATGTCCATCAATTAATGACTGAATAAAGAAACTGAGGTATGTATATACAATGGAATACTGCTCAACCATAAAAAGAAATGAATGGCATTTGTAGCAATCTGGATGAGATTGAAGACTTTTATTTATTTATTTATTTATTTATTTATTTATTTATTTATTTATTTATTTATTTATTTATTTATTCTGAGCTAGCTGAGATTTTATTTTGGACCAAAAAAAAAAAAAAAGCAATTGAATTGTTTTGCAGCTGGAGGCATGGGCAAGGGGGGTCCCCAGGCAGTAAACTCCCCACCAGTGGGCTGAGGGCTAGGGCTGAGCGTCAGGTGGGTCTCCTGTTCCCTGTGCTCCCCTGCACAGCAGCCTCCCTCCTGGGCTCTGGGGCAGCCTCAGGAGGGGCAGGCTGGGAGGGGCTGTTGCAGCTGTTCACTTGGGCAGGACGTCAGAGGGCTCGGACACCAGCCTCCCATCGCGGGTCTCAATCTTCTTCACAACCACAGCCTTGGTGGAGCTGCTGCGGCTCGTGACAGAGCCCGGGACAGAGCCAAAGCTGGAGCCTAGGCCGTAGCTGAGGCTGGGGCTTGTGAGGCCCCCATAGGCAGAGCTCAGACCACCTGATAGCCACTGGTGGTCTTCATGTGGATACACATGTTCTGCATCCCGGACTCCAGCCGGCTCTCCTCACCCTCCAGTAGCTTGCGGTAGGTGGCGATCTCGATGTCCAGGGCCAGTGTGACATTCATCAGCTTCTGGTACTCACGCAGCTGCTTTGCCCTGTCCTGCTTGGCCTGCTGCAGGGCGGCCTCCAGCTCCTGCTGCTTGGTATGAGCATCCTTGAGTGCCTGATCCCCGCGACGCTCAGCATCTAAAATGGCGGCCTCCAGGGAAGCGCTTTGGCCTTTGAGGCCCTCGATCTCAGCCTGGAGCCGGCTGATGTTCCGGTTCATCTCGGAGATCTCAGTCTTCGGTACGCCGCAGGTCATCCCCGTGCTTCCCAGCCAGCATCTGCAGCTCCTCATACTTGATCTGGTATATGCTGTCTGCCTCAGCCCGGCTGCGGTTGGCTGTCTCCTCATACTGTGCCTTGACCTCAGCGATGATGCTGTCCATGTCCAGGGAGCGGCTGTTGTCCATGGACAGCACCACAGACATGTCGGAGATCTGGGACTGCAGCTCCCGGATCTCCTGTTCATACAGCTGCCTGAGGAAGTTGATCTCGTCAGTCAGTCCTTCCAGGCGAGACTCCAGCTCTACCTTGTTCATGTAAGCTTCATCCACATCCTTCTTGATGAGGGCAAATTCATTCTCCATCTCTGTATGCTTATTGATCTCTTCCTCATACTTGTTCTTGAAGTCCTCCACCAGCCCCTGCATGGTGCCAAGCTCCGCCTCCAGCTTCAGCTTCTCCTGGAGTCTCCAGCTGCCACCTCAGGTTGTTGATGTAGTTCTCAAACATGTTGTCCATGTTGTTCCCAGCCGTTTTCTGCTGCTGCAGGAGGCTCCACTTGGTCTCCAGCATCTTGTTCTGCTGCTCCAGGAACCTCACCTTGTCGATGAAGGAAGCAAACTTGTTGTTGAGGGTGTTGATCTGCTCCTTCTCCTGGGTACGCACGGCCTGGATGTTGGGGTCCACATCCACCTTAATGGGGTTCAGCAGGCTCTGGTTGATGGTGAGGGTGGTGATGCCTCCCATGCCTATGCTGTTGGCCCCAGCATAGCCTGCACCCAGGCCACCCCAGAAGCCACTGCTGCTCATTCGGGAGAAGCTCAAGCGGGCACTGGGCCCACTCGTGAAGGAGCAGCTGCTGAAGGCCCCGGGGCCAGAGGTGGACACTGTGTAGGACTTCTGGGTCACCCTGATGGACATGGTGGAGGCAGGCGGGCCGAACCAGGGAGAGATTCCAGAAGGAGCGGAGAATCTGCTTCTTCTGAAGACTATTATTTTAAGTGAAGTAACTCAAGAATGGAAAACCAAACATCGTATATTCTCACTAATAAGTAGGAGGTAAGTTATAAGGATGCAAAGGCGTAAGAATGACACAATGGATTTGGGGGACTTGGGAGGAAGGGTGGGAAGGTGCTGAGGGTTAAGACTACAAGTTGGGTACAGTGTATACTGCTTGGGTGATGAGTACACCAAAATCTCACCAATCACCACTAAAGAACTTACTCATGTAACCAAATACCATCTATTTTCCAATAACCTATGAAAATAAAAAAATTTAAAAATAAAACTTAGGTTTACTGGCAGCATAGTCCTTAGTGAGAGGACGTGTGATGGTAACTACACTAGAATAAAGAGGCCAGACAAAGCCTACTTAGAGGTAAAATAAACACACTCGAATAAAAGCTAAACAAAACCTACTTAGGGGTAGCTGAAGAGCTAGAAGCTTCTACAAACACATTTTATCCCCTTCACAGGTTTACATAGGCTTGCCCTTGTTTTCACCTTTTTGCCCAGTTGTCCTAATTGTAATTTAGTAATGTAATTTTGTACCTTAGTAATGTAGATAGTATGTTCTCCGGTTAGTAAGCTCAAAGATGACAGGAAGCTGTGTTTTTGACCCTTCATTCTTCCAAGATTGTTTATCAGCCTAATTGAATTTTTGGCAGAGGGTAGCAAGTCCTCATCCAGTGATAAGACAGACAGCAGGCCATTGCTTATTTATTTCTAACAAATGGCTAGGGATAGGTTACTTTGCCAGATAGCATTTAGCATGCCTATTCACCCTAGTCGATCCCCAGTGCTTCTTCAAGATTCATTTCCAAAATGGTAACTAGAATTGACAAAGAAACAAAGTTCCAGATGTTAATCTCATCCATTCACCATTGAGAAGTAGAAGTAAAAATATAATGAGATTCTTAACTTTTAGTTTTTGTATGTAGTAAAAGCTTGTAAGTTGCCATGCTTAAGTAGAAGGTGGTCTACATTTGTTATCTATTAAAGTCTTCTCTTTCTGCAAAAGAGACAAAGGGTATCTTCATACTGAATCCATGCATTTCCGATTTTTTTTCCTCAATGGTTCATTAGAACACCTCACACTAGTGTATGCATGGATACACTATTGTTTGAGAGCGAAACTGATATATGAATAGGAAAATGATGTTTAGTTTGCAGGAATGTAAAGTCTGACATTGTCCATCTTTATCTTTTAAGTGTGATTTTGGCATTTTCCACTCTACCTTCTTGTCATCCAAATTCTTTCTCCACCTCCTACCATACCCCCTACCCCCACTTCTAACCAATAAGCTTATATTAGGAAATATTTGTTGGCTAATAACTATATGTCTCAGATACTGCTCTTGTATTTGGGGGAATACAAAGATTAAAACTGGAGACATAGCATTTTTCTCAAAAATACTCATAATCTGGATGGGAAGATAGACTGTGCACACTGTAGTCTGTAGAGTACTGGCATCTGCTGTGATAGGTGTGTGATCAGCATCCTATGGGAGTTCGAAGAAGGGCCTTGAGGCTTAACCTAGGAATTTTAGAAAAGGTTCATAAAGGAGGTAAAAACCTGAGCTGAGGTTTAAAGAATGAGTAAGAGGTGTTCAGATAGGGAACAAGTGAAACAGAGAAAGAGAAGAGGATTGAAGAGGTCCAGGGGGAGCTAGGATTTATAAGTCATGTTACATGGTGTCATGACAGACCCTGTTAACTTCAACAGGATGACACCAGGTTTAACAGGCTGAGGAAGAGACCCAGAGCCAGCACACAAAACATAAGGTTTTATCACTGGGACACTTACATACAGAGCTGTCCGGTGACAGTGGGCTGGACAAAAAGAACGACCAAACCATTTGTAAAAAGCATGCAGGTTTCATAGTGTTTTCACGTAGCACCCTCTCACTAACAACCTCTACCTGGCAATTTTTATTTAACCCAAAGCAAAGGCCCTCCATCCCCTGAATGGCCTGTGTTCCACTGGACAGGCCAAGGGTTCAGATGTTCCTCATAGATAAGGAATGAATCTCTGGTTGGCGACTCTGATTTCCTTAGTTCGGAACTCTGTACACACATTCAGGGCATCTGCCATACAGGCTCATTCTCAAGGTACCCTTAAGTATGGCTGTCAGGGGTGTCTGCCATGCACATGGTAGAAATCAAGGCTTTCTCACATGGAGGTGGTAGTTTGCATTGTTAGGAGGTAAGGAGATGCCCTTTCTATAAGGGCCCCTAGATACTGGGCTAAAGGAAGTCATTTTCTATTGAAGGTTGTGAAGAGACAATAAATGCTGGGGAGTGAAATACTGTCCTTTTAAAGAGAACATTCTGGCAGCTGTGTGGAAAGTTAAATATAGGTAGGTTGTGAAAGGGAGTGCTGAGAGATGTGTAATTGCTTTAACCTGGATGATTGAAGGCAGGCTGAGGAGGTGGGGAGACCCTGGATTGGTCACTGAAGATGAAGGAGAGGCCTTGGTCTGGGATGACTGGGCATTTGGCTAAATATAGTGCTGTTCACTGAGAGGAGACAAATCAGTGAAGTGGAGAAGGCTGGGACCTGCTTTGAGGGTTTGTTTTGGAGGTGTCGGTGCGAGTGGGACAAACAGTTTATGGATAAGGACCTTGGCAGAAATATCTGGGTTGGTGGAAGCATTATTAAGTTTTCACTTCACCTGATATTTGAAGCAGCAAAATGTATTAGTTGACCCATGGATGGAGTATAGAGTGTTCTCTTATCTTAAAATATAATATTAAGTTGGTTGAGTCTGTCTTTGCTCCTTTTACTCTGAAAAAGAATTCTTGAAAGGTCTCTGAGTCAAAAGGCTGTTAAGATACACCTAGGTACTCTCACGAGGACATATGAAGCAGGGATTGGGAAGCTTTGGGGTAAGGTACACTGATGTCATTAGCTTTGTGTCTTTTATGTTAGTATGCAAAGCTATTTTAATTTTGATGGTTGTAACATACATTTCAGTTTTACTGTATTCCTGAGTTATCCAAGAAGATGCATTTTTCCCTCCAGCATTTTCAGATTAGTAATTTAGATTAATTAAAATATTCCTTAACTAGTAATAACTTGAATGTGTTAGGACACAACTAAAAGCAGAAAGTTACAAACAGGATGTGATTACTGGTAGTATGTTTTGTTGTTAGGATTCTGTGTTTGGGGACCCGGTTAACATGGAAATAACAAGGAGAATTTTACAACCTGCAGCAGTCTTTCTTCTTATGTGAACTGGGCATCCGAGGAGCTAACTTTTCTTTTCTTTCTTTCCTTTCTTTCCTTTCTTCCTTTCTTTCTTCCTTCCTGCCTTCCTGCCTTCCTGCCTTCCTGCCTTCTTTTTTTTTTCTGAGACAGAGTCTTATTCTGTTGCCCAGGCTAGAGTGCAGTGGCATGATCGCGGCTCACTGCAACCTCCACCTCCCAGATTCAAGTGATTTTCCTGTCTCAGCCTCCCGAGTAGCTGGGATTACAGGTGCATGCCATGACACCTGACTATTTTTTAATTTTTTTATTTTTAGTAGAGTTAGGATTTTACCACATTGGCCAGGCTGGTCTTGAACTCCTGTCCTCAAGTGATCCGCCCACCTTGGCTTCCCAAAGTGTTACTTTTCTTTCCCATCAAATATAGTAAGTATCTTTTAATTTTTCAGGAGGAAAAAGAAAGAGAAGTGAGCAGTTTTCATAATTATGTAGTATGATTTAAGTGGCACGTGGCATAGCATTGCTGCTTTGCCTTATTATCTGGTTGTACATGTTGTGATAAGTGCAGGAGAGTCTGAATGTCTCAAATGTCTCAAGCTGTCTGGAAAAAAAGTAGTTTCCAAGCTACATTTTCTAGAGAAGGATCTTAGCATCATAGTCAGTTATATGAACTGAAAGTAATTCATGCCATGGCCTATGGGTAAGACCAAAAGAGGTCAGATGTTAATGGTTTATTAAATGATTGTGTTTTCTGTTAGAACATACTTTTCACAGATAAGGAAAAGTGTATTTTTTTAATGTTGCCTGTCATGTGTTTTAAAGAGAATTTCTCTAGTATTGACATATCACTCATTCTTCACATGATGTAAGACCTCACATAAAGGGCTGAAAAAGAGGCTCTTTACTTCCTTGGGTAAGAAAGGCTTTTGACAGCTGTACAGTATGGAAAACTGGCCCATAGTTTATGACCAGATCTGGATTTGGAAAAGACCAGGGCCGAGAGTTATAACATATGGAACTTATTTGGGAAGTAATTCTTAGCTATGACTAAGAGCCTGTGCTCAAATGCCTGGGAAAGTTTAAAAGAAAATCTTTGCAAAATAAATCATATCTCTTGTTTGTTAAATTGTAGGATGTAGATAACGTTTGGGTATTCATGGACTTTGTATTCTGTGTTAAAGCTCTGAAGTTTTCTCTTTTAATTAATTTTTCTGGCTTTATTTTTAACAACACTAATTCAATTTGCTGGCTTATTCAATCAAGGAATTATTTATTTAAAAAGATTATTTTCTCTTCCCCCTAACCTTACTCAGGGCTCCTTAAAATGCTCACATTCAAACAGACACTAAGGGGATAGTTTATAGTGAAGATATACTGTGTGTGTGTATTAGCTTCTGGTGCTGTTTTTTCTTAACTGTACAAGTTCCAATTACAATGTTTCCTGTGTTTATTTATAACGAAATAGCATGTGACATAAACATCCCAAGTAAGCGTTGTTCCAGTGAAAGTGAACAAGGAAAAGGTAGTACTATGATGCTGGCGTTTCTGAAGGAATATCCCTTTTTTCTCATTTCTCAAACTTTAATTGGGTAGAATTATGTGTAGGAAATGCTCCTCCTTTAATGATCTCTTCTTAACCTTCCTGTAGCCATGCTGATCCTTACCTCACCATTACATTATTTCAAATGAGCATTTCATAAGCCAAGAACAAACATCATTATTCTACTCAAGCTGCCGTTTTGTTTTGTTTTTTCTTTTTTTGTGATTCAGTTCCAGTGCAAGACTCAGTTTGACTTTTTAACATATCTGTAAATATGGCATCTGGACAATGCTGAAACTATGTTTGGGGATGCAATAGTGCACATCACTTTTCAAAAAGTATTTTAACAGGGAAAATATCTACATTTGAAGATTTAGAAATTAGAAAATATGAAAATAATACCTAGGCTACATGGTTCCACTGTAACCTATGGCTCCTAGGCTACAGATCTATACAGGATGTTACTGTACTGAATATGGTAGGCAGTTATAACACAATGGTAAGCATTCGAGTATCTAAACATATTAAACACGGAAAGACAATGTATTCTATTACAATGTCACAATAGCTATGACATCACTAGGTGATAGGAGTTTTTTACCTCCATTGTGGCCTTATGGGACCTCTGTAGTATATGCCGTTGTTGACCATATACATTGTGTTGTGGTCATTATGTGGCTATTATGTATTACGTATTTATTCACCTATATTAAACAACAGACACCTGTAGTAAACAACAAACAGTGGTAAAGAGTGCTAAATATATAAGATCCCTTTTATTTAGTTATTAAGGCAACTCTTTTAAACATGTACCTGTTAGCCTATAGCATTTCCAATTTAATATGTTTTTCCCAGTATTCAAAAGATTAAATTCATTGGTACTTCTTTACATTGAAACTACTTATTTTTATACAAGTAAGGCTTTTGGGTTTCTGAGCTTCCCTAACAACAGTGACACAAACTTCTACTCTAGCACTGGTGACAGTTTTAGCCTTACAAACCTACCTGGGATATAGTAGCTTTCCTTTCTTTCTCTTTTGTTTTTTTTAAGAGATGGATCCTTGCTCTGTCACCCAGGCTGGAGTGCAGTGGCAGGATCTCGGCTCACTGCAACCTCTACCTCCCAGGTAGAGGGAGAATCAAACGATTCTTGTGTCTCAGTCTCTCAAGTAGCTTGGATTACAGCATACCTGGCTAATTTTTGTACTGTTAGTAGAGATGAGGTTTCACCATGTTGGTCAGGCTGGTGTCGAACTCCCAATCTCAGGTAATTCGCACACCTCGGCTGTCCAGAGTGCTGGGATTACAGGTGTGAACCACCATGCCCAGCCAGGAGATAGTAGCTTTCTATGGTGCTGGGCTGTGAGAGATTCTAGGGATGAACATGAACATCGAAGGAATGATCACAAAATGTTGGCTATAAACATTACTTGCTAACAAGAGCAACAGCATGCCATTTATATTTAGTCAGATATTCATGGTGCATGCCATTTATATTTAGTCATATATTCATAAAAACATTTCAGTCAGTGATGAATCACATAGATGTTATTGGTCCCATAAGATTATATTGGAGCTAAACGTTTCCTATCGCCTAGTGACATCACAGCTGTCTTAACATCATAGTGCTATGCATTACGTGTTTCCGGTGATGCCAGTGCAAGCAAACCTACTGTGATGCCAGTCTCTAGAAGGATAGCATGTAGAATTGTGTATGATACATAGCACTTGACAATGATAATGAACACCTTTGTTACTGGTTTATGTATTACTATACTTTTGATCATTATTTTAGAGTGTTACAATGAACACTCTAAAATTGCTACTTACAATGAAATTAACCATAAAAAAGCCTTAGGCATGTTCTTCAGAAGGTATTCCAGAAGAGGGCATTGTTGTTGTAAGAGATGACAGTGCCATGTGTGTTATTGCCCCTGAAGACGTTCTGTTCGAGCAAGATGTGGAAGTAGAAGATGTGATATTGATGATCTAATCTTGTGCAGGCCTCAGCTAATGTGTGTCTTTGTATCTGAAAGTAAAAAATAAATTTAAAAAATTTAAAATGGAAGGAAGTGTACAGAATAAGGATATAAAGAAAGAAAATATTCTTGCAGCTGTATAATGTGTTTTAAGCTGTAATTACAAAAGTCAAAAAATTAAAAAATTAAGAAGTTTAAAGTAAAAAAAATTGCTGTAAGCTAAGCTTAATTTATTATTGAAGTATTCTGTACAAATGCAATGTAGTCAAAGCATACAGTGTTTATAAAATCTACAGTCATGTACAGTAATATCCTAGGCTTTCACATTCACTCACCACCCAGTCACTGGCTCACCTAGAGCAACTTCCAGGCATGCAAGCTCTATTCATGGTAACTGCCTATATAGTGTGCCTTTAAAAAAAAAATCTTTGACACCATATTGTTACTGTATTTTTTTCAAAGTTTAGATATATTTAGATACACAAATACTTAACCATTTTTAAAGTTGCCTAGAGTATTCAATACAGTAAGGTGCTGTACAAGTTTAGAGCCTAGGAGCAATAGGCTATACCATCTAGATTTGTGCAAATACACGCTACAGTGTTTGCCCGATGACAAAATTGCCTAACGATCCGTTTCTCAGAACACATGCCGATTGTTAAACAATGCCTAATTACATATCTGGCTCCAGGCAATGATATGTTTGTAGAAAGTTAACCACTGGCACTCAGGTGCATGTTGTATGTACATGCGTGCATACATGTGGCTATGTATGTGTGAGAAATCTGATTTGTAGTGCTTGCTGATTTTCATAAAGTAAATCCTCCCACCTTGGCTGATTGCAGCACAAGGTCACTCATCCACTGCAAGTTGGGAAGAGATGAGCACAAAGGTTCTGTGAGCTACTATGAGCCTGCTTCAGCTCACCACTGGCCCCAGACCTAATTTTTCTTAATTACTCCCTGTATTAGGTCACCCTCTGCTTTGTTTATGTACATCTGCATCCTGCATAATTCCTTCTTTCTTTCCTCTTCTCTCCTGTCCTCCTCTTTATTCCCTTTCTCCCCCATTACTATAATAAGTAATTAAGAAATTGCATGTATGTTGGGATTTTCTTAAGCTTTTAGCAATCTGCTATTAACTAAATACTGGACAATTATGATTAAATTACATTAACTTTCACCTACTAAGATGCAATTGCTATAAAATAACTATGACTCTGGGAATTTATTTAATGAATTTTATTTGCTTTTAATCTTGCAAAGGCTATCAGACATTTGCTTAAAGTCGTAAATGAAGAATTATAACAGATGAATGATTTTATTTTTTCTATCCAAAGATACTCTTAGTAGGGAATACTAAGAACAATAGAGCAAAATTAGCAAGAAGAAATAGCATTAAGTGGGAGGAAGGGAATGATGGGATAAAAAGTGAATTACGTCAATTATCACTTTGCTGAAGCTCCTTCCTCTTGCTCCCATACACAAAGCCACTTTCCTGCACTCTAAGTTGGGGGTTAGAACATTGAAAAAGAAATATTCTTGATGCCCTAATTAGCTCTGCTCAGGATGTACAGAGACTGAATTTTGAGGTAGGAGAATGGGAGGAGGTATATTTTCATGAACATGAGGATATTGGTGTAAACGAGGCAACTGTGTTATGGGAATATTTTTGGCCATCTTCTATAATATTAACAAACAGGAACATCGCTGGAGTGGACTAGTGGTGCCACTAGGGTACAAAGTTCAGCAGACTCTGCTGTTTCCTTAGAATGTGCAAAGGTAGAGGACTGGCTGAAGCAACCTTACCGGTGTCCCTGAAGAACGTTTTTACCTAGTCAAATGCCAGAGTGAGTATTTAACTTGTTGAAATGAAACAACGCTAGGGTGCAACATTTCTTAAATCTCCCTTTGAGAATACAGGTTCTGGATGACATAACTTAAATAGCTTCCTTGTGTGACCTTTGAGTTAATGTAGTGTTTTAAAAAATTCTATGGAATTGCTTTCTTAAAAATGTATGCCTTTTGGTCAAAACCAAAAAAGTAGTTTTTAAAAAAGTGAATGTATATGTAGGTCATTTGGAGTAATTATTTTAAGTAGCTTTTAAGATGTCAGTTCTAATCTGGCCTTTCATATGTATGTCTTGATATTTATAGTTGAAAAGAAGTTTGACTTTGTTTTCTGACCATTTTTAGCCTCCAGTATTAAAGAGTTATAAATGAAAAAGTAGTAATCAGGATGGTGGTAAGTACATGAGTGGGGAGGCAATACCAATACGTCATGCTTATGTCTGATATTTGAAAATGCTTCCACAATGCTTAAATGTTTAAAAAATATTCTTACTTTAATCTCCCATTTGAGATTGCTGGGTAGAAAGGAATAAAGCAAAAATAGTTGAACAACAACAAGAAAGATAAAATAAACTACCTTTGTGGTTCAAATAACCTAGTACTCAAATAATTTCATGTGTTACCACCTGGAGTTATGACATTAATTAGATTACAGTGGATTACTGAAATTTTACAATCTGCTGTCCTCTCCCACTTGCTCTGCTGGATTTTCTGAAAATGGTCAATTCTTTCTTGGTTGAATGATTTTCCATTCCTCCACCTTATAAGTATAGATGGTTTTAATTAAAAATAGCAAACTTTAATTTGACTTATATATTCAGTAGTAGTCACAAAATCTGGAAGCAGAGAGGATTGCTTGCCATTTTACCCTTATTAACTACTCTTCTACAGTTAAGAAGCTTTGATGTCAAGTATGTGCTAGTGAGATTTCACTCTTATACTACAAATCCAATAGCAGTTTCCTAATTCATTGAAAAAAAAGAATCTAGAGCACTGCAGTTGCCCTACTCAAAAGAAGGAATTTAATAGGAGGCAATTAATGCTTTATTAAAAAATTCTTACGATCATTAGACATAAAGTAAAAATTGCACTTTTATAAACAGGCCCTGAGATGAGGGCATATTATCATCTTTATTTTATAGAAAAGGAAACTAAATTTGAGTAACTTGATCAAGATTGCATAGTTATCATGGTATAGGCCAACAATTAATTAAAAATAAACGGGAGTATTCTCCTGAGAATGTACTGCTTCTACTTCTGAAAAAGGAGAGGGTACTTATATAGCACAATTTTCCAGAATATATTTCCATATGAAAAATATTATTGCTGATAAAAATTGAGAAAGATGAAAGTTATATTAAATTCAAGTAAGAGTTAGATCTAACTGATGAGGTCTATTGGGGTGGGATTCATAGTGGAACTCTGTCAGTAAGTAGACCCAAAACATTCAAATGCTAAAGTAGCAAGTGACATTCAAGTAGGAATTAAGTGGATGACTGGTATCCAAGTAGCCTTACATAGCACTTGTTTTTAGATGGCGATATGTTTTTTTCAATTGTTTTTCTCACATTAAACGGTAGGAAGTAAAACGTATTTAGTCTTTGACTTCTGATTAATTACTGATGCAAGATGTGTTCATGTGCCCAGTCTCTATACCTCATGTGAGTTTTGGCCATTGAGATCTAGTTTAGAAGTGCTGTGGATTTACTGACTAGAGAAGAATGTCTAAATTATGTAGCTATGGAGAGTTAAATTGACCAGTACCTGAGAGTGAACCCCAGGCTAGCACCCCAGTTCCCCACCCCTTGCCCGAGCTTCTTCCTGAGAAGCTGTTGAGGAAGGAGGAACTAGACACAGTTTGGGACAAGGCAGAGAAGAGATGCTTGCTTGTAATCACAAATTAGAACTGTGATGTGATTTTCAGCTGTGCTGTGATTCAGTTGCAAATATGAATGAGAAAATAATCTACTCTTTTACATTGAAGACTGTGTAGGTGTCTTCTGCACTGATTATGATCATTTCACTTATCATTACAAACCGTTGTGGTCTTTCCACTTTGTATGGATTGTTTATATTGACATCTCAACAGGAAATTATTTTTGCAATGAACTGTACCATTCATGTTTTTTGTTGTAAATAGCATAGCCTATTATAGCCTTACACAATTGCTTTAAATAGTGCTTTAGAATATTAGAATTGTTGCTTAAATAGTACTTGAGAATATAATTAAATCTTTGCATCAGAACTGAGTGTTTTATTGCTTTGAAAGTGAGAGGTAAGGAACTGTAATTTTTCTGACTAATGAGTTGTCAGATAATGGGACACATAGTCATTAATTAATGATCAGCTGTGACTGGTACCAACAACACTGGATTTTAATAAATACATGAAAAGGGAAGAAGTGTAAGAAATAAAATTGTAAAGAGACATATCTTTCAGATTTCTTTTATTCCATTGCTACTTTTTTTTTTTTTTGAGATGGAGTTTCGCTCTTGTTGCCCAAGCTGGAGTGCAATGGCGCCATCTTGGCTTACTGCAACCTTCACTTCTAGGGTTCAAGTGATTCTCCTGCCTCAGCCTCCCGTGTAGCTGGGATTACAGGTGCGTGCCACCATGCCCAGCTAAGTTTTTGTATTTTTAGTAGAAACGGGGTTTCACCATGTTAGCCAGGCTGGTCTCGAACTCTCAATCTCAGGTGATCCACCTACCTCGGCCTCCCAAAGTGTGATTACAGGCGTGAGCCACTGCTCTTGGTCAAGCTACGTTTTTTTAAATGAACAAGTATGGTAAAATTGTCAGTAGTGAAGAGCAAGCACTGAAAATTCCTATGATAGCACTTGAAAATGCGTGATCCATAAAAAATTATATTTTATTATTATGCAGGGGAGGGAAATCCAAACATATTTGGAGAATCATTCTAACCACATAAAAACATTTCTGGACATTACTTTTGAATGATTTATGAGCACCCCCTTGTGGCTGTTTATTAGAACCACTTGAAATAGCAAAAGATAGTGACAGGAAAGTTAATCTCCTGGCTTAATATAACCTACCCACAGTTAAAACACATGGTAAATGCTATATTGTAAAGTATTACCCAACATCAGATTTGCTTTTCTTCTACTGAAAATAAGTGAAATCATCAGGAATTATTTTTTACTTTAAATATGAACCAATATCTATAAAAATAAGTTGTTTAAAGCCAAGGTTTAGGTAATGGCTAGTAATTATAAATTAATTGTTTCTTAATTACTATAATAAGGTATCTTCAATAATTTATCTTATCAATAGCTAGAGAGAGTATTAAAACTGATTTTGTATTTTTTTCTAAAGCCTCTTAGTAAGGTCATGCAAAGTTGCACATTCCACAGATATTATGGGATCCTGAATCTCCTGAACTCTGACTTGATTTTTCCCCCAAGTATTACCCTTCTGGAAGGAATTTCATCAAGCTTGTTTTGTTAATCTGGATGAAAGACTTCTTTGTGAGCAAAAATTGCATTTCTCTTGATACATTTTTTGACTTTGCAAGGTTTATCAGCATAGTTGTACTCTAATTCACATTTTAAATAAGGTTTTTCTACCCTTTATATGAGATTTTCCTTTCTTATGCAGCAGCAACAGTAACTCTTTTAATCCTTCCAAAATTTTAACACCTTCTTGACTTCACACTTGGATTACTTCAGAATTGGAGAGTTTAATCCATATGATTGACCACTGTGTAGGGATGAAAGTCAAGCATTCCCAGGGGAATGTACAAAGCTGAGGCTCACAAGCAGCCATATCAGTTTGTAAATCCACTTAGTGCCCTTTGAGTGCTGGCATTTCCCATTTTGATCTCTTGAATTTAAACTTACATATTGTGAACAGCAGCCACTGACTGCACACCAAAGTGGCATCATATTTCAGAGGTGGAGCCAGGCATTTGTTACAATGTTTACGAAAAATGTAGGTTCATGGTTTTCTACTACTGCTAGGCCTCTGGATAAGTTCTGCTATTAATGTGGATTTCAATTTCTAGCTTTGAATAACTACATTTTAAACCATTTGGGGGAAACTGTAAGACTATTTAGGATAGTTATGAATATAGAGTAGACATACAATTAATTCTTTGAAGAAGTTAACATTTATTGAGAGCCTTCCATGTGCCAAATCTATGCTAGTGATTTTTTTCAAAACAATTTATTTCACCTTTAATTTTTATAAAAGCCTTAAGAAGTACAGCATAAAAGCCTTAAGAAGACACTGTGTGTTATCAGTTTTGGCACTGAGCTTCAAATGAAGCTGAGTCACTTTAACATTAATGTTTTAATACATTCCAGATGATTTTTAGATGTTTGACTTTGTTATCCATAAATAATTGACTTTAATCTATATTGTGAAGACCTTAGTGTAGTATTTGACACATGAGAAACACTCAAATCACTTTTGTTCTCTATCACCCTGTTAGATGTTTTCATCCCCTTCATTTTTTCTGTTTAATACATTTGCCGTTTATTTATTTATTCCTTTATTTTCACATTAATAGAGTGGGAGAATAAGGAAAAAAAATGAAGCAAATCCAAAAACAAAGGAAAAATAACCCAAGAAATGTGGAAATAATAGAGATAGGAAATTGTACTTGGCCCACAAGGTGGCTGTTAATTATTCTGTTTCGTTATCATCTGGCTTTTGCTTTATTCTGAGATTCTATGTATGTATCAGCCAGAGAAGGGGTTTAGCAGAGATGGAAATCATTGGATGTGAATGTGACTGCCAAGGTCTTAGGATATGACATCAGCCCATTTACTCCCTTTCACAATCCTTTCTTTCCCAATAAAAACCATTCATTTATGTTTATTAGTTCTGCCAATGTGAGGTGGGGTTTTTTGCCATAATATTTCTTTGAGTCTTTCTATGACATCAGATGTAATTGGACCAAAGTGAAATTGGTCCTTGGCTTTATCCTTTCTCTAACAAGCATATTTCTCTACTTCATTTGCCCCAATTCTGATGTGGTACCAAAGTTCCAGTGGCTCAGGTGAAAACCTTAGTGTCTCCACTGATTCCTCTGTTTCTTCCTCTACCTAATTTGTCATTAAATCCTTTTGCATATTCCATAAAACTGTCACTGGAATTGTATCTGTCAATACTGCTGACATCCCATCTTGTTCCTTATCACTTCATATTTGAATTTTTCTCCCAGCCATTTAGCTGGCCTATGTTGTCACCAGCTCTTCAGTCTCAAGGCGCTCTCGTATATGACTGGCCTCTTAGAAAAGGTTTTTACATTATTCCCATGTTCAGAAGCCAGCAGTGATTCCATACGCAGGCTTCGTTGCCTAGATATTGGGTATAATTCATTCTTTCTTTATTTTACTTATTTTCAGTTAGTTTTCTACTAGTAACAAGGTTGTATATTTCCTTTTTCCAGGTAAGTATTAACATTAGTTATCAGTTATTAACAACATATAGTACCTCTGTGGAGCCTGCTATGTGCCAGACACTGTTCATTGTGCTTCATATTTATTCTACTCCTTCCGTTTTATTTTTATCTTTCTTTTCCCCCAGGTTCAATAACTTACCTGACACTGTTTCTATTTTAAGTGTTAACCGAAAGCCTCTAACTTGATCAGTGCGTTCACAATCATGACTGACTCTTAATGAATGCTTCATAAATGCTTTCTTTATCTTTACTGCACTCCTTCTTCCCACATGCCATGCTTAGTTCTACCCCCTTGCCTTTGTTCATGGTGTCCCTGTTTCTAGAATATTCTTTCCCTTTCGTGCATCCAATTAACATCGACCATCAAAATTCTGTCTGGACTCATAGTTCTCGTGCATCTTTCTTGTTGTCAAAATCCTAATGTATTTACAAAGATTTCTGCATAGATTTTCATGTAACTATTCTTGGTTTCATCTTTCAATTTTTCTAAAATTGTTGAATGGATACATTTACATATTTTCCTCTTCTCGAATAGACTTTAACTTTCTGCAAAATGTAGCCTATGCCTTAATTCCTCCCCCTCCCCTTTCCCCATCCCAGCACTGTGCTCAGCATATATATATATATATATACACACACACACACACACACACACACAGATAGGTATGTATATGTATATGTATATATGAAAAAACTATCTGGTCACTGGATGTGGGGGAACCTAGGCCATCTGTCCCTCAAGACTTTCATGGGAAAATATCTTCTCCTAATTGCACGTAGATAAACTTCAACCAAAAAGTCAATACAGTAGTTTTAGGTATAGAAATATATTAACCGGGCAAATGCAGAATGAGATTTATAATCTCTTTATCTGGAAATATTGGAAAGCATTTAATATATGTAAGGCACTGAGTGTTTCACATTCATTGTCTCGTAAGTCCTTAGAACTAAGTTGGTAGGTAGACAATGCAGCTGATGCTCAGGATGGTTAAATAACAGCTCATAAGCAACAGAAGCCCATGTAAAACCGGGTATTCTCAATTTTAAAGCCATGTACTGTTCTTAAGCACTGTGCTGGATATCATCTTGTTCAGTCTCATTATTGTTGGGTTTTTCACCAGTTAAAAAGTATCTCCCAATTTAAGTTAACGAACTTGAAATGCATTAGCTCATGCTTTCGAAGGACTTATTGCAGTTTCCAGCATAAACATTCAATAAGTAGTGGCCTTTGTTGTTGCTATCACTCCAAATTACACTAAAGTGCTCGTGATACTGTCTTTTCCCTTACGCAAGCTTAACATTAAAGGCTGAGTCAGCTGTGTATTGCATCTGTACAACCTGGATGTGTGTGAGTGTGTTTATGTAGTCGGGGTTTTATGAGGCAAAGAGGTTTTAGAGAGAGAATTAAAAGTAAGATATTTTACTATTACTTCTAATAATCTCTGCCCAGTAAGGTGCCTGCACAATATAAATAGAGGTATATCTGTCTGAGCTCAAAAGTGAGGATTAGGTGATAGATGTCAGTGGTATCTACAGTTGACCCTCATTGTCCATGACAAGATTTTTTGAGTATTGATGTACTTTCTATGTTTCCACAGCATAGGATTTTTGGTCTTCTTTTCAAGATGTGTCATTCTCATTTTTCTGCAAATCCAGGATTATCAGGATCATAGAAAGTGGTGTCAACACTCTAGTATTTATTTTTGTATTTTATCTCTGCATTTTTTGATTATGGACTTTAAGAAATTAAACTTGACTAGAAGTTAATGAAAATAAGTGAAGGTGAAACCCTTTTATTGAAATACGTACATTTTGATATAATTTCAAGCTTATAAAAAGGTTAGGAGAATAGTACATGGAACACCTCTATACCCTTTAACCTATTTTAAAGCAGGATAATATATTTTGAAAATAAGAGTTTTTCTCTGTTCATCCTGGTATTTGCTAATTATATAATAGATTATGTTCAGTTGTCATAGTGATAGAACAAATTATAAATTTCGTTAACTGGGCCTCCTCCTTATTTTAATGCTTTCTAGAGGCTATTTTTTAACTTTAAGACTCCCTTCCAGAACAATGATATCCTTAGGAATTTCTGTCTGCTTTCATTCCGTTGCTGGCCTTCATATTTTGTACTCTCATTATAGTAGTTTTACAGATCATTATTGAAAGATTTATTCATTTTGAAGTTTAAGTAAATCTCAATGTGAAATTTGCGGCTAAAATACTTTTCATTGAAATGAAATCAAATACTATTTTAGTCAGGTTGGAAACATGAGAACATTCAGGCAAACCGCAATTCCTCATTATGAGGAATCTAATTAAATAGGAAAAAAATGAGCTTTATTTTGCAGCTGTAGAATTCTACTATTCTAATGGCAAAATGGAAGAGCTTTTATGTGGTTTAGATTTAAAATGATTCTTGTACTGGCTACATTAAACCAGTGTAATTATAGGTATTTGTAAATTTAATGTGCTGTTTTTTAGTTAAGTCTTAGAAAAAGAAATTTAAGCATTCAAAGTAAGATTTCACTACAATAAGTACTTATTTTCATATTTTCACATAGTTATTAGGATCAAGGGAAATAATACGTGAAAACAGCTTAATTATAAAGTAGAAAAACTATATATAACATGTAAGTTGTTTTTATAGACGCAAACTAAAACAAAGTGTAGATTTGATACTTGGATAGACATTTTTCCAATGTTGTTGGCATGAAATTATGCAGGATTTAATATATGTGCATTTTTTATTTCAGATTCAAAATGCTAATGATGTATTAATTGCACCACTTGAGAAATTTCGGAAAGAACAGATAGGTGCAGCAAAAGTAAGTGTTACATTTTATTATTCTTCAGATATTCTCCTGATAATTAAAGATGACATAATTCCAGATGTTAACATTTTTGAAATTAGAATGACCTCTTAAAAAAAAATTTATACATCATTTTAAACTTTTTGCATAGAGCCTATTACAAAGACTGGACTTCTTTTAGACATAGAAGATATATTATTATTCTGCTGATTAGATAAAAAGCATGTTGTAAGTGAGTTCTTCCTATTCTATCAGTTGTAGGAAATGAACTCCTTTGAAGACAGGGTGAAATTATGAGGAGCTTTGTTCCTAAATAAAATTAAAATTAGGTATAGGGCACATTGAAAATTCAAGCAGTGATTATGTGAGTGAGAACTTTTAATATTCTTTGTATTATTTATTGATAAAAGTATGTGTTTGTGAGAAAATGTAGAAATGTTTGTCACAAAGCCTTTGTGTTAAAGTTTAATTGGCTATGGACCAATTAAAATTTTTCTGATTCTGGTCATCTGAAATTTGCCTGCATCTTCATTCTTAGATCCATATTTTAACCACTTGTGCAACATTATGGGAGCATATAAAATTTAAGGTTTCTAAAATAGAACTAATCGTCTTCCATCTTTCCCTCTTTCTTATTCTGTTTGAGTTTTCCTTTTAGTCAATGTCACATTCCTTCCCCATTGGAACAGTGCTCTCCATTCTAATGCAAAATAATTTCTACTCCTTTCCTCCTTACCTGTCTGAAATATTTGAAATAGTCTACTAATTGGTTTCCACACCCTCCTTCTAATCTATTAACAAATTTTCACCATCTTTGATTATGTCATTCTTCCATTGATGAAACTATCAGTGGTTCTGCTTGACAATTTAATTTTGATAATGAAAGCTTTCCACAACTTGGAATTTTGAACTTTCCTACCTTTCAGTATACCCCACCAGCAGGCATAGTTATCTGTTCACCAGTCTCTGTACACACACACACACACACAAACACACACACACACACACCCCGGAGGCTAATCATGTCTTTGCCCAAACTTTTCCCTCTTTCTGGGCTACTTCTTACCCTTCACTTTTTTAAGTCTTGCCAGACTTCATATCCCAGCACCAGAAACAACCTTCCTTATGTAGGCCTTTCTCCTGCAGATGTTCCCCTTCCAGAACTGATATTGTTTCCTTTTTGTAGGATTGAATAGCCTTTATACATATTTCCCATAAGAAGTTAACACAGTTTGCCTTGGTTAGAATTTTATATGCATTTCTCCACCAATTGTGAGCCATTTTTGAGTGAAGGACTAAAATCAGAACGATTTTTGTGTTAATTAATCCGGCAAATACTTATCAGTCTCATGGTTGGCTCACATGTGACATACATGGTGTTTGATAAGATGAACGGAAGCAGCTGTAAACACCTAAGAGATGATTCCTGCACTTATGTCCCTATTATCTTTCATTAAAAAAACAGAAATAGATGTAATTGCAAATGTATTGGGGATAGTGATGCAAAAGTGCAGAGTGCTTCGCAAGGGCTTAGTTAATGCATCTGAACTTGTACAGAAAATCAGGAAATGTCTTCTGCAAGAAGTATTAAGGAGAAACCTCAATCATGAGAAAGGAAAAAAAAAGCTAGGAATGGAGACATCATGGTGAGAAGAAAACAAAACTTACAAATATTCCAGATAAGGGAATGGAATATGGGAATGAATAAAGGTTCTTTTGGTGGGGAAGGGAAGACCCTGGCATTTTACTGGAAGAAAGTCCAGTATGTTTGGAGCACAGGGGACCCTAGAGGCAGAGGCCACATGTGCAGCTTTATAAATGGCTCACAGTCTTTTACTCCTTAGCCTAAGGGCAGTGATAAGCAATAGAAATATAAGTGGGAGAGTGATATCTTATTTGTATTTTAAATGTCATTCTAACTGCATATCAGGCAGTGATGGGAGAAGGCTGGACTACCTGGGCAAATCAAGTTTTGGGGCTGTTGGTTAGTGGCTTTAGATAAGGAAGGTGACAGTAACTGTGGGGACAAAGAGATGTATGAAAACTATTTTAGAGGTGAAACGATAGCAGGAGGAAGTGGGTCACACACTGGAAAGTTAGGAGGAGGTTTCAGGAATGCCTCTCTGGATTTCAGGTTGCATAATAGGGTGATTGTTGAACCAGTTACTGAGAGAGGTAACATTTATGTTTGGATGGCAATGACGGTTGTTGAGTTTTTAGTCATGATGAGTGAAATTTAGGCTCCCCTGAGACATCCATGTGATGTTGAGTTAGCAGGTGTATATTCAGCTCTGAACTAGAAACATTTGGAAATTCTGTCTTCTAGGTGTTAATTAAAATCATGGGAATAGATTAGATCCCTTTGAGAAAGAATAAAGTGAGACATGAAGAGGACCCAGGACATTTATAACCTAAGAACTCTCTCAACACTTGATGTTTGGGGAATGAAAGATAGGAAAGGGGCTGAGAAGGAGGGAACAAAAGAAGGAAAAAATGAGAAGAATATGGTGTTCTAGCACAAGGAGAGAGTCTTTTCAAAATTAATAATAGCTAATTTTTATTGGCAGGGACTTCCACTGAACATCTGTGACCTAATTAAATGGTCACGAGAAAACTGTGAGTTGGATACTTGCTTAAAAATGAGGAAAATGATGAGGTGGCCTGCACCAAATCACAGAGCTGATCTGAAATTAACAGTCAACAAGGTCCCAAAATCAGGCCATTTTTTGAGGTGGTGTCTCACTCTGTCCAGGGTGGAGTGCAGTGGTGCCATCTCGGCTCACTACAACCTCCACCTCGTGGGTTTAAGTGCTTCTTCTGCCTCAGCCTCCCACGTAACTGGGATTACAAGTGCGTGCCACGATGCCTGGCTAATTTTTGTATTTTTTTTTTTTTTTTTTTTTTTTTGAGACGGAGTTTCGCTCTTGTTACCCAGGCTGGAGTGCAATGGCGCGATCTCGGCTCACCGCAACCTCCGCCTCCTGGGTTCAGGCAATTCTCCTGCCTCAGCCTCCTGAGTAGCTGGGATTACAGGCACGTGCCACCATGCCCAGCTAATTTTTTGTATCTTTAGTAGAGACGGGGTTTCACCATGTTGACCAGGATGGTCTCAATCACTTGACTTCGTGATCCACTCTCCTCGGCCTCCCAAAGTGCTGGGATTACAGGCTTGAGCCACCGCGCCCAGCCTAATTTTTGTATTTTTAATAGAGACAGGGTTTCACCATATTGTCCAGGCTGGTCTCGACCTCCTGACCTCAGGTGATTCACCTCCTGGGCCTCCCAAAGGGCTGGGATTTCAGTTGTAATCAGAAATTACAGATTTACCACTGTAAATCAGTGGTATTTTTATAAATTGAATTAGCGCTTTGTAAAAAATTTCTTTACTTAACACACATATTCCAAGTTTTATAGTCCCCCATCTGTTTGTGTATTATCTTTTTCTTATTTGGAGATTCAGGTTATCTTACAGTTGCAGTGGCAGGAGTCTTAATAACATTTTAGTTTGTTTTGTAAACATCTCAATTGCAGGAGAGCTCAACTGAGAACACTCAACAGTATACTATGGCTTTTCCTGTTTACTGGAAATTTAAACTTGTGATTAAATGAAGCTGGTCTTGAGAGCATTAATATTATTGCACTTAGCCTTTTGGTGGTGGTGATTCTGTGTATTTTATCTGCCTGATACATTTAGTACTAAATTGTTTCTAAGTTACCAAGTAATTCTAGCTTAGTAAGTGAATAGTGAATTAAAAATAGACATACTCTTCTGAAATGTATGTATAGACCAATTTTTTTGGCATTGTAGAATAAACATACATGAAAGTTATTTATTTTTCTACTGCTTTATTCCCTGTTTACTTAGGTATTTTCTTATTTGATATCTAAATTTAATTCTACAAGCGACACTCCATTGCTTTTCAGCCTTTGCCTTGGAGATTTCCCATAACCATGTTTGGGCTGATTAGCCAGCTGGAAGGCAGGGCTGTTGATTAAGCATAGAATCTTCCACTGCAGTCAGCGACCTCTTCAGCTTGGTCCACACTGGCAAAGCAGAGTGGAAAATGCTGAGTCAAAGTGGCCTTTGCCTTATAACCAGATGATACTTTTTAACTGTAGTGGATAAAATCCATGGACCACAAACATTTCCTTTGTAGCGTATTGTGTGACACTCTGAGACACCTGATACTTTGCTGTGAAAGTGAGGCTCTTGGTAAGTTAAAGTTGTGGGAAAGAAGCATTGTGCATCTGTGAGAGGCATTAGAAAAGATTAATGATGGGGTTGTTGAACTGAAGGACAGAAGGAAATGGGTTTTGCTGTTTCAGATACTTGGAGATTAGAAGAATTATCTGTAAACAGTTGTCAAGGATGTATTTATTTAAAGTGTCTTAGTACGATGGTATATACAGAATGAAACTGTGTTACATGCCAGACACATTACATGTGTCAGAGGCTTAGACTGAATGTTTGGTTTCTCCTGACACACTGCTGGTTTAAATTCTAGAGTACTGGTGGAAAGTAGGTATTCAGAACAGTTGATGTCAACTATAGGAATTTCCACTCTAGGAGTATATTCATAGTAGTAGTATTAGGTTGATACAAAAGTAATGTCAAAAACTCTAATTACTTTTGCATCAACCAAATAATATAGAGTGAGTTTAATCATAACTGTTTTTTGGATGCTTTTTAAATAAATCAACAGCTCTATTTCTGTGACTGTATTAGAAACCTCCTTGTTCTCAGAGAGAATCAAAAATAAAGCCTCTCTGCACTTTGCATGCCTCTTGATGCATAGACCAGCTGACTCTGAAATCTAGATAGAGTTCTATATCTGAGTTTCTTTTTTTCTTTTTCTTTTTTCAAGATGGAGTCTCACTCTGTCACCCAGGCTGCAGTGCAGTGCTGCAGTCTCTGCTCACTGCAACCTCCACTTCCCATCTTCACATGATTCTCCTGCCTCAGCTTCCCGAGTAGCTGGTATTATAGGCTCCTGCCACCACACCTGGCTAATTTTTGTATTTTTAGTAGAGATGGGATTTCACCATGTTGGCCAGGCTGGTCTCGAACTCCTGACCTCAAGTAATCTGCCTGTGTTGGCCTCCCAAAGTGCTGGGATTACAATCATGAGCCACTGCATCCGGCCTATGTCTGAGTTTCTAATCAAAGATAATTTACTGTGTAAAAACAAATGTGTGTTTATAAACATACATACATACCAGAGTATTATGTATGTTTAGTGATGGAACTTGTGCCAAGGAGACCAAGGGCTTGTCTTTCACATACAGATGTGTATTATACAGAAACAAACTTGGAGGAGACATGGTGGCCCAGTGAAGATCACAACTCAGTTCCTCAGACAGTAGCCTTTGACTCCATAGTGCCACTCTGTTGTGAAATACTTCATGTTCTTTATTTTTAACAAATAAATGGTTTAGTGTGAAATATCTTAGTTATCAAAATGTTTCGAATATGGCCAAACTTACCCCTTGAACCAAGCCTAGTTAATATGTGTTTCTTTTACTTTTGAAATTCCCCTTGATGCGTGGGGTCCCCAGTACACAGTAGGTGCTTAATTCTGACTTGTTTCATTAGAGATAAGAGACTTGGGAAATACTGCCCATGAAAGTTAAAGGATACATTTTTATTTCTATGAGAAATGTTTTTTAAAACATTGGTTTTTATTTTTAGTAAGACTTTAATGAAAATCATGTGAACATTCTTTTATGGTTTTTATATAGAAATCAGCAATATATTGCTAATTATTTTATAGTAGAGCTTGATTTCTTTATATTGTTTTCATGTTGAAGACTGCAGTGGAAACTGATAATTCTGGTCCCCTTTTCTTTCTGTAGTGGGGTTTGGTTCTGTCTCTGAACATTGTTTATCATTTTCAAACATGCCTTATACCTGCAGTTATTTTAACATGTAGTATCCAAAAAAAAATCTATACATAATTGTCACAGTTCCTGTTACAGTCTTAGATTCCTGTCATGTCAAAAGTGACTGCAGTCTAACTTGTCTCAAAATAAAAATGGTATAGAGAATCTAAAAAATATTACAATGCCTCACTCAACCTGAGCAAAGTTGCAGGATACAAAATCAATGGAAACAAATAGCTTTCCTCTGTCATACTAATAACTAACTATCCAAAAGGAAAATTGAGAAAACAGTCCCTTTATAATACCCATAATAAAATTAGGTGCAGACTTAACCAAGGAGGTAAAAGAGCTGTATATAAGAGGTTCCTTGGAGATTTTGTAAGTTCAGTTCCAGACTACTGACCTAAAGCAAATATCTCAGTGAGTCACACGTAGTTTTTATTTCTTAGAGCATATAAAAGTTATATTCACACTATACTGTAGTCTCTTAAGTGTGCAATCATAGTGATATGTCTGAAAATCAACATACACAGCTTATATTAAAAATACTTTGTTACTAAAATATGCCAGCAATTATCTGAGCCTTTAGTGAATGGTGTTCATTTTTCTGGTGGAGGGTCTTGCCTAATGTTGATAGCCTCTGACTGTTAGGGGTGGTGGTTACTGAAGGTTGGGATTCAGGTGGCAGTTTCTTAAAAGAATACAGTGAAGTTTGCCTCATAGGTTCACTCTTTGTTTCATGAAAGTATTTCCTGGAGTGTGTGATACTGCTTTTTGATAGCATTTTACCCATAGTAAAACATCTTTTTTTAAAATTGTAGTCAGTGGGCCAGGCGTGGTGGCCCACGCCTGTAATCCCAGCACTTTGGGAGGCCGAGGCGGGTGGATCACGATGTCAAGAGATTGAAACCATCCTGGTCAACATGGTGAAACCCCGTCTCTACTAAAAATACAAAAAATTAGCTGGGCACGGTGGCGCGTGCCTGTAATCCCAGCTACTCAGGAGGCTGAGGCAGGAGAATTGCCTGAATCCAGGAGGCAGAGGTTGCGGTGAGCCGAGATCGTGCCATTGCACTCCAGCCTGGGTAAAAGAGCGAAACTCAGTCTCAAATAAAAAAAAAAAAATTGTAGTCAGTTCTCTCAAACACTACCTCTGCCTTATCAAGTATGTATATGGAGTATTCTAAATCCTTTGTTGTCATTTCAACAATGTTCACAAGAATAGATTCCATCTCAAGAAACTGGTTTCTTTGCTCATCTGTAAGAAGCAACTCCTCATCCTTTTAAGTTTGATTGTGAGATTGCAGCGATTCACTCTTGATTTCAGGCTCCATTTCTAATTCTAGCTCTCTTGCTGTTTCCACCACATTTGCAGGAAATTCCTCCACTGAAGTCTTCAGACCCCTCCAAGTCAACCATGAGGGTTAGAATCAAATTCTTCCATGAATTATTAATGTTGTCAATGGCTTCTAGAATGGTAAATCCTTTCCAGAAGCTTTTCAATTTCCTTGCCTAGATCTATAGAGAAATCAATATCTAAAGCAGTGATAGCCTTATTGTATTAGTCTGCTCTCACACTATAAAAAACTACCTGAAACTGGGTAATTTATGAAGAAAAGAGGTTTAATTGACTCACAGTTCCCCAGGCTGTACAGGAAGCATGATTGTGGAGGCCTCAGGAAACTTACAATCACGGCAGAAGGGCGAAGGGGAAGCAGGGGAAGCAAGCACCTTCTTCCCATTGCAGAGCAGGAGGAAGAGAGAGAACAAAAGGGGAAATGCTACACACTTCCCAACAACCAGATCCCATGAGAGCTCACTCTCATGAGAATAGCAAGGGGGAAATCTGCTCCCATGATCCAGTCACCTCCCAGCAGGCCCCTCCTCCAACACTTGGAAGAGCTACAGTTTGCCATGAGATTTGAGTGGGGACACAGAGCCAAACCATATCAGTTATGAAATGCATTTCTTTAATCATAAGACTTGAAAGTCAAAATTACTTCTTGATCCATGGGCTGCAGAACAGGTTTTATGTTAGCAGGCATGAAAGAACATTAATCTACTTGCACATATCAGGGTGATCAGGCAAATGGGCAATGAGTAGTACTATATTTAAAGGAATCATTTTTCCTTTCAAGAGTACACTTAAAATATTCTGTAGACTGCACTGTAAAAAGATGTACAGTCCTTCAGGCTTTGTTGTACATCTTCTAGCGCACAGGCAGAGTGGATTTAGCATACATCTTAAGGGCCCTAGGATTTCTGGAACGGTAAATGAGTATTGGCTTCAACTTAAAGTCACCATCTGCATTAGCCCCTTACAAGACAGTCAGCCTGTCCTTTGATGCTTTGAAGCCAAACATTGACTTTTCTTCTGTAGCTCTGAAAGTCCCAGATGGCATCTTCTTCCAAGAAATGTTTTGTCTGCATTGAAAATCTGTTGTTTGGTGTAGCTACCTTCATTATCATTTTAGTTAGATCTTCTGGATAGCTTGCTGCAGACTCTACATCAGCATTTGCTGCTTCACGTGGGATGTTTATGTTAGGATATGGCTGCTTTTCTTTCCCTTGAACCAACCACTGCTAGCTTCAAACTTCTGCAGTTTCCTTACCTCTCTCAACCTTCATGGAAGTAAAGAGAGTTAGGTCTGTGCTTTGGATGAGGCTTTGGCTTAAGGGAATGTTGTGGTTAATCTTCTAGCTAGATCCCTAAAACTTGCTTCCTATTTGCAATAAGAATTTTGATTTCTTGCCATTTGTATGTTCACTGGAGTAGCCCTTTGGATTTCCCTTAAGAACTTTTGTATTGGTAGCTTGGCTGACTGGCACAAGAGGATTAGCTCTCAGTCTCTGTCAGCTTTCAACATACCTTCCTCACTAAGCTTAAGCATTTCTAGCTTTTGATTTGAAATGCGATACATACGACTTTTTCTTTCAGCTGAACACTTGGAAGCCATTGTACAGTTACTAATTGGCCTAATTGTGTGTCAGGGAAGAGGGAAGCTGGAAGAGAGAGAGACAGAGAAGGCCAGTTGGAAAAGCAGGCAGAACACATGCAGTACTTACCAATTAAATTCACTGTTTCATATAGGTATGAGAGCGTGGAGCCCCAAAACAATCACAATATAGTATCAAAGATCACTGATCACAGATCACCATGACAAATATAATAATAATGAGAAAGTCTGAAATATTATGAGAGTTATAAAGTTGTGACACAGAGACATAAAGTGAACATCATTTAAAAATATGGCACTAATAACCTTTCCAGACATGTGGTTGCCTCAAACCTTCAACTTGTAAAAAATACAATATCTAATGTACAGTACAATAGAGTAATAAATGAGGTATGCCTGTGATTATAGCTCCCTTTATTCTAACTTCTGTCAGTGGTACTTTTTTTGAGACCGAGTTTCGCTCTTGTTATCCAGGCTGGAGTGCAATGGCGCGATCTTGGCTCACCGCAACCTCCGCCTCCTGGGTTCAGGCAATTCTCCTGCCTCAGCCTCCTGAGTAGCTGGGATTACAGGCACGCGCCACAATGCCCAGCTAATTTTTTGTATTTTTAGTAGAGACGGGGTTTCACAATGTTGATCAGGATGGTCTAGGTCTCAGTGGTACTTATTATGTGTATAAGGTTGCAGAATTACTCACTTTATTTATATTTTTTAACAATAATAATACTTAACCCTTTAGTTTAGTTAATCAAATGTTGCCTTAAGCACTTTACTTGTAAACTTATTTAATCCTCAAAACTAGCCTTAATAAGACAACTGTTAAACTCATTTTATAGATAACGAAACTGAAGTACAAAGAAGTTAAGCAAATGTGTCAGGGTAATCTAACTAGTAAGGAGTAGGGTCAGATTTTAAACAGAAATGAGATAAAGCATATAGTTCTTATATAGGACATTTGGTGCACAGAAGATATTCCACTTCTTCTTAATCAGGGAAGATGGGCTGAGCTCATTTGGACAGTGAGATAGTGTCTTAAAATATTAGCAGCAAGTTCTATATTGTTATCTTAGCTTGAAATTGAACCCTGGCACTTACTAGAAGTGTAAACTTGGACATTCTCATTGACTTTTCTAAGCTTTAATTTCCCCATATGAAAAATGGAGAAAGTAATAAAAATGGAGGTAGTAATAAAACTACCTACATGGGATTGACATGGCTTAGACATTTCATATAACTTGTTTAGCATAGTTTCTTCCACATAGTAAGTACTAAGATGTTAATTGCTTTTTTTATAACTATTCATGATGATTGCTATTATATACTTTCTGTCATTGTAATCAAAGTATCATTATAAAAATGATGAAGTCACTGTGTATGTAGGTTAGTTTGCCTTATTTTGTTTCATGGATACACTTTATTAATATTTGGAACAATATTAATTAAAGGAGGCAACAACAAATCTGTATTGATTTTTGAATATTGATAAAGTGTGGTTCACACGGGTACTGGCAAAAAGGCATCTAGATGGACATTACTTATAATTAATAACACTATTCAACTTATGGAGCACTATTGCATATAGTACTCTTATAAAGTAGAAGGTATCATCATTTTTCAGATAATTCATTTGAGACCTAGAATGATGAAGGGGCATTCTCAGCCACAGAGAGGTGAATATATACTGTAGGTGAAATTTGAATCCGAGTCTTTTTGTACTTAATTCAGTAATCTTGGCTCTATACTATACCTGTATCCTTTAAAGGAATGTAAATCTTTCCTCTTTCTTTTTTTCTTTGTAGTTCATAGTGTGTTTTCTCTGTCTTTACAACATCCTTGTGAGGTATCAACTCCAAATGACCCCATTACCACCAATGGAAAAACAAAGCAAATTACATCTCCTGGAAACTGTTAGTCAGTAGTTATCTCTTCATTTCATGTTTTTATGCCAGTCGATCGCTGAGCCTCCCATAGAGTTAGAATTTTAGGTAGAAACCTAACGAGGAAGCCATTCTGTTGGAAAGTTTTCAATTCATATTAATGTATGAATATCACTATATATTAAATGTATGCATACAAACATACATATGTAGATTATTACAGCTTTAAATGATTCGTGTGCGCTTAGATCAGAAAATGAGCTCTAATGTTATAATTTGATTGTACTTATGTTGTAGGTAAGATTTCACTATTTTACCCTCCTAATGATTCCTTATTTTGATGCCTAAAGACCAATACTTAAGAAACATTTTAAGCTTTCCCCAACATTGTATTTTTCCAAAGGATGTTTGTTACATTTTTAGGTCAAATACAGATTTTTAAAAAATTAATACTATTTACAAGTGCCATATATAAAGAATTTATTCTTAATATGACATTGTTTCTATTTACCTAAGTCTTGTTCTCTGTAAACGGCTCCTAATTTTCAGTGTTCTTGTTGAAATTTAGCAATCAAAATTGAATATGAAGCCCCCAAAGAGTATCTGGATATTATAGCATTTCTAAAAAGTAGTATATTTATATTGATTGGTAAAATTATTTATCTTCTATTATTCATGTCATACTATTTATTCAGATGAAAATAAAACCTCAGCAGCCCTGAAGCTGCAGCTTTTTGATCCTTTTCATGCCTAGTAGACTTTTTGGTGAGACTTTTACTATGTTTTAGTTTTTTTCTTCCAAAGTAATGAGATTTTTTGTTGTTGTTGAGATGGAATCTCGCTCTGTCACCTAGGATGGAGTGCTGTGGTGTGATCTCAGCTCACTGCAACCTCTGTCTCCCAGGTTCGAGCAGTCCTCCTCCCTTAGCCCCCTGAGTAGCTGGGATTACAGGCATGTGCCACGATGCCCGGCTAATTTTTGTAATTTTAGTAAAGATGGGGTTTCACCATGTTGGCCAAGCTGGTGTCAAACTCCTGAGCTCAGGGAATTCATCTGCTTTGACTTCCCAAAGTGCTGGGATTAATGAGGTTTTTTAGCATGTAGATTTGATCATTTAATATATTGACAGGATCTGTTCTTCTACCTCATTCTCCTTTCCCACTCTTGAGTCAGGAGAAATTTGATTAGCATGCCATCATCTGCCTCATGTTGTCACTGATGGAAAAACATTCAGCTGGATAGAGTTGATCTGCTTTGTAACAAGTACATTCCTCAGCATTAGGGGATGCCAAAATAATATTTGATACTTGCCCTCACAGAGCACACGCTGTAGCAGAAGAAACTCTGGAGACATAAATAATTATGATTGAAAGGCATCAGTGATATACCTGAAGCATGCCCATTGTATTTTTCAAGCACAGTGGGAGGAACAACTGACTCTGGCTAACCAGGGGAGGCTGGCAAAGATCCCAGTAAAGTTATACCATCCAACAGGTGCCATGTAAAGACTGGTGGAAATTTTTCAGTCATTACAGAGGAAAATGGTATCCCTTGCAAAGAGAGGAATGGAAAAGGAAGTGACATAATGGTGTAAAAATTTAAAATTTGTGATGTGGCTTAGAAGCTTGATATATACTTGTGTGATTGCAGCTGCTATGTTTAGTCTTTTTGAAACATGAACCACATTAAGAAATATATTTTGTATCACAATTTAGCAAGTATATGTGCTAACATCTCTCTGTTTCTACAAGGGATGTATTGTGGTATTTTCTGTTGTTTTCTACTACTCTAATTGAGTTCATTTAAAAAAAATGCTGATTCTAACCCATGAAACTCATTGTATAACCTACCAGTATGTTACATAACCCACGATGTGAGTAAATACCAGGCCGGAGTTTAGCACGTGTGTGTAAATGGAGGATGAAGGCAGTGAGAAATGAGGCACGAAATAGCCAGCTGGGGTAGAGTAGTGAAGAGTTTTGTGTTACATCCAGTTTTTTTTTTTTTTATTTAATAATAATGATGATAAGGATATAATTGGTTTTAATAACATACGTCAGGCAATCTTCTAGGTAGCTCACATGTATTTATTTATTTAATTTTTACAATAAACCTGTGAAGTGGGGCCTATTATTTTCAGCCTCTTTTTACTAATTAGTAAACTGAGCCATAATTTGCCTAAGATTAGACAGATAGTAAGTAACAGAGCAGGGTCTGAACCCAAGCAGTTTAGCTCTAAGGCACATGCCCCTTAACCACGTACTATATTCATGAGGGCAGTCTGGTCTTGACTCTGCATTTCAGGAAGACAGCTTATGGGCAATGTGAAAGGGTGGTGTTGAGAAACCACCTACCAGCCAATAATTAATATTTACATTAGAATGTTCATGGTTGTCTTTGTTTTGTGTTGCAGAATACCTGAGTTTGAATAATTTACAAAGAAAAGAGGTTCAAGGTCCTGAACACTTGGAAGTTCAGGTGCATGGCACTGGCTTCTGCCAAGCACCTTTGTGCTGTGTTATACATAACATGGCGATGTTCAGAGCTGGACGTGTGTACAAAAGAAAGAGTCTTACCTTGCAGCAACCTGCTCTTGTGGGAAGTAATCTATTCCCATGAGAGTGAGAACTCACCTAGTCCAACAGACAGCATTGATTTATTCTTGAGGGACCCAGACACCTCCCACTAGGCCCTGATTCCCAGGGTTGCTACACTGGCAATTAAACCTCAGCGTGAGTTTTGTGGGAACAAACTACATCCAGACAATAGCAATGGTAAATATTATCTACCATCAGTGTCTGTTACCTGCCAGATATTCAAAGCTTGGAAACTAGAACACAATACCAGCAGGACAGCAGGTGTGGACACCGTGGGCCTGTGTTAGATCACAAAGGTCTTTGACTGTAAGCTCCCACTGAATACTATCAAGTGAAGGGCAAACCTCGGGAGCCCCCATCTTTTCCATGGAGTTCACAGATGAGCCCCTTGTTGGGCCTCCCATTTCCTTGAGGCACCACCTTTTGCCTTTTTCATTCTCTGCCTTAATTCTGCAGCTCCTGGAATTGTAATGTGTTTCTTTTTGTGCCAGATTGGTTCTCCAGTCTACCATATCTTTCCTTTTTAAAATGTATTTCTGTCCTTCCCTTTGGGTAGGGTAGGCTTCTTGCCCCATGTGTGAATTTCACTGTTATCGAGTCCCCAAAAGAAATGTGGCACAGGAGAAAGTGAATCCAGTGTCTTCTGTGCTATCTTTAACACTTCTTACTTGCCAGCTCCAAGCAAGGATCTCAGTAAAGGACCCCAGATGACTCTGCTCTCTTTTACCTCAACATGAGTTTTCCACTCGAGTAAGGGTGACTTTTGTCTCCATCCTGATTTGCGAATGTTACTTTCTATGTTTTAAGGCAGGGGTTGGCAAACTGCTGGTGAAATCTGATTCACTGTGTGTGTGTGTCTCTGTGTGATAAACTGTGAATGGTTGTTACATTTTTAAGTTTTTTTAGAAACTTAAAGAATAACATTTTTTGACTAGTGGAAACAAGAATTCAGATTCAGTGTTCATAAATAAAGTTTTATTGGAACTTGGTGTCTCTTGTTTATGTATTCTCTGTGGTTGTTTTCTTGTTATAAGAGCACAGTTGGATGGTTGTATAGGCAAGCATGTAGCCTACAAAACATAAAATACTTACTCTTTGATTTCTTATAGAAAAAATTTGCTCACCGCTGTGCTAAGGCCTGAAACAAATTTCAGTCCTTACCTTTGCAAAATACCTTCTCTGATAGCAAGTACTTAATAACCTGTGTTTGATAATTTGGCTTCCTATGTTGGAAAACCACAGAATTTACAGCAACATGAACTTGAATTTGACCTTGAACAAATTCATGGCTAAAACTCATATTCTTAACACAGACATCACACATTTTTATTTCAAGTATTTTCATTTTCATAGAAACCTTTTGCCTTTGAAGAAAATATATACATTCTTAGTTAAAGGATGTGGCTTAGCACACAAGCAATATAGAAGAGAAAGATAAAGAATCCTTTTTGCTTCTGTATTAGAATGTATCTAAATATTTAAGAGAAGGTCAGGTAAAAACATTTTACAATCACATACTTTTATTTAGGTTTCTGAACTGCTAAATTGGTGGACAACCCTCCTCTCAACAACGTTTGTTATTTTAAGTAAGATTTATCTTATGCATCATAGATTTGTCTGCATGCATTGTTTTTACACCATACAAATCAGCCAATTAAAAAGGGGGAAGAATTGTTTTGTTTCTTTGGGATTGTGCAGATAAATGAACTCATTTGTTAGCCAACAGTATTGAAATTTGTGGGCATGTTTGTGTAGACTCAGCCCTAGAGCAAGCAATGTATTTGCAACTGGACAAATATATTGAGAGAAATAAGGTAAGCTCTGCCATTTATATTCATCATAGTAAACAGCTCTCACTGACTTTATTAATAGGTTTTGCTCAATACAGCTTCTGACTGTTCTGTATTTAGAGTTGATTTTACGTCTTTCTCTTCTATATACAGTCAGTAATAATCTGAAGCCAAATTTAATGCTCTCCAGAGACCATGCAACCCACGTTTGCATCAAGAGCCTGGTGATTTACGGACTCTGAGTTGGAGAGATGACCTCTACAATTACTGTAGAAACCCAGTGAGAAGTGAAGTGAGCTCACTGTAGAAAGATTTCAGGCATTGAAAAAACTTGCCTTATTTGGTAAATGTGGTTAACTGGTCCCAGCTGGTAATGCTGGTGAGCTCATTTTCAGATGTATTGTCTCTTTAAGCCAAACTCCTGTGTTTTAAAAAATCTGTTAGGATTGGAGTACTAAATAGTATTCATTTTTCTTGATGTTCTAGGAAATAACTAAAATCAGAAACAATAGAATTCCATTTTGAAAACTAAAGCCCAGATGCAATGACACTTAAACAATTCCCTCTATATTTTTTCTTGTCTCTTACGTTGCTTACCTTACTCAGCCCCTGGGGAATTTGGGGTTTAATTTATGCCTTGAAATACAAGACTCCTATGGGAAGCAAATTTATGTGGACATTTGTGCTTTACTGTATTTCTTTGCTGATGTGAGTTGACTCTGTAGATTTGACTTCTAGGATAGAATCTGTTAATTACATTTTCTTTAATGACCAATAGCATTTCATGTTTGTAAATGAAAGACTACAGTTTCTCATGTCTTCTGTAAAATTCCTGCCTCAGGTTTGTCTGTATCTTGAATCTGGCTTCCCAGAGATTAAGTTGTTTTAGAGGAAAAAACACAGGCTTTGAGTCAAGGAGACCTTGGTTTGAATCCTGGCTCTGCTGTGTGTGAACTTGATGACTTCAGGATGGTCCTTAACTGTTGCAACAGTTAAGAGGGGTTACCAATCTTTCTCAAGTGTTGTGAGATGTAACATATGAATATGTGGATGCCTGGAACAAAAAATGGTAATAAATGCCAATTTCCTATTCCTTCTATTTTCTATTTCCAGGTTTTCCTTGGCCTCACTTTCAACTGTTTCCTTTTGGGTTATAGTGATATAATTTGGCTTGTCCTCTCTGCCCTGTCACCCATTCTCCATTTGGTAGTAGGAGGGAATTGGTCCTCTATACCCTTACCATTCAAAATGTGGTCCAAATACTAATGCTTAGTAAGATTCCCCAGCAATTTTTTTTCCTCCCAGGGACCTGCTTTAAAAATCAAATGTCATTGGTTTATGGGCAAAGGAATAGAAAGTGGTTTCATAAAGAAAGTGCTTTCTCTCTGACTTAAATACCACATTCTCTCATTTGTGCTCATAAAAGTAGCTCTGATCCCAGGGAACATGCGGATATTAGGAAATGAATAAAAAGGGAAGAAGAGGAGAAATGAGTAAGTAAGTGGCAAGAGCATCCTTCCCCCCCAAATTAATATTATGTTTTCATTTTATCTTGTACATGTTCTCCTTAAAATACTATCTTGTACCCATTATAACACTGCTCCCTGATATCTAATGAAAGATGCCTCCATGGACTTGCTTAAAACACAAGGAAACAAGCTTATTCTTTGTAGAGTTACATGTATATATATATATATATATATATATATAAAATTCTATAAAGTATGTGTATATATAAATACTTTATATATATTATATACATCTATATAAAGTATGTTCATATAAGACTATATATTATACATATAAAAATATACATATACAAAGTATGTATATTCAAAATATAATACATATACATACTTTATATATGTGTATATATACATACTTTATATACATATATATGTACATTACATATAAAGAATGCATATGTATAATATTTTGAATATAAGTATATATACATAGATGTATATATTTTATGAATATATAAAGTATGTATATGTATATTCAAAATATACATATATAAAGTATATATAAAATGTACATATATAAAGATGTACATATCCATATATATGCATATGTATATATATGAAGTATGGTGTATACATATATATACGTATACATACTTTATATATATATACACATACTTTATAAGTATGTGTATATATACACATACTTTGTTTACATTTGTATATAAAGTATGTAAAAATTCTAGAAGATAACATCAGAAAACCCCTTCTACGATTGGCTTAGGCAAGGAAAGAAGACATGAACAAATATTTAGTATGGTTTAGTTTGAAGTAGATAATATTTTAATAAAAAATTGATAATCCTTAAAAAATATATAGTCTGGGGCCAGCAGCGTCACCTAGGATCTTATTAGCAAGGAGAATCTTTGCTCCCACTCCAAGCTTGTCAAATCAGTATCTGCATTTTAACAACATTGTTAGTTGATTCATATGCATAATGCAAGTTTTAGAAGCACTGCTCTGTCTCACTTTTTTGGTATCCACAGCTCTTATGTGAGTAATGTGGTCCTCTCTATTTGGGGGTTATCCCTGGATTTTGAAGTACCAAGTGACTAGAGAGGTAACAGAATTGTTAAATAATCTGTCACCCTGTCTGTGCTTAACTGTCAATCAATTCCCTGCACATGTGAACTCTGCCTATACCACTCATCTCTGTCTGGATTCTAATTGTAAAACCCTTCAGGAAATGACATTCATTCTTTATTTGGTGGATTTTGTTTGTTGTCTGTTGGCTAAAGATAGTACTCCTCAGTATCCTTGTGTTGCTGTGGGTTTCTCTTGGGACAGAAGGTGGCAGAATTGAATATTGTCATTTCTTTGTGTCTGGTTCCACTGCCCACACCCACATCCATTATTTACAACATCTACTTTGCCTGCCATGCCTATAGCCTGTGAGCTGCCACCTCCCTGCCTTATCTACTCTTATCTGTTCTTACCTTTCTTCAATTTCCATAATCCCCACTTCCTCCCCTCTTCCAGCTTCTCCACTGTATATTTCACTTGGGTCTCTTGTATTTTTCCTCTTTTATCATTTCTTTTCTGTCCTCATTATGGTTTTCAAGTGAGAGTGTCATTTGACAAAAGAAACAAAGTTAAAAAGAAAAATCTTTGGAGTTCAAATCATCAGACTGCTGCCTCTCCTGGATTCTTTGTGAGCTTTTACAGTCATTGAACCCTCATCCTTTTCAAAACACTGCCTCAAGCTGGGTTATAATTTATCTTTTCATATATCAATGTTTATCTTTCAACTGAGATATTGAAGGACAGCTTATTTATTCATTTTTGATATCCCTAGTAAGTGGCACAGAGCAACACAGTATCAATGTTTTTCTTTAAATTTTTTTATTTCCATAGGTTATTGGGAAACAGGTGGTGTTTGGTTCCATGAGTTCTTTAGTGGTGACTGCGAGATTTTAGTGCACCCATCACCCAAGCAGTATTTGTATTTGCACTCAGTTTGTAGTTTCTTATCCCACACCCCCTTCCCATCCTTTCCCCCGAAGCCCCAAAGTCCATTGTGTCATTCTTACTCCTTTGCATCCTCATAGCTTAGCTCCCACTTATAAGTGAGAACATATGATGTTTGGTTTTCCACTTTCGAGTTCCTTTACTTAGAATAATAGTCTCCAGTCTCATTCAGGTTGCAGCGATTGCCATTAGTTCTTTCCTTTTTATGGCTGAGTAGTAGTCTGCTATATATCTATATTTATGTATCTATCTCACAGTTTCTTTATCTGCTTGCTGATTGATGGGCATTTGGGTTGATTCTACCTTTTTGCAATTGCAATTTGTGCTGTTACAAACGTGTGTATAAGTACCTTTCTTATATAGTGACTTATTTTCTTCTGGCTAGATACCCAGTAGTGGGATCACTGGATCAAATGGTAGTTCTACTTTTAGCTGTTTAAGGAGTCTCTACACTGTTTTCCATAATGGTTGTACTAGTTTACATTCCCATCACCAGTGTAGAAGTGTTCCCTTTTCACTGCATCCATGTCAACATCTATTATTTTTTGTTTTTTTTGATTATGGCCATTCTTGCAGGAGCAAAATGGTATCACATTGTGGTTTTGATTTGAATATTCCTAATCATTAGTGATGTTGAACATTTTTTCATACATGTGTTGGCCATTTGTATACCTTCTTTTGAGAAATTTTTTATTCATGTCCTTAGCCTACTTTTTGATGGGACTGTTTTTTTTCTTGCTAATTTGTTTGAGTTCATTGTAGATTCTGGATATTAGTCCTTTGTCAGATGTATAGACTGGAAAGATTTTCTTCCACTCTGTCGGATGTCTTTTTACTCTGCCGACTGTTCCTTTTGCCATGCAAAACTCTTTAGTTTAATTAACTCCCAGCTATTTGTCTTTCTTTTCCTTGCATTTGCTTTTGGGTTCTTGGTAATGAAATCCTTACCTAAGCCAATTTCTAGAAGGGTTTTTTTTTTAATGTTATCTTCTAGGATTTTTATAGTTTCAGGTCTTAAATTTAAGTCCTTGATCCATCCTGAGTTGATTTTTGCATAAGGTGAGTGGTGAGGATCCAGTTTTCTTCTCCTGCATGTGGCTAGCCAATTATCCCAGCACCATTTGTTAAATAGGGTGTCCTTTCTGCACTTTATGTTTCTGTTTGCTTTGTCAAAGATGAGTTGGCTGCAAGTATTTGCATTTATTTCTGAGTTCTTTATTCATTCCATTGGTCTATGTGCCTATTTTTATGCAAGTACCATACTATTTTGGTGACCGTGGCCTTACAGTATAGTTTAAAGTCAGTTAATGTGATTCCTCCAGATTGGTTCTTTTTGCTTAGTCTTGCATTGGCTATGTGGGCCCATTTTTTGGTTAGATAGGAATTTTAGGATTGTATTTTCAATGGTATTTTGATGGGAATTGCACTGAATTTGTAGATTGCTTTTGGCAGTGTGGTCACTTTCACAATATTGATTCTACCATCTATGAGCATAGGATGTGTTTCCATTTGTTTGTATTGTCTGTGATTTTTTTCACCAGTGTTTTGTAGTTTTCCTTGTAAAGATGTTTTACCTTCTTGGTTAGGTGTATTCCTAGGTTCCCCCCCACCCCCCGCAGCTATTGTAAAAGGAGTTGTGTTCTTGATTTGATTCTCAGTTTGATTGCTGTTGGTGTATAGGATAGCTACTGATTTGTGTACATTAATTTTGTATCCAGAACCTTTACTGAATTCTTTTATCAGCTCTAGGAGCTTTTTGGAGCAGGCTTTATGTTTTTCTGGGTATAGAGTCATGTCATCAGCAAGTAATGACTGTTTGACCTCCTCTTTACTGATTTAGATGCCCTTTACTTCTTTCTCTCGTCTGACTGCTCTGGCTAGGACTTCCAGTACTATGGTGAAGAGGAGTGCTGAGAGTGGGCATCCTTGTCTTGTTCCAGTTCTCAGAGGGAATGCGTTCAGCTTTTCCCCATACATTGAGGTATGTCCCTTGTATGCTGATTTTGCTGAGAGTTTTAATCATAATGAGGTGCTGGATTTTGTTGAATGCTTTTTCTGTGTCTATTTAGATAATCATGAAATTTTTATTTTTAATTCTGTGTATGTGGTATATCACATTTATTGACTTGTGAATGTTAAACCATCCTTGTATCCCTGGTATGAAACCCACTTAATTATGGTGGATTATCTTTTTTATATGTTGTTGGATTTGGTTAGCCAGTATTTTGTTAACAATTTTTGTATCTATATTCATCAGGGATATTGGTTGTAGTTTTCTTTTTTGGTTATATCCTTTCCTGGTTTTGGTATTAGGGTGGTACTCTCTTCATAGAATGATTCAAGAAGGGCTTCCTCTTTCTCTATCTGGTGGAATAGTGTCAATAGGATTGGTACTAGCCCTTCTTTGAATATCTGTTTGATTTCACCTATGAATCTGGTCCTAGACTTTTTTGTTGTTGATGATAATTTTTCAGTTACCATTTCAATCTTACAGTCTTGCTGCTTGGTGTTCTGTTCAGGGTTTCTAATTTTTTTTTTTTTTTTTTAAGACAGGGTCTCGCTCTGTTGCCCAGGCTGGAGTGCAGTGATGTGATCTCCGCCTGCCAGGTTCAAGAGATTCTCCTGCCTCAGCCTCCTGAGTAGCTGGGACTACAGGAGCATGCCACCATGCACAGCTAATTTTTTGTATTTTTAGTAGAGATGGGGTTTCATCATGTTAGCCAGGGTTGTCTCAATCTCCTGACCTTGTGATCTACCCACCTCAGCCTCCCAAAGTGCTGGGATTACTTGATTTAAGCTAGGAGGGTTGTATCTTTCTAGGTATTTACCCATCTCCTCTGAATTTTCTAGTTTACGTGTGTAAAGGGATTCATAGTAGCCTTGAATGATCTTTTGTATTTCTGTGCTGTCAGTTGTTATATCTCCTGATTCTAATTGCCCTTATTTGGATTTTCTCTCTTTTCTTGCTTAATCTTGCTTATGTTCTATCAATTTTATTTATATTTCCAAAGAAGCAGCTTTTTGTTCCATTTATCTTTTGTATTTCATTTGTTTGTTTGTTTCAATTTCAAAATAATCTTTTGGGTTCAAATCACTAGACTGCTGCTTATCCTGGATTCTCTGTGGGCTTTGACAGTCATTGAACTCTCATCCCTTTCAACATACAGCCTTAAGCTGGGCTGTAATTTATCTTTTTACATGACAGGGTTCATCTTTCAACTGAGCTACTGAAGGACAGACTACTTATTTATTTATTTATTTGATTTTGGTCTTCTAGTGCCTGGCAAAGAGTAACATAGCATAAATGTGGTTTGGGTTTTTTTTTAATTTTTTTGTTTTTGTGTTTAATTTTTATTTTTGTAGACAGAGTCTTGCTCTTGTTGCCCAGGCTGGAGTGCAGTGGTGTGATCTTGGCTCACTGCATTCTCTGCCTCCTGGGTTCAAGCAATTCTCCTTCCTTAGCATTCCAACTAGCTCGGATTACAGGTGCCCACCACCATGCCCGGCTACTTTTGTATTTTTAGTAGAGATGGGTTTCATTATGTTGGCTAGGCTGATCGTGAACTCTTGACCTCAAGTTATCCACCTGCCTTGGCCTCCCAAAATACTGGGATTACAGGTGTGAAACACTATCCTCGACCTTAACACAGTATAAATGTTAATATTGTCAAAGGTTAATATTGTTATATATCATATCTGTTGTTTTATTCATTGTAAAATTCTGAAAACTAAAGGCCTTAGAAGCATTTTTCAGAGAACTTTACAGAGAAGATTGCAAATGAAATATACTTACACTAGAAATAGGGACAGATTTAGTGCTTTGGGTCTACAAGAAGAAAAGTAGGGAGGTTCCCTGTGGGTCTTCGTTGGGTGCTAGAAAAACCCCAGAGGTGAATGTGGTTCTCAGACTGCAGTGTATTTTTAGAAGATGATATCCAGGATAGTTTGTCATGTCTGACCAACACCGAACAATTTGATGGTAGAATTTAACAATTAGGACAATGGTGTTCATCCTTAAAATTCATTTTATGATTCATGCTGCTTTAGGCATAATCGGAATTAGACCTTACATAGTGGATTTCTCCCAACTCATTCTTTTCATTTGTACTATGTGATTGTGGCAGTATCTGTGGTCTTCCCATTGATCCTCATTATTTCTCTGTGTGGTTTCAAAACATAAAAGCTATCAGTCTGGGATTGCTGTCAGCTGGTTTTTTTTTTTTTCTAGTCACTGAGTTGCTCAAGTTATTATTTCACCAAAATCTGTAGCAACTACAGCAGTTTCAAAATAAAACTATTTTAAAAGTAATAAAGTGTGTTTTTTGTTGTTGTTCTTGCTGTTGGTTTAGAATAAGCCACATCAGTCCTTCAATTCTTAACTGTTCCAGAATTTAATCCGAGGTCTTGGTGTAGCATTCTTTCTTTTACTCTGTTGTCTTTACTCTCTGGGGGTGAACATTTAGTAGCTATGAATTTATTTTAATGAATAATACTGTAAATCTAATAAACTTAAAAGACCATAGGAATCATTGACTACTAGCTAGCAAATTGGTACAAAATGATAAATAAAAGTCAAAAGTGGATCATGTAATGATAAAGTCACAAACATGAAAATACCATAGGTGAAAAAAAGCAGAGCTTGGTAGCACATTTCCTGATATTTAGTTCAGGTACTGTCTCTTGCCTCTGTCCCTGTCAGCCCCCAACCCCCCGTCTACTCCCCTGTCAGATCTTTTATTCCTCTATGATTTTACTATAATGAAATTTATCGTTCATATTTCAGTGTATTTTCAAATTCTTTTTGGGTGCTCTCCTCCAGAGTATCTGCAGAAGGAGATAGAGAGCCTGAGTGGTCACATGGCAGTGAAAATCAGAACCATTTGAATTGAGTATCATTTGGATGAGTGTCCTTGCAGATTTAAATCCAGCCTGTTCTCCTTGCCTGCTCCTTCCTGGCCATATGCCTGAGATGTGGCTGCAGGGAGAGACTAACCTCAGAACACCTTTTCTTTCCCGCTGAGCATGTGGCACATACCCAGTTGCCAGATTAGAACTGGCAGCATCCATAAATGTCCTGGTTTGGTCACAGGTTGGGGAGATAAGATTTAGTGGAGTTGGCATACATATTCTGATATGACCCCATAGCCCTTACTCCTCTGCTGTTCCCTGTGGCACTAGTTTGAAGGAAGTAAACAGTTTAGCAGCCCCCCTTTTTTTATTCCTGACAGGACTTGGGACAAATCAAGTTAAACAGTCAAAATATCAATTGGATATCTCAATTAGAGACAGAAAGTTTAGGGAACTAAGTGCATTGGTTATGTTACACTGAATTGATTTTCCATGGTATTTTAAAGAATCTTCCCTGTCAATAGTTTCTTTGGGTTATTTGTGTAGCACTTGTGTTGCTACCTTAAAAATTGTGCAGAGTCAAATTCCATTTATCATGGAATCAGTTTAAATCCCCTTTTTTCCCCACTGAGTTATCTGACGCTTTTTATAATTTCTTTCACTTTAAAAACCAATTATTTGCTTTTGACCATGTGTCTATAAATTTGAAATGGGTTCTAAAGTTAATTCATAAAGAGATTTTGCAAAATTATATTTTTGAAAATTTCTTTAACATATTTTGTCATTGATTTATCAAATACCATATACATGTTGGCTAATTTTAAGAAACGAAAGAAATGGATCATTGTCTGGGAGCTATAATTCCCAAGTTAACTTCAGATCAAATTTTTATAAATTTATTGCACATGTATGAATGCAACTGTAAGAATTAATAATAAAATGTTTCAAAATAAGATGACTGGAACCAAAATGAAATTATAAGTATATGTAGACAGAGATTGAATTACATAATGTAAATCCTCTTCAGATTTTCACAAAAAGAACCAAGTGCTGTGGGAAAAGAGGTGTACTATTTCCCTGTAATTGCATTGTATTCTAAGCAATTCTTGATGATGTAACTTTGCAGCCAAGTGGACAAGTTGAGCTTTATTGAACTCTTTCAGTGGTTGCCATCTCTTGGATATGCTCAGACCCTTAGAAGCCTAAGGTCTACATTTTTTATTTTAATTCTTTATGACTTTATGATTGGATAACCTTGGGCAAGTCAACATAAGAGGATATAGTTCATAGCTGTCTCTTTAGATTTTGAAGGATTCAAATGAAATTTCTAATGTAAAATATTTTGTGAAATCTGAAGTTTTTTTTTTTTTTTTTGAGACGGAGTTTCGCTCTTGTTACCCAGGCTGGAGTGCAATGGCACGATCACGGCTCACCGCAACCTCCGCCTCCTGGGTTCAGGCAATTCTCCTGCCTCAGCCTCCTGGATAGCTGGGATTACAGGCACGCACCACCATGCCCAGCTATTTTTTTATATTTTTAGTAGAGACGGGGTTTCACCATGTTGACCAGGATGGTCTCGATCTCTTGACCTCGTGATCCACCCATCTCGGCCTCCCAAAGTGCTGGGATTACAGGCTTGAGCCACCGCGCCCGGCCCGAAATCTGAAGTTTTATCCAATTGTTAGTTATTATCTCCCAGCTTGCATTTTTAAAAGCAAACATTTCATTGATTTGTTCGAATCTAACAGTGTAGCTATCATACAGGGAACAGACTTCCTGAATAAGTGTATGAATAAAAGTTCCTGAAGGCGCTGACTAACCATCTGTGAGAGACAATACATTTCTTTATAGAGTTGAACTAAATGACATCATCTTAGTTTTCTTCAATCTCTAGGGTTCTTGGATTGCTTAATTTTGTAAATTATTAGTATTTTAGGAAGATCATCCTTTTGTTATCTCTTTGTTTAGAAATTATCACAAGACTTAGAAGTAGCGCTTTATTCCTTCTGATTTTTATAATCATCAGAAAGAACTAGCTTTTGTATCTGGACTAATTTACTTAGCCTACTGATGCCCTTGTTCCTGTTTGGGGGTTACATATTATTGCAATAATTGATGTATTACATGTGCAAGTTAATCTTAAGAAATGACTATTCATCAGTGCATCTCTTTACCAGCTGACCCAATTAAGATCAAGTTAACAGTAAGACTGTAAATGTTTGCAAGATTCCAATAGTTGTTTAACTTCTTTGAGAAGAAATCAAATACAGTGGGAGGAACACTGAATTAGATTTAGACTCTATGTTGACCCTCCTTGATTTAAAATGAAAATGGTCTCTTTCTGTGCTTTGCTAAATTATATAGTTTAAAAGAGAAACACTAGAAATTATAAAGAACTAACACAAAGCTGTTCTTGCAGGCATTTTGTCATCCGTTCCAGGAACCTGATACTGTGCTGACTGCTGACATGCGTTGATCTCACTTATGCATGTCATTGATAAGTGAGATCAATGCATGTCAGTACTCAGGATGGCACTCTAAATATTGGTAATAGTCCAATGGTCCTTTAACTTCTTTGAGAAGAAATCAAATATAGTAGGAGGAACATTGAATTAGGTATAGACTTTGTGTTCAATGCATTTCTGGTACTCAGCAAATACTATGCATTAAGTTCTTTATGGAGCATTCTGTCATCTCTACTATGGACCCAGCACTGTGTTGAGTACTGGAGATGCATTGATGAGTGAGATCATTCTTGCTGTTGAACTGTTCAGTCCAGGCTCAGTTGAAGTTCAGCCCTGGTTCTCTATAGCGTCCCTTCCTGTGGCTGGTTCATGTATAACTAGCCGATGATGTCTAATGCTATTCCCCATAACATCTATCTATTCAGAGATTTGCAGATCCCTCTCATAACCTTTGTCTAAGCTACTGTAATCAGACACTTTCATCTTTACTTTCTACTTTTTGAAGTGAAGTTAAGTAATTTCTCTGGGTCTTTCTAGCTTAAAAATCCTTAAGGTACTTATATGGTAATCGTAACTATTTCATTTGAAGCATTCATCTGACCAAGATGTGAGCTATCATGCAATATAATTGTGTGATGTTAAGTGATGGAGACAGAGATGTCTGACCCAAGTTTCCCTTCAGGATGGCCTTTTAACTCCTGCTACTCACAAGGACTACTGCAGACATTCTGTAGCCATCAGCTCCTTCTGGGCTCCTCGGCTGCAGAAAGCCGCCTCCCCAAGGGCACATCTCTCCTGCATGCCATCATTCAGGCAGCCCAGATCGAGTGGTTGATAGGGGCAGGAGCAGAAAGGCCCAGCCATTTAAGCTCACTAGGAGTCAGCTCTCACAGACATTTCTAGCTCCAGAGCTCCCCATGGAGGGAGCCTAGGCTTTTCCTCCCTGCCTCAGTGTTCCTTCTCTACCTCTATCCAATCCCGCTTCTGGAGAACCCATCAGCAGCAAGGAGGTTTCTAAGAATGCTCTTTGTTACCCTCTCAAGCCCTGTATTTTATTTAAAAATTGTTTCATTTATTGGCTGTTTTCAGAGTAGTAGAACCTTCTTCACAGTGAAAGGCTAAATACAGACAGACATGTGAGCATTTCACATAAGAAGGTACAGTTGATAATGGATATGCCCCAAACATCAATTACAGCTTAATGTCTTTGACTGTCATGAAAAACAGCCTTTCCCTTTTTAAAAAAATATGCTTTTCCATAATTTAGATTGACATGTATCCCAGGCCCTGAAAAAGCTTCCACTACTTGTCAGTAAGTGATAGTTTTATTTCCTCTAAAGTGCCAAAATGAGAATGCAGTCTTTCATTTTAGAGAAAAGTGTTGCCTGGGAAAGAGTGGACTAGTTGACCTAAAACAAAGTGGGGGATATGGGGATGTGGATGTGGGCAGGGATTATATGTATTGATGTGTATAGTCCTAAAATTCTTTAGCCAGTTACTAAGATTTTTTAAGTGTATATGGAAAAAAGTAAATTGCCATTCATTTTGTGACATGTAAAATTATGTTGTTCAAAGGAAACCAATCTCCCATCTTTATCATAAAAAAGCCTTAAAATAATAACTTGTTCCAGATAATTTACCTTTTAAGATCATAAAATAGATGATTCTAATACTCTTTTTAGAGGAAGAGGGATTTAATACGGTTTTTGAAGAGCATGTAAAGCTGTAGAAGGAGCACAAGAGCATCTTCTCCAGGGTAGTTGGAAGGACACTGGTAAAGTAATGGTGGTGATGGTCACAGTGAGACTGCTGTGGATCGATCGTCACCTTGTTGTCATAGTATGTTGAAGTCTGTTGGGGGTAGTGCTTTTTTGTGTGTATTTTCTCATTTGTTTCCTAGTGTGGTTTCAATATCACTACAGCAGAAGCTAATCTCTTTTCTAAGTTCCAAAGCATCTTGTTGAAATTCTTGTTCATTAATTAGTATACTCTTTACTTCACCTTGTAGATATTTATGTGTTATATTCTATTCTCTACTTAAGCTTACATCTTTGGAACAAAAGTTATGTTTTAAATAGCACAATAAGAGGACAAAATAAGGGTTCAGTTAATACTTAGTGTATCACTGAAGTGATTGTGCTGCCCAGGATGATTATACTCTTCTTCTTACAATAGAAAGAAATGAAGATTAAAGAGTGCTATGTTCTGAATGTGTCTCCCAAATTCTCAATCTCCAATGCAATAATGTTGACAGTGGGGCTTTTTGAGGTATTTGGGTCATGAGGGCTTCACCCTCATGAACAGATTAATGCCATAATAAAAGGGCTTGATTGAGGGAGTTCCTTTCTTTTTGCCCTTTTGTACCTTCTGTCCTATGAGGACACAGAGTTTCTCCCGGTGGAGGTTGCAGCATAAAGGTGCCATCTTGAAGCAGTCCTTCCAGGATACCAAACACTCCTACCGCCTTCATCTTGGACTTCCCACCTTCTGGAACTGTAACAAATAAACTTCTGTTCTTTCTAAATTATCTAGTCTGTGTTATTCTGTTATAGCCACACAAACAAACTAAAACAAAGAGATTGAATGACTTTCCCCATCTTAGCACATTTAATAAGTGATCTGTTTGACATCCTGGTTTTCTGATTTAACCTACCTAGTTCGTTCTTTCTATTAATCTGTAGGTATTTAAAGATGGGAAACTATTTTTTACCTGGAAGATGAGAGGCAGACTAGTAACTGACAGTTTCTCTGTTCTCTTCAGTCTCTTTCTACTTTTGGCAGTACTCCTTATTCGATCATGGGCTCGTGCTGGCTTTCTTACTTCCTTACCTCTTGACCCACCTTGTTCCCCTTTCCAAGTCCTAACCATTTTTTACAGTCCAGCTTCTTGGATCTGGGTCACAGTGTCAAGTAGCCAAGGCCAGTCTTTTGGACTTTGCCACAGTAGGCAACAGGCAGGGTTGGGGTTCTCTGTCAGAAGTAAAGTCAGGAAAGGAATGGAATGTTAAAGAATAAGTACACAAAAAATAAGATATAAGATCTAAGGGAAGGTCACTAGCCCAGGCTTAGGGGAACTAAGGAACAGAGCAGGTATCTGATGAGAACCATTTTGAGGAATCTGCAGGCAGGTTTTCCTTAGGCAGCCACATCTTTTGAAGGTCCACATTTCTGCCTCCCGAGATGTCCCTTCATGGTCTAAAACGTATTCAGCTCTCAGCCAGCTCCTGACGCTTGAAGTTTGACTTCCTCAAACTCTTCCCGGCTGCAGTGATCTTGCAGAAGTTCTGTTGCATTTGTTTCCTTTCATGGTTTAATTGTTTTTTGATGGCTTCCTGTATTATCCTACAAGTTCCATGAGGGATGAGTATTTATTATGTGCTAATAAATGTACCACGTAATTTATAAGCAATTACCTCATTCCATCCTTTTAAGGGCTTCATTAAGTAACATTGATATTCATATTGTACAGTTGAGGAAAACTGAGAAATAACCTCTTAAGGACCCCATAGATATTAAATGGTGAAGTTGGGATTGGAATCAGACTGCTTGACTGTCATTAAAGGCTGTTAACATTATATTGAATAGATATAATTTACTATTCCCAACAATATTTATTTTTTTTTTAATTATAAGTCAGATTAATGTCTTTAAAGGAAAAATTGGGTTAAAATGCTGCTTGAAGTAACCTGTAGTCTGTGCCTGTGGCAGGGACTAATATTTAATTTTGGGTAGATTTTATTTTCACATAGTCCTTATGGTTGAAGAATGTGCTATTCTGTTATTATCAAGAATACTAGATAAAATAATGTAGTGTTTAGAAGTACCCTGGGGGAGGATTCTGTGTGTTAGAGAGAGAACTCCAAGTCTTGGGGAGCTGCACCTGTTTCACAGGCGTTTGACACCATTACTGAGGTTCTCTTCAAGGGGGCTGTTGTTTTTAATAATAACTTGCACTCAGCATCTTGAGGCAGATGAGTTGGAAATGACTTTCCTTATCCACATGTAATTCCTGCCTTTTTTATTGTTTCCTGGACCAACCGAGTAGTTGTTTTTTTCTGAGGCATGTGAGATAGATACCACCTTGAAAAGGAAAAGCATTGCCAAAAATGTGGCTTGTCTGGGTTTCAAGCAAATGTTTCGTAGGGTTTTTATTCATAGAAGAGTCAGAAGACTCTTGTTTTGTTCACAGGAACAAAAATTTGTGTGGCCCATAGCAAGCTCCTTATAGATTTCTGTCCTTGTCCCTCCTCCCCGTCAGTTGCTCCTGTTTTTATATAGTCTTCAGAACGTTCAGTCTAAAAACATTTATTAACCCTCTACATTCCAGGTAGACATTTTTTAAATATCCTTACAGGTTCAGAGATTAGGAAATAGCCTAAAAGCATCATTTTTTTTTTAAGATGGAGTCTTGCTCTTATTACCAAGCTAGAGTGCAGTGGCATGATCTTGGCTCACTGCAACCTCTGCCTCCCAGGTTCAAGCAATTCTCCTGCCTCGGCCTCCCGAGTAGCTGGGATTATAGGTGTGCACCAGCACACTCAGCTAATTCTTGTATTCTTAGTACAGATGGGGTTTCATCAAGTTAGCCAAGCTGGTCTCAAACTGCTGACCTCAGGTGGTCCACCCACCTCGGCCTCCCAAAGCGCTGTGATTACAAGTGTGGGCCATTGTGCCCAGCCAAAAGCATCAACTATTGAAGGGTTCAATAGAGACAGATAGTTTATGTCTATACCAGAGTAAATGCTAAGTTAGAGGTACACGTAGGTACCAAGTGCTTTGTGGACATAAAGGGTACTTGATCTAATGTGGAACTCCAGTCTCTGGACGGATGATACTTGAGGCAAGTGTTGCTGGATGAGTGAACGCTAGCAGGGGAAAGAAGAGCTGTTTAAGCAAAGGGCATAGGCATAGTAGGCAAAAGATTGGATGGTATGTGAGAAGAACTTCAAGCACATTGGTATGAGTAGAGCATAGAATATGAAGTTGCAAGTGTTGGAGAGGAGACCAGTAAGATATGAAAGTGCTGCATTTACGGAAAACCTTGCTTGCTTTGCCGAGGGGTTTGGATTTCATTCTGTAGCTTTGGAAACTGTTTATACAAAGAAATGTAATAGTAAAAAAGTGTATTTTAAATTAATTATTCTAACTAAAATGGATAAGGAAGAAGGAGAAGGAGCAAGGCCTTGAAGAAGATCAGGTGAGTGTTAATTAAAATAGTTCGGCTATTTTAAAGCCCTAAATTATTGCAGTCATTTTGAAATATAGTAAAGTCTGTTGTTCTGAAGGCCAGATGCTTTGGAAGCTCTTGATGGGATCAAATTATACTCAATAGCAGTCTGCTTCTTGAATATTGTATTTACTAAATAATCCATTGTGTTATACTAAGTCAAATTATACTTAATAGCAGTCTGCTTCTTGAATATTGTATTTACTAAATAATCCATTGTGTTATACTAAGTCAAGTTTTAAAAAGTGATACACTGGTCTTATCTTTAATTCACACTGTAAAATCTGGTGGCTTAGGCCTGTATTTAGAGAGTTTGATCAAACGAAACCAGTCTTACAAATACAAATGAAACTGATTACATATGATGTCTGGAACCAAATAAAGAAGATAGTGGCATTAGTGAAGATGACATTATAGATGCTTCTAGAAAAGTCTTAAAGAAAAAATTGGGTTTCTAGTCTATGATTTCCAAATACATTTGCTGTTGAGTACTGCCTGTCCTTGAAATAAAAGTACATTTTCTTTCTAGTTTTCCTTGTATAGCATGACTGAGCTCTAAGGAAGACCTCTGGCCCACTTGGTCACATTTGTTAATTCTTACTACCTCATGTCTACAAATATAATCCAATATACTAAATAGTTGAAAAATTCTTCTCTCTGACTAACCTAAATATCTCAGGTTCAGTCCATTTCCTTCTGTTGCTTCCTCACTGGAGATGGAGAGCAGGTGGTCACAATGTGACACACTTCAATTTTATAAGAAACTAAAAGAACTTGTAAATTATTTCATTCACCTTGGATTTTCCTTTCAATTCTCATCATATATTCATCAGCATGCCAGAAGTATTTGAATACTGTCATTTCCATGGAATGTTGAGGGATCATTTTATGAGAAATGACAGCGTCCTTACACAGAGAAACATTTAGGGATGTGTGTGTGTGTGTGTGTGTGTGTGTCTGTTTCTTTTTGAAATTGAATTAAGACTTTTGAGTCTCAGTGTCTTAAATTTCAGCTTTGTGTTATTGTAAGTTAATTTCATTAAATGTTTCCAGTCTGTAGTAGTTTGATGTTGGACCTCATGGTATGGAGAGAAAATATTTGAAGTGTAGGAAAGAAGAAATAGATAATGCTTCTTCTTAGCCTTTGCATTAAAATGAACTTGCTAATTATTTTTAAAGCATTGTTAGTAATAAAATTTATTAAGTTAGGGTAAAATGTTTCTTTTTTCTTTCTTGGCAACAATAAATGGCTGAAAAGCCATAAATAAGACTGAAGGGAGGAGAAACTTAGAATCACAAATAATTGACAAACAGGACAGATTGTCACCTTATGCAATTTAATTAACTGAAAGGAAAATTTCAAGTTCAATTTCTTTAACATAAAACTGAATTTCCTTTGGAAAAACATTGCATTTGAAGATTTTTTTAAATCTATAGAAATTATAATACTAAAACTTAATTTGTATCAATTGATGTATTAAGAGTTAGAAGAAAGAATAATAAATTGTTAGTAATAATTAATTTTGAATTTTTGGTAACCAACCTAATTCTAATTGATAAATTCCTTCATGAGGAAGAACCCTATTTCTCAAGTCAAGTGATATACAGAATTTATATAAATATTTATTTTAGCTTTTCTCTAGTTTCTAAGTTGTAGTTTTTAAGTCTCAAAACTGTAATAAGTTCATTATTAAAAACATTAGTTAAGTAATTCTTGGGAAATAATGAATCACCCGATGCCTGAGAATTAATCTCACATTTTACCAACCAATGGCTATTTTTTTTTTTTTTTTTTGTAATCCTTTGCAATTGTAAGAAGGGATTAAGCATTGCTTGAGAGAGAGGATTTTGAATTTTTAACAGGTTGTCTTCCAGTGAAAATAAAGTAATGGAAAATTTTCAGTCAGCTACACTTCTACATTTTAAAGGAATAATAGAACGTATTTTGCCAAATAGTTTTTCAGGATATTTGAGTTTAATGGTGTAAGGTATGACCAGCCCTCCTGGACTTGGCATAGTTGTAAACATAGTCTAGACTTTTGTGAGCTGTAGGAGTGGTGACATGGGTAATTTCACAAGAGACAAGATAGTGACTTGACTTACTGACTGCATCTTTGCAAGTGTTCTGGTCATGTTTATGTGATGTGACAGATGATAAAGCAATAGTGAAGGATAACAAAACATCAGCATTCACTGAGTGCTGAAATTACACAGTAAAGTAAAATGAAAACAGAAGGTATATTTTTGTGACTGAAAACTGAGATTCATTCTTAAGTTTGTGGCCTAAGCCATGTGACTAGAAAGTAGCTAAGTGGTAGCACTACCACCCAGTCTTCTCTTTTAACTACCAAGCTGACAGTTTTTATGATGATTTCCTTAATGCAGTGGTTATCATGTTTGCCTCAGAAGCTGACAATTTTCAATGCTAGCACCTTTCGCTTCTTCTCTCCTTTCTTTAAGCCTTTCATTGCCCTCATCACTTAATATGGAATTTTGATAATGGAATTTTCTCATTGGAATCTACAACCTCAAACTAAAAAGGACAAAGGAGTGCTATGATAGCAATTAAAAGTGCATTAGTAGATGTTTTCTCCAATTCCCACCTTTCTAACTGTTGATACTGTTACCAGTTGATTACCTTTATTACATCTGGGGTCATTTGCCAGCACACAGGGCTGCAACACTGGTGGCTATCCCTCATGTGGGAGATGTGCCTAGGAACAGTTTATATACAGGACCTCCAGAAAAATAACTGTTTGTGCTTTAAATAATCAAATTATTATCTATGCTCTATTCAATTCCAAAATGTTTAAGCTGCAATCATTTCATCTCGCTTTCTCACATGATAGAGAAGGAGGCCAAGGCTCTAGAGTGAAGTGTGCAGTGTCATACAACCAGTGGTAAAACCGAGAGGACAGTCATGACTGTTGGCAGTGTTTACAGCATTGGCTAAACATCATTTGTTCATTCATTCATTCAGCAGTCCTTTCTGTGTGGAAAGTAACTTGTTAGCTCACGGCTTAGCCTAGGATTTCCCAACCTCAACACTGTTAACATTTTGGACTGGTTAATCAGTCAAAATCGTTGTCTCTGTCTGTATTTCTGTCTCTCCTACATCTTTGTCCTGGGGAGTCCTACAACCTGGTTATGGAAATTGAGACTTAGACAGCACTAATAATAATTTTTCTAGAACTATTCTTATGAAAGAGCGACTCTTTTATTTCTTTTAAAACTTTTATCCTAAGATCAAAGGTCAAGAAAGGAGGGTCAGAGGAAGAGCCAGCTGAGGACATTCTGCAGTACAAGTTCAGACCATGTTCTCCCAGCTGGAGGGAGGAAACATTGAAGTAGATACACCAGGTGTATTTTAGGAAGGCTTCTGGGAGCTTCCCATAATGTTTCTGCTCAGATTTTCTGATGAAAACTTGGTCAGATGCACTCATCTCATTACTAGGAGACAGGGAATTATACTCTCTGTTCTTAGCAGCTGTGTGCCTTCCTACAGTAAAGGGGTTCTATTATAGTGAAAAAGGATGGAGCTCTGTCAGATGGGTGTTCTTTTTTCTTTTGTAATAAAACCAGTAGCAAAGGGGATTCCATAAGCAGATATTCAGTCGAAGGCAGTTCCTAGAATTGGCTCATGTGACTAATTCTGTAACAGTAACCAAAACACTTTAACCCTTTGAAGAATGGGGGAGTCATTTTCCTTTAAATGTTAAAACTAAGCAGTTGTGCTGTTTAATGCTGATTTTGAGAAAGGTCTTGTGTTTTAGTCTGGGCTCCATCCTCTTGCTGACTGAGTGGCCTATAATTAATTTCCATGAGCCTCAGTTTTCTACTCTTTAAGATGAGAGTTATAGTAATATGTTGGGTTTTTTCCCCTTCTATCTATAAGCATAATCTTCCAGAAATCCTCGATAGGAAAATATACAAAATTGGCTCAAGAGAATAAGATTGTGAATGAACCTGCAAAGCTCTTGAAAATGTTTCGTTTTTCTTATCATAAAATCATAGAGATAACACAGTCAATAAAGACATTAACTTTTATATACATCTTAGGACTATGTGTATTGGTATGGAGCCCAGTTTATGCCCTTCAGGGCCCTTTGGCCTTGCTCAGTAGAAAACCCTGAACTAGAAGTATCACCTCTTGTCTCTTTCACCTGCTCAAGGCTTGCAGACTCCTGCTGCAGTGGGAACCACAGCATCTTGGTGCAGAGGCTTCAGGGCACATTGGCTCCTCCCATCATGTCTAGACCACAATGGAGTACTGCACTGTCAGCTCTGGGCTCTGGCCTCTCCCATCACTGCTATAGGGGCCAGGTGACACTCTGAAAGGCAGAAGAGTTCTTGTTCCATGGGGTGAATTTTGATCAATTACGGGAAGGAACTGGCAGATAAATCCTGCTTCTTGCTTGCTTACCCAATGAACAGCCTGGAGGGGTGTTGGTTTTGGACAGCATGAATGGAGATGTGCCCTAGAGCCAAAGTAGCTGGCCAGCTCCTCATGCTGCTGTGGCCAGCTCAGTCTGGACCACTTGTATTTACCTTCCTTCCTTGTCTCACATTTCTTTATGCCTTAATCTTGCCACGCGTGTGCCTGTGCGTGCACACACACCCCAAGCTTCAGCAGGCAAGCTTTGCCTCAGGCAATGTTTTCTAGGAAATTTGAACTAAAGCAGTATTATATGTAATATAATATAGAAATTTAATTTCTACTGCTATTGCTTTTACCTTAGGAATAAGAAAAAAAATGCCTCGTCAGTTTTAGTCAGATTCAGTACTCGTTATAAGTGGTCAAAGCAGTCTGTCATGCCTAGTATTTTATCAGTTCATATTTGTTCATCTAAGTTCTTTGTCATCCCAGAAGAGCAGAGAAATCCTAATTCTTGGCATGGAACAAAGCTTCAGTAGTTTAATGACGAAATCTCCAAATTCACCCAGGGTGATTTTCCAAATATCCTGTCTGGTATGCAGAATTATGTAACCCTAGTTTTATCCCCAGCTTGATGTCAGAGCCATGAGCTTGTAGCCACTCCATACACTGTCTGCCTCCTAATTCCAGTCTTCCTTGTCTTCCTACAGCTATAAGAGAAGATTGACAATTGGATGCTGTATTAGTCAGGGTTCTCTTAGAGGAACAGAACATATATGTAAAGGGGAGTTTATTAAGTATTAACTTACACAACAAGGTCCCACAATAGGTAGTCTGCAAGCTGAAGAGCAAGGAGAGCCAGTCCAAGACCCAAAATGGAAGAACTTGGAGCCCGATGTTCAAGGGCAGGAAGCATCCAGCACAGGAGAAAGATGTAGGCTGGGAGGCTAGGCCCATCTCTCCTTTTCACATTTTTCTGTGTGCTTTATATTCTCTGGAAGCTGATTAGACTGTGCCCACCAGTTTAAGGGTGCATCTGCCTTCCCCAGCCCACTGACTAAATGTTAATCTCTTTTGGCAGCACCCACACAGACACACCCAGGATTAATACTTTGTATTCTTCAATCCAATCAAGTTGAAACCCAGCATTAACTATCACAGATGCTGTCATATGTGTTCAACATCATTCTCTTTCTCTTGAAAGGTTTAAAGAAGCATTACAAATGCCCAACACCTGCTCTACTTCTTACTTTTCCTCTCTCATCCCCGCTTTTTTTTTTTTTTGAGATGGAGTCTTGCTTTGTCACCCAGGTTAGAGTGCAGTGGTGTGATCTCATCTTACTGCAACATCCACCTTCCAGGTTCAAGTGACTCTCCTGTCTCAGCCTCCCAAGTAGCTGGGATTACAGGCCCATGCCACCACACCTGGCTAATTTTCGTATTTTTAGTAGAGAAGGGTTTCACCATGTTGACCAGGCTGGTCTTGAACTCCTGACCTCAGGTTATCCACATGCCTCGGCCTACCAAAGTTCTGGGATTATAGGCATGAGCCACCATTCCGGGTCTCTCATGCCCTCTTTCTTTAATCTCTTTCTGTGTTCACTTTTCTTTCTTTCTTCCCTCATTTCTTCCTTTTGTCCCTCATATCTTTTTCTCCTTCAACTCCAACCTCACTCCCCCACTTTTTTGGGGGAGGAAATGAAGTGCTTTAGTTGTAATCTGTTGCTTCCTTAGGTTGCATTTTACTTTGCAAGGAACATGGACCTGGGAACCAGACAGATTTAATTTTGATTATCTGCTCTGCCTGTCATAAGCTCTATGACCTTGGTCAAATTACTTCTCTTCTCTGATAATGTGTTCATCCTCATAAAATGAGGATTTATTATTCTTACCTTGTAGAATTTGTATGTGAAGTTCTGGTATACAAACTACTTTACAACCACTTGAGAAAGGTCCATTTCAGTTGTTCTTGGTCAGCCTTGAGCATAAATACCAGTCACAAAATAGGTATTTACTAAAAGCTTAAGTTAATGAATGAATCAATAAAAATCTACTTGTGAGCCAGGTGTCAGCATACCCTTAGGAAACTTTCTGTTCTCTTCATTCTAATTTTTGTTAGTTCTTACCGGTTTTTCAACTTTTGTGTTTCTCCTTGTCTCTCTTTATCCCATATCCATTTTTCCTTCTCATTTTTAAACAGAATTCAATTTTTGAAGAATATAACAATGCCAAAAACTGAAGAAAAAGGAAAGTAAATATATTACTTAGAAAAATGGAGATGAATGTGAATCAATAGCTTAAACATTTATAAGCATTTGCCTTCAGGGATCAGAACTTTGGAATAGAAATGGAGTAGGGAGCTGGCTCAATTTATAATTTTAAATGACTTCATGTATGATTAGATTATTGAAAACAATGTATGTCTTTAATTGTTAGCTTCCATCTATGGAAGATGAATATTTAGCATCCTTACGTACCACAACCCCTAATACTTCAAACATATTTCCCTTCCCGTTACCTTCCAAATATGTATCATTTGATTACGTTTTTAAAAAGATCAACGCTCATTGTTCATATAACTTTGTAATTATGGTTCATAGGTAAACCATATCACATTCTATGATTACATATTTTTGCATAATTTTTTTTTCTTGGTGTCAATAATTGCCTTACTTTCAAGTTTTGCTTAATTTTCTGTTTCCAAGTACAAGTATATAATTACAGAACAGATCTTCGGCCAGATGTGGTGGCTCACACCTGTAATCCCACGACTTTGGGAGACTGAGGCGGGTAGTTTACTTGAGCCCAGGAGTTTGAGACTAGCCTAGCCAACGTAGCAAAACCTCGTCTCTACTAAAGATACCAAAATTAGCTGGGCATGATGGCTTGTCCCTGTTGTCCCAGCTGCTTGGGAGGCTGAGGTGTGGGAATCATTTGGCCTGGGAGGCGGAGGCTGCAGTGAGCTGAGATGTTGCTACTGCATTCCCACCTGGGTGATAGTCTTAATAGGTTTAAACATATCAGATAATATCTTCTCCAATCTCTTGTTTTAGAGACATTTCTCCTATAACTCTCATGTTAGCCAGTTGCGTTAAAGTTCAAAGACTTACTTGTCCATCTAATTTTCTGGAAGATCATGTTACCATTATTTGGGGAGTTCCTGTTCCTCTCTAAGTTCCTGTGTTTCCAGATCTTGTGGCTTACTTTCTTGATTTATTCCCTCATGTGAGCAAAACACACCCCTCAGTATTTTCCTGAGAAATGGTACAGAAGCAGTAGAATTTTTGAGGCCTTGTACATTTGTAAATGTTTTTATTCTACCCTCAACCTGGATTGATAATTTAACTAGAAATGGAAAGCTAGGTTTGTATGAATTAGTCCTCAGAAATTTAAAGGCTATGGATTTTGATTTATAGCTTCTTTTATGTTGTTGAAGACCCATTATTGATCTGATTTCTGATGTTTTTTATGTAAGCTCCATTTTCTTATGGGTTGCTTTTAGGTTTTCACTTTTATCCCTGTTTTTTAAATATTTTATGATGACATGCCTTTTGTTTATTTTCTCATTCATTGTACAGTATACATATTGGGCCATTTTAATATGAAAACTTTAAAACAATTCATTCTGGAAATTTTCCTGAATTTTTTTTTTTTTTTGGCAATTCTTTTGATTGTATTATCTCTCAGATGGGCTTCCTATGTCCTTTATCTTTTAAAACTCTATTTTCTGTTTTTAATTAATAGCCCTTTTCCTTATTTACATTTAATTTCTATAGATTATGTTGTCTTATGTATCTATTTGTTTTTAATTTTTCTACCCAGAACTCTGTTTTGAGATCTATCAACATTTAATATTTCTCTCTAACTTCCGTGTAGGTACTCCATGGTACAGATCTATTCCATTTTATGTACCCTCTAACAAATACTCCAGTTCCTTTTCTGTTCCCACAGGTAACACCTTAATGAAGATCCTTATTCATATTTGCTGTGGACGTTTCTGTTAGCATCTCGTTGAGAGATACACCCAGAAGTTGGTTCTTACGACATACATATATGTCCCTTAGTAGTGCAGTATTTCCCTCTAAAAATACTTCACCCCCTACAATCCCATCAGTAGTGCATAAGGGTTCCTGTGTCTCCACATGCTCTTACCACATGGCATCATTCAACTTTCTAATTCGTATAGCATCCAATTGATATAATGTAATATCTCATGGATTTAATTTGCTTGCCTCCATTAACAATGTGTTTGAGCTTTGAGTGACTCTTCATATGTGTGTTACACTTTAGGTTTCCTCTTTAATGTGTTATTCCTTTATATCCTTGACATGCATTATCTGCTTGCTTCTCTTTCTGTCCAGTTTGTAGGATTTCCCTGTAAATGCAAATGTGAATCCTTTGGTTCCTATGAGTTTGATCGCCTGGTGGTAGTTGTGATGGTGTAATTGGGAAAGAGATAAAGTGAATTATAATGGTACAACCCTACAGGAGGAAGCCTTTTTGGGATGTCTGGATTTCAGCAGATTGTGGATGGGAGAGTTGGTGGAGAATGTGTTGGGGAGATTAGGCGTTGTTTGGTGGAATCACCCACAGGAGAGACATTGCTGTGCATGCCACACCAATATTCTCAACAAACTGAGATTCCAGATGCCAAGATCCCTTGCACCCCAGGTAACACCTAAATGACATAGGGTGGACTATGCTAGCAGCTGGCCCTTCTGGGAATCAGAGGTGGTGATGCTGCTACGGGCTCTCATTCTGGGCAAGGAGTACATCCCACCATCAGAGGAAGAAGTCTAATTAGGGGTGATAGTTAGGGCTACCTCTAATCCTCTTCTGTGTTTTCAGAGCCTAGCACCATGATGATTTATAAGAATTCCTCAAGTTTTTAGAATAGAAACTTAGCTATTGATTTTTATTATTAGTTAAGTTGAAGGATTTCTCAAAGGAGTGCTTATTTAGATAATGGCTATACTAACATGATGACATAAATAGTTGCTTGGGAAATTTTACAGTATCCTATGTGGCAATTTTTAATATTGAGACTGTCTTGAAAATATCATGAATCAATATCAATGATGTAATTCCTTTACTACAAAGAAATGTAGACATACTCACTTCTTTTACATTAACATTAAAATGAAGGGTACTAATTAAAGTATTTAAGCAAAGCTTTCTAGTAGTCTTTTATAGAAAAATGTGGTTAGATAACATGTTTATAATTTATTTCCATTTGTGATTAAGTGTGATAAAGTCTGTTCTTCATCTTTGGTACTTGCTTGTGGTCAGTGGAAGACATTGGATTGGCCTCTTTTAAAACAGTAGTGTGTATTCTGCGCTTTTAGTGTACCCATCACCTGAATAGTGTTCATTGTACCCAACAGGTAATATTTCATCCCTCACCCCCCCCCCCCCCACTTTTTGGAGTCTCCAGTGTCTATTATTCCATGCTGTATATTCATGTGTACCCATTTTTTTAGCTCCACTTATCAGTCACAACATACAGAAATACAGTTTTTGGCTGTTTCTGAATCATTTTTCTTAGGATAATGGCCCCCATTTCTATCCATGTTGCTGAAAGAGACACAATTTCATTCTTCTATATGGCTAAGTAGTAAGTATTTTGTGGTGTATATATATCACATTTTTAAAATCCAATTATCCATTGATGGACACTGAGGTTGGCTCTATGAGTTTGCTATTGTGAATGCTGCTGTGATAAATATGTGAGGGTGGGTAACTTTTTGATCTAATGATTTCTTTCCCTTTGGGTAATCCCAGCCAGTACTGGGGTTGCTAGATAAAATGGTAGTTCTATTCTTAGTTCTTTGCAAAATCTCCATACTGTTTTTCATAGAAATAATTTATATTTCCACCAACAGTGTATAATCATTCCCTTTTCTCTGCAGCCTTGCCAACGTCTGTGATTTTCTAATCAGCCATTCTGACTAATGTGAGATGGTATCTCATTGTGGTTTTAATTTGCATTTCTCTGATGATTAGTGAGATTGAGCATTTTTCATGTTGGTTAGCTGCTTGTGTGTCTATGAGAAATGTCTATTCATGTCCTTTGTCTACTTTTTAATAGGGTTATTTGTTTTTTTGCTCCTGGAGTTGATTGAATTCCATGTAGGTTATGGATATTACCCCTTTGTTGGATGGATTGTTTTCAAATACTTCCTCCCTTTCTGTAGGTAGTTTCTTTACTTGTTGATTTCCTTTCCTATTCAGAAGCTTTTTAGTTTAGATAAGTTCTATTTTTCTTTTTTGTTTTTGTTGCGTTTGCTTTTGAAGTCTTAGTCATAAATTCTTTCCGTCACTCAAAGTCCAGAAGAGTTTTTCCTAGGATTTTTTCTAGGACTTTTTTTCTAGATTGAGTTTTGCTCTTGTTGCCCATGCTGGAGTGCAGTGGTGTAATCCTGGCTCACTGCAACCTCCGCCTCCCGGTTTCAAGTGATTCTCCTGCCTCAGTCTCCTGAATAGCTGGTATTACAGGCACCTGTCAAGATGCCCAACCAATTGTTGTATTTTTAGTAGAGACGGGGTTTTATCATGTTTGCCAGGCTGGTCTCAAACTCCTGATCTTGGGTGATCCACCCCTCCCTCGGCCTCCCAAAGTACTGAGATTACAGGTGTGAGTCAATGTGCTCGGCCTTCCAGGATTTTTATAGTTTCAGATCTTACCTTGAAGTCTTTAACACATCTTGAGTTAATTTTTGTACATGGTGAGATAAGAGATTGGGGTCCAGTTTCACACTTCTGCATATGGCTATCCAGTTTTTCCGGCATCATTTATTGAATGGGGTGTCCTTTCCCTATTATATATTTTTGTCAGCTTTATCATTTTTATCTTTGTGATATACCTAAAGACTTATAAATATTTGACATTTTAAAAATGAATATAAACCACAATTTTAAGAGCAAAGTTGACACTTGGAGTTTGTGCTTCTCTGGTTTCCTTCTCTCATTTGAGAGTCTAAAATGGTCATGAGGCAAGACCACAGTTAGTAAGTAATAATATGAGCACTATGCCCAGAATAAATGCAGTGCAGATTAGAAAGCCAACTGATTGCAGACCCAAATGTGCCTTACTTTCCATGAGCTATAATTTGGTCTGGGAACTAATTTGCCATTTTTGAGCATATATTTTATTTATTTAGACAGTAGTTGCCTTCTGTCTCTGTGTCTCTCTATCTTTATCTGCATAGACATGTAGTAAGTAATGGTAGCCACTATGATACCAAAAACCATACTACACTTTATATATGTTCATTTATCTTCCAGGACATCCCCTTCTACCTCACTCCTCATCTTTTTTCCATCAGGATTATTATTTTATTGTAACTTTATTTTTAATAATTACCTAATTTAAATGTACTTGCTGTGGATTGACAGAAAACATCCCATTATAGTATGAAGTCTCTATTTTTTAAATAATGCTATATCAATAAGAAAACAGTGATCATGAACAGCATTTAGTAATAATTCATGGGTTATTTTCTCCTTCCTTCAGCAGCACTGATTTCAGAGAAAATTCTTAATTTGATATCCATAACAAGTAACACAGAAACAAGAGGTGGCTATATGGGGTTACATTACTAAGTCAAATATGACTTCGCTTACATGAGCAGTAAATCATAGCTTTTGGAGGAAATGTGACTTGCAAGGTTAAGTGCTTTTGTTTTCTAGAGCATGCTTCCCTAGATTACAGTTGTCCCTCATGTGGCCTCCTCTTTTATCTCAGCTCTTTAATTTTATGCTTAAACTGAGTGTGCTTTTGTTATCTACATAATTGGAATCTTTGAGATCTTCTTTTCTGGCCTGGTGGTGTGAAGGGGTAGAGTTTGAATAAGAGTCCAGGAAGTGGTTCTCGGAATGCGTTTTGTATTGCCAGAAATGCTGAAGTATTGGCACCAAATTAACATTTCCAGAAATGTCACCGAACACAAACTGAAAACAACAATGCCACAGCTGTGCACTCTCCTCCTGAAATGAATTTCTTCCTCTTCTATGAAAAGTGAGAAATTTTAAGCATCTGTTTTTAGATGAAAGGGAGTAATTTTCTATACTATACTGTAACCCAGCTGGTTGATCACTTAGTGGATTTGAGTTAGGGCTGTTTGTACAGATTTGTCCATTGTACCATGGATAATAATTTGTTGAACAAATAGAATGTCTGTGAGGGTCTGTGGTGGCCACTATTATAAGAGGAAGAATTTCACTTACTAAATATTTATTGGGGATTCATTAGGTATTCCATTTTAAGGTAGTTGGGGGTGTATACATAAAATCTCTGCTGTAAGTAGAACATGAACACTATTAGAGACCCATACATACAACCATATGAGCATTCAAAAGGGAGAGAGTAAATAGAAGGGAATTATGAATGGCATTTATTTGAGCTGGACGCTAAAAGTAGATATAATTTAAATGTGTGGAAATTGGAAGAAATGAGCATTTATGTCACACGGAATGACCTAGATAGAGAAAAGAAAAAAAGATCATAGATAGGGAGCTGAAAAAGAGCTAGTGAGGGAGACCTTTAGAAAGGTATGTTGCAGGTTAATTGTGGGCATGAAGCACCTGATTAAAGAGTAACATCCACCAAGCAAAAGATGAGAAATTCACCTGGGTATCTACTCCAACAGGGAGCACAGAGGAGCCTCTCTATCCTGAACCTTCGGCTTCTCTGTTTCCTTTGGGTCAGCTGTTTCATGTTTTGTACTGCGAGTTCCTTAACACACCTTTTGTGGTGAGGTACAACTCATTTTCCAGCTATATTTCTCTTAGTAAGACCACATTTTCTCCTTAGGTAATAAGAATTATTTGAATAGTTTGATTTCTCCCTTCTCCCCATTTATAGATGGCAATACTTGAATATACAAACATCTCAGTACTTTTTACATGGTCTAAAAATGACATGAACTCTTAAAGCAGAACCTTACTTACTTTTCCTTTTCAGCACAATTTTACAAGCTCACTTTCTAAAATTTCACACATGGAAAAAGATTATGATAGGTTCTTGGAAATATAACCAAGAAGAAAGTTAAGAGTGCCAATGGATCAAATAGCATTTCCTAAATAGATTAACCTGGATCTGACAACCTCAGGATAGTAGGAAAAATCCCTAAAGCCAGAAGATTTCCCTTCTCTTCAGTGTGGTTCAAAAACTGCAGTTACTTCTACACCTGGCAAAAACTGCAGTGACTTCTATACCAATCTAATACTTCCCCCCTCCTTCTTTCTCATCCTCTACTGGCCATCTGTGCATCTCTTCCTTATTTTTAAATAACCTCTTCTAGGTATTTATGAAGCGATAAAGCAAAACATTATGTGTTCGAAACAGCACTTCTTTGGCCAATAAAATTTATGATTGTAGTTACTTAGTATTTATTTCATATGGACTTATAAATGGAAAAGACATATCTGGTGGATACAATATTTATAGTTGGAGGAGATTATATACCCAAGTATGTCCTTTTCCCTTCAGTATTTAATTCCAGTTGCATTTCTATGGAAGCATGCCATAGGATAAAAGGCAAAGTTACTCCCTTCTCAGCTATTGCCCCTCCCAGATCCTCCCCAAAACTCCAGCACATTAGGAACAAAGGTCGGCTATTATAATTATGTTCAGAATTTATGATACAGAGGTTATATTAACCCTTTTGATTCATTTGACTTTGAATTTTCTTATTTAATTATTTGAAACCACCAGCATTTAAAAATCTTTTCCTCTATGCCAAGAATGAGTTGTTTGATATTTCAGGGGCCTTTTGTGGCTGAGAAATAATATGATTCTGTGAAAAGAGTGTATGTGAATGGTTCTCCAGACATTATATATTGACTCATCTGAATCAACAAAAAGCCTAAAAAAGACATTTTTCTCTTGGTCACATCTCAGCTCTACTGTATCAGAATCTGTTGTTGAGAGTCAATTATACAGCTCTTAGTGGGACTCTACTATAGCCAGCCTGGCTCCTACCCATACTGCAGTTCCATTTGCTCCAAAGGAGATTTGATTTGCCCTGTTTGTTTATACATGTATTTCTCACCGCAAGGTGGAAAGTTTTTTGATATCAGAGTACATGCTGAAATGGCTTGTTTCACTTCCTTCTTCCTGTTTTTACTAAATTAAGGTTTTATACATAGTTGAGACTCACTACATCTTTATTAAATAATTATATGGGACTTCGATGGGGATGGTGAAAAGCAGGGTTTTCTGGATGCTCTGAATGAAATATTTTTTGTTGTTATTGCTGTCCTTTAGGATGGAAAGAAGAAGTTTGACAAAGAGAGTGAAAAATATTACTCTATCCTTGAAAAGCATTTAAATTTGTCTGCAAAGAAAAAGGAGTCTCATTTGCAAGAGGTAAGCTTTTCCAACTGAGATATGGAAAAAGCATTAAGTCATGTAAAGTTGAAATTTCCAAAGGTACAAGTGTCTCAAAATCTGCTACTATTTAATAAAATAATTGTCGTAACAATAGCTAACTTAACTGAGCACTTACTATGGATGGTATTTTAAACACGTTATAACTGTTTCAAGTGAAGCATTAACATTTCTTTCAACAATGAGAAAGGTTGAAATAATATCTTTTCCTTTTCTTTTTGAGCATTTTTTAGGAGCAGAACCTATTAAATTCATGTTATGGCCTTCATATTAAATTAAAATATCTGTGACATTGATTTTAAAGCGTTGCTTCAGCATTGGGAGAAAACACAGCTACACATTTTATTTTATTTTATTTTTGTTTATTTATTTTCATTTTATTTTATTTTATTTTTGAGATGGAGTTTGGCTCTGTAGCCCAGGCTGGAGTGCAGTGGCGTGCTCACGGCTCACTGTAACCTCTGCCTCCCGGGTTCAAACGATTCTCATGCCTCGGCCTCCTGAGTAGCTAGACAGGGTTTCACCGTTGGTCAGACTGGTCTTGGACTCCTGACCTCAAGTGAATGATCTGCCTGCTAGCCTCCCAAAGTGCTGGGATTACAGGCATAAACCACTGTGCCCAGCTACTACACATTTTAAAATCTCAATTATTATAATCAGTTTTCTTTAAGAGCAAATGGATATATTTTACTCACATCTAAGCAGTTTATTTCTTCCCTCTGTCTGAAATATATCTTATTCTTCCCATTGATAGTGTTTTAACTATAATTAATAAAACCAATATTAGTTATTTTACTAAGGAATAATGTAGTTCCAGTTTCAGTGACATGGCCTGTCCAAAAAAAAAAAAAAAAAAAAATCAGACTTCCTTGCCATTGTCACCTTGAGAGCAAAAAAAGCCATGAAAGCAGCACCCTCATCACTCCCCGCCTCCTGGTATACACTGACCTGAACACCATGAGTAGGGAGTTGTTGGGGTGGCTCACCTGCCGCCCACCACTGCTGTCTACAAAGCAACGGAGAAGCTACAGTCTATTTAGTCTCTTCCTCCTTTCTCTTCATTTGCAGGTGATACAGTCAAGAACCTCTTCCCTGATCCCTCTGCTAGGAAAGCCTCCTCCTTTCCTGTACTGCTTTTCAAATTCAACCTGCTCCTCAGCTGTCTATTCCTTTTCTTATTTCTCCTACCTCTGAGTTCAACCACAAGGCATGCCTAACAGCTCAGAGTATTACAAAGTTCCTACAGCCTCAAAAAGAAATAGGAGTGTTACTTTCCGGCTTGTGTTCTCGTCGATAGTATCAAATTTCTTTATTTAAAGATGTTTAACATTGAGAAGTTTTGTTTTGCTTGATATTTATATATGACTTTATCAGTATGCTTTCTGTTATTAACACATACTATTAGAAATAGTATAATTTAATATATAATTGTGTGCTTACGGAAAGATTTTGATGCTAAACTAATGGAAGACAATCTGCCATTAAGAAAAACTAGATTTCTATTTTTAATTTCTTGGACATATTTAACCTTACTGTGTTTGGTACTGCTTATTGTAATTTAATACAATGTTTACATGTACCAAATGTTTTAAATGCTCACATTAAGACCAAATGTCTTAATATATTGTACTAAAAGAAACCTAAGAGAGGATAGGGTTATGGTATGGATGTGAATATAGTCACGTAGAGCGACACTCATCTCATTATTACCAGTACATCATCATCTATCATGCGCAGGGCTATGGCCGGCTGCCTTTTTACAAATTAACTATAGGAAAATTAAGTGTGGTCGTTAGAGGCCCTAAAGAACTTTAGGTTCCTGATAAATATGAGAGGTCATCCTTTGAAAAGATACTGTTTAAACCATCTTAAGGAAATGGTAACAGTATCCTAATTTTAAAGTGTTCTAGAGAATATATCTCAGTTTTTCCTGACAACTCAACTCAGCATTTATTACCTGCCTCGCTAGTAGCTTAGGCTATGGTATAATAGAATATTCATTCTGGTTTCATATTTAAGTGGAGGCTGGAAAAGGTGATAGCCTAGTAACATCCTCCTCCCCACCTCACTCCACAAGTACACACACGCTTCTTTTCCAGGAGATACATCCCCGAACACAACACAACTAACAAATTGTATAACATAGCTTCTCAGGGATATGTAATGTAGACAAGGCAAAATGTAGCTTGGATTATTTTTAACCCTCTCCCATCTAGGAATCAAACCTGTTGTAGGGAGATGCTGCCATAAAAGTATTTAATTCTGTGACATGGCATTAAAAGTCATCTGCTCCATTCTAGAACAGCTCTGGTCCTCTGTCAGCACCAAGCTTATTAACTTGTTCTCAAAAAGGCCCCTCTGTGCCTTCCTGTCTGCACAGCTGACATCTTATTCATTTTGTTCATGAAAAATAAGTGACTGCCCATTTATTTCCAGGACTGAATGGAAGGGTCATCTTTTACTAATAAAATCCCAAGGCTGTCAATTAGACCATTGGAGTAAACAGTTGGACAATCAGAAGCAAACTTATCAAGATTATAGGCTTTATAGTGGATGGAAAGAAGTAATATTTGTTACGTGAATAAATAATTCTTTACTAAGCATAAAGTAAAAGGAAGGTATCATAAAGGAAATGCAGAAAGGTCTGAATGCATAAAAATAAGTGATCTCTTTCAAAAGGCATTAAACCAAATTAAATGTCAAACCATTAGGGAATTTAAAACAGTATATGACATGGGGTTATTATCTCTTATACATGAGAAGCATTTGCATATAGTGTGAGAAAGGTAAACACTTCAGTGGAAAAAATGGGCTAAGGATGCAGACAGGCATTAACTAAGGAGAAAGTATGAACTATAATAAATACGGTTAGTTTCAGTGTCACATGTATTTAAAAATGCAAATAACAACGTTTCATTTTCAATTTGATAAAGATAATATCTATTGTTAGTGAAGGTATAGGAAACTGGGCACACTTTTGTTCTCCTGGTGGGAGCATAAAAGGATTTAATCATTCTTATGGTAAATTGGACATTGTATTGCAACAAACAAAACATGCTAGGTGAGATGAGTTCTCTTAGTAAGAATTTACCCCAAAAAAATGATCAGAGATGAGCATAAAAATTGTGTGAATATTGTTTGAATATTGATCCAGGAGTTATTCATAAGTGCAGAAATTTAGAAATGGCACAAAGAATGATTGAGGTAAATATACAAATGTAATTTGACCAAAAAATGGAGTGTGATATGTTAAAAGTTTCATTTGGAGAATCATTTAAAGACGTTGAGACATACTCATACAAATAAGCAGGAAGAAAGCAAATTGTAAACCAGAATATATAGTATTATACTAAGTTTGTTTTAAAGTAAGTTTGTGTGTGTGTGTGTGTGTGTGTGTGTGTGTGCACGCGCGCACGCTTCACATCAAAATATTAACAGTGGGATTGCAATTCTTACTATTTTCACATTTCTCTGCCATAGTAACAAATAATGAATGAGCTTACAATAATGAATATTTTTACATTTATAATTAGGTAAAAAGTAAAGAGAAAACAGATCCCTTTTAGAAATCCAGTTTTTGGTTTTCCACCTATCATTAACTACTCTTTCAATAGGTTCTTCTTGAGGCATCTCCTAAATAAAGCAAAGTCCTTAGGCATAGTTGTTACACCCCTATTCTTATCCTTCAATTTCTGTCCCTGATACCTCTTCTACTTATCTATTGTTTATGACATCTGAATGAATATCTCTCAAGGCATGACTGTCATGCCTGACTGTCTTTGCACTGTCTGCTGGCTGGTTACCAAGACTTTAGACTGACCAGTTCCTAATGAAATGTGAAATCTTGCACATCACCATCTTTTCCCGAATTTGCTCCTACCTCTCATTTTCTTAATTTGCTGGTATTGTTGTTATTAGTTTATTTATTTGTGAGACAGAGTCTCACTCTTTTGCCCAGGCTGGAGTGCAGATGCGCGTTCTTGGCTCACTGAAACTTCCACCTCTTGGATTCAAGTGATTCTTGTGCCTCAGCCTCCGGAGTAGCTGGGATATAGGTGTGTACCACTGTGCCTGGCTAATTTTTGTATTTTTAGGGGAGACAGGGTTTCACTATGTTGGCCAGGCTGGTCTCGAACTCCTGACCTCAAGCGATCCACCTGCCTTGGCCTCCCAAATTGCTGGGTTTACAGGCATAAGCCACAGTGCCTGGCCTAGTATTATTTATTTGTATCACATTTATCTTTGACTTTTTCTTGCTTCTCACACCCACATCTTTCAGCTTCTCTTTCCTGCTGGGGTGCACCAGATACCTTCACCATTACCAGATAAGAGATCTTTTAATATTCATATGTACTCAGTCCCACCACTTAGTGTATTCTATACTGTCCTTTTGTTAATCTTGAATGTTGCTTGTTTCTTGTCAGCCTCCTCCTCAAGTTTTTGCACTGCGTATATGATGATATCTGCACTCATTCTCTTTTTTCCTGCCTTAACTCTCCTTTCTCTCTCTTCCAAAGAAAACCTTAGTCACAAACCTTTTGTCCTACCTAACCATAACTTCTTTTCTCCTGACTATCCCATCACTCAAACTCTTGTTGTTTCATCTCTTCCCCATTCTTCAGAGTCCAGTTTAAATCTTTTCTCCTCTGGAAATGATTCAACAAATATCACTTGATGCTCTTTCCTCTATTTTTTATTGAGATAACTTTACAATAAACTCTCTGCAGAATCATATGGTTTTCTTATGAAATTAATCTGTTTTTTGAAAGTCCTTTTCTTGCCAGGTAAACAACTCTTTACACTGTTGTTCTGGCATAGTTATTACTAGTGCTCCCTTTCAGTTTTAAAATTATCTCAGTTTGAATGAAGAATCTTGGGGTTGCTCTACTAATCCAGTAAAAAATATATAGCACCAGTTGCCAGTGGATTTATAAGCAAGTGTTTGCTAGTGAACCATATGATGAGCTTACGTAACAAAGATATTTATTCTACGTAAAAGAATGCCTTTCTACATCTTGTACTGTAAAGAAATTAAACGGTCATATTCCTTAAGTACTGTAAGTACTGCATGCTCTGGATGATGTTTCCTAACAGCTTTGGTTTATCAAATTTCAGTTGCCCACATTGGAGGCTATGAAAACATCTATAAGTGCCAAACAGCAAGAGTCATTTCTCTTTTATCCTTTCTTTGCTTCCAATTCCCCTTTTTGGAGGGGCATGAGTGGGATGAGATTGTGCATGGCAAACAAGTTTCTGAAGAAATGACTTAATACTTTTGTGTTGGGGTCCCCAAGACCACCCCCAGCTTTGGTAATTTGCTAGGAGAACTCACGGGACTCAACATATAGTCATATTCTTGGCTATGATTTATTACACTGAAAGGAAATAAAGAAAGGGTACATGGGACAAACACCAGGTGCAACCTTCTAAGATTGTTCTCTCAGTGGAGATGCACACAGCATGCTCAATTCCCCCTTCAAGGAGCTGTGACATGTGAAATGTTGTCCACCAGGGAAGTCCATTAGAGATTTGTTGCCTAGAAGTTTATTGGAGGCTGGTCACATAGCACCCACTGCCTGGCATGTACCCAAATTCCACACTCTCAGAGGGAAAGAAGGTATTTGCATAAACCATATTGTTTGCACAAACAGTTTAGGTACAGTAAGCCACCTCTTAGCAGTTAGAGTGATGTGAACCTTCCCTAAACTAACATTCCCAGACACCAGCCAAGGGCCAGCCTTTTATGCAGAACTTTCAAAAGACAGCACTCAGGCCTGCTGTGCTGAATCTTTTCTGCACAGTTCTGTTGACTAGAAAAAAAAATTAGATTCTAAAGGTCTCAATATTCTATTTCATTCCCGTGTGTTAGGTAACACAATCAGTGATGTAATATATATTTTCTTTTTTTAAAAAAATAGAGACGGCATCTCACTAGATTGCCCAGGCTGGTCTTGAACTCCTGGGCTCAAGCAATTCTCCCTCCTCAGCCTTCCAAATTGCTGGGCTTATAGACGTGAGCCACTGCACCCAGCTGGCATTATCATTTAAAGTAAAGTAAATTTTCAAAATAACTCATGGAATAAAATAGTGCCCTAAAACTGAAAATATTCTTGCATCCATTTCACCCAGGAGTATACTAAGCATCGCTCTGGAGAGCCCTTTTTCCACATCTCCTTCCAAATCTCACATTCTGTGATGTTGACTTTGTGTTTTGAAACTGACCATTTTGGGGTTATTTATACCACAGAAACCACAAATACTGCAAATCAGGCTTTTCTTCCCAGGGAGCCAGTTGTTAAACATTTACTAACATGTTACCATCTATCCCTCATTATGAAATTAATTAATCCTTATATATGGTGTGTGTTCCACTAAGTGATGATAAGAAGGAAAGAAATATGATTTGTGTGGAATGCTGATTTTTTTGTTTATGTCTCTGTCTTTCATAAATGATGTCTGGGAGCTGAAAAGTTTTGGGTTCAAATCTCCCACCTGATGTATGCATTCTTCACATAAGTTAGCTTAAAAACTTAGAATATTCAACTTTAAACATCTCTAGTGAATGGCTGGTAAATATTGGATTATCCATAATTACCCTAATTAAATGAATAATAAATATATATAATTACAGCTGATTCTTGAACAACATGGGGGTTGGGGCACTGACTCCCTGCACAGTTGAAAGTACATGTATAATGTTTGACTCCTCCAAAACTTAATTACTAATAGGTTACTGTAACTGGAAGTCTTACCAATAAAATATTTTAAAACATTTTTGTTTGTAAAACTGCCATTATAAATGGCTTCAAGTTTTCTACTCCCAAATTGGTGTCAGTGGACACTTAGTACTCCAGAGAGCCCCTTCTTTTCATCTGCTTTTGTAACTTCCAGCTGGCAGCAAGGAAGGTAGAGGTGGGCAAGAAAAGGAAGTCACATCTCTCTGCTAAGCCAGAGTCACTTTTGAAGAGTGCATCTGAGGTGATAGCGGGCAGAGAAGAGGGAAGAGAAAGGCATTGTCTAAAAGAAAATGAAATCAACTCAGTAATACTCTCATACTTTGTCAATAGAACCTTATGGCAAATCAGGTATAGTAAATGTGCATGGCATTGACAAAGCATGATTCATCAGGTTAGAGCCATTGAATTTTTGTCTGGTTATTTGTTTGACTCTGCTCGCAGTGTTATCTTAGATCTTATCTAATGAAGTGGTCCTCCTGCTTAATATTCTTAGATGCTTCTCCCTCCATTACAATCCTCATTTGTTATGCAACATCCAAGGTATTTTGTAGTATTATGCTATCCTCACTTCTCCCTCTTGTTCTCAATGTGTTTATACTGCAGTTAAATCTATCTCCTTCATGCCTCTTTACTTTTTCAGGAAAATGCCCTTGCCTTTTTAATATTTTATAATTCAGTCAATTGTTCATCTTAAGATTCAACTCAAATACCACCATTTTGTCTCAGGATTTTGAATTTCATCTGTCCATGATCCCATGATTTTTCATTTACATTTATATGCCTTTTGTAATAATTTTCTTTACTGCAGTGGTTATTGTGTACTTTCTGTGTGTGTCTGTGCATGTGTCTCCTGTCCCATATACTATAAACTCTTGTGGGCAGGGAATATCGTAAGTGCTGTGTTAAACTTTTTGTAGGAGTTACTTTTTGATAAACGTAGAGCAGGAACTGAGGCCCTCTCTATGTAGAACTATCAGTAATTACTCTCTGTGTCATTTTTTGCCCGGTCTTTCTCTTTAGGCAGATACACAAATTGACCGAGAACATCAGAACTTCTATGAGGCATCATTAGAATATGTCTTTAAAATTCAAGAGGTTCAAGAAAAAAAGAAGTTTGAATTTGTTGAACCGGTAAGTTTTAGTTTTTCTGTAAAAAATAGTAGGCTCAAAACAATCTATGAAAAAAAGCACAGTGTTTCTTCTATAATATATAATTTTTCTTGAAAATTATGATTGTAAAAATAAAAGGGGAGTAGGGAAGGGATGAATAGTTGGAACACAGAGGACTTTAAGGACAGTGAAACTCTTCTGTACAATAGAGTAGTGATAGATGAATATATCATTGTACATTTGTCAAAACCCATAGAATGAGTAGTACAAAAACTGGGCCCTAATGTATACTATGGATTCAGTTAATAATAATGTGTTAACATTGGCTCATCCACTATAACAAATGGACCATAGAAATGCAAGATGCCAATAAGAGAGGAAGCTGTCACGGGAGGGGAGTAGATGGTGGGGGACAGGTGGGCTGGGGGGGCATAAGGGAATTTCACTCATTTTTTGGCAAACCTAAATCTGCTCTAAAAATAAAGTGTGTTAATTAAAGAAATAAAAAAGAGGACGTACATTATCTATACATGAATGAATACACTTCACCAGTAAAGTGACCCATTTACCAAACCTTTATATGGAGAGGGAAAACTGAAGGCTCTGTTTTCCCCTTAACTTTGTGCACCTCTTCCTCACAGGGCTCGGATCTGCTTGACTTTCCTATGAAGTCATTTATTTTCCTAAGTTAGTGTAAAACATAATGGATTCTCTAATGTAAACCGCATTACAGAAAAGAACAGGTAGCTGGTCTTTATAAGCTTACTTCATTTTTCAGCATTTTTTTCAAGTGATATCCTAATGTGTTACAATATTTTCTAAATAGGCATCTTGATAAAGTGGCATGTATGATGAATAAAGGTTTGCTCTTGAGTCAGGTAATCTGTTGTCTGAATTCTTCAATTCCCATGAGATCATAAGATAGGGTTAAAAAATGTATAAGTAATCGAATATCTAATTTAAGCCATTCTTTTCTTCCTATGTCAGTCCTTTAAAAAAATCCATTTATAATAAAAAATGATATACTCTATTTCTGTTAGTGGATATGATAAGAAGAAAGGAAAGGATTTTACATAAATCATTTTCTAATGGAAATCCACCAGCCATCTCCTAAAGATAATTGAAAACTGAAACAGAGCAGAGGCTGAGGACAGTTACCAGTCCCTACCTGGCTTCCAGGACCTCTTCCTTTAGTTGGAGCCTGCTGACTCTCTCCTGTAAACTAGGCAGTGGGCAAATTTCCAAGACCCACTTTCAACTTGAAAGATTAAGAAACTGAAGACCATCACTCAGGCTCAGGGATTTAACTTTTACCTTTTATTTAGAATAACAAACTGAAGTTCAAGTTCTGTGTACCAAACAGCTAAATCCTTAAATCCCCTAGGATTATCCTCTTAAATAGTAGACCCTTTAAGGATCTGATTAAACTATATAACTAGAGAAACTTCTGAAGCTCATCTGGGGCTCATGGACAACTAGCCAGCCTAACATTTCCTGTTCTAAGAAGATGACCACTACTTATGGTTCCTGTTCCCCTGCCCATTGAATAAGTCCCACCGCAGAATCCCACCAGGGTTTTTGAAGCCTCACTTCTTGCTAGCAAACTTCTTCCCTAGTGCCTCCCCCTTGGGATTTTTGAATTTCAGCTCTTCTTGACACCACACCATCAGAGACCCCATTATGTCTGACAGTTTTCCGTATGTTTCTTCCTTGTATCTTCCCATTTCCTTCACACACTACTCTTGTCTGCTGTGCTGTTGTTCCTTCTCCTCACACCTGGAAAAATTCTTTCACATCTGTATGCCTTAATTCCTCTTGGAAGATGATACGGGTGTCACTTGTTTCCCTAACTCTCTTTTATAGCCCATCCTGTCTGGGAATAGTGAACTAGAACATTCTGTAAGATGACATCAGATGTATAAAGAGTAGATTGTAAAAAATGTTTGCTCACAGATGGCAGAAGGAATGACAAGAATTTATGAATTCCTGTAAAAATACTGTAGAGAAGTAGAAGCCATCTTTCAATTGAAATGTGTTTTCTTCCCTCTACCTCATCCCAAGCTGTGATGTCCTGATAAGTCTTCTGTCACGCATGCCTTTCTTATAACACCACAGTCAAAATTGATGTTAAATTTGTCCTTCTTCCAAAATATTTTCCTGGCTGCTGTGTTTTTCCTGTTAGAATGTCTGGCCAAACCAAATAGTACTGTCAGTTTTGGTCTCGTCCTCATTTGTAGCTTCAGAGTCTCATCCATAGAGTTGTACTTAATTTCCATTTCAACAATGAGAGTAGAACTGGGATCAGTGAAGCATTAGCATGGATGTTGATCTTTAGGTTATGCATTTACAGATTAATTTGAAGGAGAAAAGTTTTAAACCAAAGCTCCCAGGAGCTACAAACATAAAAAGCCATGAAAACACTTTAATATCTTTGCAGTTTTTATTCTTTAGAAACCCAACGCTTGTTTGTATTGGTGTTACATGTTGCAGAAATCTAGTAGTCTATTCTAGTTTTAGCCCAGATTAGTTTAACAAATAAGCATTAGAGTAAGCAAATGCCCTGGGGATGGGATTTATCTCCTACAGATTGTAAGATATCAAAAAGAAAATATGAACAGGGGATTGTGTTTCATGAAATAATATTATTACCTTATAATGATATATTTGAGATTATTTTACATTGTTTTGATTAATATCAAGATCCTGCTGCCTGTCATAAAACTTCTATACAATATTCATGCGCTATTAAGAATAAATATTTCTACATAGTCATTCTAAAGAAAAACTAGGTTCGATACATGGACTAAAAGGGAGCATTCATGTATTATTTATAAATAAACTACGTGTTATTGTTTCAAAAGCATGCCTGAAATCAATTTTTTTGTGTTTGGTGTTTTTGAGATGGAGTCTCACCCTGTTGCCCAGGCTGGAGTGCCGTGGCATAATCTTAGCTCACTGTAACCTCCACCTGCTGGGTTCAAGCGATTCTCTGGCCTCAGCCTCCTGAGTATCTGGAATTACAGGAGTGTACCACCACATCTGGCTAACTTCCGTATTTTTAGTAGAGAACCCGGTTCTCGAACTCCTGACCTCAGGTGATCCACCTGCCTTGGCCTCCCAAAGTGCTGTGATTACAGGCATGAGCCACCACACCCAGCCTGACATCAGCTTTTTAAACTCAGTTCTGTATAAGATATATAAGTTTAATGGCCATCTTTTTTCCAGTTTATCATATTTTATATAGAAAGGGATTATAGCTCACTGGTGATATCTAGAACCACCATTCTGTATGGTAGCAATTACCTACATATGACTTTGAGCACTAGAAATGAGACTAGTCTAGGTTAGGGTGTGCTGTAAGTATAAAATCAACACCAGATTGCAGAATCTTAATATGAGAAAATGGACCATAGCCTATTAATACCTCTTTTATACTGATTACAGGTTGAAAAGCTATTTTGGATATATTGTATTAAATTATTCAACTTTATTTCACTGGGCTTTTTTTTTTTAAAGTATTTAAAATATGTTTACTGGCTGGGCACAGTGGCTCACCCCTGTAATCCCAGCACTTTGGGAGGATAAGGCGGGCAGATCGCTCGAGGCCAGGAGTTCAAGACCAGTCTGGCTACAATGGTGAAACTCTGTCTCTACTAAAAATACAAAAATTAGCCAAGCATGGTGATGGGCACCTGTAATCCCAGCTACTTGGGAGGCTGAGGCACGAGAATCACTTGAATGCAGGAGGTGGAGGTTGCAGTGAGCTGCGATCATGCCACTTACACATTGGCCTGCATTTGTGGCTCATTTTATGTTTCTGTTGAACAGTGGGCTCATCCTTTCAGATGTGCCAACGTGATACAGTAACTCAGGCCTATGATGGGGGGCAGAGATCACGGAGTGAGAAACATTGTCTCCTGATTCTTAGTTATAATATTCACCTACTGCTCATAGCTACCTGAGGCTTACGGGAATTTTTATGGATTAGAAGAAGCAATTTTAGAAGTACTCTGAACACAAACAGCTTAAATAAGAGTTGTGGAGGAGCCCAGGGGGTCTCAGAAGTATTTCATAGTATATAAAGGTTTGTGGCTTAGGAAACAGAATCGTTTATGGTTCATCGGCCTTATGGTTCATTCAGCTGTAAGCTTATCTGTGTGTAGATTGTGTCCTTTGAGCATACTTTGTTGGAGTGATGTTTTGTGAGCAACTACTATGTGCTATGTGTTTTTCTCTGTGTTAGCGCATGTAAATCCATAACAGCATTATTTTGAAGTAGTTGTTAGATGAAGAACTAAGTTACAGAAAGACTGTTAGTTGCCTAAGGCCACAAACCTAAAATGGCAGATAGGAACCCAGAACCCAACTCTGAGGTCACGGTGTAGTACCACATACTCAGTACCTGCTTAACTGCAGAAACGAATCCTTCTGATAATATTTGCTCTGGCCATATAACATGGATGATTAGAAAATTATGTTGTGTAGTTATATTAATTTCTTAAAATTAGAAGAAAATAACAGGTTTACCTTTACTTTGGTAAGCAGAGACAGAATGTAAAACAGCTAAATGAGTTGGAGTAAGATGGAATTTGGCTCCATATCTTACAGCTGTGCAAATATGGCACATTTTACAAATCGTCTGCCTCGGGTTTTTATCTGTTAATTGAGGACAAAAATAACGTGTAGTTCCCAGGATGATGGTGGAGATCAACCAGCACAGGTAATGCACAGAGCTCTTGTAGCTGGCACATCGGGAGCATCAATATGGTACCAGCCAGTGTGTACCTCACTTTTACTATGATTGCTAGATAGGAAAAGAACATTTATGAATCCGTTTCTTAGTTGTGACTTTAACGTCCTGTGTAGCTTTTTTAAAAACACATTTTCATTCATGAGAAACATTTATGTATCTCTTTGTTAGTTGTGGCTTTAAAGTCCGGTGTGGCTTTTCTAAAAACACATTTTAATTTTAGCCTTCTAAATATACATCTAGAGTAAGTTTTATAGTAGCATTTTTATGTTACAGTATTCCTTTTAGACTCCATTTTAGTCTTTTTGTGTTAATGTTTAAAGTTAATACAGAAAATGAAAACAAATCATCATATATAGACTAAAATATAGTGCTTTTGATGCTCTTCCCTGGGACTGCTAAATTCGATTTAAATGTTTTGCTGAAGAAAATTCTGCCTAATTTGCTAACATGTCTTAGCTTGTTATTATCAAGAAGTATACTATAAAATACTTTTTAGAGTCTCTAAATTTAAAAAGCTTCAATAATTTTGAGATTGAACTGCTACCGGCTAAGTCTTTTTAAACAGTCCATCAGCTAGTATATAGATGTGCCATCTTGAAAGTTTAACCTTTTGATGTTGTTTTTCTTTTTCAACATAATCAATTGGCTTTAATTTAGTAAATCAAAGTGAAAAAAATAAGGCAGCATCATTGTTTCTTGAAACTCTGTAGGACTAAAGGTTAAATGTCTATCCTGCTTAAAATCTAAGTGCAGTCATTCTTTAAAACTGAAACCACAAAGCTGTTTAATAAAAATAAAATCTGTAATTGTCCTTGGATAAATCTAAAGTTTCAGGGTACTGTTATTGAAAATTGGAAATTTGTAATCGAACTTAGTGAATAGAATTTTGTAAAAGTAAGAAAAATGCATCCTGTGTGTTTGGTAAAAATCAATCATGTAGCTTCTGCTGGTCTTTATCACCTTGCTGGTGACAGTACCTTCTCTATTGCAATTGGGCTGTAGAGATAAGCTGGCTATTCATCAATGCCTCTGTTCCTTCCCTACAAGAAAGTGTACCTCAGGCCTCTTCATCTGAATTCCATTGTCTTGAATGCTTAGAAATCCATCTTTTCAGTAATTCCAATGAATTTTTTCACTGCCAAGGCAATGGATGGCCATGGCTTTGTTTTACTAATCAATGCACGTATTTGTTCATTTATTAATTTGTCCTTCCATCCTCCCATTTTCAAAGTAGTCTTTTCCAGGCCAGCATTGACTGGCCACTTTCCATTCTTGGCTCTCTTTGTATCTTCAAGTTTCTCATTATTTATTTGATTAGATTTTTATATGCTTTCATTTTCATGCCATGAAATCCCTTGCACATCTATGCATTAGACTTACAGCAATCTGTAGTCATTTTGAAGCTATCCTTTAAGATGTTTATTAAGTTTCCTCCAGGCAGGGAATTGCAAAGACTACAGATTTAACTCACAGGCCTTACACTTTTACAGTGTGAAAATTGATGCCTTGACTTTGTCCTGCTTTTCTAATCTACTTAGAAGTTTAGATGGCCAAATGTGAAGGATAGAACTATACTTTATAACATTATGATTTCTTATAGTGCATTATGGTGCTTTGTGTATGGGAAGTATTTATTTTTATTTTTTAAAAACAACTTCAGGCCAGGCATGGTTGCTATCACCTGTAATCCCAGCACGTTGTGAGGCCTAGGCTGAAGGATCAATTGAGCCCAGGAGTTCGAGACCAGTGTTGGCAACATGGCGAAACCCCATCTCTACAAAAATTAGTTGGGCATGGTGGCATGTACCTGTGGTCTTAGCTACTTGGGGACTGAGGTGGGAGGATCACTTGAGCCTGGGAGGTAGAGGCTGCAGTGAGCTCTAATCATGCCACTATACTTCAGCCTGTGTGAAAGGGTGAGACGTTATCTCAAAAAAGAAAAAAAAAAAAACAAAACTTCGTAAAGATGTAATTCACATACCACACAGATTAACTCACTTAAACTATACAATTAAATGGAATTTTAATATATGCACAAATACATACAACAATCACCACAAAAAAATTTAGAGTATTTTTATCACCTTAAAAATAAACATCATACCTTTTAGCTATCATTCCCAGTATACTGTACCATAACCCTTAATGCTGAAAACCACTGATTATTTTCTGTCTCCATAAATTTGCCTACTCTGGGCATTTCATACAAATGAAATTGTATATTCCACGGCCTTTGTGATTGGCTTCTTTTACTCAGCACGAGGTTTTCAGGGTTCATCCATATTGAAGCATGCATCAGTACTTCATTTCCCTTTAGGGCCAAATAATATTTTATTGTGTGGATAGACCACATTTTGCATATCCAAATATTAGTTGATTGGTACCTTTTGACTGTTATTAATAATGTTATAAACCAGTGGTCCCCAACATTTTTGGGACCAAAGACCAGTTTTGTGGAAGACAATTTTTCCATGAAAGAATTGAGGGGGAGTTGTGGTAGTTTCAGGATGAAACTGTTCCACCTCAGATCATCAGGCATTAGTCAGATTCTCATAAGGAGCACACAACCTAGATTCCCTCACATGTGCAGTTCACAATAGGCCTCGAGCACCTATGAGAATCTAATGCCAGCGCCGATTTGACAGGAGGCAGAGCTTACCCACGGCTCACCTCCTGCCATTCCTAACTGGCCACAAACAACCTCTGCTGGTCTGCAGCCCAGGGATTGGGGACCCCTGTTGTAAACGTTCATGTACAAATTTTTGTCTGGTTACATGTTTTTGTCTCTCTTGAAGTAGAATTACTGAGTCATATGGTAATTACATGTTTAACCATGTGAGGGACCACCAAAATAACTCACCCTTTTACATTCCCACCAGTGATGTATGAGTGATACAGTTTCTCCACGTCCTCACAAACACTTGCTAGTATCTCACTCTTTGGGTCTTGCTATCTTTGAACTTAGATTTCACTGTGTGTGGTTTTGATTTCTCTGATGACTGTTGAGTCAAGAATCTTTCAGTTGCTTTTTGACCATTCATATATTTTCTTTCAAGAAATGTCTATTTAGTTTCTTTGTCTATTTTTAAACTAGGTTATTTGTCTTTTTATTATTGAATTGTAAGAGTTGTTTATATATTCTAGATACAAGCCCCTTATCCGATAAATGATTTTTATAAATATATTCTCCCATTCTGTGACTTGTCTTTCAATTTTCATGACAGTGTACATTGAAGCATGAGTTTTAAATTTTGATGAAGTTTGTCTATTTCATTGCTGTTTGTGCTTTTGGTGTCTAAGAATCCATTGCCAAACACATCATAGAGATTTTTTCCTATCTTTTTTCTAAGTGTTTCATAGCTTAAGTCTTAAGTTGAGATCTTTGATCCATTTTCAGGTAATTTTTGTCTATGCCATAAGGTGGGGGGTGGGAGTGGGAGGGTTCAACTTCATTTCTTTGCATTTGGCAATGCAGTTGTCCCTACAAATACGAAGAATACTTTGTTGAAAAGGCTATTCATTCTCCCTTGTGTGGTCCTACTACTCTTGCTGAAAATCACTTGATGATAGAATATATATGTATGATAGACTGTCATTTCTACTACACTGATTTATATATCTGCCTGAGTGGCTGGGATGTGAAGAAGAGACTATGGTTTCAGTGTTCCCTTATGCCATTATCACACTGTGTTGATTATTGCTATCTTGTGATAAGTTTTGAAGTGTTGTTGTTGTTGTTGTTTTAAGGTTTTCTTTTTAATGGAGTTTCTTGCAGTTCCCTATGAAATTTATAATCAGCTTGTCAATTACTAGAGCAAAGTCAGCTGAAATTCTGACAGAGATTGTGTTGAATCTCTATGTCAATTTGGGGAATATTACCATCTTAACAGTATTAAGTTTTCCAGTTTTTGAACATGAGATGTTTTCCACTTACTTTGACTTTCCTTAATTTCTTTTTACAGTTTTCAGAATACAACGTTTATACATCTTTTGTTAAATCTGTTTTCCTAAGTCTTTTTTTTTGGAAGCTGTTGTAAATGGCATTGTTTTCTTAACTTCATTTTCATATTACTCATTGCAAGTGTGTAGAAATACAACTTTTTTATTGTCTTTGTACCCTCTAACTTTATTAAACTTCTTTATTAGTTTTAATAGCTTTGCTGTAGATCTTTTAGGATTTTATATATATGAGATCATGGCGTCTGCAAACATAAATACTTTTCCATTTTCCTTTCTCATCTGGACACTTTTTATTTCTTTTTCTTAATTTTTTTGACTAGAAGCTGGAGTACAATATTAGAAATGTCAAGAGTGGGCATCATTACCTTGTTCCTGATTTTATGTGGGGAAGGAACACATTCACTCTTTTTATCATTAAATGTGACATTAACTGTGGGAGGGGAGTATTCAGTATTTTAATCAGTGATGAAGTTCTTAGGAGAAAAAGATTTGTGCTTACAGTTCTTAGTGGTCAAAGATGGTTACTGAATTATATTTGACAACTAACCTTATTTTGTTGATAAAGCTGGTGGGCAGGCTCTGTAGAAATTGATTGTAAGGATTCCATTAAACTCAAGAACAAATTTGGAGCGTGATTGGCAGTGCTACTCTAGGAAGATGGGATGTCTCCATCACTTTGGGAATTTTAATAAGCTAAAGAAAATAGGTAGTTGTGATAATTGATTATTGTCCGTCAGAAAAGAGGGCAGGCATGTAGGAGTGAATCACATCCTTGTGATAATTGATTATTGTCAGAAAAGAGGGCAAGCATGTAGGAGTGAATCACATCCTTGTAAAAGCATTTACATTTCAATTCTTCTCAGTTTGAGCAACAGTTATCTGAAATTACTGTATCTACCACTTAGAGGTTATTCATCTCATCAACCCCTTTTCTTAGCTCTTACTTATTTCTGCCATTTACATCATCAGTGGTAACTTAAGGCTTGACACTTTCGGAAGTTCCACATCCATACTGCATTTAGTTAATTAGTTATTGATGGGCTGGGAAATTATGAGTATTTGCTCGTTTTCTGGCTTGTAATGGGGTTATTTTAAAAGACTTTATCTTTAAGTATGGTATCACTTTTTCCAATTGGTTGAGTTATTGGAGTGACAAGTAATTTGATTCTATGCCCTTGGGAATAATAAAGTGCTGTGTGAGATTTTCCCAATGATAAAAGGAACTTTCTTAATATTCAAACCAAGTCTGTCTATTTAGGAGTTTGCAGTTGTTATTATGGTTACTGTTACTATTTTAAAGTTCAAATTTACTTTTGGGTAAACTGAAACCATAGTCTTGTCCTCACATCCCAGCCATTCAGGCGGATTCACCAAAGAAAATTGTATGTGGAAAGTACAATTCTTAAAGCTTTTCAGGCAATCTTGTTAAGTTCCTTTGGTTTCACATCTTGGAATTTAGTAGAGGATGAAATGAACAAGTATATATTTAAACCTATAAACATTTAACTTTGCTGCCATCTAGAGGCAGGTATTTTATAATGCGATCTTTAATAAACTCCCAAATGCTGCTTCCAAAGATGTGGAACAAAAAGGAAAAGCTGGATTTTTTTGGCATATAATTCTTATGTGCCTTCCATAGCATTGTATATTTCCTAGGGGGTGCTCAGCATGCATTATAAGATTAAAAGATATTTGTCTGCTACTAAGTGAATCTGAATTCTGCTAGAAGCTGCCAGTGGATTACCTCTTGACTGAAGTTGGCTGCATATAAAATGCTGAGGATATAGAATAATCTGAATAAAATACAGGTACCAGGATCTTATTTTTAAAAGCATGATTAAGAATTTAAAAAGCAGAGTTTAGTGGGAAATACTGGTTTACCAAAATCTGTGTCAAAATACATCCTTAAGAGTTTTAGTTACAACAGCTCACATGTGGTTCGGTGAATCTGCAAGCACGAAGTGGCCCTTCATGTGAGGGAGTGTCTCACAGGTAGTTCCATGGAGAGCAGCCAGTATCTTCTCCAGATGTCTAATCTTTTGAAATAGAATACAGATTGACATCCCTTATCCAAAATGCTTAGGACTAGAAGTGTTTCGGATTTTTTCATAGTTTGGGATATTTGCATATACATAATGAGATATCTTGGGAACTGGGCTTAAGTCTAAACATGAAAGTCATTATGTTTCCTATACACCTCATACATACCGCCTGAAGATTATTTTATTTTATAAAATACTCTTAATAATTTTGTACATGAAGCACAGTTTATATATATTGAACCTCCAGAAAGCAAAAATATCAGATGTGGAAATTCTCACTTGTGGCATCATGGCAGTGCTCTAAAAATTTTGGATTTGGGGGTGTTTTGGATTTTATGTTTTCAGATTTGGAATACTCGACCTGTATCATAACTTTAGGGCTGGAGCATCAAGCCATGGCATAGCAATTTGAATGTATTGGAGACTTCTGTGACCTAAGAGTTATAATTGACCATTTGTTAGAATTTTTAGCAGTGTTTTAGGTATGGTTCTGAATGGTTTACTTCATGCTTCTGAAAACATCAGTGTACTTTGTCTTTTTTCCATGTTCTAGAAACCAAGAATATTAGAAAAGATGAATCTCAGGAAATTATTTTATGGAAAGATTTATCACAGATATTCTTAAAATCTTCTTTAGAATTTTAATTAACTTTTATAGTGATGATAATTTTAAAGTGCTATCTGCTTTGTATAGCATCCAGTTCATAATGAGACATTTTAATTGTGAACTAATTATAAATCGTAAAACATGAACCACTACTTCTTTAGCAGCTTCATAAACTGTTAGTTGATTGTTCAGAAGACTAGTGTTTATATATATATATAGTTTATATATATATATATATATATATATATATATATATGTATGTATGTAGAAAATATTTTATTCTTTTTTCTCTGAAAAGCTCTATATATGCCAACCTTTATTAAAGGCATTTTTGATCCAATTTAAGCTGCAGTTTTGTTTATGCCATATTATATGCATTCAGGCAGACTATGTATTTTACTGTATAATTTGACAAATATAGCATTATTTAAGATAATCTATTGAAAAATTAGGTTCGATAATAAGTTTAGCTAATGTAAAAGTGACAGTGTAAAATAATTGTAAAAGAGAAAATGCTACATTTTGATACAATATCAGTACTGTTTGTACAAGAAAAGAACAGTTCTTAGAATATAACAAAAAATGGCTTGGAAACGTTTTCTGAAATGAACATGACTGTGTATGATTTGTTTGTAGTGAGAAAAGCATGAGATCATTGTTTTCAGATAGAACCAGTGTTTATCTGTTGGCAGTCATAGCACATGTAACCAGTTGATGCGTAGCTGAATCCTCCCTGCCTACCCAGACAGAGGAGGTGGCTGGATGTTATTTACATTAGAAAATGGTTTCAAATTGTGTTTCTTCCTTGATTTAAAATAGTAAAGTACAGATATGTTAAAAGTGACTTTTCAAACATGTTTTCTAACTTTATTGCAGGAAGAGGTTGTCAGAAAGATTAGTTTAGTGGACAAGTCTGTGAAATAAAATCCCTGTGAATGAAATGAAAATACTGAAATAAATTTTTTTTCAGTGTAATGTTCCATATAACCTGTGTCCTGTAATTCCATGGAGAGCCTGTCTTAATTTATAGGTAAAAACATAAATGCACATATGAACTTGAGATTTGGTTAGGAGCACAGGGATTTTATGACTTTGTAAAGATTTTACTTTCTCTAAAATGAAAGACCTGTGTTATCTATCTAGTTCAATGCTTTTGCTCACCACTTCCCTCTGTTTTGAATTCTTCCTATTCCTTTGCTAAAATGTTGGCTGTTCAATACTCAAATCAGTACTGCCACCTTGTGATACTCTTTCTTAATTTCATCTGGCCAAATTCTTATGCCTTCCCTTAGGTACTTCTTATCTGTGACTTACTGCTTTGGTCTTCCTTACATCCATACATCTTTTATCCTCTTCTTTTAATTAGAAGCTCTTCCAGGGTGGGATCTATGCTATTACACTTTAGTCTTTATCATAGTGGTCTCTTCTGGGTGTTTCTTCAATGCATTTGAATAGCAGAATAGTTAACATGATTGATGTCTGTGATCAGCCTCAAAAATTAAATTACTGTCTACCAAAAAGGAAATAAAAATTCTTTTGTGGTTTCTGTTTTATAATCATAAATCTATTGCCTGCCTTGCCAACACCATTGCAAATGTATTAGTTTGAGGAAGCAGAAGGAAACATACTTTTCTCCCTAGTTTATGTTTAATGACCATTAAAACACATTTTCATGGTGTCTTTATCTCTTTATTTTTGCAGCTTTTGTCATTTCTTCAGGGTTTATTTACTTTTTACCATGAGGGATATGAACTTGCCCAGGAATTTGCACCATATAAGCAACAGCTGCAGTTCAACTTACAGAATGTAAGAGTATACCTGTTCTTACCGTCTCTCAGCAAATCTGATGTTACACGGCAACTACGTTATAACCAAGTCAAACCTTGGAATCTTTCAAATACTTGCCTGCGTGTGGTAAAACCTCAAGAACTGGGAAAAACCACTTTATAAATGTATTACAATCTTTTTCTAGCTACTAGTAGGAAATACACCCCACAAAACCCTAATCTTATGTTACAAAAATTTATACTAGCAAATTTTATAAAAATAAATGTTACCCAGTTGCAGACACCTGAAAGTTTTTTGCCTTCATCCAGTGTTCTTGTTAATTTACTGGGTGATGCAGGATGAATAAGTTTGGAGAGCCAAATTGCAGTATGGTCTCCATAGTTAGTAATACTCTATTGAATACTTGAAATGTGTTAAGAGTTTAGGACTTAAATATTCTCAGCATACACAGATGGTAACTATGTGGTGATTGATAACTTGATTGTGGTAATTTCATAATGTATACAGTTCTTAAAACATCACATTGTACATGTTAAATATACAATTTTTATTTGTCAGTTATACCTCAAGAAAACTAGAAAAGAAAATACTGGAAATAAGAAAATAAGACCTCAGAGAAGTCTTATTTTTAAGAGCAAAATTTCTATATTTGTGAAAGGAAAGGATTGTACTTTGATATCGAATGTTCCATCTTTCTTTGAAATTGCATATAAAATATATGCTGTTTATTGTTTTTAAATAACAGGTTTAAATGTGGTTTTGAGGCATTCAGAATAACTGCTTTAAAACATAAGCAAGAGATTTTTTGTAGTTTATGGGCATGATGATCGGGTGTCCATGTGCACTTGTGAGATGTGCAACCCTCTGTACCTTCTTAAAATCTCAGCGCGTTACCCATCTGACTTGAAAAAAAAAGAGAGAAAAAGAAAATATTTTATAAAGTGAGAATTATTTCCAAACAGTCCATCTATTTCTATCAGAATTTATTTTATGAAGTTGTCTGATCAGTCCTTTTAGTCTCTAATTCTATAGTTATACAAATTCTGATGTTCAAATGCAGAGCAACAGTTGCATTGAAGTAAAAACAAACCCAAAAGTTTAGCCCGCCCATTTCACAGTATCAAACCTGACAAATGATGATGTTCTAATTGTTGAGGTTTTGCTATAACTGAAACCCTGACTGCCAACCACTATATAACTAAAATAACTTGGAACACCTTCACTTAATTTTCTATAAAGTGTGTTTTTCTGATTATCTGGTTCTTGTCATTGTGGAAATGTCCAGTAAATAAAAATACAGTTAGAATGTTCCATACGAAATAGTTAAGGGGATTTATTCATTTGTGTTTTGAGTTTTAGTTTTTATTTAACTTAGATTTTCTAGCAGAATCAACTTCATCTTTAATTCATTCCACTGTTTTTCAATATGGAATGTATTTAGGCTTTTTCAGCCACTATTAAAAGGGAAAATTATAAAAGCTGAAATACTTTTATCATTTACTTCCACATTAAATAAAATTACATTAAGATTCTTAGGATTCAGGAACAGAAGAGAGGTAAGGAATTGGGGGAAAATATCAGACCCTTATATTTGAAAGACAAAAATAGTGAAAGTGACAAGAAAATTTTCCTAAGTTGGAGATTTTTTTTTTATGGGGCACAAACTCTTACTAAGAGTTAGGTGGTGGTGATTATTATATCTTCAGAAGTATATTTTTGAGGTAATGCAAAAGAGGTATTCATAGAGAAAAGCCTGATTCTATAGCTTAAATAAACTTAATATAAAGTGAGTAATCTATTTCTTGCAACAGAAGTTAGAACTTGGAAACCTATTGATTTATATGAGTTATTTTAACGCTCATTTCTTAATACCTTAATACCTGTGCCAAAAAACCAAGCTACATGATTGGTTTGAAAAAAAAAAAACAAGCTTTTTTCTTCAGTAAAAGCCTTTGGTACAGTGGTGACAAACTTTTTTCCTTCACATGTTCAATGTCACATATATCAAAAGTATATGAACTTACTCTGTTTTTTCCCTTGAAAGAAGCTAAGTCCCTGTGTATCTGTTTCTTAACCTTAGGTATTTAGGGAATTCAGATTTTATATAGTGCATCGTATTTTCTTTTAATTTCCCTTGTTTACCTCCTAAGTAATAATGTTAGAATGTGAAAATAGAAAGTCGTGCACGTGCGCGCGCGCGCGCACACACACACACACACACACACACACAGAGATAGAGACAGACAGAAAGACAGAGACAGAGAGATTCAAAGAGAAACACGCAGAAGGTTGTTCAGAGAAGCTTTTACGAAATCAGTTCCAAATCAGATCTTGGACCCAACACCAGAGAGTCATAGATGTGGTGAATAGTGCCAAAAGAATCAGGGTCATCATTGTACAATTTGAGGTTTTGAAACATTATTCTGGGCTGGTTAGGTGGCTCACACCTGTAATCCCAACATTTTGGGAGACAAATAAATTGCTTGAGCCCAGGAATTTGAAACCAGCCTGGGAAACATAGTGAGACCCCCATCTCTACAAAAAATTAGCCAGGTGTGATGGCATGTGCCTGTAGTCAGCTGCTTGTGGGGGCTGAGACAGGAAGATCACTTGAGCCCAGGAGGTCATGGCTGCAGTGAGTCATGATAGTGCCTAAGTGACAGAGTGATACCCTGTCTCAAAAATAAATAAAAACAAAACAAAACATCAGTCTGGGTGTTCCTGCAACCTGGTAGGATACAATGACCGAAATTATTGTTTCTGTTTACTTAAGACAAGGAATAATTTTGAAAGTACTCGACAAGAGGTAGAGCGGTTGATGCAAAGGATGAAATCTGCCAACCAGGACTACAGACCACCCAGCCAGTGGACGATGGAAGGCTATCTGTATGTCCAGGAAAAACGTGAGTCACAAAGACGTAACTTCACATCTTTTAGACTTAGCATTCTATTAATATTTCCGTGAGATGTGACTTGGTTAGTAGTATTTCCTTCAAGTAGGAAGACTGAAATTTCTTATAGCTTCATATCTACTTTCCCTCTACCACCACCAAAGTGAGGATATTTTTCTACATTTTGCCATCAGGATGTCTGAGTTGGCATATTGTTGAACTTGGAACTTAGAGTCTTCACTGACAATACCAAATAGCATGAGTTCAGTTTTAGCATTTAATTGTGACACTTAATCTCAACTTAAAGTTTCATGGAAAATTGCAAACCAAAGCCTTTAATGGGATGAATCATCCTGGTGACTGTGAGAATAGTTTTATCCTCTGGCAACATTATTTTATTTAATTCTGCGCCTTCTCTGTTTACAGGTGTAAAATGGGAAATCATGCTAACGTCAGATTGGCTCTCTTTAGTTCCTGAGGTTTGGCAATAAGTACCAAAGCCAATAGAGCATTGTTGTAATTGCCTCACATGAGGGACATTTTTTTCTCACAAAAATATTAAAAAGCCATTCAGACTTGTACAAGTGGACTTCTTTGTGCATGTTACTTGTCATTAAGTGGAACTAGTTGCACTATTTTGACCACATTAACTCTTTCAAACCAGATATGCCCTGAGGCATCATTCTTCTGCTGTTTTTTGTGAAGAAAGAGTTGTGTGTGTTTCCAGCTCATTGTGGACCAATGTGAAGAGCTTTTGATATACTGTATGTGCAACATGATGACCAAAACGCCAGCACAATTTATATTTGACATGCCCAAGTGATGCTCATTTGTTGGGTAGCAGGACACATGCAAATTAAATTTGATCCAGCAGACTCTGCAAACATTTATTACCATGTGGACTTGATGGCAGAGGAATACTGGCTCAGGAGATCTGGGTTTTAGGATTTTTCTCTCTCATAACTATCTACCTTGGCCAGTCTACTGTTTCATATCTAAAAATGATAAAACAAGTGATCTGCCTAGGTGCTCTATAATTAGCACATAATAAGGAGATTTCATCCGCCCCTGCTGCCCCCCCATCACCTCCCCCCCCCCCCCGCCCCCCGCTGGCCGCAGTTCCTGAAAAATTACCAATCCCTTCACTCATCAATATGAAATATAGTTTTCACTTAGGACTCTAAGGAAATTTTTATTTTATTTTTTATTGTTATGTCTTTTACTTGAGCCTGGAAAGGACTCTAAGGAAAGTTTTGAATTTTGGTTTTAAATGATTTCATACAGTTTTGAGAGCCTCCATGTAACAGTACATTGAGAGGAGCTCACATTTTATATTAAAAAAGGATTTGGCCAACTGGAAGAATTTGTTGCCAGTGAGAGCGGTAAACATGCAAGTGGTAGAGGAGGTGCCATCCTTGGAGTTTCTGTTTACTGTCATCTGATTATGTTTTATTTCTTGAATACTTTTCTAGGTGTTACACACTTGCTGAAATCTTTATGGGCACATAATATGTTATTCTAAACACAAAAGCTTTAGATTAGGTTGCAGTATCATCTTCGAACGTGTTATTCAGTCCCACTATTCTCACGCTGTTGGACATTTGGGTCAGTCTATAAGCATAATTTATATATTCCACAATATGGGGCTACGTGGATGGACTAAGCACAGTGTTTTATGCATTTATGTGATGTTGGTATCTTTTGTTGTAAGATGCCTAACTTCTCTGGGTCATTCTGGACTGATGATAAAGCCCTTTGTGGTACTGATCTCTCCTCTGAGTTGTTTTTTTTCTTTTAAATCTCTCTTAATGGTACCACCCACTGTCCTAGGCTACAGGAATCCAGGCAATCCATTCTTAGCCTAGTGTCTCTCTGTAGCCTTGGGACAAATCTGTCTATTCTGTCTTCTTAATATCCTTTGATTCCATACCTTCTCTCCATCTCCACTGCCTTAGCCCAAGAGAGACCCTTGCAGTAACCTCCGAACTTCTCCCCCCTACCTCCAGGCTTGCCCATCATCTAATCCATCTTCTACAGTGCTTCCAGCAGTTCCTTCTACAGTGCTTCTTTGGTTATGCCCCTGTTGTCATGGCCCCTTAGCATTGTCTGAGTTAGAGGGTCTCACAGTTACATTCTCCTTCTTATTCACATTCTCTTTGTTGATATGTATTTCCTCCCCAAAGACAATTTCCATCTTGATTTGATGTGTATCTCCCTGCATTATTTTTACTGCTTTATTGGGGCTAATTGGCATAAATTAATTGCACCTGTTTAAAACATGCAGTTTGATAATTTTGCCATATGCATGCACCTGTGAAGCCATCACCACACTACAACATAATGAACATATTCATCACCTTCAGAAGTTATCTCTTGCCCCATTATGATCTCTTCCTCCCATCTTTTCCCACCTATCATCTTCCCCATTCCCTTTTCCAAGGGATATAAAGAAAAAGTAATATATTTATATGCTTTTGAGATTATTTTTATATGAGGAGAAAATATGCAAAGCCCCTTCTAACTTGGGATCTTTGAAAGCATTTACAATAAAAACAATCAAACCAGTTTACCAAGATGTATCAATTATGTACTTGCTATCGCTAGGTGGATAAGTTCTGTGGGGGACAAAAATGAGATAATTATTTGGCTGCAAGGTTTATATTCTGTAGTTGAAAGCATAAGATGCACTTACACAATTAGCAGCCAGTGACCAATAGTAGGTATCAAAGCCATATATTGAGTGATAAATGGAGATGGATGTGATGGGGTAGGCTTACCTCATTGTTTGGATACAGAGTTCCATTTTATCTGAGTCTGTGGTGTTTGTGTTATCCACCTGGAGGCATGCATTAAATCACATTCTGCTTGACTTCAGTGTAACTGAAAGAGCAGGGGTTCCAGAGTCAGACAGGGCTGTGTTGGGATTCCATGCCTGTGCTGACCTGTGACTTGTGCCAATAGTTTTCTGAGCTCAGTCTCTCTTCATTTATAAAAGAGAGAGATTTAAACCCGTGTTATAATGATATTGCAAGAATATCATATGTAAAATGTCTCTATTCTCAGTAATATTAAAAATAATAATACTGTACTTACTATGGGCTCTTATTATTCTCTGCAGTTTATCTCATTTAATTCATAAAACAACTCGAGCATATTATTTCTCTAAAAAGAATAACTTTTGTCCCATGCCCTATTGATTAACGTATTGTCATCTGTAGGTCACAGGCCCAGTTTTGTTAAAATGCTCTTTATAATGTCTGTTATAATAGGCTCTCAGATAAAATATGGGCATTTAGTAGGTATCCAATGAATATTAATTTCCCTTCCACACTGCAAATATTCATCTCAGCCCCTTAAGTGATTGCTGGATAAGACAATTAAACATCTTTTATTTTGCAGTTTTAGAGCTGTAATCAATTTTTATTTTCCCAGACACTTTTGGGGATTTTAGAAGTGCTGTCTAAAACATCTGCCCTGGCCTAGTGCTAGTCAGCTTTAAAGAAAGCATCATGTGTTTGCAGCAAACTCGAGGATTAAATGTAGAAGGTTCTGAACTGAAGATGGAGGCAGGAAAAAAGGTCTTTGGTTTAAAATAGCATCAGAGCATTGTAGCAGCTTTATTTTACAATTATAGCTAATATTGCTTCATAAATTGCTACCTACGTAATGAAGTCACTACATATGAAAATTTCTATACAGTCACTTTCCGCTAATTAGCTCTAAGCCTTTAAGTCTTTTACATCACATATGACATATCAACAAGTATTATTAAGTGTTCTAGTGTGAAATGGTCCCCAAATGGAATTGAATATAATCTTTTGTGATTACGAAGTATATGGCTGCACCCTGTAATTTTAAAATCTGGAGTGGCTAAGTATTAAACTTGATACCAAGGGCATTAATATGAAAGAAAAAAAATTAAATGGCTCATGAAACACTTTTCTCAAGAGGTACTTTTTTATATTTCAGTTTCTTTCTTTTAAACATGGTTCTGAAATGAAGCCAGCAATAACATGTGCATCGTAGCTGCTAGAAAAATTCAGGTGTTAAGCAAGATGGGTCCCTGGATGGAGATGCTATTAATATATAGAAAATAAGCACCATTTCCAATCCACGCAGCCCACTATGGTGTTCGGATGCAGGATACTTAGCTTCCCTGTGGGAAAACTGAAGGTCTTCCACCTTGGCCTTGGAAACATTGTACTAATGATGCATTCTACTCTCTGGCAAATTCGCTAAGGAGAATACTGGACAATAACATGGGTGCTATGGAAAAGGGTTACATGATATTTTGGGGGGAAAAGAAAGTGAACATTACACATACGAGTTTCTTCTAATAAAGGTAGTGAAAATTATTTACATTTTTTTTTTTTTTTTTTTTTTTGAGACGTAGTTTTGCTCTTGTTACCCAGGCTGGAGTGCAGTGGTGTGATCTCGGCTCACCGCAACCTCCACCTCCTGGGTTCAAGCAATTCTCCTGCCTCAGCCTCCCCAGTAGCTGGGACTACAGGTGTGCACCACCATGCCCAGCTAATTTTTTGTATTTTTAGTAGAGATGGTGTTTCACCTTGTTGACCAGGATGGTCTCAATCTCTTGACTTCGTGATCCACCTGCCTCGGCCTCCCAAAGTGCTGGGATGATAGGCATGAGCCACCATGCCTGGCCAATTATTTACATTTTAAAGAGTAATTTGAATTTGTTTTTTCCAGATTAGGAGTAAGAGGAAATAACTCTAAGGTCAGTAAAGTCTTAGAATAAGATACATGATTCATTCCTTTATTCATTTTTCATTTGATGATACTGACTGACAACTATATGTCTGGCCCTGTTGTAAGGACTAAGAATTCATATTCTAGTCAGCTGAACATCACGTTTCTGCTCGCATAGATTCTTAAAATCTTGTGGCAGAGAGACACAATAAATGACTAAATCAGTTTTAAAAAATCATATTTCAGACTAAGAAGAAATGAAAGCAAGGAAGAACGATAAGTACCAAGGTGAGGGTGTTTAGATTTCAGATATCTCTCCAGGAAAGGTCATATTATGTAAGTGACATTTAGGAAAAGGCCAGAAGGGAAGTAACAGTGCAAGTCACAGTTATCTAATGGAAACGTAGTCCAGGCCTGGGAAACAGCAACTGCAAATGCCCTAGGGTAGGAATGCCTTCACTGTGTTCAGAGACCAGCAAGGGGGCGAGTGTAGCTGGAGCGAGTGCACAAGGCTTAAAGCAGTGGGGTGTGTGACCGAGGAAAGCATGGGAGGCCACTTACTTGGAACCTTGTGGATAATAGGTTCTTTGATTTTTATCTGGAGTAAGATAGGAAGGCACTAGAGGGTTCCAAACAAAGGGGCGAATGACCTGGCTAAATTTTTAACAGAATATTTCTGACAGCTTTGAGAATAAAGAATACAGGTAGAAGTAAGGAGACTATTTTTAGCAGTTCGGACTCTTATTTCTCATTCTTCCTGACTCTATGGGATACAAATATACCACTTTTACAGATGGGATAACTGAAGTTCATATCTAAAGTCACCAAGTTTTACAAAGTAGGTGTCAGAATTGCAAGTAAAGCCACATTGTCTGATTTTAAAACACTCCACACTATAGCATTGTCCCTCTGTTTTTTCTCATGCACAGTAAATATTACAAACTAGCATGGTATATGGAGATCCTCAATTGTATATCATAGCACTGGAGAGTGTGCAAACGTGGATACAAATCATTTATTAACAAATCTGAAATATTTTTTCTTTCTTTACATTAGGACCGCTTGGTTTTACGTGGATTAAACATTATTGTACATATGATAAGGGAAGTAAAACATTTACAATGAGTGTTTCAGAAATGAAATCCAGTGGGAAAATGGTGAGTTAGTTTGGGTTTTTGTTTGTTTTTTAAACTGTTTGTTATTTAAGTAATGGAATTTTTAAAAGTCATGTTTGTTTCTCTAGTTAACATATACACATTTACAAAAAAAATAGAAAGTCAAATATTTTCTCTCATTTTTGTGACCTGAATGACTTGAAAAGAGTAGCCAGGGCTTTCCTTTAACTTGGCCATGACATATTTATGAGCAGCTGTGTTAAATATAGGGATCCTTCAGTAGATTACAGAGGTGTCGTCTCACATTTCCGGCAGCAGAGTTATTTGTCTATGCTGTGGGTTGGCCAGCAGCCCAGGAAGGGACTGTCCATGGCTGGAGCAGGCTCAGAGATTCTGTATCTTTCCCCTGGGTGGCCTCTGGGGGAAGCTACGTTTGTCCCTGCATGGCTTGTCCCCTTCTGCACTGCACACTGTTTGCCAAAATGCCGGCTAACAAGGTTTCTCAGAAGAAACCAATAGATGCTCACTTACCCCAAAAGTAAATTGGTTACTGAATATCTCACATAGCTAGTGAACAGTATAGAATGCAGTGTACTTTGAGGAGGTGCTACAGAGAGCTTTATTGCCTGTAGCATATAATCTTCTTGTGAGTTAAGGTCACCATATGGCCAATGATTGAACCTGTGAATTAATTAGATCACAATCTAAGTATCCTAGAGCTGGGAGTTACGCTAAAGATAATTTAGTCCAGCCTTATTTTAACCGATTAGGAAATAAAGTTAGTAGAAAGTAAGTGCCTTGCCCAGATAATTAGTGGTATAGATCATGGCAGAGGTAAATGTGGATCTAACTTAGACACATACTCAAATACGTCATTAGAAACTTATTGTACTTGGGCGTTCATCAGAGTCTAATAATTCAAACTGAAAGACATAAAATATAGGGGAACATAGCAGAGAAAAAGAAACCTTAGTTGCTACCATCATGGGAAGTTACTATGTGCCATAACACACTTAGTTTCCGCTCTCATAGTTACTACCGCAAATCCAACTGATGTGACAGCGAGTTAATAATGTAAGTAGACCAAGCCAGAGGTCTGTTAATAAATTGATGACATTTGCAACCACAGATAAGAAATAACCATACATTAGGTAAACGTTCCCCTTAAAATAGACTGGCATCTCAGGTACAGAAGAGAATTTCTCAGAATATGGCCTCTTTTGGATCTTGTCCCAGGAGTCGGTTTTAGTAGCTGAGTAGCAGTGTGTTACCAGCAAAACAATCGGATGGCGTTAGATTGGTGCAAAAGTAATTGCATTTTTTCCCATTATTTTTAATGAGAAAACCACAATTCCTTTTGCACCAACCTAACGTGATAACAATAGCATTTAATCATGTATATACTGGAACTATATATTATTTTGGTAGTTCTCTTGTAATCCTGAGCTAGCTATCATTTAGGGCTCTAATAAAAAGACACCCACATGATACTAATCTCTTTGCAATCCGGGGAGTTTTGATTAAGAGCAACAAATATTGTATCACTCTGTATGTCCAATTCTGATGTTAAGTGACTGTGTAACTTTATACCTTTTTAAATCTAAGTACTGAAGGAATGTACATTATAGTATAATTTAACACTGTAAGTAAATACGTTGAAGGTTACTGCACAGGCGTGTTACAGAATTCTTTTAGATAAAACATGTATTTGCCATTAATTAGCAAATAGTTTCATGTATTGTGATCGGACAGCTAAAGTTAGAAATAAACAAAAAGGACAGGGTATGATGTGATCTTTATACATAACCTATACTCTGTTAAACATTTTAATGTGGCAACTTGAGCATGCGTATTTAATATATTTCAGTTCACCTTGTCAGCGTGTTAAAACTGTGGTACTCTTCTTGTTTCAGAATGGCCTTGTTACTAGCTCACCGGAAATGTTTAAATTAAAATCTTGTATCCGACGAAAGACAGATTCAATTGACAAACGATTCTGCTTTGACATAGAAGTAGTTGAAAGGTTTGAGCTTTTCTTTTCACTTTATTTTTTTTTAATAAGCTAAACGATGTTTCTTTCTGTATTTAAATATAAACATGAGACAGCATTCAAGTGTTTTCCAGTCTTTAAAAAAACAGTATACATGTTTATTTTATTCTTTCATGTTGTTATTGCATGATAATTTCAGGAAAGCAAGTCAGATCCAGGATGCTAGAAAAAGCTAGCATCACTCAAAGCAGAATCTGAAAAATCAATATACATGACTGTATTAGGAGAATGTGCTTGTAGTGACCTCGTAGTCCCCATTATGATGAAGGAATCCAACAGCATATTTCATGGCTCCAGGATCAGCCTTTTGGTGGGCTTTTGAAGCTTAGTGGCCTTGCTTCCAAGGAATAAGATATAGGTGGGAATACCGTAAGCCTCTTTCAGCCAACTAAGTTTAATGCCTGTACAATGCCGACTGAATACTCTGGATATTCTTAGCCCAAAGTATTGAAAGAGATGTAAATGTCATGACTCTAAGTTTGTAATTTAGTGGAATTACCTAGTAGAATAAAAAGAAAATAAGGAGTATGCTTCTTGCTCTCTGCTCTGTAATCCATGATCTGTTTTTCTTCTCCTGCATTACTACCACAATATCATGAATACCCTAGCTTATAGTAGGTGTCCATCCATGTATACACTTTGTATACAATGACTTACTATATATGCTCATATACTATAGCTTCTAGCTACAGATATACCTCAGAGATATTGCAGGTTAGGTTCCTATGATATCCACTTTATTATAGTGGATATCATAATAAACTGAATCAGAAATTTCTGAGTTTCTCAGTGCATATAAAAGTTATGTTTATACTACACTGCAGTCCATTAAGTGTGCACTAGCATTATGTGTAAAAAAATATACATCCCTTAATTTTAAAATATTTTAAATAGTATGAATGGTCCTCTGAGTCTTCAGCGAATAGTAATCTTTTTTCTGGGGAAGGATTTTGCCTCAGTGTTGGTAGCTGCTAAGTGATCAGCATGGTGGTTACCAAGGGATGGGTGGCTATACCCGTTTCCTTAAAATAAGACAGAAAAGTTTGCCACATCAGTTGACTCTTGATTTCAACAAAGATTTCTCTGTATCATGCAATGCAGTTTGATAGCATTTTACTCAGTAGGCCTTCTTTCAAAATTGGAGTCACTCCTCTCAAACCCTGCCATACTACACTGTCAGCTAAATTGGTGTGATACACTAAATTCTTTGTTATTTCAACAATGTTTATAGCATCTTCACCAGGAGTAGGTTCCATCTCAAGAAACCACTTTCTTTGTTTAGCCATAAGAAGCAACTCCTCATCCTTTCAAGTTTTATTATGAGATTGCAGCAATAAAGTTACATCTTTTAGAAGGCTCCACTTCTAATTCCAGTGTTCTTGCTGTTTTCACTACATCTGCAGTAACTTCCTCCACTGAAGTCTTGAACCCCTCCAACTCATCCCTGAGAGTTGGAATCAGTTTCTTTTAAACTGCTGTTAATTGAATATTTTGGCTTCCTCCCCTGAGGGATGAATGTCCTTAATGGCATCTAAAACTATGTATCCTTTCTAGAAGGTTTTCAGTGTACCTTACCCAGATCTATCAGAGGAATCATTACTTATGGCAGCACAAGCCTAATTAAATGTATTTCTTAAATAATAAGACTTGGAAGTCTAACTTACTCCTTGATCCGTGTGCTACAGTATGGATATTGTGTTGGAAGGCATGAAGATATTATTCTCCATGTAAATCTCTATCAGAACTCTTCAGTGACAATTGCATTGTCAATGGGCAGTAATGTTTAGAAGCAAACCTTTTAATCTAAGCAGTAGATCTCAGCAGTGGCTTAAAATACTCAGTAAACCATGCTGTAAACGGTTGTACTGTCATTCAGGCTTTATTTATCCATTTCTAGAGAACAGGTAGAGCAGATTTAGCATAATTTTTAAGAACCCCAGGATTTTCAGAATGATACATGAGTGTTGTCTCTCTGACTTAAAGTCACCAGTTACGTTAACTTCTAACAGAGTCAGCCCATTCCTTGAAGCTTTGAAGCCAGATAGTGACTTCTTTCTATCTGTGAAAGTCCTAAATAAGGCCATCTTCCAACAGAAGGCTTCATCTCCAGTGAAAATCTGTTGTTTACTGTAGCCACCTTCATCTTCTTTATAACTTGCTGCAGCTTCTACATCAGCACTTGCCGCTTCATGTTACACTTTTATATTATGCAAATGGCTTCTTTCCTCAAACATGATGAACCAACTTCTGCTAGCTTCATACTTTTAATCTACAGCTTACTCATCTCTCTCAGCCTTCATAAAATTGAAGACAGTTAAGGCCTTGCTGTGGATGAGGCTTTGGCTTAAGAGAATGTTATGTCTGGTTTGATTTTCTATCCACCCACTAACGCTTTCCCCATATCAATAATAAGGTTGTTTTGATTTCGTAGCATTTGTGTATTCACTAGAGTGACACTTTTCATTTCTTTTAAGAACTTTTCCTTTGCATTCACAGCTTGGTTAATTGCTTGGCACAAGACACCTAGCTTTTAGGCTATCTTGGAATTCAACATGTCTTTCTCACTAAGTTTGGTCATTTATAGCTTTTGATTTAACGTGAGAGACATGCGAATCTTCCTTTCACTTAAACACCTAGAGGCATTGTGAGATTATTAATTGGATTAATTTTAATATTGTTATATCTCAGGGAATAGGAAGGCCCGGGAGAGGGAGAGAGATGGGGAAATGGCCAATCAGTGGAGCAGTGGCACACACAACTTTTGTGGACTGTTTGCCATCTTATGTGGACATAGTTAGTGGCACCCCAGAACAATGACAACAGTAGTATCAGAGATCACTGATCATACATCACATGATAGATATAATAACAATGAAAAGTTCCACATATTGCAAGAATCACCAAACTGTGGCACAGACACGATGTGAGCAAATGCTGCCGGGAAAAGCTTGCCGATAGACGTGCTCAACACCGGTTGACACAAGCAAACCATCAATTTGTTAAAAATAGAGTGTCTGTGAAGCTCAATCACGCAGAGAAATTCATTAAGGTATACCTGTATCTAGTAGGGCAATGACCCTATTCTTAGGCTGCTTTAGATTATGTTGACTCTTTTGCCCTGTATGATTTTTAAGATCCACTTATTTAAGTTTCCCCTTGTCTCTCAAAATATCTTTTGGGATTTTGACTGGAGTTGCAGTAAAGTTTTCAGGGGGTACAGAATTAACCTCTTCTTGAATATTTTACGTATCTTTTTTCAAATTTACCTTTGGGCACCTTCTTTCTATTGTTATTTTGAATAGGATTCTTTTTTATGAGTTGAATTTTGGTTTCCTAAATGGTTAAGACTACTGTATAGAGAGGGTGTTAGTTTATTTATATGTCAAGCTCTTATCTGACTTACTTGCTGAACTCTTTATTAGTTTTAATAGTTTTATGAAGAGACTTCTGGATTTTCTATGTAGACAAATACCAACCTGTTAGTGCTTTCTCTTATTTTAACACATTTCAGTTATATAACCTTGGAGCACTTTATTAACTCTGTTCTTAGGTTTTTTTTTTGTCTGTAAATTAAGGATAGTGAGTACCCACCTCAAAAGATTGTTTTCAGGATTAAACGAGAGAATTAAGGATCATAACACAGTGCCTGCCACATAGTAAATATCCAACAAATACTGATTTTCAGTATTTTATTGTTGGTATTACTACACTGGCCTAAATTCTCCAATATCAAATTAATATTTATATACATTTCCAGTTTCTTGTCATTCTCATGATCTATCTTCTTGTTTGCAGAAGCTAGAGTTATTATTTATTTTTTCATTCCAACTTTTTAATCATAAAATATTTATAATAAAATTTCTTCTCAATGTTCCTCTTCACAGATTTCTCAATTTTCTGTTAAAGTTAATCTGTTTCTAATATTTTATATCTTTTCCTTCATACACTGGTTTCTCCCATCTTTCTCTGCTCTTTGTTTCTTTCTTGAAGTGTACCCTTAAGTAACTATTTCAGAATGATGGCATGGGAGATAATTATTTTTAAATAAATTCATTTCGATATTGTCATCACGGTATAGAGAAATGCTTTGGTTTTAGTGTCTTTTTAAATGTTACCTAGTTATGGTATGAGGCTTTCCACATTGTCACATACTCACTGAAATTGGTTTTGGTGACTAGACTGCACCACATCAGGGTCAAGTTCTCATATCGTGGAATTCATAGATGGCTTTGAAGAATGTAACCTTTGCATCACTTTTGATCATTTCAAGGGAAATAGTTTGAAATTAGTGTCTTTCAGACAGTTCTGTACCAAAAACACTTAATGATTTTACCACTTGTGATCATTAGAATTAAAAACATTTTTTGCATATCCAGTGATTTTTCTGAAAGGTATTGCGGTTCGATCTTTTTCTTTTCTTTTTTTTAAATTCCTATGTTTTCCTCCTCTCTCTTTATTTCTTTTTTCTCTTAACTTTAATTTTCTTCAAATTTTATATTTATAGTTAACTGAGAATTTAAAACATAGTAAATGTGTAAATATATAAAATATTTGTTTTAATAGGCATGGGATCATCACATTACAGGCCTTCTCAGAAGCTAATAGGAAACTCTGGCTTGAAGCCATGGATGGGAAGGAACCGGTAAGACTATGATACATTCTATAATTTAGTTTTTATTGTTCTAATAATTACAAAATATGGAAATTCTTTTTATAGAGAGTATAAAATGTTTTGCCCATAGTATAATTGAAAATATTAAAAAAGGAATCAGAGGAGTAGATACTTTTACTGCTTTCCTAGTCTCATTCATGGCAGGTAACTCTACCCTTCTGACTTATTTTATAAGGGGACTTTCAGGACTCACATAAAACCCTAAAGTTACTTCTTAAAAAATGACACACTCATCACCTTGGCTGGACCCATTAAGTTATCTTATTCAGTTAATAATTACCACATGCCCAGTCTTTGCAAGGCCTGTGCTAGGCATGGATTAGCGTGATGAACAAGGTTCAGGGTAAGAACTGACCCTCTAATCGAAATCACTTTCTAAATGTATAATTTGATAAAACTGCCTGTGGCTAGACATTTTCACTTCCATACATATCCCCATTTTTTAATATATAATCTTATAACTTATAAAAATTAGGAAGGCTTATGTAAAAAGGAGGCGGAATCATTCATCACTGTCTGTTTTCTTAAGGAGCGCTGTTATTAGATTAGCAGAGGGTGAACACACAGAGGAAACAGGAGTCCCCATCCAGTCACTTGAGAACCATTCATTAGATGGCAAAGAACCTGTACAGCCATAGTACCATACAAAGTGTGGTCCGCAGACTTCAAGACCCTCCCTCAAACTGTGTTACCAGTCCACAGTAAGATCAGTGCAGAAATTATGATGCAGCCTTTAGAAAATCATATCGCCACTTAGGTTATTTCAAGTCTGCTAAATTTAATTTAAAAGTTGGAATGCTGCATTGATTCTTTATTATTTTCTCTTTCAATTTTATTATATTTTACACAAATGTTAATAATAGATTTAAAAGAAAATTGACTCTCTACCTGAAATAGTTGAGAAGCACTGACTTACAGCAAATTTAGGGAATAGCTTGTTAGCCCAGCAATGTACAAGTTAGGATTATGTACATTGACAACATGCTAAGCAGGAAATTGGAAGAATGAGCAATCAGGTGAAATCCATTATGAGATACTTTCTGAGAAAGGCACATTATACATCATACTGGGGAAGAGAGTAAGATGCATAAATCAGATGAAGGTAGAACCTTGTCCAGGGCAGCACAGCTGTGGATGGAAAAGGAGTGGGAAGTGAGGGTGGTTGAACAACAGGAAGGAAGTTGGCTGATAGTGGACACAGCAGTTGTAGGACCTTGAAATCCAAGACACTCTTTTTGTATATTAGTATACAAGATATCACTTTGTTAATCTTTTGTGCTGGGTCATTAACTGGAAGTAATTGATGGACATCCTTTGTTTTTTTAGATTTACACTCTGCCTGCCATTATAAGCAAGAAAGAAGAAAGTAAGTCCTTTTAATAGTTATTTAAAATTTTGTCATATACTCGTTTTTAACACAAAAACGTGATTGTAAGTATTCCGGTCAAATAGTATAATACCGTTGATCTCATGGTACAGCAAATTTGAAATTTTTTTTTTTTTTAATTTCTCATGTTAAAACCACAAACTACTGGTATTACAGAAACAAAAGTTAATTTTTATTTCTTGGTGTTTATTTACATGCGTGCTTTATCTCTGATAGAGATTTGAGAAAGTTGATATTTAGCACAGTTATTTATATATATAATTATATTTTATTATATATTAATATATAATTATATGTTAATAACTATAATATATAATTATACAAATATATAATTGTATGTTACCAAATATATAATATATAATTATATATAATAGCATATTTATATATCTATCTCTATATAAATATATAAAACATAGAGGGCTTCTTTGTCTTATTTTCTCTGCTCTTGTTTTCTTAGAAGTACAAGACTGAAGACCTAAACACTTCTTGCTGGTTTAGGTAGATAGTGACCAAGAATGTAAAGTATAAGGACCTTGTCATTATACATGATATATGTAGAAAAAGATGTTTTTATTATATTATTACTGAATCATTGTTATGTAGTCATTCTTTATAAACACAGTTTATATGTTTTTTTATTGTGTTCTGAATCCTCTTTAATTACCTACCAACTTCTTGCTACCTTTTATCTGCAGTTGGTTTCGGGTATTTTCATAAGAGCTTTACAAAGTCATTTTATTTGATAATTAAAATTAATTTGTGTATTTGTTTTTAGGGTTATTGTTTAACTTTGAAAGCAATTCCAACTTTTATGTAATGCAGTGGATTTTGTCTTATGACTTCTAAATTTATTTTTCAAACAAACTCAATAACCCTGACATTTATTTTTGTTATTTTTTTTTATTTTTTTAATAGAGATGGGGGTCTCATTTTCTTGTCCAGGCTGGTCTCTAACTATTAGCCCCAAGCAACCCTCCCAGCTTGGTCTCCCAAAGTGCTAGAATTACAGGCATGAACCACTGCACCTGTCCGACCCTGACATTTAGGTTGCTGTGGAAATACAAGTTACAATGGAATAAATAAAAGCTAGGAAATCACTCATTTGAAAGTTACAAATATTGAATGTATGAAAAGCCTATAATTTTATCTGAATTAAATGCTTTATAATGATTAACTTCCAGAAATTATCAAAAGAAAATACATGATGTAAAAGATCTTTCAATACTAAATAACTTACAGTTTTAAAATTATTTATAAATATTTTTAAAAATTACTTTCATTTTTTATTCTTACCTTTACTTCCTTACTAGAATCAAGGAAAGTGATTAGTATAAAATCCTTTATTGCCTGCTTTTTTCTAATCACAGATACATTAACCAGATGGTAAGAGTTTTGGATGTACTGAATATTCACTCTAAATAATCACCTAAAAAGTAATCTGCTGTAAGAGATCAGATCTGATCTCTAACAGCTCAGGATTGTAGCTCCCAGTGAAAGCCCAGAAAATGAGAGGACGCCACACTTTCAGACGAATTTTTGTCGCTCATGGACCAGAAGATTTCCAGTGGAGGAGCCCCACGGGTCGCCAGCGGGACTCTTGTGGCCGGCGCAGCTGTTTTGCCGACACCTCGGCTTGGCAGCTCTTCGTGCAGAGTAAACGGGACTGGTTCCCCTACTGACCAGTGTTTGGAGGTCTGGGAAGGCAGAGCTGCTTGTTACGGACTCAAGAAGGAAGCCAGACCGGAGATTCCCAGGCAGAAGAGCACCATCAGTCTTATCGCTGCTGTTTTGGCCGGCACAGTGGGTTGCTCGGATTCCAGCACTGGGAATCAATAAATTGGACATCCGCTCAGAAACCTAATTAGAAAGGCAGTAATTGTAAAGACAACAGATGGATAAATTCATAATAGGGAAAAAAACAGCCTAAAAAGGCCGAGAATACCCAAAATCAGAATCCCTCTCCCTCTACAGGGGATTGCAATTCCTCATCAGCAACGGAACAAGCCCTGATGGAAAAGGACTGTGTTCCATTATCTGAAGTAGGCTTCAGAAGGTGGATGATAAGAAACTTTTGGGAGTTGAAAGAACTTGTTCTAACCTAATGTAAAGAAACTAAGAACTTTGAAAAAAGGTTTGACGAAATGCTAAAAAGAATGGACAATATAGAGAGGAATATAAATGAACTAACGGAGTTGAAAAATACAACGCGAGAGCTTAGTGAAATATGCACAAGTTTGAATAGCTGAATTGATCAAGCAGAAGAAAGGATATCAGAGGTCGAAGACCAACTTAATGAAATAAAACGAGAAGACAAGAATAGGAAAAAAGAATAAAAAGGAATGAGCAAAGTCTCCAAGAAATATGGGACTATGTGAAAAGACCTAATCTACATTTGATAGTGTACCTGAATGTGATGGAGCGAATGAATCCAAGCTGGAAAATACTCTTCAGGATATTATCCAGGAGAATTTTCCCAATCTAGCAAAGAAGGACAATATTCAACCCCAGGTAATACAGAGAACACCACAAAGACATACCTAAAGAAGAGCAACCCCAAGGCACATAATTGTTAGATTCACCAGGGTTGAAATGAAGGAGAAAATACTATGGGCAGCCAGAGAGAAAGGTCAGGTTACCCACAAAGGGAAGCCTATTAGAGATACAGCAGATCTCTCAGCAGAAACCCTACAAGGCAGAAGAGAGTGGGGGCCGATATTCAACATCCTTAAAGAACAGAACTTTCAGCCCAGAATTTCATATCCTGCCAAACTAAGCTTCACAATTGAAGGAAAAATAAAATCTTTTATGAACAATCAAGTACTCAGAGATTTTATTACCACCAGGCCTGGTTTACAAGAGCTTCTGAAAGAAGCATTACACACAGAAAGGAACAACCAGTATTAGCCTTTCTAAAAATATGTCAAAAAGTAAAGAGCATCAACAGAAAGAAGAATTTACATCAACGAATGGATAAAATAGCCAGTTAACATCAAATGTCAGTAACCCTAAATTTAAATCGACTAAATCCTCCAATCAAAAGACACAGCCAAAACCTAACGGTATACTACATCCAGACCCATTTTATATCCAAAAATACACAAAGACTCAAAACAAAGGGTTGGAGAAAGATTTACCAACCAAATGGAGAGCAAAAATAAATAAATAAACAAAAAGCAGGAGTTGCACTTCTCGCATTTGATAAAACAGATTTCAAAGCAACAAAGATACAGTGGTAAAAGGCAATAATAAGAGCTAAGGATCCTAACACCTAGATACATAAGACCCATAAAGAGATTTAGACTCAATGAGACAGAAAATTAATAAGGATATCCAGAACTTGCACTCAGATCCGGAACAAGTAAACTTAATACGTATTTATAGAGCTCTCCACTTTAAATACACAAAATATACATTCTCCACTTTAAATACACAAAATATTGATCAGCCATTATTAATACCCATTTTTAGAATAAAGCAATATTCCTGTTCTCTCTCCCTCTTTTTCTTCCTCTTTCTTCCTCTCCTTCTCTCCAAAAAAAAAAAAAAAAAAGTAATCTGCTGTGTAAATTTCATTTGAAAAGACTGTGAAATGTGTTTTCTAACGTTAGTTTGATTGTTAATATCCACTGTAAGGTTAGTCCTTTCAAATTTAAATTATGTAAGGACAAATCTTTCTTACAAAACAATTGCATCTATATACAGTGTTGAGTAGGGCTTCTGAATGGTGGCCTAGTGAAGTTCATCAGAATATACTGATGCTTAATTAACACACCACCAAAACTAATATACTTATTAGTTCAGAGAGGGAGTCTGAATCTTTATGCAGTACAGAATCATTCTTTTGGAAATAGGTATCCTGCAGTATCAGCCACTGGAAACATCACTGTGCCTTCAATTATAATAATAAAATGGTGTGTGTTTCAGAAAAATATGTTTATATCATTTCTCACATTCTGGCTTTTAGTATGGTGAATTAGTTTCTTACCCAGTACTCAGCCCCTTGTGACAGAGCCTGTCTGCTCTCCATGGTAGTCATTACAGGCCTTCCCTGAGACGTGCTGAACACAGATCTGCTCCTATTTTTCTCATTAGTACTAGTAGGCTTTTATTACCCATGGGAAGATTCTTGGTCATAGAAAAAATATTACAAACTTCTACTCTAGTGCTTAAAGTTCTGAATCTTAAACTTCATTGTTGTTTTATTTTTAGTATTTTATATTCAGCCATTTTTACTTGAAGCTTGTTCTTAATCAATATGCAGATCTTATTTGTAATTGCACAAATTTTTAAAACTAAGCCATTTTTACTTTATTTTCTTTTCATAAAGCTGACAGAATTCTGTCATTTGTTCATTTAATTGGTCAGGTTTCTTTAGACATATCAACTTATGACAAAATAGTAAATTTTATTCTCTCAAAGTCACCCTAATTAAACAGATTTGTGATCCTGACAAATACAATCTTCAACACCTAGCAACATTTTAAATCTAATAAATCACTTTATAAATGCAGAGTAAATATTATGTTAAAATTAAGTATTGCAAACATTCTAAATAAATACAAAATTGCATAGTGATTTCAAAAGGTCTTACTGCTTTTGTATATAAACTAAGCTTATTAAAAATTACACTTATTTTTAGCTGTCACACACATGGTAATTCAAATTTGCTCACCCAAATAGAATCACCACTCTATTGAAAAGTCAAGACTATGGCAGGTTCTACCAATAAGAGAAACTCTGGCTCAAAGGCACAGGACTGGACACAATTAGAACTTAGCTGCCAGGAGCTCTGCGGTGGACATTGTGGTGTTGCTAATTCACCTGAGTGAGGCTTCTTTTTTTTTGAGATGGAGTCTCACTCTGTTGCCCAGGCTGGAGTGCAGTGGCAGGATATCAGCTCACTGCAACCTCTACCTCCTGCATTCAAGCTATTCTCCTAACTCAGCCTCTCGAATATCTGGGATTACAGGCACATGCCACCACCCCCAGCTAATTTTTGTATTTTTAGTAGAGATTGGGCCTCACCATGTTGGCCAGGCTGGTCCCAAACTCCTGACCTCAGGTGATCCATGCCCTTCGGCCTCTCAAAGTGCTGGGATTACAGGCATGAGCCACCACGTCTGGCCCTGATTGAGGCTTCCTAAACATTCTTCAATCCAACATGCAGTGAGGTACCTTTCAAACTGGTTGAAGTGATTTTCTGCCCCTCAGAATCTTATTTTTGACATAAAATTTGAGGTAACCTATTACATTAAAGACCAAAATTTATTAATAGAACTCTGAGTCTCTTGCCCAGGCTACAATTGTGCTTCTTTTCTGTTTTATTATGTGTCTCATCACTTTCTGGTTATTTAATTGTCTCAAAGTATATATCTGAAAGCTCTACCATATTCCATAGTCAAGCACATGGTACTGTTAACCTAAAAACAGGGTCATGTTTTCTTCCTGGAGGTGTGTCTAGAATTTTATTTCTCCGGTAAATTTGTGTGTCAGTGATTGTGAAGTTCTCACAAATAAGTCATGTGAGCTCATTGTGTTAAGTGTTTAAATCAGTTTATATCTTTCTGTCAGCCCCTCTAACCATTTTTTTTTTGTACATCATCCTGTTCTTGAGATCTTGTATTCCTTTTTAGTTGACATTTGACTCCTCTAAAAGTAGCATTGCATCAGTTTCAGTACGTAACTTCTCCTGTAGTTGGTACTGGAAACTGTATCAGCCCTAATTCACTGGCCATTTTGAAGAGTGCTTGTTTATATCCTCTATAATTCAGATGGCTTCCACTTATTCTAAAATACTCTTGTTCTCCTTTGGAAACTCAGTTTTGCATAATATCTGTTTGTGTTTTGAACTGCTGAAGATAATGAAGTTTAATATGATAAAATATAAAACGTAGGTAAAAGTTTGTTTTGCATACCATTTAGAAGCGACTGTAGTATCCATGTCTTCACTGAAAATCCTACAAGCAACAGTGTAAGAAACATCTAGTGTTCTAAAATAGGACCATACTATGAGTTTACAGAGAACAAATTCCATGAAATGAAAAATAAAACTATGCTTTGACTGTAATTTTATGCTACTCTTTATAAGACTAACATGCAAAAGTCTTTCTACCTTGTATTAATAGTTACTCTTAATTTACCATTTTCAAAGTATGGATGTCATAAATGAGACTTGCGCGATTCAACAGATAAGGAAAGCACCTTTATGAAAAAAAGATCAAATAAAAAACCAAAATATTGGTCAAGTACAGGGTATTGAATTTACAAATACTTTTCTGGTTGTAAAATATGCAGCAATATCCTTGAAATTGTAAGACTTTGGGAGTGAATTTATTTTGGCAGTGCTAACATCTATCATCAATATTAAACAGTTGCCATTTAATTAACATTTCAACCAAACTAGTCCTCAAACACATGCCATTCAATTAAGATTAGCACTAAACTAGTCCTCAAGTCACGTCACTGGGGAATTTTGTAAAAAGTAGCTCACCCATGTTTTCCATAGTTCTGCCATTTTTGAATACATATTTAACAGGAACAAATTGTATTTTATGACATATACCCTTCCTGCCCCAAGATGTTGGGACCAGTCATTAACAGAGGCAAAGGCAGTTAACATTTCTTCTAGGCTTTCTTTCTCTGACATTTTCTACCGGTTCCCTAAGTCTTGTCCCCATTCAGACATGAGTTTTGTGTGATGGTTTCTTAGCTGGTCCTTCAACCCTGGGTCTGGAGAAAGTGAGCATTGTGAAAGAAAAGGCAATTAGATCTTATTCTCTCATGCAATCAATTCAACAATATTCCATTGTGCACCTACTCTACTCCAAGTACTGTGAATAAGAAAAAGGAAGTCCTTTTCAATTAATGTTTCCACTAGTAAATGTCAGAATTTATATGTGTAATGACGAAGTCACCTAACATTCAGTCCTTATGTACAAAATTGAAGGGATTGGAACAGAAGATAATCTTGAAATTTCCCAGCAGCTCTAAATTTTTGCCTGTATGTTTCAGTGACTTTCCCCAAGTTTACCTGTGGATATATTCTCCACAGTAATAAGCTTTTTCTGCTCCTCCTCATTCTATGCAATTGCCATCTGTCGTGAATGTTCTTGAGCTTCATACTGTGGTATGAAGTTTACCTAACTAAACTAACTAAACTAGATAGTTTAGTTCTGGAAGTTCTCAGACATCCTTAGGTTGTCAACCTTCTTCAACACATCATCCCTTGATCTTTGATCAGTTACAGTTTTGTTTTTATCACAGAGACCTAGCAAGATTGTCATAGCTCAAGTGCTCTTCATGGGCAGAGCAGGATTAAAGAACAATTTGGGCCTGGGCTATATGGAGAGTTAACTGCTCATCCTTAAGGAGAAGAGAAAAGGTCCAGTAGTATCATGAACATTGATAAATGTATTGACTTTTTTAAAATTTCATTTAACATATAGCTTGATATTAGTTATCTGTGATAAGGGACGTTTTGATATGAAACAGGAGATCAGCAAATTGAATTGAAAATTAAAGACAAGTGTTGCTTTGCTGTGTCAACCCTGAGAATGTACTGTAAGGCCAAGTAGACTACATCTATAAGGACATACTAAGTTTTGAATTGCTAGGAAATTGAAGGTACAAGGACTTTTGCTTTGTTAGCTCTGTGGAAGACTATTCTTTTTCCTTTCCTCATGGCTGTTTGAATTCTGTTGAAATTAATAGCTTTTGTGCTGCTAAACTGCCTTATGGAAACTTGTTTTCAGGTTTCAATAAAAGCTTTATCCCTGAACAGTTTACAGAGGGAAAAAAAATAAGGTTTAGATTTAACTTTGATTGAATATATTAAGTTCATTAAATCTGTCTTCTGCTTCTATCCTCAGTCGTGAAGTCCAAGTATCATTAATATTATAAAATTCCAATTATAATATTATAAAATTTGATAATGGTTGTATTCTCGGTGTCCCTCTGGTTCTCTCTAAAATGGAGGAGATACAGGGCTGTGGTAAAGTCTGGGACTGGGAAAGTGTTCACAAATGTAGCTCATGTAAGATGATAAACTAACCCTTATAGAAGCCATCAGAGAATGTACCAGTTACAAATGTTACTGGTACAAACCAGTAACTAGCAAGCCATCAATCAATAAACTTTTATTGGCTGCCTGCTCTGGGCCAAGCATTGAGCTCTGATCAGCAATCCATATTTCTACTGTGTAGGATATTTCCCCTCGTCTCTGTGCTATTGCCCAGGAGTACCTTGTCCTCCACAGAAGAATTATCATTAATTGTCAGCCTTTTTAATGGTGCAATTTGATTTAGTATTAACTCTTTCCATTGACATTTGAATACTAAAGAGTTCCCAGGTGTTCTTTATTTTTTGTGTTTTGGTTTGGTGTTTGGGTGTTAAGAGGACCCGTTTTAGTTGAATTCTCATTAGCACTGAGGCATTAAGTATACCCCTCATGGCTTTGCAAGATTGCTCATTTTCCATTACAGAATGTGTTTGTCACTGACTTCCCTCAGAAATGACAATCCCTGTGACTGCATCATCCACAGTCATTGGAAGACAAACTATCTTAACCATCTTGTCCCCTTCTCAGACTTCAGCAGAAATTGCTTGTTGCTCAAGTGAAGGCACTGGCTACAGTACTTTGCAAAGCAGCCATGAATGGGCACTGCCACTGCTGCCCTTTGCTGTCTTTGTTATGTGAATTAACAAGTCAGTAGCCAAAAGGGATATATTCCAGTTAAGGGAGGAAAAGTTAATTGTGTGTGATTGTCTTTATTTCAGTGAGTTTTGACACAGTGAATTAAGTTATACATAATGAAATCAGAACTGACCAGGTAATGCTTGGTGATAGATGATCCTCAAATCTCAGAGGCTGATGACAGTAAAGGTTCATTTGTTCTTTATTGTACATGTCCATATAGGTAAACTCTCTTAGCATTGTTTTCACTCTGGAACTTGAGTTGATAGAGAAGCCTCCTTTTGTATCATTGCTGATCTCGAGCTAAGAGAAAAAGAAAATTGCAAGCCACATACCGGCTCTTAGTGTCTGCTGGGTAAAGACACATGTCACTTCTGTTCATATTTTATTGTGAGTGCATTTCACATGACCAAGCCTGGCTTCAAGGGTGCTGAGAAATATAATCTTGCAGGGAGGGACAACAAATATGGATGAACAGTGATATCAGTCTGCTATAGTCTGTTCAGCTCTAGTGAGAGGATTTTTTTTTGCCATTATATTTATTGAAGTATAATGAGCACATAGGGACATTTCTTAATATCCAACTTATTATTTTTTCAGTGACTAGGTTCACAGGGCCTGCCTGGTGTATGCCTCATCTATGTCTATTTGAAGAAACAGATCATTGCTGTATCCACAAATATTTTAAAAATAAGTGACAAATTGATATATGCCTGTTTGAAAAACATTTGTGGTTGACAGTCCCGTAAGCCCCAGTGATTTCACCCATGCAGGAGGAATGACTTATTCACAAAATTTACATATGCAGAGATTTGGATTTTCTCTAGTCAATAATAATGATAATGATAATAGCCAGTACTCTATAGCACTTGCTATAGTCTAAGCATACACTATTCTAGGAGCTTCGCAAATGTTAACTTACTTCATCTATTGAAACAGTGCTGTGAAGAAGATACTATTTTCATTTTGTAGGAGAGGAAACTGAGGCACAGAGAGATTAAAACCATGCCCAGTAACAGAGCTAGTAAGTGGAAGAGTAACTACTGCCCTCTCATCTAGTTAGAACTGGATGACTGGCTTCTTTTATAATTTTTTCTTATGTTTTCCTTCACAGAGCAGTGATGTATAGTCAGGTGCAGATGGAAAAAAAAACCCACTAGCATTGAATTAGGCTTGTTCCATTGTTAGGCAGTCTTCAGTGTTTCATTCGGTTTGTCTTCATCCTAGTACAACTGTTTAACTTAGATATTGTTACTTCCTTCATTTTGTAAATGAAGGCACTTGAGTTTATAAAATATTAGTGACATTTTCTTCACCCTAGACCTACAGAAGTGATTCTAGAGCTGAGAACTGACCTAAGGTTTGCCTGGATTTACACAAAGCTGGATGCTATCTCTGCACCATGAAACTACTCTTTCAGTCAAAGCAAAGGGTGATCAAAAGAAATAGAACTTCATGGGTTTTTTTTTCCAACACAGTGTATTCTTCCACATCTCTGAATTGATTGATAATGTTGTATTTACTCACATGATAAGAGCTAAGTACAGGATCCATGGAATATGTCAGAACAGCAGCATCTGTAGAATAACCTTGCAGTTAGACTGACTCTCGGTAAGATTTTATTCTCTGTGATGAGCTTGTGACCTCAGTTTATTAGAAAAGACTGGACTATTGATGCCAAATATCCCAGTATACTTTGAGATACAGCCTGGTTATTACTTATTTTTCTCAAAATGAATACTTAAGAGGAAATTTGGTTTTATATATCACAGCTGTCTTCATTCATTTTTGCTGAAAGGAAGTTCTATTGAAATTAAAAAAAAAAGATTGTCGTTTTCCCTTAATACATCCTATTATTGAAAAGCAGAACAATGTGACCTCTAGTACCAAACATTTTAAATGTCAGGAACTTGAAGTTTTAATTGATACAAAAATGCTAGTGTCTTGTTTTTACCTAGGGTTATATTTTTTTGTCTGTTTTTGTTGTTGTTAAAACTGAAAATTAAATGATTTCTCACTTTTCCATTTTACCTGTTTTCTATATTGAGGAAGTATTTAAAAATATGTGAATGCTTAGTATTATGCTAGGTATTTGGGGTTATTGGAACAAGTAGTCTCTCTTTGATATCCAAGCAAAGCTTCACTCTCATGTAGGTAGGTCATCAGCTGTACTCTAGTGAGATGCCGTGGCCGTTCATTTTTCCATGTTGAGTTCATTCAAAGTATTCACTGAGTTCTGTTCTCCTGACCTAGGACACTGGGTACAAAGAAATAAATGAGCCGGTTCCCATCAATGGAAATACATATTTTAGTTTTGACATTTTTGTTTCTAGAGTTTGAAGTTATTTTTAAAGTACTAAATACATACATATATTTTTTTCAAAATATCAATCCTCAAATGCCTAGTGAATTAAAAATGACAATTTCTGTCTTCTTTCCTCTTTCTCCTCACCAACAGTTTGCATATATTTTTATGGAGTTTTTTCTTAGGAAAATAGAACAGTCATACATACCCTCAATAAGGCCTTTTTGAGAAAATAGGCCTTATTGTCCTGTCGATTACTTTTTTCACCTGACAACACATAATAAATATCCCTTCATGGTAGTACCTCTAGTTCCATTGTTAGGCACAGATTTTTCAGGCATTTCTGTCACTTAGTTCAGCTTCATGGGCTTGCTGTGCCTGGGATTTTTTCAGTTTTTACTTTGTTGCTGTTACCCTCTCTTGATTTATATCATAATTTTTGATATATATTTTTTGTCTGAGATCTATTTTGAGTTAAAAGAGAGTGTTTAATCTGTCTTTAAATGAACGTCAATTTCAAATTTTTATTGGTTTGAATTCTCTTCATTTATTATTTGAAGATATTTTTAAAATCACGTCTCTACCACATGTGATGAAAATTTCTATTATGGTTCAAAAAATTTTGAGTTTTTCCTCTGGGTGTCAGTTGGTATTTTTTGAATAAATGCTTTCTCTTTAAATAAGTAATCTAATTTGTTCTGGCCCCAAAACCCTTTAAAATTATAATTCGAATTGATCCAAAGAAAATCTAGCCAAAAAACAATAAAAATAATTGCAATTTCATAATCCTAGGCCCTTTTGGAGATGTTTAGTAACTGACTATGCATGTGTTGAATCATTTTAAATATGGTAGCAAAATGAAAAATAGAACATGGAGCTTGGAATCAGATCCGAGTTAGAATCTCAACTGTAGAGCTTAGAACAGAAAGCAGAGAAGGTTTTCAGCAACCCAGGGAATCATCTGAAGACTGCAGAGCCTTTTCTCCACCTCATAATGTTTTGAGAATCATGGAAAGGACATGTGAAAGGCTTTATAATACAAATTTGAACACACAATAAGGATTTATTCTTATTTCATTTGCTTCTATCATCTGAAAAGACATACGTAGTAAAGGAATAATGCTAGTTTTAGGAAAAGTATATAAGATCAATGTAATATACTTTCTGTGAAGGATATTAGCAGGTTGGTATAATAACTGTGAGCGTGAAGTTCTCTCCTCTACTTCTACCAGAAAATAAAAAGTAAACCTGTAACCAGAATATTTGAAAAACTCAGTAAAAACCTCACTACTGTTGAGTAATAAAGGCACAGTGAACAGAGCCAACTGAAGTGGGGATGTAAGTTCAACATAAACACCTAATGTGATTTCTCTCTTATTTTCAGTGTATTTGAATGAAGCAGGGTTTAACTTTGTGAGAAAATGCATTCAAGCTGTGGAAACAAGAGGTCAGTGTTGCCTGATAGGTATAGCATTCCTGTCATGTGTCTCATTTTTACACAGAAACCTCTCAGAGTAGAAAATGAAGATGTATTTAGTCATTTAACATGCGATAAATTTTAAGAGCGATGTATGTATCAGTATACAAATAGCTGTATCTTGAGCTTCAGTTAACTAAAAATCATGCTTTAGGCATACTTGTCTTTCAACTTTTTTTCTAATGTAGCCTCACTGTACTTCTTATTGATAAACTGTGCATTATTTATTATTGCAAGCACCTCTTTGATTTTTTTTTTTCTCCCAAGCATTGAGGAGGTAAGATTCTTAAGGAGCTTGTCTTCACTCCCTTCCTTCCCTATTTTGGGGAAGGAAGGGAATGAAAACAATTTTGGCACGTTTCTTCAGTCTAATCATCACCTCTGTCTTGAATTTCACTCCCATTAAATGTTAGACTCACTGTCAGGAAAAGTTGGCTAAAGCAAATTTCATATTGGGCTTTGGAGTTTCATAAACTTACATTTAAATTTTAAGTGTTGCCACTTCAACGTCTTGAGAAGTTAAGTGGTTGTTTTGAATTCTCTGAATCTGTTTCCTCATCTCTAAAATGAAGATATAAATGTCATAGGACTTTTCAATATGCAGGAGGACACCATGACTCTGGAAAAATAGAAGATGAGGAATACAGATCATCCCTTCCCATCTCCAGTGCTTTTTTAATATTCATATCATGGTGAATAGGCAGCTACGCTTTGCTACTTTGAAAATCTTCAAAGACTTTCAAGTCACTGTTCAGTGTCTGCTCTGGGAAATACAAGTCTAATAGGTATTTCCAGGGTAGGTTTGCTAAAGTTAGACTGCAAAATTGGATAAGTAGCTTTCAAATTTTGTTAAGCGTATGTCTTGAGTTTTTAACACTGTGTACTTGCCAAGCTGTTTCTCAAGCCATTTTCTTGTGATTTTCCTTCCCATTAGGTATCACCATTTTAGGCCTCTATCGAATAGGAGGAGTGAACTCCAAAGTACAAAAACTCATGAATACCATATTTTGTAAGTTTTGGATGAAGCAATTTACTTACATAATTTTTGTGATCTTATAGGTATTCTAAACTGTAGCCTTTGAGATGTAGATTAGTACTCGTCTTTGAATATTTTCAAATGCTATTTAAAGTTCATATTTGTATTCAGTTTTTAATGCTCATTTATAATAGATGAACAATCAGAATTTGAGGGGGCATTTTTATAATATTGTATTTTTTTTTCTCCCAAGTGTCCTTTGGTAAGCTAGAGATACAGTAAGATACATGGATGCTAGCTAGAGTCATTTGGAATCCTAGCTCAGCCGCTTGGAGGTTTGTGACCTTCAGTAATTTGGTTAACATCTTTGTGTCTCAGCCTCCTCATTTATAAAAACAGGGATCATAAGAGTTGTGAGGATTGAGTATGTTAGTCTCTGGAAAGCACTTAGAAGCATGCTGGGCACATGGCAAGTTCTCTGTCATGTTAGCAATTAGCAATAATTTGATTTGGGAGATTTATTCCATAAGACATATCTTTGAGGTTTAGTGTCAGCGTTTTATCAATTCACAAAAACAACAATCCTAGGGTTAACTCTTGGTATTCCAAGAAATTAATACCTCTCTCTTTTGACCTACTTATGTTTGTGTCAATTTTTCATAATTGCACAAGGAATATTTTGAATTGCACAATTTAAAACATCTTGTTTTTATTCTTTCCAGCCCCTAAATCCCCTCCTGATATTGATATTGATATTGAACTGTGGGACAATAAGACGATAACGAGTGGGCTGAAAAACTACCTCAGGTGAGGAGGGTTTAACTCCTGGTACTCTGGGTGCAATCTGACTCAACCCTTGGGTTCTAACCACATGACTTCATGGAACCTGCTTCCAGAAACTTCCCTCAGTAGCTCAGTTCCCTCACATAAGGTGAAATAGCACAACATGGTAACATTTACATTCAGTGTTCTGGAACTTGTACTTGATTTTTTTTCAATAATAATTTTAAAAGGTATATAATATTTTGAGTACTGAATTAGTATTTGTTGTTTCATATGAAGTTTGTATATGGAATTTTCATGTATTTTTTTAAAAATAGCAAATTGGAACGGAACGTTGTGGTTTTTTTTTTTTTTTTTTTTTTTTTTGAGACGGAGTTTTGCTCTTCTTACCCAGGCTGGAGTGCAATGGCGCAATCTCGGTTCACCGCAACCTCTGCCTCCTGGGTTCAGGCAATTCTCCTGCCTCAGCCTCCTGAGTAGCTGGGATTACAGGCATGCACCACCATGCCCAGCTAATTTTTTGTATTTTTAGTAGAGACGGGGTTTCACCAAGTTGACGAGGATGGTCTCGATCTCTTGACCTCGTGATCCACCTGCCTTGGACTCCCTTGTTTTTTAACTATTGTTCTCTTATTTGTTCCTGTGGTAAGGTAATTCTTACACTGAAAAAAGTGTCTCCCAGTCTCTCCTCTTAGCACAGTCGTGGAAAGAAGTACTAAGGGGCATTGGTGTCTTTGAGGTCTGCATTTTAGGTCTGTCTGTGGCCCTACTACAGGAACTCTATAATACTGACAAATCACCTCTTTTTTATTTACTTATTTATATACTGTTTTATTTTATTTTATTTTTAATTGATGAATAGTAATCACCTAATTCTTAAAGAAACACTTAAAGTTTAGAGGATAAAATAGATACTACCATTCTAACATGTGCTTCACTTCTTTGTAGGTGCCTTGCAGAACCACTGATGACTTACAAGTTGCACAAAGATTTTATCATTGCTGTTAGTAAGTATACTTGCATCACATATGCATTATAATTGATGTAGTTTTATGCTGCCTTAGGCAGATATTACTAGTATCAGCTAGTGAAGAGTTTTTTTCAAATATTGCTTTAAAAGTTGTTAATCTGATATTTAGCAGTTTACAATGTATTTAGAAGCCAGTTAGAAATTGCAGAATTAACTGAAATATTTTGACACTTAGAAAGACCTCATTGCTTAATAGTCTGGTGATTAGAAAGAGCCGTGAGGAATTATTCTAATTTTATTTTACTTGAATGACAAATATCAGTTTCTTATAAGAGCAACGAAGCAGGACTCCAAATATGTACAGACAGTTACATGGCTGCACATACTCATGTGCTAGATTCTCAATCTGGAGATGAGCCAAATATTTTTGGCAGGCAAAAGGCGCTTCTATCAATCCCCTCTTTCCCATATTTTATTTGTGATGATCACATTTTTGTCATTTGTTTAGATATGTGACTGCCATCATGTGATATGAATAGATAGATCAATTTAAAATATTAGCAGGGATAGTTGACATATGTAATCTGAGAACTTAGTAACATGTATTTGTAAACCATTGAGACTGAAGTGCCAGGTACTGAGCCCATCGCTGCAACTTGTAACAATTAAGAACTGGCATTTCATTGTTAAGATGTATGAGGTGTGACTGCAACTAGATTATTTTCACAATCCAAGGAAGAAATTAGTTGCATTAGTTTATTTGCACACATTGTAATGTCACAGGAAATGTGTGCTGATAAAAGTGTCAGATAAAGTTGAATGACCTTGGTTCTCAATCCAGCATTTATGACTAACTACATGATCTCATATAAAACTACACTATTTAGTTTTCTCTTGAAGCTCTCCACTCTATCTTCTCTTCATAGAAATCTTTGTAAGACAAACAGGACTGGAGAAAATACATAATCTGACCTCTTATTCTATGAACTAGGAAATCAGGACCCAGAGTGGGCCAATAACATGTACAATGACACTAATAAATTCATGGCAAAATCAAGTTGCAAGCCAGTTTTTTGTTTTTTTTGTTTGTTTGTTTTTTTACTCAACCCAGAACCCTTTCATACAGACACTTTGCTTTATAACAAATGAAATTTGAGCTACTTGGCTAAAATGGCTCAATGAGCTTATTGTTTTAGTACAAGTTTTTGGTCACAAGTTTTTCTCCATCTGCTTCTGTGGAAAATGATGATATTATTATAATATTCATGACCATGATATTTAAAATATATTCTTATAAGAATTCATCTTTTGTCTGGACCTAAAATAGCTACATTTACTAGATGCTAAGTTAAGAAAATTAAGTTATTTTGTTTCAAGCAGCAAAATTCCAGCTCAGTATAAAGGGCAAGTTATTTAGATCCTAAGAGGTATTTCAGTGGATTCCTTGACAGAACAGAGAGGTCAGCGTTTCCAGGAGCCTGCAACCAGAAACTGCCTAGCTGGGATTTGACATTTCTCTACTCACTCTTTCTGGGGGGTCTCTCAGCTTCGTTCTCTACTGTATTTCTATCATTCTCACTTTCCTTCCTGGTCAGATTTTCTTGGAGTACATTTGATCACTTCAGCTTTTACATTATCTGCCTTTTCATATATCCAGCAGAAAGATCAGAGTTTTGATGTCTCCATTCCACTTGCTGGTGAGACCTCATGTTTAGCCTGAGGAAGGCTCTCTCCTCACCCCATGTCTAAATAGCTGGGCCCAGATAAAATAGTAGTTCCATAATGTAAATCCTATGAGTCAAGGTAATTTCTGGAGAAAGAATTTGGTACAGTGGGCAATCACACCAGAATTTATTTGCTACAGTAAGAGAATGTTAAATAGCTTTCTTGTTCTGAAATGTTAGACATTTCTCTAGCAGACATGTCAACATCTTAGCTTTTACTTAGCAGACTACACTTGTCATAGATGATTTCTTACATTTACATTTATCATTGTCAGTATGTGCTTAAAATCTATTTGGCTTATGTTTATGTAATAATGCTAACATTTCAAAACAGTTTCTGTATTGTCTTTATAAGTTAAGGGGAGGAATGTGGGATTTGATTTCTTCACACTGGGTTGAATCCATAGGAGCTTTCTATGGATGTATTACTCCGTTCTCACACTGCTTTGAAAGAATATCCAAGACTGGGTAATTTATAAGAAAAAGAAATTTACTTGACTCACAGTTCTGCATGGCTGGGAAGGACTCAGGAAACTTGGAATCATGGCAGAAGGTGCCTCTTCACATGGCGGCAGGAGAGACAGGTGCTGAGGAAAGTGGGGAAAAGCCCCTTATAAAACCATCAGATCTCAAGAGAACTTACTCACTATCACAAGAACAGCATAGGGTAACTGCCCCCATGATCCGGTTACCTCCCACTAGGTCCCTCCCACAACACGTGGGGATTATGGAAACTACAATTCAAGATGAGATTTGGGTGGGAACACAGCCAAACCATATCAATGGGCTAATACATCCTCTAGTGACTGGCACGTTAGGCAGTCTACAGCAAGTGCTGTGATCATTCATATTTCTAAAAGTTTGACTCTCCCCAAGTGGGTTGATCAGTTGTGGCTATATCAAAGTATACAGTTCAGTGGCGAAGAGCACCTGTGTGGAGTCAATAGAACTGGGCTTCTTTGGCTTCTCTACTTCCTAACTTCATTATCATGGGCAAATTACTTAACTTCTTTCTGCAAGCCATAAAGAATTATAATGACAGTACTATATGAAGCAGTGCTTACGAGGCATGAGGGGTAGGGGTGGTCATTGTGATTAGATTACTCGTGTTTACATACCCTTTTTAATGCAATTAAAACTTGAACATTTGCAACCTTTTTTATGTAACAGAATCTGATGACCAAAACTACAGGGTGGAGGCTGTACATGCATTGGTGCACAAATTGCCGGAGAAGAACAGAGAGATGCTGGACATCCTAATAAAGCATCTGGTCAAGTAATTCTCTAACTTATATTGTTCATTTAACTTACTGTTCATCTGTGAAGTTTGTTCATGTCTTTTTAAAGTGTGTGATGATGTTATACCATTGCTATTATAATTAGAGTCCATTTAATTTGTTTAAAAATAGTATGGCAGTTTGTTTTTAAGATATTTCTATATGAGTGTGTGTACTCGTATGTTTATTGCATATAATTATGCAAATCATTATCCTTTGCAATTGTTAAACTAGTGATGAAACAATTAGAGGTGTCAATTTAAAAATTAAGGATTATATAGTTTTTTTTTCCTCCCAATTATTTTAGGCTCATAAGCAATGAGTTTGAAGACCAGTACTCTATACTATCAAAGTCAACAGGTTCACCTAGGTCAAACTAACACTTAACTGGTAGATTCCCTCCGTATATTCACAATTTTGCTTGAACTTGGGAGATTTTTCTGACTTTGCTGCTAGTTTATTCATATACTTTAAAATCTCTCTTTGTACATATTATATTACCCAGAATTATTTGCAGAAACAAAAGCAATAGTGTGTGGGTTTATGTGTGTACATATATTTTTTATATATATATAAAGAGATAGTTTGGCTGATTTTAAGGAATTGGTTCACATGATTATGGAGGCTAATAAGTCTGAAATCTTCAGTGCAGGTTGGCAGGATACAGGCCAGAGAACAGTTGATATTGAAGCTTGAATCCAAAGGCAATCTTGAGACAAAATTCCTTCTTACTCTGGGAACTCAGTTTTTTCTCTTAAGACCTTCAACTGACTAGATGAGGCCCACCCACATTATGGAGGGTAATCTACTCTGCTTAAACTCTACTCATTTAAATGATAATGTCATCTGAAAAGAGTACCTTCACAGAAACATCTAAGATAATCTTCAGCCAAATATCTGGGTATCATAGCCTAGCCCAGTTGACGTGCACAATTAAACATTATAAATATTACATCTATCCACTCTTTCTCTCTCTAGAAATTGAAAGATACAGAGAGAGCAACAAATACATATTTAAGCCCAAAGTGAGTTGGCCATGCTATTGGAAACAAACATCTAAATCCAGTTTTAAACTTACATAAGAATTTCCTATAGCATTATTTAGTATTTACTAGGGATATTTTCCATTTTAATGAGTACCATTATTTAAATAAAATGAATCCTTCATTCTTCGTTATAAGTACTAACTCAATATATGCTCATTTGAGCCATATACATTGGAAATATAACTTGAGTATCCCAAGTCTGAAGATCAAAAATTCAAAGTGCTCTAAAATCTACACTGCTTTCAGAATTTTCTTTTTTTCTTTGGCTTTCAGCACTTTGCCTGTGATGTGTCTTGCTCTGGATATCTTTGCAGTTTTTCTACTTGGAGTTTGTTGAACTTCTTGGATATGCAGATTAATGTTTTTAATTGAATTTGGAAAATTTTCAGCCACTGCATCTTTGAATATTTTTTTCTACTTCTCTCTTTCCTCTGCTCTGGTACTCCCATAATACATTTATTGGTGTGCTTTATAATGTCACACAGTTTTTTTTCTGATGATCTATCTTCATTTTTTTTTTCTCTCCATTCCTCAGATTGCATAATCTCTATTGATACTTCAGGTTTACTGATTGACTCTTCTGCCAGGTCAAATTTAGTGTTGAACCACAGTAATGAATTTTTCATTTCAGCTATTGTACATTTAAACTTCAATTTCCATTTGTTTCTTATTTTTAAAATACTCTCTTATTTTTAAAATATCTATCGATATTCTCTGATGAAATATTGCCATCACACTTTCATACTTTATTTTTAGACATGGTTTTCTTGAGGACTTTGGATATATTTAAAATGACTTCTTTGAAGTCTTTTTCTTTTAAATCTGACATTTGGGGCTGCTTATAGGCAGTTTTTGTTATCCACTTTTTTCCTGGTACATGAGTCACACTTTCCTGTTTCTTTACATTGTCATAAGTTTTGGTTGAAGACATGGCATTTTAGCTACTCTTTTACAGTAACTCTGAATACTAATACTGATCCTCTGTTGCTTTTATTATTGTTAACTTGTTTCTTTTTTTTTCTTTTTGAGATAGAGTCTCCCTCTGTCACCCAGGCTGGAGTACAGTGGCATGATCTCGGCTCACTGCAACCTCTGCCTCCCGGGTCCAGGCAACTCTCCTGCTTCAGCCTCCCAGGTAGTTGGGATTACAGGCACCTGCCCCCACACCTGGCTAATTTTGTATTTTTAGTAGAGGTGAAGTTTCACCATGTTGGTCAGGCTGGTCTCGAACTCCTGACCTCAGGTGATCTGCCTCGGCCTCCCAAAGTGCTGAGATTACAGGTTTGAGCCACTGTGCCCAGCCTATTTATTTAGTCTCTTTAGTGAACTCTTTTAGTCAAGTCTATTTCCCCCTCAGTGTGAAGCGTCTTCTATTTTCTTTTCAGAGAATGCAGCCTTGGACATGACCACAGTCACCCAGGGGTAACAGTAGTTTCAGCAGAGTTCTCTTTGTTTCCTTAGCTGATCTATAAAGCTGTCTGCTTCATCTGGTAACATACCCAGCTTGTTAGTTTTCACTAACTGCTGGGAAATTGCTCTGTTGTTTTCGACAACACACTGGAGCGTATCCAGTTAAATTCTGGCTCCTTGCAGGGTCACTTTAAAAAAAAAAACAGTCTTTAAGATTTGTTATGATGCTAAGAGGGCTCTTTTTGACTGTCTCTTTCCCTAGTTATTTTTTACAATTTCGCAAGAGGCTCAGAGTTTTCTGTTCTTATGGAGTACACTCCCCAGGCCAAAATCTTTGACCCGTTGCTCCTGGCACTGGGTGAAGCAGGTAGCTCTGAAATGAGGGAGATCGTGGTGCCAGAATTCTCTGGGTTGCAGAGGCGGAATTCCCAGTGAGGGCCTTTTCAGTTGTTTCATTCAGTTGAAACAATACAAATGGGCAGATCCTGATATACATTTCCTCTTTAAATAAAAGAAAGGGAGATGTTCCAGAAGATAGCAGTTGGGTATCAGCTCCCTACATGAATTGAGGGAATAAGTTATAGAACCTACTGAAATGGTGAGTGGTGGGAGTCTGTATCAACTGAGTAACCCAGCAGAAGGAAAAATGCAGTGAAAAGGAAATCAGTTATCAAAATAATCCATCTTCTGTGCCATGTAGTCATCAACCCACCTTTTCTAAACCAAGGTTTTGAGATTCCCAAGTTTATTCCTAATAAGCTTAATATTAACTGTATTCCACTTTATTTACATTGTAGGAACTATGACATTTTAGCAAAAGTCCCTAATGCTAATTTAATTTCAGGGGAGAATATTATCTTGACATCATACACAATTTAATTTATTATTTCATTTAATTCTTGTAACAATCCAATATGAGTTGTTATATATAATTTAAAGATAAGGAAACTGAAACCTAGAGATATTAAATAACATAACTGAGCCCACCCAACTTCTAAGAGATGAATCCAGCTTTGAAACTAGATCGGCTTATTACATTTACATACTACTTTCCTGAGTACATTTTCTAATACATATTAAGCAATTAATGTATAATATTTGATTATATTAAAAGTAAACTTGGGATGAAACTTCTCACTTGAACTAAATGCTCTCTTAGCTAGTGTTCTCTATGGCATAAGGAAATGTCAGTCAGTGTGGCAGTCTTCTCTTCCTGTTCTGTGTCAGGAGTTGCATGGATAGTCTAACATCCTGGATTTCCCATTAAATCTCACTTTTGGTTGTAGAATGCAGTTTGTGATACATGGTCAGTCAGACATAAACATAGTCTTGTGTTATACTAATAACCTGACTTGGAATAAGATAGAAAAGTGAGTGGTTAAACTAAAAGATAAGTCAAACGAATGAGGTTTCCTATAAATAATGTATAATTTCCAGAATAAATTAATGAACTAGTCAAAGTCATCCTTGATAATTGCTAGAAGTACTTCACTCGGTTCACTGTTATCAGAGGTTTTTCATTTTATTGTCAAGCCAGCAATGGTGCTATCAGGTCTTGTCTCACTGTTGGCCTAGCACAGCACCCAGCACTAAGGAGGCACTCAGGGAAGTTTTGAATGGATGGAAGGAAGGAAGAAGGAATATGTGGGAGAGGTGGGACAGGTGGGAGAGGTGGGGAGGAAGGAACAGAAGAAGGAGAGAGGGAAGGAGGAAGAAAAGAGACACGTGTTGGTGAGTGATCTATCCTGGGAGCTCAAGGAACCTACTGACTTGCTGTGTCAGGAGACCTGAATTGAAACAGCGCCTCTGTCCTGAATTTGTTGTGACCTCAAAATACGCGTTTCTTTAGGAGCTTCTGAGGTTTTTAAAATTTGTACAGTAGGAATATCTGACATACTGGGAAGATTAAATTCAATAATATGTATGAAAATTCCTGGTAGTAGGTTCTCAGTAATATGTTTGGTGAGTCTGAATATAATTGCCACCAGTCTACTCTTAACTGTTTGTTCCAAAATAATTAAACTAGCATTGAAAATACCAAACAGCTGATCATCTTTCTAGGGTAATTGTACTTGATTTAAGAAATTAGGGGTTTTTTTCTTTAATGGATTTTGTTTTGTTTGTAATTATGTTTTACTCAAACTAATGTTAACTGTTTACATCTTTTTAGGCCATACTTCAAATGCCAATTGGAAGTGGTTAAAAGTAGGACAATTTGCCTATAATGGCATATTTTATATTTTTTGCACCACAAATTCGATAGAAGAGACTATTTCATAATTTTGAAACATGTAACTTAAGATATTTTTGTTGCTCTTTATTTGCAGAGTATCACTGCACAGCCAACAAAATCTCATGACTGTCTCAAATCTTGGTGTCATATTTGGCCCAACTCTAATGAGAGCACAGGAAGAAACTGTGGCTGCTATGATGAACATTAAATTTCAGAATATTGTGGTAGAAATTCTGATAGAGCACTATGAAAAGGTATGCTGAATTTTCATGTGGAAGTATCAAGTTTTATATCTTTTAAAATGAAATTTTGCATTTGTATCATCTGTGAGCTTTATATTGCAATCATTTGTTCCTATAAAATGTAAAAAGCTCGTAAGTTTTGTATAAATTACTTCTTCATGGGGAATTCAGTTTTCTTTCGTTGTTAAGTGCTTCTCAAAATTCTTTAGTTAGATGGCTTTCTTCTGCATAATTGACTGCTAAAGGTTTTCTTCTTTACATTGTATGGTAAATTTATTAATCCTATACAGAGAACACTTTAAAATCACTTTGTGGCTGGGTCTATTTAACCTTCTCTTTGTATCCCTTTGAAATCAAACTCTTAATTATTTAGAAGTAATGTTCTAACTAAACAAAATAAAAAATATAGGGAACAGTCTTGGAGTTTTCTCTATATCTAGTCCCTAAGATGAATTTTTTTGGAAAAAAAAAAAAAGATCTTGGAATAACTATGGAAATAGGAAATTTTGAGAGCTGAATTAGTTGGATTTTTAAGCAAATTCAGTCATGTAAGGTCTAATAATTTGCAATCCTTTTTTCTCTGATCTGGTCCTTGTGAGAGAATGATTAAGCCCCTCTCCTTCCCTGGATCTCTTCCCAGCACCCACAGAAGCATGCCCTTAGTGTGTATCCAAGGGCAGAAGCTGTCTCCTATAGCTCTGCTCATACCCTTACCTGCAGCTTGTCACATTCCCGGACAGCTCAGAGCCAACAGCAAGGCAGCATCTTCTCCTGAGAAGCAAGGAGCCATTCAGCGGGAGGAATGATACAGAATGAGCCTCAGTTCTTCTCAGCTTATGTTTTCTCAGAGCATGAAGGTGGAAAGAGACTATTACAATAAAAACAATCAATATGTCTTGACATGGACATTTATTCATATTTGGAAGGTTTCTTAAAATCATTGAAAAATCCTCTAAATTTTACTTTTGGGGAATGGGAGAGAATGAAAAGAAAACCCAGAGAAAGAAATAGTACTCCATATAAATGGAAAAGTTACAGTTGCTCTAGGATATTGATTTTTTGTAGCTGATTAAGTAGCACATAGTTCTAAGACTATTTAAGAACTCTCAAAGCTTATTTTATGATGAAAGTGGCAATATCACCCTTTTGTTGACCTTGGTCCATTTTTCTTATATGTAGATTTTTCATACTGCCCCAGACCCAAGCATTCCTCTTCCTCAGCCTCAGTCTCGATCTGGATCCCGAAGGACACGAGCAATCTGCCTGTCTACAGGATCTAGGAAGCCCAGAGGGAGGTATACTCCGTGCCTGGCCGAACCCGATAGTAAGTGCACACGACCTTAGCGAGATGCTTTCTTCATTCTTTAATTCAGCTGTACTTCACTGTATTAGTAATTAGGTAAAAAGAGAAGATGTCCTCACTGATGCTCTTTTCCCGACACCTCCTCTTTTATCATTTGTATATTCTCTGTCAGTAGCTATAAGGTTGCTTGGGTAAGCAAATTCATTATTGATACAAAAGGAAAGAAGTAGTTTGCTCAAGGCCCTTTTTTCTGCAACTGTGATTAAGTACATTGGGTGCTACTTTGTGGCAGGTTTTGTCCTATTGTCAAAGTGGTAAAGAAGAAAGCAAGAGAAAGTCTGACTGAAGCTGTCATTTTCTTCCTTCCTTTCATATTATGTTCTTAAAGCATTATCTCTTGGGTATCAGTGTCTGAAAGAGAAAAGAAATAAAAAGAAACAACACATATTATCATTAACTTACAATCCTGAGCCAAGCTCCAAGCTGATGTGGGTGGCACCTTGAGACCCTGGCATGCATTAAACTGTGGTGGTTCTCATTCTACTTTATACCCCCACCGAATATTTTGCCCACAATCAATATTTAATAGAAAATAGTCAAAAACAATTTAATACAATTGTTATTGTATTAAAATAACAATTGTATTAAAATAACTAAAAGAATGTAATTGGATTGTTTGACTCAAATGTTAAATGCCTGAGGAGATACATACCCTATTTCCATGATGTGCTTATTTCACATTGCACACCTGTATCAAAATATCCCATGTTCTCTATAAATATATATACCTACCATGTACCCAGAAAATTAAAAAAAAAAAAAAATAGTTAACTAATTTTTAATTTGGATATATGTGAATGTATTATTACACTTTATCTGATTTTTCTCATAACTTGCTTTTAGGAACATTAGAAAATAAACCCAGCGAAATAGCCAGTTTCTTACATTTCTATATTAGCTGGAAAGGAAAGAAGCCTTTGAAAATTGAGGTGCTTGAAATTTACTACTGATATTTAATGGTGCCTTTGAATGAAAGGAGGCTGAGTCCTTTATAACTTGGAATTAATCACCTATGATCAGAAAAGTAAAAGAAAGTGGAAATATGTCTTTACTATACCCCTGTCATTTATTCCTTGTAATGTCATGAAGGAATCTTATTTATCTTACTTCTGAATTCTGTTTCATAAACAAATCTTGTCTGAATTTAAGTTAGCCCACTTAGGCTTCAAGAAGTAAAGTCATTACCTAAAGGTAGATAGTTCATAAGTACATATACAATCTTCCTAAAACACTATTGAAAAATACGTGCGGCGAGTTCAAATGAATATTTTAAAGCCTTTCTCCAGTACTGAGGACAATTCTCCATAAAAGGTAGGGGCCTACCACTTAAGTGGGGTCAGGTGGCCACAGAACACATGGTAAGTTTGAGAACAGAAGGGTTTTGGTGATGCCGTTATCAACAGATAGTTACACTTGCTTTTGTCTCTCTCCCGCCTACTCCTCAGGTGACTCCTATAGCAGCAGCCCAGACAGCACACCTATGGGGAGCATTGAGTCACTCTCTTCTCATTCCTCTGAACAAAATAGCACTACAAAGTCAGCTTCCTGCCAGCCCCGGGAGAAATCTGGAGGGATTCCTTGGATTGCAACCCCGTCATCTTCCAATGGACAGAAAAGCCTCGGTCTCTGGACAACTAGTCCTGAATCAAGTTCTAGAGAAGATGCAACCAAAACGGATGCAGAATCAGATTGCCAGAGTGTTGCTTCGGTCACCAGCCCAGGGGACGTTTCCCCACCGATAGACCTAGTCAAGAAAGGGCCTTATGGGGTTTCAGGACTGAAAAGAGCTTCTGCTGCTTCTCTCAGATCCATCTCTGCAGCTGAAGGTAAGCCAGAGTGGAACTTGTGCAAGATGTTATTGTCTCAGTATCACTTTTGCTGGATTACTCAGCATGATTAAGCAGGGATAAAGTTAATGGTGGAGAAACTAATGATGCTTATCTACTTTGTTCCTGTGCTTGGATTTTATAACCGAGGCACTGTGACATTTTTTCTGAATCTTTCCTTGTCTGTGAAGTGATGTCTACAAGTAATTACTGTAGATTTTGATCTCCCTGTGCGATGGGTTGCTGTGCTCAAAGAACATTCTGTACCTTCCCATTCGGGCTCAGAGAAAAATGCTTCCTTTTGTTATGCACATGTACTGTGTTATTGCTATTATGTTGTCTAATAGCACCTTGCCTATTTTTTTGGGCTTTCTTTTTAGGAAACAAGAGCTACAGTGGATCTATTCAAAGCTTAACTTCTGTAGGTTCGAAGGAGACACCCAAAGCTTCACCAAACCCAGACCTGCCTCCAAAAATGTGCAGGAGGTTAAGACTAGACACTGCCTCAAGCAATGGCTATCAGCGTCCTGGCTCAGTGTAAGTGAGAGTTTATATGTTTACGGTGTCTCCCAGGGATAGAGAGGAGTTGAATGTTTCAGAAGAACTCTTGGGAATCCCACAAGTTGAATAAGTTGGGAATACTTTATCTGTAGAGTGGGTACAGCCTACTTCTGTAGGACTCTATAAGTGATGTGTAAGTTAGAGTAGTTTTCGCATATATACAGAATCTCACAGGGCAACACTTCAAGCTCTTTCCTTTGAAGTAGATCTATGACTTAATTTGAGGAAATGAAAATTGATGTATAATACAATAGTTATAAGCTTTGGAATTAAAGCGTTCCTATAAAAGACAAACATCCATCTCTCAGCTGGAGACTGCCATGTATTGACTATAAGCCAGATCCCTGCTCTTCTATTTTAAAGCAGCTTCTTTCTCTCTTCCATCCTACGCCCCTAACTGAGTCCTCAGTGATTTAAACAAGCTAGTGGAGAATTAGGAACATGAAAGGCAAAAGAGGGTACTTCTCATCAAAGTAAATGATGCAGAGGTGTAAAGGCTGATAGGAGAAGGAAACACAGATGGGAGTAGACAGGGGGGAAAGAAGAACAGTGGAAGGAAGCCTGGCTAAACAAGCAAGCAAAATCCAGAGATAGAAAAAGTTTCTCTCCCTTTCATTTTGTTTCTCTGACATTTGCTGAGAACTTCCTAATGCTATCTGAGCTATTACTGGATATCTTTACATGAGTTCCCTCTTTTAAGTTCTGCAGTGTCCTTTTGAAATGGGGAGTATAAACCACATTTTAGAGATGATGAGAACTGATGCTTTCTAAGGTTTCCAACCCAGGGTTCTCTGACTTCAATTCTGTATTCTCTCTGTTATACCGTCCCCATTTTTAATATGGTATTCTTCCTGACATTTTAATTATTCATTAAAAGCCCAGTAAGACATTTTACTTAGCCTGTTTCGGTAGGAACTGTGTCATCAATTCATTAGTTCATCATTTTCTTGGACAAGAACCTTTTGGTTGCAGAGCATGTTCAACATAAGTTATCTCTGTTTGTTGGAAATCCAGTTACAATGGTATGGGCAAATATATTTGTCAAAGTGTCTACTACCACTGTGTATAGTTCTAGCCATTAAGGGAAAGAAGCGTTAAGCTAGTATGTTAGGGAAGATGAGAGACTATAAACTCCATTCTCTGTGGAGGAAAGAGGAAAGCTTCTGTTTTGTGATTGTACTGTTAAAGTAGAAATTCAAATGAGAAAAAATGTATGTTCTATATTAGGTCTAAAGTGATCTTTGAGATTATTAAATGGGGCTTGGCTCTGGGAGAAGAGTTTGTCAATTAAAGAAGTAAGACAGATTTTTTTTTTAATCTAGCTTAGATCATCAAAGAATTTTATATCGTCTTCCAGCAAATATAGAAACTCTTTCAGTTCTTTTCAGTCATACCCGATAGTCTTACCTGTTCAACTAGATGATATCCTGTCTGTCTTGCCCTCCTTGGTTCAAAACAAGATGTAAATACACAGATTAGTTTATTGGCCATACTTTCAGAGTTTGTCTTTTTCACTTAACAGACATATGTTCACATATAAAAAAATACTTAAGATAGTGTTATAACTAGTGTTTTGTTAGCTAACAGAATGAAAACAGTTCTTTTGTCAACATAATTTGATTCTTTGCATCTTCACCTGTGGCTCCACAGGAGTCAGTAAGTGCTGCTGGGAGCAGAGTAGAGAGAAAATATACCTTTCACTGTTCCCTTGGTTTTTTTGAGATAAAAAGGATGAGAACAGTAAGATCCACAGAGGAAGTAGCTATAGGTTTACTACAGTCTGATACTCTGTAACCTGGAGGTTAGATCTAAAAGTCTCATTGACATTAAAGCTTAAAACAATTAAAATTCTGTCCCAATTTTGGCAATGGTTCTGAACCATTTTTTGTCTTGTTTAACTGGTAATCCTGAATTTCAGTTTGAGCAGAATGAATGTGATTGACTTCATAAAACTTGCATTTTAAATCATTTTTCAGAGTGGCAGCAAAAGCTCAACTGTTTGAAAATGTTGGTTCACCTAAGCCAGTTTCTTCTGGGCGGTAAGTTCTCAAAACCCTTAAATGCATTAAAAATAAAAAGTGGTGACATTGTTGCTTTGTATTGATACGACACTCTGTGATAGTTCCACCTCTCTGTTATGCAGATGGCAAACTTACAACCACTGGCCCTTCAGAGGAAGTCAGGTTTGTAAACAGCATTTATCCTCTCAGATTGTTATAGTGATGTCTCATTTGCTGAAATCTTCACAGAAGGGTTCTAAACAAACACATTTACTAGAAGATAAAAGTTGCTATAATCCTTTTTACAGCTTTGATGGCAGTCACTTTAGGAACAGTTTCAACAGCATGTTCTTGATTTTTAAATGTTATATAACATTTTCTGAAGCAATCATCATGGCTATCCATTGAAAAAAATGTGGTTTTTCTTAAGGACCACTGAAATGTTGTAGAGTTAATTGCCCAAGGCTACTCTAAAAGAGTACAGAACTTCATTAGGGTGCTCAGATTTTACATTCCGTTCCATTATGAGTTGTTACATTGCTGCTAATGTAGTTGCTTCTAAAGTTCCTGCTTTACTTTTCTTGCTTTCACATGTATTTTTGTGATCTACAGTGGGCTTTGGTTTTTAATTTGAATAATGGAATTTAATAAAGGCAGGGGCTTTTCACTGTTTTTTTTTTTTTTTTTTTTTTTTAACTATCAGCAGTTAGTATGGGTAGGAGACACTCCATAAATGCTTAATGTTGAAAGAGCATATAAATGGGAAAACTTGAAGAACAAATCTTGATTTCTCCTTTAAATGTACCAAGACATTTTTGAGCATCTCATGTCTGGCTAATTGAGGTCGTGAAGTAAAGAAATCACAGATAATTGAGTTATTGCTGTATAGTTTCTCTAAAAGTTATTTAACCAAATAATTTCTTATCAAACTGTTAAAAATATGTGGACTTTTTCAGCAAACATTTAAAAAGTACCTATACGTTACTGGGCATGTGATAGTTATTAAGGATAACAATGACCTTCATGTCCTTTCTGGTTTTGTTCAAAGCCCAGTGAGGGCCATTATTTATTAGGTTTTTTTTTTTTTAATTTTAAAAATATTTTATTTTATTTACTATTATTATTTTTTAATGTTTATTGCATTTTAGGTTTTGGGGTAAATGTGCAGAATGTGAAAGATAGTTGCATAGGTACACACATGGCAGTGTGTTTTGTTGCCTTCCTCCCCTTCACCCACATTTGGCATTTCTCCCCAGGCTATCCCTCCCCAGCTCCCTCCTCCACGGTCTTTCCCCCTATTCCCCCCAATAGACCCCAGTGTGTACTACCCCCCTCCCTGTGTCCATGTGTTCTCATTTTTCTCACCCGCCTATGAGTGAGAATATGTGGTATTTCTTTTTCTGTTCTTGTGTCAGTTTGCTGAGAATGATGTTCTCCAGATTCATCCATGTCCTTACAGAGGACAAAAACGCATCATTTTTGAGTGCTGCATAATGTTCCATGGTGTATATGTGCCACATTTTCCCAGTCCAGTCTATCATCGATGGGCATTTGGGTTGGTTCCAGGTCTTTGCTATTGTAAACAGTGCTGCAATGAACATTCGTGTGCATGTGTCCTTACAGTAGAACGATTTATAGTCCTTTGGATATATACCCAGTAATGGGATTGCTGGGTCAAATGGAAATTCTATTTCTAGGTCCTTGAGGAATAGCCACACTGTCTTCCACAATGGTTGAACTAATTTACACTCCCACCAACAGTGTAAGAGTGTTCCTATTTCTCCACATCCTCTCCAGCATCTGTTGTCTTCAGATTTTTTAATGATCGCCGTTCTAACTGGCGTGAGATGGTATCTCAATGTGGTTTTGATTTGCATCTCTCTAATGACCAGTGATGATGAGCATTTTTTCATGTTTTTGTTGGCCTCATGTATGTCTTCTTTTGTAAAGTGTCTGTTCATATCCTTTGCCCATTTTTGAATGGGCTTGTTTGTTTTTTTCCTGTAAATCTGTTTGAGTTCTTTGTAAATTCTGGATATCAGCCCTTTGTCAGATGGGTAAACTGCAAAGATTTTTTTCCCATTCTGTTGGTTGCCGATTCACTCTAGTGACTGTTTCTTTTGCCGTGCAAAAGCCATGGAGTTTGATTAGGTCCCATTTGTCTATTTTGGCTTTTGTTGCCAATGCTTTTGGTGTTTTGTTCATGAAGTCCTTGCCTACTCCTATGTCCTGAATGGTTTTGCCTAGATTTTCTTCTAGGGTTTTTAGGATGCCAGGTCTTATGTTTAAGTCTTTAATCCATCTGGAGTTAATTTTAGTGCAAGGTGTCAGGAAGGGGACCAGTTTCTGCTTTCTGCACATGGCTAACCAGTTTTCCCAACACCATTTATTAAACAGGGAATCCTTTCCCCATTGCTTGTTTTGTCTGGTTTATCAAAGATTATATGGTTATAGATATGTTGTGTTGCCTCTGATGCCTCTGTTCTGTTCCATTGGTCTATATCTCTTGTTTTGGTACCAGTACCATGCTGTTTTGATTACTGTAGCCTTGTAGTATAGTTTGAAGTCTGGTAGTGTGATGCCTCCCGCTGTGTTCTTTTTGCTTAGAATTGACTTGGCTATGCAGGCTCTCTTTTGGTTCCATATGAAGTTCATGGTGGTTTTTTCCAGTTCTGTGAAGAAATTCAATGGTAGTTTGATGGGGATAGCATTGATTGTGTAAATTACTTTGGGCAGTATAGCCATTTTCACGATATTGATGCTTCCTAACCATGAACATGGAATGTTTCCCATCTGTTTATGTCCTCTCTTATTTTGTTGAGCAGTGGTTTGTAGTTGTCCTTGAAGAGGTCCCTTACGTTCCTTGTGAGTTGTATTCCTAGGTATTTTATTCTCTTTTTAGCAATTGTGAATGGCAGTTCATTTTTGATTTGGTTCTCTTTAAGTCTATTATTGGTGTATAGGAATGCTTGTGGTTTTTGCACATTGATTTTGTATTCTGAGACTTTGCTGAAGTTGCTTATCAGTTTCAGGAGTTTTTGGGCTGAGTTGATGGGGTCTTCTAGGTATACTATCATGTCGTCTGCAAATAGAGACAATTTGGCTTCCACCTTTCCTATCTGGATATCCTTTATTTCTTTTTCTTGCCTGATTGTTCTTGTTACAACTTCCAGTACTATGTTGAATAGGAGTGGTGAGAGAGGGCATCCTTGTCTAGTGCCGGATTTCAAAGGGAATGCTTCCAGTTTTTGCCCATTAAGTATGATATTGGCTGTTGGTTTGTCGTAAATAGCTTTTATTACTTTGAGATAAGTTCAATCAATACCAAGTTTATTGAGGGTTTTTAGCATAAAGGGCTGTTGAATTTTGTCAAATGCCTTCTCTGTGTCAATTGAGATAATCATGTGGTTTTGTTTTTGGTTCTGTTTATGTGGTGAATTACGTTTATAGACTTGCATATGTTTTGAACCAGCCTTGCATCCCCAGGATGAATCCTACTTGATCATGATGGATAAGTTTTTTAATGTGCTGTTGCAATCGGTTTGCCAGTATTTTATTGAAGATTTTTTCATCTATGTTCATCATGGATATTGGCCTGAAGTTTTCTTTTCTTGTTGAGTCTCTGCCAGGTTTTAGTATCAGGATGATGTTGGTCTCATAAAATGATTTGGGAAGGGTTCCCTCTTTTTGGATTATTTGGAATAGTTTCAGAAGGAATGGTACCAGCTCCTCTTTGTGTGTCTGGTAGAATTCGGCTGTGAACCCATCTGGACCTGGGCTTTTTTTGTGTGGTAGGCTCTTAATTGCTGCCTCAATTTCAGACCTTGTTATTGGTCAATTCATAGTTTCGGCTTCCTCCTGGTTTAGGCTTGGGAGGACACAGGTGTCCAGGAATTTATCCATTTCTTCCTGGTTTACTAGTTTATGTTCATAGAGTTGTTTGTAGTATTCTCTGATGATGGTTTGAATTTCTATGGAATCTGTGGTGATTTCCCCTTTATCGTTTTTATTGTGTCTACTTGGTTGTTCTCTCTTTTCTTTTTTATCAGTCTGGCTAGTGGTCTATTTTGTTGATCTTTTTGAAAAACAAGCTCTTGGATTTATTGATTGTTTTGAAGGGTTTTTCATGTCTCTATCTCCTTCAGTTCTGCTCTGATCTTAGTTATTTCTTGTATTCTGCTAGGTTTGAGGTTTTTTTTTTTGATCTTGCTCCTCTAGCTCTTTCAATTTTGATGATAGGATGTCAGTTTTGGATATCTCCACTCTTCTCATGTGGGCACTTATTGCTATATATTTTCCTCTGGAGACTGCTTTAAATGTGTCCCAGAGATTCTGGTATGTTGTGTCTTCATTCTCATTGGTTTTGAAGAACTTCTTTATTTCTGCCTTCATTTTATTGTTTATCCAATGAACATTCAAGAGCCAGTTGTTCAGTTTCCACGAAGCTGTGTGGTTCTCAGTTAGTTTCTGAATTCTGAGTTCTAACTTGATTGCACTATGGTCTGAGAGACTGTTATGATTTCAGTTGTTTTGCATTTGCTGAGGAGTGCTTTACTTCCAACTATGTGGTCAATTTTGGAGTAGGTGTGATGTGGTGCTGAGAAGAATGTATATTGTGTGGATTTGGGGTGGAGAGTTCTGTAAATGTCTATCAGGTTTGCTTGTTCCAGGTCTGCGTTAAAGGCCTGGATATTCTTCTTAATTTTCTGTCTGGTTGATCTGTCTGATATTGACAGTGGAATGTTAAAGTCTCCCACTATTATTGTGTGGGAGTCTAAGTCTCTTTGTAAGTTGTTCAGAACTTGCCTTATATATCTGGGCGCTCCTGTATTGGGTCCATATATATTTAGGATCGTTAGCTCTTCTTGTTGTATTAGTCCTTTTACCATTATGTAATGACCTTCTTTGTCCCTTTTGATCTCTGTTGCTTTAAAGTCTATTTTATCAGAGATGAGAATTGCAACTCCTGCTTTTTTTTGTTCTCCATTTGCTTGGTAAATCTTCCTCCATCCCTTTATTTTGAGCCTTTGTGTATCCTTGCATGTGAGATGGGTTTCCTGGATACAGCACACCGATGGGTTTTGGTTTTTTATCCAATTTGCCAGTCTGTGTCTTTTTATTGGTGCATTTAGCCCATTTACATTTAGGGTCAATATTGTTATGTGTGAATTTGATACTGCCATTTTGATGCTAGCTGGCTGTTTTGCCCATTGGTTGATGCAGATTCTTCATTTTGTTGATGCTCTTTAGCATTTGGTATGCTTTTGGAATGGCTGGTACTGGTTGTTCCTTTCTATGTGTAGTGCCTCTTTCAGGAGCTCTTGTAAAGCAGGCCTGGTGGTGACAAAATCTCTGAATACTTGCTTGTTGGGAAAAGATTTTATTCTTCCTTCACTTATGAAGCTCAGTTTAGCCAGATATGAAATTCTGGGTTGAAAGTTATTTTCTTTAAGGATGTTGAATATTGGCCCCCACTCTCTTCTGGCTTGTAGAGTTTCTGCCGAGAGATCTGCTGTGAGTCTGATGGGCTTCCCTTTGTGGGTGAGCCGACCTTTCTCTCTGGCTGCCCTTATTATTTTCTCCTTCATTTCAACCCTGGTGAATCTAATGATTATGTGTCTTGGGGTTGCTCTTCTTGCGGAATATCTTTGTCGTGTTCTCTGTATTTCCTGGAGTTGAGTATTGGCCTGCCTTGCTAGGTTGGGGAAATTTTCCTGGATTATATTCTGAAGAGTATTTTCCAGCTTGGATTCATTCTCTTTGTCACATTCTGGTACCCCTATCAAATGTAGGTTAGGTCTCTTCACATAGTCCCACATTTCTTGGAGATTTTGTTCATTCCTTTTTGCGCTTTTTTCTCTAATCTTGGTTTTTTGTTTATTTCATTGAGTTGATCTTCAACTTCTGATATTCTTTCTTCTGCCTGGTCAATTCGGCTGTTGAAACTTGTGCATGCTTCGCGAAGTTCTTGTGTTGTGTTTTTCAGCTCCTTCAATTCGTTCATATTCCTCTCTAAGTTGTCCACTCTTGTTATCATTTCCTTTAATCTTTTTTCAAATCTTTTTTCAAGGTTCTTAGTTTCTTTGCATTGATTTAGAACATGTTCTTTTAGCTCACTGAAGTTTCTCATTATCCACCTTCTGAAGTCTGATTCCGTCATTTCGTCACACTCATTCTCCATCCAGCTTTGTTCCCTTTCTGGTGAGAAGTTTTGGTCCTTTGTAGGAGGTGAGGTGTTTTGGTTTCGGGTGTTTTCCTCCTTTTTGCGCTGGTTTCTTCCCATCTTTGTGGATTTATTTACCTGTCATCTTAGTAGTTGCTGACTTTTCGATTGGGTCTCTGAGCAGACGCCCAGATTGTTGATGATGAAGTATTTCTGTTACTTAGTTTTCCTTCTAACAGTCTAGCCCCTCTGCTGTATGACTGCTGAGGTCCACTCCAGGCCCTGCTTGTCTGGGGTACACCTGTAGCAGCTGCGGAACAGTGAGGGATGCTATCAGTTTCTTCTGCTGCTATCTTTGTCCCAGAATGATGCCCGCCAAATGTCAGTCTGATTAGTCCTTTTTTGAGGTGACTCTTTAGATATACAGGGGTCAGGGAGCTGCTTGAGGAGACGGTCTGTACTTTATAGGAGCTCAAGTGCTGAGCTGTGAGCTCCGTTGTTCATTCTAGGTTGTTGGGCGGGTGTGTTTAGGTCTGCTGCAGCAGAACTCATAAGACCCCCCTTTTTTTTCCTCAGATGCTCTGTGTCAGGGAGTTGGGGCTTTCTTTATGCGGATCTGTTGCACTGTCCTGCCCAGCTAGGAGGCAGTCCAGTCACTATTCACCTGCTGAGGCTCTGCCTTGCTACCACGGGGTCCGCCCTGCTGCCACAGGGCTCCGCCCTACTGTGGTGGGCTCCGCCCTGTTGGCGGAGCCTCTCTGTTATGGTGGGTTGCCTTGGTAACGGCAGGCTGCTTCAGCAATGGGCGTGTACCTCAGTAGGGGCAAAATGCGTCCGTAGTTGCGGACGCCCCTCCCCCACCGAGCTGCTCCGTCCTGGATTCAGCTCTGCCTGCAGTAAAACCCTCATCCCCGAGTGCTTCGATTTGCTGTTTTGTTTGTCCCTGTGGGGGTGGGACCTGCTGAGCCCGTTCACCTGGCTCCCTGCTTCAGAGTCCTTTTTCTCTCTCTCTCTCTTTTTTTTTTAAGTTGAACGGTTGACTCTCTCACAGATGTTTCAGTCACCTGCTGATAGGGCACCGGGATCTGTGTGATTTTTCTTGCTGCGGTCCACTGCACCGGCTCAAATCACGCTTCTCAGGAATATTTTGGTCTGGCTGTCTGTCCAAGTCCCATTTAATCAGATGGATATGTTACTCTGCCCTCCCAATTCTCAGATTGCCGGTTTAACAGGGCATCCAGACCAGTGAGTTTTGTGCGGGGTGCCGCTGCACTGTGGCACCAGCTGAAATGACCACACAAGCCGAAAGGGCTGCGCTGGTGACCCGTGTCTCTTTTACACCTGGGAATTTCCCCATTCTGTGGGCAACAAAGTCTGTCTGAAAATGCGGCTAGGACTCACCCTCTGCGCCTTCACTGAGAGCTGCAATCCTGAGTTGTTCCTACCGCACCATCTTGGAAATCCTCTAGGTTTTTTGTTTTGTCTTGTTTGAGATGGAGTCTCATTCTGTCACCCAGGCAGGAATGCAGTGGCGCCATCTCAGCTCACTACCACCTCCACCTCCCAGGTTCAAGCAATTCTCCTGCCTCAGTCTCCCGAGTTGCTGCGGCTATAGGTACATGACATCATGTCCAGATATTTTTTTGTATTTTTAGTAGAGACAGGATTTCACCATGTCAGCCAGGATGGTCTCGATCTCCTGACCTCGTGATCCACCCACCTCGGCCTCCCAAAGTGCTGGGATTATAGGCATGAGCCACTGCACCTGGCTATATTAGGTTTTTTTTTAACTGCACAGAGTAGAGCCACTTTGGAATCTTCCTAGAATAATGGTCATTGCCCATCATTTAAATAGCTGAGCCCACAGTACTCATACCTTACCTCTGTCAGCAGCATCTTTATCGTCTTCCTTTTGACCAAGGCATGGTGAAAACTAAGCCCCATGCATGTCGTAGCAAACAAAATTTCTCTGAGATTTTCTTGATTTTTAGGTCTTTCTGTAAAGGATTTAACCTTGCTATTTCTTCTGTTGTGCTATACGGTTGAATTGCTCACTAGATGGAGCCCTTTTATTAGGAAGCTCTAAAAAGAGTCTACCTGTTAAGTAAAAACTCAAGTAATCGTAACCAAAGAGGTAATCCCCATAGAGCTTTAAGAAAACAAGCTATGGATAATGTAAATCAGAAAGCCAAAACATAATATAACCTCAGATGTTTAACAGTCAACTCATACTCCTTTTTTTTTTTTTTTTTTTTTTGAGACAGAGTCTTACTCTATTGCCCAGTGTGTGACATTGGCACAATCTCGGCTCACTGCAACCTCCACCTCCTGGGTTCAAGTGATTCTCCTGCCTCCTGAGTAGCTGGGATTACAGGCACCCACCACCACACCCAGCTAATTTTTGTAATTTTAGTAGAGATGGGGTTTTACCAGGTTGGCCAGGCTAGTCTTGAACTCCTGACCTCAGGTGATCCACCCACTCAGCTTCCCAAAGTGCTAGGATTACAGGTGTGAGCCACCGCGCCTGACCAACTCATACTTCTTTCATATGTTTTTACATTCTGAATACTCTAAATCCACCTAAGTTTATGAGTGAGCATAAACTTAGAGCTCACTCAGCTCTACCTTCAGAGTTGCAGTCTGTCAGTAAGTCCACAACACTTGTGATTTGTGTCACAACTTTTCACTGAGATAGGCACAGGGGAACACAAACAAACTTTAGGTGAGAGAGACGCTAGTTCAAATTTTTAGTTCACCACTTTCTAGTTTGTGTAACCTCAGAGTTACCAATTTTGGGGAATCTATTTTCTTTATGCATACACTGAAGGTAGTAATCTCAGCTTGCCACATTGTTGGGAATGTACACCATACTGTGTTTAAATAGGACAGGTACACTGTAGATGGTTTCTACATTAGCAACTATTACCATGATTATTGTTGAAACTGCTTGCTTAAGATGCTCAAGCCTCTGATTAATATATTAGTGGTATTTAAACACTAAACACTAACTCTTAACAGTCACCTCATATTCTTTTGTACTCTTAAATAAAACTGAACAACTCGTAGAAGTTAAGGGAATTTCTCTGACTAACCTCCTACCATGCCTATCTCATTTTTTTTTCGTAAGGATCTCAAGGTTACCCTTGAATTAGACCTTGAAAGAGATAGAACCAATAGAGGCAGTAGGAAGACTAGCCATATTTGGGTAAGAGACTAGTTGGGATATTTTAGTGGATGGTCTTGAGCAACAGAAAAGTAACCCCTCTGGCATTGCCCCACGCACTGCATGGTGGGTGATCTAATCAATGATGCAATGGAACATATCATATTCCAGGAGCTTGTGAAGGTGAGATAACAGTCAACCATTTAGGATGGAACTGGTGAGATTTAAAAGGCCTTAATCAGGAGAGTAGTGAAAGGATGAAAAGCTGTAAGGAGATTTTTAGGCTAGGATCAGGATTGGGCAACTGTTTTGATATTGGGAATAAGAGACAGGTAAAGAAGTTTCCAAGTCTCTGAGACAGTGTCTGAAAGAATGGTGGTTTAGCTTCTGATCTTAGCTTGTGTGTATGTAGAGGAAGTGAAAGTTTTGGCCATAGGGATTGAGGAGGCTAAGGGCCAATGAGAGGCAGTTAGAAATATGCAGCTGGAACTAGGAGAGAGCAAGGAGTTTGATGCCATTTAAGAAACTTATGGCTGGGCGCGGTGGCTCATGCCTATAATCCCAGCACTTTGGGAGGCCGAGGCGGGTGGATCACGAGGTCAAGAGATCGAGACCATCCTGGTCAACATGGTGAAACCCCATCTCTACTAAAAATACAAAAATTAGCTGGGCATGGTGGTGCACACCTGTAGTCCCAGTTACTTGGGAGGCTAAGGCAGGAGAATTGCTTGAACCCAGGAGGCTGAGGTTGTGGTGAGCTGAGATCATGCCACTGCACTCCGGCCTGGGTAACAAGAGCGAAACTCCATCTCAAAAAAAAAAAAAAAGAAACTTCTACACAGCAATTACACTGTAGTATAGGTGAAGGTGAGGGTACCTAGCAATGGGGGTTACTAAATGAAAAAGAACACGTGGTCAAGCATTGGTCTTTGAGGAATGGTTTTATTTAGTTCAGACAGAAAAGAATATACAGGATGAGAAGGCATGACCAACAGTGGTAGAAGCTGCAAAAAATGGTTTAGGAGATCAGCAGAGGACACTGGTTTTAACTTCTAAGATATATGGGAGATCTGTAAGAAAGCAAGTTCGCTGGAATGGGAGGGACCATGCTGCAAGACTTGTTAAAATGAAGATTCCAGGGTTTTGCCATAGACCTTATAAACCACAATGTCTGAGACCAAGGCCTGAGGAATCTGCATTTTTATCAACCTCCCTGTGTGATTCTTCTGTACATAAAAGTCTGAGAATTTTCGGAATACAGAAAAATGTCTTGTGCCTGGCACAGCCCTAAGCAGACATTGGTTATTTACAATTGTTTTCTTTAACCTATAAAATCCCTTTAAGAGCCGAATGTCACTAGTTTGTATCTTACCATGATAAAGGCATATGAACCTTGACCTGGGTCTCAGTCATACTCAGGAGATCCACTTCCAAGTTGTATAAACAGGCAAGCTATACAAATATCCTCTGAAGGATGAGTTGAGAATTAGGAGTGTAAATTGAGAATTGAGCATCTGGTTCATTATAAACAAATATTATCAAATTTTAAAAGACAGATATTTTGCTTAGAATTCCAAAGGATAAAACTCAACAAAATTACCTTGCTCAATGAGTGCATTTTTTTTACTGTTTTTATTTTTTTATTGTACTTGAGGATCTGGGGTGTATGTGCAGATCATGCAGGGTGTTGCATAGGTACTTACATGGCAAGGTGTTTTGTTGCCTCCATCCCCCATCATGTATAACTGGCATTTCTCCCCATGTTATCCCTCCCCACACCCCTCTGTCCCTCCCCAACCACCCCACAACAGACCCCAGTATGTGATGCTCCCCTCCCTGTATCCATGTGTTCTCCTTGTTCAACACCTGCCTATGAGTGAGAACATGCAGTGTTTGATTTTCTATTCTTGTGTCAGTTTGCTGAGAATGATGGTTTCCAGGTTCATCCAGGTCCCTACAAAGGACATGAACTCAATGTTTTTTATGGCTGCATAGTAGTCCATGGTGTATATGTGCCACATTTTCTTTGTCCAGTCTATCATCGATGGGCATTTGGGTTGGTTCCAGGTCTTTGCTATTGTAAACAGTGCTGCAATGAACATTCTTGTGCAGGTGTCCTTATAATAGAACAATTAATAGTCCTTTGGATATATACCCAGTAAGGGGATTGCTGGGTCAAATGGAATTTCTATTTCTAGGTCCTTGAGGAATCGCCACACTGTCTTCCACAATGGTTGAACTAATTTACAATCCTACCAACAGTGTAAGAGTGTTCCTATTTCTCCACATCCTCTTCAGCATCTGTTGTCTCCAGATTTTTTAATGATTGCCATTCTAACTAACATTGTATCTCATTCTAACATTGTATCTCAGTGTAGTTTTGATTTGCATTTCTCTAATGACCAGGGATGATGAGCATTTTTTATATGTTTCTTGGCCTCATACATGTCTTCTTTTGAAAAGTGTCTGTTCATATCCCTTGCCCACTTTTGAATGGGTTTGTTTTTTTCTTGTAAATTTGTTTTAGTTCTTTGTAGATTCTAGATATTAGCCCTTTGTCTGAAAGGTAGATTGCAAAAAGTTTTTCCCATTCTGTTGGTTACCAGTTCACTCTCATGATTGTTTCTTCTGCTGTCCAGAAGCTCTTGAGTTTAATTAGATCCCATTTGCCTATTTTGGCTTTTGTTGCCATTGCTTTTGGTGTTTTAGTCATGAAGTCCTTGCCTATGCCTATGTCCTGAATGGTTTTGCCTAGGTTTTCTTCTAGGGTTTTTATGCTGTTAGGTCTTATGTTTAAGTCTTATGTCATTAGATCTTATGTTTAAATCCATCTGGAGTTAAGTTTAGTGTAAGGTGTCAGGAAGGGGTCCAGTTTCTGCTTTCTGCACATGGCTAGCCAGTTTTCCCAACACCATTTATTAAACAGGGAATCTATCCCGTTGCTTGTTTTTGTCAGGTTTCTCAAAGATCAGATGGTTGTAGATGTGTGGCGTTTCCTCCGAGGCCTCTGTTCTGTTCCATTGGTCTATATCTCTGTTTTGGTACCAGTACCATGCTGTTTTGATTACTGTAGCCTTGTAGTATAGTTTGAAGTCAGGTAGTGTGATGCCTCCAGCTTTGTTCTTTTTGCTTAGGATTGCCTTGGCTATATGGGCTCTCATTTGGTTCCATATGAAGTTTAAGGTGGTTTTTTTCCAGTTCTGTGAAGAGGGTCATAGGTAGCTTGATGGGGATAGTGTTGAATCTATAAATTACTTTGGGTGGTATAGCCATTTTCATGATACGGATTCTTCCTAACCATGAGCATGGAGTATTTCTCCATCTGCTTGTGTCCTATCTTATTTCCTTGAGCAGTGGTTTGTAGTTCTCCTTGAAGAGGTCCTTTACATCCTTTGTTAGTTGTATTCCTAGGTATTTTATTCTCTTTGTAGCAGTTGTGAATTGGAGTTCACTCTTGATTTGGTTCTCTGTTAGTCTGTTATTGATGTATAGGGATGCTTGTGATTTCTGCACATTGATTTTATATTCAGAGACTTTGCTGAAGTTGCTTATCAGTTTGAGGAGATTTTGGGCTGAGATGATGGGATCTTCTAAATATACAATCATGTCATCTGCAAATAGAGACAGTTTGACTTCCTCCTTTCCTAATTCAGTAGGCTTTATTTCTTTTTCTTGCCTGATTGCTCTGGCTAGAACTTCCAATATAATATTGAATAGGAGCGTGAGAGAGGGCATCCTTGTCTTGTGCCAGTTTTCAAAGGGAATGCTTCCAGTTTTTGCCCGTTCAGTATGATATTTGCTGTTGGTTTGTCATAAATAGCTTTTATTATTTATGTTCCATCAATACCTAGTTTATTGAGAATTTTTAGCATAAAGGGCTGTTAAATTTTGTCAAAGGCGTTCTCTGCATCTATTGAGAGAATCATGTGGTTTTTTCCTTTGGTTCTGTTGATGTGGTAGATTATGTTTACAGACTTGCATATGTTGAACTAGCCTTGCATCCCCGGGATGAAGCCAACTTGATCGTGATGGATAAGCTATTTTATGTGCTGTTGCAATTGGTTTGCCAGTATCTTATTGAAGATTTTTGCATCTGTGTTCATCATGGATATTGGCCTGAAGTTTTCTTTTTTTGTTGATTCTCTGCCAGGTTTTGGTATCAGGATGATGTTGGTCTCATAAAATGATTTGGGAAGGATTCACTCTTTTTGTATTGTTTGGAATAGTTTAAGAAGGATTGGTACCAGCTTCTCTTTGTACATCTGGTAGAATTTGGCTGTGGACCCATCTGGTCCTGGACTTTTTTTGGTTAGTAGGCTCTTAATTGCTGCCTCAACTTCAGCCCTTGTTATTGGTCTATTCAGGGTTTCAACTTCTTCGTAGTTTAGTCTTGATAGGGTGCAAGTATCCAGGAATGTATCCATTTCTTCCAGGTTTACTAGTTTATGTGCGTAGAGTTGTTTGTAGTAATCTCTGATGGTAATTTGTATTTCTGTGGAATCAGTGGTGATATCCCCTTGATCTTTTTTTATTGCATCTATTTGATTATTCTCTCTTTTCTTTTTTATTAATCTGGCTAGTTGTCTGTCTGTTTTGTTGATCTTTTCAGAAAACCAGCTCCTGGATTCACTGATTCTTTTTTGAAGGGTTTTTTCTGTGTGTCTCGATCTCCCTCCTTTACTCCTGCTCTGATCTTAGTTATTTATTGTCTTCTGCTAGCTTTTGAGTTTTTTTGATATTGTTCCTCTAGCTCATTCAATTTTGGTGATAGGGTGTCGATTTTAGATCTTTGCTTGCTTCTCCTGTGGGCTTATTGCTATAAATTTCCCTCTAGACACTGTTTTAAATGTGTCCCAGAGATTCTGGTACATTGTGTCTTCATTCGCATTGGTTTCTTGTAGCAGGAGCGACCACGGGAAACAGATTTCTCGGACACTGAATACAGGAGGAAGGTTTATTCGGCCAGGAGCAAGGTGGCATAGTTGCCTAACAGCCAAGCTCGTCTAACAAAGGGAGGTTCAGCCTTTATATAGGCTTATACTTTAGATGTTACACATGGAAGAATCTTAGGTTTATAGCTTTAGAAATCACATATGAAAGGGTTCCGGTTTACAGTTTTAGGACTTACATGTGAAAAGGTCTCTGTTTACAGTTTTAGGAATCATATATGAAAGGTTCTGGTTTACAGTTTTAGGACTCACATGTGAAAAGTTTTCTGGTTTGATTTTGTTTTAAGTAAAAATAGTGCCTTCTGGAGACTTTCCCCAAGGCCTAGCCTGTCACCTATAAGAAGGTAAAACCGGAGGTGCCAGTCGGTCTACCTTTTCTTCTATTGAAATGCAACATGATAGTTAAAGGGGAAGTTGATCTGAGAAGGCTGGGTCTCCCTCTTCATCTAAGAACATCTTTATTTCTGCTTTCATTTCATTGTTTATCCAGTCGACATTCAGGAGCCAGTTTTTCTGTTTCCATGTAGTTGTACGTATGGTTCTGAGTGAGTTTCTTAATCCTGAGTTCTAATTTAATTGCACTGTGGTCTGAGAGACTGTTTGTTATGATTTCTGTTCTTTTGCATTTGCTGAGGAGTGATTTACTTCCAATTATGTGGTCAGTTTTAGAGCAGGTGTGATGTGGTGCTGAGAAGGATGTATATTCTATGGATTTGTGACTTTGAATATTTAAAAGGCTATATATCACTGGTTTAGAGCACAGTTACTTATGTAAGAGACACATAAGATGCACAAATCATTATAACACACACAAGAAAGAAAAAAATTAATGTGATTTATTAATTTTTTCTTTAGAAAATGTGAAAACTAATAAAGAAGTAAATTACAACCACTTATAACTTTATCACCTGAAGAAAACTGTTAAAATTTGGTGCACAGCCTTCTAATCTCATCTTTGGCAGTGGTTGTCAAACTTCTTCATCTCACAACACCTTTATAAATTTAAAAGATCAATAAGGATCCCCAAAGGGCCTCTGTTTTTTTTTTCAAACTAAAGGAAATTTATTTATTTTTACCAAGACTTTATCTTGAGGACATGGCTAAACTGAATTTCCACCCTGACCCCATCTTAAAGAAGAGTTAGTATAGTGAATGTTATAAAGTAGCTATGAACAGCTAGCTGAAGGACTGGAACCAGAATTAACTGACAAAGTACAACTTTCATCTAAATCATCATAAAAATGTTTAAGTAAAAAAAAAAAAGAAAAAAAGAGGGGCAATGGGGCTTTCTGATTGAACAAATCCTCACATTTCATCTAATACAGTCAATCTTGGCTAGAGTATAACAAAGTGGAAACAGGATTACTATGATACAAAACTTCCACTACAGCACGCTGTACAAACCCGTGTTCCAAGCCCACCCCGATCCCCCGTAATGCTTCCAACACAGCCTGTTGGGCCTGCCGAAGATGGAGCACATAGATCTTCTCTTTAATCCAGTCTTTGTTATAAGGCTGGTATGTCTGGGTATCAGCCCGGTAAACCAGGCAGCTGAGGTCTGCCAGATCATCGATGATATCAAACAATTGACTGATGTCATAGGTGATAGAAGGACTGTTGGGATTCATTCTTTTCAGATGTTCTTTATACATTTTACAAACACCTTCCATGCATTCATTCACAGATTCATAGTCTGCATAAGGTCTGCCTTCTGGCCTCTTGGCAGGCTGTACCAGCAAAATAGTGTGAGACATCGCACTGAAGTCTCTTCGCTACAGCCGCTGCAGACACTGCCACCACTACCAGGGCCTCTGTTTTTATGGATTATATGTATTGATATTTACTGTATTAGAAATTCATACAAAACATTTTAAAATATGTATTTATTTAAAATAACAATAAGCCCATTACATATTAGCACGAATAACATGATTTTTGAAAAATATTTTTCCAAAACAGAGTTGAGCTGTTTCATATTTTTTCAGCTATCTTTAAAACCTGACATAATATAAAATAAATGAATTATCATATACATTCCATTAGTTTCAGATCAATGATATCTTAGGCTCCTGCCTGCTCCTCTATCTTCCCTCCACAGGTTCCCCTCACCACCTTTGGAAAACTACCCTGTGATAAACACACAGAAAAGGACTCATGGGTGGGGGTGCTGGGAGGGTGGGGGAGTTCACTGTATTGTTGCTATCATAGTGCTCAACACACGATCGATGATCAATAAAATTGTTGAATAGTAAATAAAATACACATTTTTAACCTAAAAATACTTTGTTACTCACTTTTTCACTTCATTTTTTGTGATATGCATGCCTTTGACACAGTAGCTTTAACTCTACGGCTCAAGTGGAAGTTTTTAGCATTGAGGCATTCAGATATTCAAGCTGGAAACAGCCAGTGTTTGTTGGAAAAAACTCTATGAAAAGAACATGTAATTAATTTTAAGAAATCTCCAGCTGGGCATGGTGGCTCAAGCCTGTAATCCCAGCACTTTAGAAGGTTGAGGCTGGTGGATCATGAGGTCAGGAGATCAAGACCATCCTGGCTAACACAGTGAAGCCCCATCTCTACTAAAAATACAAAAACTTAGCCATTCGTGATGGTACGTGCCTGTAGTCCCAACTCCTTGGGAGCCTGAGGCAGGAAAGGCTTGAACTCGGGAGGAACAGGTTGCACTGAGCCAAGATCACACCATTGCACTCCAGCCTGGGTGACAGTGCGAGACTCCATCTCAAAAAAAAAAAAAAAAAAAAAGAAATCTCCAGCCAAGCTGGCTCACTCCTGTAATCCCAGCACTTTGGGAGGCCAAGGCAGGTAGATCAAGACATTGATACCATCCTGGCTAACACGGTGGAACTGTGGGCTTAAGGCAAGTGGATGGCTTGAGCCCAGTTATTTAAACCCTGTCTCTACAAAAAATACAAAATATGAGTTTGCATGGTGGGACACACCTAATAGTCCCAGCTACCTGGGCTAAGATGGGAAGATCACCTGAGCTCAGGAAGTTGAAGCTGCAGGAAGTTGAAGCCATGATTACACCACTGCATTCCAGCCTGAGCTAGAATGAGACCCTGTCTCAAGAAAAAAAGGAAAGCAAAGTAGGGAAAAAATCTCCAACTAGAGCCCAGGAAAAACATGCAGTCTAATACTTCATTAGATTGGTGTGCTCTAAATTATTTTCTAAGCTTTCTATTCTCTGTTGATGGATACTTAAGATTGTTGTGATTTAAAAAAAAAAATCTCTTTTATATATAGTATTGCTCTAGTATCTTTCTACCTCCATGCACTTCTATTCTCTTCAGAAGTGAAACTGTCAATAGCATCAAAATGTGTGTATATATCATTGTTAAGCAGGCCTCCAGATGACATTGTATGAATTTTGGTGAATTTTAAAAATTTCTCTTATGTTTAAGATAAGCATTGGCAAATTTTGCACACTGACCCAATCAAACTTTTGTAATTTTATTCATTAAATGCATTAGATGGCATTTAGAATTAGGAATGAGGCTTGTGGGCAGATCATTTTCCTGAGGATAAGGGAGGAAATGGCTTTTGGGACTGTGCCATTACCTCACTCTCCCAAGCAGTAAGAAGCAGAATTTTCAAAACCCTTTTCAAAGAGAGATTAGAATCTTCTGAAGAGAGACACAATAGATGACAGTGTTATTTTCACATCTTCAATACACCAAGGCAGTAAAAGAGGAAGCATTAGCACCTGAGGAAACTTCACTGATACCAGAAGTCTACATTAAATCATCAAAGCTCTCTGCAGAGTTAACACCTGTAGTTACAGATTTCAGCAGAAAAAAATTCTGTCAAGTCAGTGCACAGGTAATTGAAAAGTCATGACAGGTAGTATTTGGGACTGTGTGATTTTGACACATTTAACAATATGTATGTCTTTATTTATTTAGTGATATAATCATTCTGTATGCTTTCCGCCCCCCCGTCAGCTAGTCCCATAGAAAACTATAAATAAAAGTCAGAAGAACATTTATGTCTAAAACATTAATTACAAGATTTGGGGTACATTTTAAAATGTAGTTTTGAAAATTATGTCATTGTAAAGAATATTATACTGTAATCACTTCTAGAACTTTGGAGTTTTTTTTTTTTTTTTAAATTTTTATTGCATTATAGGTTTGGGGGTACATGTGCAGAACGAGCAAGATAGTTGCATAGGTACACACATGGAAGTGTGCTTTGCTGCTTTGCTCCCCCTCACCCACACTTGGAGATTTTTTTCTTATAGCTCTTCATAATTTATCTTAATGATTCAAAGAAATATGACTTAATGTTTACTGGAGAAAGCTGTTGCTATTAGCAAATGTGATGTTTTTTTTTGGAAAAATCTTTCCTGTTTTTTAGGGAAATGGCTCTGCAGTCCTCAGTAATATCCTGATCAAATGAAATGGTTATAGTTGACTAGAAATTTATAGGGAAAAAGTTTGCATTCTATTGGAGACTGCCATAGTCTGATTGTTAGAGGTCTTCAGAACCTGTTAGTGTTCTCACTTCCCACCTGGATGCATCCAGCATACCCATGTGCAGGTGTTCATGTGCATACACACAGTTCTTTAAAGTCCTGTCCTTCTCTGAGTCCTACTTCCAACATTCTTCCTTAGACCATGTTTCACTAGGATGTTGTGCTATGTGGGCTGAGGGTCATTCCCAAACCTGCCCCCCTACCAAGCTTTCTGAAAGTACAGCCTGAGGTTCACCTCTAATGAAATAGACTGGAGGCAGGTCCAGAATTTTTCTCTCTGCGCTTTCCAATCTTCAGATGATCTTTGGGAACCCCAGTTTAAATGGCTGGGCCTCATTCTGGAAGTGTAGAGTTAAGATCCAGGGTTGAGCCAACAGGGAAATGAAATTATAATGTAATGCTGCTGCGTTGGCAGAGCTGTGAATGCAAACATTGCTGATGCTGCTTTGCAGATATAGGGCTGGGACCCCAAGGAGGAGACATAATGTGCCCATTTTCTCATTCATTTAGTTAACATTTGCTGAGTTATTACCAAGCAACAGACATTGTTCGTGGGATTACATGCTAGCTAGGGGAGAAGATAAAAATATCAGCAGTAGTAACAAAATACCAGATACTAACACCATGCAGACTTGAAGCAGGAAGATGTGATAGTTACCTGGGCAACTATTTTAAAGAGTATGATTAGAGAAGGCCTGAATTGCAGCAAAACTCTTGAAATTTAAGGTGAACCTGAAGTACATGGCCATGTGAAGATCAAGAGGAAAACATCCCAGGGCATGGCCATAGCTGGCCTGAGGTGGGAGTGAGTTTGGCGTGTTTGAAGGAAAGAAAAAGGGCCAGTGTGACTGGAATAGAGTGGGAAAGCAGAGGTGGGGACACAAAGAGGCAGGGTCCAAAGTAGGAAGCCAGTTGAAAGGTTGTCAGGGAAGTAACATGATCTGATGGGCATTTTAAAGCTGCCCTCTGGCTGCTCTATAGATCAAGGATTGTAAGGGAATAAAAGAAGAAGACTAGAGGTTCTAGGAAGCTAAGAAGCCATTCAGCCAGTCAGGTCGGAAATGCTATTGTCTTGGACTCTGGTTGTGGAAGAGGTGGTAAGTGCATGGAGTTGGGACCAATTGCAAGTCTTACCAAGGTCATTGAATGTTGCAGATTAAAGGAGACTTGCCTGGTGCCTTGATGAGCAGCCTCAGATGATGCCTTTTCAGTGTTGGCTCAAATAGTTTTGGATCATATCTCATATGTAACTCCTAAACTCTGGCTTCACTCGAAAAATAAAAAGAGTATCTGACTACATTTTGCACGAATTTGCACATAGTGACAGAGGTTGGGAGCTGAGTGGTTGGCTTCTCTTTTTAAGAATGGGTGTACTCTGGTTTGCAAAGCCTCCACCCATCCCCATCATCTTCCTGATGGTCAAGTTATAGTTGGTTGTCATTTATCATCTATGTATCCTATAATTTTCCCTATATTATGCCTAATCAACTTACTTGCCATATTCTTTAAGCCTTTTAATTTTTGGATCTCACCTCAGATAGTCTGAAAATGAAAGTGGAAAAAAAAAGCTTTAGGGTACCTAGGACCCTTGGTTCCTATACAGCTGTAAAAACAGCCTATTTGGCAGCTTATTAAACAATTAAATAAGAGCAGTCTTTAAAAGCAACCTATGTTGTTATCAGCCAGGGGTTACCCTGGAGAGCATTTCCTAGAAACACAAGAAGGCTTTCTAGTGTGCTAGTTATCCTGGATTTCTTGATCTGGTAACGTGATTGTGTTCAGTGGAAAAAGCACCGATGTACACTTACGTGTGCACTTTATGTACATTATGTTCCAATTACAAGAAAAAATGAATAGTATTATTTAAGAGTAGTTTTAAATATAGATGTACTTAGGTTGAGTGTTGAGGTTTTGACAAATTGTCTTGTTCTTTCAGCCAAGCCAAAGCCATGTATTCCTGTAAAGCAGAGCACAGCCACGAGCTTTCCTTCCCACAAGGAGCAATATTTTCTAATGGTAAGTATATCAGTTCCCTCTGCTTAAGTTTGTCATCATGGGGAGGATGAAGGAATAGTATGATGGTATGAGTTGAAAGTAGAAGCCAGAAGCCTCAGATGCTACCCCAGGTCCTGCCTCCCATGATGGACATGCATGAACACATCAAATCCTTCTGGGTAGCATGCACCTATAGTCCCAGCTGCTTAAGAGGGCAAGCCACATACGTACGTACGTACATACATACATACATACATGCATACATAAAAATTTTTAAATTTCCTCTGGATTCATTCCTTCCCTGCAGGCACTTGTGTGTATGTGCCCGTTTATATGAGTGAGAGAGAGATTGTTTTATTTGACTATGTGAATGCAAAGCACATTTCAACTTTAAAGGGCTGTGACATCGTTTTGTTTGGACAATTTGTGTTTAGTGTATAGTTGGCTCTCTATATCCAGGGGTTCTGCATGCACAATTTAACCAGCCATGGATCAAAAGTTTGGAAAATAAATAATAATATAAACTTTAAAAGTATATAGTATTACAACTATTTGCATAGTATATACATTGTAAAATGTATTACAAGTAATCTAGAAATGATTTAAAGCATACAGGAGGATGTCCCTAGGGTATATGCAAATATTACACCATTTTATATCAGGGATGTGAGCAAGTGCAGGTTTTGGTATCCACAAACCAAAACCTTTGATCCAAGGGGTCCTGGAAACAATCCCCCACAGATACCGAGGGCTGACTGTGCGTGTACAATCTGATGCGGGTGTTTAACTCACTTGTTTATATAATTATTTGACACTGATGTTGACTGAGTGCTATTTATTTATTTTGCCAGTGTACCCATCAGTGGAACCAGGATGGTTAAAGGCAACTTATGAAGGCAAAACGGGACTAGTTCCAGAAAATTATGTTGTCTTCCTCTAATACTATTTAGTGGATGGCAGTATCTTCATGGTATCCATGGTAACGAATAATAAGTGCTATGATTTTATCTGACACAGATACACGGGGAATCAGCCCACTAAGTGAAAACAGTCAATTTCCATCAGTTTCTTCACCTGCAGACTATGTAGCTCCTTATTAATGGAAAAAAAAAAGGTTTAAATGGTTGGCCATTCTTTTTTGGTTGGTTCCTTATTTTAAAACATCTTGCTTCTGAAAAATTTGTTTTTGGATAATATGCAGCTCTCCGCAGTGTCTCTTCCATAGCAATTATATTTCCAATACTGTATTAAATACTATATCGCAGAAATTTGGAAATCAGAAACCTGCTACATGGATTTTGAGATCTGTCCTTTACTGCCTGGTATTCTCTGAGAATCTCTGAAATTGTTACTTAAAAATGTAATTTAAATTGTTTATTCATTATTTTTTTTCTTAGAAAGATACTGCTTTTATATATGATTGTTTTGCTGGTCCTAAACATTTCAAGGATGTAAGTCTTTATTTTAATATAACTTTATTTGTTTTCCAATTAGATGATATTATTCAAAAGTAATAATGTATACGATATCTATAAAGGAAGCAAAATTAAGTCATACACTGATTCCACGGTAAACAATCTGTCCAAAATTCCAGACATCTTCTGTGGATTTAGCACAGGGATCAGCAAACTTTTTCTATAAAAGCCTGATAGCAAATATTTTTTGTGGCGGGCTCATGGTTTATAGTTTGCTGACCCCTAGTTTCGAGGGTGTATAAAACTATCTTCATAACTTTGCAATTCTTATAAAATTTTACATTAAAATATAAATACTGATGAATTATATGCACATATTCTCTACCAGTAGCATTATAGTGGCATCATAGAAGAATATTTACAATAATGGGAAAACAGTAAAACTACAGTATCCAGGCATAAAACTTAAATTCCACCTGGAAGATTGTAAAGTGTCAAAGTATTTTAATGTTAATTTAATTTGGGCTTTTGGAATGTTCTTCTACAGATGAAAATGTTACAGGGGAAGCTATGTCCTCTGAAATCTAACCTTAGTTGAAACAGAAAATAAACACAAAGGTACAAGATCCTTAAATTACTTTGAACCACAGAAGTTGAAATTGTTTTATGATCTTTAGCAGAAATAAAATCTGTACATTATTTTCTTTTATGCCTTTTAGTTTACAGCCTTTATTAGGAATTTCAGTGAATTTGTACAGCATAGCAATAGACATTTACTGTCCACTTATATATATCATCAGCATCTGGTCATGCATGAACCATTAATTCTATATTTCTATTTCAATAATTCTAATTAATATATTATTTCTATAAATATATCTATATGTGGCAAAGAGCCTTTCTTCTCAAGATCCTGAAAAGCTGGTTATCTGCTCTTTGAGTGCCACAGTCCTGACCTGCTTGTTCTTGACATCTTACGTATTACTTCCGAGTTCCCCACTGTGTAGACACTCAGGTATTAACTGTACAAAATTCTTTACACGCTATTACAATTTGTAGTCTCAATCTCTTCTACTTTAATGTTTCTAGAATTAATAGGTTAAATACACACATACACACACAACTATGCGTCAGAACAGTTATGCTTTTACAAATTAAAAGAATAGATTAGAATTGACAAGTAGAATAACAGTAAACAGAGTCAGAATTAGGAATAAATGTCAGTGAATCAAAAGAATGAAAAATATTCTGTAAGAGAAACTAGCAATTTAATGTACAAGTCTGATGAAAGATTATCTTTTTCTTTTACCTCGTACTGTTGATCTCTGTACACTGTAATAAGGTGTTGCTGGGTCTTCGTGGTCTAGGTCCTTGGTGACCCTTGGTCTTAATAACAACATTGCTGACACCCTGATTACCCTCTGCTGGAACAGAAGGTAGTTTACCAACGTACCAGTCCCTTAGTCTACACAGCACCCTTGTTTTAAGTGCACTTGCCATCATCTGGCATCCTGCTATGTTAGAACCTCTTAAAAGCAAATTGGTTTTCTTTCAAAGACTAACTTGACTCCAAAGAGAGATTCAGAATCCTACTTCTCCCCCTGCTACATAAAGAAATCTCAACCTTCAACCATCATTTTATTTGAACACAGAACAAAGTGTTCCTGCTTCTGAGTTGTCTGTGAGGTAATTCTACAGATGTTCCATTCAGATTTAAAGCTTTTTTACTGCATACAATGTGGATATGAAGTTTAACTCTTGTATCTGATGGCAAGGCATGTGTTGTAGCCACAGTACTGGCTATGGTCCCTTAGCTGAAACAAGCTACAAAGGCACTGATTGAAACTGTGCTTGTGCTTGAAGTTTTAATCTTGTAGATTTGTGAGGATGGCTCTTTTTTCTTCATAATGGATTACAAATGTAAGCAAGTCATGGCCACATATTGGACACACGCTAAAGTTGCCTTTCCCTTAAAGTAAGTTTCCTACAGATATTTATGAGCATTGAGAAGTCAGGACATGTACTGTAAATCCCACAGCATGTTAATTACACAAGAAGGCAATGCCAGACACTGGAAGAGGATCACATTCAACTTCTAATAGTATTTCAATAACAAAATCTTAGCTTTTCAGAAACAATGTGAAGATACATTAGAATTGCCACATTCCTACCTTCGAAACATGTAACCTCTGCACCCTAATCACTGCTTACAGTATAATCAGTATGACGATGAGATTGAGGGGTCTGAGTTTAACTTCATCATCTCCTGTGTTATGTGAAAATATCCCTCAGTACAAAACATTTGTATATTTCACAGATGATTCTTTTGTTTTGCCATAACTCTACCAAGTTTATGGAAACTAATCAACTGAAGGATTTTGTTGTTGTGTTATGTGTAAATGTCTGAACAGTGAAATCATCTTTGTATTCCTGTAATGTTCATGAAGTATGAGGAAATGCATTTCTCCTTGTTTGATGTGAGTGGTTTTGCTTGTTGAACGGGTTCCCTGTGCTTTGTAATGTGCATGGAAATAACCAGGTTTCTCAACAATGATTTGTCTGCTGGCTCTTATCAGAGATGGTGGAGGAAAAAAAATGTACCTTAAAACCCCAAATTATCTAGGTTTCCAAGTAGGAAAAATAAAGATACATGTGACTTTTATTCTTCTCTTATGATAATTAGATATACATAATGTGGCATGCTTTATAAAAATTCACCATGCTGTGAGGCAAACAGATTTCTTACTCTAATCCTGTGTACCCTGCTTACCTTCTCGCTCCGAGGACCATTCTTCTGGTCCCTGTCGGAAAGGGTACCATTCATGTGGTTTCAGTTTAGAGGAGTCCCTCAGAGCTTTGCATCAAGCAATTTCAAAATACCTTAATTATGTATTCAGGATGCCTTCTTTAGCATTTGGAACCCCAACTAGACTTACACTTTGACTAAATTCAGAGGCTGAGCAATTTAGGGAACAGATTTTGTTCTTTGGTTTTATGATTTGTAATTCACATCTGTTGGCATGACCTCACATCACAGCGTAGGACCCTGAAATCATATCTCTTGGTCAGGTCATGAAAAACAGCAGAGGCTTGACTATTGTCCAGAAGTTTCTCTACTCTTTACCAAAGGTTTCCCCTTAGAGTAGACATTGCTATTTAACTTTGCCTCCTACCCTTTTTTGTTACCTTCCAAAATCAAAACACTTTTAAAAACAAAGAAAACTTTTCTGAACAGTCTGTGTCCTGCCTGTCTCCTGTTGATTCACAGACGTAGTATCAGGAATTCATCAACTAGTCTCAGTTTCCTGAACATACTCCCTGTATCCCTCGTTGTCACCATTATCTCCCTGCTTCAAATGTGCTGGTTCCACTTGGTAATAACCTTGGGAAAACTCAGGTTTATGAATGATATGAACTTTTAAAGGATCAAATCAATAGATTGGATTTTGTTTTTCTTGAGGGCAGCTGTACTCACTGTTTTAAATAAAAAGTCTAGGTAAGAATGTTGACAGCATGCATAGTAAGCCATTGGCAGAAAATCAATCTGCATGTCCTAGACCAATGTTCAGAAGATGTTTTATGGTTTAGGGAGTCCAGCCCATCATCCCTCTTCCCTTTAGGACTCATGAGAGAGATACCAAGTTCAGTGTGAATTTTTCTTGGTGCTGTATGGAGAAATGGAGTCTGTGTGCTTACTGAAGAGTCTCAAAAGGCAGAGACCATTTTCATGATTGCCATCATAAATATTCTCCACCTGCAAGATGCTTGTGTACAGGGTTACTTGGGAAACTCAACTGTTGGAGGAGGCAGGGGCTGAAGGTGTCAAAACCACCTTCATTAGATAACCGCATTCTCCCCTTTGTACCATCTGGCATCTCTCACCATTGTTTCCCATGGTCTTTATGCTTCCAGAGTTGACAGCAACTCAATTTTACCTTGAATTCACTCAGTCTTATAGATTAAAAATGTGCATTTTTAAATAAAATACATACTTTTAATCTGCATATGGCTCCATATATATAGTGCACACTTTTAATCTCTATATGGCAGCATTTTTGAGGTTTTATATCTGCCGATGTCCCCTCAACTGCCTCCTTTTTGCAGAGAATGATGCCCATGAGAACTAGTCTAAGAACACTGCCTGCACATGATTTATGCTTAAAATCCAAGATATCACCCCATATGGAAGGTTGAGATTTTCGGAGTCCTTCTTGATTCTGAGCTGAAACCTTTACAAATAGGAAATTTGGCAGGGAAGACACCTGGGTTTTAAATTCAGAATCCTATTTATATACTGTTAAAATTTGAGGTACTGTAGTTTATATAAAAGTCGGATGTTTAGATACTGTGTTTCAGTACTAGGAGCTTCTTTGCAGCCATTAACATGACAAATTAAGTAATAAATATAAAAGTGATTGTCCGTAAATTATCATTGAATTTTTTGTTTATTTTGTAGTGTTTCTGTATTTATCTGCACTTTGTGTATATAAACACACATACATATGCCAACGTGTAAATAACCTCATGTTTATTCCTAATCTAAATTGCCACAATATTTTTAATGTATGGTTACACTGTGTTTTAAATTACTTTAAAAATAAACTTTGTAAGCACATTTTAATTTAGTCTTTGTACTTGAAGACCCACTGTGTTGGAAGGCGATTGTCTTGGCTTCATGTAGAGGAAAACCAGGGTTTCTGGTACTGTGAGTGATCACTTGGTATGGCTAAATCATAGCAGAATTTGGTGACCTTCTCCTGACAAACTGGTATTATGCAAGCTTTGGAAAATGTTAATGTTGATAACCTATTAATAATGCAGGTATCCACAGAGGAGAGAGGGAAATGGGCCACATGCAAAATACTAAATGTAACAGGCATGCAAGCTTACCTGAAAATACATGTTTGTGAAAGTTTACAAGTGTACTAGGAAAGAAATATCAGCATGCAAATACTACCTGTCAATATTATTAGTTTTGTGACCCTCTTGGTCACTACTTGACTTCTAGGTAAAAACTTTGCTGCCTCAAAAAAAGAGAACTACATATTTATTTTGCACTGCTCCATAGATTATTAGAGTACAGCAAATCACCTTATAAGAACTAAGCCTCACAAGCTGACCATTGGACAACCTGGCTTGCTCACATAGATTATAGTTTTCATCAATATCAAAGGAAAAGAGATAAATTCACAACACAACACCTGTTAAGATAAAAGGATTAATGTCAACTCCAGTATAATTAAGCAGGAAAGGACTATTAGGTTAGATATTACAGATTATTGCAGATGAGCTGCTGTTTAAGAATGTTGGGTTTATTAGCCTGGAATCCCTTATAACTGATATTTTAGAAATAAAAATGAATTAGCTTCCAGTGGCCAAAGCTAGAATGATTTGAGCAACAAAATAATGCAGTATTGAATGATTGGCTTGTAAAACAAAATATAAAATGAATACCCATGAATCCACACAGATATAAATGACAAATTTCACTTATGTAAAAAAATGAAGGAGAGGAGACAAATCTTTTGAAAAATATTCCAAATCATAATTGTAGTTATAGTTGCTCTTCCATCTAGCAGGTAGAATTTAAATCTCTCCTGCCTAAAGGTGAGCTAGACTTAGTAACTCATTTCTAAAATATAGAGTATGGAAAACTGTCCTAACTTTGTAGAAAAGAAACCTAGTAGCCACTGTCTTAACCAAGTGGTAAAACTTAATGTCAGTAATACTGTGTGGTTGACTTTCACCCCATAATATGTGATGTGAAGAGCACTCTACATCTGTGGTATTATTTCCCCAAACCCGTAATTCCAGTGTAACCATTGGAAAAACATCAGACAACCCGGAATGGGGACATTCTACAGAACAGATCTGAGTCGGGTACTCCTCAAGACTAGAGCTCATGAAAAATAGGTAAATATGGAGCAGATGTCACAGATCAAAGGAGACTCAGGAGACAGGGCAGCTAAATACAATGTAGAACCCTGGTTTGGATCCAGGAACAGAAAAGACAATAATAGCCTGGTGCGGTGAGTTGCGCCTGTAATTCTAGCACTTTGGGAGACTGAGACAGACGGATCACCTGAGGTCAGGAGTTCAAGACCAGCCTGGCCAACATGGTGAAACCCATCTCTACTAAAAATACAGAAGTAGGTGGGCATGGTGTTGGGTGCCTGTAACCCAGCTACACAGGAGGCTGAGGCAGGAGAATCACTTGAAGCCAGGAGGCAGAGGTTGCAGTGAGCCAGGAGTGTGCCATTGCACTCCAGCCTACGCAAAAAGAGCAAAACTCTGTCTCAAAAAATAATAATAGATAAGCTGGTGATGTCCAAATAAGATCTAAGCTTTAGTTAATAGTTTAAAAACAAGGTAACAAAAACTAAGCAAAAAATAGCACATGAACTAGGGATATTTATATCATTTTTCCAATTTTAGTGACATTCAAGAATTAAACATTTTCACTCTTTCCCCCATTATTGTTTGATCTGTGTGTGCAAGATACATCTCCTATTCATCACTCAATCTCAGACTTTAGAACAGATCAGGGCATAAGCCCCTTTCATTTAATGAAGAAATTCATTAGCAAAGGAGCAATCATTGTAAACCCTTTAAGAATTTAAAGAATATGGTTGTGGGCTTGTGTTTTTGTGTCTGTGTTAATTCTCCCAAGAACAGTGGAATGATTCTTCAACATCCATGAATACATGGAACTACCCTGGAGTTATTTATATGTCATTGGGATAAACACCCCCTATACACATGAATATGTCATAAGGGCAGAGGTTAAATAGATTTTCTTCTCTCATTACTAGACCTATCAACACTTGATTGAGAGGAAAAATTTGGGGATGATGTTGAAGAACTAGATTTTCTAAACCATTAAAAATACTCCAAATTTGGAAAAGTAAGCTATATTAAACTTAAGTTGAAGTTTTTGAGCCAAATAAATTGTGTTCCTAACTTTGAAACTGTACAGCCCAAAACTGAGAAGACAAAATTATTTTCAAGTTTCTAACATGACAGCAACTATTGGGGTGGGGGAAGACTATAGATAAAAACATGGCTTCTAGATAAGAAGATTTGCTGGGGAATGCACATCCCTAAAGTACTGGTTGATATTCTTGCAAATGCTGATTCTGGGTGTTTGGGGTAAATGAACCAAGCACAGCATTCAGCTAGACTCTACTTGTTGGTAGAAATAAGTTATCTGGAATATTCTACCTTTCCAAATGCCAGAAGCCAATCTGCTAAAAAGGATTCTCTGGATCAGTCTGGGCTAGAGAGAAAAAAACAATAATGTATATTTCTTATCCACATAGATTTTTATATTCATCACATCACCTATTTACAGAATTTTTTTCAATGAATGGATCATAAGTTACCTTGCAATTGCCCAATTCAAATGGCTTTCAAACATTTTTGGAGCAACTGGAGCAGAATTGTTTTCTTTGAATAAATCTTACTTGAAACCTGATATGTTAAAAATATGAGTCAAGCTGCTAGCCTGAGTGCCTACGTATGTGCTGAAGAATGCCCTCCCTTCACCCACACAGGTCCACAACTGCTTTTTTTTTGAGACAGAGTTTTACTCTGTCACCCAGGCTGGAGTGCAGTGGCATGATGCTGGCTCACTGCAACCTCTGCCTATGGCTTCAAGCAATTTTCCTGCCTCAGCCCCCTTTCCTGAATAGCTGGGATTTCAGGTGTGCTCCACTACGCCCAGCTAATTTTGTATGTTTAGTAGAGATGGGATTTCACCATGTTGGCCAGGCTGATCTTGAACTCCTGACCTCAAGCGATCCGCCTGCCTCCGCCTCCCAAAGTGCTGGGATTACAGGCATCTGCCCTCGCGCTCGGCCAGGTCCACGGCTTCTGGCATCTCTATGAAACCCTTAGAGGTTTTCAGAGCAATGTTACTAAATAATTTAGTGCAAGCCTTTCATTGTACTACTTAGGAAGCTGAAGACCCAATTAACATAGTTAATGCTGAAATGGTGGGCTCTCATCTCCACTATAATCAGCTACCAATTTCTGGATGTGTGGGGAGAGCAGTTTCTATTGGGTTTTAATTTTTGCAAAGCTTATCTGGAAAGGATATCCTTTGATAAAGGATAGCTTTCCTGGAGAGTACACACAGAACAGGAACAAAAAAGGTAAGTTAGCCCCCCTCACCTTGACTGATAGAAGAAATTTGTTTGGGATGGGGAACATGAAAATTTCTAAAAATGTATGAAAGGTCTATCCCAGTGCCTTGCAACTAGAAGGTGTTACTGAATAACAAATTATAAAAGACTTAGGAGTTTGTGCAACTTTCTGATGCAAATGCTAACAGAACAAGTGAAATTTTAAGCTTCATTGAAAGAAGTTAAATAATTGGTCCAGCGTATTCGATACATAGCCATCAATCAGCTGTTTTCCATACACTCTCACACCATCCTCCAATCCTCCCAACTACCAGACACCATCAATGGATGTCTTCTCTGGTCTTTTTTTATTTTTTGGAAAGAAAACTAAGGCTCTGTCAGGTGAATTTATCTGGCTTATTCAGTGTCATATCATTGGTGTATGGCAGATGTTAGACTCAAACACAGGTATTCTGGCTTAAAACTCAGTAGTCTTTTCATTGAACCACCTCTTTACTACCAAGTGGAGTATGGTAAGCTTTGGCTACCAGACTTGAAAAAGGTATTCAGCAAACTCAACCTGGTCCAGAAGAAACATGAAGATGGTGAAGAAACTGGAAGCCTTATTGCGTGGGAATGTGTTAGACCTGAGCATCACTATTCAGAGTGACTTTTAGACCTCTTAAAAGCTGTTTAGTTGCGGAATCTCAGACTTTCTCAATCAGAATCTGCATTTTAACAGCTCCCCAGATGATTTGTATAAACAATGAGGTTTGAGAAGAACAGATTTAGCAGAAATATAAACAAGTTATTTGGGGCTATCTGAGGACAATTTTGTGATTTTGTGAGGACAATTTTGTGTGATTTAGACACAAATCCAGTCTTTCCTTGCCCTCAAACATCACAAAGCCCAAGATAAATGGAAGAAGTCACAAAGATTGAGATTTGGGTTCAAAAACATAATTTTATTGCCAAATCTTCTACAAACGGAACTCAGGAAAGAGCCTTCAATCACAGGGAGTCAGAGTGGGCCTAGATGACCGTTTGTCAGAGTTTCACGGAATACAAAAGTTCAGTAGACATCTGAACACATGAAAATTATTGAGCAGGACCTATTCAAGTCACTGGAGATCCTAAGTAAGTTAGATATATTTCCTCTTTTCAAGAGATCTGTGGTTTATTGGGGTAACATTTAAAGATCGATAAAATATAATGCTATAAAATGCTAAAAAGATTATGTATTGGGTGTCTAGGAGCCTGAGCTAGGACTCTATTCTGAACATGGGAAATGGCAGAAATGATGGAATAGGTAAGTAGGATATAGAGAAAGAAATGTGGATAATTTTAGTTGAGTAGATGATGTTACCAGCCAACCAAATTTTGGCAGAGGTGAAACGCCAAAAGGAACAAGACCTAAAAGCCAAAAGGAGCGATCCCACGCCATGGCAGGTGGCATTCCACATTACACAGGGGAAGAGGCTAATAGAAGGGCTGGGGAGAGGGAGGGGTTAGAGTGGGTGAAGGAAGAGTTGAGATGAGCTGCATTCATTCTTTCAACCAGCTTAGTGAGAGAAACAGATACATAGTTAAAAACCCACAGTACATTTATTTTTGTACCTATTAACCTCTTTTAGGGTGACTACAGTTAACAATAACCTATTGTATCTTTTAAAATAACTAGAAGAGAATCATCCTAATGTTCCCAGCATAAAAAATAATGTTTCCCCTGATTTGATCATGACACAGTATATGAATATGTCAAAATAACACATATACCCTGAAAATATGTACATCTATTATGTATCAATAACTTTTTTTAAACTCACAGTACAAATGAGGGAAGTATGACAGAGGCACAAAGTATAACGGGCACACAGTAACCCAAGTTTAGAGAGGAAAGAAGGAGGATTAGAGGAGGCTTCACACACAAAAGGAACCATCCTAACTAGACCCTGAAGGACAGAACATCAACAGAAAACGAGGGCGGCAAAGACCAGAGATTTCAACAGAGTTTCTGACGGAGCAAATCTGGTTCTGAATGGCTGGGGGTTTGACTGCTTGCTCATGCATGTTGGCCTGTGAGTGTGGCAGGATAGGATGAGGTAAAAATGAGCATATTGGTAGCATGAGGCCCAATCTGAGAAGGTGGGGACAGTTTAGGGAAGACAGTGATGCCATCAGATTTACCTTTAAGAACACTGGATGGGGAACAGGCGAGGGTGAGGGTGTTTTGGGCACTGCAGGAGGGCTGAGGAGGCAATGTTGCATTGACCCAAGAAATGAACCAAGCCAGTACAAGAAAATGCCACTGTTCTGAATGGATAATTTGGCTCAGATGACTCTAAGGGTGGTGAGGATCAGCAATGCAGGCAGTGAAGAAGTTATCAGAGCTGAGAAAGGCAGCCAAAAAACAGTAAGGGGCACAGTGAATGGTTAGAATTGGTAAGCTTGGTGATGTGGACCAACCGGGCCTGAGCTGTTCCTCTTTTTGGTAGCTCTGCAGAGCACAGGCACTGATGCTTACAGATTGATTGCTTAATTCCTCCCATAAAATTGGGGGTTTTAACTTGGGTTCCAAAGATGGACCTTAGGAAGAGCTGTGAATTCCCTCCATTAAATAGTAAAATAGTAGGTGCTTTGAGTCTATAGCTTATTTCTCTACAGAGAAGAGTCCACAGTTTTGATCGATTCTCTAAAAAATAACCCTACATTTGATGCTCTCCACACTAAGAAGTACCAAATGGCTGCTGCATTCAGAGTGGCCGAAGGCTGTGGCTGCAACATGTCAGGAGCAAGCATCCACTCTGTAGAAGGCGGTAGTGGAGTGTAACTTGGGGACAACTCAATCCTTCCAATATCAGCCCAAGAAAGCAAGGAGCCTCAGCAGACTCGGCTTAAAAGTTCAGGCGAGCCTACGGATCGTGCCTATTCTTGTGACGAGGGAATACCCAATAAGAACACGGTACGTATCACGGGGAATCGTGCTGGGCACACCTGTGGGATTGCAGATCGTTTATACCCTGCTTCTCAGTCTGCTCTCTGCGGTGGGGTTGTGGCCTCGAGGCCGAGCTGATTGTTTTCCTTCTGCTTTGTGAACCCAAGAAATCAATCTGCTAGAAAGGGTTTTTCTGGCTATTGCTTATGAAGAGGTTCCCATCATCATCTCCCATTCCTGGGCCTTTCAAGGAGTTCAGGGGCAGGCCTGTCTTTGCTCTACCCAAGGAATGTTGGGTGATGTGCAACACAAAGCTATGGGATTGTGGGGTAAGTTAAGCTGCCAAGCTTTGCCCAGCCTCTCCTGCTACTCGAGGTAAGTCTTACTTGCTGCAGACCCCACTCCTGGATAGGTTTCTACAGTACCTCATTTAAGGATGCAATCTCTAGAATTATAAGGCTCTTGGTTCATATCCTAGCTCTGCCGCTTACTGGCCATGTGATCTTGGGCAAGTTACTTAACCTCTGTGTCTAAATTCCCCCTGTGTAAATTGAATATAAGAATGATAACTTCCTCAGAAGGTTATTGTGGGAATTCCATGAGATGGTGTTCACAGTTGTATTAGCTTTCTGTGGCTGCTGTAGCAAATCACCGCCAACAGGAGCTGCAAACAACACAAGTTTAGTATCTTACAGTCGTGGAGGCCGGAAGCCTGAAATTAGTTCCATGGAACTAAAATCGAGATGCTTCTTTCTTTTTGCATTTTACAGACCCCTCCTCTAAAGTACTCCTTAGAACCCAGGTAAAAACCCTTGATTCTATGGGAGGAAGTAAGCGGTGGACCTCTAAGCATTGTTGCTAGTGCTCTGCAGAGCTACCAAAAAGAGGAATGGTTCAGGCCAGGTCAGTCCACATCACCAAGTTTACCAACCAACTCAGGCCACTCATGACACCACTTACTTTTAGCTGCTTCTTTTTTTTGTTTTGTTTTTGAGACAGAGTTTCGCTCTTGTTGCCCAGGCTGGAGTGCAGTGATGCGATCTCAGATCACCACAGCCTCTGCCTCTGGGATTCAAGCAACTCTCCTGCCTCAGCCTCCCGAGTAGCTGGGATTATAGGCGTGAGCCACCATGCCTGGCTAATTTTGTATTTTTAGGAGAGATGGAGTTTCTCCATGTTGATCAGGCTGGTCTCAAACTCGCAACCTCAGGTGATCCACCCACCTCAGCCTCCCAAAGTGCTGGGATTACAGGCCTGAGCCACCACGCCTGGTCTAACTGCTTCTTTCATGTTCAATACCTCCCCAGTGCCTGGATTGCTGATCTTTCCTCAGTACCCCACAGATATCTGAGGGCTATATTGCTTTTCAAGATTCTGGAAGAGAATGTTTCTTTGCCTTTTCTAGCTTCTAGAGGCTGCCCATGTTCTGTGACAACTGCTGCTTCCTCCATCGTCAAGCCAGCAGCATAGAATCTTCAGATCTCTCTCTGTCCGATTATGACCCCTGCCTCTGTCACTATCTCTCCTTCCCTCCATCTGTTTCTTTCCTTTCACATTTTAGTATAAGCAGCAAAAAGAAACAAGGGTGCATTTTGAACACTTTGCTTGGAAATCTCAGACAAATATTCAAGGTCATTGCTTACAAGCTCTGCTTTCCACATAACTGTGAAACCTAATTCTGCCAAGTTTTCTGTCACTATATAATGAGAATCCCCTTTCCTTTAGTATCTAGGAACAAATTCCTCATTTCCTCCTGAGCCCTCAGCAGCAGCACCTTTAGTGTTCACATTTCTACGAACATTATATTAATGATGATTTAGGTATTCTCTAAGACAACATACATTTTCTCTAACGTGCCCCTCACCTCCTTCTGAATCCTTGGCAGCAGAACCTTTAACATTCATATTTCTATTAACAAGCGATCAAGGTAATAGAACCTGTTTTATTGCATTCCTTAAAATTTTTTCAGTCTCTGCCCACTGCCCAATTCCAACGCAACATTCACAGTTTTAAGTATTTGTTGCAGCAGAACTTCACTTCCAGGCACCAAAATCTGTATTAATTCCTGATGCTGGTGTAACAGACAAGTTACTATGAATGTAACGGCTTAAAACAATGCAGATTTATGAACTTAAAGTTCTGGAGATCAAAGTCTTAAAATGAAAGTACAGGTGTGGTCGCCTTCCTTCCAGAAGCTCTAAGGAGTGAATCTGTTTCCTTGCCTCTTCCCTGCTTCTAGAGGCCACAGGCCTTCCTTGGCTCACGGCCTTTCTTGAATCATGCAACCTCTGCTTTGTCATCACACCTCCTACTCTGACATACTTTTCTGCCTTTTATAAAGACCCCTTGTGATTATATAGGATTCATTTGGATAATCAAGTATGATCTTTCCACATCAGGATCTTTAATCCTATGGCTTTAGACCTTTTGCCATGTGAGGTAATAGAGTCACAGACTCCAGGGATTGGGAGGTGAACATCAGGAGGCCATTTTTCTGCCTACTGTACCTGCTTCTCGGGCTTTTGTTTGATTGGTGGCCAGTGATAAAATAACTCTAAGTGAAATAGGAGAAAGAAGGTCTTCCTTAAATAGTTAAACATGGTACATCAGCCACTTTCTAACTGGAAGACAGAAATCACACCAGTAATTAGAACAGGTTAAAATTAATATAAAGGTTTATTAACTAGTAAAAGGTGATCAACTAAAGAGCTTAACAAAGAATTCTTTTATATATATATACACACACATATATACACATATAGATACATACACACATAAATATGTGTATACATACATGTATATATGTGTATATATACATACATGTATATATGTGTATACCTACATGTATATATGTGTATACATACATGTATATATGTGTATACATACATGTATATATGTGTACACATACATGTATATATGTGTATACATGTATATATACATGATATGCATATATGTATATATGATATATATGTGTGTGTGTATATATATATTAGCATGATCTCGGCTCACTGCAAGCTCTGCCTCCTGGGTTCATGCAATTCTCCTGCCTCAGCCTCCCAAAGAGCTGCAACTACAGGCACGTGCCACCATGCCAGGCTAATTTTTGTATCTTTAGTAGAGACAGGGCTTCATCATGTTGGCCAGGCTGGCCTCGAACTCCTGACCTCAGGTGATCTGAACTCCTCAGCCTCCCAAAGTGCTTGGATTACAGGCAAGAACCACTGCACTCAGCCCTTAACAGAGAAATCTAAGGAATGCAGAAAGCAATGGAGAAAGCAACTGCTACCCTGTGGCAAAGGGAAAGTACCAGGGAACTAGTAACTTAATGAGCCCCCTTGAGGGCTGACATACAGACCTTGTTGGAGAGGGCATGACTACCATAAGATACACAAAATATTGGTTGCTAAAAACTTGCTAGAGGGTATGAGTTGGAGCTGATCATTTGTGGTGGAAAAATTAGAGGGTGACAGCTGTTTGCAAGGACTGCTTAGGTGCCACTAGGCCAGGTACATCTGATCTGATTACTGTCCCTTCTCTACCCTCTATTGACCAAAAGTGTAATGTCACACTGACAAAGGAGGGTCCAGCTCCAGTGTCATAAAGTGGACAATAAAGGATGTCTTTGGAACTGAAGGCAATAAATTGGTAACTGACACACATGCAAAGACTTTATTTCAAATAATCATCAAAATGTTGGTGCCTTTTTCTATTCAATTAGAAATCAGACAAGAACAGAAAATGAAATACAACATGTTCTCACTCATAGGTGGGTGTTGAACAATGAGAACACATGGACACAGGGAGGGGAACACTACACACTGAGGTGTGTTGGGGGGAATAGGGGAGGGACAGCAGGGGGTGGGGAGTTGGAGAGAGAGAGCATAGGGAGAAATGCCAGATATAGGTGACGGGGAGGAAGTCAGCAAATCACACTGCCACGTGTGTACCTATGCAACTATCTTACATGTTCTTCCCATGTACCCCAAAACCTAAAATGCAATAAAAAAAAAAAGAAATGGGGCAAGATCATTTTTGAGGAAGAAGAGTAATGGCAACACTTGCACTGTGTGATTATTAATATAAAGTTACAGAAACTCAAACAATACAGTATTGGCATTAGACTAAACAAAAATGTAGCTAGAAAAGAGAGTAAAGTGTATTCAACTATTTACAGAAAAAATATATGCTAAAAATGAAATCTAATAATTCAAAATTATTAAATTACTTGTTTTTGCATAAAGTATGGAGTTTAATTTTGTTATTTTACATGTATTGCCAATTATTAAATTAACCAGTTTATTAAATTACTTTTATATAATAAATGATACATTAAATTAAATTAAATTTTATTTAATAAATGTTGGTTAGCCAATATTTATTACATTACTTTTATTTAATAAATAATAGATTTAATTAATTTACTTAATTAAATTACTTTTATTTAACAAACTGCTTAATTTAATAATTGGCAATAAACATAAAAGAACACAAAATTAGAGCCCACTATGCAAAAATAATAGAATTTTTTAAATCTTTACAATTAAAATAACCAAATTAGAAGAAATATTAGGAGTTCATTTGTGTAAAGGAGAAAGTCTTAAGCAAGAAATTAAAAATTCAAAAAGACAGTCTTAATGACATAAAAATTGTAACATTAATATAGAAAAATATAAAGAAGAGATACATTTTAAAATGGAAAAATAGTGTTAACACTTAAGAGACAGAGATGATGTACTAAATATACAAAACAGTCTTTAATATTAACAGGAAAAATAACATAATGAAAATACAGTCAAGAGACACCAAGGATCCATTTAAAGAAGGGGAAATATAAATAACATTGAAACAGATTTTAGCTTCAGTAATGAAAATGCAAATTAAAATGACAATATAATACCATTATTAACCTGGTTGATTGCCAGAACTATAGAAATGACATCTAGTTCTATGGAGGTGTCAGGTTAATGTGAATTATGTGTAAATTACCTCAACATTTTGATCTAAATTATTTAACAAAACGTAATAAATTAAAAGATGCTCATAATTGTAATACTGCACCCCAGTAATCCAATTTTGGGGATTACAAAGATGTAAGCACTAGTATAAAGACATAAATTCAAGAATGTGCATATATGTGTGTGTGTGTGTGTGTGTGTATGTGTGTGTGTGTGCGTGTGTATATATTTTTGAAATAAGGTCTCACTTTGTCACCCAGGTTAGAGCTGGAGTGCAGTGGTACGATCATGGCTCACTACCACCTCAACCTCCGTGGCTCAAGGTGTCCTCTCACTTCAGCCTTCTGAGCAGCGGGGACTATAGGCACACACCACCATTTAAACTGGTAGTAGACACAGGATCTCACTATGTTATGTAGGATGGTCTTGAACTCTTGGGCTCAAGCAATCTTCCCAGCTCAGCCTCCTACTTTTCTGGGCTTATGGGGATGAGCCACCAACTTGGCCAATATTTTATAGTTTAAACAGTTTATAAGCAAGAAGTATACAAAAGATGCAATATTCTTAATTTCCAGAACTATCTTTAAATTCAAACCTTAAGTCTCTGTCTTACTTTCTCGAAGACAATTTGGTTTAGATGCTTTCAGTAAATACAGTCCATTTAAGCATTTAAAAAATATATTCAATATAATTATCTACACTTTATTCTCAGGTGGTGAGATTTTAGCTGAGTCTTGAAAGAGGAGATAGACTCAGCAGAGAGAAGATGAATGAGTGTGTATGTGTTTGTATGTACATGTTATGTGAGGAAACAGGAGGCAGATCCCATTGATTAAACAATAGTACCAAACTGATGGTGAAATTGAAACAAAGATTATCCCGCTGGTCAAGATAACTCTTTTTTTTTTTTTTTTTTTTGAGACGGAGTTTCGCTCTTGTTACCCAGGCTGGAGTGCAATGGCGCGATCTCGGCTCACTGCAACCTCCGCCTCCTGGGTTCAGGCAATTCTCCTGCCTTAGCCTCCCGAGTAGCTGGGATTACAGGCACGCACCACCATGCCCAAATAATTTTTGTATTTTTAGTAGAGATGGGGTTTCACCATGTTGACCAGGATGGTCTCGATCTCTTGACCTCGTGATCCACCCGCCTCGGCCTCCCAAAGTGCTGGGGTTACAGGCGTGAGCCACTGCGCCCGGCCAAGATAACTCTTTCTTCTCCAACTGGTTTTGCACTTCTCCTCCCTTATTCTTATTGCTGCAGCAATTGTGGCTTTTCTGAATGGGTTAGGACAGATACACAGACCACACTAGCCTCTGGCTGCTGAGAGATGCATGTCACCAGGGAATGTGATACCTTGCAGAAATCTGATGTTCTTATTTCTCCAAGTAGATAGTGTCCATTTTCATCCTGCCCAAGACTAAGGCAGAGTAGGTAAATCTTTTTTATTTTATATAGAAGCCCCTAAATTTATGTAGTGTTTTAACTTTACAAGTTAAAATTCATATACGATCACTTTTAAAGTCTTTCTCCAAGTCTTGCAAGATAGGAAATATAATCATCTCATTTTATAGGTATGGCCATTAAGACTTGCAGCTGTTTAATGATTACCTAAGCTTACATGGCTAGTATGTGGAAGAGCTGGGATTCTGCACTAAGGTAATTTTAAAACAACTTCCATGCTCTTTTCACTAAACCAGTGTTTCCCAGTTGTGTATCACCTATATAATTTTTGCTATGTCCAGATACAACCTTCATACTATTTGCTTAAAACAGTCAGCTGAAATCTAGGATTGAGACTCATTTTTAGTTTCATCATAGCAGTATTTATACAATATGGTTTTGATGGGTTAGCTTATTTTTTCCCAACATATGTTAAAAATAAACATATAACTATGACATCTGTTTAAGAGAGTAATATTACCTTAGCAAAATGCCTCTTAAAATGGAAGCTTTGAGTTGAAGTTTCTTAGTAATTATGAACCTTGAATAATGAACATAGTGGAGAATGCCTGTAGATCAACAAGCCTCTACTTTGCCTGTTAAAATTGCGAGCAGGAGTAGGAGAGGCACAAAGAATAAAAATTCTAGGTTAAGACTGGTAAATGTCATAGGCAGCTTCAAGAAGTGGCCGACAGTATTCACCCTCAATTTCTTTTCTCCCTGTATTGTATATGCCTCTCCACCCATCAAGAATGGGTGCAATTAACCCTCTTTCTGAATCTAGGCTGGCATTATGACTTGCCTTAGTCATTCTTGACTAAGAGGATGTAGTGAAAATGTGTTAGCTGTTGGGCTAGACTTTAAGCATTTTTGAAGCTTGGAAAAGCCATTCTCCACGCTGTAAAGATGCTTAGACTAGTCTAATCAACAATGAGAAGCCATGCAAGGGAAGGAGAGAGGCCACATGGTAAAGCATCAAAGTGTCAGACATATGAATGACATTATCTTGAATCTTCCAACCCAGCCCAGAGGTCAGCTGAATGCATGACTCAGACAACTCATATGGGACAGAACTGCTCAGCTGAGCCTTCTCAAATTCCTAACACACATAATTATGAAAAATAAGAAGTTGTTTTAAGCCCCCAAATTTTATCATGGTTTGTTACATAGCAACAGATAACTGAAACAGTAATTATGGGGCCACAGCATTGGAAGTGCATAAGTTCTTCTGCTCTGTAGTGGTGGAGGCTTGGGTGTTTGATGGTGTTTTTAGTGTTTTCTTTTCTCTCGCAGTAATAGAAACTTTAGTTTTTGGCTGGATACATAGCAGCTCAAATCTTAGTCTCCTTTGGTGTTTAGTTCGGCCATGTGAATAAGTTCTAACAAATGAGTCAAGAGGATGAATATGTACAACTTCCTTTTTGGTTGTTGAAGATACAAAACAAGTATGCTCCATTCTGCTTCTCGGAAGATGAATGATTTCATACCACAAAGATGGGGGCATTCTCTAGATTTGCTGAAGCAACAAACTAGGAGTCTGGTTCCCTGCATGATTTCATGGAACAGAACTGCTGTATTTCTAGACCATCTGCTTGTTATATGAAAAAGAAACTTCTATTATATTTATAGTTTCTGTTTTCTGTAGTACATTTGGTTTATGTAGATCATGCTCTTGAAAGCAATGATGTCTACAAGAAGGGATGCAAGGGCCATAAACCCAGGGGCTTTCCTGAGAGCTGTACATGAAGCCAAGATTGCTGTTAAGCGGATTGCTTGGAAGTAGGCATGACTGGCTGGTTAGCTTGGGGAGTTAGTTGCTAGCAAGTATAATCGTCACAGGTAAGGAGGAACTGTGTACTTTTGCTGACTTCAGTGGGTGCTAAATTCAGGAATTGGACTCTGAATCTTCTCCCCTTCAGGAGTCTACATAGCCCCTGTGCTGTCATTCCACTGAAGTGTAGAATACCCAGTTTGCATCTATTCATAACCCGTTTATGTTCTACCAGATTGTGAGTTCCACACACCCATATACTGTGGGCCCAGAACAGGAGCTCTATATAAATCGCCTACTCAAAATCTCATCCTCCCTCCTTCCTTAAAGAAAACTTAGATTTTGTTTAGGGCAACTGTTTGCCCTTTATTTCTCTGATAGCCTCCCTTGTAATATGGGGCCAATCTGATACAGTTCCTGCTAATGAGATGTAAGTGAAAGTCCCAAATGGGAAATTACTGGGAAAGTTTTTTTTTTTTTTTTTTTGGTAATAAGTGCTACACCACCCATTTTTTTGTGTGTTCCATTTTATTCTTACTGCCTAGAAAACGGATTAAAAGCTGAGGGGAGAGGTACCATTCTGGGGCCACAAAATGTAAGCAAGAAGGATCCTGGAACATAGATACCATCGTGGAATCTGAACTGGCTATCTCCAAATTGCTTCTTTTCTAAGAAAGAACCCTTGTTTGGTTAAGAACTGTAATAGTGTTTCTTTTCTTTAGTATTATTTTTTTGAGACGGAGTCTTGCTCTGTCACCCAGGTTGGAGCACAATGGCATGGTCTAGGCTCATTGCAACCTCTACCTCCTAGCAGCCTGCCAAAGTGCTGAGATTACAGACATGAGCGACTGTGCCCATCCAGTAGTGCTTCTTTTATAGTTAACCAAATAAAATGTCTTGCCTCCTCATCACTTGATTAAACCAAACCATTTACAGAACCAAAACATATCAATCATCAGAGATATGCCACCTTTCACATATGTGGTGACTGAGTACTGCTAATTTCACTTGTCTTTCATAAAACTGTCTATGTTTGTGAGATGTGACTCATATGGTATATAAATGTACACATTTTAGACTCTACTGGGTCATGCTTCACCCCATTCACTGTTTGAAATCACAGATTTAATAAAAATTTTAATTTTAATATGTTGTATTATAGTTTTGTTCATAATTCCTTAAGAATATATCTGTTTAAAAAGTTACTCGTTATAGCAAATGGCCCCATGAACACAGTTCACCTAGATACAGTGCATTCTATACAATGAATGCTTTCTCTGTACCTATCTGCGAATACTTTACGGAGGGCTAGTCTACTTCAGATGGACAAGATGGAATTGTGGGTGGAAAGGTAAAGGAAAACACTGAATTAAGAAAAAGTAGACTTAGGAGACAGTAAGAACGAAGAAGAAAGAGAACACTTAGGGGAAACAGTGACAGAGAGGAAGGGCTGTGCAGGAGGCCGCTAAACAGGAGATGGAGCTATTACGCCAGAGGCTCACAAAATGTCAAACACACATGGAGGCTCCAAATGAAAAAAGAGACCTTTAAAGTCACAACACCAGTGAAGGTTACAGTTGGGTCTGGAATACTGCCTTAGCTCCCAGTCCACTGTTGCTCTTTGCAATTGTGTAAAGCCTGGATTCATTTCTTGTCAGGGAAGGCATACCTTTCTCGTTATCTTTACATAACATTTCAATTTAAGAATTTCTGAATATGAATTGTATTCCAGGATAGGTGCTTATTCCTGTGGACATTTTGTTCTTGTAGCTTCACTGGCCAATAGGAATTATAGTTTAATGCAAATGGGGCTGATCTTAGGGTCGGTAACCCGGTTGGAATCCTGATCAAGCCATGGAGCTAACTAGGTCTCGAGCCTGCAAGCCGCAGTCACCCCATCAGAAAATAGAGATGAATATATAACCGTTGTTAGCCATAGACCTAACCATGTCTCAAGCCTGCAGGTGTCATTTTCCCCATCAGAATATAGAGACAAATAGCTAACAGTTTGTTATGAAGCTTTTTATTAAATAATGTACTTATTTTCCCACAACTTTACTTTCCAGCAAAATTGACAAGTCGAAAGACAGAAGCATCAGACAGGGGTGTAGCCAAGGCAACATGAGTCAACAGGAGTCTCACACTTGGAACACCTACTGGGTTAGTCAGGTAATATAAATGTGTGAAGAGGGTCCAGTGGAGCTGTGATGAGTTGTGCAGTGCTAGCCCTGAAAGGTACAGACCTATTAAGCTCCAACTGATTGTTGTCATACAAAAATGTGGGCTTAGATTTTCCGATTTTTAAAGAGATGATAAAAATCTGTGTCTTCACGTGTCTCCCTTGCTTTAAAAATGTTAGCGCATACTTCAGAATGTTAAAAGACTTGTTGGATCAAACATCACAATTCTGGATGTAGTTAGTGGGCTACCAGTTTAGGATCTTTGGGTTCCAGTGAATTTTGTGGGGCATGGTGATGGTGATTAATTTTTCCGTTTTGTTTTTTCCTTTTCTTTTCGTCTGACCTTGAGAAATGGGTCCTCTTGAATGAGGAAAGTGTTACAAATATCTGAGACCCTTGTCATCATATACCTGCCTCATTTACTGAAGTAAACAGACAGAATCTATTTAAAAAATCATAGAAATCCACCAACTTTCTTACTGGCGGAGTCTTGAGCACAGACACCTGCTTAAACAAGAGCACTCAGCAGATTTTAAAGGTGTTGAGAGGAAGTTGCATTATTTTGTTGGAACAATGAGTGGGCAGGGGAAATATTGGCTTCATGTGTGTAGTAGGGAAGTATGGATGTGACTGGGAAATGGCCAAGAACATGAACATTTAAAAGAGGTCATCTAAAACAGACTCATCTGGGCATTAGAAACAAACTCTGAATTTTTTACCCAGTGTTTAGCCTGACATCCTCAGGTTTAGGATCTGCTGGTATCAATGTGAAATTCACTTCATTTAAATCTTATTGACAGAACCCTTTGACCCTAGTCTCTGCTTTTAGTTTTAAAGCATCATCCAGGGGCCGTGAAGAGTTTTTTCCACTGCTGCTTTGTTGTAGCAGTGAGGACACAGCCTTATGCTCAGGTGGAACTTGGCAATTGCTTTTTGAAATATCGACTAAATCTGTTAGCATCAACCTTTGAAAGTCCAAATTCCTCGTGATGCGGAACTGCTTGTTTTGGAGTAGGATTAGAGCAATTACAGGTTAGGAAGTAGTCACAGCAAAGAGGAGGGATCAGCCCTAGTAGGTTCTGACTGTTCTAGAACCTATGCCAGTGGTCCTCCTTCAGTAATTTCCTTTCAGGTGGGTAGATTTCTGGGACCCTTCTGACTCAAGAAACTCGGTATATAAGCTGCTTATCTTTTTCTTTATACAGCAATAAGAGAAGGCTGCCACTATAAAAGAAAACAATAGAAATAACAGAAAAAAACTCTCTATCATCTTATATTTGCTGTATTGTCAACAGCTTTACGGTTTTACCTTTCCATGGAATTCTCCTGCTTGAATTTTTTTCCTCTTCCAAGAGTCACTCTGAATTGAGAGTTTGACCATATGTCATTACGTTGTCTTACAGGGCCACAGAGAGTAGTGGTTCAACTCAGAATTATGCTTTCTGGCTTTAACTCTGGATTTTTTTAAATGTCAGTTTTCTAATCTGTAACATGGGGATATAATAAGATATTTTTATAGATTATTAGTATTACATGAAAACAGTCCTCAATCAATGGCAGCTGATAGTAATTATTTGTTCCTTATCTGACCCCTGAAAAACAGATGTTGTCCAAATTCTACAGGTGTAGAAACTATGTAAGGAACTGCAGTAACAGTGAAGTACAAAATGCATTATCTCATTGGAAAAGTATCCCTGATAGGAGAAGAAAATGAAGCTCAGAGAGGTATTATGTTCATCAAAGGGTAACTGGGCGTTTCTTAAAAACCCTTTATTGATTTTTCAGAACCAGTGAAACCCTACTGGGAAGTTAAAGATTCTCATTGCTTCTTCTTTTAGCCCTAGGTAAGAAATAGAGTTTTTACCAAGACTTGATGATAATTTTTATGTTCAGTATCATATCGGAACTACATGAATAGTGTGCTAAGTTTCACGGTTGTATCAAGTGATTTGGCTAAAAGATGCATTACACAACATAAACTCAGTAGCTGTGTATTCTCCGGTGCGGGATTAAAAACCACTAGATGAGAACCTCCCATGTTGTTAGCATTGCTGGGTGGAATAGCAATGATCAATAAATGTAGTTTCAAATATCAGACTTCAAAACTTCTATTTAATGGGGGAAGAAAACAACACTATTAGATATACTTCTTTAAAGGTTTTTATATATTTTCAAAAATTATTAATAGCCATTAAGGTTCTGTAATAGGCAGCCTACCTGGCAGCCAGTGTCTCCAGAACAGTTCAGAGAATTATTGTTTTCCAAACCAACCTAAAAAGGAAGAGGCAAGACTAATCCAACAAGCAAATGTAGGGCTAAAAGAGAGGAGGGATTCCTTCCCTAGCTCAGCCGGTTACACTTTGATGAACATAATACCTATCTGAGCTTCATTTTCTCCTCTTCAAAAATGCAGTGGTAATAAATGCCTATTTTCTATCAGGGATGCTTTTCTAGATGAGATAATGCATATGAAATGGTCTGTGTAGAATCTTTTCAGATGTTGGAGATCATTGCAAATACATGGAAATATTTCAAGTTCTGAGATACACGTGGAGAAAGTGCAGGTTTGTTACATAAGTATACATGTGCCATGATGGTTTGCTGTACTATCAATCCATCATCTAGGTTTTAATCTCTTCATGCATTAGCTATTTGTCCTCATGTTCTTCCTCCCCTTCCCCCATCCCTGACAGGCCCCAGTGTATGATGTTCTCCTCTCTGTGTCCATGTGTTCTCACTGTTCAACTCCCACTTATGGGTGAGAACATGCTGTGTTTGGTTTTCTGTTCCTGTGTTAGTTTGCTGAGAATGATGGCTTCCAGCTTCATCCATGTGCCTGCAAAGGACATTAACTCATTCTTTTTTATGGCTGCATAGCATTCCATGATATAACGTGCCACATTTTCTTTATCCAGTCTATCATTGATGGGCATTTGGTTCCAAGTCTTTGCTATTGTAAATAGTGCTGTAATAAACATATGTGTGCATGTGTCTTTATAGTAGAATGATTTATAATCCTTTGAGTATATACCCTGTAATGGAATTGTTGGGTCAAATGGTATTTCTGGTTCTAGATCATTGAAGAATTGCCACACTGCCTTCCACGATGGTTGAACTAATTTACACTCCCACCAGCCGTGTAAAAGCATTCCTATTTCCCTGCAGCCTCATCAGCATCTGTTGTTTCCTGACTTTTTAATAATCGCCATTCTAACTGGCATGAGATGGTATCTCATTGCAGTTTTGGTTTTGATTTGCATTTCTGTAATGACCATGATGACGAGCTTTTTTTTTTTCTCAATATGTCTGTTGGCTGCATAAATGTCTTCTTTTGAGAAGTGTCTGTTCATATCCTTCACCCACTTTTTGATGGGGTTGTTTTTTTCTTGTAAATTTGTTTAAGTTTAGATGAAATTATTAACAATTCCTCTGTAGTTTGAGGAAGCCATGAAAAAAGTGAAGAAGGCATTCTACGTTAAAATTTTATTCTAATAGTATGTGAGTCCATAAACACGATTTAGGGACATAAACTGAAGTACCCTTTATATTTCATTGTAAGACTTAATACCTGTTTTGTTTTTATTTCTGATGTATAAAGCCTCAAAAATGTCTGTATCTTGTTATACATGTAACAGTAATTTTATAGGAAATATAACATTAATTGATAAGTATGAGGTGGGAAGAAACATCTAAAAATATTTGGAATATGATTTGTTTAAATTCTTATTCAAACTGTCAGAGGCATTAGAACCAGAGTGGCTACATCTTGAATAGGGGCTGGGTAAAATGAGGCTGCGACCTACTGAGCTGCATTCCCAGATGGTTAAGGCATTCTAAGCCACAGGATGAGATAGGAGGTCGGCACAAGATACAGGTCACAAATACCTTGCTGATAACACAGGTTGCAGTAAAGAAGCCAGCCAAAACTCACCAAAACCAAGACGGCCAGGAAAGTGACCTCTGGTTGTCCTCACTGCTCATTATACACAAATTATAATACATTCACATGCTAAAAGACACTCCTACCAGCTCCACGACAGTCTACAGATGTCATGGCAATGTCAGCAAGTTTCCCTATATGGTCTAAAAAGGAGAGGAATCCTTAGTTCTGGGAATTACTCATCCTTTTCCCAGGAAACTCATGAATAATCCACCCATATAGTAATTCTTGATTATATGTTTAGCATATAATCAATAAATTACCGTAAAAATGGGTAACAAGCAGCCTGCAGGCCTGCTCTGCCTATGGAGTAGCTATTCTTTATTCCTTTACTTTCTTGATTAACTTGTTTTGACTTTATGAACTCGCCCTGAATTATTTCTTGTGTGCGGTCCGGAAACCCTTTCTTGGGGTCTAAATTGGGACCCTTTCCCAGTAACAAAAATAAGAATCTTATTACTCAAAACTTTCCTGGAGCTTAAGTTTATAGATATTTTATGTGGTGCTTTAACAGTCCCCGTCGTTTAGGAGAAACAAAACTGACTAAGGAGCGTTGAGCCCGCAGCTCTCAGCAATGCCTCTAGTGCTCCTTCGACCTTTCTATCGCCTTTCTGTGGCTGCCATAGTAAAAAGGGTCTTCCTAGGAAAGTGAGATTAATTCTTATGAAGAAGATTAGGAAAATTATTATGGGCAAGGAGAAACTTGATTTATATCTTGAAGAATGAAATAGACTTAAAAAGTAAGTCGTAAAACAAAGAAGGGCAACGTTAAGTACCAAAGGTAAAGTGTAGATAGCTTAAGTATCCTGAGACTCATGGGAGATTTTTTCGTTCATTACATTGTTCTTATTCTCTTCACCTGTCTTAAACTTAGAAATTATAATCAATTTAGCATGTCTTATTTATAAATTGCCTGGTCACATGAGCAATTAACATACGTGAAAACTTTCTTTTATGTAGCAGAATGCAAGTGTTACCAGAATTCAGGTACTTTGTAGAAGCATCTTTCTGATTGAGGCACCTCTTTCTGACCTTTAAGAGGAAATAAATTAAAAAAAAATCAGAGCTTATAAAAAGCTCCAGGGATAATACAGATGGTAGGTTCTGGCTAAAGTCATTGCAGTTCTAGGCTGTGTACTGATTCACTCTGAACTACATGTAGTCTCTTCAAAACGCAACTCATTACACCCAAAAACCTCTCAAGGGTAAAGAAAAGGTTCACCTTAGGTCCCCTTTGAAATGTACTAAGGGTTTGTGTTTTCAGTTCTTTACTCAAAGGGCAGAGGAATGGTCTCCAGCACTTTCCCACCCAAAGACTGTTATTTGTAAGATGTTTAGAGACTTCCAACAATAAACATGAATTGTGGACTGGCTAACACATTTACTACTTCATTTATTTCTGCAGATCTCAAACAGACCTCTAAGGAATAAATGCAGATTTGTGTGGAAGTAGTATCAGGGCCCACTTGTAAATCTAAAGGCATTGATATGTGAATACTGAGTTTCATTAGAAAATATTTACATCTCTCATAGCTGTAATTGGAGAGACACTAAACTTTCATTGCTCTCAATTTCTAGCAGTAGTCACCATCACCTACAAAAATACAATCCTTTCAAAAAAGAAAAGTTTCTATTAATCTAAATTTTAAGACCTCGCTGCCCAAAAACTTCTCCCTAAGAGACCTGTGCCTGATGACTGCAATAGCATCATTCACTTTGAATGAGGCATATTTTCCTTTAATAAGCGAATGTCGGAGGCCATACTCTATTTACTCCTTGGAATGATCAGCTACTTTCTAAATGAGGCAGTTCGCTAAGAGTGTGTTTGCAGGGAGTGAGTGTGGAAAGGTAGAAGTGTGTAGTAGGTAGCCTGAGCTGGGGGAGGCTAGTGCAGCCTGGCGCTGACTGAGTTCATGGGGACGCTGAAAACATGTGAAGATCCCCTAAGGAAGGGTGACAGAGTACTAAGAGCAGTTAGTGCTGCAAAACATACATCTCCACTTTCACAACTCTCTCTGGAATCACTTCTGAGTCTTAGGATGCCACTTACTAATTTATCTTTTAATGCTTTTCAATAGTGTGAAACTGGCTAGGTTTTAACTGTATTTGTAGTATCAACCTAAAAACCCAGCTAAGCCAGAGTTACCTCCTTAGCCCAAATTCACATTGCACTTTTGGCATAAACATGCAAGGATTCATGGGAATGTTCACTGACCTTCAGAGCTAGAGAACACAGAGGAGTTTTAAAAGAAGCTGTAATCTTTGTTAATATAATTGAGATGTTTATTTGTAACATTTTTTACAATTCCTGTTCCTGGCAGTGAGTTGAATATGACCTTATGGAGGATCATAACCTGCTAAGAGACTGAAACCTCTCCCCACCCCCACCACCAACCCCCACTTTCTAATTGGATAGACTGCCCTCATGAAGTGTGTTGCTTTACTTTATTTTGAGTTCCTTGGCTGCTGGGATTTTTATTTGAAAAAGACACACATCAAAATAAGTCATAATAACAGCAACAGAGTTTTGAGAAAGAATTAGATAATTTTTTTTCTTTTATTGCATTTTAGGATTGGGGGTACATGTGAAGAACATGCAAGATTGCTGCATAGGTACACCCGTGGCAGTGTGATTTGCTGCCTTCCTCCCCTTCACCTGTATCTGGCATTTCTCCCAATGCAATCTCTCCCCAACTCCCCACCCCCTGCTGTCCCTCCCCTATTTCCCCCCAACAGACCCCAGTGTGTGATGCTCCCCTCCCTGTGTCCATGTGTTCTCATTGTTTATCTAATCACCCATAGAATTTGATAATTTCTAAGTGAAGATTCCACAGACAAGATTTATTTACTGTAGCATTTTAATATGATATTACATGTTTAATTATTTTCAAGTTTTAGGATCATCTTATTCAATACTCTTTTCCATTTTTATTACTGACTTCATATCTTTTTAATGACATTGCCAAACCATGGTAGTTGTCCTACTTAAGATAAAAGTCTGTGTCCCCCCCCTCTTTTTTTTTGGCTCAATCCAATTTACTGTGGTTTCCATAATATAAATTTCTCATAGACATGTAGGAACTTTATCTATTTTTTGATTGGCTTTTTTATTGCCCTTGCTCTCCAAAGACTTTGCCTGAAGAGAGTTTACAATTATGAGGAGTTTCATGGTGTAACTTTGACTTACTATTTTATTTTTGGTCAAACTATCCAACCCAAACGTCTGTCAGCTCCAGGCTGGGTTCCTTTGGTCTATACTTCCTTTTCCCTTCTCTGAACTGTAACATTAGAATTGAAGCCCATGACTTAAGATGTATTTATATTATGGCTTAGATTTCCCTGAATTCTCCTCCTATGTGTATTCTTCATCTCTAACAAGTGTGATTTAATTGAGTGTGAGCTCTTTTTTTCAGTTTTTTACTTAGGTAATCCTATAAGTTCCTGAATGGCACATAATAAGAGCTCAGTATATATTGGATACTGCTTTAGGGAACAGCGAGGGTCATTTCTTTCTGTCATTATTTCAGTTCCTTATTTACTCAGAAGAAATATTTTCTATTCCATTCTCTCTCTAATCATTTAAAGCCAATTTAGATCATTCTTTAAAATATGTTTTTATTTTAATGATTATTGGATCAAACATTTAGGTATTTTTTAGACCATTTTTTTTAAAATAATGGTCACTTTTAGAAGACAAAGTTGTTTTATTCTGCTTCCAAGCCTACTAACTATATTTTGGAGCATTTCAAAGCAGAATGTATCTTATAGAAATTGTATGTCTATTCATTTTATATTTTTTGTTCTGAGTTTTTTACAAAATAGCAAATGACAAAAAAGTGAATGACATATATATATTATAAAACTGATGAATCTTTATTAAACTTTATTCTTTTTATTTTATATCAACTCTAACTCCAAATAATAAGAAATTAAAAGGTTACACAACATTTAGTAGTGAATAGGTCAAACACCATGATCAGTGGAGCAGAAATGCCAACTTCTATCATTTCTTCTGATTGGTAAAAAAGAATGGTCAGAAACCAATCAACTTGGTTGATTTTGATAAATCAACCAATAAATAACTTGATTTATCTGCAGAATTATGAGAAATGCATTTTGGTTTCTTCATAAATATATATTTTAAGAGATAAAATATGAATAAATTCTAATTACATCATAGTTATGGTGTAATAATACTGTAATGCTAACTGAAATGGGAGATTAAATTCACTTTTAACATTATGTAGACCAATTATGGGGAAGCCACAAGTGGGTGTTAGCTGAAAACCCACTTACATTGCGAACTCTACCAGATCAATAACATTCTAAGGTCAATCTTGTGAAATGATAAGAAATATATATATATCTTCCTCCAGTTTCTAACACAAAGCTCCTAAAAATCTTGTGATTTCCTAATAGAGGTTCTAGGAGCATATTTTGTTCTAATATTTGGTGTTTGACTTGGTTCTTGGCATAGAGCACCAAAATCCTTCAGAATTTCCTGGGTGATAAGATCGTTTTTGGTTCTAATGAGGTGACTCTTGGTGGGCTCCCAGATGTGGGCTGGTTACCAGAAAGATCAAACTGTGATTAGAAACTTGGAACTTTGAGCTTCACATTCCATTCTCTGGAAAGGGGAGAGGAGCTGGAGTTAATAATTGGATTATGTCTATGTGATGAAGCCTCCATAAAAAAAAAAAATCCCTAACGTATGGGGTTCAGAAAGCATCTGGACTGTTGAACATATCCCCAGCTGGGAGGGTGGTACACCCCAACTCCATAGGGCAGAACCTCCTGCTCTTCTACCCTTCTGGGCCTCACTTTAGATACCTCTTCATCTGTATCCTTAATCATATCTTTACCTAAAACTAGTAAACATGAGTGTTTCTCTGAGTTCTATGAGCTGTTCTACAAATGAATGAACTCGAATGGGGTTGTGGGAACCTTTGATTTGTAACTAAGTCAGTTAGAAATTGTGGATAACCTGGGAACCCACTCCCTTTGAATTGGCATCTGAAGTGTGAGCAGTTCTATGGGACTAGGTCCTTAACCTGTGAGGTCTGTGCTAACTCCAGGCAGTACTAGAATTAATTGCATCGTAGGACACTTAGTTGTCTGCAGAAAATTGGAGAATTGTGGAAAAAAAACTCCATGCATCTGGTGTCAGAAGTGAAGTATTGACAGTGGTGTCAGTTCACAAAGAAAAAACTGTTTTCCTCTAACCTACGAACCAACACCTTGCTTCATCTCTCACACTCACTCTCTAAAGGATAGAGTTAGGGGAGCTTCTGGATCACTGAACACAGCCACATGCTAGGGGTGTGGTGCACCCCAACTCCACAGGGCATATGCTCCATGCTTGGACCCTTCTGGACCTCACTATGACCTTGGATGAGTCACAGATTCTCTTGAGTCTCGAGTTCTCTATTTGTAAAATTATTTGGTGGAATTGATTTCTTTCATAACATGTGTTTCATTGCTGACCTCTCTGAGATGGTGATGAGAGCAATGGAAAACGTATGTACATACACGGACACTAAAATTCTGCAGACTGTGTTGGGACTGAAACTGCCTCAACACCAGTTGTTGAACCACAAACAAAGAACCCATCGACCAGGTGATTTTTAGAGGCTGGTGCAACTCTTAACATCCTATGTCTCTCTGACCATATTTTTGTTTCAATTAAGCTTAAATGGTATACTGAGAGACAAAAAAAAAAACAACAAAAAAAAAAACTGGCAAAGGAATATTTATAAGCAATAAGATATTTTAAGTGCAATACATATCTGGGTATAAGAGTTATCAATTTAGATACTAGATTATGGTATTTGGATATGGTAAAAATAATGATTTTGATATGTAGAAATATATCAGCATTAGCAATGCATTTTAACATTAATGCTTTAAATAATAAGATTGCTATTTATTACAAGATGAATTTATCTTTTAGCAGTACCTGTTCTTCACATGTCATTCGAAAGTTCCACATAGAAAACATATTCAAAAAGCAGATCAAAACATAGTAACTTTCAAATTAATATGGAGGACCTTAATGATTTGAAATTTATATTTTGGAGACAACTTTTAAACAATGAATTTTTATATTTATCATGCACTTTGTTAAAATTGACGCATTAAAATCATTACAAGGATTTTACTATTCTGCTTTAACCATAAAATAAACTTTAATATTTCTGTTTGACTAGTTTATTGGCAGCATATGGTGTGAAGCTATTTGCTTGTTAATATTATTGTTATTACTATGATGATGAGGAGGAGAAGGAGGAGGAGGTGGCAGGGCCTTGCTCTGTCACCAGCACTGCAGTGCATTGATATGACCATGGCTCACTGTAGCCTCGACCTCCCAGACTCAAGTAATCCTCCCACCTCATCCTCTTGAAGAGCTGGGACTATGGGCATGCATCACCACACTTGAAAAATTTCTATTTTTTTTATAGAGATGGGGTCTCCTTATGTTGTCCTGGCTGCTCTTCAACTTCTGGACCCAAATGGCCTTCCCTTCACAGTTTCCCAAAGTGCTAGGATTATAGATGAGAGCCATTGTGCCTGGCCTATTTGCTTATTATTAAAGTCATTTAAACCATGAGCTTTTCTGAAAATAGCTGAGAAAAACTAAAATGCAAATTAACATTATGAACAGTAATGTCAAATTAAATTTTAGAAAAGCATAGTGGAAAATATGACTTGTTTTTCAGAACCAAGATTTTATTAAAGGTGGTGGATAGAGAGGAAATGAAAAGAAAGATAAAAGGAAAATTGCTTTTACAGATCAAACAAAAATTGCTTTTTAAAATGTAGTTAAATTTTAGTGATAATGGAATATAGGAAAAATGAAAAGTTTTAGTTCAGGGAAAAACTGCTTTAGGTTTGAAAATATTACAAATCAAACTCAATATTTTAAGATTTATTAGTGTTACATACTATAGTTATCCAATTCCATAATTAAATGGATAAAACTAGGATAAAATTATTTGGGGGGATTTTTGTAAGTACCATAAATTTCTTCAGATTATTGATAGATATGTAGAAAATAGAAAACTGTTTGTTTCTTGCATTTTCCAGTATTTCAATGGAAACATTCAGGTTCAAATTGCATAAAGTTAAACAAATACAGTAATTGCTAATTATTTATAAAACAAAATTAAATAAAAATCCATTAAACTATTGCCCAGATTTCAATATAAGAATAAGGCATAGTTAAATAATCAAAAATGAAGTAAATAATACTATAATTTCCAAAAATGTTGAATTTTGAGATTACAAGTATGCTATACACCCCCATTTTTTAGAAGGGTAAAATGAGGTTCAGAAAGGTTATAGGTAGCTCATGTCGACTCAGTAGGAAGTGTCAGAACACAGCTTAGAACACAAGTTTTTTCATTTCAAGCTTCCAAACTCTTTTCCCTATATTTTCGCCTTCATGGAAGGTAATGTTTGCTGTCTTTTGTAAAAGCGACCTGGCTTTATCTTCCTCTAGATTGCTTTCACTCATGCATATAAACACTCAGAGTTAAGAACAGCCATTTATTATCACTGAATAATTTCACTGTAAGTCCTACTTAAGTAGAAATAACTTGGGATAACAACTTGTTAAATAAATTAGCTCAACATGACATATGTAATTTAGTTCTACGAAAAAAGTTTTTAAATATATAAAAGTGATGTGAAGTGTGAACAGCCTTGGAATATAAGTTCAGCATTTTCAGAGTTCTTGAAAGAAACACATTTTTCAGTTACCTAGTAAAGTGAATTCAGCCCAGTTTAGATAGCCAATTCAGATAATTTTGGAACAAACAATAATCCCTTCCTGTCCTTGGATTACCTCTACTTAAGTCAGTTTCCTCATGACATATGCTTATTTACTGTTCAGAAAGTATTCTATTAACTGAGCTACCAATAAAGATTTTTTTTAAAGTTTGCATTAACTTTAAATATAAATATAAATATAAAATGTTTTTCTCTTCACAAAATTTGTTTAAAACTGAAGACCTCTTAAATAACAGTGATGAATATCATTCTCTTTTTGAAGGTTGGAAAAGGTAAAAATTCAGAGTATGTGCAAACAATCATTTTTTGACTTTTTTTTTGTTTGTTTTTTGAGATGGAATCTTGCTCTGTTGCCCAGGCTGGAGTGTAGGCTGGAGTGCAGTGGCGTGAACTCAGCTGGCTGCAACCTCCACCTCCCTGGTTCAAGCAATTCCCCTGCCTCAGCCTCCTGAGTAGCTGGGATTACAGGTACATGCAACCATGCCCAGCTAATTTTTTTTTTTTTTGGTATTTTTTAGTAGAGACGGGGTTTCACCATGTTGTCCACACTGGTCTTGAACTCCTAATCTCAGGCAATCTGCCTGCTTCAGACTTTCAGTGCTGGGATTACAGGCTTCAGTCACCATGCCCAGTCTTTTTGACATGTTTTCTAAGAAGCAGCTCTTCATCTATCTCCCCCGGCAGGGCATGGGTTTCCATTGACAGCCACCTGTTCAGCTACACAGGTTGAAGGTCTGTTTGGTCCTGGAAGGCCATTCTCCAGATGCACTCTCACACAAACTGCCTCCTTCCATGTGCTCTGACTTCTTTGCCAGATCAGCATTCTATTTTTTGTTTTTTTTTTGAATATAGGTTTGTTGGGTTTTTCAACTAATAAGTATCTATATTGGTAACCTTAGTTTGTATATGTTGGTTATTAAAAAATCATATATTTGGTGACCCAAGATTTATTCATTTATAAACTCATCAATTTCATCTACCTATGATGTGTAGAATGTTATGTTGTAGCTATTAAGGATATTTAGCCATGTACTTACCTATTATTTACTAAAGACAATATTTGTATAAAATTTTCTTGTCTGTGAAGAAATTTTATAGGCACGATCTCATTTAAATGCAAAACTCTTTATTAAAATACTTATCTCTGCTTGTTAGATGAAGATGTAGAGGCTCAGAGAATTAAAGATAGATTACAATGAATTACTTTTCAAAATGGTGACAAGCCTGTCTTTTAAAACTCTAGGTGAAGTTCTGCTGTATGTTTTACTGCAGATATTTATTTGGGTGCCATTAAAAAATATCAAAAATTGGCACATAGGCCATGTCTGTTTAGGTTCACAGATACATATGTTCTGTTTCACTATTTTTACCTGTATACTTTATTATCAACCAGGTTTTTACTGTTTTCTATTTCTTTAAATAAATTCTTAATGATAATTATCGTTTCTTAAATCAACAGAACAAACACTTGTACCAAAACTTGAAAATCTGTCCAAGCTATACATAAATCCTTTTTGGTTAAATGAATATAAATATCGCAGAGCAGTTTCCCCCCTCAATTTGAATTTTGTTGCATAATTTATAGATTTTAACCTTAGTTAAAATCTATAAATTCTATATTTTCTCAAGTTTAGTGAGGAGTTAGATCATATGTTTCTTACTCTGCCTAATTTTAAATAACATATCATTTAAGAACTTGAATAAGTTCATAATAATGGTTTGTGAACCTTAAAAATTTTCGAAAACCTATTTCTTGACATTGATCCATGTTAAAATTATTCTTTCCTTTGATTAATTGTTCATTACTTAGTAATGTTTCAGTAAGAACACTGCATCTTATAATCATTTTGATCATTAGGAAATGTGTATAGATTAGTGAAAATCAAAATAAATATAACAAGTAAAAATATTTATTTCTTCTGTATCATCCAGGTTGGTGTCATTTAAATCTTATTTAAAAGAAACAGCTAATTCTTCCATACAAGTCTGCTAAAATGGTTTCTAACAAATTAAGGACTATAAAATTTAAATGATGTGTGTGTGTGTGTGTGTGTGTGTGTGTGTGTGTGTGTGTGTGATATAACTTCAAAATTTAAATGTGATAAATTTTACATGTTTTATCTTTGTCTAAAATGTGGCCCAACTTTAAATGTTTTTTTAACAGAAATGCTTAGTGTCTAAATCTGTCTTACCTCTGTCTAAGGATTATATGGTTACTTATCTTAACCTTCTGCTTCATAAAGATTAAAACATTCAGATAAAATAAGGAAGCTTTGAAATAGGATATTGTCATCAATTATATCAGAACTATTTAATAAATAAAAATACTGAGAATAATATTTTATTCTGAGAGTTCCAACTATTAAAAAACATTCCAGGGGTAGGGGGATAGGTGAGGGATAGCATTAGGAGAAATACGTAATGTAGATGACGGGTTGATGGGTGCAGCAACCACCATGGCACATGTATACCTATGTAACAAACCTACATATTCTGCACATGTATCCCAGAACTTAAAGTATTAACAAAAATTTAAAGAAGTGTTAAGAAAAATTAAAACATTCCTTTCCAAATGATCCAATGTTAAAGGTTAAATCAGAGGAACTTTTGATTTTCGAGAATGGTATATTCATCACAATTTTTAGAGCATTTCCTAATATCACAGAGTAAAATTTTAAGATAAATATTTTTAGATGTATATGTATTTTTTTAAACTACTGTATAAATTTCTTTTTTTTTAATTTTTAAAATTTTTATTGCATTATAGGTTTTGGGGTACATGTGCAGAATGTGCAAGATAGTTGCATAGGTACACACATGGCAGTGTGTTTTGTTGCCTTCCTCCCCTTCACCCACACTTGGCATTTCTCCCCAGGCTATCCCTCCCCAGCCCCCCCCCGCTGTCCCTCCCCCATTCCCCCCAATAGACCCCAGTGTGTAGCAGACCCCCTCCCTGTGTCCATGTGTTCTCATTTTTCTCACCCGCCTATGAGTGAGAATATGCGGTATTTCTTTTTCTGTTCTTGTGTCAGTTTGCTGAGAATGATGTTCTCCAGATTCATCCATGTCCTTACAAAGGACACAAACTCATCATTTTTGATTGCTGCATAATATTCCATGGTGTATATGTGCCACATTTTCCCAGTCCAGTCTATCATCATTGGGCATTTGGGTTGGTTCCAGGTCTTTGCTATTGTAAACAGTGCTGCAATGAACATTCGTGTGCATGTGTCCTTACAGTAGAACGATTTATAGTCCTTTGGATATATACCCAGTAATGGGATTGCTGGGTCAAATGGAATTTCTATTTCTAGGTCCTTGAGGAATCGCCACACTGTCTTCCACAATGGTTGAACTAATTTACACTCCCACCAACAGTGTAAGAGTGTTCCTATTTCTCCACATCCTCTCCAGCATCTGCTGTCTCCAGATTTTTTAATGATCGCCATTCTAACTGGCGTGAGACGGTATCTCAATGTGGTTTTGATTTGCATCTCTCTAATGACCAGTGATGATGAGCATTTTTTCATGTGTTTGTTGGCCTCATGTATGTCTTCTTTTGTAAAGTGTCTGTTCATATCCTTTGCCCATTTTTGAATGGGCTAAACTACTGTATAAATTTCTATAGATCTAGGAGCTATCAGTCAACCCTTTAATCCAAAGTGCCATCTTCTGTCACTAAAGAGACAGCTTCCCCAACTGCACAGACCATGTCAGTTACTTGCAAGAAAATGTTCTATCTCTGAATATATTTCCAGGACTTTAACCTAAATGCAATCTTTAATCTCAAATTTAGTAGGAGAGGAGTTGAGTTTCTTTTGATCTCTGATGAATTCCTTGGCATAGGCTGTGCTGTTGGGAAATTAGTGCTGTTTATAGTTTATTTTCCCAAAACATTGACTCCCCTCTTTCCAGTTTTTTATGACAAAAACTTCTTTTGTTTTTGGAAGAGAACATCGTTCAAAAAATGTTTTTTAGGTTTATTTATTTAATTAAAAAATTTGTCGAGGAGGTGGAGTCTTGCTCTCTTGCCCAGGCTAGAGCTATGCAGTGGCATGATCTCAACTCATTGCAGTTTCTGCTTCAAGGTTCAAGCAATTCCTGTGGCTCAGCCTCCCAAATAGCTGGGACTACAGGCCCCATCACCACGCCTGGATAATTTTTGTATTTTTAGTAGACATGGGGTTTCACCATGTTGGCCATGGTGAAACCATGGCTAGTCTTGAACTCCTGGCCTCAGGTGATCCATCCGCCTAGGCCTTCCAAAGTACTGGGATTACAGGCATGAGCCACCGCACCTGGTGTTTTTCAGGTTTTGTGAACTACTCTGAACCTCTACTTATACTTCTGTACAATGTGACTCAGATTTAGCTTGTATTGATTGCTATATGGGTAGGGAGAATATATATAACGTTCTCTAATATAAGACCTAGTGCATTGTATGTATTTTTTAGTGACAACATGTACTGTACTTTTTAGTGACAGCTAAAAAAACAGTAATACTGACTTCATATTGATTATTGGTCTCTAATAATTAAGAATTGATATTAGCATAAGGTCAAAGAAGTAGGAGAAATGAAATTCTATTAATGAAGAATGAATACGTACACTGTATTTAATTGAATGTAAAGCACTAGGATGCTTGCGCTGTCTTCTAATCTTAGGAGGTATCAAGGAAAAGTTTTTACACAACTGCATATGACTTCTACTTGGGACATAGCATTGTATGAAAACATGTATTATAGGATACCTTCTGGTTTTAGACGTTATAATATTTGAAAATATCAATGAAAATAAATGACAGTTTTTTCTGCCATAAAAAGAAAAATAAAACACACTAAGCAAAACAGTAAATATACTACCTACATTATGATATACAGAGGTTGAAAATGATTAATATTGGATTTTATTTTGTTTTTAAACATATTTCATTCACATATCTGAGTCCAGTTTTGTTTGAAAAAAAAAAAAAGAATTATTTTAGATTTCCAAGTGGTTAATCATGTGTTAAAACAAGGACTACACAAAACAATATATCTCAAAGTAAAGATCCTACTTTGTGTTTCCCATAATTTTTTTTTGTTTGTTTGAGATGGAGTTTCACTCTTGTCACTCAGGCTGGAGTGCAGTGGCATGATCCCTGGTCACTGCAACCTTCCCTCCTGGATTCCTGACCTCAAGTGATCTGCCCACCTCGGCCTCCCAAAGTGCTAAGATTACAGGCGAGAGCCACCACCCGTGGCCAGTAATTTCTGAGATATAAACAATGTTGGAGTCCTTTAGTGACAACAAAATAAAACTTTAGATGTATAATCTAATCTTAACTATTTTATAAATAGCTTTTTCATTATTCTTTTATTCAGTATATCTCATAAATTCAAAAAATCTTTTTTTTCCTCTTTGTATATAATTAAAAACATTATTTACTGGAGAAGACAGTTTGGCTAGATCCATAAAAATGGGATAGATATGGTTAGTTCAGTCTGCCCCATGCAGAAACTATTTCAGGCACAAAAACTGAAAAACTGTGGCTATTCAGACGGATAATTTTTTGATTTATATCCTATATTTTTTTCACTTGAAACAGTTTCTCCTTGATCTCCTTTGCTGAAAAAATTTACTTTGATAGTTACTATGCTACTGAATTTCCCATGACCTAAAATATTTAAAATGGTTTTTACTGAATAGTTTATATAAAAGTTTAATATCTTTTGTAGCCTTAATCATTTATCTATTGAGGAAAAAGCCACTTAAATTGGATGAAACACCTAAATAGTGATTTTATGTCACACATTGCTCTAAGTTTATTTTTCTTATACTGATTTGATCCTCACAACAACCCTAGGAAATGGGTACTATTTTTATATCCATTTTACAGATAAGAAAACTAGAGCACAGCATGAAAGTTGCAGGATCACATAGTTAGCAAGTGCTATAGCCTGAAGTGAGACCGAGACGGTGTAGCTCCAGAGCATGTACCCTATGTACTGTACTGCTTCTCAATATCACGTACCCTATGTACTGTACCGCTTCTCAATATCACTTACCCTATGTACTGTACCGCTTCTCAATATCACGTACCCTATGTACTGTACCGCTTCTCAATATCACGTACCCTATGTACTGTACCGCTTCTCAATATCACGTACCCTATGTACTGTACTGCTTCTCAATATCACAGCGTAATTATGGGTAGCTGACATCATTCCGACAAAAATACTTTTTGTTTTCATAGAGTACCTAAGTTGTTTAAGCTTTATGAATTTCAAACAGCTCACAAGTAACTGGTCACAGATCTCTGCATCTTATAAGGTTATTCTACTTATTTGGATTCGATTATTTATAAGACGAGATTAGACTTCATCTGATCAGGTAAATATAACCTCCTTCCATTTAACCAAAATACAGCTTTTAAAAAGTTGATTTTTAGATGTTAAGTATTTATTCATGATCAGTGTAGAGAGAACTATACTCTTAGTTTGTTATAGTGACTCCATACAGTGACATAGTGACACAAGGGAAAGGTCTCGTGGGTTTACATTCATAGCCACTTCCCACATTTTCTCTTTATTCATTAGTTAACTTTGATTAGAAAAACTCCACCAACTATAAAATTCAAGTATTTATAAAAACCAGTGTGTTGTTTCATAGGTAAATATGAAGTTTCTCAACAATATTTACATTTATAAATCTGAATATGGTGGCATGTTTAAAAACTAAAAACAAAGTACGAGCCAGGAATAAATGAAAAAGTATTTATGTTATAGGAACGTTTTCATGGCCAAATGATCCAGTAGTTTTCCAGTTTATTCCAAATCTAGCTGATTCAATAAGAAACAAATATTTTGACATTTCAAACAATTAATAATATGTGGCATTGAATCAACTCAAATTGACAGCAAGAATTCTTTTCTACTCATTTATCTTTGTGGCTCCAAGACCTAACATGGTTCTGAGGTAAAGATCACCAGGCCTTGTTTTCATGACCCTGCTGATCAAAACCAGGATGTAGCAAAGAAACTGGCCCAAATCAGCTAGGACTAGAAATTATAATGCATCTGCATGCTATGAGACACTGCCACCAGCACTATGACAGTTTACAAATGCCATGGCAACACCCAGAAGTTACCTTACATAGTTCCAGGAACTCCTTGCCACTTTTCCAGAAAATCTGTGAATAGCAGACCTCAGAGATAGCATATAATTAAGACTTGGTATAAATAGAGCTAGCCAGCAATCCACGAGCACTCCTCTGCCTATGGAGTAGCCATTTTGCTGGATGCTGGTGCTCCAGTGAGCTTGCTTTCTTTCTCACTGTGGGCTCCCTCTTAAATTCTTTTCTGAATTAAGCCGAAAATCTTCCCAAGCTGAGCCCCCATTTTGGGGTTTGCCTGCAGCAGTTCCTTATACATTATAGGTATTTATTTTATTTACCGAAGGAGGATATTTGTATATTTCTAGGACTATACTAAATTATACTCCTAGTAGTGAAAGCAGTGTACAACAATAGTCTGAAATACTTTGTAATTAGAAGGAGATTATCTTTCACCTTAACATCAAATGCATTAAATTTCATATGAAAATTCATGTTTCTATAATATCAAACTATTTAATGAAGGTGAATAACCAAAACAGCATGTTATTGAATCTTACTCGATATCAGTTGAATATATTTTGTCTTTATGATTAAAACACTGTGTAGTTGGTTTCAACTTAATTGCCCAAGAATCACTCTTTGCTAAAATGCATACACAGTCAAGGATATTGTCTCTATAATGCCAAATCTTCCATATCAATATCTCACCTTATACCACATACAGTATTATACAAACTGAAATGTTGGTCATAAATTTAAAATGACTGGTAAAGAATGTACTGATGATTGATATGTGTCTTGTATGTAATTGTACTGAGGTATTAGATGCTATAATTCATTAATAAAGAGAGATATAGAAATTAGTTTATTCTTTATTATCACACAGAATAACAATAAGAATTACAGTTAAATTCACAATATTTTTAAAGAAAACATTATGTAAAAATGATTCATTTCAAACCACCAGCCAGTTTAACATAAAACACTTGTCAAGCTGAGCAGACTGCTTATGTGAATCACAAAATATTTTCTCTGAAATCAACCCTCAGTTTAAAAAGAGATAGTATTTTGCATATTAGCTTGAAAATAAGTATATGATAATATTGTTAGGTGCCCACTAGCACCTAGTTTTTACAGCTTTGCATTGTCACCCAATCACTGCCAGGGACCCAGCCCCAGGCATACACCGTTGAAAGGACAGTTTCACCTTCTTGGCAAAAACATTCAGATCAATTTCCAATGTACTCTCAAATGTTGTCTTTCCCACTCAGAAATGAGGAGCAGAGTGTATGACTTCAGTACTCAAGAAGTATATGGGGCTAAATATCTTTAAAAGTGTAACTCTGGACAGTGTACTTAGTGACCTACTATTTACTGAAAATAGGGTAGTAGCAATAAGAACTAAATAGGGTGTGAGTCATGAGAAAGGTTCCCTGCATCTCTTGCCACATATTAACACTAGTTTTGCTAACAATCAACGGGATGGATAACATTGAAGATTTCATCAACTATAACACACACAAAAAATGTGAATATCTACTAAATGCAAAACAGTCAAAGTATTTTAGGGGGAGTATAAAACATTACATAGAAAGTAACTGTGATAATATCGTTAAAATCCATGATCACCTAATTATTACAGTTTTGTATCTGTTACCATCCAGTGCCAGGAGAACTGTCAGGCACACACAGAAGGATAAAGAGTCTAACTCCCTTGACAGAAAACCTCATATGAATTCCCAAAGCACTTTCAAACTATATGCTTATTAAAATAATTAATCTTTATGGTTTTCTATTTTGCACCTGACCTTTCTCCTCATCAGTTGGAGGCAGGCATACTGCTCTAAGGAGAATTAGAATTGTTATAGCAGAAATGTTCAAAGAAAGTCAGCATTAAGCTTCTGACTTCCTCAACTGGTCTTTGAAATCCACAGAAAGGCAAGTCTGGAAATTAGGGGTTTCTCAAGAGAAACAAGTGGCCTAAATCTCAAAGGTATCCTGAAAATGTGGACTTAAGCATTGAGAGCTACTAGAACTCATTCTAAGACCCGACAGAAGTTTCCAGCATACAGCAAGAGGAAGTGAGAGGCTCTCATGATTCAGAATAAGGAAGAGGTAGGGCAAAGAGGTCAAATGCCTGTATTTTGAGACTGAAACTTGAAGGAGGTGAGATGAACAACAGAATATCCAGACAAGGGAGTCCAGAAAAATCAAGACTTTATGCTTGCCTGTGAGGTCTGCAACATTTTAGAGAAGTTTAAATTTAGCATGGTGGTAGCTAAGTGGAGCTAAGTGGTAGCTAAGTTTAAACTTAGCAGGCAGTGGTAAGGCATGGTTCTCCTGAAGGGGCAAGGTGGCTCCACAGCAGAAGCCAGATGGGAAAAAGAGCCAGATGAGAAAACAGCTGGGCCTAAGAGGAATGAGGAATCTGCCAAGCCAGCAAGGAACAGAAGTTAGCAAAGTCCCAGCACTCTACAGTTCCGAAGCGGAAAGAATAAATTCACAAGCTAAAGACTTAAATATGAGATGACAGCAACGGGTTCTGTGACCAGGCATAACTAACAAGAGACCTGCATATGGCCAGTGAGGACACAGAGAAAGAAACCCCTATCCTGTAGCTACCATGTGTACATAGAAAGTTGCTTCCTTCCCAGCTGCTGTCTGGTTAGTAGAACCAGAAGGAAATCCAGCCCTTGATGGAAATTGAATGAGGTAATCAAAAAATAAGGCTCTTATAGACAACAAAAGATGGGTAGATTCTTAAGTGCCAGGTTTTCTCTTCAACCTACTGCTCACCAGTGCTCCCTCATCAGCTCCCATGCTGCAGAGGGCTCATGAAGTCACAACACTCCGCAAAAAATTTAGCTTTTTTTGGGGGGAGTATACTATTTCATAATTTCATTTGATAATGGCATCTGATTGCTTGATAGTGGGTAGCTGATGATTTGTATACAGTGCAGCAAAAATTTTTTTTAATGAAAGCTTTTAAATGGGCTTTGATGGAACTTAGTTCTATAGAGGGAATCTCAGATAAGACTTTTTAAAGCCGAGTGCAGCCATGGATTCATACCATCAAATACCTATGAGTTGGGTGAATTACTCTCATCATGAGGTTCCACACATCTATACAAAGAATGTGTTTATTTTGTATGAGTTCAGCACACTTGGTTCCCCTTTCTTTCTCATTTTCTGAACGTCAAGCTGCTCTAGTCTTACCTGTGTGTATAGACCTGGACTTTGAGGTTGGACAGACATGCAAAGGTAGGGATATAAGTGGAGTGGTAGAGATCGTTTGGATACACAGAATTCTGGGACTAGGTAAAACTAAGTTTCATAGTTTTTGTTTTCTTTCTTGATAAAAAATTTGTAATTTCTAAGCATAGGCAAAATAATTAAATGCCTGGCATTGTGTTTGACAATTTATATGGTGTATTTCTCCTTTCATCAGTTCTGTCAATGCTCCTACATTGTATCTTCCAAAAACCTTTTGGAAAATTAGAGAGGAGGTCATGATCACCTACAACTCTTCATGTTTATGGCCATCATTTTCACCAATAGTGCAGCTTCCTCAAAAATGTTCTCCCTGCTTCCAGGATTAGTCATCTCCAACTTTATTCTCCACATTCCAGTGGGAGTCTTCTAAAATATTCATATGAATTGTACCGCTTTCCTGTTTACAACAGAAATAAGGCTACACTCTTTAACATGGTGTACAAGGCCACTGATTATCTGGACCTGGCTTTCTTCTTCAATCTCATCATCCATTCCCACTCCACATTCTCTCTCCCATCAGATTTGTGCATCTGTTGTTTGGGATACTCTTCTCTCTTTGGGATCCCTCCTGTTTGGAATACTCTTCTTCTCTTCTTGCCTTTGGCATCTCCTAACCCTGCATGTTCTGCTAATTCCTTAACTGCTTGCAGATCATGGCTTAGGCTTGTCTGTTTTCAGGATGCCTCTGCTAACCCCTAAATTAAAGCTAGGTGCTCCTCTTAGGTGATCCAATAGTTCCCCATTCTTCTTCTACCATAGCACTCACAGTCAATATTGTAGGTATCTATTTACCTGCCTTTATTCCCTTAAGCTCGGAGAAGACAGGAACACTGGTCATTCCACAATCTGGCAGAGTAACTGGCATATAACACAATAAAGGCTTCAAAGCTAGTTGATGAGGAATAAAATGATACCTCAAGTAAGACTGCAACAAAAAAATTTAAGTTAATGTTTTACAGAGCTCTCCATGTAACTTTTATAAATCATATTTAATTCTTCAAAAATACAAAGAACTTTGATATTTTCTTCCGTTTCTTTCAAATTTCAGTAAAAAGGTTTTAACTTAAGAAAAACCTTTGTGGTTTTTCTTATAAATATGCATATCTCAGAAAAGTTAACAAACAATACTAAGATCAAAAGGAGATACTTTATTGGCTAATGTGAAGAATTCTAAAGTCTGCCATGTGAAAATCTCTTCCTGTCCCTAATTATAACAAATACAGGGCTTACTAGTTTAGGTAAATTCTGGATAGTATTTCTTCCTGATGGAGAAGAAGTAGAGCCACATCGCTGTTTCAACAAGAATATGGTATGTTTGTATTAACTCTCCATATACATTTTTTGGTCGTTCTCATGAATTTTAAAGCCCTTAAAAAAAGATAATTGTATGGAATATATTATGACTCTAAACTTCTGGATCTTAATCAAGTTGAGGAAAGCTATGAAAGAAGTTTATTGACTATATAGCTATTATTAAAAAGCAATGAAATTTTATACTATCAAGTTAAGGCTATACAAGATACATCAAATCTGTGTGGATATAATTGTTATTCATGCTGCTCAGCAGCTTTCATTGATAATGTCTTTGAATAACAAAACATTAAGAAAACAAAATATTTCTTAATAGAAGTACAGTTTGGTGGATAGACAATTCAAGGTATAAACTTTTCTGGGGGAGGGGAAATAAAAGGTATTTTTAGTAGCAAAAAGCTTAAAACCACTGCTGTCTAAAATAATTAATAACAGCAAAAGATCAGTAAACATCATAGACAGAGATCAGAAGCTTAACATATAACTGACAAGACAAAAACATTTAACTGAGCTTCATTTAGAATAATTTATATCTGATAAATTGAATACATCAGTATTTGACGTATTAAGAGCAATTTCCAAAGATAATAAAAATAAGCTATAGCGTATATCCTGAAAACTATTTACAATACCATTTAAATATTTTACTCATACCTATCTAAATATTGACCAGGACACTAACGCCACACCGCAGAGTTAATAATCTGTACATTTTCTTTAAAGTAATGGACAGAGTATGCTTTCTTAGCTGCCTGATTCACATTTCTCTAAAAATGCTTTATCACTTAAAGCTTTCAACCAGATTAAAAATAGTGCCTCTCCCATGTCTCCATGAGTGGGGAAAAAAGCAAACAAACCTGTGTTTAACAATAAGGTCAGCATGACATAAAGTAACAAGAGCCAGTAAATCGAAAATGAGGCTGACATTCTGGGACTAAGCCAGCAATCCTGCAGCAGGCTTCCAGACTCCACATCTGCATAAGGCTGTGGACAAGCTTGGGCGCAGCCCCTGGGCATGTGACCTGAGCTCTGCCTTGGAATGCGGTCAGCTTCAAGGAGGAGAACAAGCCCCCTTGGTGTTTTTCTTTGCTTCTTTGGTTATAGGATATTCAGAGAATGTATGTATTAAATCATTTCTGCCATGAACAGCTGTTATGTTTAACTTCTACCAACACCCCCAAATTCTTAAATTTTCTTCAGTGACAGGGTGGACGAATTATTAAAAAAAACTATGCTGCTGCTTTTTAGTTTTTAAGGCCACATTGATTCAGGCCTAACTTAAAAAGTGTATGTTCTATTAGCTGCAGCTGGTCTGTAAGACCTTTTTTCCTGAGTTTATTAATAAATAGGGATGTGATCCAACCTGAATTCAATAATCTAGACCCAGTTCAGCTTGGATTCATCTTATGGATGTTGACCAATCTGGTTTGGATTATATCATAATATGGGTGAGTAGTCAGTTCTTTTACTGCTTTTCATTCAGTTTTGGATTTGATAAGGACGAGAGAGTGTGGAATAATGGTACATTACATAGCAGATGCTAGGGAGAAACAGATATTGTTCTTTTCACTTCACCATAAGAAAAAACAAAACTACAAAACCTAGGTGATATTCTTTTCATTAAAATCATTTCATGACTTACTGCCGCAAGGATAAGCAATTTAGGACTTGGCAAACTTTGGCTAGACTATCTGGCTATGTGTTTCCTGTAAAATTGTAAAGGATGTAGAAATTTCCCACATCCAGTGGCTAATGAACAGGCATACTTTGGGAAAAAGAAAGTTAGGCCATTACTTGAGTTGTCTTCTTGTCCACTTCACTTTATTAGTGGGGACCACTAATTGAGTTATTGAATTATTGATTTGTTGAGTTATTGAATACAAAAATAGAGTATCTTTAAATTTGAAAAAAATACATATTTTTGTGAGTTTTGAGTGATTCTTCTGCACAAGGCTCTGGAGTTGTAAAAATATTTAAAAGGATTCATATCCTATCCTGAATTCTGATGTGTGAAGGATAAGTATGGATGAGAGAAATTGCTCAGGTATTCACAGCAAAAACTAAAAATGTAATTGCCATCCTACCAAAGGAATACAAGACAGATTAAAGCAGATGTAACAGATTTCTGTGGGCATTTTATGTCATAACCTTCTGAGGAATAGGAGTGTTGTTTTTTGGGTTGATGACTTCACTGTGATTTCTAGACCCACTGTTCCCTTTTGTGGAATTGCTGGCCATAGTAAAAATAATTTGAGCATGCATGGGTTTTTGGAGAGGCTGTGTTCTAGTCAGGCTCTCTATTCTAAAAAGACACTTAAAAATCTTAAAATCAGGGTCATTATTTTTAAATATTCATAATTAAAGAGTAACGGCCCCTTTAGATCTTTGATAAAACAGGCCCTAAACTCAAAACACTGTATTTTTTTCAGCAGAAATTACTTGAATATTTCCAGCCCTAATTTCAAATAAATTTAGTCAAAATATCATAGCACATAGTGACACAAATAAAGCAGTGAGACTTTCTAGAATCCTGGTTTGACTATAGAGTATAGCTTGTTAGTTTGATAAGATTATAGTCAGAACTATGGCTTAATGAAAAAATAATAATAGCAACTACTATTTTTGAACACCGGTATAAATTTTTTGGTTTCCATTTCTATTCATTGCAAAGCATTGGGCAAAGGCAGGTTTAATCAGAGAGGTTAAATGACTTAATCTCATCTAGCTAGTAAGTGGCAGGGAAGGAAGGCACAGTCCTATATCAGCTCTCTACACAGTGCCCACCATCAATCTCATGACTAGCTGTGGATAATTTAGAAGTTACAGGTTGATCTGCCATGGCTACTTACGAGGCATAGTTTTGGTAAAATCCGTACTGTTAATCATATTTCCATATCATCTGTAGAGCGACAAGTTATCTTAATGTTAAATGTGAAAAAATAGTATAGCATTGCCTTGTTAAAAAGTGCCATCTCTTTAAATATTAAACACACACACACAAAACTGTCACATAACTACCAATAATGTAGGCATAATGCTTAAGACTCAAATGGCTTTTCAAACCTTTTTAAGAAAAATATTTTCATTAACTCAAGAATCTATTTCAGTAACCTGCAAGTATTTCCTGATACGTGACTTGTCAATTCTTAAGATTTGGTTTCACTTCAGAGCTACCAGAAAGAACACGACCTGTGAAATGAAGGTAGTGGTTATGATGACTAAGTAGTAATGGAGACATTAGTAGATAGGACTTTGTAGAGAAAAACTTTTACAAAGTAGATATTTTCCATCTGGTAAAGCCCTATTCTTTTTAAAAAGTTTTTTTGTTTTAAGCTTAGCTTTAAATATTAAATCCTAGTGTTTAGACATCTACATTTCAGACAGAGATCAACATCGAAAATATCAAACATTCTTAACAAAAGCCAAACCCGTGGCCACCACAATCTATTCCCTCATAGTTTAGTGAATTATAAAATTTTAAAGCTATTATGGAAATTAAATCTATGCTGGTGGAAAATGATTTGTATCATCAAAATATTGGTTTAATTCAAAGTAACAAGAATCAGATAGTGATCACAACATTAACTATTCCCTGAGTCCATTTCTTAAGCATAAAGGGCTAATAATATTGTTTTTGTTTATTGGGTTTTTTTTTTTTGACAGACCTACATTCATTTTCTTATGTCACACAGTCCATTTTGAGAGGTGTCACTCTCACAGAGGTAGATTTCCTGTAACCATTATATTTGGGAGATGTTAAAAATACTTTTCTGGGAATGATATTTGTGGGGAAAAGATATTGAAAGCTTTTTCAATAAATGTACATATAGATTTAATGCAAATGAATTACTAACATGCCTAAATAAAGGTGTAATTTAATATTTACTTTAAAGTTAGTACCTTTGTGCTACACGTGTATCAATAAAATTATATGTGAATAATGTTTTGCACCTATCTACTATTTGTTGAGGGTATGAGAAAATTCATACCCTCAACAAATATCAGGCACTGTAATTTATACCTACTACTGGACTGTAACTTTCCTGAGTTATATAGTCTTTCTTCAGCTCCAAATTCTCATAAGGCTTATTAGCACATTTTTCTTGTGCTAATAGCAGGTACTCAATCAATGTCTGTTGAATGAAATTAGAAATGAAGAAAGTTTATACTGAGGTTTACAGTGCAAAACAATTTAAGGCTACATAAACATAAGAAATAATTTTTTGTGGAATTTTTCTTAGGGAGAAAAATAATATTCTATTCATTCAGTTTAAAAACTTAGAACAAGGAATCTAAAGTATTGTCCTTAAGACACATAAAATACACTTCTATGTTATAGTCAGTAAAGTGAGAGATCTTACAAAGTGGGAAGCAAAGGTGGAAAATTTAAGAGTGATGGAGATAATTTATCGAGATAAGAAAGCATGGGAGAAGAAAGTGATAAAGTCATGCATACAGAAATATGCAGAGATGTAACCAAAGAATGATCAAAATCTACGTTTATACCAGGACAGAGAGAACGTCATTCAACTCTCAGTCAACAAACACTATTGTCCACTTTGTGTGGCTCCCAGACTCAGGTCAGAATTGTAAAACAACATGAAATTGTAACTTAAAATGTGCACAAAATGGCAGGCTAAGTCTAGGAGAAGGCAAATCACTGCTTGGAAGACTCAGGGAAGATTTTAGAGAAATAATATGTGGCTGAGTCTTGAAGGTTCAAACATGCATGGAATTAGTGTAAAGGGAAAAATTCTGCAGAAATTTGATGGCAAAAAGATTTGCATGGCTGAAACATAAGATGAATTCATGATAAAGAGGAGAAAAGTATGTGAATTGATACCTCCCTCTTTCTTCTCTCCCTTTCTTCCTTCCTTAGATTGGAAAAGATGTTAATAAGCTCTGACCAAAAGGAGCAATTGGCAGGAAAGATACTTTTACTACATTCAAAGGTGAGAGAATTGAGAATCAGTAAGGGTGATCAAGTTTCAACATACAACAGGTGGTAAGAAGTACAGTTAGGCCATAATATCTTCTGACTTCTTATTTCCACTGGTAATACCTCATTAGAGGACAATTCCCTCACCCCAGAAAGGTTATTTTAAAAACTTACAAAACTTACAATACTATTTGCATAATAATATAAATCTACTTATTAACTTCCTAAGAGATTTGTGTTTCCAATCTGGAAATTGTCTTAACATATGAGTTGTTTGGCCTAGTTTGAAGAACATCAATCTGTTTTAGCTGTTTTCAACTCTTTCTCTCTTTTTTTTTTTGCATTAAAAAGACTTTTGAAAATCTGATGAAGGTTATGAATTTCTTCCTCACACAAATACATAGACAAAATTTTGTATACCATTTTAAAGGTTCATTTTTTTGAAATATAATTGAGATAAAAGGAGTTACCTAGAAATAACTTATATAGTAACTTTGTCTTATTACAGGTTAGATTTTTTTCTCTTAAGTAGATGACTTGTTAGATGCAAAAGTTAAAAATCCTCACCTGCATGGTATGAAATAATATGGATAAGATATAGTTTACTTTAACAATCAATTTTAGTACTTTTTCAGTCTTGTAAATTCTTCAAGAAAATACGGGTACACAAAACAGTTACAATATTCTAATTATACTTTATAAAGGAAAATAATTAGAACCCCACAATTTTTCTCTTAAATTTACACACTATGATATGTTATAAATGTAAGGCTTTCAGAACATTATAAAAACTCAAGACCTCATAATCCTGACCAAAACAAAAAGATATACCACAAAATTTACTTCTTTAAAAGATAAAGCTGACATTCATTTTTTATGAAAGAGAAGGGGTTTCACCATCCCTGCCAAGATCTTGGGTAACTGTGCAGCAATAACTTCAGACATCATTTCTGGAAATTCAACACTCAGTGCCCGGGACTGGATAAATGTATTCAAGCAGTACAGATGAAGTTGTTTGACAAGCTGTTGGTTTAACAAGTGAGTAGAAAACATATAATAAAAATAATAAATTAATATGCTATTCAAACATGGCAACTTATTTTTCTAATATATGTAATATGAATACTTCTCAAGGTGTTTTCTTTTTACTAAAATGAAAATAACTCCCACCATTTTGTAGAATAATATGCAAAATATTATATACTTGTGATGGAACATTCTGATAATATGGAAAGATTTATTTAAAGAAATGAAAGTTATAATTCCACAGGGTAAGCTGTGTGAACATTTTGGTGTATTACTCAAGTTTTTTTTCTTTTTATACATATGTACAGACATACCCAAGTATACACATAATATTACATACACTTATAAATTCTACTTGCTAATCTGGCAGTTTTATATAACAACATATTGATTCTTCCTATGCCAATAATCCAACAGAGTTTACTTTAATCTAATTTTTATCAAAGTAATTCATGTGTATAATTTTAAAAGTTAAATAATACTACTTGATTATAAAAATAAAAGCAGCAGCAGCATCAATAAAACCCAGCAGTTTCCTGATAAGACTTCTTCCCTTCCCTATTCCAGCCTCTTAGACACAACTACTTTCAACTTTTTGTAGCCTGTGTCTTTTGATATTTACTTCTGTATTTCCACCAAAGTTAGTTTTTTTTTAGTTTCTACTATGGGAAATGAAGAAAATGAAGTTCTCTTATACTAGACACTCTCCTCAGCTATATACACATTTTGTTCTCCCCAGTTATATTTCAATTTTTGGTTAAAGTCAATCTCTAGCATTTATATTATAAAGATTTTTTATGGTTTTCTGCTGGATTACATTTCCATTCTTATGACTCATTTTTATTTTCCAAAAGTGAAGTGAATCACCTCATGTTTTTGTTTGCTTTGTTTTCTCAATATCTGTCACAAAGCCATGGTCAAATTCTCTGACATAATTGTAAAAACCACCTTAATTACAGTCATACTTACTGGTAATCTCCCAGTTCCATTTATTTTAACTGGAGCTGCCATCCTAGAATCCTTTGTATTACTGCTTCCATCTAGACAAATTACTGCTCTGCACAGTTACTATACTGGGACACCAATTTGCATTTCTCTTGGGGAAGATCTTTGGCTTACTCTTGTGTTTTCTTATAAGACATCCCGTAGCAGTTCTTGAGAAAGGTTGTGTCTGATGTAAACTCTATGAGACCTTGCATGTTTGAAAATGCTTTTATGCTGCCATTGTACTTGTTTGATGGTTTGGATGGGTATGAAATTCTTTGAAGATTTTGTTTTCCGTTAAATTCTGAAGGCATTGCTCTACTGTCTTCTGGCTTCCACTGTAGGTGCTAAGTCCAATATCATTCTGAATCCTGATAACTTTTTTTAATTATTCTTTTTTTTCTTTCCTCTTCCATGGGAAGTGGATATAATCCTGACAACTTCTATGTGACCTGTTTCTTTCATCACTGGTATACTTTAAAATATTCTCTTCACTTCTGGCATGCTGTAGTTTTACAATATAACATACCTTAGTTCAACTGTGCAGTGCCTGTGTCTACCTCTACCCTGAATCCTTACTGTTAGAAAACTCCTCTTTTTCAATTCCAGCAACTTTTATAATTTCTTACATAAATTTCTCTCCTTGATTTTCTGTATTTTTTCTTCTGGACATTCCTATTAACTGGAGGCTAGAAACCCGTGGATGCTAAATTTACCATAACTCTTCTTTCTAATCTTTCATGTTTTTATCTTTTAAATTGTTTTTTTTCCCCAGATTTTCCTTTCCATTTCAGCCCTTTCATTGAATTTTAAATTTCTGCTTTTCTTTATTTAATTATGCAAAAATATTTTCCTGCTAAATGTCCTTTTAAAAATGTTTTCTGTTCTCATGTCATGGACACAATATCACTCTTATTTCTCTGAGGATGTTGGAAGTCTTCTGTTCTCTGCACTGGTGTTTATTTCCTTCAAGTCCTTTTAAAAATGTTTTCTGTTCTCATGTCATGGACACAATATCATTCTTATTTCTCTGAGGATGTTGGAAGTCTTCTGTTCTCTGCACTGGTGTTTATTTCCTTCAAGTTTCTTTCTTCTTATTTTGCTTTCTGCCTTTCATTTTAGACACTTTACTCAAATAGTTCATAATCTTGACGGTCTGTTCATATTCAAGAGTAAGATCTCAAAAGTTGACCTAGTGAATGGATAGCTTTTTTATGCCTTCATTGTCATTTTAATGTCATCTAAACATAGTAGCAATAAAAGCTTGTATTTGATATATCTTGACAAACCACAGGTATCTTGTCTTAGTTATCCACTTCTGGTGTTGGGCATTTCTTTTTTTTTTTTCCCCCCCTCTGCTATGGTGAACATCCTTGCATACATATTACATTTGCCTAATTATTTCTTTGAGATAAATCCTAAAACATAGAAACTTGAAAAGCATGCAAATTTTAACTTTTGCTATATATTGCCTGATTGCCTATCCATCAGCAATGTTATTTATAATTCCATTTGAAATGGCATGAGTTTTATTTTCCACATACATACATTTGTTTTTATTGTATATATAGTCTTTTATAATTTTAGGCACAAATATTTTAGAACATATTCAGGAAATGTACCATAATTGCTACCAGCTATTAAATTATTCTTAAATTACATAAATACTTGTAAAAGAATATTTGGCTGGTCTATACTGAAAATGAAAAAAACACAATATAAAGTCTGAGCAGTGTGATCCAAACACTTATAAAATAAAAGTATTAATCTGAGAAAATCATATTAAGTTTACATGTAACATTTAAAAAGTTATAGAAATTCAGAGAATAATCACTGATATTCTGGAATCAACGAAATACTTACATCATGCAAGTTATCAAGAAGTTTTGTAAGTTGATAGAAACGCTGTGAGCTAGACACAACTCCTTTTTGCCTCAAACCAATTGCCTTGATGAGCTCTCTAATGTAGCTTGATCTCATCTCCTCAAACTGGCTTTGACTTCTTAGTCCTTCCAAAGGAACTGTAAGAAGACAAAAAAAAAGGGCAGTTATGTTTAAAAAGATGACACCAATAATTTATAACGTACATTTCTGAGCCTATATAATGATTTCTTCTAATATGTGACTAGAAAAAAGCACCTTATATAGGAGAGAGAGAGTTATTGATAGCATCAGGACATATAAATTTCTAGTTCACTGGTACAATAGGATAAGAACTAAGAGGTATATTAAAGAACATTTCAGCTGACCTATTTTAGCCTGTATCAATGGATTGTGCATTTAACTTAGCATTTGCTCAAAAGAGCACCTGGCATTATTCTACATCCTTCTTGAATACTTGGTTTGATTTAGTTTACAGCTACATGTAATCTGGGTCTTTTTTTTCCCCTTATGTTTAATGAATTCTTGGATCTTTTAGTAAACTTTTGTCTTCTTTATGTAAATCTCAAGTATTTGTCATTAAGATTTTTTCCTAGATGATTTATCTTCTTGTTGTAATTTTAAAAATTGCTTCATTAATTTTTCTAATGCTTTCCTGCTGATAGGGGAGAAAGCTATTAATGTTTAAGTATTTCTCATATATCCAGCCACTTCATTACACAGGCATATCTTGGAGATGTAGCCGGTTTGGTTCTAGATCAATGCAATAAAGGAAATATTGCAACAAAGTGATCACACGCATCTTTTGGTTTCCCAGTCCACATAAAAGTTATGTTTACACTAAACTAGAATGTATTAAGTGTGAAACAGCATTATGTAAAAAATGTACGTATGAACTAAAAAGTACTTTATTTCTAGAAAATGGTAATGATCAACTGAGTCTTCCATGAGTCAAAATCTTTTTTGCTGGTGGAGGGTCTTCTCTAAATGTTGATGGCTGCTGATTGGTCAGGGTGGTGGTTGCTGAAGGTTGGGGTGGCTATGACAATTTCTTAAAATAAGGAACAATGAAGTTTCTTGCATCAATTGACTCTTTTGTGAATACTTTTTCTGTAGCATGCAATGCTAGCAGTTTGGTGGCATTTTACCCACCGCAGAACTTCTTTCATAATTGCAGTCAATCCTCTTAAATGCTGTTGCTGCATTATCAACTAAGTTTATGTAATCTTCAAAATCCTTTGTTGTCATTTCAATAATGTTCATAGCATCTTCACTAGAAGTAGATTCCAACTCAAGAAACCACTTTCTTCACTCATCTATAAGAAACAACTCCTCATCTGTTCAAGTTCTACCATGAAACTGCGCAATTCGGGCGTGTCTTCAGGCTCTACTTCTAATTTTATTTCTCTTGCTCTTCTCACACATCTGTAGTTATTTCTTCCACTGAAGTTTTGAACTCCCTCAAAGTCATCCATGACGGTTGGAATAAACTTCTTCAAACTGTTGTTAATGTTGCTGTTTTCACTTCTCCCATGAATCATGAATGTTCTTAATGGCATCTAGAATGGTGAATCCTTTCTAGAAGGTTTTCAATTTACCCAGATGTATCAGAGGAATAATTATGGCTGCTACAGCCTTACAAAATATATTTGTTAAAGAATAAGACATGAAAGTGGAAAATTACTCTTTGATCTATGAGTTACACAATGAATATTGTGTTAGTAGGGATGAAAACATTAATTTCCTGTGTATCTTCATCAGAGGTCTTGGCTGACTAGGTGCATTGTCAATGAGCAATGATATTTGAAAGGAGTATTCTTTTCTGAGCACTAAGTCTCGACAGTGGGTTAAAATATTCAGTAAACCATACCATAAACAGATGTGCTGTCATCCAAGCTTTGTTGTTCCATTCATAAAGCACAGGCAGAATAGATTTAGCATAATTCTTAAAGGCCTTAGGATCTTCAGAATGATAAATGAGCATTGGCTTCAGCTTCAAGTCACGAGCTTCATTAGCCCCTAACAAGGGAGTAGGCCTGTCCTTTGAAGCTTTGAAGGCAGACATTGACTTCTTTCTAGCTATCAAAGTCCAAGATGGCATCATCTTCCTATGGAAAGCTGTTTCATCTACCCTGAAAACGTGTGTTTTAGCACAGCTACTTTCATAAGTAGTAATAATCTTAGCTAGATCTTCTAGATAACTTGCTGCGGCTTCTAGATCAGCACTTGCTGCTGCATTTTATACTTTATGTTATGGAAATGGCTTCTTTCCTTAAACCTCATAAACCAACTTTGCTAGCTTCAAACTTTTTTCTGCTCCTTTCTCACATCTCTTAGTCTTCCTGGTATTGAGGAGAATCGGGGCCTTCCTCTGGATGAGGCTTAGACTTAAGGGAATATTGTGGCTGGTTTGATCTGTTCAGACCACTAAAACTTTCTCCATATCAGCAATAAGGCTGTTTTGCTTATCATTCATGTGTTCACTGGAATAGCACTTTTAATGTCCTTTTAGAACTTTTTCTTTGTATTTGAAACTTGGCTAGTTGCTTGGCTCAAGAGTCCTAGTTTTCAGTCTGTATTAACTTTTGACGTGCCTTTCTCATTAAGCTTAATAATTTCTACCTCAGATTTGCAACTAACTTTTTCTTTTACTGGAACACTGAGAGGCCATTCTAAGATTGTTGGCCTAATTTCTTTCTTTCTTTTTTTTTTTTTTGAGACAGAGTCTTGCTCTGTCACCTAAGTTGGAGTGCAGTGACACAATCATGGCTCACTGAAATCTCCACCTCCCATATTCAAACAATTATCCTGTATCAGCCTCCTGAGTAGCTGGGATTACAAGTGTGTGCCATCATGCCCAACTAATTTCTGTCTTTTTGGTAGAGATGGGGTTTCACCAGTTGGCCAGGCTGGTCTTGAAGAGACCTTAAGGTCAGAAGACCTTAAGTGATCTGCCTGCCTCAGCCTCCCTAAGTGCTGGGATTACAGTGTGAGCTACTGTGCCCAGCCTAATTCCAATATTGTTGTGCCCCAAAGAACAGGGAGGAAAATTACTATTTCTTAAGCCTATATTTATTCCTTGAATCCATATCAAACCTTGGTTTCCAATTGACCTAGAAAAAGAAGCCCAGAGATACAAACTTATAAAAAACAAGTTAATTCTTTGGTTTTGAGTTTTCATGATCTTGTATATAAAAGGTACTCTAAAGGGTAATTCTGGCAATTCAGCATATCTATGCAATTGAAAACTGAAAAGTTGACTCCATGTACATCTATATGTATATACCATATATCTAGAACCTCTCTTCTTTTCAAAATTTGTGTAAATTTAAGGAATATCTGTGCAATTTTGTTACTTGAATATATTGCATAGTGGTAAAGTCTGGGCTTTTGGTATAATATCACCCAATAATGTACACTGTACACATTAGGTAATTTCTCACCTAATGTGAGAAGGCACCTAGTCTTAGAAGGCACCTTCCCAGCCTTCTAAGACTCTACTGCCAATTACTCCACACTCTATGCCCATGTATATGCATTATTTAGTTCCCACTTATGAGTGAGAACATGTGGTATCTGACTTTCTGTCTCTGAATTGTTTCACTTAAGATAACAACCTTCTGTTCCATCCATGTTGCTTCAAAAGACACACTTTCATTCTTTTTGATGGCTGAATACTATTCCATTGTGTGTGTGTGAATGTGTGAATACATCGCATTTTCTTTATCCTATTATCTGTTGATAGACACTTGGATTGATTTCCTATCTTTGCTGTCATAAAGAGTGCTGCAATAAACATGAGTGCAGGTATCTTTTTGATATAATGATTTCTTTTCCTTTGTGTACATATCCAGTGGTGGGATTGCTAGATAGAATGGTAGTTATATTTTTAGTTATTTTTCTTTTTGAAAAATCTCCATATGGTCTTCCATAGAGGTTGTACTAATTTTCTGGAGCTACTTCAGAGAGCAGACATTTTAAACCTTCACAGCTCTCTTTAAGGTTACCAAACAATCCCAATGTTTCCCTCAGCCATAAACATAAATGTAAAATTATTTTTTCTTTATTTTTTTCATAATAAATCCCTTTACTAAGATTTTAGTGTCATTTTTGTTGTTGTTGATTTGGGAATAGGGCCTCACTCCATCACCCAGGCAGGAGTGCAGTGGAGCAATCATGGCTCACTGTAGCCTCGACTTCCTGGGTTGAGGTGATCCTCCCACCTTAACTTTCCGACTACCTGGGACTACAGGCACTTGCCACTATGGCTGGCTAATTTTTTGTATTTTTTTTTTTTTTTTTAGAGAAGGGGTTTTGCAAGTTGCCCATGCCAGTCTCAAACTCCTGGACTCAAGCCATCAGCCCAGCTTGACCTCCCAAAGTGTGATTAGAAATGTGAACCACGGCATCTGGTACTAGGTGTAATTTTCGAGAGAACAATGGTAACAATGTTTGTTCAACCTACTCTCTATTGCTGGAGGTTTATATTTTCATTTTTAATGGCAAATAAGAGGTTTAAGTTCATAAATGCAAAATCATAAAGGTTTTCCTTTGCTAGTCTTCTCCTTGCATTTATTTTATAAAAGGCATTTTCTATTTGAGATTGAAGAGAATTTATATTTTTTCTAGCTCGTTTTTTAATTATTTGAGTGTTTACATTTAACTCAATTATTTGTTACTTATTTAAGAATACAATTTGAGAGAGGATGTGGAGAAATAGGAACACTCTTACACTGTTGGTGGGAGTGTAAATTAGTTCAACCATTGTGGAAGACAGTGTGGCGATTCCTCAGGGACCTAGAAATAGAAATTCCATTTGACCCAGCAATCCCATTACTGGGTATCTATCCAAAAGACTATAAATCGTTCTACTATAAGGACACATGCACACGAATGTTCATTGCAGCACTGTTTACAATAGCAAAGACCTGGAACCAACCCAAATGCCCATCGATGATAGACTGGACTGGGAAAATGTGGCACATATACACCATGGAATATTATGCAGCAATCAAAAATGATGAGTTTGTGTCCTTTGTAGGGACATGGATGAATCTGGAGAACATCATTCTCAGCAAACTGACACAAGAACAGAAAAAGAAATACTGCCTATACTCACTCATAGGTGGGTGAGAAAAATTAGAACACATGGACACAGAGAGGCAGTCTACTATACACTGGGGACTGTTGGGGGAAATGGGGGAGGGACAGCGGGGGAGGCTGGGGGAAATGGGGGAGGGACAGCGGGGGATAGCCTGGGGATTAATACCAAGTGTGGGTGAAGGGGAGGAAGGCAGCAAAACACACTGCCATGTGTGTACCTATGCAACTATCTTGCATGTTCTGCACATGTACCCCAAAACCTATAATGCAATAAAAATTAAAAAAAAAAAAAAAAAGAATACAATTTGAGCTACATATCCAAACTGGCTTTTTCCAAATATAAAACTATTTTTCTTAACATTTGCTTGTTTCATACTCATTGATTTGCGGTTTCCGCTATCGTATTTATGTTCTTATGTATACTTATCTGACTTGCCCAACAGTTCAGTGTATCTCTTCTCCCATGCTGTATTGATTATAGTAGCTTTCTAATTCCCTGCATATTTTATACTGCTTATTTATTCTTCTAGTTTTAAAGATGAATTTCTCAATAGGTTTGTCACGTTCACCCTCTTCTCCCCAAATCTCATTAGAATCTTAATTAACATTTGTGGAAAGCATAAGTATTATCCATTAAGTAGTTTCTTGTTCTTCTTTTCTGTGAAGTGGTAAGTGGCTAAAAGTCTTACTCTCTATGGCATGTGAGTAGAAGTTGCATGAATCTCACTTCCTTTTCTTACCACTGCTCTAGTGATCACCTAAGTTTCTACGTGACAGCAATGAGCAGAGCCTCCCTGTTGATTAATTCCATTGTTTAATTCCCCAGCATAATGTTGCCTATCCATAAATACAGATATTTATTAAGGCTATAAGCCAGTTTGGGAGTTCTAGGACTATCTGTGACCTAAGTGCTACAGGATTTATTACTATCATGCAAAGAAGGGCAGGAGCTAATTACTGTATTATTAAATGTATTCCAGTTGACTCTCTGGGCCAGTTCCACGTGAATGTCCTTTGTCCACTCTATGCTCTGTCACCAAATTAGGCTTGAAATCCCTCATCCAAACAGAGTTCTCAAGAGTGGGGACATGGGCAATGTATTGGTCCCTGTATTTGCATAGATTCCATGAGGAAGGCTTCCATTTCAGGGTTTAGCTCTCCTGCCCTTCCTCCTGATCTGCACTCCCCAGCCATTTGAGATTTGTGCCTCTAGAAAGATGTCCCTGTAAAGATTTTACTGAGAAAGACTTTAGGTTTACCCTCTACCTGACATTTTAGCTCCCTTTGGTTCTCACACAAATCACAATGAATCGAGGAAGCATCAGTTTGTACATTCAAGGGCAAATCCTGCCTATGCAAGGGTCAAAGCAGTTGCTGTTTTTTTTTTTTTTTTAAACTTTTCCCACCCAAACCCTCGGGGATCTACTGAGGCAGAGGTGAGTGTGTTCCTTGCATATAAGAAAAAGTGGAATGGATATTTACCTGTCCTTCTGGTGATCAGTGCGATGCTTTATAAAACACCATTTCCTCTTTCTTCTGGGCTGATAGCTAGGCTGTATGTCCCAGCCTTTCCTGCAGCTGAAGTGCCATGGAATGTGGGTGAAAGTGATGTATGATAGTTTCAGACCTAGCCTTCAAAACCTCTCTCACTCAGTGCTCATTTCTAGTCATGTCCTATAGAGGTTTGCAAGCCACTAGGAAAGGGTGGAGCCACTGGCTAGAAGGAGCCTGGGTATTTCTTGCTAATTCACTGCACTATGTCTGTGATGAAAAAAAAAAAAAAACACTATTACATTAAGGTGCTGTTCTTTATAGTTATATGTTTTGACAACTAATCTATCTTGATATAAGAAAAATAATTCTAAACAATGATGTATGTTATGTAGTAAATACTTTGGGGATGGGGGTGAGAGTGGTGGTAGAGGAGAGTATGGTTTGTGCTTATGCAGTATTAATTTCATAATAATATATATTCTGAGATATATTCTGGGATATATTCTGAGAAATGTGTCCTTAGGCGATTTCATCACTATGTGATTATCTCAGAGTGTACTCACACAAACCTAGATTATATAGCCTGCTATACACCTAGGCTATACTCAGGCTATGGACCTGTACAGCATGTGAATACTGAATACTGTAGTCAACTATAACACAATGATAAGTGTTTGTGTATCTAAACATAGAAGAGGCATAGAAAAAATACAATATAAAAGATAAAAAGTGGGACACTTGCATAGGGGACTTAACATGAACGGGGCTTGCAGGAATGGATGTTGCTCTGGGTGAGTCGGTGAGTGAGTGGTGAGAGAATGTGAAGGCCTAGGACATCACTATACACTATGATAGACTTTATAAACAACATACACTTAGGCTACACTATATATATATATATATATATATATATATATATATATATATATATGTTTTTAAAAATAATAAACTAGCCTTAGCTTACTGTAACTTTACTTTATAAACTCTAGTTTTGGTTTTTTTTTTAACTTTTTGGCTCTTTTGTAATAACATCTAGTTTAAAATAAAAACACATTGTACAGCTTTCTCTTTTTAGAGACAGGGTCTCACATATTGCTCAGGCTGGACCTGAACTCCTGGAAACACACATGGAGCTGTCGTCTCCTAGGATGACCGTGCCTTTTTCTGGAATTCCTTCTGACAGACCTGCCTGAAGCTGTTTTGCAGTTAACTTTTTTTTTAAACAAGTAGAAGTAATGACTCTAACAATAGAAAAGTATAGTATAGTAAATACATAAACAAGTAAGAATTATTATCACTACCAAGTACTATGTACTATACATAAATTGTATATACTATACTTTATGTGACTGGCAGCACAGTAGGTTTATTTACATCACTATCACCACAAACATGTGACTGATACATTGTGCTGTGATGTTATGATGGCTATAACGCAGGTAGGTGATGATAATTTTTCAGCTCCATTATAATCTTAGGGAACCATTGTATATGTAATCTGTTGCTGACCAAAATATTGTTATGTGGCACATGACTGTAGTTTATAGTACTTAATTAGGTGAATATGAAAGAGTAATCATCTTTTATCTAAAATAAAAAGAAATTGATGAAGCTATTTTAGTATTATATGGTAGGTAAAAGATGAAAAAATCAAGTAATTTTATTAATGTCTATAACAATGTATTGGGTATTTCTTCTTTATACTTATAATCTCAGATTTCTACCTCATATATAACTATGTAATCATATTATTGTTTGCACCTTTATAATGAATTAAGAAACTAAATATCTTGTATTAAGTTACTTGAACTCACTCACTTGTATTAAGAAGTAACAATACTTTCATACAGAGGAACTCTTCTTGGCTAACTTGAAGCTTGACAAACTCCTGTGGGATCTGCCACATGGTAAGGCATAATGAATAGAATGATGATTCTTTCATCCGCTGTCTTGCACCAGACACAATACACAAAAGAAAAAGCAACAGGAAAAAAAAATAGTGTCTCAGCCAGTTTAGGTAATTTATCAGGGAATATGATTTTGGTAATTACCTTACATATTACTGAGTATGACTACTACTTTTAACAAACAAATCCAATAATTGGAATTTTAAATGTCTTTTACAATTTTCACAATACTGAATTTTTGAGGTTAAGAAATCTTAAAATTAGAAAATATATGAAATACACACTGACCAAGATTAACATTGTTTCTCATTTTTATTATCACACTTTAAATACCTAAACCAAGAAAACACACCAGAGGTGTAGGAGTTAAGAATGTGGAGGTGAAGAATGCTCAGAAATGCTTTTATTTACTTACAAATTATTTTCTATGAAAACATATCATTGTATAATGTGTGCAATTAAATAGGAGAATTCAGTTCACACAGCTTACCATATTTTGAACTTTTCTAGGGAAATATACAATGATACAGAAAAGAGTAAAGAGAACATTGGCAAGCATTAATTAATTGACAAGGTTAAACACAAGCGCTGAAGGTTGAGAAAATTTAATTAAGGTATTTTCTCAACCATGTGTTGTTTTCTAATGTTCAGATTAGTCAAATGAAGCTAACAAGAATAATAAAATTATATTTTAACTCAAAAGAGATAAGACTCTCACTGTCATTCAGATTATTTGGCAGATTATATAATTCTTCAGAGACTCAATTTCCTAAACTGTAAAATGAAGAATGCTGATTCCTTATTTCAAGGAATTACTGGATAACATGTAATGAAACATGAAAATTATCTAAAAATTATAATATATAAGTGTAAGTTACTGTTATATACTTCGAAGTCAGCATTCACCATTAGAACAATATAAATATTATCATGAAAAGATTCTTATTCAGTTTAAGAGTATATGTAGAAAATTATAGTTATTTAAATATAATAAAGCAAATTGCAATATTTATCTTTCAGTTTTTAAAATAAATTACCAGCCTAATTTGTCCAGTAGGAATAAAGATATTTTTACTTTTCGAATGTAAGTCAATAACAAAAATATTTCTTTTTTTTATTGTCATTAGTACCAAGCTATGAAATTTTAAATTGATAAATGAAACATTTATCTTTAAATATATTTCTTGATACATTCTTGACATGTAAAAAAAATGGATTTGATACAACTATAATACATTTTGAAACAAGGAAAAAGCTCCAAATATCAAATTATAGTAAAATGACATAATCTTATTAATATCATCACGTCAAGACAACCAAATATGTGATCATCTATTAAAATATGACTTTCAAAATTATCCTATATGTATACTTTTAGTAACAAAAACAACAAAAGTTACTACTTACTCATTTAGTATTAGATCAGGTGCAAAATACAGCATCTGCCCACTGACGTGTTTGTAGGATCTCCATCCTAGACCAAACACCATTAAGCTCATCCAAGAATACTGAATGAGAGTTATCTGGTCATCAATATGTAAATTTCGAAAACCTGCAAAACAAATGCAAAAATACAGTGACCCATAATAATGACTGAATTATGTCAAAAACATTGAAAATACATATAAATTTGAAAATAGGGATAGGTAGGGATAATGTTTTCAATCTCAACGTATTTTACACTGAAAATCAGAAAACATTAATAAATAATACAGCCTAAAATATCAGCAACTTTGGAAGTCACTTAAAAATTAGTCCCAGATTTAGCATTTCTGGGAAACCACTAAGTGAATCCACGATCCATCACTCATTCATCCAACACCCATTTAATGAGAATCATTCATGTGCCAGGCACTGTGTAAAAATGCTGCAGTTATGAAGATGACTACAACTCAATCCTAGCCTACAAAGAAGCTCGCAATTCAACAGGAGAGACAAGCACACGAGTGTTAAAGGGAGTGCATTAGTTAATCGGGACGGAAGTCAGGAAAAATTTCCCAGAAAAATAAAAAGATAATGCCTGAATGGACTATAATCATTTTTTAAAATCTCAGTTCTTTTTAAACATAAACTGGTCTTACTTTGTAAAACCACTGCTTTCAGTTGTGTAATATCTAATTTTCTTTTAACAACCCTTAACTATGTCTTGGGTAGATTCCAAAGTTGTCAGGTCACTTTCATTCTCTGAAACTTAATCTCTTCTTGTTTTAAACTTCCATGTTGCTTAAGAGATTTAGAATCAATTAATCTCTCTCTCTCTCTCTCTCTCTCTCTCTCTCTCTGTGTGTGTGTGTGTGTGTGTGTGTGTGTGTGAATGCTTTGGTTTTTCATCATCTTTTAGATTGTTCTCTGGTGTTGGTGGCAGAAGGAGGATGGCAGGAAAAGAGCAAATGAACCTTAATTTAATCATGTCTTCCCAGTTGTCTCTCCATGTCTTCCCAATTGTCTCTCCATGTCTTCCCATTTGTCAAGGGAAGATCACCAGCAAAACGATGAATAACTTAAAGGTGGGAGAAGCAAAGATGTGTTTGGAGATGTAGGATGGGGTCAGATCATGCAAGGTCTTGCACTTCTATTAAGGAGCAATGGGAGTGACAGAGCCTTGCACTGTAGATAGATCCATTTTAGCTATGTGGTAGATGGATTCAAGGGATTAAGTCTGGAGTTAGAGAGAACAGTTGGGAGATACTGTCAAAGCCCAGATGAGAGGTGATAAAAGCTTGAAGTAAGTTAAGTCAACACGTTAGAATCAAGAGGAGAGAGTGCATCAGAAAAACATTTAAAGAAAAATCAAAGACATTTGTCAAGTGATTATAGGTAGGTGGGAAGGAGAAGGAATCAAGTACATCTTACAGTACATTTCTTGAATGGTAGATGATGATAACAGCCTTGCTGAGATGAAATAAAGGAGAAGAAACTTGCTGGGGAGAAAATAGTTTGGGATAAGATTGAGGGGTTAACATCCTGATATCAGCTGGACATAGAAATTAGAAGTATGGGGAGATATCTGGGCTAAAAATATTAATATAAATTTGAAAGTTACCTGTATCTGAGTATAGCTAAAACAATGAAAATGTTTTAAATTAAAGGTATAGAGAAAAAAAGTGTTTTGCTGAGAACATCAACCACTTTCTATAAAGCTATTTTAAAAACATCTATTTTCTCTAAAAATCCACTGATGTTGACTTACAAATAATCTGTTTCAAAAAAACCAAAGCAAAACTTAATTCATTAGCTATGAAGAGCAAAAGAAATTTATTTCCTGACAATGTTAATCATGTCAAGGTAGGTAGCAGAAAAGAAGGCTCTTCTCTTTATACACTTCCGATTGTCCCATCTTCATGTGAATAATAGAAAAATTGCTTTTCTCTTCTTAGAAATCCTTAACCTCAGTAAGACCAAAAACAACTCGAATGCATATTCATAATTAGAGATGCCATAGTGAGCCTTTACCTTTTACTAAGAAGGTATGCTCTTCAGTGTCTAACTAACCTTTCCTCCCTCTCTCCCTCCCTCCCTTTCACCTTTTCTCCTTCCCTCCCTCTTTCCTTTCCTCTTATTCCCTGCTCCCTAATACCATCCTACTTTGCTTCCCTCCTTCCTTTCTCTGTGTGGACAGGGTTCCCCATTGGTTGTAGTTTTGTGAGAACAAGTGCCCTATTTTCCTACTTTCCCACTGAGAAAGCTGGGTAAAGCTTCTCCTCTGGGCTTGGGGCATAGGTTTAGGCCATGGAACTTATACTAACAGGAACTTGAATCAGAAAATAGTAACACAAAGACGAAGATATGATTATTCTTGATGATGGTAGTGTGCAGATAATGAGATCCAATGGGAGGATTTGTGATGCTTGCTTTTTAGCCCTTCAGAGGTGCCTTGGCTTCTACCCATGTTCTAAGCTTGTCCTCTAGCTTCTATTCAGTGAATTCCTGGTGTCCTCTAAGTAAATTATTTTTTTAAATTTTTCTTTTGTTTCGAATAGGATTTTCATTGTTGTTGTTTGTTTCATAATTAACATAGTTGATTTTTATTGTTGGCATGCAAGGATCCTGGTTTAGTCAGGTGCAGAAAGACTCTCTAAATAACCAGCCAAAAAAATCTTGGCATGCAGTTTTTTTAATTCTTTATTTTGTTTGCATATGACTTAAATGCCTCTTCAAGTACAGGTCTACATATTAACTTTGGAAAATTATAAAGCTTTAGACAATGAATCTAATATATAAATGCTGCTTGTAAGTCAGACATTTAAGAGATTACAAAACTGGATACTTTTGTGATAAAATTTAGAGTCATCTGACAAGAAATCAATGAAATTGTCTTAATTTTTGAAAAGTAAGCCTTTCTAAAGGGAAGGACATATAAATCTTCCTATTGCTGATCTATCTCAACAAGTTGGAAGGAAGTCAGGACAAAAGACCCAAGTTTCAGTAGTGGCTGTACCACTTTACCAGCCACTTCAGAAACGTCATTTATTATCATTGAATCTAAAGTTCTTCATAAGTAAAATCACAATGATAATGATAACTAACTCAATGAATTGCTATGAGACAAATGGGATAATTATGCACATTGTAGAATACTATGCAGATATTTATTATTAGTCTGTCAATGCAACAGAATTGCTCATTGGAGTAATACTAGTATGAAATCCACCAGTTTGATGGAAAGTCTCTAATATTAAAGCACAATGGCATAAAAAAAGGAGGGATTTTATATATTATAGAACCTATAATAACTAAAGTATAAATGTTAATAATGGTGAAGAAATTTTAAAGATAAATTATGTGTTCATTCTGGAATATATATTTTCCGGAATATACACTTTATGTATGTTGTTATATATAACAAATTATGTATTTCACATAAAAAGGCAGGCTCATAGAAAGTTAATTTTCATTAATCAGATGTCTTAAAACATTAACTGAGTGTTCGCTATAATATCCAGGAATACATTTGTTATTCTCTATCTTTCTTGGTGAATTTTATAACTTTCTAACAAAAGTATTTTATAATATTTAAATATTTGAATTAACTGCTGTAATTTTTCACTTCGGGACTTTGATGTTAACCTTTGAGTAGTTCAAAAAATTTTACAAAATTATATAACAATTAAATTGTTCTATATCCAAAAACAGATCCTGTCTACATCTGGATGTTTACATTAACTTTATCCTACTCTTAGTTTTTGTTTTTGTCTCTTTGTTGTTTTCTTTGTTTTTGTATTCTGGGATTATTAATGACTAGAAATCCAGGCTTGTATTTTATTACAACATGGGCAAATCTTATTAAAATAACTTAAAGTTTATAAAATTACCAATATTTATAACAGAAACTGCATTTCTGTTTGGCAAAATGGAATAGAACTCAGAAAATAACCTTTATTTACTCTACCTTTTACAGTGCTTATCTATGATAAATGTACAATATTAAATTGACTTGAACACACCTAGTATAGAAATGCTATTTTTTTCTTATTAACTGTAATATCATTCATTCCTTTATACTGAAACAAAGATGGGAACACTGAGATCAAATTCCCAAGGATGATAATGATCAGTTAAACTTAGTACATTTGAGGTGACCAAAATGAAAAACCTCCACAAACAGAAGTGATGAATGATCACTAATTGTGTTTAACAAATGTTTAAAAAACAAAGCACTCTTTTCCTTTTAAGTGACTTGACCTGATAATTTCTGACAAAAGCCCTGTTACAGCTGTCCAATTTCAGCTTAAAAAATTAACAGAAAGTCTATAGTAAAGAGATGGCCTTGGACTGGGGTGTGGTGGCTCATGCCTGCAGTCCCAGTGCTTTCGGAGGCAAGGCAGGAGGGTCATTTGAGGCCAGAAGTTTGAGACCAGCCAAGACCCACTCTCTACAAACAATTTAAAAAAATTGTCCAGGTGTGGTGGCACACACCTGTAGTCCCAGTTACTGGGGAGGCTGAAGCAGGAGGATGGCTTCAGCCCAGGAATTCTAAGCTGCAGTGAACTATAATCATGCCAACTGCACTCCAGTCTGGGTGACAGAGTGAGAGAACCTATCTCAAGAAAAAAAAAAAAAAAAAAGATGGCCTGCATGACCTACTAAGTTCCCTGGTCTTACTTCCAGAGTTTTGACAAAATATGTAAGTTTTGCTTCTGTAAAAAATGTCATGTAATTGAAACAGATAATCTACAACAATGGCAGAGCATTAAATATCTCAGCACCTTCTGAAAGAAAGCATCAACTTTCATACATAAGTACCAGTGCTGAGAAGCACAAAGAAGCTTCAATACAATGAGTATAATCACCAACATATGCTTGATGATTTATTTTGAATAAGAACTTAATGTCTAAGAATCTAAGGTAGTACCGCTCTTTGTATATCAATTCTATAATTTAAATTTCTATAAATATAAATATTTGGAAGGAAGCATTATACTTGCAGTTAGAATTAAAATTAGAAAATGCTGTTTCTGCCTTTCTTTTCTTTATTTTTTCCCACCCCCGCCACCCCTGCTATCTGTCCCCTAGTCCCCACATCCCCCGACAGGCCCCGATGTGTGATGTTCCCCTCCCTGTGTCCATGTGTTCTAAAAATGCTGTTTCTGCCTTTAACTCTACAGTCTTGTGAGACAGAAAAAAAAGTAGAACACAATTGTAACTCAGAGTCACAGTGTTATGGTTGACAAGCGCAAAGAAGACACAGGAGAATACAGTGTTTCCTCACCCAGTCTAGGAAAGTTTCGAAAAATATTCCCAGGGGAAGTAACAAGTGATGTGAATCCTGAAAGATAGTTGCAGGTCAGTCAAAGGAAAATGTGGGGAAAGAGATGGGCCGCCGGGTAGAAAAAATAATATGGGCCAAAGAAGGGGGCTGAAATTTGAGCAAATGGCATTTAGGGAACTAGATCCTAGAGTTGTGTGAAGAGGAATGATGAGAGGTAACCTGCCAATTCAGCGGCCGGATCACAGAAAGCACGTGGATATTGAGGCTATGGAGTTTGGATGCTATTTTGAAAAAGAAATGGAAAGTATGATTGATTATAATCGTTTTAGAAAGGTCATTCTCGGGGTAGAATAGAGGATCATTTGGGAGCCATGTAAAATTGGTGGTAACAGAATTAGTCAGGAGGCTGCAACATGAATTCCAAGATAAAAAAACAAAAAAAAAAAAAGAACCAAACTAAGTTGGGGAAGTAGCAACAGAAGTAGCATGTATAAAGAATCATATATGTAATAAGTAGAGTTGATAGAATTTGACAAATCAGTGGGTAAGGGGTGAAGGAGAAAGTGAGACAAGGATAATACCAAAAATTCTAGGTGAGGTGCCATTTCAAGATACTGAAAAAGGCTTTAGGTTTTTGAGGTCATGTTAACTTAGAAGTTCATCTAGGTGGAGCTGTGTAATAAGCAGCTGAAAGTCCAGTAGTTTAGTAGAGGGTCTGGCTAATACTATGTGTCTTTAGGAGTCATCAAAAAGTAGTGGTAGTTGAAGAGAAGACTATAAATGAGCTTATGCAGACTATATAGAATGAGAAATTACCGGAAAGACAGAACTCAGGACATAAATTTATTGTGTGGATGGAAGAACAAATCCACACAGGCATCAAGAAATGTACATAGAAGAGAAACATATCTACCTGGAAGACAAGTGACAAATGACTAAGCAAGAGTTTTAGCAAGAAATAGTTACTTTGTCAATAGTCCCAGAGGCATGTGAAGCACATTAAGGGCTGCAAATAGTCATGTGATTTGACAAGTCAAAATTTTTGTTGCCATTGGCAATCATAATTTCAGTTGAATAGATTGTGAGAAAAACCATTTTTTAGTTTTTATCAACACATTTATTAAGACCTTTACTCTCAGTAGACTACTCCCATTTCTCTCTCATCATTGTTTTCTGGGAAGCAATAATCTAATTTACTCTTTTGATTTGGGAAGAAAGAGATGAAATCCTTTGTCAAGATGCAGTGACTGTCACTGACTCAAAAGTTGTTTTGGCATGCTTCAAAAGCAGAAAAATGAGACAGTGCTGTTCCAGTACTCTGATCTCAATAATTGCAAGTAGTCTGGTGAAATGACACACACAAAAAAAGTATGTCCTAAAAAATTCAAGGTTTAAAAATGTCAAAGCACTGATCTAAATGAATTTTTCACTAAGTTAACTGAAATATCAAGACAAAATTTGTACAATGGAAATCTTTCCCTCATACCCCTCTGTCACATCAGTTTCACTGCAAGGTACTGATGTACAGGATAAAGATAATTTAAAGGTGATACTGAATTGTACATTAGTACTTCTAATTTAAACTCTAACATCTACAGTTAATTTTTAACCCCCTCTTCGATGAGCCCATAACTTACACTTCTAAGTTTACTTTCTATTATTCAATTCAAAATAAATTTATTGTCAGTGGTTTCTTAACATTTGGGTGATTTAATCTCTTGAAGGCCAGTACTTAGTGTAGCAGTGTCTGAGGCTGTTTGTCCATCTGTACAAATGTGTTTTCTCAATCGGTAGCTTCTAAAAGCTTTAATTACTACCCTATGGGGAGACCGTACGGTAAAACTTTTGATTTTACTAACTCCCACACTTGAAAAAGTTGAGAGCCATTAACATGCTGGTTTAATGTATGCGTCACCAAACATATCTCATGCTTTTCTTATTTCAGCCACACTGTTCCTTCTGTCTAGAATGCTTTCTCTTCTCATGATTTATCAAAGTCTTGTTTTTCCTGCAGTTGAACTGACATTTTGTCTCTGAAGTCTTCTTTAGTCCTTGAAGCCAAAAATGTTCTTCTGCCCCCACTTTCTTTATATCTGTATCTTACATGACTTTAACATAGCACCATAGTTGTTTGGGTATCTTCTCTCTCCCATTGGAGTGAAAGTTCCTTGATAGAGGGAATATGTCTTGTTCATTTAAAAAAAATTCACATATTGTGTTCCTCTACATTTCAAATAAGAAAATACTGCCCACTAAAGCTACAGATGAAAGCCAATGTAAAATCATTCTTACATAGATGCTAAATATCAGATGCAATGTATTCTAAGAAATGGTTTATAAATATGCTGTCATAAGGTCAGAGCATCTTGCAAGTCTCTATTAAAGAAAAATGGGTGGGGTGTTTTGGCTCATGTCTGTAATCCCAGCACTTTGGGAGGCCGAGGTGGGCAGATCACTTGAGCCCAGGAGTTCGAGACCAGCCTAAGAAACACAGTGAAACCCAATTTCAATGAAAAATAAAAAAATAAGCCAAGCAGGGTGTTGCATGCCTGTAGTCCCAGCTAATCAGGAGGCTGAGGTGTTTGGATCACTTGAGCCTAAGAGGTCTGGGCTGCAGTGAGCCAAGATCATGCCACTGCAGTCCAGCTTGGACAACAAAGTGAGACCCTGTCTCAAAAAAAAAAAAAAAAAAAAGATATACCTGAAATATTTCTGGAGAAATATAAGATAAACTGCCATTATTGTACCAGATCTAAGATAATGGAAGAGTATAGACAATGGAGAAATGAGAAAGCCCTGACCAGGCAATAAGAATTCTCAGGGCACCTGCAGATATATGCCTACATGGCTCCATAAATGCTGTCACCTTTGTTATGACGGTCATTCTGCATCAGATCTTAATGTGACTTCCCAAACACAGTTTCCTATTGTGAAAGAATGATCTGATCTGTTAATATAGTTTCTTAGCAATATAAGTATTATGTATATTTATATTGTGTATGTGCATATGTGTGTGTGTATCTCACTGTAAGTGAGTTGGTTAGTTGACATTCTGGCTTATTAGTGAAGTTCACTTAACAAAAGTCTGTCTTCCACAGATTTATTAGTCTTATTACACATGACTGAATGAATGAAATAAACTTTTTTTTACATGCAAAACTGATGACCAGATGCTAGGATGTGCTGCATCAAAATGCATTCACACTGTAAGCCCAGCCTTGTAGCTTTTCTTTCCAAACCACTGTTTAATTATTAGGTATTACACATAGCAGGTACATAATAGACATTTGTTGAGTGAATAAGTGAATAAAAACTATAAGTTTAAAGTTAATTGAAATCAGTTTTAAGTAGCTAATGATACTAAATTACTTTCTATACATGTGTCCCTCCAAGTCCTTTCTCAGAGGTCAGTCACTCTAGTCCAATGACCATTTTCATAATTCATTCAGTAGTGCTATTCCTAAAATGCAGACCATGAAAATATGCATCTTGTGACCCATGGAGCAATAGCATATTGTGGTCTGTGGATTTAGTGTGCGTATTACTAATGTTGCCATTATTCTAATTGACTACACAAAAATTATATTTTACAACATTAAAAAAGTTGCCAAATTCAATGTAAAAGTTTTTCTCTTTCTTTTTTTGAGGTTGTGTGGGGGTCAAAAAATCCTGATAGATAACTGTTTCCAGTTAAAAAGCTCACTTAGCTTTTATCCAAAGTGAGTAAGTTATTTTCAATTATAACCGGTTATTTTTTAACATTGCCAGCTGATGCTAGAATCTTTTTAAACAATAAAGAACCTCCAAAAATGCAAACAAAAGGAATATAAACTATATAAACAAAAATCATATCATGTTTTCCGAATAATAGAACAATGGAGAAACATTAAATACATGTTTAAACATTCATTTTTAAACAAAAAAAAGTTTATCAATGCTATTGGGTTTTTATTTTTATTTATTAAAGCTCTATCAGATTTGATAAACACTATACACCAAATCTTAAACATTCAGAATGTTCAAAAAATATTATCTGTTTAAGACCTTTCAGTGAGACTGAAGCCAGTAAGAATCTGGGCATTTTGATTTTTCTATAAAATTACTTCATTTTCACTAGAATACTGAATGCAATTAAATTTTCTCAATATGTATTTTTTTAAAAGATTCAACAAACAAGTATCTATTTTTCTTTGTGTTTCATGTAATTGAATTTTCAGTTACAATTCATCTATTGTATTTCAAACCTTTCAGGTAGAATAATAACAGAATCATATTAAGGCAAATTGAGAAGAAATTCTTTTTCTAAAAATGCTATTGAATTTACTTGGGGACTAAAAGGACATAATATGTTTAATTCTTGATCAGATTAGAAATATAATTTGGTCTATAGCAGTATAAGGGTATTATTACTGATGTGAAGAGAATATAATTTTTTTAAAAAAGTTCTAATTATCAGAGTAACGCCGTCACAAACAATTGCTATACATGTATTCTCCTGGCTCTGCAGTCTAAGATTTAACCAAATGAGAATTTCATCCTTGTTCTTCTTTCAAGTACTTGGCTCCTTCAGAGCTGTGGTCAGGGAGCAAAAATAGCTGATAAGTAAAGTGACTGAAATTCTTCCGTGATGATATAATCCCAGTTCTCTCTGTTGCTGGGCTATACTCCCTTTGTCTAGGTTTAAATTAGAGGAATAGTGACTAGAGGTTCTCTTCTCTGTGTGCTATTATTTTTAAAAGTAATTTCTGTTTAGGAATTTTATTTTCTTAATTGACTTTTGACACCTTACTGTACTCTGAATACTATTTTGATGTGTTATATGAGTTTATAAATTCAGTTTTATTTTCAGCCAAATGAGTTTAGTTGAATTAAGGTATAAAATGAATTGGGAATTTATTAAAAAATGGTCAATTTATCATTTCTGAGCTACTGTAATATCTGTGGTTGAACACATAAACCTGAACTATTTCTTTTTAGCATAAGTTTAGGTGTGCAATTTCTGACTCATCAATAAGACTCAGTGTGTTCCCTATTTTTTGATATTTCTATAACACATATTAGGGTCCTAGACGAATATTTTGAACTGCTGAAACAAATAGTATCACATGTGTTTTATGTTGTAGTTAATTTACTGCACAGAGTGTTTTATTTAACAATCTACTAGAACAACAAACACAGTACATTTTTTTATTGCATGCTGTATATAAAAATTATTATTACCTGGCAGTGATTTAGACCACTTGACCACTGAAAGAAGTTGCCTCTCGCCTAGTTGATTAAGACTCGTCAGCAAAGAACTGGAGGTGTCAGGTTTTGTGTTGTCATGCCCTGCGTAGATCACATCTGGTTCAATGCTCAATAACAGGTTGATCAGTGGTGGAATCAACTGTATGTCTTGACTTGGTGAAAAAGTGAATCTCTGGCTTAGGGCTTGGTTTTCATTTGGAATGCCCACTGGCTGTGGGAGAGCAACAGCATCTAGTGCTCTCATAACTCTGACTTTATTGAATTTTTTAAATTTTCGACCTACATAGAAGAAAAGCAAAAGGGAAAAAAAAAGAAGTTCATGTAAATATGAACTCAATATCCCAGTATAGTATTATTTTTCCTAAGTCTTAGAATCATAGCATTATACATTTTAGCATCAATCTAATAAAATAGAATAAGTTCTATTCTTATTAAAATGTTAATTCTAAAATTAAAAAAAAAAATTAAAACGTGACTCTCAGTTAAAAAAAGGTTAGGCCTCAGACTTGGATTAAATAATTAGTTACATGAACAATCACGGGGTGGGTGGGGTGTGGGTAATTGCACCAGTATCCTGCAGGGGTTATGGAGCTTTGTAGGAGAAGATACAAATGAAAAGACAAAGAGTTTTTAGTAGAGACCAAGCTAAGGATTGGTCCATATGCTGACAGAACTGCCTTCTAAAAAGCTAATGCTACAGAGTACATTAATTGAAACTTAGTCTATAGAGGTTGTTAAATCTTCAGTGTTTTATTCTTTTAAGAATATGTTAAAAGATAAGCATTTATTTGCAAACCCTGCAAAATCTTTTATACAATTTCAGTGGGTTCACTGATCCCTTAAAGTCAATCCACCTCCACTTTTATGAGATAGATTTAAGACTCAAAATTAATAATCCTTTTTCTAAATTGATGAAAGAGAAAGTTTACATACTGTGCTGGTCAGATCACATTTGTATTTCTGGATAATTTCTAGAGTTTCTACTTTGATGAATTCTGGTATGTTAGGGGAAAAAAGGATGGGGAGATGAGTAGAATCTGCTTTATGAGAAATGATTGAAGAAGAAAAGGATGATTATTTCAGAAAGAATTAGAGAAAGTCCTGGTGATATTAGGTCAGGCTGGATTCAGCACCACCTGCTTTGTGCCAGGCAAGAGTTCCTTAGCAGTATGAATTATAGTGACTGTTTAACTAAGGGAAGCCTGATTCCCGCAATTATCTAAGCAGAGGTTACAATCTGCTGGCTCTAGTGTCTGATCATGCCCACAGAAATGTTTTGTTTGGCTCAGACAATGCTGACCAGAGATATGAGAACATCTGTGAATTACTTAGGTGACAAAATCTGTTAAAGTTTAGTTGTAATTGCTGCTTTTGGATGGGGCATGAATATTGCAGTTTGCCCAGTTCCTTCCATAAACTGGTAGTAAGCCAATGGTCTCTTCAGTCTTGTCACTTGATTCACTTATTTACCTGGTCTCTGTACACATTTTGACTCTGTGATTTCTGAACACAGGGTATTGTCATAAAGAAAAAGTATTACACTTGTTCTATAAAGCCTCAAGGAATGGTCAGGGGCAGTGGCTCATGCCTGTAATTCCAGCACTTTGAGAGGCCAAGGCGGGCAGATCATCTGAGGTTAGAAGTTAGAGACCAACCTGGCCAACATGGTAAAACCCTGTCTCTACTAAAAATACAAAAATTCGCTGGCCATGGTGGCAGGCATCTGTAATCCCAGTTACTCAGGAGGCTGAGGCAGGAGAATCACTTGAACCTGGGAGGCAGAGGTGGCAGTGAACCAAGATTGTGCCATTGCATTCCAGCCTGGGTGACAAGAACAAAACTCTGTCTCAAAAAAAAAAACCCCAAGGAGTTGAGCTAGAACTTGAGAATTTATAGGAGATGGAAAAACAATTGCCATGATTAATAAACAAAGGGGATTCAAAATTATTTTCAGAGATCAAACGAGTTTTCTGGGGGAAGTAATGAATCACAAAGGGAAGGGAAGGAACAATTATGGAATATTAACTGTAGGCCAGGAATTTGTGTGTGAGTGTGTGTGTGTGTGTTTGTGTGTGTGTGTGTGTGTGTGTGTAAGGGAAGGTAATGTTAAAATGAGGGCTAAAGAAAAAGTTACCCTGTCCTTGACTATGATCTTGAATAAATGTACCACCTGTTTGTCATCTTCGTTTATTTTTCCAGTGTCTTTTAGTAATACAAATCTGCTAAATGAATGAAAGAACACATTATTATGTCTTTTCCATCCCCCAGTCTGAATAGCTTCCTTGTCTTTATTATCTATTGCCGTGCAGTTATGCACTACATCATACTGTTTCAGTCAGTGACCGACCACAGATACAACAGTGTTTTCATAAGATAATATTTTTTACTGTACTGTATCTTTAGATGTGTTTAGATTTACAAATACTTACCATTGCATTACAGATGCCTACAGAATTCAATAGAGTAATGTGCTGTACCAGTTTGTAGCCCAGGAGCAATGGGCTATGCCATACAGCCCAGGCGTGTAGTAGGTTATACCATCTAAGTTTGTGTAAATGCACTCTATGACGTTCATTGATAAAATTGCCTACTTCATGACAGAATTCTCAAAAGGTATCCCTCTGTTTGTTTCCTTCAGATTACGTACCTTCCTCCACCAGGTTTGCTGCCCCATAACAGTAGGGGCTAGGTCCATTTTATTCGCCAGGTAGATTTGAAGCTTTATAAACTGCTAACTACACGGTAGACTCCCGATAAATATTTGCTAAGTTATTAAAGTAGTTGTTTTGACTTAACATAACTTAAAATAAGAATATCAGAAGAGAGTACTAAAACAGGAATGTGTACAGCAATATGATTTTAAAAAATTGATTTATTCGGTTTTTTATATAGAATATTTGTTCAAAGAAGTTATTCCTAACCTTTATATATGAGAACCACTACTAAGTAATGCAAGTAACAAATAAATCTGTAGAACTTCATGTAATTTTCTTTTAGCATTTGTTGATTAAGAAAATAGACAATGGCAAAAAGTACTCAGAATTCAGTGACAATTTACAATGACTCTATTATATTTTTGCATCTCTGAAAAATAATGACACCTGGTATTTTGGGTAATCTAAGCAGAGAGTAGGTGTGTGGGAGTCAGTGGTCCTCCATTCCCTTGCCCACTGCATCAACATGAGAAGATGATAGGCATGGGGGCCTTGTTTGCTGGAAGGAGGAAAGATTTGGGCTCAGATGGTGGGGGTGAACAAGCGGGGATAAGAAAGTGGATGGACAAGGTGGCTGAATAGTTGTCTCCTATTCAAGCTGATGGATGAGGTTTTGAGGGATGGAATCAGAAGCAGAGGTAATGATATGGGGGAGGTTTAGAGGAAAATAGCTCCATTTGGAGACTATTTTCTTTGTGGCCAATCTACAGTATGGCTACCCCTGTGCTCTGCCTTCCCTCATGTTACAATGCATGAACTGCCTCTGTTCCTGACATTTCGATATCAAATGTTACTCCTTCTCACCCATTCAGGGACTTTTCTCTGAAATTATTTGCCCTCTTGTCTGTATCCTCTAGTAGTCTCTCTCATGCATAATCTATTCTGTGGAGAAACATCACTCTCTCCATTTCCTCTCCTCCAATTCTCCCTTGAACCTTCTCCAATCAGGTTATTCCTCTTCTGATTCCAACAAAATTATTCTTGGCAAGGACTTCAAAGATTTCCAAATGTCAAAACACAAGTTTTCAGTCCTGGTCTTAGCCCAGGTAAGCACATGACACATTGATCTCTTCCTTCTACTTGTAACACTCATTCATTTGGCTTCTACATCTTTCATTCTTGTAGTTACTCTTTCAGTCTCTCTGGCTAGCTCTTTTTCATCTTCTCAACTTCTAAATCTTTGAGTACCCAGAGCTCAGTGTTCAGACTTCTCTTAGATATCTATGCTCTCTTTCTAGGTGTCTGCATCTAGTCCTGTGTCCCTAATATCATCTAGACATGAATGATTCCAAAATGTATAGTCTTGGCCCAGCTTTTCTCCAAACTCTAGACTCAACTATCCAACTGTCTTCTCAGCATCTCCACTTGTATTTCTAACAGACCCCTCAAATTTAATATGTTTCGAGCAGAGTTTTGATACACTGGCCCAAAACCTACATCTTCTAGGTTTCCAACTTCATTTACATACCTGCTCTGGCCCCAAACTCTAGAGTCATTATCAATACCTCACTTATTCTCCCAGCTCATAACTAATACATCAGCAGGTGCTGGTGGATGACCATGAAAATATAACCCAAATCCAAATTCCTGTTTCCATGGCTTCCACCATAATTTAAGTTCCCACAATCACAGTTGGATTATTGTAACATATGCTGGCTGGTTTCCCAGCTTTCACTTTTTGTAGCCCATTTTCTATACAACTTTAAAGAGTAAAATCAGACTATGTCACTCCTTGACTACTATTTTCAGTGACTCCTGATTCTACTTAAAGTGAAGTTAAAATTCCTATGAAGCTCTACAAGGCCCAACTTCCCCTTGCATAGATAGCCTCTCCTCTATTCTCCCTCATGCTCCACCCATATTGACACCATCTTGCCCTTAAAGTGTATTTCTGCCTTGTGGTCTGACACTGAAAAACAAGCTTTCAGTTTTTCCTCAGCCTCCCAAAGTGCTGGGATTACAGGAGTGTTTCCTCTGCCTAAAATGATTTTTTCCTTGGATATTTGCATGGCTTGCTTTCTCGCCTCCTTTATATTTCTGCATATCACCTTATCAGATAGTTTGTTCTTGTCTATCCTATACATAGGTATTTATAACATATATATCCAGAATATACAAATAATTTCAATAAATTAGAAAAGGAGTGAACAGATATTTCAGAGATAAAGAAAAATACAGACAATAAAATATAACGATATGATTGACCTCACTAATAACCAGATAAATGCAAAGTAAGACCACAGTGAGACAACATCTAACTAAAATGTCAAGAAAACAGAATACAGAAACACACAAAAGAATACAGAGCTGCCATGGAATGTATACTACTACTTTAAAAACAATCTAGCACTATCTAGTAAAACAAAACATGATCATGTATTACAATCTGCAGTTTTATGCCCAGGATTGCAGTTTACCTACAGAAACTCTCAAACATGAACCGCCAGAAGACATGTGCAATAATGTTCACAATTACACTGCAGGTAAAATATAGAAAATGTCAAGTGGAAGCAGATGTCAATATATGAAAATGGATAAATTGGGCCCAAAGTGGCTCCGGCCGGATGTCGTGGCGCTTGCGAAGGCGAGGCCATGAGTTCAAGGCCAACCTGAGCAGCCTTACACGCTCTCATTGATAGGAAAAAAAAAAAAAAAAAGACCAAAATAAAAAAAGAAAATGGATAAATTGTAGATCCTCATAGAATGAAATAATGCAGTGTAGAAAAAAAAACCCAGAATATTACACATCAGAATTAAAAACACACAAATACAGTCTTGGGCAGTAACATCAAATTGCATAAATATACATACCATTTCTAAGAAAAAAAGACCTCAAAACTAAAAAATATATTGATGAGGAACACATAGATATTAAAAGAACCAATAGAATAATATTAAAAATGATGAATTCCAAATTAAAAATATAGAGGTTTTTCTGGAGAAAGGAACAGAGGAATGTGATCAGGAAGAAATATCAATCAATTTCAAGATATTGATAATATTTACATTTTCCTAAGCCAACTGAGTACACATGTGGATATTAATTATACTGTTTCTATATGTCATTTGCATTATATGCATTTTTTTGTATGAATAAAATACTTTATATTAAAAAGAATGGCTTATTCTCAGGATATAAAATCAATGTGCAAAAATCACAAGCATTCCTATACACCAATAATACATTAAGAGCCAAATCATGAGTGAACTCCCATTCACAATTGCTACAAAGAGAATAATACCTAGGAACACAAGGGATGTAAAAAACCTCTTCAAGGAAAACTACAATTCACTGCTCAAGGATATTAGAGAGTACACAAATGGAAAAACATTAGATGCTCATGGATAGGAAGAATCAAGATTGTCAAAATGGCCATACTGCCCAAAGTAATTTACAGATTCAATGCTATCCCCATCAAGCTACCATTGACTTTCTTCACAGAGTTAGACAAAATGACTTTAATAAATTGCATATAGAAATGAAAAACAGCCTGTATATTCAAGACAATCCTGAGTAAATAGAACAAAGCTGGAGGCATCACGCTACCTGACTTCAAACTGCACTACGAGCCTACAGTAACCAAAACAGCATAGTACTGGTACCAAAACAGATATTTAGACCAATGGAACATAACAGAGGCCTCAGAAATAACACCACACATCTACAACCATCTGATCTTTGACAAACCTGATGCAAACAAGCAATAGGTAAAGGACTCCCTATTTAATAAATGGTGTTGGGAAAACTGGCTAGTCATATGCAGAAAACTGAAACTGGACCCCTTCCTTACACCTTATACAAAAATTAAGATTAATTAAAAACTTAAGTGTAAGACCTAAAACCATAAAAACCCTAGAAGAAAACCTAGGCCATACCATTTAGTACCTAGGCATGGACAAAGACTTCATGACTAAAACACCAGAAGCAATGGTAAAAAAAAGCCAAAATTGACAAATGGGATCTAACTAAAGAGCTTTTTCAGAGCACAAGAAACTATCATCAGAGTGAAAAGGCAAACTACAGAATGGGAGAAAAAATTTGCGATCTATCCATCTGACAAAGGGCTAATACCCAGAATGTACAAGAAACTTAAATTTGCAAGAAATAAATAACCCCATCAAAAAGTAGGTAAAGGATATGAACAGACACTTCTTAAAAGAAGACATTTATGTGGCCAACACACATGTGAAAAAAGCTCATTATCACTAGCCGTTAGGTAAATGCAAAACCACAATGAGATACCATCTCATACCAGTTAGAATCCTGATCATTAAAAACTCAAGAAACAACAGTTCCTACAGAGAATGTGAAGAAATAGGAACACTTTTACACTGTCAGTGGGAGTATAAATTAGTTCAACCAGTGTGGAAGACAGTGTGGCAATTCCTCAAAGATCTACAACCAGAAATACCATTAGACCCAGCAATCCCATTGCTGGGTATATACCCAAAGGATTATAAATCATTCTACTATAAAGATACATGCACATGTATGTGTATTGTAGCACTATTAACAATAGCAAAGACTTGGAACCAACCCAAATGCCCATCAATGATAGACTGGATAATGTTTCACATATACGCCATGGAATACTGTGCCACCATAAAAAAGGATGAGTTAATGTCCTTTGCAGGGACATGGATGAAGCTGGAAAACGTCATTCTCAGCAAACTGACACAGGAACAGAAAACCAAACACTGCATGTTCTCTCTCATAAGTAGGAGTTGAACAATGAGAACATGTGGACACAGGGAGGGGAACAACATATTCTGGGGTCTGTTGGTGGGTGGGGGGCTATGGGAGGTACAGCATTATGAGAAATACCTAATGTAGATGACAGGTGGATGGGTGCAGCAAACCACCATGGCACATGTATGCCTATGTAACAAAGCTTAAGGTTCTGCACATGTATCCCAAAACTTAAAGTATAATAAAAAAGTATGGCCTATTTAAATAGCATGTGTTGAAAAGATAAGATGAATAGCGTAGGAAACAGTATTGCACAATTATTGTTATGTATATGTAACTGAATCTGAATGGATGGTGAGATGAGAAGGAATTTATATTAAAACTAATATGAAAAGTTCTTGAGAGGGAAGAGATTTAGCAAAAGTGAAAGCTTAAATATAATCTAAAAATAAAAAAATTTGAAATATCTCAGCAAAAACCCTATAGAGAATGGGAGCAGGGAGAAGAAAAGCTTCTAAACTTCTTCAGCGTGTTTAAATAAAATAATTTGGTAAAATGAGGCAGGCATAATTATTATTTAATTCTGAAATAATAAAAGAGAAATACAGATTTTTGTATTTTTAACTAATTTTTCTATATCTTTATGGTTTTTTAAACTGCAAATAAATTGTTTGTATTTATTTATTTATTTATTTATTTATTTATTTATTTATTTGAGATGGAGTTTCGCTCTTGTTACCCAGGCTGGAGTGCAATGGCGCGATTTGGCTCACCGCAACCTCCGCCTCCTGGATTCAGGCAATTCTCCTGCCTCAGCCTCCTGAGTAGCTGGGATTACAGGTACGCGCCACTATGCCCAGCTAATTTTTGGTATTTTTAGTAGAGACGGGGTTTCACCATGTTGACCAGGATGGTCTCCATCTCTTGACCTCGTGATCCACCCACCTTGGCCTCCCAAAGTGCTGGGATTACAGGCTTGAGCCACCGCGCCTGGCTAAATTGTTTTTTTTTTTAAACCAATTTGACTTTTGACTTTGACAGAAGTTTAGTCTATTAACATTGCAGAATAATCAATACATAAGGTTTTATTTCTTTCAACACATTTTATGTTCAGTATATATTACACTTCCTCATAATTACCTCCTTTCCATTTTCTTTATTTGTTAGCCTGCTCAAGTTTCCCTTTATTTTGTTTTCTCTATTTAACTTTATATATTAATTCGAAAGTTCTACTTTGCTTTTTCAATTTGCTAGTGTTTGCATTCCCATCGTTAAGAATCTCTGTATTCCTCTTCTGTTGTATCAGAAGAATCTCTGTGGTTCAAGTAAATTGATAGTAACAGTACCAGCACAAAATTATGTACAGATGTCTAGAGGCATGCTCCTACTTCAGATTAACGAAATGATGACCATTGAGCAGTGCTGGGATCAGTCCACTGGCACTATACTTTAACAATCCTTTATAGCACTGAAGAGTTTGCCTTCTGTTTTTCAGGATTCACCTCTAATTTCCATATAAAAACAAAGTGTGCCTTTGTATATATACTTCAAAGAAAACAAAGATGCTAGACAACAAGGACACATGCACACGAATGTTCATTGCAGCACTGTTTACAATAGCAAAGACCTGGAACCAACCCAAATGCCCAGCGATGATAGACTGGACTGGGAAAATGTGGCATATATACACCATGGATTATTATGCAGCAATCAAAAATGATGAGTTTGTGTCCTTTGTAAGGACATGGATGAATCTGGAGAACATCATTCTCAGCAAACTGACACAAGAACAGAAAATGAAATACCACATATTCTCACTCATAGGCGGGTGAGGAAAAATGAGAACACATGGACACAGGGAAGGGGGTACTACACACTGGGGTCTATTGGGGGGAATAGGGGAGGGACGGGGGGGCGGGGAGCTGGGGAGGGATAGCCTGGGGAGAAATGCCAAATGTGGGTGAAGGGGAGGCAGGCAGCAAAACACACTGCCATGTGTGTACCTATGCAACCATCTTGCACGTTCTGCACATGTACCCCAAAACTATAATGCAATAAAAAAAGAAATATAAAGTGAAATCAGGTATTAAAGAAAACTAGAAATGGTTTTTTAAAAGTATATGTCTCCATCATTCAAGTAAAGTGCAATGGAGGAGATATTTGAACCCCTCAATTCTAACTTTTCACTGAGTCTAGAACATAGATACTTGTAGACACTACTGAAAAGTTCTAGTTGGAACCATAAAAGATGTCCCATACAAACCTAGAAAGTGTTAAGCAAAGAAATGAGAATGAAAACTCTGAGGACTATCCTCAGCTAGCATGTGTGAGATGGTGTTTAGGGTAAACAACCAGACTGATGAGAAAGAAACCAGTTGGCTGTAGGGTTCCCATGCAGTGAACTCGGGGAGCAATGTGAGAGGTGCTGCCTCTGAGAGATGCTGACTCAAAGGCCAGGATTGGGGTGGAAAATGTGATGCCCACAAGAGGAAGATGATGAGAGTCTAGAGAGGTGAGTGGTAGCTATCCACAGTATATCATGCCTCAAAGGGGAAAAACGATTTCTGTTCATAGAGTATTAAAGGCACAGAGCAGGACTCTATACTTCCAGAAAAGATACTATGTCCTAAATTCAAGAATTTCGCAATTCTTCAGAATACTTGTAGCCTCTTTGGCTGTCAAGTGTAGGAGAAGAGAACAAAACAAAACAAAAAAACAATAAAAATCTTTACTACACAACCCATACTCTCTAGCCCAGCAAGTTATTCTCTTTGTCAAGAGAAGTGGTTGAATCTAGGTGGAGGAGGAGTTAAGAGGAGGAGAGAAACTGGCTTTCTAACACAACCTTTTAAAATGTGAAGATAAGGCTCTATACCAAAAAAGAAAACAGAGAAAAAGAAAAACTAATAAAACCTGTAACTGTGGATTTAAAAAAATTTCCACAAAGATAAGTTCATTTAATCATTCTTTTATGTAGAAAGCTACTTATTTTTGAAAGAGCTAATTACCTTATACTAGTTTAGCATTTTTACAACTGCAAAATATAAAACTGTATTCATTTCAGAATATTTTTGTGAATCATTAAACAAAAATGTTTTCTAAAGGAAAGAAGATGGAAGCAGAACACCTAAATTAGAAGATATATTACCATCTTTAAGGGTGTAACTATCTTCCCACTCAGTGCTGTACAGCAGTGAACTAAAGCAAAAGTTCACTGTGACCTGTTGAAGGTAGGGAAGTGATTCATTAAAAACAAGAATCATATGCAATGAAGAAATCAAATAACTCAAACGTAATTTTTATAATGAAAACATAGCCCCCAAAGCAGATAAGAACAAACTGCTCCTAACAAAATCTATGTCATGACATGTCAAAACATATTTATGACCTCTATTATCCTACTGTAAGATTTTATTAAATCTTTTAAAAGCATTCTAATATTCTCTCATGTTTTACCTTTTGTTATTAAAATGGTCTCTATGTCAGAAATGAGAATTCTCAACCATAACAGCATAGTTTTGGTATAAAAAGAGACCAGTGGAATAGAATAGAGAACCCAGAAATAAATCCATGCATTAACAGTCAATTCATTTTTGAAAAAGTTGCCATGAACATACACTGGGTAAAGGGCAATCTCTTCAATAAATGGTGCTGGGAAAACTGACTACCTATATGCAGAAAACAAAACGAGATCACTATCAACCATGTACAAAAATAAAATCAAATGGAATAAAGACTTAAGTGAAAGACCTGAAACTACAAACATACTACAAGAAAAGTTTGGAAAACTGCTTCAAGACATTGGTCTGGGCAGATATTTCTGTAGTAAGACCTCAAGGCATAAGCAATAAAGGCAAAAATTGACAAATGGAATTTCATCAAGCTAAAAAGCTTCTGCACAGCAAAGGATACAATCAACAAAGTGAAGAGACAATCTAAAGAATGAGAGAAAATATTTTTAAACTATTCATTTAATAAGGAATTAATAATCAGAATATGTAAGGAACCTAACTCAATATAAAAAAAAAACAGGTAATCCCATTTGAAAATAGATAAAATGTCTGAACAGAAATTTCTCAAAAGTAGACACATAAATGCCAACAGATAGATGAAAAAATGTTCAACATCACTGATCATTGGAGAAATGCAAATCAAACCCACAGTAAGATATCATCTCACCCCAATTAAAATGACTGTTACTAAAAAGACAAATGCTGGTGAGGATATGGAGAAAGAGGAATGTTCATACACGGTTGGTAGTAATCTAAATTAGTATTGCAACTATGGAAAAAGAATGGAGGTTCCTAAAACTTAAAACAGAACTGCCAAAAGGAAGAAAATTGGTATATTGAAGAAATATCTGCATTCACATGTTGATCGCAGCACTATTCATAATAATCATTTACCCCTCCTGTGAGGAGATTTTGGTGCACAGGGTCCTCTCTATTCCATGCCAAAGCAGATCTCTAGCCATCTGGAGCATCCGTTCTCCTGGATCAGGAGCTTAGGATGCACCCCATATAAAGAAGTTGGAGATGAGAAGGTTTCCCAGCTTCCTATCTATGTACAACCCAGGTGCTTGGTGGCCACCCACTGTATTCTTTCTCAGCACTGGTGTTTGTGCCTGCCATCAGGTCACCAGCAGGTGTCCTGCTTGGTCCAAACCTGCCCTTTGTGGCTCCCATCTCCCTGGGCTGACCAGGGAGTTAAGACTACTGTGCATCCTATGAATCAGTCCATTGCCTGAGGCAATGGAGGGCTTCCACTAGTAAATGAGGATCAAGTATATATCTAGCCATGTTGGTCACAGCCAGCTCTTACCTATAAGTGCCACCTATGGGCTTGTGGGATGACCCATGGAGCCCAATATACAACTTGCTGAAAGAAGTATATAGGGCTGTAGAATCAAAGTGAAGAGACCCTACCCAACATTCTTTAGAGGCATAACCCCTAGAAAGGGGGAAAAAGGGAAACAAAAAATAATAATTATTTTTGAAAAGAAAAAGAAAAACTCCTACCCATATGAAAATAATTATAAAAATTTGAAGTACCTGTGTCTCCAGATGAGAAGAAACCAGTGCAAGAATTCTGGCACAATGAAAAATCTGATTGTAGTGACATCACCAAAGGATTACACTAGCTCTTCAGCAGTCATCCCTAACCAAGATGGACACTCAGAAATGACAGATAAATAATTCAAAGCATGAATTGCAAGGAAGCTCAATGTAATCCAAGACAAGGTTGAAAATCAACAGAAAAAAACTTATAATGCAATCCAGGAAAATAAAGAATGAACATCTTAAAAAATCATTAATAGCGATCTGGAATTGAAAACCTCATTTAAGGAGTTTCAAAATATATTTGAAAGCTTTATTAGTAGACAGGACCAAGTAGAAGCAAAAAATTTAAAGCTTGAAGGCTGACCTTGTAAACTAATCCAATTTAATAAAAATAAGAAATAATTATTTTAAATGAGCTGTTTTTGAAAAATATAAGCGTATATAAAGTGTTGTTGGCATTCCTGAGACAGTAGGAGAAAAAGCAAACAAACTGGAAAATATATTTGAGGGAATAATTCAAGAAAACTTTCCTATTCTTGCTAGAGATGTAGAAATCCAAAGAACATCTGTGAGATACCATAAAAATGAATATTATCAAGCTATAAATCTTAAAGGCAGCTAGAGAAAAGTGAGGATCACGTACAAAGAGAACCCCATGAGGATAAGAGCATACTTCTCAGCAGAAAGGTTAAAAGCTAGGAGAGATTGGGGACCTATTTTCAGCATTCTTAAAAGAAATTTCAAGAATTTCATATCCTGCCAAACTGTGTTTCATAAGTAAAGGAAAAATAAAATCTTTTCCAGGCAATCAAATGCTAAAGGAATTTGTTACCACAAGACCAGCCTTACAACAGATACATACAAGGGAGTTCTAAACAAAGAAACAAAAGAACCATACCTGCTTCATCATAAACACACTTAAGCGCATAGCCTGCATATCCTACAAAGCAAGAGCACAATGGAAACAATGAAGCAAACAGCTAACAACTAAACAAGGGATCAAAACCTCACATATCAAAATTAACCTTGAATGTAAATGGTCTAAATGCCTGATAAGGTTTGATTCTCTGCCCAACCAAATCTCATGTTGAATTGTAATTCTTAATGTTTGGGGAGGGAGGTGATTAAATCATGGGGGCAGATTTCCCCTTGCTGCTGTTGTGATAGTAAGTGAGTTCTCAGGAGATGTGATGGTTTAAAAGTGTGTGGCCCTTCCCTTCTCACTCCCTCCCTCTTGCCTGCTGTGCCCTGGTGAGACGTGCTTCTTTCCCATTTGCCTTCTACCATAATTTAAGTTTCCTGAGGCCTCCTAGCTATGTTTTCTGTTAACCCTGAAGAACTGTGAGTCAATTAAATGTCTTTTCTTCATAAATTACCTAGTCTCAGGTAGTTCTTTGTAACAGTATGAGAACAAACTAATACAGAAAATTGGTACTGGGAGAGTGGAGCACTGTTAGAAAGATATCTGAAAATGTGGCAGTGACTTTGGAATTGAGTCATGGACAGAGGTTGGAACAGTGTGCAGGGCTCAGAAGAAGACAGAAAGATTTGGAAATATTTGGAACTTCCTAGAGATGTGGTAAATGGTTGTGACCAAAATGCTGATAGTGATATGGACAATGAAGTCCAGGCTGAGTTGGTCTCAGGTGGAGTGAAAAACTTATCGGGAACTGGAATAATGGTCACTCTTTCTATGCTTTAGCAAAAACACTGGTGGCATTTTGACCCTGTCCTAGAGATCTCTGGAATTTTGAACATGAGAGAGATATTTGGGGTATTTGGTGGAAGAAATTTCTAAGCAGTAAAACATTCAAGATGTATGTGACCTGGCTGTTTCTAAACAGATATGCTCATATTCATGAATAAGAGATTATCTGAACATGAAACTTACATTTAAAAGTGAAGCAGAGGAAAAAAAATATTGTAATATTTGCAGCCTGGCCATGTGGTAGAAAAGAAAAAACATATCCTGGGAAGAAATTTGAGCCCGCTGCAGAAATCTGCATTAGTAAAGAGGAGTCTAAGGTTAACAGTGAAGACAATGGAGAAAATGTCTCCAGGGCATTTCAGAGATCTTCACAGCAGCCCCTCCCACCACATTTCACCATATACAAAAATTACCTCAAGATAGATTAAAGATTTAAATATAACACCTTAAGCCATAGGAAACCTAAAAGAAAATCTAAGAAATGTAATTCTGGACATCAGCCTCGGGGAATAATTTATGACTAAGTACTCAAAAGCAATTAATTGCAACAAAAACAAAAATTGACAAGTGAGACCTAATTCCACAAAAGAGTTTCTGCACAGCAAAATAAATTATCAATGGAGTAAACAGACAATGTACAAAATAGGAGAACATAGTCACAAACTATGCATCCAACAAATGTCAAATATCCAGAATCTATAAGGAACTTAAACAGTTGAACAAACAAAAAAAACAGCATCACCAAAAAAAAAAAATAGTCAAAATACTTGAATAGACACTTCTCAAAAGGAGACACACAAACAGCCAACAAACATTTAAAACTGTTCCACATCACTAACCATTAGAGATATGCAAATCAAAATCACAATGACGTACCATCTTACACTAGTCAGAATGAATATTATTAAAAACTCATGCAAGGTGTGGTATCTCACACCTGTAATTTCAGCATTTTGGGAGGCAGAGGCGGGAAAAATCACTTGAGCCCATAAGTTTGAGACCTGACTGGGCAACGTAGTGAGACTTCATCTCTACAAAAAAATAAATAAATAAAAAGTTTGCCAGATATGGTGGTGCATGCCTATCATCTCAGCTACTCAGGATGCCAAAGTAGGAAGATCACTTGAGCCCGGCAGATTGAGACTGCAGTGAACCATAATCGTTCCACTGCACTCCAGCCTCGGTGACAGAGTGAGAGTCCAAATCAAAAAAGAAAACCCAAAAAAACCCTCAAAACCTAACAGATGCTGGTGAGGCTGTGGAGAAAAGGGAATACTTATATACTGTTGGTGGGAATGTAAATTAGTTCATCCACTGTAGCAGTCAGTTTGAATACTTCTCAAAGAACTTAGAACTATCATTAGACCCAGCAATCCCATTATTATGTATATATCCAAAAGAAAACAAATTGTTTTTCCAAAAAGACACACGCACTCACATGTTCATCACAGCACTACTCACAATAGCAAGGACATGGGATTAACCTAGGTACCCGTTAATAGTGGATTGGAGAAAGAAAATGTGGTATATATACCACATTTGGTATATCATATATTATATATATATGATATATAATACATCATGGAATATTATGCAGCCATGAAAAGAACAAAATCATGTCCTTTGCAGCAACATGGATGTAGCTGTAGGCCGTGATCCTAAGCAAATTAACATAGGAACAAAAACCAGATACTGCATGTTCTCACTTATAAGTGGGAGCTAGACATTGGGAACTCATGAACATAAAAACGACAACAGTGGAAATTGAGAACTACTAGAGGAGGAAGGGAGAGGAAGAAAAGGTTGAAAAACTGCTCAGTACCTCAGTGATGGGATCATATGCATGTTAAACATTAGTGTCACATAATATACCCAGGTAACAATTCTGCACATGTACCCACTGAAGCAAAAATGAAAGTTGAGAAAAGCAAACATAGCTGCAACAGTTGGAGAAAAATGATCTAATACACTCTTTCCCAGAGTGTAACACATACTCATTTATGGTACGCACACAGTTTTTAGGTGATGTGTTAAATATGTATTTAAATAGTTAAGAATTTATTTTAATGTCTTTTAGAAAAAGACATTAAATGGCATATCAAATCCATGATTTCAGAGATATTGTTGCTTAGAAAGAGGCTAAGTAAAACAAAAATATTAATTAGACAAATGAGTTCAGAAGTGATTCCCCTTCCTGATAATCCCTACTAACTGTGCGTAGTATCTTTTCACAACACTTATCACTATTTGACCTGTGTATTTGTTGCTCCTACTCCCACAGTGTAAGATCAGTGAGGGCAGGAATTTTGTCCATTTTGTTTGCTGCTATATGCCCAGAACTTAGAATACTATCTGTTAACTAGAAAGGGCTCAATATACAGTTATTGAAAGAGGGATGGGGTGTAAGTTAGAAAGTGATTGAGGGAGAAGACGGAGGAAGGAAAGAAAGAAAGGAGAAAAAGGAAGGGAAAGAAGGAAAGGAAGGGAAATGAAGGGAAAATAAGAGAAGGGGGACATGGAGGAAGGGAGGGAGGGAGGGAGGGAGGGAAGGATTGATTGATTAGGGTTAAGCAAGTAAGTAATATAAAAGGTTGAGAATGTAGCAATAGCTGTCAAATCTGCAGCGTATGGTTTGGGAAGCATAGGAATAACAGGCTAAAGTAACAAGCAGTTTGGTTAGAGAAGATGGTAAAGGATTATAGATACTTGAACAATGTGCTGAAGGCCAGATGTAGTGGCTCACGCCTCTAATACCAGCACTCTGGGAGGCTGAGGCAGGCAGATCACCTGAGGTCAGGAGTTCCAGACCAGCTTGACCAATGTGGTGAAGCCTTGTCTCTACTAAAATACAAAAATTAGCCAGGCATGATGGCAGGTGCCTGAAATCCCAGCTACTTGGGAGATTGTAGCAGGAGAATTGCTGGAACCCGGGAGGCAGAGCTTGCAGTGAGCGGAGATTGCACGATTGCATTCCAGCCTGGGTGATAGAGTGAGACTCTGTCTCAAAAATAGGTGAATAAATAAATAATATGCTAAAGCTCTAGAATATTATGAGATAACATAAAATTCTCTACGTTATATTGTTGATCCCCAGGAATATTCTGAAGGTTCTATCCAGAACTCTACCATTTCTATTCTTTGATAAAATTGAAGAGTCTTTTAAAGTCATTGGGAAAACACTCAAGAGTAAAGATCTTAATGGAATCTAAGTTTCAGCATTAGAGGCTCTGCTATTTTCTAAGGCAATCATGCTGAGGAGAAAGCAGTGGCTGTGCCAGAGTCAGAATACCTTCAGGTCCTCCTTCCAGCTCCTGCACTGAGTAGATATGTGATTTTGGGAGAAAGTTGTACTTTCTAAAATTGAGGTGGTTCCTTAAGACTTCTGAGTGGAAACAGAAATACAAAGAGATGGTAATTGAGTTGTGGGCCTCAAAAACAATTTTAATCTGTTGAGAGTGGGGATTTATTTAGTTAATAGAAAGTTATTGAGTACCTTCGTAAGCCAGGCACTACTGCTAACCTAATCATTCCCCTAATTTAGGGAAAACAAATCTTTAATCCAGAAATTATAAAATTCTATGAGTGATCTAATTACATGAATTACTATAAAATGCCCAGCATGTTATCCGGGTGATAAATTTTGGCCCAGCATGTTTGCAAAAACAAAGGCGATGACATCTGCATATTCTGTAAAATTGACAAGCATCAGTCTAAATATAGCATTTCCCAAAGGAAGATACCCATAACGTTATGGAACATAAGCTGTTTATAGTTGGTGCACTGAAGAAACATTTTTAGCGTTAACAATTATGTAATATTTGTATTATGTTTTAAAATGTTTTATCTGGATGTAAAAGCCACCATTCTAAGACAGTTGTGTACAGGATGTTGTTAAGTGAAAAAATGCAGGGAGTAAGATTGTCTTGCATAACCGTGGCTTGCTTGATCTCCCTTACTCTGCTATGTTTTCATTCAAACTATCCGTCATTATCTGACATTAATTTTTTAAATGTGTGCTATTTTACTGAAAGTTGTAGAGATTCTAATAACAACAAAAATATGGGGAAAGGGATTTATTAATATAACTCTTCATCAAATGGATTCCTATCCCAGTTCCAGTAATCTTGCTTTAATCAATCACTTGGAGAAGCTAGAAAGCAATGTACCTGACCAATTTGCAGAATCAATTTTTGAGCTGAAAGGAACGTTAATGCTCTTGTTTTACAGATAAGTAGGCTAATGCCCAGGAAGGGCTGTGGTCACACAGAAGGTGGGCAGCAAAGCCTAGACTTCAACACATGTTACTTAAGGACAGGTCAGTGCATTGCCCATAACCTCTACTTATAGGCAATATAGATGAATGGAGTTTTCTTCTTGTAACAGACCTCAATGTGATGAAATGCTGTAAAGTTAATGGAATCGTATTGGTTGCTTCATTCAGAAACTCGTATGTGCAGAGTCACTGCCAGTAACCAAGACAGAAAAAACAAAACAAAGATGAATAAGAAATTACAATTTTCTAACACACAGTTTTACAGTATAAAGATTAAGCAGTATGTTACTGATGAAAACATCAGAATTACCTCCAAGAACCATGCCAGCCTGACAGCACTTTCTAAGGCGACATGCTGGGCAGTTTTTTCTGCGGATTTTATCAACAATGCAGTCATTTCTTCCAGCACATAAGTAGTTATGCTGCCCTAAAAAACAAAATGAGTAAAAATTATTTATGAAATCTAAGAATCACTGGAAATTCTATGCAGTGACAACTGAAACAGAGACTAGATACACATTAGCAAGTGCATGACTCAGCCAGCTTCCTGCCTGGCATGACTGAATGTTGGTGAAGCTATAAAACTGCTCAGTACTTTACCTGTGACTTTAGGAGTCTAAATGAGGTGAACATAGCTGAAGAATCAATCCCGGGGCTGCTTCAAAAATCTTCTGCACAAGATTTCTGTCCATCTTCTTAATGATGTCAGTATTAGATTGCCTTCAGATGTCATTTCAAGATTAATTACATGTTACTTACAAGCATTGGTTGCACGAGGTGGTCAAGTTCTAGTAAAACCTATTCTTTCTGGCATCTTTGCCTTCAAGAAAACAGATACAGACTAAAGAACAGATGAGGCCTCTGAAGCAGACCTTTAAAAAAAAATCTAAATGCTTAGTTCGATTGGAAAATTCCAGAGCTGGTTCTGTCTTAAAGGAGTCAATGCTTGGGAAGAGCATGTAAAAAAAATCATTTATTGTACTGAATTTAACGTCTGCTTTATTTTGAATACACATTAGAAAATACCCTGAACAGAAATAATGACAAAGGAATAACAGATTAAAACAGACAGAAGTGCTCAATAAAGAAGAGAAAAATTATAGAAGTACAGATAATACCCATCACACATCACCCTGGGTCACTTTGTGTAAAGGAAACTATGTTTGCCTATAAAAAGGCCTGGCACATAAATGTAATATCCAACAATAATGATTTTAAACCACAGATATGTTAGTAAGGCATAGAACAATATAATTCCTTTATATTGAGCAAAAATGAAAAATAATTTAGCTTAAACATGTAAATGTTAATTAACTGGAAGATTTACTTTTGTTGACACTCTTTTTTGCCAATAAATTTATTTAAAACTGAGAGTCTTTTAATATCATCAGCCTACTTCAGCTTACTTATACTTCTGAAGTGTGACAAATAATTTTAAAAGATCGTAGAATATTCCTATAGTGTTTTACATTAGTTAAGATTAAAATCAGAGTCTTTTGACCAAAGTTTGTGGTAAAGGAATTCAGAGGTACCTAAAACATGTACTTAAGCAGGGGAAACAATTAGCCTAAATGGCAAGGCCTATCTCTGTGACAGCTGATAACAAGAAGGTTCCTGACCTCGGGCATTTCTGGAAAAGCACAAATATTATTTTCTTAAAGATGTATGCCTCTATAAACTTGACAACCCTTTCAAAAAGTGGGCAAAGAATATGAATAGACACTTCCCAAAAGAAGACATCTATGCAGCTGACAAACGTGAAAAAAGATCATCACTGGTCATTAGAGAAATACAAATCAAAACCACATGGAGATACCATCTCACACCAGTTAGCATGGTGATCATTAAAAAATCAGGCACATGTACTGATTTGTATGTGGCATATATATATATACACACACACACACACACACACACACACACACACACACAGCATGAATACTATACAGCCATAAAAAAAGATGAGTTCATGTTCTTTGCCGGGGCATGGATAAAGCTGGAAACCATGATTCTCAGCAAACTGACACAGAACAGAAAACCAAACACTGCATGTTCTCACTTATAAGTGGGTGTTGAACAATGAGAACACATGGACACAGGGAGGTGAACATCACACACTGGGGCCTGTTGGGGGATGGGCGGCTAGAGGAGGGATAACAGGGAGTTGGGGGATAGGGGAGGGATAGCATTAGGAGAAATACCTAATGTAGATAAAGGGGTGACAGATGCAGCAAACCACCATAGCACATGTATACCTATGTAACAAACCTGCACATCTGCACATGTACCCCAGAACTTAAAGTACAATAAAATAAATAAATAAAATAAAATGACTTAACAGCATCAAATATTTTTTTCATTCCTAAATGCTGTGAATTCTTTCCTGATCTGAATCATTTGCTTCAGGTTATTTCTTTCACCACCTGTCCCACTGCTTCATATTTTGGGGGCTTTCTTTTCTGACTCTTCACCTGTCTTTCCAGTAAGTTCCCTCTGCCAACCCCTCTTCCTTTGCTTACTCTTTATATGTTGTGTGCAACTGCACACACTTTGTGGGTAGTCTCATTATCTTTTGACGGTCCCCAAATCTCAATATGAGCTCTGACCTTCCAGTCATTTCTCTAGGTACCTCAAACTCAATATATATGAAATATAATTTAGTGGTTATCTGTTCAAATTATATCATGAATTGTATTATTAGACCAATTATGTAAGAAAACAAGGAAATTCAAAACAGAAAATAACCTACAATTTGATAACAACGCATCTATTTTAATTTTTGCTTCCTTCTTGCTGTGGTTTGAATGTTTGTGTTCCCTTCAAAATTCATATTGAAACTTAATCCCCAATGAAACAATATTAAGAGGTGGGGCTTTTGCCTTCAGGGATGGAATCAGACCCCTTGTAAAAGGGCTTGAGGGAGCAAATTTGGTCATTTTTGGCTTTCATGAGGATTTTTTTTTTACATGTGAGGATGTAGCAAAGGGCATCATCTTGCAAGAAGAGAGCAAGTCTTTACCAGCCATGGAATCTGTGCCACCTTGTTCTTGGCCTCTCAGCCTTTAGAACTGTCAGGAAATATTCCTGTTTTCATAAATTACCCAGTGTAAGGAATTTTTGTTGCTGCAGTGGAACAGACTAAAATATTTCCAAACTGTCTATACAAATCTAAATGGTACTTAATGTCTATTTGTTAATATTTAAGAGAATGTATTTATACTTTTATAAAACTCTCATTCATTCAACAAGTACTGAGTATCTACTATATCCCGATACTATTTACTGCATAATCCATCTTTTCCCCCACTAAATTAAAATGCCATCTTAATTGCTGATGCTACATTGTAGTACTGAAGAGCACAGTTACAGAGGCCAGACTGCTTGCTCAAAGCTCAGATCTGTGAATTACTATCCACAAAATAAAAATGATAAAAGAACAACAGACAATTATTAAGCATGTACTATGTGCCAGGCACTGTTATAAGCTACTAACATGTATTAACTCATTTAAACATCAAAGCAACCTTGGGAGGTAGTATTATTCTTATTTTATAGAGAGTTAACTGGAGCATCTAGAAGTTAAATAGCATGCTCAAGGTCACACAGTTAAACATTTTAGGTTAATTATCTTGAGAGGTAGTATAGAAAGTTAAGCATATGGTCTCTGGAGTACTGTTTAAGTGTGAATGTCAATCTCATCACTTAGTAGCTGGATGACATTTGGCAATTAAAATGAAGATAACATTAGTACCTTGGATTGGATCTAAAGAATACGCAAGCTCATGTAAGAGCTTAGAATAGTCTGGCACACAGTAAGACCTTCACAAATGTTTACTATAATTATGACTATCACACTCTTAAATCTCAAATATAGTTAGATCTTTTCTAGATGTGGTCCAAAAAGTCTCTATCAAGTCAAGTTATTCAGTTTTAAAGGCAACTTAAAGATATTCTCAAACATGCATAAAATTGGGAAATAAGGCCCCAGTACACTCTTCCTGAAGATGTAATCCAGTCAACAATAGATGAGTTATAGCAGAGAATATATGAGGTAGGAAGTCTGGTATGAAGAGACTGATGATAAGTACCAAATAAATTTAAACATAAGTATAAATAAGGAAATTAGAGTTACCAAACAGAAAGCAATTCTTATAAGTTTGAAAGAAAAAAAGGACTTTGAAGTCTGATATTTAAAGTCTGAGTGGGAAGGAAAATTTTTTGACAATTAAGGGCATTGGCATGAAGTCATGACCTTGAGGAGTTGGCACAACTCGTATCATTGTTGACTGCATGTGACACACTGGAACAGTTTAAAGAAATCTGGAAGCTCAATCCACTCTAAACTTTTCATCATCTTTAACACTACGTTATGAGCCATCAAAACTGCCAAGTAGATGCATTATCATGCAAACAAAACACAGGGGGTATAGAGGTTAATCTTCTCAAGCAATTTTTTGGCTAAAGAAATGTTGCGGCCAGCCAGTTCCAACTAGAGCTGACTAAGATAATTTGGCATGGGGCCCACGCATTGCCTCTGAACCATAAAGCATGCCCAGGACTCAGAGCCACCAAGAATGCAGTGAATACAGAGGAAGCCACTCACTCCATGTGTCACTCCATCAGGTACCTGGCTGTATATGCAGGTGAAGAAAGGTCAGGCACAAATGCATTATCCCTGTCACAACATTTTCCTGGAAATCTAGAAAAAGATGAAAATCTCACATAACATCTGTTGCTACCATTTTTCTTCAGACAACAGTCCCCAGTCTATATTCTGGTTTTGAGAAACATATCCATGTCTAGAACCACTTGCTCACTTGTCATAAATCTTGGGTTGATGACTCAATTGCATATTATTGCTTCTCCTCAGTCCAATATAACGTTGTCACTATTCAACAAGTGTAAAACAAGTCACTGTATTAAACCACTCAAAGCATTCCATTTGCTGCCATGTTTGCTATTTACCTACATTGTCACCACTAGGAGTCACAAAGACATTTATGAGCACTTATAAGCTATAAGCAACCACAAACAGGTTACATGGCATAATGATAAATAGGAGAGTTCACTCCAGTAGGAGCCGCTGTCTAGCTCTCTCCCTTAATGTATGCATCATCTGCCCCTTTGAAACCTGGGGAGCTACGGTCTGAAGTTCTTAATAGAGCACTACACTTCCTCTTTCTCCTTGCAAAACTGATCTGTTTTAGGGTGGGAAAATCAGGGGGTGAGTACTAACTGTTATGTCTTTTCTTTCTAATCACATGCTCTTTCCCATGTTCTTTATGCTCCAGAGTACTAACATCCTTGGATTACCCCCAAACTCTCATGCCTCTATGACTTTCCTCCCTTCCTTCCAATTTATCAACTGAAGAAAATCTCACCCATGTTTCAAGCCTTGGCTTAACTGCTCCCCTCATCTGGTCTTACCTGACTGCTCCCAGAAAAGCTGTAGACATTTCTTCTGTGTACCAACTGCACATTTAATGTGTTCCTGAGGTGTACTGCGTGCCTATAGCTACTAGGTTCTGTGAGAGTGAGAACTAATTAATTTGATACTCTTTTGTGTCGAATACAGTTTGACAAATATTTGTTAGATAAGTGTATACACAATTATCCTATTGTTTCACTTGTATTTGTAAATATAGTTATACTCAAAATAAGACATAATAGTTCACTTATTGTCATATATAGTATAGTGACTTGCTTCAGAATTTTTAACCCCTTTTAACATTTTTTTAAGAATGAATTTTATTCAGCAATTTCCTACCTTTTTATAGTAATGGTCCATAAATAAATGTGAAATCTAATAAGCTTATTTTTAACAATAATTCCCAAATGTTACTTTTATTAAAAAACCATATTCTGTGAAAATAAAAGCACTATAAAAATGTGAGTAGACCATTTTATTTGCCTAGTGACTTGCAAAAATTTTAGATAAATGACAAATAAAATTCCATTTTATTTATTTATTTATTTTTCCACTTTCCTCTTTTTTTTAATTGCATTTTAGGTTTTGGGGTACATGTGCAGAGTATGCAAGATAGTTGCATAGGTACACACATGACAGTGTGTTTTCCTGCCTTCTGCCCCTTCACCCACATTTGGCATTTCTCCCCAGGCTATCCCTCTGCAGCTCCCCACCACGCTGTCCCTCCCCTATTCCCCCCAAGAGACCCAGTGTGTAGTACTCCCTTCCCTGTGTCCATGTGTTCTCATTTTTCATCACCTGCCTATGAGTGAGAATATCCGGTATTTCATTTTCTGTTCTTGTGTCAGTTTGCTGAGAATGATGTTCTCCAGATTCATCCATTTCCCTACAAAGGACACGAACTCATCATTTTTGATTGCTGCATAATATTCCATGGTGTATATGTGCCACATTTTCCCAGTCCAGTCTATCATCGATGGGCATTTCGGTTGGTTCCAGGTCTTTGCTATTGTAAACAGTGCTGCAATGAACATTTGTGTGCATGTGTCCTTATAGTAGAAGGATTTATGGTCCTTTGGATATATACCCAGTAATGGGATTGCTGGGTCAAATGGAATTTCTATTTCTAAGGCCTTGAGGAATTGCCACACTGTCTTCCACAATGGTTGAACTAATTTACAATCCCACCAGCAGTGTAAGAGTGTTCCTATTTCTCTGCATCCTCTCCAGCATCTGTTGTCTCCAGATTTTTTAATGATCACCATTCTAACTGGCGTGAGACGGTATCTCAATGTGGTTTTGATTTGCATCTCTCTAATGACCAGTGATGATGAGCATTTTTTCATATGTTTGTTGGCCTCATGTATGTCTTCTTTTGTAAAGTGTCTGTTCATATTCTTTGCCCATTTTTGAATGGGCTTGTTTGTTTTTTTCCTGTAAATCTGTTTGAGTTCTTTGTAAATTCTAGATATCAGCCCTTTGTCAGATGCGTAAACTGCAAAATTTTTTTCCCATTCTGATGGTTGCCAATTCACTCTAGTGACTGTTTCTTTTGCCATGCAGAAGCTGTGGAGTTTGATTAGGTCCCATTTGTCTATTTTGGCTTTTGTTGCCAATGCTTTTGGTGTTTTGGTCATGAAGTCCTTGCCTACTCCTATGTCTTGAATGGTTTTGCCTAGATTTTCTTCTAAGGTTTTTATGGTGCTAGATCTTACTTTTAAGTCTTTAATCCGTCTGGAGTTAATTTTAGTGTAAGGTGTCAGGAAGGAGTCCAGTTTCTGCTTTCTGCACATGGCTAACCAGTTTTCCCAACACCATTTATTAAACAGGGAATCCTTTCCCATTGCTTGTTTTTGTCAGATTTATCAAAGATTGTATGGTTGTAGATATGTTGTGTTGCCTCTGATGCCTCTGTTCTGTTCATTGGTCTATGTCTCTGTTTTGGTACCAGTACCATGCTGTTTTGATTACTGTAGCCTTGTAGTGTAGTTTGAAGTCCAGTAGTGTGATGCCTCCCACTGTGTTCTTTTTGCTTAGGATTGACTTGGCTATGCGGGCTCTCTTTTGGTTCCATATGAAGTTCATGGTGGTTTTTTCCAGTTCTGTGAAGAAAGTCAATAGTAGCTTGAGGGGGATAGCATTGATTCTGTAAATTACTTTGGGCAGTATGGCCATTTTCACCGTATTGATTCTTCCTAACCATGAACATGGAATGTTTCTCCATATGTTTTTGTCCTGTCTCATTTCGTTGAGCAGTGGTTTGTAGTTTTCCTTGAAGAGATCCCTTACGTTCCTTGTAAGTTGTATTCCTAGGTATTTTATTTTTTTTTGTAGCAATTGTGAATGCTAGTTTGTCCTTGATTTGGCTCTCTTTAAGTCTGTTATTGGTGTATAGGAATGCTTGTGATTTTTGCACATTGATTTTATATCCTGAGACTTTGCTGAAGTTGCTTATCAGTTTCAGGAGTTTTTGGGCTAAGGTGATGGGGTCTTCCAGGTATACTATCATGTCGTCTGCAAATAGAGACAATTTGGCTTCCACCTTTCCTATTTGAATAGAACTTCCAGTACTATATTAAATAGGAGTGGTGAAAGAGGGCATCCTTGTCTAGTGCCGGATTTCAAAGGGAATGCTTCCAGTTTTTGCCCATTCAATATGATATTGGCTGTTGGTTTGTCATAAATAGCTTTTATTACTTTGAGATACATTCCGTCAATACCGAGTTTATTGAGGGTTTTTAGCATAAAGGGCTGTTGAATTTTGTCAAATGCCTTCTCTGCGTCAATTAAGATAATCATGTGGTTTTTGTTTTTGGTTCTGTTTATGTGGTGAATTACCTTTATAGACTTGCGCATGTTGAACCAGCCTTACATCCCCGGGATGAATCCTACTTGATTATAATGGATAAGTTCTTTGATGTGCTGTTGCAATCAGCTTGCCAGTGTTTTATTGAAGATTTTTGCATCTATGTTCATCATGAATATTGGCCTGAAGTTTTCTTTTCTTGTTCATTCTCTGCCGGGTTTTGGTATCAGGATGATGTTGGTCTCATAAAATGATTTGGGAAGGATTCCCTTTTTTTGGATTATTTGGAATAGTTTCAGAAGGAACGGTAGCAGCTCCTCTTTGTGTGTGTGGTAGAATTCGGCTGTGAACCCATCTGGACCTGGGCTTTTTTTGAGTGGTAGGCTCTTAATTGCTGCCTCGACTTCAGACCTTGTTATTGGTCTATTCATAGTTTTGGCTTCCTTGTGGTTTAGGCTTGGGAGGACACAGGTGTCCAGGAATTTATCCATTTCTTCCAGGTTTACAAGTTTATGTGCATAGAGTTGTTTGTAATATTCTCTGATGATGGTTTGAATTTCTGTGGAATCTGTGGTGATATCCCCTTTATCATTTTTTATTGCATCTATTTGGTTGTTCTGTCTTTTCTTTTTTATCAGTCTGGCTAGTGGTCTGTCTATTTTGTTGACCTTCTCAACAAACCAGCTCTTCGATTTATTGATTTTTTGAAGGGTTTTTCGTGTCTCTATCTCCTTCAGTTCTGCTCTGATCTTAGTTGTTTCTTTTCTTCTGCTAGGTTTTGAGCTTTTTTGATCTTGCTCCATTGATCATTCTGGGCTGTTAGGCCGTTATGTTTTAGTCTGCTGCAGCAGAACTCATAAAACCCCTTTCTATCCTCAGGTGCTCTGTCTCGGGGGGTTAGTGCTTTCTTTATGAGTATCTGTTGCACTGTCCTGCCCAGCTAGAAGGCAGTCTAGTCACTATTTGCCTGCTGAGGCTCCGCCATGCTGCCATGGGGTCCGCCCTGTTGCCGTGGGCTCTGCCCTGCTGCCATGGGCTTTGCCCTGTTGGCGGAGTCTCTCCGTTATGGCAGGTTGCCTTGGCAATGGTAGGCTGTGTCAGCAATGGGAGCGTACCTCAGTAGGGGCGGAATGCCTCAGTAATGGCGGACGCCACTCCCCCACCAAGCTGGACTGTCCTGGGTTCATCTGTGCCTGCAGTAAATCTCTCAACCTTGAGCATTTTGAATTGCTGTTTTGTTTGTCTCTGTGGGGGTGGGACCCGCCGGGCCTGATCACCTGGCTCCCTGCCTCAGAGCTCTTTTTAATTTTAGGTTGAATGGTTGACTCTCTCCCAGGTGTTTCAGTTGCCTGCTGATAGGGCACTGGGATCTGTGTGATTTCCCTTGCAGCGACCCACTGCGCTGTCTCAAATGTCGCTTTCTGGGAATCTCCTGGTCTGGCTCACTGTCCAAGTCCCGTTTAGTCAGATGGATATGCTAATCAGCCCTCCCAAATCTCAGATTGCCAGTTTAACAGGGCACCCAGACCAGTGCATTTTGTGCTGAGTGCCGCTGTGCTGCGGCACCAGCTGAAATGGCCCCATGAGCCAAAACAGCTGCGCTGGTGTCCCATGTCTCTCCTACACCTGGGAATTTCCCAGTTCTGTGGGCAAGAAAGATCTGTCTGGAAATGCAGATTGCACTCACCCTCTGCATCTTCACTGAGAGCTGCAATACTGATTTGCTCCTACTGTGCCATCTTCTTTCAGCCAGTCAATCTGAGGGATTCTAAGAAAGCCATATGATCTTGGACTAGGGATAAAATTCCACTTTAAAGGAAATAAAATATCTTTATTGTAAACAAGGGACTTACCTGTAAAATAAGAAATCTATATTGTTTGTATTGCTTCTCAGTATGAGCACAAGTGAATACATTTCACTTGGGTCCGAGAGAGGTCACAATTTTTCATGATGTTTTTGAAAAGGAGGGGATAATATGGCAGGAGAAATGATTATATGTTCAATAGTTTACAGAATAAAATAGTGAAAGTCAATATGGCATGACCTAAAGTCGTAGACTTGAGGCAACATGAGCTGGTCCTTATGAGGGCAGTCCTTCTGCCACAAACACAGAAATACTGGATAAAATATAATAGAAGCATGTTGCTTAATTATAGTCTGGAAATAAAGGTGGGTAAATCTCTAAAAGCTAGAAAAGACAAAACAAAGCCAGAGGAATAAACTTAAGTGGACTCTGCAGGGATCCAAAAAGGTTTCAGATACAGATGTAAGAAATGCCTAAAAGATAAGAACTGGGTTTGAAGGCCCCCATGAAGGGATGGGATATGTTACTTCAGTCCCAGTGAAAGAGAGTGGCAGGAACTGAACTATATGCATGAAAATGTAGAACCTTAACGGGCTGCCTTAGTGATGAAAATGAAGCTAGAAACACTATATGGAAAATGCTAGGAAGCAAGAAATCTGTCCAAAACTCAGGGTGAGGACAAAAATTATTTATGACTCAAAACAACATAAAATATTGGCCTTTAATGGGAGGTGAATTTTCACTATCACACGGTACAGGAACCTGGACCAAGGAACAAGGACTGATACAAGACCAGTGAAATTGCCAGGGTCCTTCGAGGGGCAAATGAAAAACTTATCTGTAGGGACAGGTGTGTACACATGCAAAACATAAAAGATTTGTACAACAATATTCATAGCAGCAGTATTCATAATACCCTCAATCTGAAAACAACCCAAATGATCACCTATAGCATAATGTATAAGCAAATGGTTTTATCAATTCAATGCATTATTATACAGCAATGAGAATGAATGTCTAGCTCCATGCAATATGTAGATGAACTACATAAGTATAATGTTGTGTAAAATAAGCAGACACAGTAAAATACTATATGATTCCATTAGTATTATTTCATATGTAGTTCAACCATAAACTTTTTACACAGTTCAAACCAATCTATGATGTTAGAAATTGCGATGGTGATTACTTTGGGGAATGATTGGAAGGGGCAAAATGGAGCTTCTGGGAACCTAATGCTCTTTAAATTTTTTGGTCTGGGTGAAAATAACATGGTTTCATTTACCTACTGATAATCCATAAGCTCTACATCTTTAATTTGAGTGCTTTTCTGAAAATATTTATCAATAAAGTTTCTTTCTTTTAAAAAATGGCTCCACCTAAAGGGGTGACTTAGAGGGTAGGGTCTGTCAGTGGAAGTCCAGAAGCAGAGGGTCACAGTCATGTCCGGAGAGGACAGGTGTCTCCTGCATTATGGGATTACAGTTAGAGCCTCTTGGTAAAATATCTCCATGAATCTCACCAAAGTATCCCACTAGGGGAAGAGCAGCCTGTAATCACCCACCAAACACGGGTCCCAGTGACAGTCAAATTCCTACTTCTTGTGTAAAACTGTGCTCTCTGTCTAACCTCTCTTCCCACACCTTGGCCCTGGAAAGGTAAAAATCAGCTGTCAATGGATCAGCGTGGGCAGGGTAAACAGAGAAGAAGCAGATCTTATTTGTTCTTCCCAGTAGGCTTTGAGCCCAAAGTAGTGAGTACTGAATTGGGGCAAAGAAGAAATCTAAATTTAGAAAAGGATTTGTAAATTTGGCTATAATGTTTCCCTGGGCATTTTCGTTAGTGATACAGTTTGGCTTTGTGTCCCCACCCAAATCTCATATTTAATTGTAACCCCATAATCCCCACATGTTGTGGGAGGAACTCAAAAGGAGATAATTGAATGATGGGGCTGGTTTCTCCCCATTGCTGTTCTCTGATAGTGAGTGAATTCTCATGGGATCTGATAGGTTTATGAGTCTAGCATTTCCTCTACTGGTACTCATTCTCTCTCCTGCTGCCATATGAAGAAGGACATGTTTGTTTGTTTCCCTTGCTGTCATGATCGTAAGTTTCCTGAGGCCTTCCCAGCCATATGGAACTGTGAGTCAATTAAATCTCTTTCTTTTATAAATTACCCAGTCTTAGGTATTTCTTCACAGAAACATGAGAATAGACTAATACAATTACTGAAATGAGATTGTTTTCCTGATTAAAATTTATGGGAATGGCCCAAGATTTTATGCAGGAGATGGAAGAACTAACCTACAGAGCAGGTTTTGTTGTTAGAGTTAATAATGCTGATACTAGTATTTGGAATACACACACACACTCACACACACACAATACATACAGATAAAACAATTAGTAATTATTTTGATTTTGCTAGAAATATGAATGTAAATCAGTAATTCTCAGCTAGAGGCAGTTTTGTTCCCTTCCCCCACCAGGACATTTCACAATACCTGGAGATAATTTTGGTTTATATAGATAGAGGGTAGGTATTATTGCAGAGAAGCCAAAAATGCTCCAAATATCCCATAATGAACAGGACACCCCCATAACAATTAGCTGGTCCAATAGGTCAATAGTGTGAGGTTGAGAAATCATGATATAAACTGATAATCCCCTCACTTTTTCAAAGAGATATTTTCTAGGTCTGTTCACTGAAAATGCCCAGAAGGAAAAATAACTCCAGCAGCAATTCCGATTTTTACATCTAATATAATTTTCATCTAAAAGGAACCACAGCTCCTTGGGGAAATGACTGGTCCAGGACTAGGGCAGGAAATGTGCAAGTTGAGCCTGGGATGTTTTGCTGTGACAGATAATGTGCTTTTACTGAGGGCTAACAAAATTGTGTCTCATTGACCACGGATTAAGTCAAACTAATATAAGACCATTTGAACGTCAAAAAGAACTAGTTCAAGTGATTAAAACACATTGAACACATATTTAGAAAATATCATTGAGTATATTATGATATGTAAGAAGAGAAAGAATGAGAAAAAGAATCAAAAGGAACTCACGGGAAACCACTAGAGATTATGAGGGCACAAACTCACAACTTTGAAAATTGAAAATTAAAGGTAAGATAATTAATTAAAGGTAATAAGTATCTATTAGGCTTTCCATTATTAATTGTATTTTAAGATTATCAAATTGCCTTTTGGAAGACAGAGAACTATTAAAAATATTTATAGCTGATAAAAGGGATAATAGAAATAGAAAATCATACTTTTGCAATTCCTAATGAAATGGCCACCACTTGTCAGGTCTGAAAAGACAAGTAAAATACTACTCCATTTTCCAACTACGCATCTGTGTGAGGCCATGTTTTCTTCCTATGCTTCAAGCAAAACAACATACTCTAACAGATTGACTGTAGATGCAGATATGAGAACCCAGCTGTCTTCTATTTAGATAGACATTTGTGTCTCATTGACCACGGATTAAGTCAAACTAATATAAGACCATTTGAACATCAAAAAGAACTAGTTCAAGTGATTGAACTTATAAAAATGATTGACTTATAAAAATGTAAAACAGTGTCATTATTATCATTAAATTTTTTTGGCTTGAAAAATTAGTGTCTAATGGGTTTGCTCTTTAACAAGTTAATAAAAAATTTTAAAACATGAGTTTTAATTTCTAACAGTAAATACTGAGAGATATAATTCACATACACAAAAGCTCTTTGGGCTTGCAGCACTTTTTAAGCATATAAGGGGGTCATGAGATCAGTGTCTGAGAACCACTGGCCTGTGTAGGTTCTTGTCAAAATGTTTAACTGGCATATAATCATGTGGGGGGGAAATTAGACAAATCCAGATGATGAAACTTTCCACAAAACAGCTGACTTGGACTCCTAAAAAATGCCAATGTCCTGAAAGACATAAAAAGGTGGGAGATCTAAGAAAACTAAATACAGTTGTTAACCAAGTAAAATACACAATTCCCAACTGGATCCTGAATGAAAAACAAAATAGACTACAAAACATTCTGGGAACAACCAAAGAAATTATAATACTGGCTGAAAATTAGAAGAATTGTTTTACCAATGTTAAAATTTTGAGTGTGACAATATTGTAGTTATAATGGAAGATGTTCTTGTCCTTAGGACATGAATTTTGAAGTTTTAAGAGGTGAAATGTCATGATGTCTGCAACTCACCTTCAAATTGCTGATTATAGATATTCACTGTATATTCCTTAAAGTTTTTTTTTTTTTATGTTTTCTGGAATCCAGCATACTCTGAAGATGCATGCAGAATGCAACAAAGGTTCAGACCAGTTTTGCACATTAGTAAGTCAGGGGACGGTCATGTAAAATGAAATAAAGAGTGACTCTCTAGTAGAGTGCGAAAGACAGCTGGACAGTAACAAACCAGTAAGTTTTAAAATATCTTCATGAGCATCAAGGATTTTTGATAAAAGTGAAGGAAAAAGATGTGGGGGGAGGGAGAGAAGGAAGGAAACAAAATCATATTGAGCATATTAGAGACCAACATACCAAGCATTTAACTGGTTTGTTTTGTGTAATCTTATAACAAAGTAGATAAATAAATTTAAATTTTCCCTAGAATAGCAGTCCTCAGCCTTTTTGGAACCAGGGACAGGTTTCATGAAAGACACATATTCCACAGAGTGGGAGTGGTGGGGGGATTGGGGGAAGTAGTGATTTCAGGATGAAACTGTTCCACTTCAGATTATCAGGCATTAGTTAGATTCTCATAAGGACCACAACCTAGATCCTTAGCATGCACAGTTTACAACAGGGTTTGCACTCCTATGAGAATCTAATGCCACCACTAGTCTGACAGTAGGTGCAGCTCCGGCAGTAATGCTTGCTTACCTGCTGCTCATCTCCCACTGTGTGGCCTGATTCACAGCAGGAGGTGAGCATCAGGTGAGTAGAATGGCAGAAGAAATGATAATATATGTTCAATAACTTAAGGCATGAAATAGTGAAAGTCAGTATGGTATGACCCACAAATTGTAGGCTTGTTCTAGGTTGGGGACCCCTGCCCTAGAAGAAATAGTAAAGTGCATGGAAATTCCCCAGAACAGAGCAGATCTAAATAGTCTTTGGAATAGAATCTAAGATGACACAGAATATGCTGGTGAGATAACAGACCACTGGGCACTGAACATGAGATGTGAGCATCTGAGACCTTGAAGGTGATCCGGGGGACGGTGACAGTACACTGGTGGGCAGCAGAGCAGAGAATTGCACCTCCTTTCCTTTACCCTAGCATGTTACTAAACTTCACCCTGAACTACAGGACACTAGAGGAATCCCAAGTTAGTCCAACCATCAAATAAGTACTTCAGTAGAGACTGGGCATGTTTCTAACCTCTTACATATGTAAGAATACTTGTTGTCTTCATCCAAGAATAGCAACTCAACCTGATGGAATTTTTGCCAATCCCAGCATTTAGTACTCAGAGGAACTCTAATATCCACCCAATTTTTATCTCTCAGTAGTTAACCAGTTTTATTAATCCTACTTAAATGCACATAGGGTGTTTTTCTCTTTATGAAAAAATTAAAAAATTACCAATATATGCAAAGTTTTAGCTTTTTCAAATTATATTTACCTGGAATGTAGTGAGTCCTTTTGATCTAAAACGTAAAATTTTCATTTAACTGCTAAACTTACTTCTTTATCTGTGTTCTACCATCTATTGTTAGCTATATAACCTTGAATGGATCATTTAACTTCTTGGCACTACATTATCTTCATCTATACAATAACAGTTTAAAAGTTGCTTTGTGGGTAAAATAATGTATACAAAATCTATAGCACCATGACAGACACAGGATAAATGCTTAATAGGTAGTAATTATGACAGTTCAATAAACGAGTATTTCTTGAATATCTACCAAGCACCAACATGTTCTAGGGGCTGATGACACAATATAGAAATGATCTCATAAAAATGATACATAAGAAAGAGCCATTTTCTATAATCAATTAATACTTTTTCTTGCCTTGTTTTTTAGTTTCTTCTTCATGATCACTGGATGTTTATGGGTTGCATATGTGCTCTCTATTCATCATATCTGTTGAACAACAGCATAGTGATGAGCCCATATGCTTTAGAGTCAAATAGACTTTCATTCAAATTCAGTTCTATCACTCTCTGAACCATGATAAAATTATTTAATCAAATTCTTAGTTTTCCCACTTATACAGATACACATTTTACAAGGCTGTTACATGGATTAAATGAGCTAAATTAGATGAAATGTTAGCACAATGACTGATACATAATAAAAACAATAAATCATAGCATGTAATTTTCATCAGTTTACCATCTTCCCTTCATTCTGAAGTAACTCCTTAAATGTAAACTCTACATAACTGGTGTTATTCCCTGTTCTTTATGACTGCCAATGCGGATTTTAACTCTGTTATTGCATTTTGGATCATACTTCAGTATTTTCTTGTCTCATCCAGTTATGCTTTTATTAATCTGGTTGTTTCTTTATGACACCCAGTCTTGTTTCACAGATACTATTGTTTCTGTAATAATTCAAAGCATATTATCCAAGTTTTTCTTTTCTTTTTTTTACCAGCAAATATATTTTAGGTATACTTTTCCTAAGATTGAATCTGCCAGTTACTAATTCTAATTGTTACTGACACAAAATGAGACAACTTGACAACACTCTGAGCGGGGGAATGTGTTAAGTGAGACACTGGCAGTCACCAAGGTTTGGTATGTTTCAGGGTATTCATGGAAGCTGGAATGGGTGAGAGGAGTGGGGAGTGTTAGGGAAAGGAATTAGAGAGGAAAGAAGAAATTGCTAAGATACTAAGAAATGATGAAGATTGAGGATGCTGAGTAAGGCTAGAACTGGCTAACCCAGGGAGAAAAGTAGTAGACAGTATAATCAGAGCACAACAGAACTCGGATCCTGCAGAGCCTTGAAGGTCACTGTAAAAACTTTGATTTATAGTGCCATTGGAGACATTGGAGCAGAGAGATAACATGATCTGACTTATATTTTAACAGTAGTAAATTGGCTTCTAGCTTGAGGGCAGACTCTCAACCTCTAGACTCTAGGAGGGCAAGGATAGAAATGAGACTACCGGAAGACCACTGCCAAATGTCCAAAGAAGAGTAAGAGTGATTTGAACCAAAGTGGTCAGTGGAGGTGGTGATAAGAGGTCAGGTTCTGGATATTTTCTGAAGGAGGAGCCAAGTGATTTATAGAGTCCTATTTGGTGGCATAGTCCATTTTTTTTTAATATAAATTAAGTATTTCATGTCATCATTCTAAATTATTTGTTCTTTTTTCTTTCCTTCAATTCTCTTAAATTGAATTCTTTCTGACCATGAATCAGCTTCATCTATCTTTCCTGGAGCTGCTCTACTCCTCTCTTTCTAAATAAAACAATCCCTCTGGATCTCTTCCAAATGCCCTAATTATTCACATGTCTTCTAACTCATAAAACATGAAATTGTATGAAGCATCTAGTTATATCCGACATCCATAGTAATATAGTTAGCTAACAAGTAAGCATTTAGAGAATGTAAATGACTACGTATTACATGTAAAATTTAAAAAAAAAGCCACAATCATTTGACCTCATATACCATTAAGAAAGGAGTTTAAGAAAGCTACACAAAAAATATTTAAAAATTACAAAACTATTTGTCAACAAAGTTGTTTAAGTCATTATACTACTATGATGCAAGATTATGGTCAATTCCTTCCCTCATATCTATGCAGTTTATTTTTTTCTTCCTGATTATAGAAATCCTAAATATATCAATGTTCAACTTCATTATTTCTTCAAACTCTGTTTAGGCATATCAAGTGACTTAAGATTCTGTTATAATTTTCCAGAATCTCCCCAGTCTCACTTGAAACTGACTTTGTAAAAAAAAAAAAAAAAAAAAGTAGGAGATTTTCCAAGATGGCGCCGTAGAAACAACTCAGGATTGCAGCTCTCAGTGAAGGCGCAGAGGGTGAGTCCTAGCCGCATTCTCAGATGGACCTTTGTTGCCCACAGAACAAGGAAAGTCCCAGGTGTAGGAGAGACACGGGATGCCAGTGCAGCCGGTGTTTTGGCTCACATGGCTGGTTCGGCCGGTGCCGCAGCACAGTGGTACCCAGCACAAAACTCACTGGTCTGGGTGCCCTGTTAAACCGGCAATCTGAGATTTGGAAGGGCAGATTGACATGTCCATCTGATTAAACGGGACTTGGACAATGAGCCAGACCAGGAGATTCCTGGGAAGCGTGATTTGAGCCGGTGTAGTGGGCAGCGGCACGGGAGATCACATGGATCCCAGTGCCCTATCAGCAGGCTACTGGGGTGCTAGTGAGAGAGTCAACCGTTCAAATTGGGGAGAAAAAGAGACAGAGAGAGAGGACGGACTCTGAGGAAGGGAGCCAGGTGATTGGGCTCGGCGGGTCCCACCCTCATGGGGACAAGCAGGGCGGCGATTGAAGGCACTCGGGGTTGAGAGTTTTGCTGCAGACACAGCTGAATCTAGGACGGTGCAGCCCAGTGGGGAAGAGGCGTCCACCACTAGGATGCAATCCGCCCCTACTGAAGTACCACCCAGTGCTGACGCAGCCTGCCTTTGCCGAGGCAACCCGCCATAACAGAGAGACTCTGCCAGCAGGGCGGAGCGCACCATAGCAAAACAGAGCCCCACGGCAGCAGGGCGGACATGCGCTAGCAGGGCGGAGCCTCGGCAGGCAAATAGTGAATAGACTACATCCTACCTGGGCAGGACAGTGCAACAGATACTCATAAAGAAAGCCCCAACTTCCTGAGACAGAGTATCTGAGGGAAAAAAAAAGGGGGGGTTTTATAAGTTCCGCTGCAGAAGACCGAAACACAGGTGCCCAAAAACCCTGACTGAACAACGAAGTTCACAGCTCAGCACTCGAGCTCCTATAGAGTACAGACCGTCTCCTCAAGCAGCTCCCTGACCCCTGTATATCCAAAGAGTCACCTCAACAAAGGACTATTCAGACTGACATTTGGCGGGCATCATTCTGGGACAAAGATAGCAGAAGAAGAAACTGGTAGCATCCCTCACTGTTCCACAGCTGCTACAGGTGTACCCCAGACAAACAGGGCCTGGAGTGGACCTCAGCACTCATACAGCAGAGGGGCTAGACCATTAGAAGAAAAACTAAGAAACAGAAATACTTCATCATCAACAATCTGGGCGTCCACTCAGAGACCCAATTGAAAAATCAGCAACTACTAAGACAACAGGTAGATAAATCCACAAAGATGGGAAGAAACCAGTGCAAAAAGGAGGAAAACACCCGAAAGCAAAACACCTCACCTCCTACAAAGGACCAAAACTCCTCACCAGCAAGGGAACAAAGCTGGATGGAGAATGAATGTGACGAAATGACGGAATCAGACTTCAGAAAGTGGATAATGAGAAACTTCAGCAAGCTAAAACAACATGTTCTAAATCAATGCAAAGAAACTAAGAACCTTGAAAAAACATTTGAAAAAAGATTCAAGGAAATAATAACAAGAATGGACAACTTAGAGAGCAATATGAATGAATTGAAGGAGCTGAAAAACACAACAGGAGAACTTCGCAAAGCATGCACAAGTCTCAACAGCCAAATTGACCAAGCAGAAGAAAGAATATCAGAAGTCGAAGATCAACTCAATGAAATAAAATGAGAAACCAAGATTAGAGAAAAAAGCACAAAAAGGAATGAACAAAATCTCCAAGAAATGTGGGACTATGTGAAGAGACCCAACCTACGTTTGATAGGTGTACCAGAATGTGACGAAGAGAATGAATCCAAGCTGGAAAATACTCTTCAGGATATTATCCAGGAAAATTTTCCCAACCTAGCAAGGCAGGTCAATACTCAACTCCAGGATATACAGAGAACACCACAAAGATACTCTGCAAGAAGAGCAACCCCAAGGCACATAATGGTCAGATTCACCAGGGTTGAAACAAAGGAGAAAATACTAAGGGCAGCCAGAAAGAAAGGTCAGGTCACCCACAAAGGGAAGCCCATCAGACTCACAGCAGATCTCTCAGCAGAGACTCTACAAGCCAGAAGAGAGTGGGGGCCAATGTTCAACATCCTTAAAGAAAAGAACTTTCAACCCAGAATTTCATATCCAGCCAAACTGAGCATCATAAGTGAAGGAAGAATAAAATCCTTTGCAAATAAGCAAGTACTCAGAGATTTTGTCACCACCAGGCCTGCTTTACAAGAGCTCCTGAAAGAGGCACTACATATAGAAAGGAACAACCAATACCAGCCATTCCAAAAACATACCAAATGCTAAAGAGCATCAACAAAATAAAGAATCTGCATCAACTAACGGGCAAAACAGCCACCTAGCATCAAAATAGCAGTATCAAATTCACACATAACAATATTAACCCTAAATGTAAATGGGCTAAATGCACCAATCAAAAGACACAGACTGGCAAACTGGATAAAAAGCCAAAACCCATCGGTGTGCTGTATCCAGGAAACCCATCTCACAAGCAAGGATACACAAAGGCTCAAAATAAAGGGATGTAGAAAGATTTACCAAGCAAATGGAGAGCAAAAAAAAAAAAAAAAAAAAAAAAAAGCAGAAGTTGCAATTCTCATCTCTGATAAAATAGACTCTAAAGCAACAAAGATCAAAAGAGACAAAGAAGGACATTATATAATGGTAAAAGGATCAATACAACAAGAAGAGATAACGATCCTAAATATATATGGACCCAATACAGGAGCACCCAGATATATAAGGCAAGTTCTCAATGACTTACAAAAAGAATTAGACTCCCACACAGTAATAGTGGGAGACTTTTACACTCCACTGTCAATATTAGACAGATCAACCAGACAGAAAATTAACAAGGATACTCAGGGCTTGAACTCAGACCTGGAACAAGCAAGCCTGATAGACATTTACTGAACTCTCCACCCCAAATCCACAGAATATACATTCTTCTCAGCACCGCATCACACCTACTCTAAAACTGACCACATAATTAGAAGTAAAGCACTCCTCAGCAAATGCAAAACAACTGAAATAATAACAAACAGTCTCTCAGACCATAGTGCAATGAAGCTAGAACTCAGAATTCAGAAACTAACTCAGAACCGCACAGCTTCATGGAAACTGAACAACTGGCTCTTGAATGTTGATTGGATAAACAATGAAATGAAGGCAGAAATAAAGAAGTTCTCTGAAACCAACAAGAACAAAGAAACAACATACCAGAATCTCTGGGACACATTTAAAGCAGTCTCCAGAGGAAAATATATAGCAATAAGTGCCCACATAAGAAGAGTGGAGAGATCCAAAACTGACACCCTATCATCAAAATTGAAAGAGCTAGAGGAGCAAGATCAAAAAAACTCAAAACCTAGCAGAAGACAAGAAATAACTAAGATCAGAGCAGAACTGAAGGAGATAGAGACGCAAAAAACCCTTCAAAAAATAATTAAATCCAAGAGCTGGTTTTTCAAAAAGATCAACAAACTAGACAGACCACTAGCCAGACTGATAAAAAAGAAAAGAGAGAACAACCAAGTAGACACAATAAAAAATAATAAAGGGGAAATCACCACAGATTCCAAAGAAATTCAAACCATTATCAGAGAATATTACAAACAACTCTATGCACATAAACGTGTAAACCTGAAAGAAATGGATAAATTCCTGGACACCTGTGTCTTCCCAAGGCTAAACCACAAGGAAGCTGAAACTATGAATAGGCCAATAACAAGGTCTGAAGTTGAGGCAGCAATTAAGAGCCTACCACACAAAAAAAGCCCAGATCCAGATGGGTTCACAGCCGAATTCTACCACACACACAAAGAGGAGCTGGTACCATTGCTTCTGAAACTATTCCAAATAATCCAAAAAGAGGGTATCCTTCCCAAATCATTTTATGAGACCAACATCATCCTGATACCAAAACCCGGCAGAGACTCAACAAGAAAAGAAAACTTCAGGCCAATATCCATGATGAACACAGATGCAAAAATCTTCAATAAAATACTGGCAAACCTATTGCAACAGCACATCAAAAAAGCTTATCCATCATGATCAAGTAGGATTCATCCTGGGATGCAAGGCTGGTTCAACATACGCAAGTCTACAAAGGTAATTCACCACATAAACAGAACAAAAAATAAAAACCACATGATTATCTCAATTGATGCAGAGAAGGCATTTGACAAAATTCAACAGCCCTTTATGCTAAAAACCCTCAATAAACTTGGTATTGATGGAACATATCTCAAAGTAATAAAAGCTATTTACAACAAACCAACAGCCAATATCATACTTAATGGGCAAAAACTGGAAGCATTCCTATCACAAAAATCACAAGCATTCCTATACACCAATAACAGACTTAAAGAGAACCAAATCAAGAACGAACTGCCATTCACAATTGATACAAAGAAAATAAAATACCTAGGAATACAAATCACAAGGAACATAAGGGACCTCTTTAAGGAAAACTACAAACCACTGCTCAACGAAATAAGAGATGACACAAACATATGGAGAAACATTACATGTTCGTGGTTAGGAAGAATCAATATCATGAAAATGGCTATACTGCCCAAAGTAATCTACACAATCAATGCTATCCCCATCAAACTACCATTGAATTTCTTCACAGAACTGGAAAAAAACCACCATGAACTTCATAGGGAACCAAAAGAGAGCTCGCATAGCCAAGTCAATTCTAAGCAAAAAGAACACAGTGGGAGGCATCACACTACCAGACTTCAAACTATACTACAAGGCTACAGTAATCAAAACAGCATGGTACTGGTACCAAAACAGAGATATAGACCAATGGAACAGAACAGAGGTATCGGAGGCAACACAACATATCTACAACCATACAATCTTTGATAAACCTGACAAAAACAAGCAATAAGGAAAGGACTCCCTGTTTAATAAATGATGTTGGGAAAACTGGTTAGCCATGTGCTGAAAGCAGAAACTGGACTCCTTCCTGATACCTTACACTAAAATTAACTCCAGATGGATTAAAGACTTAAACATAAGACCTGGCACCATAAAAACCCTAGAAGAAAATCTAGGCAAAACCATTCAGGACATAGGAGTAGGCAAGGACTTTATGACCAAAACACCAAAAGCATTGGCAACAAAAGCCAAAATAGACAAATGGGACCTAATCAAACTCCACAGGTTCTGCATGGCAAAAGAAACAGTCACTAGAGTGAATCGGCAACCATCAGAATGGGAAAAAAATCTTTGCAGTTTATGCATCTGACAAAGGGCTGATATCCAGAATTTACAAAGAACTCAAACAGATTTACAGGAAAAAAACAAACAAGCCCATTCAAAAATGGGCAAAGGATATGAACAGACACTTTACAAAAGAAGACATACGTGAAGCCAACAAACACATGAAAAAATGCTCATCATCACTGGTCATTAGAGAGATGCAAATCAAAACCACATTGAGATACCATCTCATGCCAGTTAGAATGGCAATCATTAAAAAATCTGGAGACAACAGATGCTGGAGAGGATGTGGAGAAATAGGAACACTCTTACACTGTTGGTGGGAGTGTAAATTAGTTCAACCATTGTGGAAGACAGTGTGGCGATTCCTCAAGGACCTAGAAATAGAAATTTCATTTCACCCAGCAATCCCATTACTGGGTATATATCCAAAGGACTATAAATCGTTTTACTATAAGGACACATGAACATGAATGTTCATTGCAGCACTGTTTACAATAGCAAAGACTTGGAACCAACCCAAATGCCCATCGATGATAGACTGGACTGGGAATATGTGGCACATATACACCATGGAATATTATGCAGCAATCAAAAATGATGAGTTTGTGTCCTTTGTAAGGACATGGATGAATCTGGAGAACATCATTCTCAGATGTTCTGACACAAGAACAGAAAATGAAATACCACATATTCTCACTCATAGGCGGGTGAGGAAAAATGAGAACACATGGACACAGGGAAGGGGGTACTACACACTGGGGTCTATTGGGGGGAATAGGGGAGGGACAGTGTGGGGGGAGCTGGGGAGGGATAGCCTGGGGAGAAATGCCAAGTGTGGGTGAAGGGGAGGAAGGCAGCAAAACACACTGCCATGTGTGTACCTATGCAACTATCTTGCACGTTCTGCACACGTACCCCAAAACCTAAAATGCAATAAAAATTAAAAAAAAAAGTAGAACCATATCGATAACTAATTAACATTTTCCTAAATGTTATTTAAGTTGACGCACCCAAACATATAAGATTTGAGCCAGCCAGGTGCAGGGGCTCACACCTGTAATCCCAGCACTTTGAGAAGCCAAGGTAGGCAGATCACTTGAGGTCAGGAGTTCAAGAACAGCCTAGCCAACATAGTGAATTTCCGTCTCTACTAAAAATATAAGAATTAGTTGGGCAGGGTGGCAGGCACCTGTAATCCCAGCTCCTTAGGAGGCTGAGGCAGGAGAATTGCTTGAACCCTGGAGGCGGAGGTTGCAGTGAGCCGAGATTGTGCCGCTACATTCCAGCCTGGGTGACAGAGTGAGACTCTGTCTCAAAAAAACAAAAAACATTTGAGCTTAGGCATAGTGGTGGTTCATGCCTGTAATCCTAGCACTTTGGAAAGCTGAGTTGGGAAGACTACTTGAGGTCAGGAGTTCCAGACCAGCCTGCAACAAAGCAAGGTCCTGTCTATTAAAAAATATCTGGAGGTTGAGGTGGAGGATGGCTTAAGTCCAGAAATGCAAGGCTGCAGTCAACCATGACCATGTCACTGTACTCCAGCCTGTCTCAAAATAATAATACATGTTAAAAGTAAAAATTCTTTTTAAAAGACTTGACTACAATAAGATTTTCAAGTATTTTCAATAAATCTCTCAATTAGCAGGGCACAGTGGCTCACACCTGCAATCCCAGCACTTTGGGAGGCTGAGGCAGGTGGATCATGAGATCAGGAGTTCAAGATCAGCCTGGCCAAGATGGTAAAACCCTGTCTCTTCTAAAAATACAAAAATTAGCTGGGTGTGGTGGTGGGTGCCTGTAATCCCAGCTACTCGGGAGGCTGAGACAGAAAAGTGTTTGAACCTGGGAGGTGGAAGTTGCAGTGAGCTGAGATGGCGCCACTGCATTCCAGCCTAGGCCACAGAGCAAGACTCCATCTCAAAAAATATATAATAATAATAATAATAACCTCTCAATCAATTGCTAGTACCAGCTTGTACTTCAAACGCAGTGCCCAGTGATGTGCTTTAGTGAAAGCAGTTTAATTTTTGGAGTCTGGCAGACTGGGTTTAGTTACCCGTTCCATTATTATCTGGCTGCGTGTCTTTAGGAAAGTTAACTTCCTTCCTTGTTTTAATTCCTATGTCTGAAAAAAGGAGATGGTAGTAACTTCTCAAACAACTCTTAATGAACATTAAAGGAGATACAAGCATATCTTATCTTATTGAGATCTGCTTAATTGTACTTCACAAATGTCTTACAAATTCAGGGTTTGTGGCAGCCCTGCAACCAGCAAGACTATGAGCATCGTTTTTCCAATAGCATATATTCACTTCCTGTCTCTGTCACATTTTGTTCATTCTCAAAACATTTCAGACTGTTTCATTATTATATCTGTCATGGTGATCTATGATTAGAGATCTTTGATGCTATTACCGTAACTGTTTTTGGGTACTACAAACCTTGCCCATGTAAGACAATAAACTTAACTGATAAATGTGTGTGTTTGGACTGCTCTACCAATTGTCCATTCTGTCCTTGTCTCTTTCTTCGGGATTCCCTATTTCCAGTGTACAACAATATTGAAATCAGGCCAATTAACAACCCTACAATGGCCTCTAAGTGTTCAAATGAAAGGAAGCGTTGCACCTCTCACCTTAAATTAAAAGCTAGAACAATTAAGCTTCATGAGGGAGGAATGTCGAAAGTCGAGATAGGACAAAAGCTAGGCCTCTTGTACCAGTTAGCCAAGTTGTAATGCAAAGGAAAAGTTCTTGAAGGAAGTTAAAAAGTTTTACTTCAGTGAACACACGAATGATAAGAAAGCAAAACACAAAACAAAACAAAAAAAACCTTATTGCTGATATGGAGAAACGTTTAGTGGTCTGGATAGAGGATCAAGCTAGCCACAACATTCCCTTAAGCCAAACCTAATCAAGAGCAAGGCCATAACGCTCTTCAATTCTGTGAAGGGTTAGAGAGGGATGAAAGCTGTAAAAGAAAAGTTTGAACGTAGCAGAAGCTGGTTTATGAGGTTTAAGCGAAGAAGCCATTCCATAACATAAAAGTGCAAGGCGAAGCAGCAAGTGCTGATGTAGAAGCTGCAGCAAGTCATCCAGAAGATCTAGCTAAGATCATGGATGATGGTAGCTGCACTAAACTACAGATTTTCAATGTAGGCAAAACAGCCTTCTCTTGGTAAAAGATGATGCCCTTTATAACTTTCAGAGCTAGATAGGAGAAGTGAAAGCCCAGCTTCAAAGCTTCAAAGGACAGGCTGACTCTCTTGTTAGGGGCTAATGAAGCTGGTCACTTGAAGTTAAAGCCAATGCTCATTTATCATTCTGAAATTCTTAAGGCTCTTAACAATTATGCTAAGTCTACTCTGCCTGTGTTCTAGAAATGGAACAACAAAGCCTGAGTGACAGCACATCTACTTACAGCATGGTATATAAGTACTCTAAGCCCACTGTTGAGACCCACTGCTTAGAAAAAAAAAATTCCCATGAGCTCTGGTGGAAATGCACAAGAAGGTTAATGCATTCATGTCTGCTAACACAACATCCATTCCCCATCCCATGGATCACTGAGTAATTCTGACTTTCAAGCCTTATAATTTAAGAAACTCATTTTATTAAGCTATAGCTGCCATAGATTGTGATTCCTCTGATGAATCTGGGCAAAGTTCATTGAAAACTTTCTGAAAGTGTTCATCATTTTAAATGTCATTAAGAACGTTTGTGGTTCATGGGAGAAAGTCAAAGTATCAATGTTAACAGCAGTTTGGCAGAAGTTCATTCAAACCCTCATATATGACTTTGAGAGATTCAATACTTCATGGAGGAAGTAACTGCATATGTGGCAGAAATAGCAAAAGAACCAGAACTAGAAGTGGAGCCAAAGATATGACTGAATTGCTAAAATCTCATGATAAAATTTGGATGTGTGAGGGGTTTCTCATGGATGAGCAAAGAAAGCGGTTTCTTGAGATTGAATGTGCTCCTAGTGAAGATGCTGTGAACATTGTCAAAATGACAACAGAAGATTTAGGATTTAGGATATTATATAAACTTAGTTGATAAAGCAACAGCAGGTTTGAGAAAACTGACTCCAGTTTTCAAAGAAGTTCTATGGTGGATAAAACACAGCCTTGCATACTACAGAGAAATCTTTTGTGAAAGGAACAGTCCAGCGGTGGGAAACTTCACTGCTGTCTCATTTAAGAAATTGCCACAGTCACCCCAACCTCCAGCAATCACTACCTTGATAAGTCAGTGACTATTCACATCAAGGCAAGACCCTCTACCAGCAAAAAGATTGCAACCTGCTTAAGGCTCATATAATCATTAGAGCAATTTTAGCAATAAAGTATTTTTAATCAGGGTTTGTACATTGTTTATTTAGACATAATGCTATTGTGTACTTAATAGACTGCAGTATAGTTTAAATATAACTTTTTTTGGCAATGAAAAACAAAAAAAAATTGTGTGACTTGCTTTATTACAATATTTGCTTTATTGCAGTGATCTGGAACAGAACCTGCGATATCTCTGAGGTATGCCTAAAGCAAATACATACAATGTTCTACCATAGTGCCTGGTATATAGTAAGGACACAAAAAGTGGAAGTCTCCAACCTCCCTCCCTAGCCTCTCACATTTTTTAGAATTCTTCCTAGAGAAGGGAGCATTCTTTGTAAGGGACGCAGCATACCTTCCTTCTACATTTCAGGTTCACTACTTTAGGGAATAAAAAGTAGTATTTTCTCAGCAAAAGATTGAAGTCCCCAAGATCTTGATCAAAGAGTATTTTAAATAATCTTAGGTCTGATCTCCCTGGCATGACCTTCTGCCTATGTTCCCCATTGCTTCTAGAGTTAACTTTCTCAAAAATAAAGCTGACCATGTCACTCTCAGGTTTGTATCTGGCTCCCCTCCGAGTCAAGCAGAACTTTAAGAAACAGCCAAACAGCTAGCTGAAATGCCATTTCTGGGTCCCTTTCCTAGATATTTTGATTTGGCTTACCTGGGGCAAGGTGCAGAAATCATTTCAAACCAGTACCAAGGTGATTCTGAGGCAGATAGCTTGAAGACCAAAAGAACACTGGCTTACCAGACAAAATTCAAACTAGATCAGGAGCTAACCTTTGGGATATGTTGGTTTGAGATATTCAGTACTCATAGTATGAAGATATTATATAGGCAATTAGGCACAGAAGTCTGGAGTTCAGGGGAAAGGTCTGGGATGGAGATAGAAATTTGGAAGTGATTGGACTATGGATGGGAGAAAAGCAGTTTGAATAGGAGCCAGTAAGGAAAATCAAGAGAAGGCCATGTCCCGAAAACCAAATGAATAACATATTCCCAGGAAGGTGGAGTGATCAATTGTCAAATGCTACCAAAAAGTCAAGTAACATGGGACTGACAATTGCCCATTAGATTTAGCAACCTAGTAATCTTGACAAAAGAAGTTTTGGTGGAGTGACAGAGGTAAAGAACTGATTGGGTTAGGTTTAAGAGTGAATGGGAGAAGAAAACGTGTTAGAAGAGTTTTGCTCTAAAAGAAGAAAAATGATTGGTGGCTGAAGAGTAAGTGATTCAACAAAAGTATTTTGGTTATATTTTAAGATGGGAGAAGGAAAAGCATATTTGTAGGCTGATGGTAATGATCCAGTAGAGGGGGGCAATTTTAAGTTGAGAGAGAATTGCTAGAGCCTGTCCTTGAGTCTGGAGGAGTAATGTGTATCTAGCAGACAAGGAGAGAGGGCTAGACTTGAGGACTGCAAATATCTGGTAACAGAAGAAAAATGGGATTATAGTTCAGATGCCACCTTTGTCCAGACAGATGGTGGTAGCAATTTCAGAAAGTTTTTTCCAAAAATCAGGAAGCAAGGATTTTAGCTGAAAGTGAGGACAGGAGAGTGCTGGCAGGCTGAGAGGAGAAGGTAGAAGATAGCCATCCAGAAGCCACGGAGAACGAGGGGACTGTCTGCAGGGCAGATTATCTCGTCTTCATATTCATTTTCAATTCCACATACCAGATATGCAAAGTTTCTTTTACTCCAGGAATTCAGCTAGCAAGTATCTACTCTCCTTAATTATTTGTAATGAAAATTAGTTTATTTTCTTTCTTTTTTTTTTTTTTTTGAGATGGAGTTTCGCTCATTACCCAGGCTGGAGTGCAATGGCACAATCTCGGCTCACCACAACCTCCACCTCCTGGGTTCAGGCAATTCTCCTGCCTCAGCCTCCTGAGTAGCTGGGATTACAGGCACATGCCACCATGCCCAGCTAATTTTTTGTACTTTTAGTAGAGACAGGGTTTCACCATGTTGACCAGGATGGTCTCGATCTCTTCACCTTGTGATCCACCTGCCTCGGCCTCCCAATGTGCTGGGATTACAGGTTTGAGACACCGCGCCCAGCCCCAGTTTATTTTCATTACAAATAATTAGGGCAAAGAGACACTAGATAATGAATAAGAGGTAATGTAATAAACAAGAGAGAAGGTTCTGTGGGTTCCAATCTCAGCTCTGCCATTTATTTACTACTTATCTGGGCAAGAGATTTAAAATCTTTGTGTTTCATATAACACATTTAGCCAACTTCCTGACATATGGGTTCAATAAATGCCACCATTATTATGAAATGTGTTCAGAACCTAACCACAGAAATTCCTCGAAAGATTTTTTAACAAGTTAGAAAATCTTATTTTAAAATGTTTATGTATAAAACCATAACATTTTGATTTCTTATAATATCTTCACAACAAAATCAAATAACAGTGGAATCATCTCCAATGACTTGTTTTCAAAATGCTCTCTACATAACAGAGGTGTCTTTCAAAAGGGAGTTATCTCCTTTTTTTCTATCATGAACATTCTCTTTAACTTGAAGGGGCAAATTAATTGTACCTTCTGCTAAATATCTTCTAAGTATCAAAGTACTAAGACATTTGTCATCATAGGAAAGGTCAGCAATCCGAAATGCATACCCTTTATAAAGGAAACTATAAACAGCAACAATTTACTTAGGGTTTGGAAGGTAACTGGAGGTAATTAAAACATGAGATAGTAAACAATTCCAAGTTTGCTATCAGGCACTACCAGTCCTAGGGATTTGTGGATTATTACCTGCAAAAGGGAATTTCCCACAGGCATCCACTCTCTTTGAGCCTTTGCTTCCTACTCAGTTGCTAGGCCCCTTTATTTCCTACAATTCCCTAATTACTACTAAAATAGTACATAGAGAGGTTCAGTTCCTCACACTTTGATCCCCCCAATCCAAAGTGGCCTCTGGATGGACCTTTGCACAAACTCTTACTCACTGAAATGCTGTGCTTAACAAAAAATAAACCACTGTGGTCCCCACTGTTAATTACACAAAAGCTGCCACAAACTTTGAAATTACAAGAATTTTTAAAGTTTAATATTTTTCATCTAATGCTTAGCCAGGATTCAGATTTTCCCCTTCCATACCGGCATTTAAATACCAGCGTTAGCTCTCCCTATCCTATACTTCTACGATTCTCAGCTCATACCTCTCATAGACATTACCAGACTGCATTTCAATAATGTGTTTAAGTGCCTTTCACCATATGTTATGAATTTGGCTCATTCATTTCTCAGTCTAAATACTGAATACAAATTCAGGCACAAAAAGGCATTATTTTGGGTATGAATAAATGAACAGATGATTGAATGAAATAACAAACTAAAATGTCTCAATTCTCAAAAGTTATTTTGGACACAAAAAATATTATTTCAATATCCTGCTGAGGATATTATATAGAAGATAATACAAACAATTTGAAATTAAACTACATCTCAGAAACCGTGTTATCCATTTCCTAGCTGTTCTCTCTGACATCAGGCTATCTAATCTCTGTTCAAATACATTCTGCATGGTGCTTTGAGGATAATCCTCCCTAAATACTGCTTTCAACATCACTCCTTTACTGAGTAAAATAATCATGTACTTCCGATTTCTGAAGATCATTTCCCCCACCTCCACAATTTTCTTGGGTCACTTTTATCACCCTTCTCAACTGGTTCCAATCTACCCATTGAACCCATTCCTCTCTCCACAGTCTTCACTCAGGTCCTCAGTGCACCATCTCCAGACTGTTACCTTTCTGGCCTTAATCTTTCCAATATACTGCTGATACATTAATTTTCCTAAATATTAAAATATGCCACTACGCTGCCCAAAACTATTTAGGAGCTTCTGACTCTCCACTCAATTAATTATAAACACCCCATTGTGTCATTCCACATTTTTTTGACTTTCTGTTTTATAATAATCCTCACCATTCCTTTAAAGCAGTGGCAAGCTAACTTTTTTGGGAGTGGGGGAAAGGGGTCACTGATATCTTTCAAAAGCTCATGAAAGGGATTATCCTAGAAAAAAAACCACAAATAATTTACATATACTCATAAGAGATTCTGACCATGTTCTATGCTTTAACCAAATTGTCCTTCTGCTCAGACTGTAGTTTTTGTTTATAAAAGCCATTACAATTCTTGCTGTCAAAAACGTCATGCATTTTCAGCAGCCCATCTAGCATGCTACACTTTCCATAAAAACATATCTGGTCTCCCTAGTTAAATATGATCTTTTTCTCATTGAAATCAAAAACACATTTGGTTTATATATTAGCTGTATTATACTTGCATATGGGATAAACTCCATGATTTAATTGAAAACTATATGAAGTTAGGTAATATGGCTTATTTCTCTTTTATAGCTCTCTGCAAAACCAAGCATGGCAGTAAGAGTTTATTAAAAATGATACGAATATTCTGGGCACCATGGCTCATGCATGTAATACCAGCACTTTGGGAGGCCAAGGCAGGTAGATCATTTGAGGTCAGGAGTTCGAGACCAACCTGGCCAACATGGTGAAACCCTATCTCTACTAGAAGTAGAAAATTAGTAGGCAGGGTGTCACATGCTTGTAATCCCAGCTACTCGGAAGGCTGAGGCAGGAGAACTGCTTGAACCCACGAGCTAGAGTGCAGTGAGCTGAGACTGTGCCACTACACTCCAGCCTGGGTGACACAGTAGGACTCCATCTCAAATAAATAAATAAATAAGAATAAATGATAAGAATTATTTATAAACATGTATTGAAATTTTCAGGGTTGTTACATTGTAAAAAGCCAGCAGGCACCACTTTTAACATAGTCTATAAATTATTTCTGAGTACATGTCCAAAATCTTTTAGCTGAAACACATTGGGTCAGATGTGTTTCAAAATTCAAAATTGTATTTTAGAAAGATGAAATAGAGAACACTTCATAATAAAACATTCTATTTGTGCAGCAAATTGTATGAATATTTACAGAGTGCAAAAGATGTGCTCCTGTGATTTCAGATCAGATTTTGCTGCCAAACAAATTCACCTCAGGTAAGATATTGTTGACAAATGACTACAACAAAACTTTTGTTTGTGGTACTTTTTGGATATCGAGATTGTGTGTGAGGAATTGGGGGCCTGTGTACATTCTTGGCTCCATCTAGTCAGAAAGGATTCCTTAATTCATGATATAGGGTAACTTCAAGATTTTGTTTCAATATTCTACACGTTTCATTCTTTGTTGATCTCTCTCAATATTCTAGGATACCTGAAGGTGAAAAGTGGTGCATATGGTCACTAGACAGCAGGGGAGCAGAGGCTAGCTGAGACTAGGCAGGACCAGTATGGAAGAAATTCAGGCACCAAATTGATGTGTAACCTCGGCCCCTTCAGTAAACACTTGTTTAAAGAACAAAGCCAGGTGTGGTAGCTCACGCCTATAATCCCAGTACTTTGGGAGGCCAAGGTGGATGGATCACATAAGGTCAGGAGTTTGAGGCCAGGCTGGCCAACATGGTGAAATACCATCTCTACTAAAAATACACACAAGAAATTTACCGGACGCGGTGGTGAACACCTGTAGTCCCAGCTACTCAGGAGACTGAGGCTGGAGAATCACTTGAACCTGGGAGGTGGAGGTTGCAGTGAGCCAAGATTGTGCCACTGCACTCCAGCCTGGGTGACAGAGCAAGAAAAAGCATGTCGGCTGGGGGTGGTGGCTCATGCCTGTAATCCCAGCACTTTCGAAGGCTAAGGTGGGTGGATTACTTGATGTCAGGAGTTCAAGACCAGTCTTCCCACCAAGAGACAGTGAAACACAGTCTCTACTAAAAATACAAAAATTAGCTGGGTGTGCTGGTGGGGGCCTGTAATCCCAGCTACTAGGAAGGCTGAGGAAAGAGAATCACTTGAACCCAGGAGGTGGAGGTTGCAGTGAGCTGAGATTGAACCACTGCACACCAGTCTGGGTGACAGAGCTAGACTCCATCTCAAAAAAAAGAAAAAAAAAAAAAGAAAAGAAAAAAAGAAAAGAAGAAAAAGAAAAAAAAAAGAAAATATGTCATCAGAAATTGGAAGTCTCTCATTATTCTGACAGTAAGCATTTAGTTATTTTCTTTCAGATATCTCTCTATACATCATAATATGAAATAGGTATATTTTTTCACCTAGAATCATATTGTTACTTGCTTTTCCATAAAATCAAAAACTTTATAGAGACTTTTTCACATATATATTAAAGACCACTAACTCGTGCTTTTCATTGTAAGGGTATACCACAATTTGCTACTCTTTTTAACAGACACTTGGACTATATTCAGTTTCTCAGTATTACAAACAGTGTAATACTGTAATAAACATCTCACTAAAGGTATTATAGAGTTCTGTAAGGATGAGTTTCTAGAAGTAGAATTGTTGGGCTAAAGTAATGCATATTTTAATTGACAATACCAGACTATCCTCAGTGTATCCCATGCTCGTAATTTGTTATTCATTATTCTAGTAATTGGATTGCTGAAATTCCCATTTTTATTTTAGTCAGTAATGCTTATTAGTGAGTTAAGCATTTTTCATACTTCTATGGACTGTGTTTTTAAACTGTCATAATATTTTGGGTTCATTTTTCTTCCTGTTATCCTTTTCTAGATAATTTGTAAGAATATTTTGTCTATTGATAATAACTTCCTTTTGACTTACATATATGTTACAGTTTCCCAATTTGTTGTTTTCTTTTGATTTTATGAATGTTTTTGCCTTATATAAGAAATTTGAGATTATGTAGCAAATTGAGCAAATTTGTTTTTGAATTCTGAATTTTATGTCCACGTTAGAAAGTTTTCCATCCCATGATTATAAATACATAACTACATCATCTTTCCATACTTTTAGATTTATTTCCTTTAAGTAAAAAAAAAATTTAAGTTGTTGACCCTCCTGAAATCTTTCTTGTGTATAATAAGCCAGGAGTTACAATACTATTATATTTAAAAATCTATCCAAAAATAAATGCTTTTAAACTACTGTCTCTATTTTGAAAGGCTTTGAATAAATCTTACTAGCTCAATAAACTACATTTTCTAACTACTGCAGGACAACATAATCTCTGCCAGAACTACTACTATTTTAGGTAAGTTAAGTAACTTCTGAGTCTTTGCTTACCTATGAAGTCGAAATGGTAAATTTTATCTTTTAGGATTGTTGTGAAGAATAGAAATAATATAAAGCATTTAGCATGGTTTCTATTACATATAGGCAATGAGTAATGACAACTGTTGGTACTTTCCTCCCTAGTTCACTTATAGCAAACTAAGTGTGCAATGCACAATTTAATCAAACACTAAATTTCCGTGTTGTCCGTTAATCACCCACTTCCACACACACACTGCAGGCTCCTTGAAATCAGACTGTATCTTTTGCTGCAAAGGAATAACCAGTGAACATTAAGAGCACTGGCTCCAGGAGTGGAGTTCTGCTCTACTGCTGACTAACTGAAAATGAGGAAAACAGAACCTGTCTCACAGGACTGTTGCAAGAGTTAAATGAGTTAGTACAGAAAAAGACATCAGAAGTGTACCTGAACTTAATAAACACTCTAAATTATAACCATTATTTTTACCCTTTAATTTTTATATTTCTTACAAATGCTACAGCATTGTTTTGAGCTCACAGTCCATACTCACTACATGTTTTTTCAATCTCATAAATAAATCACCTGGTCATAGAAGAGTAAATAGCATAAAAAGTATTCTCATTTTTTTCCTAAAGAAATAATGATTACTAGTAAATACTATGATTTAAGAAAAAAGTTATGATTCCTTAAAATGTCATATAAAGTACATAACACAAGACACTGTAGTAGCAGTTAAAAATAAAGCTCAAAACCTGTTAATTTTTAAAAATTAAGCTTAAAATTTACTTATTTGTTTTGTAGAAGTTAAAGTAAAAAGGAAAATACCATAGAGTATTTAAATATTACTTATTAGAAAGCATAACATCTCATCAGAAGAGAAAAAAAATGCCTTGATGAGAAGTTATATAAAATATGCACTATATAGTTAATTATATGAGGGCCATCTAGCAACAAGATGGATATTGTGTTCACTGGCCCATCCTCAAATTAGGTAGATAGGGAAGCTATACAGAGTATGTGACTTTCTGATGTTCTAAATGACAATAGAGTTTAAAAACCAAGGTGTAAACCAGCAGTCCCCAACCCTTTTGGTACCAGGGATGAGTTCTATGGAAAACAATTTTTCTGTGGATGGTTTGGAATGGTTTCTGGATGAAACTGTTCTATCACAAATTATCAGGCATTAGATTCTCATAAGGAGAGCACAACCTGGATCCCTCACATGCACAATTCACAATAAGGTTCTCACTCTTATGAGAATCTAAGGCCGCTACTGATCTGAGAGGAGGTGGAGTTCAGTCTGCAGTGCTTTCTTGCCCACCACTCACCTTCTGCTGTGTGCCCCACTTCCTAACCAGCCATGGACCCTGGTACCGGGCCATGTACTGGCTGTGGTACCAATCCATTTTGTAGGGATTGGGAATCCCTTGTGTAACTAATTAGTGTGCCTATTTTTTAGTGTCTGTCTTAAGTATCAATTATTTCAATCAATCCTTTAAATGAATTACTGATAAATAATTCCCTGGAGTTACTTTGTTTTATGCTGGCAAAAAAACAAGACAAAACAAAACAAAACAGATGTGGTATTCAAATGATAATGTGGATATTATTTTAGAATAGTGAGCAGTTGAACTTTAAATCTTGATCACAAATGGCCATTCCATCTTTGCACAAATGCCAAAAAGGTACCAGCAAATAGAGCCAAAAAACTTCTTAGAAGTCACTCAAACACTTGAATAAACAAACACCTGATTGAGATCTAAGAGTTTTCTGTTATAAAGAAGTGTTTTTTTAAAAAAAGGTTGGCTAAGAATTCTTTGTCCCAATAAAAATCTTAAGTGGAAATGTAAACCAAATAAAGAAAAACAGAGCTGCTCTGAGCAGAAGGAACGTGACTGAGTAAGGAGCACAATTTGAAAACCAGTCTCCTATAAGAGACCATATATTTATTTGAAAAAGTATAAAGTAATTAATTTTGCTCAAATACAAAACAGTCTGGGGAAACAGGATAGAAACAGTAATTAAGATACAGAAGTTAGAGTCGGACCTCCTGAATAGTAGAAACCTCTCTTTATACCCATCTGTAAAATATACTAACAGAACCTCCACTTCATAGGATGCTTACACGGACTAATTGAGCTAATTGAGTGAAGCAGTTAAAACAGTGCTTGGCTTATAGTCAAGGCTAGTTAAGTAACTATTAAATGAATAAGTCTCTTGCACAACATCAAGATATGTTAGTAGGAGAAACTGCCGCCCTTCTCCTTGTGTCTCACTGAATACTGTAGTGTGTCAGTCATGGCTCTAGCATAACTTGTATCAAGGCATTCTCATGTTCACTAGTTGTACTACAGGTTTTTGATGGTGTTTTGTTTTCTTCTTCTTGGTTTTGTACATGCCAAAGACAGGGACTGTATACATTTTCATCTTGATAGTCCCAGCACAAGCTTTTCAAATGTGGTATCAATACATGGATCTGAAGTGAATAAATTAGTGAATCAAATCATCTGAGCAGCAGGTAGAAAGTGAATCACCTAGTTCATTTAGAACTGTATCAAAATACTTCAATATATTCTGGAAAGAGGAGCAAGGCATGTATCAAAGGAGAAAAGTACAAAAAGGGTTTATTTAAGTAATAGTGTAATTAATAACGCCTAAATATAAGGATTTTCTTATTATGAAGTATTATGCTGTGAATAAAAAAACAAGTTAGGACAGAGCGGGGAAAGATAGCACTATAAAAGCAACTCAGGATTGCAGCTCTCAGTGAAGACGCAGAGGGTGAGTTCACGCCGCATTTCCAGATGGATCTTTGTTGCCCACAGAACGGGGAAATTCCCAGGTGTAGGAGAGACATGGGATGCCAGCACAACTGTTTCAGCTGGCATTTCAGCCGACGCCACAGCGCAGCAGCACTCTGCACAAAACTCACTGGTCTGGGTGCCCTGTTAAACCGGCAATTTGAGATTTGGGAGGGCATATTAGCATCTTCATCTGATTAAATGAGACTTGGACAGTGAGCCAGGCCAGGAGATTCCCGGGAAGCAAACTGTGAGCCGGCGCAGTGGGTTGCTGCACGGGAAATCACACAGATCCCGGTGCCCTTTCAGCAGGTGACTGAAACACCTGGGAGAGAGTCAACTGTTTAACTTAAAAAAAACAAAAGGGCTCTGAGGCAGGGAGCCAGGTGATCAGGCTTGACAGGTCCCACACCCACAGGGACAAACAAAACAATGATTCGAAACGCTCGGGGTTGAGAATTTCATGGCAGGCACAGCTGAACCAAGGACAGTGCAGCTTGGTGGGGGAGGGGTGTCTGCCATTACCGAAACATTCCACCCCTACTGAGGTACTCTCCCATTGCTGACCCAGCCTGCCGTTGCTGAGGCAACCCGCCATAATAGAGAGACTCTGCCAACAGGGCAGAGCCCACAACAGCAGGGCAGAGCCCACGGCAACAGAGTGCAGCCCATGACAGTAGGGCGGAGCCCACGGCAACAGGGTGGAGCCCTTGGCAGCAGGGCGGGGCCCACGGCAGCAGGGCAGAGCCCAGGGCAACAGGGCGGACCCCATGGCAGCAGGGCAGAGACTCGGCAGGCAAATAGTGACTAAACTGCCTCCTAGCTGGGCAGGACAGTGCAACAGATACTCATAAAGAAAGCCCTAACTCCCTGAGATGGAGCATATGAGGGAAAAAAGGGGTTTTATGAGTTCTGCTGCAGCAGACTTAAACGTACTTACCTAGCAGCCCTGAATGAACAATGGTGCTCACAGCTCAGCACTTGAGCTCCTATAAAGTACAGACCGTCTCCTCAAACAGCTCCCTGACCCCTGTATACCCAAAGAGTCACCTCAAAAAGGACTGAGCAGACTGACATTTGGCGGGCATCATTCTGGGACAAAGATAGCAGAAGAAGAAACTGGTAGCATCCCTCACTGTTCCACAGCTGCTACAGGTGTACCCCAGGCAAGCAGGGCCTGGAGTGGACCTCAGCAGTCTTACTAGCAGAGGGGCTAGACCGTTAGAAGAAAAACTAAGAAACAGAAATACTTCATCATCAACAATCTGGGCCTCCACTCAGAGACCCAATCGAAAAATCGGCAACTACTCAGACAACAGGTGGATAAATCCACAAAGATGGGAAGAAACCAGCGCAAAAAGGAGGAAAACACCCGAAACCAGAACACCTCTCCTCCTACAAAGGACCAAAACTCCTCACCAGCAAGGGAACAAAGCTGGATGGAGAATGAGTGTGACGAAATGACAAAATCAGACTTCAGAAGGTGGATAATGAGAAACTTCCATGAGCTAAAAGAACATGTTCTAAATCAATGCAAAGAAACTAAGAACCTTGAAAAAACATTTGAAAAAAGATTTGAGGAAATGATAACAAGAATGGACAACTTAGAGAGGTATATGAATGAATTGAAGGAGCTTAAAAACACAACACAAGAACTTCGCGAAGCATGCACAAGTTTCAACAGCCGAATTGACCAAGCAGAAGAAAGAATATCAGAAGTCGAAGATCAACTCAATGAAATAAAACGAGAAACCAAGATTAGAGAAAAAAGTGCAAAAAGGAATGAACAAAGTCCCCAAGAAATGTGGGACTATGTGAAGAGACCCAACCTACGTTTGATAGGGGTACCAGAATGTGACGAAGAGAATGGATCCAAGCTGGAAAATACTCTTCAGGATATTATGCAGGAAAATTTCCCCAACCTAGCAAGACAGGCCAATATCCAAGTCCAGGAAATACAGAGAACACCACAAAGATACTCTGCAAGAAGAGCAACCCTAAGGCACATAATTATCAGATTGACCAGGGTAGAAATGAAGGAGAAAATGCTAAGGGCAGCCAGAGAGAAAGGTCGGGTCACCCACAAAGGGAAGCCCATCAGACTCACAGCAGATCTCTCGGCAGAAACTCTACAAGCCAGAAGAGAGTGGGGGCCAATATTCAACATCCTTAAGGAAAAGAACTTCCAACCCAGAATTTTATATCCAGCCAAACTGAGCATCATAAGTGAAGGAAGAATAAAATCCTTTGCAAACAAGCAAGTACTCAGAGATTTTGTCACCACCAGGCCTGCTTTACAAGAGCTCCTGAAAGAGGCACTACACATAGAAAGGAACAACCAATACCAGCCATTCCAAAAACATACCAAATGCTAAAGAGCATCAACAAAATAAAGAATCTGCATCAACTAATGGGCAAAACAGCCAACTAGCATCAAAATGGCAGTATCAAATTCACACATAACAATATTAACCCTAAATGTAAATGGGCTAAATGCACCAATCAAAAGACACAGACTGGCAAATTGGATAAAAAGCCAAAACCCATCGGTGTGCTGTATCCAGGAAACCCATCTCACAAGCAAGGATACACAAAGGCTCAAAATAAAGGGATGTAGAAAGATTTACCAAGCAAATGGAGAGCAAAAAAATAAGCAGAAGTTGCAATTCTCATCTCTGTTAAAATAGACTCTAAAGCAACAAAGATCAAAAGAGAGAAAGAAGGACATTATATAATGGTAAAAGGATCAATACAACAAGAAGAACTAACGATCCTAAATATATATGGACCCAATACAGGAGCACCCAGATATATAAGGCAAGTTCTCAACAACTTACAAAAAGAATTAGACTCCCACACAGTAATAGTGGGAGACTTTTACACTCCACTGTCAATATTAGACAGATCAACCAGACAGAAAATTAACAAGGATACTCAGGGCTTGAACTCAGACCTGGAACAAGCAAACCTGATAGACATTTACTGAACTCTCCACCCCAAATCCACAGAATATACATTCTTCTCAGCACCGCATCACACCTACTCTAAAACTGGCCACATAATTGGAAGTAAAGCACTCCTCAGCAAATGCAAAACAACTGAAATAATAACAAACAGTCTCTCAGACCATAGTGCAATGAAGCTAGAACTCAGAATTCAGAAACTAACTCAGAACCGCACAGCTTCATGGAAACTGAACAACTGGCTCTTGAATGTTGATTGGATAAACAATGAAAAGAAGGCAGAAATAAAGAAGTTCTTTGAAACCAACGAGAATAAAGACACAACATACCAGAATCTCTGGGACACATTTAAAGCAGTCTCCAGAGGAAAATATATAGCAATAAGTGCCCACATGAGAAGAGTGGAGAGATCCAAAACTGACACCCTATCATCAAAATTGAAAGAGCTAGAGGAGCAAGATCAAAAAAACTCAAAACCTAGCAGAAGACAAGAATTAACTAAAATCAGAGCAGAACTGAAGGAGATAGAGACACAAAAAACCCTTAAAAAATAATTAAATCCAAGAGCTGTTTTTTTTGAAAAGATCAACACAATAGACCACTAGCCAGACTGATAAAAAAGAAAAGAGAGAACAACCAAATAGACACAATTAAAAACGATAAAGGGGAAATCACCACAGATTCCATAGAAATTCAGACCATCATCAGAGAATATTACAAACAACTCTATGCACATAAACTAGTAAACCTGGAAGAAATGGATAAATTCCTGGACATCTGTGTCCTCCCAAGCCTAAACCACGAGGAAGCCGAAACTATGAATACACCAATAACATGGTCTGAAGTTGAGGCAGCAATTAAGAGCCTACCACACAAAAAAAGCCCAGGTCCAGATGGGTTCACAGACAAATTCTACCACACACAAAGAGGAGCTGGTACCATTGCTTCTGAAACTATTCCAAATAATCCAAAAAGAGGGTATCCTTCCCAATTAATTTTATGAGACCAACATCATCCTGATACCAAAACCCGGCAGAGACTCAACAACAAAAGAAAACTTCAGGCCAATATCCATGATGAACATAGATGCAAAAATCTTCAATATAATATTGACAAGCTGATTGCAACAGCACATCAAAAAGCTTATCCATCATGATCAAGTAGGATTCATCCTGGGGATGCAAGGCTGGTTCAACATACACAAGTCTATAAATGCAATTCACCACATAAACAGAACCAAAACAAAAAACCACATGATTATCTCAATTAACACAGAGAAGGCCTTTGACAAAATTCAACAGCCCTTTATGCTAAAAACCCTCAATAAACTCAGTATTGATGGAACATATCTCAAAATAATAAAAGCTATTTATGACAAACCAACAGCCAATATCATACTGAATGGGCAAAAACTGGAAGCATTCCCTTTGAAGTCCAGCACTACACAAGGATGCCCTCTCTCACCACTTCTATTCAATACAGTACTGGAAGTTCTAGCCAGAGCAATCAGGCAAGAAAAAGAAATAAAGGGTATTCAAATAGGAAAGGTGGAAGCCAAATTGTCTCTATTTGCAGACGACATGATAGTTTACCTAGAAGACCCCATTGCCTCAGCCCAAAAACTCCTGAAACTGATAAGCAACTTCAGCAAACTCTCGGGATATAAAATCAATGTGCAAAAATCACAAGCATTCCTATACACCAATAACAGACTTAATGAGAGCCAAATCAAGGATGAACTGCCATTCACAATCGCTACAAAAAAAAAGAAAAACCTAGGAATACAACTTACAAGGAACATAAGGGACCTCTTCAAAAAAAACTACAAACCACTGCTCAACGAAATAAGAGAGGACAAAAACAGATGGAGAAACATTCCATGTTCATGGTTAGGAAGAATCAATATCGTGACAATGGCCATACTGCCCAAAGTAATTTACAGAATCAATGGTATCCCCATCAAGCTACCATTGACTTTCTTCATAGAACTGGATAAAACCACCTTGAACTTCATATGGAACCAAAAGAGAGCCCACATAGCCAAGTCAATCCTAAGCAAAAAGAACACAGCGGGAGGCATCACACTACTGGACTTCAAACTATACTACAAGGCTACAGTAATCAAAACAGCATGGTACTGGTACCAAAACAGAGATATAGACCAGTGGAACAGAACAGAGGCATCGGAAGCAACACAGCATATCTATAACCATACAATCTTTGATAAACTGGACAAAAACTAGCAATAAGAAAAGGACTCCCTGTTTAATAAATGATGTTGGGAAAACTGGCTAGCCATGTGCAGAAAGCAGAAACTGGACTCCTTCCTGACACCTTACACTAAAATTAACTCCAGATGGATTAAAGACTTAAACATAAGACCTGGCACCATAAAAACCCTAGAAGAAAATCTAGGCAAAACCATCCAGGACATAGGGGTAGGCAAGGACTTCATGACCAAAACACCAAAAGCATTGGCAACAAAAGCCAGAATAGACAAATGGGACCTAATCAAACTCCACAGCTTCTGCATGGCAAACGAAACCATCATTAGAGTGAATCAGCAACCAACAAAATGGGAAAAAAAATTTTGCAGTTTACGCATCTGACAAAGGGCTGATATCCAGACTTTACAAAGAACTCAAACAGATTTACAAGAAAAAAACAAACAAGCCCATCCAAAAATGGGCAAAGGCTATGAACAGACACTTTACAAAAGAAGACATACCTGAGGCCAACAAACACATGAAAAAATGCTCATCATCACTGGTCATTAGAGAGATGCAAATCAAAACCACATTGAGATACCGTCTCACGCCAGTTAGAATGGCGATCATTAAAACATCTAAAGACAACAGATGCTGGAGAGGATGTGGAGAAATAGGAACACTCTTACACTGTTGGTGGGAGTGTAAATTAGTTCAACCATTGTGGAAGACAGTGTGGTGAGTCCTCAAGGGCTTAGAAATAGAAATTCCATTTGACCCAGAAATCCCATTACTGGGTATATATATCCAAAGGACCATAAATCGTTCTACTATAAGGACACATGCACACGAATGTTCATTGCAGCACTGTTTACAATAGCAAAGACCTGGAACCAACCGAAATGCCCATCGATGATAGACTGGACTGGGAAAATGTGGCACATATACACCATGGAATATTATGCAGCAATCAAAAATGATGAGTTCGTGTCCTTTGTAGGGACATGGATGAATCTGGAGAACATCATTCTCAGCAAACTGACACAAGAACAGAAAATGAAATACTGCATATTCTCACTCATAGGTGGGTGATGAACAATGAGAACACCTGGACACAGGGAAGGGAGTAGTACACACTGGGGTCTATTGTGGGGAATAGGAGAGGGACAGTGGGGTGAGGGGGAGCAGGGGAGGGATAGCATGGAGAGAAATGCCAAATGTGGGTGAAGGAGCAGAAGGTGGCAAAACACACTGCCATGTGTGTAACTATGCAACTATCTTGCATGTTCTGCACATGTACCCCAAAACCTAAAACGCAATAAAAAATTAAAAATTAAAAAAAGTTAGAAGTACATATGTGAACAATAGAGGGTCAAGTCATTTTTGTATAAAGTAACATGAAGAATGATGCATAAATTATGATATGAGATACCACTTATATATTAACACACTCCAGAGAACATATTCCACGCACACATGGAAAACTGAGGTAGAAGTGTAGAAAAATGGTAGGCAAAGAAACAGATTAGAAGAATTGATCAAAAAGAACTTAAGCTTTATTGGTAACATTTTCATTTTTTAAGGAAGATGGATTGTTGTGTTACTTGAGTAATTAAAGTACAATGTTTCAGTGGCTAGAACAGGAGCAGTTATTAGCACTAGCATGCACAGCTAATACTACTGCTTCTCCTCTGGTTCTTGTGGTATTAAGGTATAGGTTCTGAAAGAGTATTAATAATTTGGGATCCATAAATAACCAAATATGAACAGATGACACCAAATGCTATCTTTTTAACCATTTCTTTTTCAGTACAGTAGAAGCTTACTTCAATGAGTCATAATGTAAAATTGTGCTTAAAACCAGCCTATCATTATCCATGCTACATATTAAACTGAGAGACCACAGGTTAAGAAACTGGATATAGAGTTTTGAAATAAACTCTAGTGAATTACTATGTATTTATTTTTATGGTAATGTGAAAGATACTATAGGGTGGACCCTACTGGAGAGTAAATGAAATTAAATAAGATTATTGACAAAATATCTTCTCAGAACCCAAATATTATTCAAATAGATTATAGTGGAAGAGATTGCTGGATAATCTGTGCACTACAAAAGATGGAGAAAGCGTTACGGAGCTCTAAATATAGAATAAATCATAGAAGTTGCTAATGAAAAACTGGATGTTCAGTATCTCTCTTTCTGATGCTATATCAAGGAGAATTATGCTACCACATCAGTTTTCGTTATTAGCCTATGACAGTAAGCATACTCAACTATTAAAAGAAACACTTTATTCATAAAAGGATTTCATTTGTGTCCAGTTTCCTCTATAGTCTATTATTGTGATGTCTAAATCTGAAAAACTTTCCCCCATTATCCCCAGCTTCTGATAGAGGGGTCAATTCTCTAGTTGTCCAAACATTGCATAAACGAATCACTTACCACATGTGCAACTAGTCGTGTATACACAAATCGGTAAAATGTCTCTCCACTACACACTATAAACTTTACCAGGGCAACAGCCAGCAAGGTCTCCTTTGTTTTACTAGAACCTAACATAGTGCCTGGCAGGTACTCAATAAATTAATACATAACTATTGTAATTAAGGGAATTACATCATCATAATTAATACATGAATAAAAGAATGAGGATAATATTGCAATACAATTGAAAATCCATCAATACCTACTCAGCTTAATGTCTAAGTAATACATTTCAACGGTATTATAACATGTATTTAATCATATTACATCAAATGTATTCACTACAAATGCTGTCACTGAATAAAGCATCCAAAAAATAAAAGTGTGACATTATCAGTTATGATGATTGGATCATGTAGCAAATAGTTATTTACTGGATGCCTAGTATATTCCTAGCTCTGGGCTGGTCACTGTGTACTGGGAAAGATAAGCTACTGAGAAATAGTCCTCTCCTTCATCACACCAGGTCAGTAGTCTGCATCTGTAGGACTGGCAGGTCATTATTACTTACTCTCCATGGAAGGCATCAAGTCAATTCCTGACCATTTCCTGGTTCACTCCAAACCTACAAATCTTGGTAAAAGAATGCAATGAGCTAGCCAACCAACTGTTTTTTGGCCAATACTGTATCTTAAATGGTTCAATTAGCTTAAAAGACATCATCTCTCCCCACTCCTTTCTTGCATTTCCTGAGTGGTATTTTTTTCTTCACCTCTTCTCTTTTCTGCCTCATATCAAGGGAAACCCAGTCATCCAGAGTAACTTTATAGGCTTTATCACCTCCCACTCCTAACAAGGGCAGGAGGTGAAGACTGCTGGTGAAGACTGCTGACTGTTGGCTCCTGTTTATGTCTTCTTATTGCTGCCCTAAATGTAAAGTTAATATGATCCATCCTTTTATATCAAACACTTCTCACTACCCCTGCTCTTGCATTCTCCTTTAGGATTCACTTTTACCTTCCTAGATGTTTCATCACTTGGCTCACATCTTTTCCTTCTAACCCTCTATTGTTTTTCTTCGACCGTGTTTTCTATTACGAGAAAGGCAGCACAGGCTGGGCGCAGTGGCTCCCAACACTTTGGGAGAACGAGGGGGTAGATCACCTGAGGTCGGGAGTTCGAGACCAGCCTGATCAACATAGAGAAACCCCACCTCTACTAAAAATACAAAATTAGCCAGGTGTGGTGGTGGATGCCTGTAATCCCAGCTACTTGGGAGGTTGAGGCAGGAGAATCGCTTGAACCCGGGAGGTGGAGTTTGTGGTGAGCTGAGATCATGCCATTGCACTCCAGTCTGGGCAACAACAGTGAAACTCTGTCTCAAAGAAAAGAAAAAAGAAAGAAAAAAAGAAAAAGAGAAGGGAAGCACAGTGGTCGAGGGCCAGGATTCTGGAGTCATACTACCATATTTGAACCCTGACTTTACCATTTCCTAACTGTATTAAGACAGCTTAACATCTATAGGCCTTAGTTTCCTCATTTGTAAAGTGGGAATAAAAATAATAATACAAACATTATAACAATAAGTAAGACCTGCAAAGCACTGAAATAGTTACTGGTATAGAGAAAGCACTTTATAATGTCATCATTTTTAATTATCATCCTTGACAACGTTAGTATCCATATTGTTTCCTGTTGACTTTAAACTTCTGGCCATATTGTCATCCACACATATCGCCACCTTGAATCAACTCATCCCACAGCATTGCCTTATCAAGATTTTGAAGCTGGTCTAAGTCCTTCTACTTATCTTTCTCATTCCTGAAGACTCCTAGAACCTTCTCTCTATTCTTTTGCCTTAAATCACTGATTTTCCAAATTTACTCAAACACTAGCAACCTAGTTTCCCAAGCTTTAACTCTCTCAATTTCCAGTGTGAACATTCAACGCTTAGTCAGTGTAAACTTAATTTCTTCAGTCTTCTTTTACTATATACACTTAAAGCTCTCCTCAATGCCTAGAGATCTTATTTGTCCTTTACTAATCAAATGTTCATATCTTCCATGAAGCCTTCCTCATCATTCAAGAATATACGTATTCCAGCCCACAACCACCTCATTCTGCCTGAATACAAAAACTCACAAACCACACAGATCTCATACATTACAGAATTGCTTACTTAGGCATTTACTGAGAATCTTTATTTATACGTTTTATGTACATGTGTTACCTCCCTAACTATATTATAAGCTCCTTGAAAGTAGAAATGCTAGTGGCAACTGACAATATGTCAGGCCTTCTTTGACATGCTTTACAATTATCAACTCATTTAATCTCTATAGCAACCATAAGAAATAGCCACTTTTATCCTCATTTTATCTCAAGGCAGGGAAAAGTGAAGTCAGGGAAAGGCTATCTTTTCCATAAGTGTAACTATAAAAGTTATATAATAGTTGCTGAATGAAGAAACTTAGTAATCTAGTTCATAATCTTGTTCTAGTTTTATGAATGATTTATCTGCATTAATCTTAAATTACTCTTTGTAAATATTGCTAAATAAAGGTGCTTCAATTCCATGACTCAAGACTATAGGACCATGCCAACAGCAGGAGTCCAACAAATGCTTTCTAAGAGTACATTTGGAAAGACTTCCTCTACAGTTTTGGATGCCATTCTAACAATAATGATGAGAAAGCATTTGTATTTTACAGTTAGGGTGCTCTTTGTACTAATACGCACTTTCTGAAGTAACTTCTGTGAATCAAACAGAGCTTATAATAAATCTACTTTTGCATATCATCTCTGATTTATAAGAGCTGCAATTTAAAAATATTTAACCTATGTTTACTAACAATCAGCTACTAACTAGCTGTGTGACCTTTGGAAACTCAGATTTATGCGTTTGAGATTTGCTTATCTTTAGAAAAAAGGAGCTGGAGTAGGACAAATTGGCCTTCAGGGGATTCTAAGGGAGTCATTCACTTATAAAATTATACTATCCTTAGGAGACTTTACAAATAGAGGAAATCACATTAATATAAAAGGAAATGTTTAAGAAACCATAACCAAGGTCAAATAAAAATGGTAACTCCAATTACTCATTGAAAAACTGACTTTTCCACATGAAGAACTTCCATCTGTAACTGTAAATACATTATATCAACGGGAAAATGCCACTCTCAGTTACCCTGTTTTCTCAAGTACCACTTCTAACAGTGCCTCAATTAGTTTAAAATGCAAACTCCCTGAAGCTGAATATGTTCAACATCAGTAAAATACATTCATCTTTTGTGAAAAAAAAAAGTTCTAAATATATACGAAGCAAATATTTGTTATGAAGAACTCCTTTGAAAGCCTTAAAGTGAAATTTCCCCTTCCCTGCTCTTCTGCTTGTCAGGAGAGGGCTCTTGAAACAAACAAACAAACAAACAAACAAACAAACAAACAAACAGAAAACCTCAGAACAGGAAACAAAAGCTAACATTCAGATCTTTGGTTCACTGTCTAGGTGTGATCTCAGCATTCCAGATGGAACCCTAAACTCCGTAATAGTTATACTGTACAATTGTTGCTAATTTTATTGCTAGTATAAAAATATGAAATGATTTTCAAATGCATTTTTATCTTCAAATGTAAAGGTATTTGGTTGCTTAGAGTTTAGGTAGAAAGAAATTCAAAACTATTTTCTTTGAAAGTTAAAGCCTGAAATACACGATGCAAGTCAATCTGAAATCACTAAACATGTAAGTTCAATGAGTTTAAAAACATGAAAGTTTTACTTAAAGCAAAATACTTCTTTAGAAATTATGTTGCTGTGATGCCCAAAATTTTATGTTTTAAACTGTTTAATCCTTTCCTCTTATACACTTACAAAAGTATTCTGAACAAAGAGAATTCAAAAATTTGTTTAGAATAACTATTATATAAATATTACATGTAGTTAAAAGACTATCATGTAGAAAACTATAACTGCATCATATATAGGTTGTGATATATTTGTGTATGCATAGACAAATATGTATACACATATATGTACATGTATAATGTCAATTACCATTTTTCTTTTAATCAAAATTTTAAAGCACTGCAGATATAGCATACATAATAGATATATAAAAGTATTAGAACAAAGCTGTTTCCTGAAAGCTAAGTAGTTAAGGAACAATAGTAGCACTGTCCTCAAGATTTTTATGACTTATGTCTAATATTGAAAGTGTTAAAGACTATGCAATTATAATAACCACATTCAATTTTGAGTATCATAAATAAAAACATATTGTTAAAATGTCATCACATATTTTAAATTATATGGAAAATAACCATTTCTTAGAAGAAACAAGGAATAATTAAAATCTAAACAACAATAGATGGTCTCCATTTACAATTAAACCAATAATAAAGGATCAGGGTAAAGGAGCCTACCTTCCATTGCCCTTTTAAAGAAGACCTTACAGCTCCCACAGGTAAGGACACCATAATGACAGCCTGATGCTTCGTCCCCACAGATTAAACAAATCTTCTGAGGTAATGACTCGAAGCTGTATTGTGGGCTCTGGCTGGCTTCTGAATCCGGCCTTGAAATGCAAAAGAAAAGTACTCCATTTATTTTTAAGTGCACCACTATCTGATACTAAAGGTTTCTTAAACCAGCATTAACAGAGTGAAAGGAGATTTTAAAAACAGAACTTCATATATACACTTAAAAGACATGCAAACTTGGTAATAGACTACTTGTAACCAAATTCACCAGACTTGCAAATGATTAGCCAGTCATCCGTAACACCAATATAAAAGAATAATTAATGTATAATATGTCCTGGAAAGCTAAAGTCGGTTAAAAAAAAAAAATCTTTCTACAAAACTCTTTATATAGAAGCAATTTAGTCTCGACAAATGAAATGTTATGTCCTTCCTGTCTGTATGCTGGGTCAAAAAAAAAAAAAAAAAAAAAAGTTTGGCTTTAAAAGTTCGATGGCACTTTGCAATGTTTTGGTTTTGAGTTTTTAAAACACAACCCTGTAATCATTGCTTACTTAAACAAGTATGCGTTTGTCATTTTAAAGTACTGTTCAATACACTGACACTGTTTTGCCTACTCACAACATAAGATTCAAAACAGAGCATTCTTTTTCTTTTACATACATACCATTACTTCAGTATGCAAATTGAAGTGTTTTTTAAACCTGTGTGAAATAAAAGCAGTGAATCGCAAGCAATAATTAGAAAACGGTGCAATGCACTGATTGGTGTTTCAACACACAGTTTAAACATCTCCCACGTTATCTTAATTTTAATCTTGAGAGTCTTAAGACAACTGAGCAGTTAAAGTTTTCAAATCCCTAAGATCGTCCTGCTTTGGGTTCTGGCCCGCCATCTCTCAAGTCCCACCCTTCCCGGGGGGAACCGTGCCTTAACTTCTCTCCAAGACAGGCACTGCTGGTAAACGTCCTTCTAAGAAAGAAGCATCTCATAAAGCCCCCGACTGGCCGCGTACTTTCTGCTCCGCTGGGCTACAGCGGACCTAGTGTGACGCTGCACATTTTAAATCACGATTGGTTCTGCTTCAGAATCTGGAAGATTCGGAAAGTTAAAAAAAGAAAAAGAAAAAGAAAAACCTTTCGGGGAGGCATGCTCCCAAAACAGCACATTCTGCGCCCACCTTCGTGTCCCCAAAAGAGTGAGGAGAGAAGGGAAGAAGAAGGGAGGCAACTGCCCTGTGCAGTATCCCGTTGCCCACCCTCTCCTGCCGCCTGAGGGAGCGCAGTCTTGCGCCGGGGCTGGGGCTGGGGTTGGCGGCTGCAGCCCGCGGATCCGCTACTCACGGACGCGCTGGATGCGTCCCCCGGGGCCTCACCTCAGGTAGTTGAGATAGGGCGGGTAGACCTGTGGCAGGCCCTCCTTGATCACAGCCGCCTGGTAGCCGAGCTGCGGAAGCCCGTTAAGGCCAAGGGCAGGGTAGAGCGCGGGGGCTGCCCCGGCGGCGGTGGCGGCGGCGGAGGCAGAGGTGGAGGGCAGGCTGTCCCGCGGAAGCAGGCAGCCCCCCGCGCCCGGTGCCTTGCAGGGCGGCGGCGCGAACGGGCCCTGCTGGGGGGGCGCGCCCTCCGCTTTGTACAGGATGCACTCCAGGGTCGACCCCGACGAGGACGCGGACGAGACTGAGGCACTCGCGGGTGCGGCCGTCACCGCTGCTTCCCCGGGTCTGGATGGGGGCGCTCGTGGCGGCAGTGGGGGCGGTGGTCCCAGAGGAAAATCCGGGAAGGCGGCAGGGCTGGCACCGGCCACCAGATAGGAACCCGGGGACCGCGTGGAGGCCTCCGCGCCTTCCTCCTCCTCCTTGATCTTCAGGACCGGCGGCTGGAAGTCGCCATAGAGAGGGTACGCGTCGTCCTTGGGCTCGGCGTCGGGAGCGTACGCGCAGTCGGGGAAGTCGCCGCTGGGGACCGGGGTGGACGAGGCGGAGGGTGAGCTCCGCGGCTGGGCAAAGGCGCTGGTGGCCCCGGCCCCGCCGTCGTAGCTCTCGTCCTCCAGCAGCTGCCGAGTGCGAGCGGCCAATAAGGCGTGACTGAGAGGCAGGATGGGCACGTGGATGAAATCCGTGACCGTGGTGGCCAGCGGGGAGCGCCCGGGCGCCATGGGCGCGTCCTGCTCCACCAGGGCGACCCTGGGCGCTGAGAAGCGGGAATCTTCCTTGGGGACCAGGGCGATGCCTCCTGCAGCCGCCCCCGGCGGGACAGCAGGGGCTCCTCCGCCAGCCGCTGCACCACCCAGAGCCCGAGGTTTGCCCTTCAGAAGCAGACCCGCAGAGTCCTCGGACTCGGAGCCATCCTCCTCTTCGACCTCCACCGCAGAGGGCTGCGGAGACGGCTTCACTGGGGCCCCGGACCAACGAGGGCTCCCAGAGGTCGGGAGCAGCAGCTGCCGGGAGGGTGACAGGCCCCGGGGCAGCACCTTCTGGGCAGCTGCCATCCCAGAGCTGTCTCCAGCCTTGCCCCCGGACCGGTTCATGAGCGGGGACAATACCCTTTGGGTGGCGGGGGTTGCCGGTGGATCCTCGGGAAGTTCGGGGTCAAACAGGCACCAAGAGCTGGTGACCTCGCAGGCAGGAGGGCTGGGTTGGCTCTGTCCCGGACCTGAGGGCGCCCACAGAGTGTCCAAGACACTGTCCAGCAATCCGCTGTCCTTTTCTGGGGGTCTAGAACTGCTGCCTCCAGCACCCCTTGTAGCTTCAACTCTGGAATATGCACCCTCCACGTCCAACAGGGACTGCTGGTCCTGCGTCTTTTCTTCGGGAGAGTCCTGTCCCTGGCAGATCCGAGAGAAGAGTAGCCCGTCCAGGGAGATAGGTAGGGCAGAAACTTCAGGCAACGTGTCCGAGGTCTGGCTCCCTGGGAACGGGCCTGCGGTTTGGCGACACGGCAGTGGGGACCCGACTTTGGGGGAGGACGGGCTGCCCGCTACGTGGGGAGCTCGGGGACCCTTTGCCTTCAGCTCAGTCATGACGACCTGGATTCCCCTTTTCTCCTCCCCCATCTCCTGGGAGGAGGGAAAAAGGAAGAAGGAGGGGGTTTGGGGAATATAGGGGGAGAGGGAGGGGAAAGTGGGTGTTGAATGTGGCTAAACCAAAAGGATCTCCACCTCCTGGGTCGGGGGTGGGAGAGGGCGGCGCTGGTCAGCTCCTGCCCTTGGCTTCCATCCTGTCGTCAGGGGAATGGTAGCTGTCGTTTGTCCCAGAGAGCAGCAAGTAGGGAGAGCAAGAAAAAGTAGTTACTGTAGGGATCTTGACTCTTAACTGGGAGAGTTCTCCATGAGAGTTCTCCGGCTTCTGTCCGAGGACTGGAGACGCAGAGTACTCACAAGTCCGGCACTTGAGTGGCTGCGGCTGCGACGGCAATTGAGGGACACGTAACTCCTTATCTCCCGACTTTTTCTCTGGCATCAAATTCGCGCATGCTGTGAAGTTCTCAATCCCTTGCTGAGTTCCACTGCGCTTCTCACTAAAACCCTGGGGCTAGTCGAACCTCTTTCAGGAAAGGTAGTGCTTTTGCTGGCTCCCTACAGCGGGTGACAGTCATTTCTGAAGATCTCAGTTCCCAGCAGTGCAGGAGCTCTAGCCTCCTCCGGTTACAGATTTTACTCAAATGACAAGTGAAGCTAGTTCTCATGGAGAGTGCTACCCAGACGCCAGGGTCCTTGGACAAATACAAGGCTTACTCCGATTAGTGACAGCTTTGGACTGGCCCGACAGCTTTCTAACAACGCCTCCTCCTCTAGAGAGGCCCCGCCCAAAGCCCCGCCCTACCCCAATTACGGGTAGGATCTGAAACTCTGGAGTTGGCTTTTCCACCCGTTATTCTGAATGCTACTCTGAATAGCAGGTTCTTTGGGATGGAATCTCATAAGCATATTATATTTTGTTCTGCAAATTAAGAATTATGCCCTAACTTATCGGAGAAACGAATAGATTCTATCAGAAGTAGAATTTTTATCACCATTTTAGGATTTCAGTTTTGTAAAGATTTAATAAGAGGAAGACGTTTGGCTACATTATGTTTTAAAATAATAAATGTATCAAAGATGATTCTAAATACTTTAAGAGATTCTCTCCCTTATGAATTCCATAAAAGTGAGTGCTTTCAAGTTTCTCCTGTTGCAACCAACGTGTCCTGCTCCTCTTGGGTAATCCTCAATGTGACAAACAAATTTGGGAGTGGGAGATAGTAACAACTCTGTGTCTATGATGGAATTTTGGATGTTGTGTGCCATACTTTGATTTGTCCTAAGGAATGTGTTCCAATTTTTAGTAAATAGCACTTCAAAGACAGTTTCCTTTAGCTCCAGCTTATACCCTGTGCTACATTATAAGATCCTCAGTAGAGATGTTGAAAGTACTTCTTCCCCTAATATTCTTAGTCTGAAAAATAATTATCTTTGAGCTTATAAAATGGATCATCTCTAAATTCATGGAGTCAGTAGAGAAAGGAAAGAATATTGCAATATATGTTTTAGATACAGAGTCATAAACTATATTTGATGTAAGACTATTGGATATTTTGACATCATCTTAAATATACCCTGTTCAAAACAGAGTGAGAGATTTGCAAATATTCTTATAGGGCCTCAAGGTCTAGCTTTGCTAATGACTCACAGTTTATCTCAACCATGTATAGAGGATACACAAGAAGACTCCAGGAGGGGTGGACCCATTAGAGTTAAGGAGCTTGGACCTCTCCATCATCTGGGGAGAAGCTACATGCATGAGAGATACACTTTTATCTTGCTAGGTCACTAGGATTTGGAGTTGATTGTTCTACCGATTAGTTTAGTCTGGTTAATCTTAGATATGTGGGAGTTAGGCAGGTAGAGGAAACGTAAGAGAATTCCAGGAAGCTGGTGTAGTATGTTCACAGGCAATCAAATAGCAGGATACAATATGGCAACTGCAAAGGGACCATTATGAACAGAGCAGGAGTAAGTGTGGGTACAGAAGTCTATGAAAGTAGGAGGTAAACTAATGGATTATATTAATATCATTATTACTGTTTACAGGCTTTCTCTTTTCCATCTTAGAACAGTTACCATGCTTTCTTGAGGTATAATTCCAATATTATTCAGCTTACTCAAAGTTTCAGTTCATTGATTTTTCATGTACTCAGAGTTGTGCAGCCATCACACTATTAATTTTGTAACATTTGCATAACTCTCATACCCACTAGCAGTTACTCCACATTTCCCCCTAATTCTCCCAGCAGCCACTAATATGCTTTACCTATCTGTGATTTGCCTATTTTGGATCAAGTTTCATCCATGTTCCACATGAATCAGTACTTCACTCCTTCACTTCTTTTTATTGCCAAATATTTCACTGTATGGATAAACCACATTTTATTTATCCATCTCTCTCAGTTGTTGGACATTTGGGTTGTTTATACCTTTTGGCTACCATGAAAAATCCTGCTAATGAACCTTCATGTACAAGATTTTGTCCAGGATATATTTTCCTTTCTCCTGAGTATATATGTAGGAGTGGAACTGCTGTGTCCTATGGTAACTCTAGGTTTAGTCTTTGGAGGAACTTCCAGACTCTGGTTCAAATGATTGTACATTTTATATTTCCACCAACAGTGTATAAGGGTCCCAATTTCTTCACATCTTTGACAACACTTTTTATCTTTTTTGTTATAGCCCTCCAAGTGTGTGAAGTGGTATTTCACTGTGATTTATTTGTATTTTCCTGATGGCTAATTTCACACAGTTAATAAAAATATAAAATCAGGACAGCATGACTAGGTAGTCTTCTAAGCCCTGTGTTAACCTTAATCCTTCAGCAGTCTCACAAAACAGGTACTATTATCTTAATTTCATAGTTGGGAAAACTGAGGCACAAGGTTACCCAACATTATACAGTTAAGTACTATAATTGAAAGCCAATACATCAAATGACAGCCTTCTTAGGAGTGTGATTTTAAATGTCAGATGACATGTACTTTGGTTTCCTGATCACTGCCATAAAATTAGCACTTGGCCTCATTTTTAATCTGACAAATTATATTTGTCTTGATTTGGGTTGGTTTTAAAAATTCCTCTGGAATTTTTAAAAGAGAATGGGAGTGAGCTGGGAGCAACACTCCCGTTCTCTCTCCCTCTTCCTCTTCCTCTTTCTTTCTCTCCTTCATTCCTTTTTTTCTCTCTTTCTTCCTTTTTAATTTTTTTTTAAAAAACAAAGTTTCTAGACTATCAATTTTTTAAAATCTATTTTAGACTAATTTAGCTTTCTAATATCTCTATAAAAATGGTGCAAAATTGTCATTTAGTTGCAAAGAGTATGCAAGTGAAAAATGCAAGACGGTGAAGACTTACAGCCATTGTTGCTAGGCAGTTATTAATATTAGTTTTCTGGATTTTGTGATGTCTGTGGTTTTTGTCAGTATTTCAAAATCTACAATGATTCTTCTTGTACTCAATATTGACTTTATTATATCATTTAATTCTTTATTATATACCTTTATTTACTCTAAATAAATATTGAATTTATTACATAATTTTAGAGACCCACAATTGTATACGTTTCAGGCTCCACAGAGCATATATTCACTCTTTTTTTTTTCTTTTTTTGAGACAGGGTCTTGCTCTGTAGCCTAGGGTGGAGTGCACTGGCATAATCATGGCTCACTGCAACCTCGGCCTCCTGGGTTCAAGTGATCTCCCACCATAGCAAAAATAAATAAATAAAATGAAATAAAATAAAAATTCCCTTGTCAGAATGTCTGGGGAGGCTGTTTCCGTAAGATTGAAAATCTTGAAGTGGGAAAACAACAATAAAGTTGTCCAGCGTGTCCTAAATCACCATTATTCCATACATTTTGATGCTGGGTGACTAGGATTGTTGGCACAAGAACTTCCCAAATGTATGAATCTTTGAATAAAACAAAATTCACTGATTAAATTCAGGTGTGATGGGGCTAACCAAATATTCCTGAAGATTGCTTTTGTAGAAGAGGATTGAAATATGGAAGTTTTTTTTTTTTTTCCTATAGTTTGGGAAAAAAAAAAAAAACACTTTAACAAGGTATAATTGTCCAATCAACGTTCAAGAGCCATCAGTTTCCATGAAGCTGTGCGGTTCTGAGTTAGTTTCTGAATTCTGAGTTCTAACTTGATTGCACTATGGTCTGAGAGACTGTTTGTTATTATTTCAGTTGTTTTGCATTTGCTGAGGAGTGCTTTACTTCCAATTATGTGGTCAATTTTGGAGTAGGTGTGATGTGGTGCTGAGAAGAATGTATATTGTGTGGATTTGGGGTGGAGAGTTCTGTAAATGTCTATCAGGTTTGCTTGTTCCAGGTCTGAGTTCAAGCCCTGGATATCCTTGTTAATTTTCTGTCTGGTTGATCTGTCTGATACTGACAGCAGAGTGTTAAAGTCTCCCACTATTATTGTGTGGGAGTCTAAGTTTCTTTGTAAGTCATTAAGAACTTGCCTTATATATCTGGGTGCTCCTGTATTGGGTCCATATATATTTAGGATCATTAGCTCTTCTTGTTGTATCGATCCTTTTACCATTATGTAATGACCTTCTTTGTCTCTTTTGATCTTTGTTGCTTTAAAGTCTATTTTATCAGAGATGAGACCTATCCCCATCAAGCTACCATTGAATTTCTTCAAAGAACTGGAAAAAACCACCATGAACTTCATATGGAACCAAAAGAGAGCCCGCATAGCCAAGTCAATTCTAAGCAAAAAGAACACAGCGGGAGGCATCACACTACCCGACTTCAAACTATACTACAAGGCTACAGTAATCAAAACAGCATGGTACTGGTACCAAAACAGAGATATAGACCAATGGAACAGAACAGAGGCATCGGAGGCAACACAACATATCTACATCCATACAATCTTTGATAAACCAGACAAAAACAAGCTATGGGGAAAGGATTCCATGTTTAATAAATGGTGTTGGGAAAACTGGATAGCCATGTGCAGAAAGCAGAAACTGGACCCCTTCCTGACACCTTACACTAAAATTAACTCCAGATGGATTAAAGACTTAAACCTAAGACCTGGCACCATAAAAACCCTAGAAGAAAATCTAGGCAAAACCATTCAGGACATAGGAATAGGCAAGGACTTCATGACCAAAACACCAAAAGCATTGGCAACAAAAGCCAAAATAGACAAATGGGATCTAATCAAACTCCACAGCTTCTGCATGGCAAAAGAAACAGTCCCTAGAGTGAATCGGCAACCAACAGATTGGGAAAAAATCTTTGCAGTTTACCCAACTGACAAAGGGCTGATATCCAGAATTTACACAGAACTCAAACAGATTTACAGGAAAAAAACAAACAAGCCCATTCAAAAATGGGCAAAGGATATGAACAGAGGCTTTACAAAAGAAGACATACATGAGGCCAACAAACACATGAAAAAATGCTCATCATCACTGGTCATTAGAGAGATGCAAATCAAAACCACATTGAGATACCATCTCACGCCGGTTAGAATGGCAATCATTAAAAAATCTGGAGACAACAGATGCTGGAGAGGATGTGGAGAAATAGGAACACTCTTACACCGTTGGTGGGAGTGTAAATTAGTTCAACCATTATGGAAGACAGTGTGGCGATTCCTCAAAGACCAAGAAATAGAAATTCCATTTGACCCAGCAATCCCATTACTGGGTATATATCCAAAGGACTATAAATCGTTCTACTATAAGGACACATGCACATGAATGTTCATTGCAGCACTGTTTACAATAGCAAAGATCTCCAACCCAAATGCCCATCGATGATAGACTGGACTGGGAATATGTGGCACATATACACCATGGAATGTTATGCAGCAATCAAAAATGATGAGTTTATGTCCTTTGTAAGGACATGGATGAATCTAGAGAACATCATTCTCAGCAAACTGACACAAGAACAGAAAAGGAAATACCACATATTCTCACTGATAGGCGGGTGAGAAAAATGAGAACACAGGGACACAGGGAGGCGGGTACTACACACTGGGGTCTATTGTAGGGAATAGGGGAGGGACAGCGGGAGGGGGGAGCTGGGGAGGGATAGCCTGGGGAGAAATGCCAAATATGGGTTAAGGGGAGGAAGGCAGCAAAACACACTGCCATGTGTGCACCTATGCAACTACCTTGCACGTTCTGCACATGTACCCCAAAACCTAAAATGCAATAAAAATTTTAAAAAAAGATATAATTGTCACATAATAAGCTGCATATATTTAAATTGTATAATTTATTAAGTTATACCTGTGAAATTAAAATGATAAACATAACCTTTGCCTCCAAAAGTTTCCTCATGCCACTTTTTTCATCCCTGCATGCTATTCTACCCCATCCCCTTCCCTAGTAGTAATCACCACTTCCTGGCAAGCCACTAATCTGCCGTTACCATATATTAGGTTTTTAAAAATATTTATATCTGATTTATTAAACCTATTAAATTATTCATACGCATAAGACTTTTAGGTCTGTTTGCTTTAAATGTTTTATTTATAGATTTTACTTTGGGGAGCAATTTTAGATTTACAGAAAAATTGAGCAGATAATATAGAGAATGCTCATATATCATTTGTACATATTTCTCTATAAGCATTTTAAATTAATAGGGTACATTTGTTACAACTAATGAACTAATACTGATATATTATTATTAACTAATATTCATAGTTCATTAGATTTTCTTCATTTTCACTTAATGTCCTTTTTCCTTTCTAGGATTCCATCTGGGACACCACATTTAATTTTTATGATGTCTTGGGCTCCTCTTGGCTGTGAGAGTTTCTCAGATTTTCCTTGTGTCTGATGACCTTCACAGTCCCTAAGAGTACAGGTGAGCTACATTGCAGGACACCCCTCCATTGGAATTTGATGTATCCTTGTGAGTAGACTCTTAAGGGTTTTGGCAGGGGTTGGGGAAAATCAAAGAGGTAATGTGCCATATTTATTACATCATATGAAGGGTACATATTGTAAACATGACTTACGACTGTTAATGATGTTCTCCATCACCTGGCCGAAGTGGTGTTTGTCAGGTTTCTCCATTGCATAGTGACTCTTTTTTCCCTCTTTCCATACCCTGTACTCTTCGGAAGGAAGTCATTATTCGTCATTATGAGGAAGTGTGGGGGAGTAGGGAGTTAGCCAGCCCTCCTTTGGAATGGAGTATCTACATAATTTATTTGGAATTCTGTGAGAAAGATTTGCCTCTTCTCCCGCATTTACTCCATTAGTTAGTCTTTTATTTATGTCTGTGTGGATTCATGAATACTTTGTTGCTCAAAATTGTTCCAGTTTTTGGCACTGCGAGCTTTTTCAGTGCCCCTTGACCCTCTCTTCTTATTGAGTGTATGTGTGTGTGAGTGCACTTTCTTACTTTCTGGTATTACAATATGCAACAGACTCATCTTGTACATATCCTGCCCTAGTTGTAGAATCAGCCATTTATCCAAAGAAGTTTGAGTCTTCTTATTGGAAACTGGTATAGAAATGAGATCTGGGTACCAAACGTGCTCTTAAGTTAGTTTTAATTTCTTAGAGTTGTATATAATACAGTGCTTTTTCATTTGGTTTCTCTCACTCAGTATAATTATTTTGGGATTCAGCTAAATTATAGTATATATCAATAGTTAATTCTTTTTATTTATGAACTATAGTTTATCCATTTACCTGTGGATAAATATCTGAGTTGTTTCCAATTTTGTGATATTATAAATAGAGCTACTTTGAAAATGGTGTATAAGTCTTTGTATGGACGTTTTTTTTCTTTCTTTTTTCTAGGTAAATACCTAGTAGTGAAATGGCTGGATAAATTAGTGAGTGCTATAGTCTGCATATTTGCATTCTCCTTAGATATGTCTGTGGAAACCTAATCACCAATGTGACAGTCTTAATAGGTGGGGCTGTTGGGGAGTGATTATGTCACGGAGCGCTGTCTTTCCCCTTCTACCATGTGAGTGCACAGTAAGAAGTTGCCATTTAGGAACTGCAAAGCAGGTCGTCACCAGATGTCGAACCTATCACATTTATTGTGGACCCAGCCTCCTGAACTCTGAGAAATAAATTTCTGCTGTTTATAAGCTACCCAGTTTATGGTATTTTGTTATAGCAGCCCAAATGGACCAAGACAATATGTGTACATTTAACTGTCAAAAAATTTTCCAAAGCCATTGTATCATTCTGCATTTCCACCCAGTATATTAGAATTCTAATTCTTCTTACTGTATACTCACATGGACAACAATTGGTATGGTCAGTATTTTTAACTTTAGCAATTCTAACAGGTAGGTAGCTGTATCTCACAATTTTAATTTGCATTTCATTAATGACTAATGGTGTCAATCACATTTTCATATGCTTATTTGTGATATTTATATATTCCTCTTCTGTGTATCTGTGTGTCTGTTCAAATCTGTTTGCTTTATTTTTTTAAAAAACATTGTTTTGTTATTGTCGAATGTTCAGAGTTGTTTATGAATTCTGATAGAAATCCATTGTCATATATGGGATTTGAAAATAGTTTCTTCTAACCTGTGGCTTGTCTTGAAGTTCTCTTAACATGAATTTTTGAAGAGCAGATGTTTTTAATATTGATAAAGCCTCTTTATTAATTTACATTTTTATGAATTATGGTTTTGGTGTCATAACTCAATATTCCTTGCCAAACCTAAGGTCATAAATGTTTCCTGTCATGTTTTCTTTTGGCTTTATAGTTTTAAGTTTTACATTTATATCTGTGATACATTTTAAAGTTACTTTTTAATATGGTATAAGGTCTAGATTAAAATTCACTTTTTTTGCATGTGGATATCCAGTTGTTTCAGCACCATTTGCTGAAAAGAATATCTGTTCACTAATTACCTTTGTACCTTGGTTGAGAATCAGTTATTCAGATATGTAGAGATCTGTTTCTGTACCCTCCATTTTATTTAATTGTATTACTGGACAGTTTGTATGTCAATACCACATTATCTTGATTAATATAGGTATAATTTTTCAAGCTATTCTTTTTTAAATCTCTCTGTATAAATGATAGTTTTTCCTCTAACTTTCTAGTCCTGGGGGTGAGGAGGGGCAGCCCACAGCTGGTTGAGGGAAAAGACAGGATCCAGGGTGTGTTCTCAAGCTACAGATTGCACAAGAGCCAATCCATAAAGGTTTCTAAGCAGAGTGGTAACAAAGAGAAGCCCCCACTTCTGTTTCTGAACTTCAGCTCTCAGCGTGTTGGTGACCTTGAATCCCCTAACCAGAAATGGAAATGCTGAAGCCACCTACCTCCCCTCCCAGTAGGACATATAGTTAAGGGCTAGACCATTTTTCCTCCTGGGAGGAGCCCTTCTTTCCCACACCGATACTTAATGTACTAGTGCTCCAATTTTATTCTTCTGTTTCAGAATTGTTTTGGTTGTTCTAGGTCATTTGCATTTCCATGTAAATGTTAGAAGCAGTTTGTTAATATCTGCAAAAAAAAAAAAGCCTTCTGCAATTTTGATTGGGATTGAGTTGAAATTATAGATCAATTCAGAGAGAATTTACTTCTCACCAAAATTAAGTCTTCCAACCCATGCCGGTTAATATATCTCTCCTCTCAGCAGTGTTTTGAAGCTTTCAGTCCATAGGTCTTTCACATCTTTTGTCAGATTTATCTTCAGTTATTTCATATTTTTATGGGTATTTTGAATGGTTTATATATTAGCTTTCCATTGCTGAGTCAGCAAGTACCACAAACTTTCTAGCTTGAAAGTAATTATCTTACAGTTTCCATGGGTTGGGAGTCTGGGCATCAGCTGGATGGATCCATTGCTTAGGGCTCACCTAAAACATGTTCCAGGTATTTTCCTGACCCCTCTGTACCTGTTCTCAGAATCGTTTTGATTTGCTGATGGTCGGATTTGCTATTTTTCAAAGCAGTTATCCTCATGAAAAATTGAGATGCATGAAAAGATGGCTGCAATAAGTGGATCAGCCAACACTGCATGGGCATCTGTGGCTCAGGATGCCCATCTAGGCTTATTCAGGTTCAGGCAGTGTTCAGTTTCTGGCAGCTGTAGAACTTGTGTGACTTTCATCTTCTTTGAGGTCAGCAGGAGACAGTTTTACTCATGCTTTTTAAGGGTTTCTGCCTGATTAAGTCAGACTCTCCCAGATGGTATCCATATTCATACTATTCAAAACCAATTTGGGATTCTTTTTTGTGGGGGAGGGTTAGAGTCTTGTTCTGTTGTCCAGGATGGAGTGAAGTGGCAAGATCACAGCTCATTGCAACCTCAAACACCTGAGCTCAAGCAATCTTCCTGCTTCAATCTGCCAGGTAGCCAGGACTATAGACATACACCACCAAGGTTGACAAACTTTTATTTGTATCTTATTTTTTGTGGAGATAGGGTCAGTCTTGCTGTGTTGCCCAGGCAGCTTTCATCTCCTGGGTTCAGGTGATCCTCCTCACTCAGCTTCCCAAAGTGCTGGGATTACAGGCATGAGCCACCACACCTGGCCTGATTTGGGATCTTAATTACATGTGCACATTTCTTTTTACCATAAATGTAACATTATCCACAGGCGTGACATTGATCATATTGATTGTCCAGTCCACATTGAAGGAGAGGCAATTATAAAAATACTGTACAACAGGGGGCAGGAATTTTGGAGACCATTTTATAATTATACTGAATTTCTATATTGTGCATTTTTAGTGTTTACACAATTTAATCTTTAGTTGGAGTGATGAGATCGGTAATTTTTGCCAGTTTGTTGATTTTAGGAAGAAATCATTTAGTCTTTTAAGATTAAACATGATATTTGCTACAGATTTTTCACAGATACTCTTTCTCAGGTTGAAGAAATTTCCTTCTATTCCGAGTCTGCTGAAAATTTTATTAGGAGTAGATAAAGGCTTTTGTCAAATGTTATTTCTGCATCTGTTGAGCTAATCATACAGTTTTTCTTTTTTAATTGGTTAATATGGTAAATGACAGTACTTGAGCTTTGAATGTTAAATGAACCTTGTATTCTTTGGCTAAATTCCACTTCATCATAATGTATTATTTTTATATATTGCATTTTGATTTCTTAAAAACTTGTTTCGAATTTTAACATTTCTACTCATTAGGAATACTGGCCTGTTGGTTTCTTTTCTAGTAATGACTTTATCTGATTTTGGTGTCATGAATTCCACTTATATACATGGTATATTTTCTTTCTTTTTTTGAGATGGAGTCTCACTCTGTTGCCCAGGCTGGAGTGCGGTGGTGCAATGTCAGCTTACTGTAACCTCTGACTTCCAGGTTCAAGTGATTCTCATGCCTCAGCCCTCTGAGTAGCTGGGACTATAGGCACATGCCACCACACCTAGCTAATTTTCTTTTTTTATTTTTAAGTTGAGACAGGGTTTCACCATGTTGGCCAGGCTAGTCTTGAACTCCTGACCTCAGGCATTCTGCCCATTTTGACCTTTCAAAATGCTGGGATTACAGGTGTGGGCCACTGTGCCCAGCGTACATGGTAAAATTTCATATTAATAGAATAAAATAAAAAAATACAGTGATAGGTATAGTCTTCACAGATAAATGTATTTTGGCACAAGATGCTCTTTGGGGTTGGCTATGCACTATGGCAGTTAGCACAGCATGCAAAGAAAGTCCTGAAGCTTCCTGAAACATAAAAAGATGTAAGTTTTATCATGTCTGTTTTTCAGTTTTTATAGTGAAATAAGGAATCATTCATTCAGTTTTGGAAACATCTGCCTATACTATATCAATAAACAGCTTGCTCTGAATGTTATTTTCCAAGTTGTACAACATTTTCTGCACTGTCATATATAATGTTCATAAAACTTCATTACATATGCATTATTATGTCCATTTTATGGTTATTAGGAGAGCCAGAACTCACTACTAGGGCTTCCGATACTAAATCTAGTGTGACTTTTACTTTAAACGTTGTGTTTCTCTATTTTTAACAATCCTAAGTGTTGAATAGTTGACAAGTTTGTTGGAATAAAGTAGAAATATTTACTTGCTCTGAGAACCCAGAAATATGAACACATTCAGAAGGGCATATTGGGTCACCTAGACCTATGACTTGGCTAGTTGAAAATTTTTATTTCTATACAAGTTTGAGAAATAGGATTTAGTACCTGTTGCTCTAGCTTGAGGCAATTCTTACATATTTAAATAGGACTAATTGCAGGTGTAACTTAGGACTTGATGGATACTATAAGAGGAGTATCCAGAGGTCACTTCTCTGACCTTCCTGGTGTGCTCTCTGTTTCTGAATTCACTCACCCATACAACCACTAGGTTACTCAGGCCCTTCCACAGATGTACTGAATAGCCTGCAAAGAACACCTGATTTTTATACCCATGTCAGACGGTACATATTTTGGCTAAAGTAACAGGATGCTCAACAAAAAGTGAGTTGTATAATAGTTGTTTATAATCCCTCATAACAAGAAGTGTGCAGGAAAGTAGTTCTAGGGTTGGTTCATCATTGGCTCAGTAATGGTCTCACAGCCTCAGACTCCCTGGCTTTTTAGTGAACTACCCTCAGAAGCTTAGATTTTGTTTTCTTCCTTGTCCTCAGCATCCAAAGATGGCTACTAAAGCTGCAGGCATCAGAGCCTCACATAACCTCGTGAAGAATTAGGAATAAGGAGAATTTCTCTTGGCATTATTTTTTTAAATCAGGGGAAAAATCTTATGCAGACGCCCACTCCATAGACATCCTATCAAGACGTATTGGCTAGAACTGAGTCATCTGTACACCACTAAACCAGTTTTCAAAGAAGAATTTGATTAGACTAACCATGGTTCATCTCTTGCAGCTGTGTCCACTGCTCTGAGTACTTTGATATCAATATGTGAATACATCTGGGGTTCAGTTAGAAAGGAATAAGGGTGGGGAGATGGCTGTTGGGAATTCAACAAATAGTGTCTGACATTATACCAAAGTCTCATTTCCCTCAGAGTCCTAAGTAATAATATAAACTGAGAAAGACATTCACACTAATGTATGAATGAATTTAATAGCTCACTTGTTTTTATAAATATAATATTTTCATATATTTATCCTGATTATTTTTTAAACCTACATATATACATATATACTGGTTATTCTATTTTATGTGATATTTCACAATAAGTATCTACTCCAAATATTCCTTTAGTTGCCATGAATTATTCTTCAACCTTATGCACTAATTGCTGATGGCTATGGCTCTCATTAATTTGGCTCTACAGTTTAGAATATAGTTGTTCAGAGTCTACACATAGCTTCATTTGTAACACTTTGTGTCCTTACTGCTATATACACTTAACTAGACCTGGTTTGTGTTACAGTCTGGAAATACTTTAATTTTTAATTTTGTCATCTAGTTTTTTCTCTTTAATACATCTTTCAGGGATTTTTCTATATTACTATTAAAAGTTTATATAGACTATTTTAGGATGAGGAAAGATTGGCAAATATAAGTACTAAAGATAAAGATCTGCTATAATCTGTAGTTTATATATTAATATGAATGATACATTTTGTGCAATTAAGAGGAAAGGTATCATGATATTGAGCCGGAATATGAAGGCCAAGAACTAGAAGATAATCCCCTGACTACATTCTGCAATCAAATCTTTTGAAGCAGGAGTCATAAATACCAGCTGTTTATCTTTACATATATGTATATTTTTAAGGTGAAGCAAGTTTATTGAGGAAGTAAAGGAATAAAAGAATGGCTACTCCATAAACAGAGCACCCCCAAGGGTCTGATTTATTTTATTTTATTTTTCAGACAGAGTCTCACTCTGTCACTTAGACTGGAGTGCAGTGGTGAAATCTCAGCCCACTTCTAGTTGCCTCATTTTATGGTTATTTCTTGATTATAAGCTAAACAAGGGGTGGATTATTCATGAGTTTTCTCAAAAAGGGGTGTGCAATTCCTGGAGCTGAGGGTTCCTCCCTTTTTAGGTCCTATAGGGTAACTTCTATTTGTATGCTAAGTAGAAGAGATAATGGGCATCCTTGCCCTACTTCTGAACATAACTGGAGTTTCTGTGGTGTTTCCTCATTAGGTCCAATGCTGCTTTAGGATTGTGACATATATCTATATCTATATCTTTCTATCTGTATATACCACAATGTTATATGCAGATAAGTTTTATGTAATGTGTATATTTGTGTGTGTGTGTGTGTTTGTGCACATGTGTATTTAAAAACTAAGTATTCATAGCTTCTTATTGTGGTCCTCTACTGGGTATGCTAATGTTTATGTGTTGATGATTAGTTTTATGTATATACATATATATACACACACATACACACACACACAAAGTTTAAAATATACATACACAGTAATATATATATATATATGTACTTATATATATACACAAACACATATATGTATTACTAAGTATAACTTCTTATTGTCTTAAGTTTTTTATTGGGAATGAGTTTGAATTTTATCAAAGGCTTTTTAATATTTATTTTTCATCAAATTTAGTCTTGATTTCTGAAATTATGGCTTTTTTTTTACTTTTTTCTATTTTCAATCCTTGAGTTTTTCAAGTTCTCAATTAATCAACACTTATTGTTCTATTACAAGCCACTGTTTTCTGGCCATCTCTTCTCTGGGTTTTTGTACTTCTGCTTTGTGGTTTTCTTTTTCCAATATTTGTCCAAAGCCTGGTGGTTTACAATTTTCATATGATCAGTAACAACATTGGTGAGTTTTAAAATAAAACTATTATGTTGTTCTTTTCCAATATTTATTTATTGACATTTAATTGTATATATTTATGAGTATAATTTTATGTTTTAATACATATATATTGTATAATGATTGAATCAGGGTATTTTGTGTATCCATTGCCTCATGTATTTATCATTTCTTTGCGGTGAAACCATTGAAAAGCCTCTTTTCTAGCTACTTTGTAATATACAACACCTTACTGTTACCATCGTTACCCTACTGTGCAATAGAACACCAGAATTTTTTATTTTTATTTTTAAGTTCCAGGTTACTATGTGCAGAATGTGTAGGCTTGTTACATAGGTAAACGTCTACCATGGTGGTTTGCTGTACCTGTCAACCCATCACCTAGGTATTCAGACCAGTATGCATTAACTGTTTATCCTGCTGTTCTCCCTATCCCCGCCCACCCCCTGCCCACCTTGACAGGCCCTGGTGTGTGTTGTTTTCCTCCCTGTGTCTATGAGTTCTCATTGTTTACCTACCACTTATGAATGAAAACATGAGATAGAACATAAGAGAACCAAGATTTAGTTCTCTTATCTAATTGTAACTTTGTACCCATTGAGCATCCTCTTTCCCTCCTTCCCCTTCCCCTCCCCTCTCCAGTTTCTGGTGAACATTCTACTCTCTGCTTCCATGATATCAAATAATTTTTTAATTAGTTGAGCATATGAGTAAGAGCATGTGGCATTTATCTTTCTGTGTCTGACTTATTTTTCTTAACATAATGTCCTCCAGGTCCATGTATTGTCACAAATTACAGGATTTCATTCTTTATTATGGCTGAATAGTACTCCATTGTTTATTTACCACTTTTCTTTATCCATTCATGTGTCATTGGACATTTAGGTTGATTATAGATCTCGGTCATTATAGATAGTGCTGCAATAAATGGGAGAGTGTGGATATCTCTTTAATATGCTGATTTCATTGCCTTTAGATATATACCAATAAGCAGGTTTGCTGGATCATATGAGAGTTCTGTTTTCAATTTTTGGAGGAGACTCCATAGTGTTTATCATAGCTGCTGTACTAAATTATAATCTCATCAGTGGTGTATAAGTGTTCCTTCTTTTCAATTCCACCCTGGCACTTGTTATGTTTTATTTCTATTTTTATTTTTTTGTCTTTTTCATAATAACCATTCTAATTATAGTGAAGTGGTGTTTTATTATGGTTTTGATTTGCTTTCCCCTGAAAAATTCTTTCCATTTTTAAAACACAAAATTGTTAAATGGATGTGGTGGTTATTCTTTTTGTTTCTCGCACTTTATTTAATTTTATTTTTATGAACCGGCTTTTTACAAGAATCTCATGTTGGGGAAAGAGGAAAGACCAGGATAACCTGGCACCTCTGTAACTCAAAGGCTGTCACCTCTGTTACAGTGACAGAGCTAAGGTGTTATTTCACTTTCTCTACTATTTGAATCTATCCTGGTTCAGAGGAGGTTCCACTGCCATACGTAAACTTCTTCAGGTTCTGGTCTACCTATGTCACCAGGAAACAGATCCTGCCTTCTGGGAATCTCCCTTACATATAGAAGATTTTTTAACTGATGTTATTATCTTCTTTCCCTGGATAACTTCTGAGCTCTCTTTCTCTGCTTCCAAGTGTGCTCCCCAGCCCAGCCTCACTTATAGCAGTTCCCATTCAGAGTGTGGTCCTCTTGTGGGTATGTTTATATACTGATAGTTGTTACACTGTTCTCCCATTGTCCCCTCCTTCCCTTTGAGTTTTATCTCATTTTGTTTCAGTTTTCTGCAAGGTGTTGCTAACAATTTTGCTTTGGGAAGCATTTACACAAAATTTATGGCTTGGACTTCTACCTTTGTTGACCACTGAATGTGCATTTTTTTCCTAATGATCCTTATTTCCTTATGGCTTTCTAGAGAAGTAAATATTTCATAACTTAGTTGCCACCAAGTTTTTTCTGTAAGTTGAAACGTATTTTACAATATTTTCCCTATTTTACTTTTCATGTGACTAGACTAGTTATTTAAATTCTTTGTATGACCATTTACTTCTTATCAAAGTAGATTAAGGTTGATGTGGGAGTACATTTAGATACTAAAGTTGGCATAATACCTGATATGTGGTAGGTGTTTATTATGGACTGAATTGTGTGCTCCCTATCCAGTTTATATGTTGAAGCCTTAACCCCCAGTTTGACTATATTTGGAGGTAGGGCCTTTAAGGAGGTAGTAAGATTGATGGAGGTTATAAGGATGGAGCCTAATCGAATATGACTGCTCTCCTTATAAAAAGAGGAACTATCAATATTTTTTTTCTCTCTCTCTGTTTCTCGCTCTCTTCCTTCCTCTACATACGTATGAGCACAGAGGAAAGACTGTGAGGGTACAGCAAGAAGGCAGCCATCTGCAAGCCAGGAAGGGAGGCCTCATCAGAAACCAACTCTGGTAACTTGACCTCAGATTTCCAGCCTGCAGAACAGTGACAAAATAAATCCTGTCATTTAAGCTACCCAGTTTTTGGTATTTTGTTACGTCAACCCAAATAGACTGTGTTAGTCAGGTTTCTCTAGAGGGACGGAACTAATAGGGTGGGTATACATATATAAAGGGGAGTTTATCAAAGAGCATTAACTCACACAATTACAAGGTCCCACAATAGTCTGTCTGCAAGCTAAGGAGCAAGGAAGCCAGTCTGACTCCCAAAGCTGAAGAACTTAGAGTTTGACATCCAAGGGAAGAAAGCATCCAGCATGGGAGAAAGATGTAGACTGAGGCCTTTTCATGTTTTTCTGACTGCTTTATATCCTGGCTGAGCAGGCAGCTGATTGGATGGTGTCCACCCAGATTAAGGGAGGATCTACCTTATCCAGCCCACTGACTCAAATGTTAATCTCCTTTGGTAGCACTCTCACAGACACACCAGGATCAATACTTTGCATCCTTCAAGCCCATCAAGTTGACACTCAGTATTAACCATCACACAGACTAATAGAGTATACGTTAGATTGTAACTGCTAATAATAACAGTTGGTGGTAATGGTGATGATAATCCTAGAGGTCCACGACATTTACTGATAAAGAATTGAAAGACCTGCTTTGAATTGATAATGGAATTTTTAGGAGGGATATAAATAAGCTTTGCTCTTTTACTCTCCCGTTTCCTTTTATTAAGTGGATTTAGAAATACTTTTATTTGGTAAAAGAAATGTTATAAATATTCATACATATGGCTAATATTTCTGGCTAGTTACTGTGAAGCAGAATAACCATTAAGCATATTATTAGAGATAATTGATTTCATTGTATGCTTGATTTTAGTGATAAATTTAAGCAGTTTATGTCACCTCACTTAGATAAACTGCAATTATGATATATGTCTAAATGCAAAATAATGTGATGTCTGTAGCTACCTTTATTATTACTTGTATTTCTTTTTCTTTTTTCTTAATCCACAATTTATGATTTTGATACTGAATGAATAAAATTGTTCTTTCTTCCTCACTGGGAGGCCTGCCTTGAAAGCTGCTTTTTTTGCCAAAACATTTACCAGGACTTTTCAAGTCATCCTTGTTTTGAGTTGTTCTTCTCTTTTATGCCCACTACCTTTGAAGAGATTAGGAAGTTAGTCTATGTTTGAAATGACTGTGTGTTTTCTGTTTATAGGAAATTCTAACTTAAAAATCAAAACATCTCCACAATTCCACTGGTGTCTCATTTTAAATAAAAGTATCATTTCTTTTACTGAAAGTCTAGATTAGATGTTACTTCCTCTTTGAAACCAACCTGGACACTCCCAATGCAATCAGAGAAATTTATTTGTTGTATCAGAGCACTTTCCGTGTTGTGTTGTATTTTGTGTATAGCGTATGGCATGTAGTACAGAATTTAATGATTAAATGTGTCTCCAGTTAGACTCCATGTTTCTTGGGAATATAGATTGTATCTTTTCACATCCTCAGAACCTAGCATTTTTCTATGTTGATTTTATTATTGTCAGATCATACTTTGCATGCTTTCAATTCTTATAAATTTAAGTTTTGTGACTCAGAACATGGTCTATGGTGGTGAATGTTCCATCTGCCGTTTAAAAGAATGTATTTTGTGCTGTTTGGGGATGTGCGGCTCTGCAGTATTTCAGTTGGTTGATGGTGATGTTCACTTCTCCATCCTTGCCATTTTTTGTCTTCTTTTTATTATTGAGGGAGGAGTGTTTAAGTCTCCAACTATATTGTGAATTTTTCTATCTTTCCTCAGTTCTATTATTTTTGGCTTCCTGTATTTGCAAACACTGTTAGATGCATATACATTCAGAATTATTGTATTTTCTTGATGAAATGCCCCTTATATTATTATTTAAGTTTCCTCTTATTCTGTAATTTTCTTTGCTCAGAAGTCTACTTTGAACAATATTGATATATCCATTTCAGGGTCCTTTTGATTAGTGACTGCATGGTATATCTTTTTTTGTCCTTTCGCTTTTTTTAACTGAATAGATGTATATAGTTTTGGGTACATATAACAATTTAATACATTCATATAATTTAAGGTAATCAAAGCAGTATACTTGAGATATACGTCACCTTAAATATTTGTCTTTTCTCTATGCTGAAACCATTCTATGGTTTACAATAGTTTTAGATGACAAATAGCTAGAAGACAAGAAGTTGTGCAATATGTTATTATACACTATAGTCACCCTATTGATTTATCAAATACTAGGTCTCATTTATTCTGTCAAACTGTGTATTTGTACCTTTGATATGGTTTGGCTATGTCCCCACCAAAATCTCATCCTGAAAGTAGTTTCTGTAATCCTCACGTGTTGTGGGAGGGAACCAGTGGGAAGTAATTGAATCAGGGAGGCAGATGCCTTCATGCTGTTTTTGTGATAGTGAGTTCTCATGAGATCTGATGGCTGTATAAGGGGACTTTCCTCCTTTTGCTCGGTACCTCTTACCTGCTGCCATGTGCAGAAGGACATGTTTGCTTCCCCTTCTGCCATGATTGTAAGTTTCCTGAGGCCTCCCCAGCAGTGCTGAACTGTGAGTCAATTCAACCTCTTTCCTTTGTGAATTACCCAGTCTTGGATATGTCTTTAGTACCAGTAGGAGAATGGACTAATATAGTAAATTGGTATCAGGTAGTGTGGTGTTGCTGTAAAGATACCAAAAATTGTGGAAGCAACTTTGGAAGTGGGTAACAGGTACAGGTTGAAATAGTTTGGACGGCTCAGAGGAAGATAGAAAATTATGGGAAAGGTTGGAACTCTTAGAGACTTGGAGGGCTCAGAAAGTAAGAAGATGTGAAAAATTTGGAACTACCTAGAGATTTGTTAAATGGCTTTGACCAAAATGCTGATAGTGATATGGACAATGAAGTTCAGGCTGAGGTGGTCTCAGTTGGAGATTAGAAATTTTTTGTGAACTGGAGTAAACATCACTCTCACTATGCAAAGAAACTGGCAGTATTTTGCTCCACCCTAGAGATCTATGGAACTTTGAACTTGAGAGAGATGATTTGGGGTATCTGGCAGAAGAAATTTCTAAGCAACCAAGTGTTCAGTAAGTGATTTGGTTGCTGTTAAAAGCATTCATTTGTTGTAGTCACAAAGATATGGTTTGCAATTGGAACTTATATTTAAAAGGGAAACAGAGCATTAACATTTGGAAAATTTGTAGCCTGAGGATGCAATACAAAAGAAAAACCCATTTTCTGAGGAGAAATTCAAGCTGATTCTAGAAATTTGCATAAGTTATGAGAAGCCAAATTTTAATCACCAAGATAATGGGGAAAATGTCTCCGGGATATGTCAGAGACCCTCATTGCAGCCCTTCCCATTAGAGGCCTGGAGGCCTAGGAGGGAAAAATGGTTTCTTGGGCTGGGCTCAGGTTCCCCTGCTCAATATAGCCTCAGGACATGATACCCTTCATCCCAACTGCTTCATCTCCAGACATGGCTAAAGGGGCCCAATGTATATCTCAGGCCTTTGCTTCAGAGGGTGCAAGCCCCTAGCTTTGGCAGCTTACACATGGTGTTGGGCCCCCGGGTGTACAGAAGTCAAGAATTGAGGTTTGGGAACTTCTGCCTAGATTTCAGAGGATGTATGGAAACACCTGGATGTCTAGGCAGAAGTTTACATAGGGGTGCAGCCCTCATGGAGAGCCTCTTCTAGGGCAATGTGGAAGGGAAATATGGGGTTGGACTCCCCATGCAAAGTCCCCACTGGAGCACTGCCTGATGGACCTGTGAGAGAGAGAGCCACCATCCTTCAGACCCCAGAATGGTACTCCACCAATAGTGCACCTGGAAAAACTGCAGACAATCAATGCCAGTCATGAAGGCAGCCAGGAGGGGAACTGTACTCTGCAAAGCCACAGGGACAGAGCTGCCCAATCTGTGGGAGCCCACCTCTTGCATCGGCATGAACTGGATGTGAGACAACTTTGATCTCAAAAGATATCTCAAAGGAGATCACTTTGGAACTTTAAGGTATAATGACTGCCCTGGTGGATTTCAGACTTGCCTGGGGCCTCTAGCCCCTTTCTTTGGCCAGCTTCTCCTATTTGAAATGTGTGTATTTACCCAATGCCTATCCCCACATTGTATCTAGGAAGTAACTAACTTGCCTTTGAAATTACAGGCTCATAGGTGGAAGGGACTTGTTTTGTCTCAGGTGAGACTTTGGACTTGGAATTTTGAGTTAATGGAATTAATTAAGACTTCAGGGACTGTTGGTAGGACATGACTGTGTTTTCAAATGTGAGATCATGAGATTTAGGAGGGTCAGGGCAGAATAATATGGTTTGGCTGTGCCCTCCACCCAAATCTCATATTGAATTATAATTCCCATAATCCCCATGGATTGTGGAAGGGACCCAGTAGGAGATAGTTAAATTATGGGGACAGTTACTCTCATGCTGTTCTTATAATAGTGAGTTCTCATAAGATCTGATGATTTTATAAGGAACTTTTACCCCTTTTACTCAGCTCTTCTCTGTCCTGCCACCATGTGAAGAAGGATGTATTTGCTTCCACTTCCACCATGATTGTAAGTTTCCTGCAGCCTCCTCAGCAATGCTGAACTGTGAGTTAATTAAACCTCTTTCCTTTGTAAATTACCTAGTCTCAGGTGTGTCTATGTTAGCAGCATGAGAATTGACTAATACACCATTCATCAACTTCTCTTTATCCCTCCCTTCTGCTTATCTCTCCTGGTCTCTGTAACCACCAATTTATTCTCTATCTTCAGGAGATTCACCCTTTTAGCTTCCATGTATGAGTTAGAACATGCATTGTTTCTTTTTTATGGCTGAATAATACTCCTTGGTGTATGTATACAACATTTTCTTTATCTTATTGTCCATTGATGGCACTTAGATTGATTCTGTATTTTAGCTATTTTAAGTAGTGCTGCAGTAAACGTGGGAGTGCAGATGTCTTTTCAATGTATTGGTTTCCTTTCTTTTGGCTATATTCACAGTAGTGGAATTACTGGATCTTATGGCAATTATATTTTTAGCCTTTTGAGAGAACTTCATACTGTTCTCCATAATGGGTGTACTAACTTACATTTCCATCAACAGTGTACAAGGGTTCCTCTTTCTCCACTTCCCTGCCAACATTCATTATTGCCTTTTTAATAAATGCCATTTTAACTGTGATAAGATGATATTTCATTGTAGTTTTGACATGCATTTCTCTGGTGATTAGTGAGGTTGAACATCTTTTTATATTCTTGTTTACCATTTGTATATCTTCTTTTGGGAAATGTCTGTTCATATCTTTTGCCCATTTTAAAATCAAACCATTAGTTTTTTTTTTTTTTTCCTATTGAGTTGTTTGAGCTCCTTATATACTCTTATATATTAATATATTCTCTATATTAATCCTTTGTTGGATAGATAGTCTGCAAATATTTTCTCCTATTCTGTGGGTTTTCTCTTCACTTTTTGATTGTTTTCTTTGCTGTGCAGAAGCTTTTTAGTTTGATGCAATCTCATTTGCCTGTTCTTACTTTGGTTGCCTGTGCTTTTGAGTTCTTATAAAAATATTTGCCTAGACCTTTGTCCTGGACTATTTCCCCAATGTTTTCTTCTAGTAGTTTCATAGTTTGAGGTTTTAGATTTAAGTCTTTAATCCATTTTGATCAGATTTTTGTATATGGTGAGATATAGGGATCTACTTTTATTCTTCTTCATATAGTTACCCAGTTTTTCTAGTATGATTTATGTTAGAGACTGTCCTTTCCCCATTGTATGCTTTTGGTAGTTTTGTCCAAGATGAATTGACTGTAAGTGCATAGATTTATAACTGGATTGTCTCTTCTGTTCCAGTTGTCTATGTGTCTACTTTTATGCCAGTACCATGCTAATTTGGTTAGCACAGCTTTGCAATACATTTTGAAGTCAGGTAGCATGGTGTCTCCAGCATTGCTCTTTTTGTTTGGGATTGCTCTGACTATTCTTAGTCTTTTGTGATTCCATATAAATTTTAGGATTATAATTTATATTTGTGTGCATAATGTCATTGGTATTTTGATAGCGGTTGCATTGAATCTGTAAATTGCCTTGGGTAGTATTGTCACTTTAACCATATTAATTATTTCAATCCATGAGCATGAAATATTTTCCCATGTTTTTGTGTTGTATTTATTCCGTCAGTGTTTTATAGCTTTCCTTGTATTTATCATTTACTTTTTTGGTTAAATTGATACCTAGGTGTTTTAATTCTTTGTAGCTATTGTAAATAAGTTTGCTGACTTTACTTTTTTTCAGATTGTTTGCTGTTGGTATATATAAGTGCTACTGATTTTTTTATGCTGATTTTATTTCCTGCAACTTTACTGAATTCATTTATCAGTTCTAGCAGTTTCAGTGTAGGTTCTTTAAGTTTTTCTAAACATAAGATTATGTCTTCTTTGAACAAGGCTAATTTGACTTTTTCTTTTTTACATTCCCTTTATTTCTTTTTCTTTCCAATTAATCTCTCTAGGACTTCCAGTGCTATAATGTTAGCTGTGGGTTTCACATATATGGTCTCTATTATTTTGAGTTATGTTCCTTCTATATTAAGTTAGTTGAAAATTTTTATCATACAGGATGATTTATCAAATATGTTTTTGGCATCTATTGAAATAATTATTTAGTTTTTGTTCTTGGTTCTGTTAATATGATGTATCACATTTATTGATTTGTGTATGTTGAACCATCCTTGCATCCCTGGGATAAATTTCTCTTGATCATGTTATATGATTTTTTAATGTGTTATTGAATTCTCTTTGCTAGTATATTGTTGAGAATTTTTGCATAGGTTAATCAATAATATTGGCCAGTATTTTTCTTTCTTCATTGTGTCCTTATCTTGTTTTGATAACAGAGTGATTCTGGCCTCATAGACTGAGTTTAGATGTATACCCTCTTCAATTTTTTTGAAGAGTCAGAGTAATATTGGTATTAGTTCTTTAAATGTTCAGTAGAATTCAGCAGTGAAGCTATCAGGTCCTGGGCTTTTCTTTGATGGGAGACTTTTTACTACAGCTTCAATTTCACTACTCATTATTGATTTAGTAAAATTTTCTATTCTTGGTTCAATCTTGTTAGGTTGTTATGTGTCTGGAAATTCACTCATTTATTCTGCTTTTCCAACTTGTTGTTATATAGTTGTTAATAATAGTTTCTAATGATTCATTATATTTCTGAGGTCTTAGTTGTTTTGTCTTCTTTTTCATTTCTGACAATATTCATTTGTCTTTTGTTTTTCTTAGTCTAGATTTTAGTTTGTTGATTTTGTTTTTATTAAAAATCAATTTTTTATTTTATTGATCTTCCATAATTTTTAGTCTCAATTTATTTCTGGTTTGATCTTTCTTACTTCTTTCTTTCTACTAATTTTGAATTTGGTTTATTTTTTTCTGTTTCTTTGAGGTGCACCACTAGGTTGTTCAAAATTTTTCTATATTTTTGATATAGGTATGTATTGCTATAGTCTTTTGTCTTAGTACTGATAAGCTATATTCCATAGATTTTAGTATGTAGTAGTTACACATTAATTTGTTTAAAATTTTTAAAAATTTTCTTCATAATTTTTTATTTACTAAATATGTTCCAGAGCATATTGTTTAATTTACATGTGTTTGTGAAGCTACTGAGACTCATCCTGTTACTGATTTCTAGTTTTATTCCATTCTAATCATGAATGATACTTGATGAGGTTTCTACTTTTCTAAATTCTTTCAGACTTGTTTGTAGTCTAAGATGCGGTCTATTCTGGAGAATGTTCATGTTCTAATGAAAGGAATTTGTATTCTGCAACAGTTGGGTGAAATATTTTATAAATGTCAGTTAGACCTACTAAGTCTAGTGTATAGTTTTAACTTTAATGTTTTCTTGTTGAATTTCTTTTTTATTTGGTCTGGATGATCTGTTCATATTGATAGTGGAATGTTAATGTTCCTTAATAGTATTGTACTGCAGTCTGTCTCTTCCTTCTAGTCTATTGATGTTTGGCTTATATGGTTGGGCTCTCTGGTGTTGGATGCATAGATATTTATAATTTTTATATCCATTTGTTGACTTGGTCCCTTTATCATTATACAATGACTTTCTTTGTCTCTTTTTACAGTCTTTGATTTGTAGTCTATTTTGTTTTTTGGAATTTTTTTTTTTTTAACATGGAGCTCCATCACCAGGTTGGAGTGCAGTGGCGTGATCTCAACTCACTGCAATCTCCACCTCCCAGGTTCAAGCCATTCTCCTGCCTCAGCCTTCTGAATAGCTGGGATTACAGGAATGCGCCACCACAAACAGCTAATTTTTGTACTTTTAGTAGATCTGGGGTTCCACCACATTGGACATGATGGTCTTGATCTCCTAACCTCATGATCTGCCTGCCTTGGCCTCCCATAGTGCTGGAATTGCAGGTGTAAGCCACCGCACCTGGCTGATTTGTAGTCTATTTGATCTGATATAACTACTCCTGGTCTTTTTTGGATTCTAGCTGCATGGATTCTCTTTTTTCCACTCCCTTTACTTTCCATCTATAAGTGTCTTTATAGGTGAAATGGGTTCTTAAAAGCAGTATATAGTTGCATCCTGTTTCTTTATCTATTCAGCCACTCTGTGCCTTTTAACTGTGTCAATTTACATTGAGCATTATTATTGATAAATAATAACTTACTACTGTTAATTTGCTGTTTGTTTTCTGGTTGTTTTGTAACTCCTGTCCTTCTTATTGCCTTTCTTTGTGATTAAGGGATTTTCTCTGGTCGTATGTTTTAATTTGTTGCTTTTTAATTTTAGTGAATCTATTATCGGTTTTTTGTATTGTGGTTACCATGAGGCTTACAAAAAATGTCTTATAGATATAACAAGTTATTTTAAAGAGAGGACAACTTATCTTTGATCGTAAAGGGATAAATAGAAAGAAAGGAAAAACAACAAAACACTCCTTACACTTTTAACTTTATCCCTGCTGCATTTTAACTTTTAGTTGTCTTAACATGCATATTTATGTATTTCCTGTCTCCTAACAGGTTGCTCTAGCTATTAATGTTTTTAATAGATTTGTCTTTTGGGGTCATACTAGAGTTATGGGGGGACTGCATACCACAATTACAGTATTAGAGTATTTTGGGTTTTCTGTGTAATTTTACCAGTGGGTTATGTTTGTTGTTGTCACTGATGGTGGCTTTTTTTTGTTACATATTACTGTTTCTTTTTTTCTTTCAGATTCGAAGAACTCCCTTTAGCATTTCTTGTAAGACAGGTCTGGTAGTGGTGAATTTGCTCAGCCTTTGTCTAGGAAAGATTTTATTTCTCTTTCATATAAGAATGATAACTTTGCTGGCTGCAACAGTCTTAGATGGCAGTAGTTGTTTTCTTTCAGCCCTTGAAAATGTCCTTCCACTTCCTCTGGGCCTGTACTCTTTCCATTGAATGAAGTCTGTTAACAGATAAATTGGAGTGTCTTTATTCATTATTAACTTCTTTTCTCTTGCTGATTTATGGAATCTCCTTTTGTTCTTTGTCCTTGACCTTTGAGAGGCAGTCTTTTTTTTTTTAAGTTTTTTTTTTTTTTGAGACAAGATTTTACTCTGTCAAGCAGGCTGTAGTGCAGTGACATGATCATGGCTCACTGTAACTTCAACCTTCTGGGCTCAAATAATCCTTTTGCCTCAGTCTCCTGAGTAACTGGAACTACACCTGGCCATGCCACCATGGCCAGATATTTTTATTTTTAATTTTTTTGTAGAACTTGGGTCTCACTATGTTGCTTAGGCTGGTCTTGATCTCCTGGCCTCAAGCAGTACTCCCACCTTGGCCTCCCAAAATGTTGGGATTACAGGTGTCAGCCACTACAGCTGACTCTGAGGTAGGCTTGTTTGAGTCAAATCTGCTTGGTGTTCTCTAACCTTTCTGTACGTGGATATTTATATGTTTCGCATGTTTTAAGATGTTTTCTGTTGTTTCTTCTTTGAATAAACTTAATGGGTTGTCGACTTTGTTGTTGGTTGTCTCTCTCTTGAACATTAATAATTCTTAGATTTGGTCTTCTGAGGTAATTTTCTGTATCTTATAAGTGATCTTCAGTGCCTTGCTTTCTTTCTTTTTTTTTTTCATTTTTCTCCTCTGACTGTATTTTCAAATAGCTTGTCTTTGGGTTCACTGATATTTTTCCTCTGCTTCATCCATTCTACTGTTGATAGCCTCTAATGAATTTTTCAGTTAAGCAAATGTATTTCTCAGTTCCAAGATTTGTGTTTGACTCTTTAAATTATGATTTCAACCTCTTTGTTAAATTTCTTCAATAAATTTGTGAATTGCTTTTTTTGTGGTAGCTTGGAGATCACTGAGTTTCCTTAAAACTACTAACTTGAATTCTTGGCCAGTGAGTTCACATATTGCTGTTTCATTCGGGTCAATTCCAAGTTTCCTGATTTGTCTATTTGGGGATGTTATGGTTTGGTTTCCTCTTTGCTGTTATTTCCTGCAGATGTCTATGCCTTTGCATTGAAGGATTAGTTATTTATTCCAGTCTTCTCTGTCTGGTTTGTTTTTGTTGTTATTGGGTATATTTGTATAGAGTTTCTTTACTGCTGGTTGCTGCCTCCTTTTTGGCTCTAGGTGGTGCCTTAAGCCAACAGGGGCACTCCTAAAAGGGATGTCCCAGCTGTGTGATGTGGGAAGGCTAGTTAGGGGTTCATGACCAGGGGACCTATTAGAAGAACCCCCTATGGCATGGTGATGCTGAACAGTTGCTCTGATTTTGTGTCTTCTTTGGCCAAGTTACTCTGTAAGTTGGCCAGGACTGGGGATGATAGTTCCACCTCTTTGCTTTGTTTCTGCCTGTCTTCAGGGTTATACCTCCCTTCATACACTCGCAATGTTTCACATGGATTAAGTCAGGGACAGGTCTCCTGCCAAGGAACTGACAAGGATGGGGAAACTAGTTTTTACCTTGATCTCACTTTTTTCCAGTGTAGAAATTGTGAATTTGGGGGAAATTTTCCACATGCTTAGTGCTGGGCAGAATTGGGGAGGGGTGTCATGGATGTGGATATCTAATTCTGTTACAGTCTTCTCAGAGTTTTTTCACTTCTCTTTGGCTCTGGGAACCATCTCATTTTCATATTTAAGTTCTGGGATATTTCTGATTATAAGCTTGATGTGTATACTGTTTTTAGTTTTCAGGAGGTAAGTGAAGCTAGCTTGTTTCTATGCTGCAATTTTGTAACCACTTTTTGCTTTTAACATAACCATGTGATTATATTTCAAGTGAGTTTCTTGTAAACAACATGTATTACTTTCTTTTATTTTTTTGGCTTTGGTTTTATTATGAATTTTTCTGTATTTGAATTGGTGTTTTTAGACAATTTATGCTTATGTTTAAGTTTCCATCAATCATTTTATTATTTGATATCTGATTAACTCTTTTTTAAAATTTTTGTTTCTCTTTTCTGTCTTCTTTTTACTCATTAAATCTTTTTAGCATTCCAGTTTTGTTAACCTAGCATGTTTTTGATTATGTCTCTTAATCTCACATTTTAAATAGATGCTCTAGGAATTAAAATGAAATTACTTAACTTTGACGGTTTACTTAGAATCAATATCTTACCACTTCAAGTGAGTTGTAGAAACCTTACCAGTATATAGGTCCTTTACCATCTCTCCTTAATTTGTAGTTGTCTTATTTATTATATATCCATACATTGAAAATCCCACTGGAAAAATGTAACAATTTTTGTTTTCTTTTTTTTAAAAAAAGAAAGAAAGAGAAAAAGATAAGGGGGAGAGAAAACAGGAGTCTTGCTCTATTACCCAGGCTGGAATGCAATCTAGAAATAGGTTTTAAAAACCTCTTTTATGCTGATGATTGTGCTTAACAGTGGAGACAGGAAGGAATAAGGAAAGAAAATAGCAAACAGCCAACCAATATTTTGTTTAAATCTGTGAAATGCTGTGCAAGTGCTGAAGAGTGATTTGCTTCCATTTATGTGGTCACTTTCAAAATAGGTATAATGTGATACCAAAAAAAAAAAAACACAAAACAAACAAAAAAAAAACGTATGTTCTGTGGACCTGGGGTGAAGAATTCTATAAATATTAACTGAGTTTACTTGTTCTAGGTCTGAGTTCTAATCATAGATGTCCCTGTTAATTTTCTATCTCATTGATCCGTCGAATATTAACAATGTGTTGTTAAAGTCTCTTGCTATTAGTGTGGGAGTCCAAGTCTCTTTACAAGTCATTGAAAACTTGTCTTATATATCTGGGTGCCCCTATATTGGGTACATATATATTTATGATCATTGACTCCTATTGTTGATCTTTTTGTCATTATGTAATGTCCTTTATTTCTTTTAGTCTTGGTTACTATTGTAGTCTATTTTGTCAGAGACGAAAGTTACAACTCCTGTTTTTTTTTTTTGTTGTTGTTGTTGTTGTTTGTTTTGTTTTTCTTTCCTCTCCATTTGATTGGTGAGTCTTCCTCCAACCTTTTGTTTTGAGTCTTTGTGTGTCCTTGCTTATGAGATGGATCTGGATACAGAGTGCTGATGTGTTTTGACTTTTTATTCAGTTTGCATGTCTGTGTCTTTGATTGGGGCGTTTAATTCATTTAAATTTAGGATTAAAATTGATATTTGTGAGTTTAATATTGTCATTTAATGCTGGCTGGCTATTTTGCCCATTAGTTGATATAAATACTTCATTATGGAGATACTCTTTATCTTTTGGTAAGTTTTTGGGATGACTGATACTGGTTGTTCCTTTCTGTGTGTAGTGCTTCTTTCAGAAGCTCTTGTAAAGCAGGCCTGGTGGTGATGGAGTCTGAGTGCTTGCTTGTTTGTGAAAAATTTTATTTTTCCTTCATTTATAAACCTTAGTTTGGCTGGATATGAGATTCTGGGTTGAAAATTCTTTTCTTTGAGGATATTGAATATTAACCCCCACTGTCTTCTAGCTTGTAGGGTTTCTGCTGAGAGATCTGCTATAAGTCTGATAGGCTTCCCTTTATGGGTAACCTGACCTTTCTCTCTAGCTGCCCTTACAATTTTCTCCTTTACTTCAACCCTTGTGAATCTAACAATCATGTGTCTTGGGGTTGCTCTACTTGAGGAATATCTTTGTGGTGTTCTCTGTATTACCTGGAGTTGAGTATTGTTTTGCCTTACTAGGTTAGGAAAGTTTTCCTGAATAATATCCTGAAAAATATTTTCCAGCTTGGATTCATTTGCTTCATGACATTCAGGTACACCTATCAAATGTAAATTAGATCTTTTCACATAGTCCCATATTTCTTGGAGACTTTGCTCATTCCTTTTTACTTTTTCTTCTCTAATCTTGTCTTCTTGTTTCATTTCATTAAGTTGGTCTTCGACCTCTGATATCCTTTCTTCTGCTTGATCAATTCGAGTGTTAAAACCTGTGCATACTTCTTGGAGTTCTCGTATAGTATTCTTCAGTTCCATTAATTCACTTATATTCCTCTCTAAATTGTCTATTCTCATTAGGATTTCATAAAATATTTTTTCAAAGTTCTTAGTTTCTTTGCATTGGGCTAGAACATGTTCTTTTAACTCACAGAAGTTTCTTATTATCCACCTTCTGAAGCCTGATTCTGTTAATGGAATGCACTCATTCTCCATCAGGCCTTGTTCCCCTATAGATGAGGAACTATGATCCTCTGTAGAGGGAGAGGCATTCTGATTTTGAGTATTCTCAGCCTTTTTATGCTGGTTTCTTCCCATCATTGTAAATTTATCCAACTGTCATCTTTGTAATTACCAAGTTTCAAATTAGGTCTCTTAGTGGACGTCCAACTTGTTAATTCCCAGTGCTGAAATCTGAGCAACCCACTGTGCCAGCTAAAACAGCAGTGTCAAGATTCTTGGTGCTTTTCTGTCCAGGAGTCTCCCGTCTGGCTTCCCTCCTGAATCCCTTCTTCAATCAGCTCCAGACATCAGCCAAAAGGGGAACCAGTCCTGTTTACTCTGCACCAAGAACTGCTACACTGGGGCACCGGCAAAACTGCAGCGCCAGCTGCAAGAGTCGCGCCAGCAACCTGTGGGGCTCCTCCACTGGGAATCTCCTGGTTCTTGAGTAACAAAAATTCGTCTGAAAGTGTGGCATTCTTTCGTTCTCTGTGCTTTCACTGGGAGCTACAAGCCTGAGCTGCTAGTGGTCAGCCATCTTGGATCTCTCCACAATTTTTGTTTTTAACCATCAAATGTATTTTATTTATTATTATTTTTTTAATTTTAAATTTTTATTGCATTTTAGGTTTTGGGGTACATGTGCAGAACGTGCAAGATAGTTGCATAGGTACACACATGGCAGTGTGTTTTGCTGCCTTCCTCCCCTTCACCCACACTTGGCATTTCTCCCCAGGCTATCCCTCTCCAGCTCCCCCCCACTGTCCCTCCCCCATTCCCCCCAATAGACCCCAGTGTGTAGTAGACCCCCTCCCTGTGTCCATGTGTTCTCATTTTTCTCACCCACCTATGAGTGAGAATATGTGGTATTTCATTTTCTGTTCTTGTGTCAGTTGGCTGAGAATGATGTTCTCCAGATTCATCCATGTCCTTACAAAGGACAAATACTCATCATTTTTGATGGCTGCATAATATTCCATGGTGTATATGTGCCACATTTTCCCAGTCCAGTCTATTATCGATGGGCATTTGCGTTGGTTCCAGGTCTTTGCTATTGTAAACAGTGCTGCAATGAACATTCGTGTGCATGTATCCTTATAGTAGAACAATTTATAGTCCTTTGGATATATACCCAGTAAAGGGATTGCTGGGTCAAATGGAATTTCTATTTCTAGGTCCTTGAGGAATCGCCACACTGTCTTCCACAATGGTTGAACTAATTTACACTCCCACCAACAGTGTAAGAGTGTTCCTATTTCTCCACATCCTCTCCAGCATCTGTTGTCTCCAGATTTTTTAATGATCGCCATTCTAACTGGCGTGAGATGGTATCTCAATGTGGTTTTGATTTGCATCTCTCTAATGACCAGTGATGATGAGCATTTTTTCATATGTTTGTTGGCCTCAAGTATGTCTTCTTTTGTAAAGTGTCTGTTCATATCCTTTGCCCATTTTTGAATGGGCCTGTTTGTTTTTTTTCTGTAAATCTGTTTTATTTCTTTGTAAATTCTGGATATCAGCCCTTTGTCCATCAAATGTATTTTAAAGAACTTGGGGATAAAGAACTCAAGGATATTTAACCAGAGATTTACATTTCTCTTCTTCTTTCATTCCCTACATTCAAGGTTTTCTGCTCATATCATTTCCCTTCTCTCTGAAGAACTTCCTTCAGCAGTTCTTTTAGACCAGATCTGCTGGTGTGAATTCTCTTACTTTACTTTTTTCTTGCAGAGAATGTCTTTATTTCTGATGGTATTTTCACTAAATATAAACTTCTGAATTGACAGTTAGTTTCTCTCAACACTTTAAAGCTGTTCTATTTCCTTCAGAGGTCCATGGTTTCTGATGAGAAATTCACAATTATTTGAATCATAGATAATTCATTGTTTATATCTTCTTGGTTTCAATATTTTTCCTTGTCTTTAGACTTCAGCAGTTTGATTATGTCTCTTGGTTTTGATTTTTACTGGTGGGTTTATTCTATTTAGTGTTCTCTGATGTTCTTAAATATGCAGGTTTATATTTTTTACTAAATTTGGAGAGTTTCAGGCATTATTTACTCTAATTTTTTTTTCTGCTTCATACCCTTTATTCTCTTCTTTAGGTATTCCATTGACATAAATATTATACCTTTTATTATTTTCTCACAGGTCTCCAAGGCTTTGTTAATTTCTTTGTTTTTTTTTTTTGTTGTTCCATTTGGAAAATTTATTTTGATCTATTTTCAAATTCAGAGATATCTTCCGTCATCCTTATTTTACTTTTGAGTTTATTCAAATATATGTATATTTACATATATTATTGTATACGATAGTTCTAAAATTTTAATCTGGATCTTATATTTCTTTGCTGATAGTTTATGCTGTCTATTCATTTCAAAAGTGTGTGGCTTTACTTCTTTTAGGGTTTTTTTTTTTAATACATGCTTTGAAGTTTATGTAATTCCAACATCTGTGCTTTTTTGGTTTTGGCATACGTTAATTATATTTTCCTGTGGAAATTGACATTTTCCTATATTTTTGAATATGGAGTAAATATGAATTATATCCTAAACACTTTGAATATCACATTATGATATAACTCATATCTATTATATTATGTATAAATCTTTTGTAAAATGTTGGTATTTTTAGTTTAATAGATAATCTACTTGGTTGGTTTTAGGTACAAGTCATGACTGACTGACCTATTTTCTGTTGTCATATCTGTATCATGTCATTTCCATTTATTAAGTTTTTTCAGTGTTGTTTAGATCTATCCCATAAGTGATCAGTCTGAGATTGGGGAGGTGGCCTATCTCATAGTTCTTTTCTTGTAGCCTTTGATATGTTGTTTAGTGTCTGATTCATATATATATATATATATATATATATATATATATATATATATACAGCTTAGGGTTAAGCTCCAGAGTTCATAAAAAAACTCTATAGGGTCTTTTTCATGAATTCTTCTCTCCCTGTGATCTCCTTAGAATAGTACTTTGCAGGTCCCAACCTTCCTTGTTCCAGTCCTCTGGCCAATGACTTGAGGCTTTTGTTACCTGATCTTCTGCACATGCATACTTATGTTGACTGTGCCCATGTCTGGAGCCCAGCACCACAAAGACAGAGAATTAAACAAATAAAATCTCTAAACTGAAAAGTAGATGTTTATTCTACCATTTTTGGAGTACAGCTAGCTGATCAGAGAGGATGTTTCCTTTCTGCTGTGTCTGAATGTTTGTATACCCCCAAAATTCATATGTTAAAACTTAATTAGCAAAAAAAAAAAAAGAGAAAGAAACCTAATTACCAATGTAATGATATTAGAAGGTGAGGCAGTAATTAGGTCATGGAGAAGTAACTTTGGGAAATAATTAGGTCATGGAGGCAGAGCCCTCAAGAATGGGATTAGTGCCCTTATGAAAGAGACCCCAGGGATTTGCTTTGTCCCTTTCACTATGTGAGAAGATACTGTCAGGATCAGGAAATGGGCTCTTACCAGGCAGTGAGTCAGCTGGTACCTTGATCTTGGACTTTCTAGTTTTCATAACTATCAGAAAAATATTTCTGTGGTTTATAAGCCACCCAATCTAAGACATATTGTTGCAGCAGCCTTAACATACTAAGACAGAAAATTGGTCCAAAGAAGCGAAGTGGTGCTATATCAACTACCTAGAAATTACTTTGAAACTGGGTAATACATGGAAGCTGGAAGAGTTTTGGGGTACATGTTATACACATCTACTCCAGAAGAAAGGAAGGATAAACAGATGACTCAAGAATTTTAATTGAGAAGAAGATACAGCAGTAATTAACTACAAGGTGAAGGAAGGATTTTATTTTTCTTAGAAGAAGAGAGAAACTTGAAATATGTGTAGAGGAAAGAGCTTGTAGAAATGGAAGAAACTCAGAATGTAGGAAGAAGAAAGACTAAGATCCTAGAGGATCTGAGGAGAAAATGGAGTTGAAACCATTGGTGGAGAGATGAGCTTTAAACAAGAGTGAGATGTCTTGCTAAGGTTAAAGAAAGGAGGCAAAAATAGTCATGTCTTAAAGCTCAATTTATGCATCTGCTGGACATGATATGTGCTCAGGACTTTGTTACATGCTAGGGTGGGATGGAGAAGGGAATAGTAATTCAAGACAAGTACAAAACACTGTTCTCAATAATTATACAATAGGTTATGAGATAGAATTAAGTTCCAGCTTCTTAGTGTCTCAGGAGAAGGAGAAAGAAAATCTTGAAAATATAAAAGGCTAACAAATACAAGCTTAATAGCACTGAGTTTAAAAATTATAATCAGAGAATATAAATGGATATCCACTCTGTATCCTTATTTTGTTAGGCTTTCACATTGTGCTAAAGCATGTTCTGTTTGTTTTGAACACATTTGAAGAGGGACCTTCGCTCTCTGCTATGGTACACACACTCCACTTCAGTTTTCTGCCTGGCCTCTTAAAGCATTAAACAATTGGACTAGAAAATCTGCACGATCTTTTCTAGGTTTAGATATCATGATTCTCAGACAGCTTCCCTGGAGATATTTTTTATCAGAAAACTCTATGCTAGGGATCACTAGAAACAAAGGATAAATTTAGGAGGGGAACCAAAGGAGGACTTTTCCTTTCCTTTTGAACTCGACTACTAGTACCTTCCTAAGTATCATATATTAAATTATTTTTTTCCCATATAAAGTAGAATCTCACTAGACATCTGCTTTCTTCTACTATCAAATTTTGAAGTAAAAGTGAATTACTGCCAAAACGAAGTAAAAAAAATTATTTTATACTAGTCTAAAATAACACCATCTAAATTATGTGTGTTGCTTAACCTTATGTGGAAAACTTTCCATTTATGGGTAGATGTTTTTCACCTATGGGTATTATAAATCATTTATGAAAATAATGGAGCATATTGATATGCCTCAGAAAAATTTAGAAAAATATTTAGCACCTAGAAAAACAACTATTTAAACACTTTTGTAGGTAGTCTAACATTTTGTACTCTGCTTCCTTTTCTCTCTGAATGGACGATGTGGACTACTGAAATTAGGCTTTAGGAGAGGAGGATGATGAGTATAACTGAAGCTGAAGAGAAACCCTTTATTATCCAGGAGGATCATCTTTGTGATGGCAGAGACAGGAAGCACTATCTTCCTGGGCAATCAGGGCAGCTAGTTCAAGATTATTCTCACAAATAGTTATTCCTGTGTCACTCCCTCAACATACCTTGTTTTATGCAATTTTAAGACAAATAATGCAAATATGAGATATAGTAAATCTTATCCTCCCTTTTACTTTTGTTTAACATGCCAGGATTTTGGATAATTTACAATGTTTTAGAAATCACATATTGTCTTTATAGTATAGGTCCCAACTAATGAATTGGCCTGGGCTTGATAAGCTTTTTTGTGTTTTTATTTTAAATTTTAATTTCAAAATTAAACATAATCTTTAGGAACAGTTGTAATGATTCCCATCTCACGTACATAGAAACAAGATAGTCAGATTTGAGCTATATTCAGAGCTGTTTTAGACTTCATTAAAGACTTTAACCTCAGAAATTATTTTTCCTTTGTGCCCCAATGTCAGATCTTTTTATTTTTATTTTTTAATTGTTTATTTTTAAACTTTGTGGATATATAGTAGGTGTATATAGACATTTTTAATAATTGCAATACCTGCTAATCAACTTTTTCCCCATATACCTTCATTCCTTCCGTTTCTTCATTAAACTAGTTTTCATCTTTACCAATGAAGTTAAAGACTTTGGAATGAACAAGTATTTCAGTAGAATGATAATTCAAAGTGAAGACAAAGTGAAATGGTCAATTGAGGGGCCTGCCTGAGAAGCTAGAGTAGAAAATCTGTTTTAATATGGAATAACAAAAATGCAGAGACCACATTGAAAAGCAGCATTTGGGAAAGGGAAAGGAAGAGAACAAGAGAAGGAAGTAGACTTTAATGGACTCCTTCGTAGCAGTTAATCTCAATAGCTTGGAGCGCTTTCTTTTTCAGTGACTTTTATATCTGGCTGTAGAAATTGTTATATATAGGTAGCAGTTTAGAATGAGGAATACGATTATGTTTACTATTTTTAAAGATTTGTTGTATTGATTAAATTGAACTTTCATAATAATCGATATGGTGAGAAGATTATGACTTCTAAACTCAGATATTGCTGTATTTTAAAATAAGCTAGTATTATAAAAAAATAAAATAAACAAATGGAAAGCATCTTTGTTAATAATTGGCTCGGCAACGAAATTGGAAGATTTTGTAATTAATTTTAGTTGACCTACCTGATATTGTATTTTTGTATGTATCTTATAATTTGCTGCTAATGTGAGTATGTTCTATTTCTCAATAATATGTGCATATTTATATACATGAAAAATTATTTTTTTTTGAGGAACTGATATGGGAGTGGGACAGAGAAATGCTGTATATTGAAGAGCAGGGTCCCTGGTGAGGGCTCTACCCTTGGGCCTGTACCATAGACCTAAGTGAGGACATGTACTCCTGTTTTCATGCCCAAGTGATGCACTTTCCAAGACCACTCTGGCCTGCCACATATCGCCCCCCTCCCCCACAATCCTGTGCCTACAAAAACTACAAGACCCTAGTAGGCACATAAAAGAAGTGGTTGGAAGTTGAGAGGAACACACCAGCAGAAAAATCACACTGACTGAGGCAAGCAGGCCATCAACAGCAGAATGACATGGATGCTGAAGGAAATTCAGCCAATGGTGGTTGGAAGAGAGCCAGGTTACTAAGCAGCTGGACTGCAGGGGAAGACCACATTCCCACTCCTTCCCCTTTCTGACTCCCCATCTATCTGGGGGTAGTAGAGAGCTACTTCCACCACTCAAATAAACATTGCACTCATTCTCCAACCTCACGTGTAACCCAATTTTTTCAGTATACTGGGGCAAGAACCCCAGGATACAGAAAGCCTTCTGTTCTTGCCATAAGGCAGAGGGTCTAATTGAGTTAATGAACACAAGCCACCTGCAAATGCCTAAGCAGAAAGAGCACACTGTAACACATGTCCCCTGGGGCTTCGGGATCTGTAAATACTCATTCCTAGACACTGCCGTGGTGTTGGAGCCCCATGACTTGCCCATCTGCGTGCTTCTTCTAGAGGGTTTGAGCAACGACGTACCAAAGAAGTGAGCCAACCCCTGTCACATTCCCTGCAAGGGGGAAAAGAGAAAACTGCTTCCATTTCAGAGCCTCTATACTGTTTTCCAAAATGGCTATACTAATTTACAGTAACATTTATTAAAATAAAATAACACTTTGAAAAACTGTCAGTTTTGTTATTGTTCGATTTCTACTAGCTAAGCCCCCTTTAACAGTCTTTTTAAAATGAATGTAGTGATAAATTATTTTAAAGTTTATTAGAAAAGAGTTTGTCATTTGAATAAAGTAGGCCTGAGGACATCTGTGCCTTCTCAGAGCTCAGTTCACGGCAGTGACTGAGGCAGAGGTTATTAGGTTCATGATTTTGAGGGTGTGGGAGAACCAGAATTGGCTAAAGTCTGACTATTAGGGTTTTCTTCATCTAGTTAGTTGACAGGGACCAATGTAATTATCTGTTGGGCATTCTGCCCCACCACTCCTCCAGCATTGCCATTGGCTTACTCATGACTTTGGGACCAATATTCCTCATAGGGATAGGGAAATATGAAAGTTGCCCCATCAGTAGCTCAGTGACTCAGTTGTCAGGACTTTACACACTGTATATATACCACATCAGTAATAACTGAGCACCTGCTGTGTTCTTCACTAATGTCCTGCATGACTAAGGTCTTGCCCTCCACTCTTACCTAGAACTAGGTTCATTCTCCTCATTTCCAGGGCAGAAGTCTTCCTAAGATTGTGTCTTTTCTGTTGCCTTCAGTGATTTTTGATTCTGATTGCTTCCTTTCCTGGATCTCCACTGATTCTATCCTACCAGGCTCCACCCTGAAAGAATTCATCTGTGTGCTAGGATCTGTGTCTATTGCCACTTCAGACCTCTCTGATGTTGAGTACTTACCTGCCTAAGTATCACATCATTGTCTAGGGTTATATAACTTCAATTATCTGGTTTTCCCTCATGAGACTTTGTGGTGATTGGATTCTAGCCAAACCAAGTCTAGTCTTTCCTGCTGCCAGTCAATCCTAGGTTCTGCCATCCTTGTCCTTCTCAAGGCCTTTTCATCATGAGTCGTGGAACTCTTTAAAGCAGTTGTGCCTTTGGACTCATAAAATTTTGAAGTTTGTATTAGCCACATTTTAAAATGTAGAAAGAAGCAGCTGACATTAATTTTAATTTAATCCAATGTTTTATTTGTCTTATATTATTTAACTGAATATGTACAAAAATACCATTTAAAAGTACAATAAATGTAAAAATGCTAATAAGGTATTTTATTTTTTCATGCCAAGACTTTGAGATCTGGTGTGTATGTCATACTTTGTCACATCTCAATTCAGAATGGAACTGCTGAATGTAATTCACATTTAGAGTGCCTCATAAGTAGTGGATACTGTATGGAACAGTGTTGTTCCAAAAATGGATGGGAGCAGCTGTCCTTCACAGGCAGAGAAGGCCAAAAGCTCATCTCTGATACACTGAATTTCAACTAAGAGGAAATCCACATCCTGACGTATCTCTATATGCCTCTTGCATTATTTACAACTCTGACAGTTACATTCCTGGCCACTACAATTCTTGTTACAATGTGCATTTATGCATATAATAAAATAACCTTATTTATTCATTCATTTATTTATTTGCCAAATATTTATTGGGAATGTTCCAGTTGTTTCTGGCACTGTTCTAGCTTCTTGGAATATATCAGTAACAAAAGAGAGAGAAATATTTTGCCCTTGTGGAGTTTACATTATACCAGGATGAGGCAGGTAATAAATCATTAATAGTAAGTAATTATATAATACGAATGTTAGAAGGTGATAGTGCTATGTAAAAAAAGGAAAATGAGGAAGCCTAAGTGGGTTGGAAGTCTGGGTTAAGAAAGTGAGTTGTAGCTTTAAATAAACAGAAAATATATAAGATAATAATATAGAAGAAAATAGAAGAAATAGAGAAGGTAATAGAAAATAAATAGAATATAAAGAAGTAGGTGTTGAGATCACAGAGGTAACTGGGGTCAGGTACAGGATCCTAGCCTAGGTTTTATCTGAGATTCAAAGACCCAGCCCCATTCTTAAGGGAATCTATCAGGGGTAACATAACAAATATATTGCTAATTATAATACAATACTAAATATAACAATTGTCATGAAAGAATTTGCAAAAGATACCACAGGAATTAAAAAGAAGATTCCTAAAAAAGGCAACATGGTAGAAGAAAGAACATGGGCTTTGAAGTTAAATAGACCTGGGTTTGCATCCCAGCTGTCATCTTACCAGCTGTCAATAGAGTGAACAATGATCCTGGATTGCCCAGGTCAGTTTGGTTTTAACACTGAAAGTTCTACATGCTGAGAAACCACTCAGTCTCAATTCTAGCACTGAAAGCTCAGCATGAGAAGCTTCTCAGTCCAGGTTTACCCTTGAAAGTCCCCACCTCAGTCCCTTGCAAACTAGTTTGGTTGGTTTGTGTGATTCAGGGCCTGTATCCCCACAATTAAATTCAGAATAAATCCAATCTTGTGTGGTCAACTTAAGGATTACATATAAAATACATAAAACACTTGGCACATGAAGGCAGTAAATGTATGGTATTTGTAATTTCATTGTTGGGGTCAAGGAAAGACTTCATGGATGTGGTAGAGTTTGACTTAGACTTTGAAAGAATAATGAAATCTTGTTTGCTATAGGGCAAGAAAATGCTTAACTGGCAAAGAGGGATAGAGATAGGAAATAAGGCAAAGAGAACAGGAAGACCCAAAATACAGGAAAAAAAAATTATGAGGCATCTTCTAGGAATTGGCAATTGTAGCTCCCATTTGAGCTAAGAGTGGGATGTGATAAATACAAGAAAGGTTTGGAAAGTTTGACTTCGGCCTTCTTCCCATAAATCTTAAATGCAAGGAAGAGGAGTTTTTAAATTCAAGTTGCAAATATTGTTTGATTTCCCAAGTTTTATCTTTGTAAATATGCTTAATGAATGCTTACTTGTGTTGCTATTAAGCCAGATAAGTCAAGCTCAGAGACATATTTTCTGTTTTTAATGAATTGTTACAGTCATATTATTTATGTATTACATGTAAACTGGGTATGTGGAGTAAATATTCTATGTAAGGCTGGAAAGCCTATCAGATGATTAGGTTTTAAGGAAAGGGACAGAGAATACACCACTTACAAAGGCTATAAAAATTGCACCGGCATCACTACGAAGTTCCATCAAGACCTATCTCTGTAGGCCAGAGCTGGTGATAGGAGGGACCAATCTAGAAATAGTCTCCTTGATAGAAATGGGAATGATAGGAGTGAAAACAATTGATGTCAGGTGGTATCAATGAACTTTTAAAATCCAGATGAACGCAATCATAAAGACCATTAAGGTCAGAAGCAGTGAAGGGGGTATGATCCACAGATCATTATAAAGATGCTAAATAAAGCACGTGTTGCTAGGGCAAGATAAGAGGCAATCCAAAAAGACAGTGCTCAACTAGCAGCATCAGAAAAAATCAAATATGGATAGTCAGGGAGTCCGAGGGTAGTTTCCCAACAAAAAGTCAACCATAATCACTAGCCAAGTGTTTGAACTAGAGCCAGCATTTGGACCTAGAACCCAATGATGGAAGAAGAACCTGGGTGCTAAGGGAACTGGCACTATGTTCTCAATAGGAAGAATAAATTAGTCCAGGAATTAAGGGGTGCAAAGAGGAGTGGCTCTGCTTGTAATCACTCCCAGAACTCCCCTTGGGAAACTTGTGCTTCTTGTCCCTGCAACTTTTGTATCTGCAGTACGATCTTCAGATCAGTTTTGGGATTTGCAGTACTCATGGCCCAAGGAGGAAACACTTTCAGCAGGGGTTACATAATAATTTTCATTGAACTATATGCTGTGGTTAATATCTGGGTAATTCAAACTCATTGTTCATAGGGAACATTAGACTAAGTGAAGTCGGATCTTGGGTAATTGACTCTGATGGTCAAGAATGAGGAAGTGCAGTTACAAAATGGGGAAAGGCAGAAATATGTTTGACACCTAGGGGAGGTATTAGGTGCCTCTTGGTGCTTTCTTGACCAATTGTGACAATAAATGAACAATGCAGCCACCACACTCTGAGGCTAAGGGACTCAGATCCTTCAGGAGTGATTTTTCAGGCCAACAGCTAAGCAACTGAGACTGGCAGAAGTGCCAGCCAAGGGTGAGAAGAATCTGGAATAGATAATAGAGGAGGGAGACTATCAGTATTAGTTGAGACCAGCGGTAGATTAATCTGATTGTAAATTTCCCCCAGGAAGATAGGTTACTAGATTTTGGACATGCTGCCTAGGTTACTAGATTTTGGACATGCTGCCCCCTTCATATAAATGAAAGAGAGGATTCAATCAACATGAGGAGTAGAATGTGTTGGACACTGCGATCTGCTACCAAGATCTCTTTAATGAAGGACCTGTTGCCTGCTTTTTGCAAGTGCTGGTGACAAACAGCTTTTAGGTCTCAAGAACTGCTTCAGGTCTAATGAGCCACCTTGCTTATGGTCCTGCCCTTCTGAGTGGGCCCCTGATTGAGAACAGCTTATTAAGTTCTGACCCTTTTTGGCCCAATGTAGGACAGTTCTTATGAGCTGTTTTATCTCTTGAACTTTTTAAAGGATTGATAAAGCTTTGATTAAGTCTGCATCAGACCTCAGCTTCAGCGTTTGCATTCAGTAAATGCTAGCCATTTTTAGAAAACAGGATTATTTTATGGATAAAGAAAAAAGAGGTGAGACTATTGTGAAAATATTTTAATGATCAGTGTTCATATAAATAACACATTTCCTACACTAACATCTTTTTTGTCTAATGCAAAAGCTAGAAGTCATTTCATGCCCTTCAGAACATTTTATTTTCTTCTCTTGCCTCTACTCTTATATTTCCCATGGTTACAGGCACCTGGAGAAACTGACTTCTTTCTCACATTAAGCCCTGTGAAATGAATGGGATGATGTAACCAGTCTTCTAACTGTAACTCGTGTGTGTGCGTGTGTGTGTGTGTGTGTGTGTGTGTGTGTGTGTATTCAAACCATAGACACTCAACAGAGGTTCTATGACAAAAAGAGGTTTCACTCTTGAAATGTCAGTGCTACAAACGACATAAATACTAAACAATAATTCAATGTTAGCTTCTTTTTTAACTCTGAAAGAAAAATAACTTTGCTTCACCAATTCGACTAATAATTTTAGCCCCATTACATTCCTGGTCCCAATCTAGGAATGAAGGATAGGAATATGTGATCCTCAAAATCTTACTCTTTAGAAATTTGTAGATAGCTGTTTTTATGTTTTCTAATTTCCTGGTAATTCCTACTAATGTGGTCACTGAGGAGTCAAAGAACTAAAAAAGTGTCTTTTAATGTAACTAATAATATAATAACTGCCATCTGTGAAGCGCTTACTGTGTGGTAGACATCATGCTAATTGTTTCATTAATGTTTAATAAGCCAACTTAATAAATATTTATGGAACAGCCTCTGTGTACCAGGCACATAGTGAACACTACCACGATGGCCTCTCCTTACAGCACTGATTGCCTTCTTGGGAAGGCAAACCTACATTATAATATAAAAAAATGCTATATTATGGAAAGAAAAGGATAGTATTGGACAATGAATAACATAGAAACAAATCTCAAACTATGTTTGAATGGTCAGGAAAATTTTTCAAAAAAAGTGATACCTAAGTTAAGACCTGGAACATAAGCAGGCATTGGCTAAGAGATTGAAGGCTTTCGGAAGGAATAGCATGCACAAAGCAGCAGAGGAAGCAGACGATTTTCATCAGGCTGGAAAGCAATGTGGTTAGTGGGAAACAGTGATAAAGGCATCCAGAGAAGGGAGCAGATGATCAGCCAATGATAAAAGACCTTGCGTACCCATAAAGTGGTACCCATGAATGTACCCTCTACTTTTTCCTAGGGCAATGGGAAGCCATTAACCAGGATTTTAGTAAGCAGACGGATGACTTTTTGTATTCGCTGTTGAAAAGTTTCATTTTGACTGCATCATAGATTACAGAGGTAAGCAAGACCAGAGGCAGCAAGGAGGCTGTTAAAATCATCTCTGTGTTAGAGGGTAGTAGTTTGGATGAGGAGAACTTTGGGGTTAGAAAGATATTCAGAGGTTAAAAGGATGTTTAGAAAACAGTAATAATAGTTATTAGGGAATGTTCTGGGATTTGTACTGAGACCAAGGAAGAATAGGAACGCTGCATGTACTCCTGCAGATGTTGCCTTGCACAAAGGATGGCTCCCCAGGAAATAGTCGGTGCTGATCTCCTGTGAGCCCAGCTTACCTGATTGTGTGCTCTGGCATGGCCTATGTCTGTCAGGGGAAAAGAGAACCTTTTCTAAGTTGCACAAAGACGTTGTATGGGCTACTGGTGACTGTGGAGGATGTTAACTGCAATACCAAGGTTTCTAGTTTGGACAATTGGATTACTGGTAGCACCATTTGCTGAGACTGGTAACAGAAGTGGTGGTGGGGAGAAAAGTAATAAATGCAGTTTGCACATAAACCCTACCACAGGCTGGGAAGGGTGTGTGTGTGTGTGTGTGTGTGTGTGTGTGTGTGTGTGTTTGGAGGGAGGTGAAGAGAGGTTGGCTAATGTATACAAATATTCAGTTAGATACAATAAATAAGTTCTAATGTTCAATAAATAGTGTAGGATGACTAGAGCTAACAATAGTGTATTGTATCTTTCAAAATAGCTAAAAGAGAGGATTTGAAATGTTTCCAACACAGAAATGATATATACTTTAGGTGATGGATACCCTAAATACCATGACTTGCACATTCTGTGCATGTAACAAAGTGCCATATGTACACTATAAAAATGTACAAATATTATGTATCAATAAAAAACTTATGAAGTAACATTAAGCCCATTTTATAAGAGGAATTGAGTTGTAGAGAGGTAAATGTTTTTCTTGAGGATATATAGTTAGTAAATAGTAAAACTGGAATTTAGATCTTGATACTATATTTTTTTCATTCCTATAATTCCTAGAAAATAAGAAAGATAAAAGTCAATTACCATATTATGGGGACTACATTGTGAAAATAGATGTGATTTCATTTAGAAATCAGACCTGAAAAATTGTTAAGTCATTTGTGTATTTAACTTCTGAATATCCAGAAACTTAATTTCAAGACATATTTTTGCCTCTAAGCTTTCTTTTCACTTTTCCTCTCTTCCCTCTTGCTGTTCTATTGATTTTCTCATTTTTTCTAAAGCCCTTTCTCTTCTCTGTTATTCAAGCTCCAACTGTAGCCTTACTTCCTCCAAGAAAAGATTCCAAACTTCCTGCTTGATATAAATATTCTTCTCATGAGCTTCCTGGGCATCTTGTGTATATTTTCACTTGAATTGTCACATTACCCTAATAGTTGGTTTACTTTTAATCTTACATTCCAAGTACCTTTCACATAGTTACTATTCAGTTAAGAGTGTTGTACAGAATATTGTGTGAATGAACCACTCCTCAAGGCACACCTATTATAATAAGCCTTCATTGATTTGCCAATTCTATCCCCTAGTCCTATGACTCTCAAACATGGGTGGACGTAACAATGAACTAGGAATGTTTTTTTTTTTTTTTCAAAAAATATGGATTTACAGGCTTCACTGGAGACCTACTGAATCTGAGCCAGGGCCAAGTCATCTGAACTTAGAAAATGTTTCCCACATGACTTTATAGTCAGGCCAGCCATTTAGGAACCATTGCTTTACCCCCAGCACAGTCTGATAAAACCCTTCTACCAATGTGTGCTTATAGTTGTTATATTTTATATGGTATTTATGTAATAAATTTATTATGCCATTATTAGGGAATGTTGAGGTAATTATATATATCTAAACTTTTTAATATAACACCAGAAACTCAGCAGAGTGATAATGGTGATAATGCATGCTTGTTCATATCTTGTCCACAGAGTATTTTCCTATGTCAATATTTTCTTGTGTCTCACATCTTAAATTTATTAAGGTACTTACAGTCCTTTCATTTTAAGAGAGTTGCATGTCACACTTTGTATACTAAGTAAAATTTATATAAACATACACGTGAAGCAGGTAATTTTCTCTACTTTTTGGTAAAACATAGTATGATCATGTTACTGTTTTAGACAATATAGGAAACACTGTTTATCTTGCTATCTGTTATTATGCACTTTATAAATTTTGCCAACACAGAATCCTTCTGGGCTAAGGCCAGCAGAACTGTTTCACTTTTGCCTTGTTTGCGTATTAAAAACACAGCTAATGTCAACATGGCTTTATTTGCTCTTGCTCCAAAAAAGCTGACCAGAATCCATGTAGATACCTTATAAATCATTTAGATATTCTTCTGCACCATTAAGAAAGTGTTGACATTCTTTAAAGGAAGGCTTCTTTTTTTCAGACTACAGTAATTCTAACATTAAGCACCAAAATCATTTTTAGGTTGGCATTATTCATTTTTCTAAAATGCCATGTCCAGATCCCCATTTCTTTTTTCAACAAGCTTGGCTGAATTAAATGAATGACTTGGCTTGACTTGACCTTATAAACTTCGATGTCTTAATATTTTGCCATGGAAGTGCATTATCATTGACAGGGCATGTTTTATGTTTTTTTTTTGTTCCCATTTCCTCTGTTAGTAATCAAGAAAACCTGGCATTTCTTGATGCAATAAATATCTCTGCGTCAATAATGTAATCATATTTTTGGATTATTTCTCAACACTTCAGCTAATGAGACATCATTCTAGATTATCTTACTAAGTCTTTTATGCTCTCAACATACTTTCAGATCTAAGACTTATCACTTGTCCTTCATTCTGCAAGTATACTGCTTCCTAGGGCTGGGATCTCTGAAGGAGTTCATGATAATTTCAACATCCCAAGATTTTGCTGTGTCTTCTTTGTGGAAGAGCATCTCTCAAGAGTGGATTTTCCAAATAGCCTCGCAGGAGTCCTGTCAACTGTAAGCACACTTCTGGAACAAGTTAATTCATTTTTACCTATTTTTTGAGATGATAATTCCTGGGTGGGTTGAGTCACTGAACCTGCTCCTGCTGCATTGTCCAGTCATATCATGATTCTGGCATCCAATTAATTGCCTGTGTACCGACCTCCATTCTTCCTAATTCTACTTCATCCCTATGTAAAGGGCCACCATAAGGTCTTCAAACATCATATTTAAGGAATTCTTTTGCAAATTCTGCAGAAATGTCTTCTTTCATATTAAATTGAGCTTGAATTTCTCCGTCTTCACTGAGTCCCCTGTCACTAGGCTGCCTCCAGGTCATCCCTCGTCATCATTTGTTGTTGCCTAATGTGATGAGCTCTTGGTTTGTAGCCATTCTATGTTGTTTTTTTTTTTTTTTTTGAGACCGAGTTTCGCTCTTGTTACCCAGGCTGGAGTGCAATGACACCATCTTGGCTCACTGCAACCTCCACCTCCTGGGTTCAGGCAATTCTCCTGCCTCTGGGATTACAGGCACGTGCCACCATGCCCAGCTAATTTTTTGTATTTTTAGTAGAGACGGGGTTTCACCACGTTGACCAGGATGGTCTCGCTCTCTTGACCTCGTGATCCACCCGCCTTGGCCTCCCAAAGTGCTGGGATTACAGGCTTGAGCCACTGCGCCTGGTTCTATTTTTCTTTAAGTTTCTGAACTTGTTCTTACATTTTATTCTTTCTGTCATGTTCAGTGCATTCCATTTTAATCACCTCCTTGTTCTGTACTCCTTCAACAATTATATTTAGCCATAGCTAAGGGAGAGTTGAATTTCTGAAAACATTTGTGGGGCTCTAAAATTAGCAAGGCAAGTTGCATTTTGAATTCACTAGAGGGAGTGAATTTAAATAATTAAGATAACCTTCCTAGAAATTACTCTAAGAAACTAAAGGAGTCCTTTTAAAGAGTAAAAAGTTACTCTTTAAAAGAGTAATTTAGAATCACAGAATAATAGAAGCTTAGTCTAAGGATATCACTTAGTCCTAAACACTATTTTTTTTTTCTTTTCCACAAAGTGGCTGTTTAATGAAAGCGGCAGCCGCTGCGGAGCGGCCTGGCTGTGCTCTGCATACCCAGGCCTCTGTGGTGCCCTGCTGCTGTGCTGCCTGATGAGCAAGGGTTCCTGCCGTTTGGCTGATGAACCAAAACTACCTTCAGTGCTCAGGAGAAGGCGAGTCAGGGTGGAGGCAGAGAGGGTGCGAACGGAGAGGGAACAGGACAGAGACAAATATTTGTTCTGAAGGAATCTGCTGTAGGTGAGCTCTTCCTCCTCCACCACGTGGGACGCGCCGGCCTCCACCTCACCTTCCGCCATGACTGAAGTCTCCTGAGGCCTCCCCAGCCATGCTTCCTTACAGCCTGCGGAACTGGCCCACTCTTTGAGCTCCCTGAGTGAGTGTCCTCGAACACAGCAGTGACCCGCTAGCCCCATGTCATATCCGAAACTCCAGAAACAGTCACATCTGTGCTGCTGGGGTGAGCCAGCAGGTGGCGCTCCACCTCCAGGGCGCTGACCTTGTAGCCTCCGGCTTGATGATGTCCACCGAGGTCCGGCCTTGGTTCTGTTACTGGCCGTCCTTAAACACCACGGTGTCCCTTGTCTTAAACCAGCCATCCCCGATGAATGTGCTTTTAGTCTTTTCTGGATTATTCTCGAAACACGGAGGGTCGCCTCACCAGCAGCTCCCCGTCCTTCTCTTCAAATCTTGGGGTCACCGTGGTGTCCCTCTCGTCACCCTTTGCGTGGACGGTGTTGGCGCAGCCTTCCTTCTGTGAGTTTTCTGAGACAGTGCGCACCTGCACTCTGGCAGCGGGGTCCCCACAGAACCTGGCAAGCGTGCTGCGGCGTTCAGGGTCCCGGACAGAGCCATGCTGCTCTCGCTCATGCCGTACCGCTCCAGCAGGGTGTGGCCTGTGATGTTCTTCCACTTCTCCAGCACGGGGAGCGGCAGGGCGGTGAAGCCTGAGACCATGAGCCTGATTTTTTTTTTCTTCACAAAAACGGCACGCACGAAATCCTGGACATGCATCGGGGTAAAATGTCTGTCATAGTACTCCATCAGCTTGGTATATGGTGTATATGGTAGACACTGCCATAAATACACTGATATGTGGAGTTTCAGAACTTAAGAACTTCTCCCAAAGCTGCTGAGCGCTGAACAGGTGGCACCCACCAGAGCGGGCAGAGCAGCGTGTTGACCACACCATGGACATGGTGCCGCGGGAGCACGTGGAGGATCACGTCATCTTTGGTCCATGCCCACTTGTGGACCAGCCTAGTCACCACGGCCCTGAGGTTGCGGTGCGTGCTCAGCACACCCTTGGGCCTCCCTGTGGTCCTGCTGGTGTAGATGATCATGGCGCCCTGGTCTCTCCACCCTTGCTCCATGACCAGCCCCTCTGCCACTTCCTCCGCCGCTCCACTGTAGACGGCTGGCGTGAGAGGCAGCAGCGGGATCCCCAGCTTCCTGACCACCGGGCTCCGGAGCTCCAGGTACTCCTGGCCGGCAAGGACCACTGAGCTCTGGGAGTCGCCGATGACGCACCTCATCTAGGCCACGGGGTGCTTCCTGTAGAAGGGTACCGCCACGCCGCTGCTCATCCACGAAGCCCACTGGGCCATGACGTAGGAGGCGTAGTTAGCGCACAGGAAGGAGACCCTCTCCTCGCGGAGGACCCCAGTCAACACACCCACGGAGCCTGCAGATCTCCCTGGACAGACGAAGGCTGCGGGAATAAAGCTCTGCGTACCTGTGGTGGCCGTGCTGGTCAACCAGGGTGGTTCTGTCCCCAAAGCCCAGGGCACTGGTGAACTCTGGGGTGGTCCTGTCGGAGGGGGGGGGCACGGGGGCTGTGCGCAGAAGGCCACTTCCTCCGTGTCTTGCGGGAGCCAGACAGTAGGAAGCCAAGGCACAGGCCAGGCACTGGAAGGTCAGCCTCACAGGGGGCGGCATCGTACTAACAGGCGTTCCCAGGGGCCTCCTAGGGGCTACCTACAAGACGGCCACGCTGCCGGGGTGCAGGATCTGCCTCGCTGGAGCTTTTCTTTTGCTCCGCTGCGCGTGCCAGGGTCCAGCATCTATGGCAGGCGCTGCATCCGGGCGACGCTGAGCAGGGCGGGGCAGGGAGAAGCTGAAGGCGCCGTGATGGTGGCTGTGTGTGGGTAAGAGTGAGGGTGCAGACCCCTCCAGGCTCACGCTCTGGGTCCTGCGCTGACACTCCACTGACAGGCGATCTTTGACTGCTTGTGGCAGTTCAAACCACAGGCTCGGCATTTGAGGCCCTGCTTATAGATACCCAGGATCGGGGCTTTGCAGTGGCGGCAGGCGACTGGGCGCAAGGAGTTGCTCTCCTGGAAGTTGTGTACGAAGCCCATGTGGTCCCCCAGCACAGAGCTGGAGCGCAGAAAATAGGAGACCATCTTCTCCTTGCTGATGCAGCAGTCCTAGTTCTGGTCAAGGTCCCCAAAGGCGCTGAGGTAAGGGAAGTTCCCACGGATGATCTGGAACTCTTCTTGTGAGATGTGGCCATCCCCATCGACGTCAAAGTTCCGGAACACAGACTCCACCATCTTCTCAATGTGCTCCACCACGAGGGCCTGATCCAGCTTGGGTTTGGCAGCCGAGGTCCATTCCTCCAGCACCGAGGGCCGGGTGGCAGGGTACAGTTCGTGGGGCTGGTTGGCAAGGACTTGGAGCGCGGCTCCCGCTGCTGGGATAGCTGGTGCAGCTCATCCTCTGTCTGTTACTGATCCAGAGACACCGTGAGCAGGCTGAGCAGATCAGGGTTGGCCTGTACTAGTGACTGAAGCCTGGTCACTATGGCCAGCTTCTCCAGGATGCTGAAGACCTGCTTCATCTTGGCCCCATTGAGCCGGGTCCGGGCTGGGTCCAGCCAGTCAGGCAATGCCAGCTGCAGGGCCACCAGGTCCTTGAGGTGCACACCCAGGATGGGGAAGCGGAAGCCCACACAGGCTGCCAACCGGCGCTGGTAGTTGCCATAGCTGCCTGTCACCGTAGCTAGTTCCGCGAGACCTTCCCAGAACTTGATGATCTCAGGGCTAAAGTGGCTGTGGGTCTCCTCAAGGCGGGAGATGGAGCTGTGGCTCAGGCCCCCGACCACTATCATCAGTGTGTTGAAGTTCTGCAGCTGCAGCAGCTTCTCCGCCACGTGGACAAAGTGTGTGATGACCAGGGCCCGCTGCAGGGCTGTGGGTTTGCTGAGGATCATGGCCCACTGCGAGATGCTTTTGAAGAGGGAGATGAACCGCTCCAGAATGCGGTTGTCCACAGTGTAGCCATGAGTCACAAAACTGTGATAGTCCTGGAACGGGATCTTGCAGAAGGAGTGATACTCCAAGTAGGTGAGATGCCCCGCCAGCTCCAGGGGCTCCAGGTGGTCGAACAACAGGGACATCTTGTGCTTTTTCTGTCCCATAGGGTTCCGCTGAGTCACCTGCCACTTCCACTTGTAGGTAGGGACGCTGTCTATGTCGATGAGGCTGCTGTGCCGCCGGTTTCCTTCTTGGTCTAGCAGAGCCTTCAGCTCCTTGATCTGCTCAGTGAGCTCCGGGTTCAAGTCAAACTCTGCTGGGAAGGCAGAGATCCAGTACGTGACCAGGTATCTTCTTTTCCTACTTGTTTCTCTTTTATTTTCTTTCCTAGTTATTGGCGGTTTCATCAATTGAGTGGTTTGAGCTAGGAACCTGAAAGTCATCAAGACCTCACTCCTTTGCTCAACTCAACACCATAATCTCTTCACCTAGACTGTGATCCCTTGAGAGCAGGATGCTGCTTGTTTGATGTCCTATCTCTCCTACCTAGCATAGTACTCAGAATACAGGAGATAGTCAGTAAATTCTTGAATTAGTGAATGAAACTAATCTTTCTCTCTTCCCTATATCTAAACCATTATCAAATTCTTTTGATTTTGTCCCCTAAATAGTTATTTAATCTGAGCTTTCTTCTTACCTCTCTGTTCTGTTCATTCCTTCTGATTTTACCGTGTAACTGGTTATTTAATCTGATCTCTCTCGCCTCTGTTCTCATGATCTCTTATCTAGACTGTCAAAATAATCTGTTTGTACAATCTTGCCCCCCCACCCTCTATTACAATTTCTCAAAAGGATTCATTTTGAATTAAGATATGATATTGCCACTAGTGCTAGAATCTCTTCAATGGCTTTACATCATTCACAGGATTTTTTTAAGCCCCTTAGAATTAGACAAGGCCCTTTGTGGGTCCTTCAACCTTTCCAGTCTCAGGTTGTGTCACTCTCTCACTCCTCTTTTCAAATAGTACCAAACTGATTTGGTAGTTTTATCCACCATGAGGTATATTGCTGATTGGTTCTTAGCCTGGGTTGGCGAAAAGGTCAGCGAAGGATTCCTAGAGAGGAAGACACATTAGAGAGACCTAAAAAATGAGTAAGAGTTAGGGGGAAAGAAGGCAGAATCTTTGAAAAAAAAAGTATAACCTTACCTCTTTTGGTCCTATTTGGTTCTAAATTATAATTATTTAAGCCTTGAAATTTATTGCCTGAAGTATAAGCACAATGCTGCATCAAGCCTTGTTTCTGTTAGGTCTTGTGGTTAACTGCAGGATCTTTCATTTATTTACTCATTCAACAATTATTCATTGAGTTCTGTTTATTTTCCAAGCACTGTGTTACACACTGATGGTACAGAGGTGGGCAAATGAGGCACACACCCTGACCTCATGGAATAGAGTCACAGTTATTACTCAGTTACCCTTCAAAGCCTAAGACCTAAAGACTTGATTGGACCACAAGAGGAAACCAGAAACGCCAAAGATGTATCTTTAGCCTCTTCTTTATGTGAATGTTCTGCTAATTCAGTAAGGGATGAATAGCAATTCACCCCCTTAGTGTATGGTTGTGAGAATAACTGATACTTTTAACTATTTGCCAATGATACTATCATACAGATGAATCACAAGAGATCAGTTAATTTATGTATTATTCTAATAATGGTTAGTGGCGAGTTTTGCCCTCAAGCATGGAATCAGTCTAAGAAAATCTTAAAAGCTTTTTGAATTCACATCAGTGTCATCACAGGAGTAGTTTTTTAAAGATGGAATTGACGTATACTCCACCCTTAAAGCAATAATACTGCACTGTAAGAGGCTTAACACATCTTTAACAACCTCTCTTACTATCCTAGAAGCACTGCTGGATATATGTGTTCAAGCTGATGTGGTTTCAGTGCAGAAAGTTTCTTTAAGGTACCATGAAACACAAATCTAGCACTGCAAATACATCTGTGGTTCGATTTAGCAGGGTTTTGGATAACTTAGGTGTCATCTGTATAAATAACACAGAGGTCTCCTATGCAGCTAATTACTCAATATAGTTTTTAATCTTACTAGCTGATGTATGAATGCTTAGAACATATCTAAATGGTATATTTACTGCTCTTCTGAAAGTATGTTTTTAATATCTAATATGACCAGTTTAACTTATTGTTTCAATTCTCTGTTTGCAGCATTCAAAAAGAATTCTTTAGTAAAATCTTTTAGTGTTTCATTTTCAATTCAATACTCCCTACATTTTGCTTTTATTTAAGTAGTTTTATGTTTTTAATTAATTCATATCTGGAAAATATTGTGAATTTTTAAAAATTACACATATCTGGTCATATTACTCCATAACAAGTTAAATGAATGAAGAAACCAGCAGTAAGAATGAGATGTGAAGGTGGGAGGGAAAGGTGAAAGAGAATTCATGCATTTTCTCAGGTAGGCATCAGAAGCCAAACATAGGCAAAGAGACAGGGTAATTGTTTACCAGATGTCAGAGAAAGAAAAGAGATCCAGAAACTGTAGAATCAAATCCAGAGCCAGGTGCGTAACTATGGTTACTACAGTTACTGTCTGTTACTTTAACCAAGAGAGTGGAAAGCATCAGGAATCCAGTCACAACAAGGATTTCATGGCATAAAAATAAATTATAAAGTATTTCACCTTTTGGAGAGTAATAGAATTATAGATCAGAAAATAAGAGAACCGATATCACAGGAAAATCAATATTATACCAGTAGCACCACTACTACTCCTATGACCATTACTTCAACCTTTATGAAGATGTGTGTTTACTGTAATATATCCAATGAAATGTGTAGATTTTGATAGAGATGCTCGACGTGGCTGTTTACATGTCAAAAGCACTCATCAGGCCCAGGTACCTGCCACTATGAACTAATAAAGCTGTCTCAGTCTTTTCTTTGCATTCAGAATCCTTTAAGGTTGTATTTCTCTTATTCTATTACAGTGAGTTGGGATGAAGTAAAATTCACATGACACAGAAAAGTTTCAATGTACACTAAGGTGAGAGGGAGAGTGGCAGAAACAGAGAGAATATCTGTGGTTAGAAACACAGAGAAGGGAGAAAGCATAGTGAAGGAGATAAAGAAGCACTGTTCAAAATGGAGGAGGGAATGTAAAGAATACAGTCTTACAGAAGCCAAGGTAATAGCTATTAAAAAGAGAAGTGTGTGAAAGTGAGAAATGCTTAATTTCATCAAGTGCTTTAGAGGAAACAAGAATGGCGAATTTGGTAATTAAAAAGACATTTGGAGCTTGGGGAAAGTGTAAATAATAATAATTGATGTCCACTGAGTACCCTCTACATGGTGGCTATTGTTTTAAGACCTTTTAATATAACATCTAATATAGTCTTCATAGCAACATTAACAAATTTAGGAAGTAGGCACTAGTAATATGTGAAATAACTAAAGCACAAAGATATTGGTTTGCTTACTCAAGTGTATGACGCTAATGGAGAAGCCATGATTTAATCCTCACTGTCTAGCTCTAGAAACAAGACTTTTACTTGAGGTTGATTTGAAGTAGGTTGAATTTGAATTAGGTTCTGAAATTCTTGAGAAAATGTGGGAATAAACTAGAGATGTCAGTAGAAGGTGACATGGTGATGAGGAAGGATTCTTAAAACAGAAGGGAGTAGACTGTAAAGAAGAGAGTAGTTGGACTAGCTGTCTATGGAATGAGCCTAGAAGAACTGGTGGAGAAGAAGGGCATGTAGACTTTTCTCTTCTTTAGGAATGAATGGCCCTGACTTGACTGGGTTGGGGAGAAAGTAGGAATCTTAAGGAAAATAAATGATTCAATAAGAGGAAGAGGATAAAATGATAAAATATTTAAGAAGAATTTGTTTTGGGACCCATAGTGATTAGGTTTGCAGAAAATACCAACAGGTTAGCGGAAGGTTAGTGCTCTGCCGAAAGGGAAGAGATTATGAGACAACAGTCGTGAAGAAAGGGTAGTAAATGATTATGTACCTTAGGACTGAATTGACAAGAGTTCAGGAGACATCTGTAGGGGCCTAGATGTCTATAGCGATATGCTTAAAGGAGGTGTTGAATAGATAGAAAAATACTTTGTTTCCAAGTTACAAATTTAATGTTATTATGATGGTAGAAGCATCCTCAAAACTCTGGCCCTAGAAATTAGGTCCTAAGAAAACTTTAAAAGTGGTATTCCCAGTCTTGGGAAATTTATCTTAAAATTAAACTATAAAAAATTAAGAGAATTCAGAAAATTATTTGCATGAAGAAGTCCTTTTTAAGTGTGACAAAAACTTAGAATTATTTAAAATTTTTAATTAAATTGAAAACAATTTCAAAATAGAAAAAACCACTATGAGCAAAGTCAAATGATAAACTCAATAAATATTGGCAATTTTTAATAATAAATACATTTTTTGATAGGTTAAGAATTTCTATAACTCAGTAAAAAGTAATTAGAGTAATAGACAATAGTCAAAAGATGTATTTATGTTCACAGAAAACAAAATAGAAATGGTTTTACAGATAAGGAAGATGTTCAGTCTCTACCACAAGAAACTTGGTAAGTGAAACCATAACCAGCTATCATTTTTTCTTATCAGCTCAACAAAGATAGAATAGTTGATAAGTTACTATGTTGGCAAGGATTTGAGAAAATACATACTTTCATACATTATTGGTAAAAGTATAAATTGTATATTTGGCATATATGTAAAATTAATAATGCACCCCACCCTTTGACCCAGCAACTTGACTTATAGGAATTTATCCCATAGGTAGAGTGGCACATATGCAAAATGAAATATGATAAGTTATTCAATGAAGCATTATTTATAATTATAAAATATTGTAAACAGTCTAAATGGAACCAGTACAAAATTGGAATTAGAGAAAAAAAATTGTGGTAAAATGGCATACTTATTATTTTTACATAGCATAAATCTGGAAGAATGGGCATACATAGAAAATAAATCCAACAAACTTCCCTGGTTTCCGCAGGGGATCTAGGTGGCACAGGAGATGTTTAGCCATTGTCTGTTCTTCTGTGTCTTTTTTATTTTCTTTTTCTTTTTTTTAATTGCATTTTAGGTTTTGGGGTACATGTGAAGAACATGCAAGATTGTTGCATAGTATACACATGGCAGCATGATTTGCTGCCTTCCTCCCCTTCACCTATATCTGGCATTTCTCCCCATGCTATCTCTCCCCAACTCCCCACCCCCTGCTCTCCCTCCCCTATTTCCCCCCAACAGACCCCAGTGTGTGATGCTCCCCTCCCTGTGTCCATGTGTTCTCATTGTTCAACACCCACCTATGAGTGAGAACATGCGGTGTTTGATTTTCTGTTCTCATGTCGGTATGCTGAGAATGATGATTTCCAGGTTCATCCATGTCCCTACGAAGGACACGAACTCATGGTTTTTGATGGCTGCATAATATTCCATGGTGTATATGTGCCACATTTCCCTGTTCAGTCTATCACTGATGGGCATGTGGGTTGGTTCCAGGTCTTTGCTATTGTAAACAGTGCTGCAATGAACATTCGTTTGCATGTCTCCTTATAGTAGAATGATTTATAATCCTTTGGATATATACCCATTAATGGGATTGCTGGGTCAAATGGAATTTCTATTTCTAGGTCCTTGAGGAATCGCTACACTGTCTTCCACAATGGTTGAACTAATTTACACTCCCACCAACAGTGTAAAAGTGTTCATATTTCTCTGCATCCTCTCCAGCATCTGTTGTCTCCAGATTTTTTAATGATCACCATTCTAACTGGCGTGAGATGGTATCTCAATGTGGTTTTGATTTGCATTTCTCTAATGACCAGTGATGATGAGCATTATTTCATGTTTGTTGGCCTCATGTATGTCTTCTTTTGTAAAGTATCTGTTCATATCCTTTTCCCACTTTTGAATGGGCTTATTTGATTTTTTCTTGTAAATCTGTTTTACTTCTTTGTAAATTCTGGATATCAGCCCTTTTGTCTGATAGGTAAACTGCAAAAATTTTTTCCCATTCTGTTGGTTGCTGATTCACTCAAATGACTGTTTGTTTTGCCATGCAGAAGCTGTGGAGTTTGATTAGGTCCAATTTGTCTATTTTGGCTTTTGTTGCCAATGCTTTTGGTGTTTTGGTCATGAAGTCTTTGCCTACGCCTATGTCCTGAATAGTTTTACCTAGATTTTCTTCTAGGGTTTTTATGGTGTTAGATCTTATATTTAAGTCTTCAATCAATCCGGAATTAATTTTAGTGTAAAGTGTCAGAAAGGGGTCCAGTTTCTGCTTTCTGCACATGGCTAGCCAGTTTTCCCAACACCATTTATTAAACAGGGAATCCTTTCCCCATTGCTTATTTTTGTCAGGTTTGTCAAAGATCGAATGGTTGTCAATATGTTGTGTTGCCTCTGAGGCCTCTGTTCTGTTCCACTGGTCTATATCTCTGTTTTGGTATCAGTACCATGCTGTTTTGATTACTGTAGCCTTGTAGTATTGTTTGAAGTCCGGTAGTGTGATGCCTCCTGCTTTGCTTTTTTTGCTTAGAATTGCCTTGGCTATGTGGGCTCTCTTTTGGTTCCATATGAAATTTAAGGTGGTTTTTTTCCAGTTCTGTGAAGAAGGTCATTGGTAGCTTGATGGGGATAGCATTGAATCTGTAAATTGCTTTGGGCAGTATGGCCATTTTCATGATATTGATTCTTCTTAACCATGAACGTGGAATATTTCTCCATTTGCTTGTGTCCTCTCTTATTTCATTGAGCAGTGGTTTGTAGTTTTCCTTGAAGAGGTCCTTTATGTTCCTTGTTAGTTGTATTCCTAGGTATTTTATTCTCTACATAGCAATTGTGAATGGCAGTTCATTCTTGATTTGGTTCTCTTTAAGTCTGTTATTGATGTATAGGAATGCTTGTGATTTCTGCACATTGATTTTGTATCCTGAGACTTTGCTGAAGTTGCTTATCAGTTTCAGGAGATTTTGAGCTGAGACGATGGGGTCTTCTAGATACACAATCACGTCATCTGCAAATAGAGACAATTTGACTTCCTCCTTTCCTATATGAATACCCTTTATTTCTTTTTTTTGCCTGATTGCTCTGGCTAGAACTTCCAGTACTATATTGAATAGGAGTGGTGAGAGAGGGCATCCTTGTCTAGTGCCAGATTTCAAAGGGAATGCTTTCAGTTTTTGTCCATTCAGTATGATATTGGCTGTTGGTTTGTCGTAAATAGCTTTTATTATTTTGAGATACGTTCCATCAATACCGAGTTTATTGAGGGTTTTTAGCATAAAGGGCTGTTGAATTTTGTCAAAGGCCTTCTCTGCATCAATTGAGATAAATCATGTGGATTTTGTCTTTGGTTCTGTTTATGTGGTGAATTACATTTATTGACTTGCGTATGTTGAACCAGCCTTGCATCCCCGGGATGAATCCTACTTGATCATAGTGGATAAGCTTTTTGATGTGCTGTTGCAATCGGCTTGCTAGTATTTTATTGAAGACTTTTGCATCTATGTTCATCATGGATATTGGCCTGAAGTTTTCTTTTCTTGCTGAGTCTCTGCCGGGTTTTGGTATCAGGATGATGTTGGTCTCATAAAATGATTTGGGAAGGATTTCCTCTTTTTGGATTACTTGGAATAGTTTCAGAAGGAATGGTACCAGCTTCTCTTTGTATGTCTGGTAGAATTTGTCTGTGAACCTATCTGGACCTGGGCTTTTTTTGGGTGGTAGGCTTTTAATTGCTGCCTCAACTTCAGCCCTTGTTATTAGTCTATTCAGGGTTCTGACGTCTTCCTGGTTTAGGCTTGGGAGGATGCAAGTGTCCAAGAATTTATCCATTTTTTCCAGGTTTACTAGTTTATGTGCATAGAGTTGTTTGTAATAATCTCTGATAATGGTTTCAATTTCTATGGAATCTGTGGTGATATCCCGTTTATCGTTTTTTATTGCATCTATTTGATTATTCTCTCTTTTCCTTTTTATTAATTTGGCTAGTGGTCTGCCTATTTTGTTGATCTTGAAAAACCAGGTCCTGGATTTATGGATTTTTTGAAGGGTTTTTTGTGTCTCTGTCTCCTTCAGTTCTGCTCTGATCATAGTTATTTCTTGTCTTCTGCTAGGTTTTGAGTTTTTTTGATCTTGCTCCTCTAGCTCTTTCAATTTTGGCGATAGGGTGTCAATTTTGGATCTCTCCACTCTTCTCATGTGGGCACTTATTGCTATATATTTTCCTCTACAGACTGCTTTAAATGTGTCCCAGAGATTCTGGTATGTTCTGTCTTGTTTCTTGTTGGTTTTGAAGAACTTCTTAATTTCTGCCTTCATTTCATTGTTTATCCAGTCAACATTCAAGAGCCAGTTGTTCAGTTTCCATGAAGCTGTGCAGTTCTGAGTTAGTTTCTTAATTCTGAGTTCTAACTTTATTGCACTGTGGTCCGAGAGACTGTTTGTTATGATTTCAGTTGTTTTGCATTTGCTGAGAAGTGATTTACTTCCAATTATGTGGTCAGTTTTAGAGTAGGTGTGATGTGGTGCTGAGAAGAATGTATATTCTGTGGATTTGGGGTGGAGAGTTCTGTAAATGTCCATCAGGTTTGCTTGTTCCAGGTCTGAGTTCAAGTCCTGGATATCCTTGTTAATTTTGTATTTTTAAATGACTTGCTCTGTCATTGGGATTCCTTGTTTCAGGATAAGGATAGGACCAAGAGAATTGTAATTTTCAAAAACAAACATTGATCAGCCACAGGTCCCCAGCACAGAGCTTAAATAAATTGGAATGGTGGCTTAACGGTAGGTTTATGAAAGTCATAAATTCCAAATCAAGGCTTGTGTAGTCTATTTTACAGGCAATGAGGAAGCAATAAAGGACTCTGAGCAAGAGAATGATGTATGTGGGCCATTGTTTTGGAAGATTCATCACAAATGCATGTGCAAGTAGATTGGAGGGAAGAATTGTCAACGGAGAGAAAGGCCAATTATAAGTTTATTGCAATACTATACGGTGTACATGTTGCATATGTTTTATATGTAACATATATAAACACTTCAAAAAGTCCGTTATCTCTAACTTCCTTCCTCCTTTCTTTCATTCTTATTATACACTTCAGAAAGAATTGAAATTGCTAATACCTTGTCACCTAACATCTACATTACACTTTTCTCCCCAGTGTTTGGCATCTTTGACATTTTAATACAAAACAAAACAGAAAGATCAATTAATATTGTCTTTGGATAAATTAATTTGTATTTAGTTGCTTGACTGTTTTTTTCCATTTGAGCTAAATGTGATTTTGAAGGACCATTCACCATATACTTACTTTAGTTTAAAAGTTTCAGATAAAGATTTTTAGACCAAGTGAGAATTGGAACAGGAATAGAATCTAATTTTTAGAAGTAAGATTTGGAATTTCCCAGGGAACTTAACATTTATGCCTCCTTGGGAGTTAGTGAAGACTTTGTTTAGGAATGTGGCAATGGAAATGGAGAGGAGGTGATACATTTGGGAGGAAGCTTTGACTATGCTTATGGACTAAGTGGATTTTAGAAAATACAGAAAAGCAATGGTTACTTTTGAACCTAATATTAGGAGAATTACACTGACTCTAAAATAAAAAAGGAAGTGAGAGGAAATGGAGGAGGGTAAGCATTTCATAGAAAATAGAAATACTATGTTTTTAATATATCAAATTTGGCTTGGCAGTAGACATCAAAGTGGCAATAGGCAAGCAACAGACCTTGAGCTCAGGGAGATTAACGTGGCTATGCAGATTAGAAAATCATTTGTATAGAGGCAGGTGAATTTTCTGAGAGTATAGAGAATTTTAAAAGGGAATAGCTTGAAGGAAATGCTCCTTACCATTTTAATAATGTGTAGAGAAATTATTCAGCTGGTGTTTGAATTGGCACATGAAGTCATTCTGATAATGACGAATTTGTGTAATAGTTTTCATGTGAAAGCTGAGACTAAGATAAGCAGTTGCATGTACCATGCATCATAACAGTTCTCCTGACACATATCTTTCCAGAAAAACCAGCATTTGCAAACAATAGCAAATTTGTTCAATGTATGTTATATGCTTTCATGGCTGGGTTTTTTTTTATTATTATTACAAATGAGGTCAGTATAAGTGCAATTAGATTAACTCACTTCAATATGCTTATCTCATTGTAACACAAAGTATAGATTCAGGAAAATCAACTACTCTTATTCATTAAAACATTAAGTTCAGTTGTGTAATATTTGTAGTTATGTCTCAAAATAATGGGAAAACAATAGGAAAAATTGTTTCTTAATGTACCAAGTAGCAGACAACATAAACCCCTCAGTTCACTGTGACACAGTTTCCAGATTACCCTACTTGATATATTTTTACACTCCGTTTTAACTTAGAAATAGTATGATACATATTCTTCTCAAGATATAAATCAACTGAAATATATGATTGCTCTAAATATTTAATTCTTTTTAAAGCTAGTTTAATTCTTTTTAAAGCAAATATTAGCAGTATTACTCAAACCATATTTATTTAAATAATTTGAGAATTGAGAACTTTAATATGAGAGTATATTCTTAAACAGAATTATGCCTTGGCTACCTATAAGAGGAAAATATGAAAGTTTTCTCAGGAAAATTATTTTTCACATATTTGATTTTAATGCACTATAGAAGAAATTTTTTTCATTTTAATAAGTGAATCATTACATAGTCACAGCTAAGTATTACTGAAACAATTATTGTGTTATCAATATATATCATTTAGAAAATTAGACTCAATAATAGGGGTAAAGACTGTGTTAACATTTAGGAAATGTAGATAATGTATCATTAAGAATGAACACTAATGCAGATTTTAACAATACTGTGCAATTTGTTGGTTCTCTATCTTGTATTAGAGAAGACTTCTTGTCTAACCTTGATTTAATTGTTCTCTGTACATAAGCAGTAACCTCATTTGGGTCATAAATGTGAATCAGTAGAGTAAAAAGTACCACATTTGACCTTGCCATAATGCTGAAACTTTAGATATTTAATATTGTATTCCTTATTGAATGTGCTAATTTCATTTGGAGATAACATAACTATCTTCATCTTTAAAAACATAAGTGAATAATGAATTAAACCAAAACAAGCATTTGAATCATCTTTTAGACTTTAATGGCCTTAAGAGTGAAATAAATAGAGACAATGTGAGTAAGTTACGCTGACATAAAGAATAAATTTGTGGTGCAGATTTAACTACATTCTGTTACAAATTGTGCCTGGGGAGTTTTATAGTTTTGTTTTCAAGGAAGTAGAATTAACAGGAATTGCATCAGGAATACCAAGCAGTATGAGAATGAGGAATCTCAAATTGCTCTTAGGACTCCCTGCTACCTAGCGAAGATCAGATATTCAAGTAAAGACCCCATTAAGACAGACCTATGAAGTTGTAGTTAATGAAACTTCACATGAATAAAAAGCATGAAGGGGTCTCATAAAATGATAGTACACCTTTTTCGTTTTATTTATTTATTTATTTTTTTTTTAAGAATTAGTTTGAAGAAAGAGAGAGAATTAATAATTTTCTTGAACTGTGATATTCAACCTACATCTCTGTGTTGTGATTAGTTCTGGGAGTTTAGAGCAGGCTGATCAGCAAGTCTGCTAGAAGGCAACTAGGCAAGTCATGCATAAAAGGCGACTTCAGACATCACCCAAGGAAGGAGAAAAATGATGAAACCTTATACCACCAGGAAGCAGATTCTTTTAATTCACTCTTATCCTTGCCTTGAAAACAAATGCAACCTTTTGAAGTTTGGTCATTGGAAAGGTTGGAGCAAAGCTGAATGAACTCATTTTAAGAAAGTTGTATATCAGATTTGGCATTGAGTAGAGGTTTGAGCTGGATGACACATAAATCACATGCAATTCAAAGATTCTATAATTATTCATATGCATACATATATGTCCAGACAGAGTATGCTTACTGATTAAATTTTATTTCAAAATGCACATTCAACTAAATCTTTATTTCATTTCATTTAAATAGCTGTTATTGTCTAAAACACCCATTGCTTCTTAGAAACCTCTTAGTAATTTCTGATTCCCCCAACAGTCTCTTAACAGTCTTATATATTATTTCATTTTACTGAGGAGAGTCTCAGAGAAAATAACCAAGGTCTCATAGATATCAAGTGAGGAATCTGGGATTAGAAGTCTGTCCATTTCATTGGAAAGGCTATTTTCTGTCTTTTTCACTGGAAAGGTTGTCATTCTTTCTTAAAGTACATATATTAGAGTAATAAAACAGTTTGATTTATTTTCCTTTTCAGAATTTTTGGCATCATAGAGTTGTAATCCTGCTTAAGTGCAACATTTATAATTTTATAGTACATAGAAGAATTAACAATTACAAATTCAAAGAGCTGTAGAGTCTTGCTATAACATCAAATTGTAACATATTGATTGGCCTTATACTGTCATATGCATATGCATTGAATGAGAATTCAAGAAATTTCTGGATTGAAGAGCTTTGGTTGTGATTAGGTATCACCATAGGTAATCATACTGAAATAATCCTGTCACTTCTAAAGATAAATTTTTCTGATTAGACTCCAAATGTCACATTGATAACTGTACTTCATTTTTGTATCAGAAAGAAGCATTATGAATTTGGTTTTATTACAGGACATATAATCATGGACATAATAAGCCAAGAATCTACAGAGCTGTCTTTAACACAGCTTTCTCATCTCCAAAGCACGATTGTCAGTTTTAAAAACAGGCATAGTCTTCGGCAAGACATAGCTCCTGCACCCGCTCACCTGTGTGCTCCCTCCTGCAAGGGGTGAAGTACAGCGGATCCTGGTGAGTAGAGGTCACCTCTGCCAGCACCGAAGTGACTGGCTACTTCCAGCACCTGTGCACTCCAGTTCCCTCCCATGAAGGGGTCAGGAAAATATCATGCTTCAGTAAGTTTATTCTCCTAAGTGGGTATTCTTGGCTTCAGCACTGACCCTTTTAGATGCCAGGATGCTTTCTGTGTACATGTGTGTGCATGTGTATTTGTGTGTGTGCAAGCTCTATTAGAGCAGTCCAAGCACTATTAGAGCAGTTTTAAATTTACCGTCACCTTCATTTTTTGCTTGGATCCTTAGTCAGTGTAATGAAGTAAATCCTTGGAGCCAGAGCTGGGTTCAAATCATCGCCCTGCCACTTATAAACACTGCCATGTTGGAAGTCAGGTAACCTCTCCAAGACTCATTGTATCTCTTTGAGAAAGTAGAGATAATAGTAATACCTACTTGTAAGGTTATTGTATGGGCTAGAAATGTTTATGTAAATGTTCTCCTATAATCCCTGCATCTTCTTATAAATTCATATCATTCATATCAAGTAATAACGAGTAATTTTAAAATGTCATTTTCCTGGAAATTTGTTAGAAATGCAAATTCTGAAGTCCCACCCCACACCTACTGAAAAAAAAAAAAAAAAAAAAAAAAAAAAACTCTGCTGGTGGGACCCAGCAATCTCTGTTTTAACAAACCTTCCAGGTGGTTCTGATGTGCACTAAAGTTTGAAAATACTGATCTAGAGCAAAGAAATGAGTCTCAAAACTGACTTTCTTGTGTCTCTGGAAAGGTAATAGTATTGAAAATCAAACGTTTTTCATTGAGAGAATTTCTAAGCAGAAAAAATTCTCTTCACTTATGTAGTGAATAGCTTACTAACTTGAAGACAGAATTTTATTAAAAGCCAAGGTGTGAAGAATGTATAGAATGTGACATAGGTAGAGTCTCTCAGAGACAGAAAGGAGAAGTGCTTAGTGCACAGCCCTTCCAGTCCTGAGAGAAGAGGAGAGAGAGACACACACACTCAAATGACCCTGCGTTGCCCCTTCATGGTGGGGGTACCTGGAAAATGGGAAGAAGAAATCAAGTAAGGGATAATTTTCTTTCCTAGGGATACTCCATTATAGCAGGTCTTTATTTTTGATTCTGAGATCACAGTCCTGAAAATTGCTAGCCCTGAAAAGATGTTCCACAATTTCTCTGGCACCATATCCAACATGGTGCCCAAGCAGTGGAGCAGCAATGGCTATGGCATGTGCTGAAGATAGATTCACAAGCTGTACGTGGTGTGAAGAAAGGAGCTGGAGTTCTCAGGCTCCTCACATGGCTTGAAGGAAAAAAACTAGTGAATCAGAATAGGGCTATGGCTTCCATCAGGGATACAGAAAGGAGAATTAAATAAATTCTTTTCACCTAAGAGTGAAAAGACCACTGAAGTCTTCAGAAGTAAGGAGAACTAGCCCAAACTTAAACAGTGGGTGCTAGCATTATCACTTTTAGATGGTGGATTTTGAATTAACTGAATATTTTCTACAAAGAAACTACTGCAAACCACTAGAAGCTGGTGAGAATGGTCTCTTGAAAGCAAGATAAGCTACAGCAAATAAACAAAATGTTAGTTTTTGCACACTCAAAAAATAATAAAATAAAATGTCATTCACCTTATATAACAAGAGATCTTTTTACTGAATTCATTATTCATTCTTTTGAGAATACTAGCTATATAATAAACATGTAACAGAGATGTTTAACACTTACTTCAAAATGTGCTTCGAACAATCTATTCAACTTATAATCTTTTGCATACCAGTTTATGGTCTCTTACATTTAGGTTTAAATTCCATGGCTTACGTAATTTTAGTTTAATTTATAAAAAGATATTGAGTGTTATTAACTAATAGCTGTGCTGAAATCCTAGCATATTAATAATGTGCTGGAATATTGTTATTGTATTAACAATATGATATTATTTAACATGTATTAATATTAAATATATTTAATGAACTTGTTTGATAAATTAAAGATCATCTTGTCAAAATGAAAACATTTTGTCTTTTTCTGCTGCCAAATAATTTCTTTTATACTCCTTTAGATGAAATATTTTGCTACTAAAATTTCCCCTTTTTTTCCTTCTTTTCCCTAAGGACTCCCAATTTTTTTTTTTTATTATTGAGATGGCGTTTCGCCCTTGTTACCCAGGCTAGAGTGCCATGGCGTGATCTCGGCTCACTGCAACCTCCGCCTCCTGGGTTCAGGCAATTCTCCTGCCTCAGCCTCCCGAGTAGCTGGGATTACAGGCACGCACCACCATGCCCAGCTAATTTTTTGTACTTTTAGTAGAGACGGGGTTTCACCATGTTGACCAGGATGGTCTTGATCTCTTGACCTCGTGATCCACCCGCCTTGGCCTCCCAAAGTGCTGGGATTACAGGCTTGAGCCACCGTGCCCGGCCAGGACTCCCAGTTTTTATGGATAATGAAAATTATACTTTATTCATAACTCCATTTCTTTATTCTCTCCCCATTTGTTGTTAAGTTCCTATTCTATCTCTTCCTGGTACACATTCATGCTTAATTTTCTATCTTCTTCTTTTTTTTTTCCATATACAGACAGACCTCTTAAAAATCTTTCATACTTAATCTATTGTTTTTTTGGGGGGGCACTGAATTACTTTCCTTAAAGAATTGAAAAATTTCCTTGTAATTAAAAAATGTGTAATATAAATTTATTGTCACTATTTAGTTCTTCTAGACTGAGATCATCCAAGACCAGATGTTTCCATTTTCAAAATTTGTTTGTACCTCTGTTTCTACAGTTATCCTCTGAACTTTAATTTAACACTACTCTCTGGCTCCTTCTACCTCCACTTCCATTCCAGCTAGACTCCAGCCCAGTTTGATGTTCTTAATTATCTTGCTAATTCATCCTTAAGATGCCCCACATTATCTTTCTTTAAGACATTTTAATAGTTCAAAGACCATGTTCTTCAAGGAGTTTGACTAAATCTGTCTTTCTTTAAAGCTGACAGTATGAAATTTTGCCTACATTTTGTATTCTGTACACTTTTATAACTCAGCAATTATATATTCCTGAGAACCATTTTATTGTCCTGCTCCATCTTCTTATCCCAGTGTATCAATTTATCTCTTGTATGAATCTAGATTTCTATCTCCATTTAAGGCTTCTGGATGTACTTCTGGATCTTGAGATGGTTTTTAAGACATGTTAGCAAAATGTTGAACGTTCTTCCACAAGAGTCAGCTTAGTTATATTCCGTTCCCTTGAATTTTGGGCCAGTCTTAGTGACTCACTTCTAGTGTGTTGGATGAGAAGCAGAATCTCCTTAAAGGTTAGCTTAGGAAAGGCAATGCAGCTTCTGCCTGTTTCCCTTTCTTGAGACTTGGGAGTCTTGAGCGGACACGTGAGAAATCTGTCTATCCTAAAACTTTGTGCTGGAGAGACAACATATAGAGGTCACATAGAGTTGCAAAGACCCAAGGAACTCCAGCTTTCCCAGCCTCAAACAGTTTGAATCTTTCCAGTGTCAACTGCTAGACACAAGGGAACAAAAACTTCAGATGATTTCAGCCTATTTTTCAAGCTGCCCCAGATGACTGGGTGGGACAGAAATTAGGTGTCCCTTCTGGGTCCTGCCCAGATTGAGTATCTGTGAGCAAAGTAATATACCTTGTATATTACTGCTGTTTCAGTTACCATGAGCTACAGTCACTGACTTCTCAGCTCAGAGAGATTACTCTGCTCTGTTGGGCTTGATCTTCCAGTGTCATAATTGAAATGTACCTGCAAGGAGAATGTCCAGGCAAACATGATATTCATATGTGCTAATCACAACCCTGAACTTTTGTGTTGTTGCTTATGGCAAAAAGGTGAGTTCACTACCAGTTACATCATGGTAACCAGAAGTGGAGATTTTATTAAAGTAAATGTATACAGCGTCATTTACTTTGTTTGTTGTTGTTGTTGTTATTTGTTTTGTTTTTTGAAACAGAGTCTCACTCCATCACCCAGGCTGGAATTCAATGGCATGATGTCAGCTCACTGAAACCTCCCGGACCTCCTGGGTTCAAACAGTTCTTCTGCTACAGTCTCCCAAGTACCTGGGACTACAGGCACTCACCACCACGCCCAGCTAATTTTTGTGTTTTTGGTAGAGATGGGGTTTCACCGTGTTGGCCAGGCTGGTGTGGAACTCCTGACCTCAAGTGAGCTACCTGCTCAGCTTCACAAAGTGCTGGGATTACAGGCATGAACCATCATGCCCAACGGAATGTTCATTTACTTTGATGGAGATAAAATTCAAAACCAGAAATCTGCTGGATGGGAAAAAGATATACCATGGAGTCTTTAAAGTAAAATTAACTTGTAACTTAGGTTCAGGGGTACATGTGAAGGTTTTATATATAGGTAAACTTTTGTCATGAGGTTTGTTGTATATATTATTTAATCATGCAGGTGTTAAGTTTAGTACGCAGTAGTTTTACTTTCTTCTGCTCCTTTTCCTCCTCCCACCCTCTACCTTCAAGCAGACCCCAGTATCTGTTGTTTCCTTCTTTGTTTTCATGAGTTCTCATCATTTAGCTCTCAGTTGTAAGTGAGAACATGTAGTAATTGATTTTTTGTTCCTGTGTTAGTTCACTAAGGATAATTGCCTCCAGCTTCATCTGTGGTCCTACAAAAGACGTGATCCCATTCTTTTTTCTGACTGCATGATATTCCATGGTATGTATGTACAACATTTTCTTTATCTAGTTTGTCATTGATGGGCATTTAGGTTGATTCCATGTCTTTGTTGTTGTGAATAATGCTGCAACAAACATTCATATGCATGTGTCTTGGTAGATGATTTCTATTCCTCTGTATATATACCCAGTAATAGGATTGTGGGGTTGAGTGGTAGTTTTGTTTTTAGCTCTTTGAGGAATTGCCATACTGCTTTCGAAAATGGTGGAACTAATTTACACTCCCACCAACTGTGTATAAGCATACACTTTCTCTGCAACCTCACCAGCATCTGTTGTTTTTTTGACTTTTAAATAATTGCCATTCTAACTGGTGTGAGATAGTATCTCACTGGTTTTGATTTGCATTTTTCATTGTGGTTTTGATTTGCATTTCACTAATGAATAGTGATATTGAGCTGTTTTTCATATGCTTCTTGGCCACTTATATATCTTTTGAAAAGGACCTGTTCATGTCCTTTGCCCACTTTTTAATGGGGTTATTTTTCTCTTGTAAATTTCACTTCCTTATGGATGCCAGATCGCAAACTTTGTCAGAAACAAAGTTTGCAAATATTTTCTCCCATTCTGTAGGTTGTCTGTTTATTCTGTTAATAATTTATTTCACTCCACAAAAGCTCTTACATTTAATTAGTTCCCATATGTCATTTTTTTTTTTTTGCTTTGGTTGTGATTCCTTTTGGTGTCTCTGTCATGAAATCTTTGTGTGTTTGCTATGTCTAGAATGGTATTGCCTAGGTTGTTTTCTGGAGTTTTTATAGTTTTGGGTTTTACACTTAAGCCTTTAATTATTATAGGAAATGGCAGAAAGATGTCTTCATAATTTTAGTCACATAAAATTATTTACATTTTGTTTTCAACCCTGAAAAGTGGCAATAAAGAAGATGTGGAAATTTATTTTTCTCCTAAGGAGATATGAAAAACCATGTTAGAGTTTACTAAAATATGAAGGTCACTTTGTCATTTTTACATACTCTTCAACATTTTATAATCATTTCATATAAAACTTTAATGTACAGTATTCTTAATTCCATGTTTTAAATAGACAAAATTGTATATATTCATGGGGTACATAGTAATATTTTGATATATATATATATAATATATTGGAATCAGATGACAGTAATTAGCATATCCAACATCTCAAACATTTTTGATTTCTTTGTGTTGGTAGTATTCAATATACACCTTCTAGCCATTTGAAAATATATATTGTTGTAACTATATTAATCCTACAGTGCTATAGAATACTAGACTTTATTCTTCCTGTCTAGCTGTAATTTTGTATTCTTTAAAAAGCATCTGCATATTCCTCCCTTCACTTTGCCCTTCCTAGCCTCATCTTCTGTCCTACTTTTTACTTCTATGAGATAAATTTTTTTTAACTTTCACATATGAGTAAGAACATATAGTATATAACTTCCTGTTCCCGATTTATTTCATCCATATAATTTCCTCCAATTCCATCTATGTTCCTGAGAATGACAAGATTCATTCTTTTTATGATTGAATATTATTCCATTTTGTACATATGTTCCATATTCTTTATCTGTTGTTGGACACCTAGTTTCATTTAATAACTTGAATTCCCATCTATTTCATATCTTATATTCCCACCAACAGAGTATAAGTTCACTTTTCCTTCCATCCTCACCAGCATTTATTTTTTATATTTTTAATAATAGACATCCTAACTGGGTGAGATAATACCTCACTGTGATTTTGATTTGCATTTCCCTGATAATAAGTGATGCCATTTTCATAGATTATTAGGCATTTATTTGTCTTCTTTTCAAAAATCTATTTTCAGATTATTTTCTCATTTATTAATTGAATGTTTTTTTCTGTTGACATGTTTAAAATCTTTTTATATTCTGGATATAATCCCCTGGTGAATGAGTAGTTTGCAAATATCTTCTCCCATTGTGTAGGTTGTCTTCTCACTTTATTGATTGTTTGCTTTGCTACATAGACAACTTTAAATATATATATATATATATATATATATATATATATATATATATATATATATTTAAATATATATATAATCCTGTTTATTTTTGTTTTCTTGCCTGTACTTTTGAAGTCTTATGAAATCTTTGCCCAGACAAATGTCCTGAAGCATGTTCCCTGCTTTCTTCCAGTAGTTTATAATTTCAGATCTATTTTGAGTTGATTTTTGTTTAGGGTGAGAGGCTAGAGTCTAGTTTCATTCTTCTACATATGGATATGCAGTTTTCCTGGCACCATTTATTGACTCTCATTTCCCTGCAGTGAGTATTCTTGGTGCCTTGTCAAAAAATCAGTTTGCTGAAGATATATGGACTTTTTTTGGGGTTCTCTATTCTATTCTATTGGTCTATGTGTCTGTTCTTATACAATGCTATTTTAGTTACTACAACTTTGTAGTATACTTTCGGGTTTGGTAGAGTAAAACCTTCGTCTTTGTTCTTTTTGCTTCAGATTTTTTGGCTATTCAGGGTCTTTTATGATTGCATGCAAATCTTAGGACATTTTTCTATTTCTGTGAAGAATGTTATTGATATTTTGATAGAGATTGCATTGAATATATAGATTGCTTTGGGTTATTTGTCATTTTAACAATATTAATTCTCATTCATGAGCATTTGGAATTTTTCCATTTGTTGGTGTCATCTTTAATTTCTTTCCTTGTAGAGGTCTTTCATCTTGGTTAAATTGATTCCTAAGTATTATTTTTTGTAGCTATTATAAATGGCATTGCCTTCTTGATTTACTTCTTAGCTAGTCTGTTGTTCATGTATAGAAATGCTACTGATTTTATGTACTAATTTTGTATCCTGCAAATTCAACGAGTTTATATACAAGTTCCAAGAGATTTTTGTATCTGGTGTTCAGTGTATATATATTCGTAATTGTTATATTTTCTTCCTGAATTGATTCCTTTATTATTATGTAATGTACTTCTTTTTCTTTTTCTACAGATTTTAATTTCAAGTCTGTTTTGTCTGTTGTAAGATAGTTATTCCTGCCCACTTTTGGTTTCCATTTGCATGAATATCTTTTGCCATCTCTTTACTTTTAGCCTATGCATGGCTTTATATGTGATTTGAATTTCTTTTAGGTAGAATATAGTTGTTTTTTTTTCCTTTATTCAGTCAATCTATACCTTTTAAATAGGAAATTTAATTAATTTACTTCCAAGGTTATTATTAATAGGTGAGGACTTACTTCTGGTATTGACTGTTGTCTGTTTTTTCTTTTCTTTTTTTTCTTTTTACCATATTCTTTGTTCCTTATTTCCTCTCTTATTGTTTATTTTTGTGATTGGGTTGTTGTCTGTGGTGATAAGCTTTGATTCCTTCTTCTACCAGTGAGATTTATAGTTTTGTGTGTTTTTATGATGGTGATTTCATTATTTTTTCACTCTGCACGTAAAGCTTCCTTGAACACTTCTTATAAGGCTGTTCTAGTGGTGATAAATTTTCTTAGTTTTTGCTTGTTTGTAAAATATTAAATTTATCCTTCATTTCTGAATGATAGCTTGGCTGAGTATAATATTTTTGGCAGACAGATTTTTTTTCTGGTACTTTGAAGATATCATCCCATTCTTTCCTGACCTATAAGGGTTTGGATGAAAAATATGTTCAGCTAATGGGGATTCACTTATATTGACTTACTGTTTTTCTCTCGCTGCTTTTATAATTATTTCTTTGTCTTTGCCTTTTGACAATTTGATCATAATGTGCTTTGGAGAGAACCTGTTTGAGTTGAATCTATTTGGTTATTTGAGCTTTCCGAACCTGGATGTACATCTCTTTCACAATATTTGGAAACTTTTCTGCTATTATTTTTTTAAACATGTTTTCCTCACTTTTTCTTTTCTCTTCTCCTCCTGGAATGCCCAGAATGCAAAAATTTGTTGGCTTAATTGTGTCTTATAAATCCTATAGGCTTTCTTTTTCTTTTCTTTAAAAGAAAAGCCTTTGCTATTTTAAAAGACTTGTCTTCAAGTTCGGAAGTTCTGCTTGATTTAGTCTGTTGTTGAAGCTCTTAATTTTTTTAATTTCTATTTCATTCATTGAGCTTTTCAGCTCTAGGATTTCTATTTGGTTCTTTTTATATCTAACTTCACTGAATTTGTCATTGAAATCATGAATTACTTTTCTGATTTTGTTGAATTATCTATCTATATTCTCTTGTATCTCACTAAGTTTCCTTAATAATATTCTTTTAATTTCTTTTTCTGGCATTTCATATACTTCTTTATGATTGGGATCTGTTTCTGAAGCATTATTGTTTTCCTTTGGAGGTGACATGTTTCCTTGCTTATTTATGGTTGATGTATCCCTATGTTGGCTTCTATGCATGTGGTAGAAAAGTTGCCTTTTTTCTTTTATGGAATAGCTTTCATGTGGGAAGAGCTATTTGTATAAATGGGCCTTGGGGTGTTGGTTTGATGGGGGTATATTGGCCTTGGTTCTTGATGCAGTAGTGTAACTTTTCATGTAGTTTCTTTAGCTGTAATACATACTGTTGGCATTTGCAAGTTCATCAACAGCTTAGGCTGAGAGAATCTGTGGTGTGGCTCTCCAGGAATGGGCTTGCCAGGCTGTCTCTCAGGTTAGGGTCATTTGCACACACACAGTGGTTTGGCTGACTTTGTGTCTCGCTCTCTGGGCTTGGGGCCATGGGGCTGTTACTCTGGCTGGGATCATCGGCATGTGGTTGCTTGGTTGGTCTGGGAATGTGTTTGTCAGAGGCAGCCCACAAAGTTATTTCTCAGGCCTGTAATGGGGGTACAAGGCTACTTGGCTGGCCTGGGGATATTCTTGCCAGAAGCATCCTGAGGGACTGTTTTTCAGTCCTACTATGTGGGCACATAGCTACTGGGCTGGCCTGGAAGCATGTCTGTTTGGGGTGACCTATAGGGCTGTTACTCAGGCCCAGGACACATCTGAATGGCTGCCCAGTTGGCCTGGGAATGTGTTTGCTTGGGTTGGCCCACAGGGGTATTTCTTGCACTCAGGATGTGGTCTTATGGCTTTTTGGCTGGTCTAGGGACATTTCTGCTGGATATGGCCCTCAGGTTATTTCTTAAGTCGAAGATGTGGGTACACAGCTGCTAGGTAGGAGAACAGACACCAACTCAGCCAAATCACAGTTGCTCTGGCTCACAGAGGAGGGGGCACTCCAGAGGTGGCTCTGGTTTCAGATGGCACCATGCTGCAGCACCTTGTCTCACAGGGGTTGGTGAGGGGGAGATAGTGTACACCTTATGTTCCTAATCTGAGGCAATGCATCTGCATGAATTCCCAGCAGCTTTCCAAACTGGGCTCACAGCTTGTTGAGTACTTATGGAGATTCTCCTGTAGTAAGAATGTGCTTTCAGTGGCACTGGAGAGTGGTGGAATCATCTGCTTACCTTTTTCCTGCAACTGGAAGTCCCTCCTATCTCTGGGCCAATCTGGTCCAAGTGGTGGAGACAAGACAGCGGAGGTGATGCCCTCCTGGACTTCCAATCACTGCAAATGTGTCTCCACTCCCCTACCTCACTTCAGTACTCTCCCTCTGACACCCCAGTCAAATCTTAGCTATTTATTTGTTATTGCCTTGGTCCTTTCTTGTCAAAGAGATGAGTGCTAAGCATCTCTAGTCAATCATCTTGCTCCACTTTTTTTATCTTTATAGCTAAAGAGCAACAAAACAAGAAAATCAAAGATGCTATGTCACATTTCTACAAGATGTTAAAAGACATTATGTTTTGAAGCTTTTTCATTTTACTTATGACTCAATTAAAGTTATTACTTAGCTTTCTTGAATGGATTTTTGAATTTAATTGCCACTAAACTAATTTTGCTTTTCAAAACTGTTTTGCTGCTATAATGATAACTTATTAGTTATATGATAAACCACCAAGGTGGCATACAGCTACTCAAAATTCTGTGCAATAATTATACCAATTAGAAACTGTAGCTCAGGAAAGATGTACTGTTAAATGAAAATTTAGTAGTTACTAAATGCTGAGTTAAAACTAATCTTCTTCAAGGTATAAATCAACTCTCCAGATTGACAAAACCAGACAGAGTTTTAATTTTTTTTTTAGTTTATTATAATGAGAACACAAACAGTTTGGGGAAGTATTTCTTTAGTAATTATTACCAGTATACCAAGGCTTTTTGAAAAGTAGTGCTGAATGCCCTAAAATGAAACAAAAAGCAAAGTAAAATAAAATGAAAACAAGCAAAAGAGGTAATCGCAATCACTTTAAAAATGAAAACATTTTAAATAAAAATATAATTTAAGACAATGCAAGAAATAAAATCTGAAAAGGTTATATAATGATGCATCTTCGATTTCTGCTTAAATGTATGAAAGAGCTGTCCCTGTGATGTATAGACTGAGGAGGCAATTGCTTTTGGAGCATGAGTTATCTTACTCCTACTCCTGAGTATCTCTACTATAAGAAGCTGAAATTGTAATCTTTAAATTTCTGCTTATAGAAGTAAGGTAAATTCTGAAGACCTTTCTGCTACAAATTACTAGATCTTAAATAAAACATGCATTTTTGCAATGCATTGCCAGACTCAAGGAGTTAGGAAAATCTCCAAGAATCACCTCCTAAACAAACACATATTATGCAAATTAATATGTGAGTTTAGGCTAAATAGGACCACTGAGCAGTAACTGGAGAACAAGCTGGAAAAGTGAAGTTGCCTCAAAAAAAGTGCTGATATTAGTGAAGAAAGAAGAGACAATGTAGTCTGTCGGTTGCAATATGGAATCTTTAAAGTGAACTCAAGTGATTCCAGGTGGACAGCAACTCCTGGCTTTTAGCAGAAGTGGTGCAAATCCTCTCTGGAAAATAGCAACTAGTACTTAGACTGTAAGACTTTTACAGACTAAGCCCAAGCAAATTTAGCTCACAATAAAGATCAATAAAACCACCAAAAAGATGAATTCATGTTGAAGTGTAATCCCTACTGCAATAGTATTGAGATGCAGCCTTTGAGAGGTGATTAAGTCATGAGGGCTCTGCTCTCATGAATGGTATTAGCACACTTATAAAAGGGTTGGAGGTTGAAAAGAGTGCTCTCTTGCTCTTGTGCTTCTCCTCCACGTGAGGACAGTGTACCTCCCCCCTGGAGGACACAGCAACAAGGTGCCATCTTGGAAGCAGAGATCAGCCCTCATCAGACACCAGTGCAGGTAACTTGATCTTAGACTTCCCAGCCTCTAGAACTGTAAGAAATAAATTTCTGTTCTTTATAAATTACCCAGTCTAAGGTATTTTGTTAGAGCAGCATAAACAGACTAAGACAGTCATGCAATATCCAGTTCCATCTGCACATTTTTATGGATTCTTGTGCCATTCAATGGTCTGTCTGCCTGGATTGATCATTGGCAGAAACACTTCCTTGCACAAGTTTGAAACTTTGGTTAAAGAATTCTGGGAACCTTTTGTCTCGTAGAGACAATATATAAATACTATTTTTGAGTGTCTATGAGGTTCAAAGTGCAAGATCAAGGTGTCCACAGGTTTGTTTTCTTCTGAGGCCTCTCTCTTTAGCTCTCATCCTCCACCTATGTGTTGTCTGTGTCCTGAACTCTTCTTGTAAGAACACCAATCATATTGGATTAGGGCCCACCCATGTGCCATCATTTTACATTAATTACCTCTTTAAAAGCCCTATTTCCAAATAGTCACATGCTACTTACTGAGGGTAAAGACTTCAGCATATGAATTTTGGAGAGACAAAATTTAGCCAATAATAGATGTACTGTGTACCTTTGAAGGTAAAGGCAAATTGTGATGGAAGTCTATTGAAATAGGCCCTGAACACTAACCAGAGCAATAGTACAAAAATCTGGGCCAGATGTAGTGCCTCATGCCTGTAATCCTAGCACTTTGGGAGGCCAGGCGGGAGGATCACCCGAGGTCAGGAGTTCGAGACCATCCGGGCCAACATGTGAAACCCTGTCTCTACTAAAAATATAAAAACTTAGCCAGGCATGGTGGCGTGTGCCTGTAATTCCAGCTACCTGGGAGGCTGAGGCAGGAGAATCACTGGAACCTGGGAGGCGGAGGCTGCAGTGTGCCGAGATGGTACCACTCATTCCAGCCTGCAGCCTGGATGACAGAGCAAGACTCCATCTCCAAAAAAAAAAAGCATCATTTTCTGATTAGATGGAGCCAGTAATATTTCAATAATCTTGGGTGTGAGTGCCTTAATGAGGGAGCACTGTGAGGCGCCATTCATTTTTTCCAACTTTGTGAATAGGCCAAATAGGGCTGTTAAATAGAGAAGCAGTGGGGATAATCACTCTCCTTGAAATAGGTCTTATATAACAATTTTAATTCTTGAAGTTTCTTTTTAATTTACATTAGGTAGTATTCACTAAATTTAATTTTAGTTTATTAGTTATTGGCTTAAAGCATTCATGTCTACTTTGGTATATGTTAAAGCAATGGTTGCTATGATCATGGGAATTTAGGCAAGGCAATAGTTTTGGTAATTAAGGTGACACATAACTCTTTGTTCTCTATGTTCAGTAACTCACCTAAGATTACAGGGTGTACTTTGTTTAAATTTAGTGGGAGCCTCAGGTACAACTAAATTAGGCCACAGTATGGATAAAGATTTGCCAATTGATATATTTCAGCAGCTTTTAAAGTTAATTTAGAACCTGTATTTTAGATGTGCAGAAGCTGATCAGTATTCTTATTTTTCCCATATAAATGTTTTAAGTAAATTTTATGTTTCTGATTGGGCCAAATTGTGGATCTCTGTTTCAGTTTTGTTTGTTTCTTCCTCTTGTATCCAGGTTTCTTTCTTTTCTTTCCTTCTTTTTTTTTGGTAATTCCTTTATTTCTTCCTTCCTTCTTGCCTGCCTGCTAGCTGGCCATCTTGGTGGTTATGGGATTGCTTTGGAGGTGAGGAGGTACTCTCTACTCATATTTTTAAGTAAGAGATTCTTGAAGAGAATCTCCAACCAGCACCGTCAGCTTTAGGAGCCTCTCTCATCACAGTGGTAGATTTTAGCCTTTGACCATGTCACAGGGGTGCAATGGGTATTTTCCTTACAACCTTGAGGATCAGGATATTTTCTGGTGAGAGAGGCATATATAGCAACAGCAGCAATAGCAACAGCAGCAGCAGCAGCAGCAGCAAAGGTATGAGCTATTTGCATTTAAGAGTGTGACCCCAGCATGCCACACAGTAACTACTTTTCCATGCAAGTGACCATCCAGTGGATATCAGTGTTTCCTTCCAGTGTGCTATAGAATGGAGGTAACACCTGTTTGGGGCATATGATCATGAGGCCCAGAGTAAAAGTTCCTGAGCTTATGCTAGAATTAAGACATATGATTCCATCTGAGACACACAGATAGGTCTGGGATAAAGCACAACAGCAAGGGTCACTTTAACAAGGGCTCCAATACCATAATCTGGCTCTAAATGCCTATTATAACATCTGATTTAGATCTATTAAATCTATAACAAAGGCTTGGTAGGACTTAGCAAATGCAGCACAAACTGGCACAACTCAAAGAGAAAGCTCAATAACAGGCATTAGATTCCGTTAAAAATAAAACAAATCAAAAGAAAACAGACTTCTGGTGGTGGTAATTGTGGTCTAGACATCCTGCTCACAGTGCCAAGCCTAGTGCCCACTGCTCTCCATACAAAACACCAAGTCAATTGCCTTTCCTGTATCTTTGTAGCCATTTTTGGACTTAATTCAATACAACCTACGTTTTCCTGTAAGCTTCATGATGTGAGGAATAAATGTTTTTAGGCCCTCTTTGTGTATGTCCCTGTGACATCATCAGACTCAACCCAAACCAAATTTGGATAGAGTCCCTACTTTTTCAGCTGGATGGCTACAGCAGCTGGTCTAGGGGAGCCGAGAATGTACCTTTCAAATGAGATCCCAGGTTAAGACCACAGTTTGGGTAGCAAACTCAAATATATCAGTAATCACAGTAAACATATACGAACTAAAACGGGCTGGTAAGAAAATTTGCTTATATGTTATTTTTGAAGACCAAGAAATATAAAGACAAAAAAACTTTAAAGATTAGAAAAAGCCATACCAGGCAAATACTAACCAAAATGGAAAGAAAAGCTAGGTTAGGATAGCTATATCAATATCAGAAAACAATGTATCTGTGATAAAAAGAATTAAGCGGCAAAGAGAGGATCAATATATAATGGTAACAGACTTAATTCGCTAAGATTTGATAACAGTTCTAAACTTGTATCTATCAAATAAGATAACCTCAACTGATATTGATGAGGACTAATAAGTATTTATATGTATGTATATTATGTGTGGATGCATGTATATGTATACATATATACACACGCATGTATCCACACATAATATATGTAATTGGTGGGGATATACATTGGTACAATCTGCTTTAGATATTTGTGTTTAAAGTTTAACAGTCTCATGTAATAGAATGTATTATTTTTCTTCTAATTATATACCCTAAAGAAAATCCTGTACATATGCAAGAATATTCATAGTATTACTATTTGTAATAGTAAAATGGTTAGAAACTCTTTAAATGTCCACTAATGGGAAAATAGATAAATTTGGTGTATTCATGCAATAGAATGCTATATAGCAGCAAAAAGGAATGAATTCCAGCTGTATATAATTTTCTAGGATACAATTTGGCTGTATCCTAGAAAATATTACTTAGGGAAAAAATAAAGTCATTGAAGATTACATGGGGTACAGTTCTACTTTTACATATTTAGAGATAAGCAAATGTAAACAAATATTGTGTAGTGAAAACTACATATTTGAAACATTTAAAAATATAAAAATTAAGGGAAAATATATCCTAAAATTATGATTGTGGTTACCTGTGGTAGCAGGAGGGTTGGAGAGGAGAGGAACATAGGTAGATACTAATATACTTATTATACCATTATTCTTAATCTGTTTGCTGGGTTATTTTAATTAATTAATATGCATGTCACACATAGTGTCTCATATGAATCAGATGTTGTATTATGAAAATTTTTAATTTAAAAATATGAAAAAATATAAGGCATATCCCATGTCTAATGTATAGTAAACAACAAAAAGTCCTAGCTTTTGTTATTGTCATAAATAAAGAAAAAACATATTGAGAGAATCAAATTGAACAATTGCCTGCATTTGGAAGAAAATTGGCCTCCAGTCACGACAGGGTTCCGGGGCAGCATGACGGCACCTGGAGTTTATTGGGCTATGGGAAGAATGAAAACTAGGGGAGTGGGGAGGAGTTAGTTAAAGGTACCGGAAGGGAAAAACTCGTGTGTTGGGGGCTCCTAAATCCAAATATTTAGCAGTTTCTCATTGTATGTAGCTTATAACACCTTCATGAGATGTTCAAACACCTTCGGGAAAAGCCACATTTAGTGTTGCCACTTTTAGTGTTGACTCTGCACCCACTTACCAATTCACAATGTACATTAACATCTTAGGAACAATGCACTAATATTAACATTTGTGAGAAAACCCACTAGTTAGCAAACAAAAACCAAAAACTCGTTTACCTTTGTTTAACTAAGTAGTGCCCAGTTTGACCATGAGCCTCTTTTCTCTTTATGTAACAATATCTTACAGAACTGACTTTTCTATAGAGCTCATATTGATAAAGTCAGGCCTGCTTTATTTTATCTACAGCCAGTAGAAGGGTAGGGCCATATGTCAACCAGAGATTCGAGGCGTGGTAAAATGGCTTGGGTTCATATGGGAAAGACTGCAAAGAATTTAAAATTTGAAAGTTAATTCAGGCTTTGGCATAGTTGCCATATGTTGGCTTACATATTAAAATTCCTCTTTATATTTATATTTGTGATAATAATGATTTCCTCTGTGCTTCAGAAGAAATTGTGTATGTTCATGGTTGATATATATGCATGTACATGTGACTATGTGTAGCAGTATTTTTTCTTCTACATGAACTTCCAGCAATCTGTAGCCAGCCATATTCTCAGTCTGAATTTGGGAGTTTAAATTATTAAGGAGTTTGATGACCTGGAACAAGCAGTTCAGCTGGTCAAAGATTTGGAGGAATGAAGCTGAACAGAAACCAAAAACAGACTCTTACTTCCTGTGATGTGTGGTAAATGGAACATTTTAAGGCACTAATTTAAACCCCTTGTGTTTTGGGTACATAATATTCCACTAAAAGTTATTCGAGGCTTCTTCTACACCTACTTTACAGTCTTCAATTTTTTCTGTGTTATTTATTTGTATGAAGTAAAGTTGGAGGAGCAATGGCTTCAAACCAAATGGGCTTGTGATTTTTCTAAAACAGAAATTGCTTAAAATATTTCTTTCAATGCCCTGGGTCATGGTGTTCTACTGAGTTCAGGCACACTACAGGCAAATTCCAAATTGTTTTATTTCTCCTTTTCTTCAGACTTAGATTCTGGCAGAAACATTTTCAATCTTTAGTCAATCATACCCAGTCTATGTTTAAAGCTTAGGGCTAAAACATTATTTATCTTAAGAAACCTGGGAATTCAGGTAAAATATATAATCTACAATAATAAAGGAGTAGAAGGATATGAATGAATGAGCCTGATTACTATTCCTTGATAATTTTTTTAATTATTATTTCACAAATTGCTTTGAGGACCTTACAGATGGGCTGGTATGAAAATTTTGTTGCCAGACTGTATTCCATAATGGTATATTGGTTAGCTGATATAATTATTCTGGTTACCACAAATGTTACTGGAATGGATAGGTAATGAGTATTTAGTTCAGAAAGCAATATAAAACAATAATTGGGGAACGTTTTGAATTTTGTGAAAAGGGAAAATATGTATTGAGAAAGACTATACCAACGCTAGGGAAACCTTGCTAGACAATTAAAAGGCAAATTATGTTATACCAAACTATCCTGATGTTAATTTCAAGTTCCCTTTTATTACCGCAGGGCTGACTATGCTTAACTAAGGTGGTTTTATTTGTTTAAACAAAGAAGATAGAGCTAGTTGAGCTTATATTTGTATTTTGTTATTCAGGTTCTGCCAGTCCTTTTCTGTGCATCCTGGCTGATGTCTGCCGCAGGCTCCCCGGGCATCTTTCCCATTTTAGTCACAGAGATCTGCAGCAAGTGGGAGTTAAGTAAATGCATGCTGACTGACTGGTTAAGTGCATGTAGTGGGATAGACATGTGTTTTGTTTGTTCGTTTGTTTGTTTTTGAGACAAAGTCTTACTCTGTTCCCCAGGCTGGAGTGCAGTGATGCAATCTCGGCTCACTGCAACCTCCGCCTCAGGGGTTCAAGCGATTCTCGTGCCACAGCCTCCTGAGTAGCTGGGATTACAGATGCCTGCCACCATGCCCAGCTAATTTTTGTAGTTTTAATAGAGACAGGGTTTCACCATGTTGGCCAGGCTGGTCTTGAACTCCTGATCTCAGGCGATCCACCCGCCTCAGCCTCCCAAAATGCTGGGATTACAGGCATGTGTCACTGTGCCTGGCCATATTTTGTTTTAAAATGTATTTACAAAGCAATGCTAGCTTCTGCATTTCCTCCAATTTCATTTTAAAAACATTATTCATTTTATTAATAGGAACAATTTGCTTTCTTCACTCCTTGCTGCATTAGGATCTAGCATTACTTACTCAGAAATGGCCCTCTGCATTTTCCTCATAGCACCTTCCAACATTGTATTGTCTTATTCCCCTTGATCAACATTCTTTATTCTGCATTCTACCTGGGAAATTACTGTGTTTGGTGGGGAAAATAACTACATTATTGAAGTACGAGCTGAAAATAGATTGCCTCTAGTTCAAGAAAAGTCTAGACACCATGACACTTCCTGGGCCACATCATTAACTATCTCCCATTGGCTATTTCTCAGCCATTTTTGCACCCAGGGCTACCCTTTCACATTCATTGTTTAATTTAATCCTCATACCACATAAAATGAGATCAAATTAGTACTGTTTTCACTTTAAGAGACCTAAACCAGAGAGAGGTTACATCTGTTGTTTAAACTCTCACAATTGGTAAATGTCAGGCCCTGGATTCTGATCCTACAGTTTGCTTGGCTCCAAAACTCTAGCTTTTACATTGAACTTGCAATTATACTGACTATTGTACATTGACAATGTAATCGTATACATACAGTGCCTATGTGTTTATTTCCATGGTGCTGTATTTCCTTTTTAGCTAAATATATTTTATTAACTTAGAAGTTACTGATCTGGACATTTAAGCTCTTAATTTTTAAAGCAGCTTTCTCTCTCTCTCTCTCTGTCTCTCTCTCTCTCTCTCTCTCTCTCTCTGTCTCTCTGTCTCTCTCTCTCTCTGTCTCTATCGCAGAGGTTTGCTTTTATTTTGTTAAATTATAGCAACGAGGCAATGCCCAACATGGTTTTTAAATGACTGCATATTTCAGCTGTATTTGAAGGATGAGTGAATATTGCCAGGAGAAGGGAGAAGGGATGAACTGGAAAGATAGAGATAGTAACAAGTATAAAGGCATTGGTGCACGGAAGCACTTGATGTGATCAGAGATATGAAAAGTATCTAAATATATGAAGCTTTTCAAAGATTTCTCATATTTTCTATTATAGATTCTGAGTGATAATTTGATAAGCCATTTAAAATGAGTATACAGGAAAACCCTCTTGTGAGAAATTGACTTGAAGCTTTAAAGACTAATTGATCTTAATGTTTAAACACATTCCCGTACTACCTCCATTTTGAAACTCAAAATACTTGTAATGATTCAATTTCTGGCGTTCTGATACAGCTGAATTTTAGCTGAATTGTGTTAAGCAAAAGATTACATACAATTATTTCTTGGAATTAATAGTTGTGTATTGGAAGCAAGGATGTATAAGGACATCTTGTTCAAATCCTATCTTCCAGCAGTTGTTTTAAAATATCCTAAAATTATGACAAACTACTTTGAAAAATATCTTCACAATTCACTTTTTTATACTGTTACAGGTTAACTCCTTATATGATCAATACATTCTTTATTTCTAATTACATTCAGAATCCTCCTAAAAAGTCCCCACTAGTGTCCACAGTGATTTATTGTATATTAGAACCTAATGTCCTTTCTCTTACAAAACACAAAATTGTCATGAAGAAAGGAGCCTGAACTCTTTTTCAGCTCCCATCCCTTTAGCTAGACATATTTGTGCAGGGAAAAACTGGCACAAGCGATTTTACCTGAGAATCTTGTTAAAATACAGATTATATGGCTTTATTTAGGATCTACTGATTCATAATCTCTGATGATAATATTTTTTAATTCACTTGTCCAGTGATTCTTTTGGAATCAGCATGACCCTTGTCTAAAGACTGAGGTTTGGGAACCACTACTTTTTATAGAAACAAAATGGAAAAAGTCAGCGCCTCCATTCATTCATTCATTCATTCATTCAAGAAATAGCCATAGAGAGCCCCTTATGTGTCACAAGTTATGGAAATAAGACACAATCCTTGATATTAAGGAATATCAGACTCTATGTGTTATATCATATTTTAAAATAAACTACTTAACCCTATGTGATGTGTTACCTGGAAGGATGCATGAAATTCTGTGGAAAACCTAAATTTATGGGAATCTAAAAAAGCTTCACCATGCAAAAGATATTTGAGCTGGGACTTAGAGGATGAATAAAAGTTTGCCAGGCAAAGAAGAGGCTGAGCGATCCAGGGAATAAAGAAAGCAATGAGTGGGGGGAATTCCTGATGGGCTTAGAGATCGGCAAGACAGAGTGGCTAGAGTATGGGACTTATGGGTAGGGAAGTGGTAGCAGAAGTTGGAAAGATAATTTAAAAACAGAAGTTCCATGTATGAATTTTCTTTTTAATTCTTTATCCAGGAGTCAACCAAACTTCTTAATGGATGCTTTAGTGTGAACATTTGCTTTTAAGAATAACTCTTCTAGAGTATGGAAGGAGTTGTTTAAGTATGGAATTTCGTATGAGTAAGAAATGTTGAAAAGAAAGATGATTACTCCTTCTCCTTCCTCTCCACACTCTCTCTTGCTTTTGTTTTCTTTTCTTTCCCTGTTCTTCCTTTCATCTGCGTTTCCTTCATTCTCTTCCTCCTTCCTTTCCTTCTCTTTCCTTCCCCTCTCTTTCTCCCTTCCTCCCCCTCCTTCTTCCTTCCAGCAAATATCTATTAAATAGCCACTATGTGCTAGACCCATTACTAGCCTTTAAGGATACAAAAATGAGTAAAAGATGGCCTCTGCACTAAGGAGTCCACTGTCCAGAAAGGGAGACAGACAAGTCAGTGTGCCACTACAGTGTGGTAAAAGTTATGGAGAAGATGGAAAAAATGTTATCAAGTAGGTGGTGATGAAAGCCTGCAGTGAGATGATGGTAATGGGTGAAGAGAGAAATGTCAGAGCCAGCAGGTTGTTCTGTAAGTTTTGATGATAGTACACATAAAACAATTATATAGCACTTGTTACACAACTGTCTAAAGCATATATGTGTGTGTTTGCATGCACACGCATATGTATTTAATCCTCACAAGCACCCTATGGAATAGTACATCCAATACCCATTTTACAGATAAGAAAACTGAAGTAGAGAGAGCTTAAATGGTATTGCTGGGCTCTCATGGCTAGTAATCTAACCATGAAATTTATCTTGGCTCTCCCAAGATTACAGTCATTCAGCATTGACTCTAGAATCAATGCTGTAAAATGGATGGTGACTATGAGGGATAGGGAGGAGTACATGAACACTGACAAATTTTTAACTTGAGAAATTGGTTCAATGATAATTCTATTCACTGAGGAAGGGATCACATGGGGGTGGTAGTGTGGTAGAAAGATAAACTTTAGCTGGTAAATATTAATTTTGAGGTGTATATGCTTATGTATGTATTTAGTACTCTTCTTTAAATATGAGTCTGGAGCTCAGGGAAAATGTGTAAGGTTAGTAAGAAAAGGGGAGAACGAGATTGGATGGAATTCTAAATGTGTTTCTGGGCAATGTCCTTATTTAACAAGAAAGCAGGAGAAATCCTCTGCAGTAAACACTGCCAGTTACTCTGAGTTACTGATGTAAGTTCACTTCTTGTCATTTGAGTATTTCTGAATTATATCACTACTATTATAATAATTTATTTTAGGTTTACCGTGATTTATACTGCTTTTACACAAATAAGCCTATAGTCTTATTTAATCTTCATGATAGTCTTTGAAGTGAGACAAAACAGATAGAAGAACTGAGACTCAGAAAAGTTCTGTGATTTGCCTAGTATTACACGTGTTCGAATTTGCACTCAAGTCATCTTATTTGACTTCAGTTTTAGTACATTTTCATCAACATATGAATCTTTTCCTATGAATGCATTCTATTTATTGTTTTCCACAGTGTGTAATTCATCGTGGGTACCAGGTGTCTGCCCATTTTCCAAGCAATATGAATTTAGCTGAAATAAGATGTGTTTTACACTTTACAGTTCCTAAATTATCATATTTAAAGCCACTGCTAAATTACATTTCGCCATTTAATGGGACTATGTTTGTGCCATCTTGTTCATCCTTCTTATTTAGAATTTAGTAAATGAAGAAGAATAGAGGAACATTATCTTAGACTTTTGAATCAGTATAAAAAATATGTCTATCTAGCTATTGACTGGAAAATGAAATTTTTTCTTCTGAGGTTTTACACTTAAACACTAAAGCTCTTAAAATGATTCACAATACCTCATTTCATCTGGTTCTCCATTATTGCTGACTTTCATTTCTTATTGGGCCAGGGTTTTTTACATTCCTTAACCTGTCCATGTACATTTTTACCTTGAAGCCTTAGAACTCTGTTTTGCTATGAGCTCCATTCCCAAGATCTCCTCCAGGCCCTTATCTCCTTTTTCATTCATGTTTCCCAACTCCCTAGCTTTCTAGCACTCCCTATTTCTCTTTCTTGTGTTTTTTCTTTCTATAGCAATTACTATAATTAAAAAATTTACTATAATTATAAATTACTATAATTAAAATTGCTTTGTTCTAAAGCAATTACTATAAATTGAATTTTTAATTTAATTCATACTTATACTTTAATCTTTATTATGTATTTATCTCCCTACACTGAAATGGGGCTGGATTTGTGTCTGTTTTGTTCACTGCTGATACTACATCCTCAATATCAAGAACAGTACCAGGCAAACAGTAGACACCCATTAAGTAGTTGCTGAATGAATGAATGATGTCTAGAGTTCTCCATAGTTACACAGCTTGTGGGTGGAGGAACATGAAGCAAATAGAGAAGAGTGTAATATACAAGTGAATATTTTTTAGTAGACAATTTTTAGAAGATAAATTCACATATATAAAGGAGACTTGAAATTGGAATACTTTCAATATTATGTTTCATTATGCTGAAAAGCTGTCACATTCTCATCAGGGCACCTTTAGCTAATAGGAGGTACCAAAGATGAGAACAATAAGATGGAAAGAGCAGGAAAACCAGAGGCAGGTTACATATGTTTCTTTTCCATCTGCTGCTCCATAGTACATTTGTAGTCTTGGTCAAATCACCTAACATCTTGATTCCCAATTTCTAAGTACAGAAATTGAAGTCCCCTGACTACAATCTCACTCAGATATTGCTAGGAATAAATGAGGGAGGTAAGAGGAAGTCCTTTGTAAATTGAAAGGCATTGTAAAAAAAAATGCATCCTAGTAGTAGTATTTTGCTAATACTATTTAGCAAAGACTTAGTGTTCTATACTGGAAAAACTATGTGATGACCAGTGCTATCTAGTAGGTACAATTAGTGTCTCAAAAGAACAATGTAGGGGCCAGGATTAAATGTCATCATTTGATTTGATGAATATTCTGATAAACACCTATCATTTGGATTTGGTTCAATTTACTAATATTTTAGTGAATATATTTTTTAATCTCCCTGCCCCATCAAAGTCTCCAATTAATTTTACAGTAAAAACTAAGGTTGAAATCTTCAAAAACTTTGTTTCTTCTGGATTTTGGTTTATGATTAGACTTTTTCAAGTTGCATTTTAAAAATATTCTTTTAGTTAAAAATCTACTCCCAATGTGATCTTTAAATTTTCATAAGTTTGAAAATTATAAGAGAATCTCTGGAAACTTCATTACATTTTTCTTTTCAAAGTCTAAAATAATTCCTGAGATATAGTACATGTTTTTTAAGTTTTGAAAAATTTCTCCTCTCTCCATGGATATTTTTAGTAGGATTCTTGACAATATTTATGCTGTAATCATCTCCTAATAAAATCTTTCTGGTCTTTAGAAGATCTAATATTCTTAACTTCAGTAAACCACATTGAATTGGTTAAAGCAGATTATAAATTGTAAGGAGGGAGGGGAGAGATTAGAAGTGGTTCAGAGGTATGGTAAGAATGTGGTCAAAACTCAAATAATAATAAGTAAGAGTAATGGCATTTTCATCTTACTGGGTAGCGAATTAATATTTTTAGTTCACCAGTTTCACAGTGAATAATAATTATTCCTAAGTAAGACCCTGTAAGCATAGCCACAATGTTGAGTGGCAAATGTACTTAATTTCAGAATATTCATCTTTTAATTTCTAGTTATCTAATCTACTTCTAGATCTACTTCTATATTTTCATAGTATAACTACTCATATGCATTGTTTATTAGCTTTGTATCTGTTGCCTCACTATTACAGAAGAGGAAGTACTTTACAAACTGGAAGGCATTATAAAAATGCATTCTAGTAGTAGTATTTTGCTAACCAATGAAACTATAAATTTGCTGGGTATTAGAGAAGACACACTGAGAAACTTTATAGTATTGAGCATCAAGATCTTGGGTCTGAGTAGGCATTTACTTAAACTGTCAGAAAAGTTAGTGTAATTTCAGGCCTTAAAGAGTCTGAGAAATATTTGTGGTAAAATCAGAAATATCAGATTTCCAGATCCCAGAAATCAAAAATAATTCAGGAAATGAAAAATCTTTAACACATCCTGGATTTTTAAAAAAGTCTTTAAGAAACATAAAAGCAATCACTTTTAAAACCTTAGCTACAACAGTGGGAAGATAAGAATCAATGAAAATGTGTATTGTAGGCAAAGTTTTTTTTTTTTTTTTTTTCTGGAAGAGAAGTCATGGGTCATAGATTAAGAAGAATACTCTTTGTTTCTGGGGCATTGTGCTCCCCAAATCACAGTAATTAAATTGACTGGGAATATAAATCTTTCACTTTCTTTCATTCTCACCCTCTTTCTTTAGATCCTAGTTATTCCTTCATGGTAATATTTTCACTATCAAGGCATATGCTTAATGAGTAGTTAAAATTGCTCTAATAATGGATTATTCGTCACCTATTATCAGAAAAATATACAATGATATCTGACAGTATTATAGACATCATATTTACTGATTCACTATAATTAAAATTTTAATGAATAACTAAAAATATAAAATATTTTAATTATAACAGGTGAAAAATATGTGGTATGACCACCTTTTCTACATTCACAGTGGTCACTGATAATTGGTTATAGAACTCTCTCCTGCTGACCCAGCATATCACCTAAGAATCTTTGTCAAAAAATCTATCTGCATTTAGTATTCTTCCCTTAACAATCAAGAGATGTGAAATATCATCTTTATCTTTAATCTTTCCACATAAAATGATTATTTTCTTTATCTTTTTTTGAGAGGTTTAATAGTATAAAATAGAAATCCAATCAAAACTTTGAAACAGCCCTCAGTTTCTGATTAGTTTGGTAGTAATGGTGGTTGTAGGTCTTGGTATATTTGGTTGTCTTGAGATGTGAACCTGCATCATAAGTCTATGATGGTATGATTGGCTACAATAGATTGAATAATGCACTACATCACTCACAACCCATCACCTATAGAATGAAGAAGGTTACATAACAACCATAGTAATTTAATCTTTGCAGTCTTTTTGTTGTTTTGTTTTGTTTTTGAAATGGAGTCTCTCTCTGTCGCCTAGGCTGGAGTGCAGGTGAGTCAAAAGTTAGGAAGTTGGAATTCTCTTTCTATATATCTGTGAGTGTCTATCATATCAGTACAGAACACAGGTATCTCCCTGTGAAGGCATGTTGGCATTTGAAGAGTATCATTCCTTGTCGTGTAGGACTCTTCCTCACATTGAAGGATGTTTAGCCTCCTGTTCCTTAAGTTCAGCCCCTCTAAGTTTCAGTGTCTGTGAAAACATAAAATCCACCTTTTTTCATTTCTAGGCTGAACCAAAAACCCGAAAAAATATTGTGTTATGTTAATTACTATGCTTTTAAAGGTATATATACACATACATCTTACGTATATATATGATGCATATATTTTATGTGTATGTGTACATATTATATATATGATGCATATATTTTATGTGTATGTGTACATATTATATATATGTCTTATATGTGTGTGTGTATGAAAGATGCCTCATGAACCAGCCAATACACCTAGCCAAAGATTTTTATGAGGAATACTGAGGTAAAAGCAAGCATCTAGTCTTGGGTACATGGTGGATAAAGGTGTATTTTCTGCAGATAAAGAAATAGACAGCCAAAGATGAATTCAAATTTATTTTTAAATAAAATCCACAAAAATCAAGGACTTTGATAAATGAATATTTCACATGCCTAAGCTTGTTTTCTTGTTTTTAAACTGACTCCACAGATTCATGCTGTTTTCTTATCAAAGAAAGATGCTTACTTCTGCGGTGTATTAAAATGGATAACTGTAATGACAAGAGAGAATGAGGTTCTACAAGGATAATATTAAAGTATGGTGAGATACATCTTGATTGAGAAAGGAAGGAAAAATACAGCTTAATAATACAGGAGAATAAAAATACAGGAAAAAATACAGCTTAATAATAGAATCAGAACATATTCAATGTGTCTCTTTCTTATCCACATTGCTTTAAAGAGCTTAACAGGTGCTGTAAAGCATGGTAAGGAGGTGAAATAGACCATATGTCATAACACAGCCACACCCTCCTTCTCTGGGAAGCTAAGTTGTTAGTTGTTCTGGGTCAGACTCAGGAGATGGCAGGTTACAATAAAACGATTACTGATACTTATCAGTGTTGCACTCTTTGCCTCTGTTAATCTTCATGTAACTCTTGTCTGGCTGCCTTCCAGGGAGCAGCCTCTAGTTTGGTTCCACCTCAGCCTTGATGCAGAGCTCTGGGATTTGCAGCATTCTGACCCAGAGCAAACCCTTCTCCTCGAAACACTGAGCAAGAGAATGTAATGAAGATTTCATGGGGGACTGAGAAGATAGTTCACAACTCATAGAACAGAGCAGAGCAAATAACTTAGTGCAATTCCCCATTGGATGTTTTTATTTTCATCTGAAACCCCTTCTTTAATGACCAGACATTAGGTTTGCTCTTTCTCTTTCTCCCTGCCTTTCATAGCTCCACTATGACTTATGATGCTGATTCAGTTATCAGGGCAACCAAATATGCCAAGACAGACATCCAACATTAGTAACAAACTAATCAGCTTATCAAACAAATCAAATAGCCCAGCTCTGGCCCCAAAATTTTAAACAATGCTTTACAAAACAAAAAACTCTATAGTTAATGAGGTTTTCCATTTTTATTAAGTGGCTAAAAAAATTATCAAATCTTCATCCAGCTGGCCTTTTGGGGGTATGTGCAGTACCTCCCATTTTGCCCTTGTACACACAGCCTTCAAGCAGTTTATCTAAGTACCCACCACTGTACCAAAAGAGCTCAGATATTCCACCACAGAGGAAGAGGAGGGAATTGAGACTCAACATCTTGAGTCTAGCTCTTATATTCAAAGGTTGAATATTCATTCAAGACTTATCTGAGCATCAGATTTTTATTAACACATTGATAATAAAATAGAGATGTAAAACCTTAAGCTTGACAAAATTGCTTTGTATATAGTTTACTTCATTTGATCCTTGTAACAATCATAGTAGAAAGTATTGTCCTCAGTTTCCAAATCAGCACATCAGAAAGGTATAGGAACTTGCTCCAAGACACACAGCCATGGTCAGGAGTGGTGGCTTATGTCTATAATTCCAGCACTTTGGGAGACCAAGGCAGGTAGATGACCCAAGGTCAGGAGTTCGAGACCAGCCTGGCCAACATGGCAAAACCTTGTCTCTACTAAAAATACAAAAAAAAAATTAGCTGGGTGTGGTGGCAGGTGCCTGTAAACTCAGCTACTTGGGAGGCTGAGGCAGAAGAATTTCTTCCACCTAGGAGGTGGAGGCTACAGTGAGCTGAGATCACACCATTGCACTCCAGCCTGGGCAACAAGAGCAAAATTCCGTCTAAACAACAACAACAAAAAATACACACAGCTATTGTGTAGAGTGAGATTTGATCCCCAATATTCTAATTTTAATCTAGTACCCTTTTTACTCTATTATGTTACTTTGTTCATAGATAAAGTAAAAGTATGTTCTAGATATTTGTTAAAATAATTTTTATAGGAAGTAAATGCCCCCCACTCCAAAAGAGAAAAAACAAGTAAAAAAGCCATCATTTTAGACTAAAAACTGAACTGGAAAAAGTATTTTCAAGCATAGTATGAAGCTGACAATCAACATGTTCATTGTATTAAACATCCTTTTCCATCATCAATTTTTATAATTTTATGAGAGAGGAAGGTACTCTTTATCTAGAGAGTTTTCACCATTTATTATCAAGGTTTTAGATTTTTACTGTGTCATTCCTTGAAATGGCAGTCACTTAGTCCATGGAATTAAATCTGCCATGTAATGTTTCAGAAATAGGCATTTAATGCCCTCATTCAGGAGGCACAAGATCAGTTTATTTGTCACTAATACTATGTCACCAGGCCTCAGAAATGGCATCTGGAAGATAGCTTTATAAACAGCAGCCCAACACATCATATGAACACAAAGACAAGAAAATGGAAAAAGAGAACTTAGGGCTCTTTGTATATAGACTTCTAGGAACAAGTACAAGATTGGTTAGTTCTCCCTTTTTACTCAAAACTTAATGAGACAGTTAAGTATAGCCATGAGTGTATCCCCCAGTGAAATAAATCTGAATGTCAAGATACCTTTCCTACTATCTGCAGTGAACTCCATTGACACCAGTTTATGACTATGGAAAAACTTGATTAGATGAAGAGGAAAAAAAAATGTTTGTAAGAGAAAAGAGTCATATAATAATAATTAATCCTTACTAGGTATTTTGAACTTGGAGATCATCAGAGGATGCATAACACTCCAAAATAACTCTTGAAAATACATTTCTTCTTTGTTCTGGGGAAGGACATGTAGTTTTTGTAAAATTCTCAGAGACACTCAGAATCCAAAGAAAGGAAAAGCTGTTCAGTCTGAAGATGCACTCAGCCCCTAGGTTATGTGACTCAAAGCGCAATCTCTCCTTTGCAGATTTTCATCCAACACTTTACCTCATTTAGTCACATCTTCTTCTTTAGGTTGGCATTGTAGTATCTCATGATAAACATGTTTCACCCAGTCTTGACTGCGGGCCTGAGATTTTGTGCCTAGACTTTGAAACTTCTCTGCTTAGACACCTTTCTGCTTTTTTTTGTTTTGGTTTGGTTTTGGCTTCCATGGCCTTAACCATGGAAATCCCCTACAGTCAAACTTTCATTGGAGAGATCTCTTTGAGCTCTAAACATGTTGTGCTTAATTTCCTACTGGATCACTCCACTTAGGTTTCACTTAGACATTTAACATTTAACATAATCAAAAAAACCTCATCACTGTCTCTACTATAGTATCATGACTCGCACATTTGGAGTTTTCACATCCCTGTCAACATTTAGCATTGTATGACATTCTAATATTTGCCAATCTGATGGGTAGAAATCTTGTTTAATTAGCATTTTACTAATTGCTGTTGAGTTTGAGTAATTATTTGTTAGCATGTCCATCTCCCAATTAGGCTGTGAATTCCCTGCAGACAGAGACCATGGGTTCTCTTTTTTAGTTTTCTAGTCTCCAAAACAGTTTGTGGAACATGCTCAAGATAAATAACCTTCTATTTAGTGAGTTAGATGAATGAACTCATCAGAATCCCAGAGATTGCTGAAAAAGTGGCCTCTAGTTAAACAGAAATGGGCTGTATAGATCAGGTTTAACCAAAGCTAAGTATAAAGAATTGACACAATTTACTTTTAAAAAGTTGTAAGTAAGGTTACTTTTGACACTCCTTTGACTAAGTCTTAACAAATTCAATTTTTTTCTCAGTGTGTGGCACAGGGGAAAGAGGAAGATTTTCAGAGTCAGGCATGTTTGTTTTAGCATCATGGCTCTGACCTGTACTACATGTGTGACCTGAGGCATGTAATTTAAACTCTGTGGGAAAATAATACATATTTCACAGAACAAATTTATAAATTGTATTTGAACATAGCAGTGTATTGTGTTTGGGTATGGGGTATATTGGGTGGACAGTAAATGGCAGCTTTATCATTTTTGTTGTAAGAATTTCGTAAATTTTAAAGTATAATTTAAATTGAATTTCCATTCTTTTCTACATGAATTACCTTAAAGAGAAGTATACTGCATATTCTATGTGCTCTGCATTGATTTTTGCCATTTTCTGGATGACTGACTTGTTGATGCTAAACAGCTTTATTGAAGTGCTGGTTTTTAAATCACAAGTTTCTGATTTGAAAAAAATCTGAGGATCTTATAATTTTTTTTGAGGACACCATTTTCTAATTAAAAACAAAAAATAAAGAAAGAAGAACTTTAAGGGAGTGTATTCAGCACTATTATGATTGTACTCATGATTTATTTAAGTCAAATTTTAAACAATTTATTAAGTGTTTGTTGAGTATATTATGTTTAGTATAACAATGTGTATCCATCAGTTTTGTTGCAAAGATGCTTCCTGAGAAACCACTCTGAATTCAATAGCCTACAACAACAAATCATTTATTCTTTTTAATTTTTTTTGTATTATTTTATTATTATTCCTGAAGTTCTGCAATATATGTGCAGATGTGTAGGTTTGTTACATAGGTATACGCGTGCCATCATCTAGGTTTTAATCCCCATATGCATTAGGTATTTGTTCTAATGCTGTCCTGCCCCTTGCTTCCCAGTCCCTGGCAGGCCTTGGTGTATAATGTTCTCCTCCCTGTGTCCATGTGTTCTCATTGTTCAGCTCCCACTTAAGAGTGAGAAGGTGTGGTGTTTGGTTTTCTGTTCCTGTGTTAGTTTGCTGAGAATGATGGTTTTCAGCTTCATCCATGTCCCTGCAAAGGACATGAACTCATTCTTTTTTGTGGCTGTATAGTATTCCATGGTATATATATGCCACATTTTTTATCCAGTCTATCATTGATGGGCATGTGGGTTGGTTCCAAGTCTTTGCTATTGTGAACAGTGCTGCAATAAACATATGTGTGCATGTATCTTTATAGTAGAATGATTTATATTTCTTTGGATATATACCCAGTAATGGGATTTCCAGGTCAAATGTTATTTCTGGTTCTAGATCCTTGAGGAATCACCATGCTGTCTTCCACAATGGTTGAACCCCCTCTCACCAACCGTGTAAAAGTGGTCCTATTTTCTCCACATCCTCTCCAGCATCTGTTGTTTCCTGACTTTTTAATGATCACCATTCTAGTGTGAGATGGCATCTCATTATGGTTTTGATAACAAATCATTTATTCTTAGACCCACATTTATATGTTGACTAAGCTTTAACTATACCAGACTGGTCTTGGGTTGGCTTGGTTCCAAACTACAGGCTGTGATCAGATCTACTAAATGTGCTTCTTATTCTCTATGGACTAATGAGCTACTCATGACATGGTTTTCTTAAGGCTATAGCAGAGATGCAAGAAAGCAGGCCCAACTACAGCACAGTGGTATTTGAGGATTTATCTGTGATAACACTAGTGATATACAGGCTTAGTGAAGAAGGTAATGCAGTACTTCAAGCAAGCACAATTTCAATACATAGAGAAAGCAAATTAACCTTCATCAAGCACTTATTATATATGAGGCACTTTACATAAATCAATGTATTTATTTCTGAAAACAACCTTGTGTGACGTGGTTGTCATTATCTTCTTTTATAAATGAAGAAACAGAGGCTTAGAGATATGAAATAACTTGTTGGGGTTGAAAAGTTAGTGGTAGGGATGAGGTTCAAAATCATATATCCAGAGGCTATGTTTCATCTCAAGAAATAGGGAGAAAGTAAATTTCAAAGTGCAGAAAAGCAAAAGCTTGAAAGTGGGAAAACATGGGATGTATTTTGGCATTGGCAGCTAATCCTATTGGGAAAGTTTGGTATAAAAGCCAAAGGCATGGAAGACAAGGTCACTGAGATTGCACAGCAGGCTAATTTGTGTTAAATTTTGAGCAGCCTCTGAAGAACTATTGAACAGAAAATAGGTAGTTCAGAGATACTTTGGAAAGCTTAATTCATCAAGTTATATGGAATATAGGAAAACATTTGGAAATTTGCAGACAACTCAAGAAGTTATCACAATAATTGATGTGGTAATGAGGGCTGACCTAAATTGGTGATGTGGAAACAAAAAGGAAGAGACAGATTGTGGAGGACACAAGCCAGGCGGAACAAACAATTTCCCAGCAACCTGTTGGATAGCATAACTAGAGAAAGGAAAGAGCCAGGAATCACTCCAATATTGTGCAGGAATAACTGCAAAAATGGCAATGACTTTCATAAATGTAGAAGGGACAGAGGAGCTAGATTAAGGGAAAAAGAATGAGTTCTGTTCTTGACATGTTAGGTTTGAGGAGAAAACTATTTGAAATTCACAACACACATTAAAAAGGGTTGACAGTAAGCTCTAGATTAGAATATGTTCTTACCTTCTTTCATACGAGTAGAACTGTAGCTAAGCTGTATGGTAATATATTCTCCAGGACCCTTAGATTTATCTAACATGACTAAATTCCCACAAGTGATGTGTGAACAGAAGTCATACCTGTCTCCTTTAGACTTCTATGTTTGCACCTCCATGCTCTTTAGGCCCAAACATTGATGACCAGAGTCACCGTGGAATTCACATGCTGAAGGTTGTAAAGCTACTAATTGCTAACCCCCTGCAACACCCTCCCTAGAATGTTTCATGAACATTCTATAATAAATAAATATGTATAATCCTTCAGAAATAAACATCAATAGTCCTTAAAAATGTTTTGATTCTTTTATTCTTTACAGTTCAGATCACCATTACTGTTTCAGCAATGGTACCTTGCAGTCAGATTGTCATAAGAGAAACCCAAACTATGTGACATTAGATTAGCAGTTAAACTTGAACTTTGGGATTCTTGGATGCTGTGCTCAAATGTTTTGCAATTCAATTCCTTGCAATAAATCGGAAGGCAAGGACAAGTGCTTACCTAACCTAAAGCTCTAAGCAAAGTATCTGGAAAAAGTGAAAATTTCCTGTGTTGGCTGCTTCTTGTTGCTTTTATTAAGGTATAGAAAAAGAAGGAGAACCTAGTCAAGCATTGATAGGGTTGCTAGCAGAGATGGAAGGAAGGAAAGTACAGACATTCAGGATCATGTCTACCTACTCATTTCTGGTTTGGAAAAGCTTCTGCATCTCACATAGCAGGAGATAAGACATCTGTAGCTTACGTGCCTCCTGTGAAGACTTGCTAGTCAAAGATTGGAACCTACCTGCAAGAAAAGTAAATTGAAATACAGAGGCGCCACTCAAACGTCTATTCAGATGGCCTCAATGGAGGCCAATTAAGGTAAGAGAGAGGCACAGGGGAAAGAGAGCAAGGAAGTAACAGAAGGCGAGGCTGTTTGGAAAAACCCAAACATTTTGAGTGAATTATATTGCTAAAAAAAGCTTTTGACTCTTTAAACAAACTTTGGGCTTCAAATTTGTCCTAAAGACGAATATCTCTCAGGAAAGGCATAGTCCATTAATAGTCATTTTAGGTGCAAGATGGGAGGTAGTAGTCAAAGAAGTGCTTATCTCTATCAGAGAGCCAAGTGAAGGCCCATGGAAAGCAGTAGGTGAGATAATTCTTCCCAGAAAATACAACTAAGGTTTACTTAAAGAAATTCCTCCATAGTCGGCCAGGTGCCGTGGCTTCTGTCTGTAATCCCAGCACTTTGGGAGGCCTAGGCAGGAGGATCACCTGAGGTCAGGGGTTCAAGACTATCCTAGACAACATGGTAAAACCTCATCTTTACTAAAAATACAAAAATTAGCTGGGTATGTTGGCAGGCACCAGCAATCCCAGCTACTCAGGAGACTAAGGCAGCAGAATAGCTTGAACTGGGGAAGTGGAGTTTGCAGTGAACCAGATCATGGCACTGCACTCCACCCTGGAGGACAGAGTGAGTCTCTGTCTCAAAAAAGAAAAAAAAAGAAATTCCTTTGTAGGCAGGCACCCTGAGGCTGCCTGCCCAAGGATTATTCATTATTGCTTTCACTGCATACACCTATTCCTGCTACCTCTCCTCTTGTTTTTCATTGGAATCTCCTCTTCCCTCTTGCCTACCTTATTACATCTTGTCATGTACCTCTTGGAGAACTTTATTAATGGTATCAGCAATGGTTCAACAAAACAGGTTTTAAGATTGTCTTAAGGACTGGCTTATCCCTGTCTAGTTGTGAGGGGAACTCCATCTCATACAGATGGTGGGGCATGGATAACCACTGGCACAAGGTGGAGGCCAATGGCTAAGCTTTCACTAACACTCATTCAGAAGAAAGCCCTGGTGGCTAGAAATGCCCTTAATGGTAAGATGATTCAGACATTTGAAAGGCATGAGTGGAAAAATGTCTATAGGAACAAGGAGGTTGGCTGGTAATTAATAAGTTATATTGATACTGAGAGAGAGTGAAAAATGAGAGTCATTAGTAAATTGTAAAGTCTATGCGTGAGAGCCAGCAGGCCTCTTTGGCCCTTAGATCATGGAGTAAAGAGTGGACACAGCTGAGGAGTGGGCACAGCTGAGGAGTGTGCTCAGGCCTCATTAGTTAGAATTGCAGAGCTCCTGTGAATTTTAACTGCTCAGCCCAGAAGAGTCAGGGCTTGATCTTTGCTAAGGTCAAGACCTTGATTGGGAAAACCTGGGACCACCAAAATACAGGACAGAAACATGTGGGGCCTGTAACCTGAAAAAGAAGTGGCCTTCCATACTCCTCTGAACCCAGAGCCTGATGGGGTAGCTGGCCTCTCCCTAAAAAGAGCTAGAACTTCCCCAATGTGAGCAAACAATGCAGCCTTACCCTGTCACCAGGTGACCCCTCAGAAGATTCCCTCCACCTCTTCTGCTGGCTGCCAGCAATATACTGAGGATTGAATATCAACATAACCTGGATAGAGATGAGATGGGGCCTGATAAAGAAGAGAAGTTTACAGTCACAGGGGAGATTCAAGTGTTCGCTCTCATGCCTAGCAGATGACAAGACAATATGCATTGGGTTTGGAGGATGCCTGATTAAGAGATCAACAACATAAGACTGAATAAGCAAGAGTTCAATGACTTGGAGGCCCTTTCTCAAGACACAGTTTTGATCTCTGGCGAAGACACTAGAGGACGAGGCAAATTTACTTCTTGGGTGACTCTTAGCACCTGGAGAAAGTGGAGAAAGTGTTGGTTCTGAGTGAAATAGAAATGCCTGAGTTGTCCTGGCAAATAATAGAGGCAGGAATACAAAGGCTCAAGGAGTTGGTACCCTGGCATACATACACTTTGTGAGGCTATTGGACTCACCCGAGTATTAGGCTCCATAGAAGGGCCCAGAGGATACCATCTTTACAAGGCCATCAGGGATGTGCTGTGTGAAGGCACAGTGTCAATAATAAGTTTAGCTGTGGGTTTCCCTACAGACTAGAGATGATGAAAGGAGAAGCAACCACAGAGCTAGGTTCAGAGGTTGGTTCACTAATGACAATGGGATGACAGAGCCCCCAAATAATAGAGGAGTTGGTTGTCAGTGCTTAGTCAGTAGAAACCAGGCAACTGTAATTACCAAAACAATTGGTAAGTAAAAGGGGCATCCAAGGGAGCTTGACCCACAGAGAGTTGTGGAGATGCTTAACTGAACATGGTGTTCCTAGGGGTAAATTGATGGGCAAACAACAAGGATGCTACATAATATCTTTAATCAGAAGGATGCGAGAATGGAATAAAAGCATGTTGGGGGCTTGGCTCCGTTCCTGAACTTGAGCCAATTTTCAGATTCAGAACTCAGTGAATAAAGGGATGGTTGGGTTGTCAGGGAAGGACTCTGAAATGCTGAAGTTCTCCCTCAAAGAAATCTAGTGAGTGATGTGCTGGAGCTGTCTCTTACCTGGTTCAGAGAGTTAACTGCATCTTTTTCCAGTTATTTGAAAGAAGCTTGAAATTTGTCTTGGTAGGAGTATTTATACCATGGAAATTAGCAAACACTATGAAAGAGAATTTTCCCCTCTTACTTTCCTTGCCCCTGAGCTAGTTGTTAAAAATACTTACCAGCACAGCACTGCCTACAGCCATTTACTCGGGCACATTGGAAAACGGAGAGTACACAGATATTTTGAGAACTATTGGGCTTAGATTCTGAGTTTGTATTAGTACCCAGAGACCCAAAGCATGATGATGATTCTACTGTTAGAATGGAAACTTATGGGAGACAGGTGATAAATGGAGACCTAGCTAACGTCTAGTGTACATTGGGTTTGTAGACATTTTCTGGTTATCAAATTAATGATAAGGAACAAAACTCTTGGCAATTGGAGCAACTACCACAATGGCTCCTTGGCTTGCAGGGTTAAAGTTGTCATAGCAGGGAAGCCAAGTTGAAGTCTCTGAAACTGACCCCTCCTTACCCTCCTGGCCAAGATAGTAAATCAAAAACAACAATTTTATTCTGGTGTTGGCTGAGGTTGCCAACCAGTAAGGCCCTAAAGGCTGCAGTGTAGTGTTATCTATCATGACTTTTTAATTAGCTCGTCTAGTCCCTACAGAAACCATATGCATCCTGGAGAATGACTGTAGATTTCCCTCAAGCCAGAAGAGCAGAATAAGCAAGAACTGGTTAGCATACTAGAGGCCTTGGTGGTAAGACACATGTACTCCTGAGAGTGAGAAGAGAACCCGGTGAAGATTCAAAAACCTGGCACTTCAGTAAAGATTCTAGGAGGATAGTCAGGCATGCGCTAGGGCATTGCCTCTGAAATAAGAGACTAACCGCTGCATCTTGCATTCCTTCTTACAAAAAAGTAAAGATAGCACCTGATCGGCTTCTTTGAGTTGTGAAGACAATACACTTCAAACCTAAGAACACTTCTCTGGCCCATATCTAGACGCCAGCGAGCATTGAATGGGACCCAGAACAGGTAAGGACTCTGTAGCAGGTTTAAGTGCAAATACAGTCCAAAAGACCATTAGATGAAGGACCCTGGAATTCTGGAGTAGGACCATACCCTCCTCAGTGGAGAATTACACATTTTCTGAAAAATAACTCCTGTTATATTCCTGGGCCCTATTGAAACAGAATGCTTGGTCCTGGAGTGCCATGTGGCCATCTCTAGAACTGCTGATTATTAGCTGAATTTTGTTGGAATTGAGTCATATAAGTCATTTGGTTCAGTACAGTCCATCATGAAAAACAGCCCAATATTGAGCCTGGCTAGATCCAGAGGTCATATTTAGCTTCATGAGCAGGTAGCCCAGACCTCCATGATAGTCTGTATTTTCTGTTGTGCCCTCCTTTATTTCACACTTACGCCATAGGGATTGTCCTGTATAACCAGCTGAGGAGGAAGCAAAGGCTCTAGATTGACTCATGAATGGGTCATCTTGATATGCAGGTGCAAGTTAAAAATAGACAGTGATTGCATTTCTGTCATCCTCAGGGAAAGGCCTCAAAAGACAGTAGAGAGCATATATCTGTGAATCGTATACCCAGATGTTCACTTTGTGTGGAAGTGGCCTGAGGCGAGACAATGAATAGATTCCTGGGCAGTGGTCAATGATCTGGTCATCTGGTGAGGGGCCTTGAAGGAAAGGACAGGAATATCAGAAACAAAGAAGTCCGGGGTAGAGAAATGTGGATAGGCATAATGGGAGTGGCCAGGAAATATACAGATCTATGTATCATATGCTAACACGCACCGGATAGAACCAGTCACAGAAGAGGCACTGCACTGACCAAGTTGACAAAATAACTTAATCAGCTGATGTTAGCCAACTTTGGTGTGTTAATCCGCTTCGCTTTGCTATGAAGAAATACCTGAGGCTGCATAAAGGATAGAGGTTTATTTGTCTCACAGTTTTATAGGCTGTACGAGGAGCATGGCACTGGCATTTGTTTTTGGTGTGGCCTCAAGAAAGTACAATCATGGTGGAAGGCAAAGGAGGAGTTGGCATATCATATGGTGAGAGAAGGATTAAGAAAGAGAGAAAGGAGGTGCCAGACTCATAAACAACCAGAACTCACGTGTACTCAGAGTGAGGACTCACACATTACGGTGGGATGGCACCAAACCATTCATGAGAGATTGTCCCCATGACCCAAAAATCTCCCACTAGACCTACCTTCAACATTGGAAGTCACGTTTTAACATGGGATTTGGAGCTGACCAAACATCCAAGCCATATCACATGGTCATTTGTTACCCCAGAACTGTCACAATGGACATGAATTGAGTGACTGTGGTGGCAGTAATGGAGGCAACATATAGGCTTAACAGCATGAATTCCTACTTATGAAGGCTACCTGCCTATTGCCACCTCCAAATATCCTACAGAGACCAATACTAAGCTACCAAGTTGGCATTATTCCTTAGGACAACCAATCCCTTATTTAATGACACGTCACCCCTGGAAGCCTGGAAGGGCCTGCATTTCATTCTTATATGGATAGATCTTTTAACTGTGGATTAACCTTTTCTGCCATAGAGCCTCAACCAGCACCCATATTGAGGACTTACAGAACGTCAGATTTTCAGGTTCAACATTCCATATAACATTGTATTCATCCGGGCATGGTGGCTCATGCCTATAATAGCAGCGCTTTGGGAGGCTGAAGTGGGTGGTTCTCTTGAGCCCAGGAATTTGAGACCAGCCTGGACAACTTAATGGAAACTTGTCTCCACAAAAATACAAAAATTAGCCAGGTGCAGTGGCGTGTGCCTGCAATCCTAGTTACTTGTGGGACTCCCACCTCAAGATTGCTTGAGCCTGGAAGGTAGAGGCTGCAGTGAGCTATAATTTTACAATTGCATTCCAGCCAGGGTGACAGAGTGAGACCCTCTTTCAAAACGAAAAGAAAAACAACAACAAACATTGCATTCAACAAGGGAATCCACTTTTCAGCAAATGAGACGTGAGATAGGGTCATGTTCATGGGGGCCCTACATTTGTGTTATATACCATGCATTCTATATCTCATACAGCCAGCTGGATGGGCATTGACATGGATTACTGAATACACAGCTAAAGTACCAGCTTAATGGAAACACTTGAAAGGATGCTATTGTGTAGTATTCCACATATGCAGTAATTATAGACCTCTATATGGTGCTGTATCTCCAGTAGAAAGACTACATAGGTCTGGAAACTTACAGATGAAAACAGAAGTGACCTTACTTATTATCACTCTCAGTGACCCATAGAAGCACTTTGTGTTTCTTGTCCCCACACTCTAGGCTATGCAAATTTAGTGATTTTGACTCCCAAAGGGGAGCACTTTTTTGCCAGGGACACAACAAAGATCCCATTAATGTGCAAGCTATGTTTGCACTTTGGGTTCCTTGTGTCCAGGGACCACCATATGAAAAGAGTCACCATTTTGGGAAAAGTAATTGCCCCTTATCAACAGGAGGAGGTAGGGCTACTTTTACATAGCAGGGGCATGGAGTAATACATTTGGAACCCACATGATTCAATTGGATATCTCTTGATTCTTCCATGACAGTTGTAAATATGATTAACATATGCAGCAACACTGGCCTAAGAGGGGTATTTTACTATGGGCTCAGACAATGCAAGAACAAGAGTTAGGGTCATGCCACTTGGTAAATAGCCAAGATCTGCAGAGACAATAGTTAATATCAAGAGGAATATATTATTTATTACTCATTAAAAAATTTTTATTTTAATAGCTTGAGGAATATAGCAGTTTTTGGTTATATGGATATACTGTACAGTGGTGAAGTCTGGGCTTTTAGTATATCTGTCACCAGATTGTTGTGTAGTATACCCAATAAGTGAATTTTTTAATCCCTCATCCCCCTGCCACTATTCCTTTTCTGGAGATAATAGTCTCCAATGTCAGTCATACCACTGTGTATAATTTACATGCCATAACTTAGCTTCCACTTATAAGTGAGAAATATGGTATTTGGTTTTCCATTTTTGAGTTACTTCACTTAAGATAATGGCCTCCAGTTTCATCCAAGTTGCTGCAAAAGACATTATTTCATTCTTTTTTAATGGCTGAGTAGTATTCCATGGTGTGTGTATACCACCATGGTATGTGATATATATATATATATATATATATATATCATATTTTCTTTACTCATCAGTTAATGGGCCCCTAAGTTGATTCCATATCTTTTCAATTGTGAATTGTGATATGATAAGCATATAAGTGCAGGTATCTTTTTGATATATGACTTATTTTCTTTTGGATAGATACCTAGTAGTGAGATTACTGGATCAAATGGTAGATCTATTTTTATTTCTTTGAGAAATCACCATACTGTTTTCCATAGAGATTGTACTAATTTACATTCCCATCAGCAGTGTGTGTTTCCTTTTCGCTGTGTCTATACCAACATCTATTGTTTATTGACTTTTAAAAATGGCCATTCTGGCAGAGTAACTTGGTATCTTACTGTGGTTTCAATTTGCATTTCCCTGATAATTAGTGATGTTGGGTATTTTTTATATGTTTGTTGGCCATTTGTATATCTTCTCTTAAGAAATATCTACTCATGTTATTTGCCCACTTTTTAATAGAATTATTATTATTTTTTTCTTGCTGATTTGTTTGAGTTTCTTGTAGATTCTGGATACGAGCCCTTTGCTGGGTGCATAGTTTGTAAATATTTTCTCCCATTCTGTAGGTTGTTGATTTATTCTTCTAGTTATTTCTTTTGCTGTGAAGAAGAATTTTAGTTTAATTAACTCCCATTTATTTATTTTTGTTGCATTAGCTTTTGGAGCCTTGGTCCTTTTTTTTTCCTAAGCCAATGTCTAAAAGAGTTTTTTCTAAGCTTTCTCCTAGAACTTTTAGAGTTTCAGATCTTACATTTGAGTCTTTAATTCATCTTGAGTTACTTTTTGTATATGGTTAGATATAAGGATCCAATTTTATTCTTCTGCATGTGGCTATCCAATTTTCCAAGTACCATTTATTGAGTAGGGTGTTCTTTCCCCAGTGCATATTTTTGTCTGCTTTGTTGAAGATCAGTTGGTTGCAGGTAATTAATATTATTTCTGGGTTCTCTGTGCTGTTCCATTGGTTATGTGTATACTTTCATACTAGAACCATGCTGTTTTGGTTACTATAGCCTTATAGTATAATTTGAAGTTAGCAAATGTGATGCTGCCAGCTTTGTTCTTTTTGCTTAGGATTGCTTTGGCTCTTTTTTGGTTCCATATGAATTTTAAGATTCTTCTTTTAATTCTGTAAAAAAAGACACTGGTAATTTGAAAGGAATTGCTTTGAATCTGCAGTTTGCTTTGGACACAATGGTCATTTTCATAATTTTGATTCTTCCAATCCCTGAGCATGGGATGATTTTCCATTTGTTTGTATCATCTATAATTTTTTTTTAACCAGTGTTTTGTAGTTCTCCTTGTGGAGAACTTTCACCTCCTTGGTTAAACATACTCTGAGATGATATAGATTATAGATATAGATATAGATATTTGCAGCTATTGTAAATGGGATTGAGGATAGTGGAGGAGGGGGAATATAAGTACCTGTTGTGATCCGGAGCCCAGCTGCAACAATGGGAACTGGAGTTTATCCATTAACATCCCTCTTCTAAATGTCCCCCCAGGTAGAAAAGTCCCCAAAAACCATAAAGGGGTTGCCCCTGAACTATGGAGGTGTGGATCTTCACAATGCAAAGGATGGACTTTGGAAATATTACTAAGATTTCCAGGAAATCCTGCAGCAAGAGTGATTGTTAGATAATAGTTCTCATTTGCCACACCTTTGGAACTTTACATTTTTAAAGCTAAGTCATGAACTTCCAAGGAATGCTTCTAACCTGTGGCTGAACCTGGTGGAGTATCTGTGAGGAGGCCATTCCTGCCCCATGTGATGCAAAACTTCTCTGATAGGCAGTCTTTACCCTTGGACTCCCCTTAGGTGCGGCTTCGACTTTCTTGCAATGGCAGTGAAGTCTGAGGCTCCCCCTACTAAATCCTCCATATACACTCTCTTTTCACAGGTGTCTGAAAGGTCATCCTGAGTCCTGCTGCTCCTTCTCCACTGTCATTTTAATGGAGTTTCCCCAGTAAATCTCTTGCATATCTAATTTTGTCTTGATGTTTGCTTCCCAAAGGACTAAATCTATGACAATATCTGAGAGAATAAATGGATACCAGTTGAGCCCTTTACATGGAAAGCCAGTCTACTTCATGATGTTGTGAACTTTGGATTCTGATGCTGCCTCATGTTGCCATTCTCAGTTCAAATTAAATCTCTTGAAAACTTCCATAAGCTCCTCAGGTAAAGTTACAGGCTGCTTCTTCTTCTAGGCTCCTGTTGTATCTTTGAGCTTTAGTTATAATACCTACTGTAACACTAACAAATGTTAAAAAAATTAAATAAAAACTTGTCTAAAGAGGAAAATAACTATTTCTTTTTTGAGAAAAGAAAAAAAAAATCAAAGTACAAAAACTGGAAAAACATATCAAATATTTTGTCTCTCTCTATCACCCAGGCTGGGTCTCTCTCTATCACCCAGGCTGGAGTGCAGTGGTGCAATCACGGTACCTTCAACCTCCCTGGGCTCAGTGATCCTCCCACTTCAGCCTCCCAGGTATCTGGGACTACAGATGCACTCCACTCACCTATCTAATTTTCGAATTTTGCATAGAGATGGGGCTTTTCCCTGTCGGTTAGGCTGGTCTCAAACTCCTGGATTCAAGCGATCTGCCCATCTCACTGGGATTACAGGTATGAACCACTGCATCTGGCCTGATGTATTTTTTTTTGATTTTTAATTTTCTACATATGAAATTTGTACAAAAACTTTAAATAACAGTTTATCATGTGACTTCTACAATTTTGTACCATGCTGGTTTTCACCTAATATTTTAGAGTGGACATAGGCCAAGTGCAGTGGCTCCCACTTGTAATCCCAGCACTTTGGGAGGACAAGGTGGGAGGATCTCTTGAGGCCAGGAGTTTGAGACCAGCCTGGCAACATAGAGAGATCCTATCTCTACAAAATAAATATAAATAATTATAATTTATAGTAATTATAAGCAAAAGTAATTATAACTAGATGTAGTAAAATTTTATATTCACCATATACATAGTAAATAGAAAATTATTTTCTATACATAGTGAATAGAAAATGATACAGAGAGATAGATATAGATAGAAACAGTGAAATTTTGCTGTTCAGTGTTCTTTGTTTTCAAAATTTCTTTAAATTTATGGAAGAAGTAGTGGTTATTGCTTCTGAGGACAACCAAAAGAGAAGGGAGCACCTTTGAAAGGAACAAGGGAAATTGGAAGGGAGAAAGAAGGGCATTTTAAGAGTGTGAAACAAGTTAGAGGATAGGAGGATTGGAGTGGAACAAGCAGAGATATCCTGACTCTTAATGTTGGTGCCCTGAGGAGATAAGACCTCCTCAGGGGGTCTTAGAAGAGGATTGCCGCGTGATGTACCTAAGGATGAATTTGAATATATTGCCATTCTTGGCTTTGGCAAAGATTCCTGTGTCAAACACGCAGTAGTCCAGAGAAAAGATTCATGGGCCTCGTTAATAGAGGTGTATATGGTAACCTTAATAGAGGAGAGGCTAGATTATTTTCTCCATCTTCTGGGCCCTGTAGACCAGGCACTCCATACACTCTGGAACTACCTTGGGAAATACAGGTGAGACTGAAATTCAGATTCTTGTCAAATACATGACATAGAAGCTCAAGGTCAGATTTAATTTAATTTAAAGAAAATATAGGGAGGCACTTATTGTTGAACACCTACATTTAGAGACCATGATTTATACCCACTATAATTTTTTTTTTTTTTAGTAATGGTCTCACTTACTCAGGCTAGAATGCAGTGGTGCAAATCATGGCTCACTGTAGTCTCGACTTCTTCAGCCTCAGCTTCCCAAGTAGGAGGGACTACAGGTGCATGCCACCAAGCCCAGCTAATTTTTGTACTTTTTGTAGAGACAGGGTCCTGCCATGTTGCTCAGGCTGTCTCAAACCCTTGGGCTCAAGAAATCCTCCTGCCTTAGCTTCCCAAAGTGTTAGGATTTCAGGCATGAGCCACTGTGCCCAGCCCACCCACTGTAATATTAATTCCTAAACCTATCCAAAGAAAACCTCTTATTACCTCCAATCTGTTCTCATACTCTGAAAAATATCTGCTCTTATTTCTATAGTTGTGTGGGTTACGTTTTTTCCTATCCCCTTCAGAACTCTTTGCAAGTCAAGTCGGTTAGATTTTATTATTAAATAAAAGATAAGACACCTAAACTTATTAGATTTTATTCTTCTTAATCCAGTAGATTTTCTAGAATTGTATGTGTTTGATGAAGGCAGAGTGGAGGAAAGAAGGTGATAAGCTCATTATTCTCCCTTGGCATAAATTTATCTCCCACATTGATCTTCCTTTCAGCTAAGAGTAAGAGAATCACTGTCCCAAAGCAGTGGCTCATTGGAGTTGCATAAAATGATCAGAGAAGCTGAGATGAACAGCAGACTTCCTCCTGGGACCTTGCTTGGGCAGGATATGTAGTCCTAATTCAGTCTGTGCATTGTCTGAGCACAAATGTGCTCTGGTTCCATGCTGGGGGAGTACAACTCTCTGTCTATGGGGAACATTGTACACACCATCTCCAAGCCTTTATCAAACTAAGACCCACTTGAAATTCAGTTCATTTGTCCAACCAAAGAGGCAGTGGAGACAGATGGAAAGAACAAGGGTTGAAGCTAAACAAGTTTAGGCATAAAACCTTAGATGTGCTACTAATGCACTCTCAACTTCAGTATCTGTATCCATACTTGTAAAATGGGAATAATTGTGTTTATCTTGCAGGATTAAATATTTGGAGAAGTAAATGAGACATATAGATAATATGCCAGGCACAGTGCATTGTACATAGATAACCAATAAATATTAAAAATTCAAGGGGAATCATATTAAAGAAAATAATTATAATAAATAATATTTTGAAAAATGACTAATGAGACATTGTGGTAAACACTTTACAATTCACATAAATCCCAGGAGACAAGTGCTCTTATTGCATCAATTTCTTGATTAGGAACTTGAATCACAGAGAGGTTAAGGAACTTCCCTGGCATCTTATAGCTAATAATGATTCAAACCCAGTTATTTTCTTCCAGAAATTGTGCTATTAAATATTGTGCCAGATAGTAATAACTTCTTTCACAAAAAAAAGAAGGAGGAGGTTAGATTATCTAAGGGCATGAAACAGAGAATGAATGAACTAATTATTACTGATCTTAAATTTAATATTCAATGGAAGCTCTTCCTTTCAAATCCAAAGGGAATAATCAAATGCATTTTAGATTTGGAATCATAAGACCTGTGAACAGTTTTCTGTTTCAGCACTTATTGTAAATCTTAACACCTCTGAGTTCTTCATATGTTAATAGAGGCAATTGCTATCTTACCTTGTTGATAGGTATAAATGAGTCATGCAAGCACCCTGTAAATGTAATTGCCTAACAAGTGTTAGTTGTCATTAGCAAATGAGCATAATTATACATTGAAGAGACTAAAATTAAAATAGCAATCACAGTGATTGTTCTCACCATTCCACTTGGAAAATGCACCAAATTATTTTGCACTTCAGTGTGTAATGGATAACCAATTTCAAAATATTTTTATTATCTAAATTTCTAGAATGATTTTAATATTATAAAGTTCACATCGATGAAAGCAAAGAAAGATGCCACACAGTAATGCCTCTTTCTTTATTTTTACAGGAAGTTTCATGATAGGATGAGAAACAACAGGTACCCAATATTCTGAAGGATGGCATTCTGGGGTTGCCTAGGTTACTCACCAGGATGCATTATCATGTTATGTCTCATATTCTTTTGGAGTGAAAATGGGCAAGATGTGAGACATGGAAGTTAAGACTTCTGATAAACTTGCATCATCATCAGTATAATCAAGATTGTGAAAATATTTATTTGTTCATCACTTTTTAATTCATTTATCCAGTAATGTTAGACATGTCCTTTCTATTGAACTGTACTAGATGTTGAAGAAAGTGTATCTAGAAATATTCAGTCTGGTTGAAAATACAGGATATATACAAATGGGCCAAGTGCGGTGGCTCACACCTGTAATCCTAGCACTCTGGGAGACCGTGGTAGGTTGATCACTTAAGGTCAGGAGTTTGAGACCAGCCTGGCCAACATGGTGAAACCCTGTCTCTACTAAAGATACAAAATTAAGCTGGCATGGTGACATATGCCTGTAATCCCAGCTACCTGTGAGACTGAGGCAGGAGAATCGCTGAAACCCAGGAGGTGCAGGCTGCAGTGAGCCAAGATTGTGCCACTGTACTCTACCTTGGGCAACAAAGTGAGACTCCGTCCCCTCAAGAAATACATATACAAATGAAGTAAATAACAATGTAGAAGGGTATATCATTAACTGACAAAATGAGTGATATAGCTGGTAAGTGCAAAGACAATTCATAGAAAAGAGTAAGCAAGACAATGAGGGAGATTTTACAGGAGCAAGAAAGAAGCCAGGGCGTTAGGAATGTCTGGGTTTCAAAAACTTATGAAGTTCTTTTGGCAGAAACATGATAAATGAACTATAAGCATTATTCAGCCAAATAACTGAACAGGGGGAGGAGTGTTCAATTATAGAGAGCTTTGAATGTAGGCTGAGGAATTTTTTTTAAATTTTGAGACGGAGTTTTGCTCTTGTTACCCAGGCTGGAGTGCAATGGATCTTGGCTCACCACAACCTCCGCCTCCTGGATTCAAGCAATTCTCCTGCCTCAGCCTCCTGAATAGCTGGGACTACAGGCACGTACCACCATGCCCAGCTAATTTTTGTATTTTTAGTAGAGACAAGGTTTCAGCATGTTGACCAGGATGGTCTGGATCTCTTGATCTCGTGATCGCCTGCCTCAGCCTCCCAAAGTGCTGGGATTATAGGCCTGAACCACCACACCCAGTTGGCTGAGTGCAGGCATACTGTGCATTATGCCTGTACAGTATAAGTGCATTATGTGGGCAGTGGATGTCAAACTGGCAGTAGCGTGAAAGAACAGAGGTCTTCTGTCCACTCAGAAGGCAGCATTCAAGTGGTAGAAGGATAAATCTTGAGTTTTCTCTGAGGTCTTGACCTTCAGTTATGAAATAATTTACCTTAAGTATCAGAAAACAATGTGCTTTAAACACATAGGTAAGTGTTTCTGTTTACTTTTATTAAGGTATAAAAAAATTGCAGATGTATAGGAAAACATCAGTTAAAATAATTTTTTATAACTTAAAAAATAATTTTTTAAATATTTTCTTTGTTTTTTATCTTTTGTTTAAAATATATACATATAGTGATTTATAGAACAAAATTCGGCCGGGCACGGTGGCTCAAGCCTGTAATATCAGCACTTTGGGAGGCCGGGGCGGGTGGATCACAAGGTCAAAAGATCGAGACCATCCTGGTCAACATGGTGAAACCCCATCTCTACTAAAAATACAAAAAACTAGCTGGGCATGGTAGCGCATGCCTGTAATCCCAGCTACTCAGGAGGCTGAGGCAGGAAAATTGTCTGAACCCAGGAGGCAGAGGTTGTGGTGAGCCGAGATCGTGCCATTGCACTCCAGCCTGGGTAACAAGAGCGAAACTCCGTCTCAAAAAAAAAAAAAAAAACAAAAAAAAAAAACAAAATTCTGAATTAAAGTCTACCAGTGGTTTACATGTATAAAATATGTAATTAACTATGCATATTAATTAGTTAACTAATTAATTGAATTAGAAATTTAATAATATGTTTATAAAATCAAAATGTATGAAAACAGTTATGTTGACAAATTTTCTACCTTTGTTTTCTGGTCAACTGAATTCCTCTTTTTAAAGGTGAAAAATGTTTTCATTTCTAGGTATCTATAAATATTTTGTGCATTTTCATTTATATATATATATATATATATATATATATATATATAAATACATTTTTTCTTTTATTCCTCCTTTTACAAAACTAATCACATACTGCACACATTATCCTGCTTCTTTTAATAACTGTGCTAGAATTTGTTCCACATTAACATAAAATAACATCCTTATTTTGTATGAGTTCTTTTAATTCCATCATATGAATATATCATAATTTATTTAACTATTTGCTTATCCAAGGGAATTTAGACTGATTCTAATCTTTTACTTGCACAAACTGTTTCAAAAAATAACTTTATACATCTGACAATTTTTATTTATGTAAATTTATTTTTAGGTAAAATTTCTGCAAGTGAAACTCCTGTGTCACAGGGCATGCCCATTTTAATTTTGATTTTGTCAACTTGCTCTTCTTAAAGATTATATTAATCTAAGCTGTTACTAGCAATGTATAAAAAAGATTGCCTGTCTCTTCACATTGTTGCCAACATAGTAGTATCAAACATTTTAATCTTGGCCAATCTGAAGTGAAAAAGACATCTGAACATGGCTTTATTTAAATTTATATTTCTTGACGTCAAAATTGTGAACAAAACTATAGCCTTTTGCTATAGACTGAATGTTTGTATCCTCCCAAAGGTTGTATGATGAAACCTAATCCTTGATGTGCTGGTCTGTGGAGGTGGGGTCTTTGGGAGGTGATTAGGTGATTGAAGCCCTTATGAATGGAATTAGTGCCCTTTTAAAAGAGACTCTCAAGAGCTTCCTTGTCCTTTCCGCCATGTAAGAATACAACAAAAAGACAGCTGACTGTGAACCAGGCAGCAGGCCCTCACCAGACACCAAATCTATCAGCACTTTGATCTCAAACTTTCAGTCGCCAGAACAGTGAAAAATAAATTTCTATTGCTTATAAGCCACCTAGTCTATGGTATTCTGTTACAGTATCCTGAACAGACTAAGACTCTTGATTCCCTCTTTACACAAGCCAAAATTCAACTTTGTTTGCCCCCTCTACCACTGATATCGTTAATTCAGATATCCCACTCTCATATATTTACAGTATGCCTGCTCTCCAAATTTATATATTTCTATAGTCCTTTGATCATTCTATTTTCTGCTATTCATTAACCCATTCATGGTCCTATTTTCCTATCTAACTTAGATCCTTTACACATCAGTTCCTTCACTTACTTACCATTTTACGCTTCTACAAATAGCCATGTGGCAAAATCACAACCTCTGATTAAGCCAACTGTCCACCCCACTGCAAGGATATGGGCAGCTGGACACTGCTGAATAAAATCACCCAGGCCAACCAATGTCACATCATCAGACACAGCTCCTCAGTCCTATCTAGGCCCTCAAGGCTGCCAAGTAGTTACTCAAGTTACCACATTCTTTCATTTTCAAACTTACTATTTCAAATATTTTTCATCTTCCTCAGGCTTCCACCACTCTTCACCAATACTTCTCATTTTCCAAAAAAGTCTCTATTTTCCACCTTGTCTGTAAAAGAGAAACTTTCATTTAGGAAGTCCCTCAATTTAACAGCACCAAGTCTGTACAAACTTATGTGGTTTGGCTTTGTGTCCCCACACAAATTTAGTCTTTAATTGTAATCCCCAGGTTTGGAGGTAGGAACATGGTAGGAGGTAATTGGATTATGGGAAAGATTTCCTGCATGCTGTTCTTGGGATAGTGATTAAGTTATCACCAGATTTGATATTTTTATTAGTGTTTGACAAGTTCATTCTACACACACTCTCTTATCTGCTGCCATGTAAGATGTACCTGCTTCCCCTTCTGCCACGATTGTAAGTTTCCTGAGGCCTCACTAGCCATGTGGAACTGTGAGTCAATTAAGCTGTTTTTAAAAAATAAATTATCCAGTATCAAATATGTCTTTATAGCAATGTGAGAATGGACTAATACGCAGACCTCATCCAGACTTTCTTTACTTTCATTCTAATAAGAAGAAAGGAGGTAGTATCAATTTCCCTTATCTAAAACCAATTTCTTTACCTTTGTTTTTAGTCACATGTATTCCTGCCCTCTCAAGGAAATTGCTGTACTAATTATTTTTTCTGTCCTGCCAACTTCTCCCTATATACTGGTCCTTTGCATAAACATTTAAATATGCATCTGTCACTCTTGTTTCAAAAACAAAGAAACTCATTCTCCTAATTCTGTCATTTCTCTCCAGTAGTTAAAACCTTGGCTTTTTTCACCTGTAGCATTTCAGTTCACTTTCTTTCCAGCTGCCTCCTCAATCAGTCTACTCCAATTTGACCCACCTCCAACTTCATGGGTATGTCTCTCCTGAATTTGCAGCATGTTTTTTATGCTAATTGAAAGAATTCTTTTTTTGGTTTTCATCTCACTTGACCTCAATTGCATTTGACGCTGTTGATCATTTCCTCCTTTTTGAAATTCTACAGGTTTATAAGACACCTACTTCCCTAATATTCTTCTCTCCTTTCTAAACATTCTTTCTCAGTTCTACTTTTCCTCTCCGCCTTCTCTAGTCATCCCTTAGGCATGTGGATTCTCCCAGCTATCTTCCCTATGTCCTTGTCTTCTCACATGTCACTCCTGAATTACCTAGAAAGACCAACTCAGCCTGTCCTGAACTAAATTCTCATTTTGTCCACTCTTTATTTTTTTATTTTTTGGAGGAGAATGAGGTCTCAGTCTGTCACCTAGGATGGAGTGCAGTGATATAATCATGGCTTACTGCAGCTTTGAACTCCCATGCTCAGGTGATCCTCTCACCTCAGTTTCTTGAGTAGCAGGGACCACAGCTGGACACAACCATGCCTGGTTAATTTTAAAATTTTTTTGGTAGAGATAAATTCTTGTGATGTTGCCCAGGATGGCCTCTAATTCATGGGCTCAAGTAATCCTCCTGCCTCAGCCTCCCAAAATGCTGGAATTACAGGTGTGAGCCACCACACCTGGCCCTCTTTTAACCTTTTAAACTTCCCTCTGTGCCATCTTTCCTGTCTCAATAAATAAAATCACTATGTCCCTACAACTCAAGCTAAAATCTTGGTAACTATCATCAAATTCGGACAAATTTGTTTATAGCCACCCAGCCTCTCTTCATCACCTTTTTCTCTTTATCTGGGCTGCTCAGATAACCCCACAAGTGATCTCCTTTGGTTTATTCATCACAATCTACATTTGTGTTCCACTCCGAGTCAGAATGATCTCTCTAAAGTAAGATTTGATCATGTAACTTTTCTGTTTTTAATGCTTCAATTACTTCTTATTTTCCACTGGGATCATTTCAAGATTCTTAACATGGTGTGTGAGACTCTGCATGTCCTGGCCCCACTTGCCTTTTGCCTCCTCTCCAACCCTTCCTCCTTCAGTCTAGCTGTTCCAGGTGGAGTGCGCCACGTTCTGTTTTGTCCTCAGATCTTCAAATATGCTCATCTATTAGTGTGAGAAAATCTTCAGCAGCTACCATCCTCATCGCCCCTTTTAGCCTACAGGACTAACTGCCTCTTATCCTCAAGTACCCTTTCACAGGTTATGTGCTTGGGAATGTTTTCTTTGAACCTTCCTCATCTCAGTGCCCCCCACCCACTCACACATACCAGTTTAGATTAGGGCCCTTTGCTCTATGCTCCTTTGTCAACTGTTCTTTTCTTTTATTAACATTGGTTATACTTGTATTTATTTTTTATGTCTTTACTGAGATACATTTCACACACTTTAAAATTCATCCATTGAAATTATACACGAGTTGTTTTGATTATATTCTTGAAGTTGTGTAACCATCATCACAATATAATTTTAGAACACTTTCAGTATCCCAGAAATAAACCCCATATAAATTAACAATCATTCTCCATTTCTGTTCCCTGTCTCCCTGACCCATTCCCAGGCAACCGCCAAGCTACTTTCTGTCTCTAAGGATTTGCCTGTTTTGGACATTTCACATAAATAAAATCATGCATTGTGTAACTTTGTGTCTGGCTTCTTTCATTTAACATGACTTCAGGGATTATCCATGTTGTAGCATGTATTAGCATTTTGTTGTTTCTTATTGTCCAATAATATTCCATTGTATGGCTATCAGTTGATAGACAATTGTGTTGTTTTCCCCCTTTTTTTTTTTTTTTTTTTTTTTTTGAGACAGAGTCTTGCTCTGTCTCCCAGGCTGGAGTGCAGTAGTATGATCTCAGTTCACTGCAACCTCTGCCACCTAAGTTCAAGTGATTCTCCCGTCTCAGCCTCCGGGTAGCTGGGACTACAGGCATGCACCACCATGCCCAGCTAATTTTTGTTTTTTTGGTAGAGGTGGCATTTCACCATGTTGGCCAGGCTGGTCTCAAACTCCTGACTGCAGATGATCTGCCCACCTCTGCCTCCCAAGTGTGGGGATTACAGGTATGAGCCACTACACCTGGCCTTTTCTATTTTTTCTGTTATGCTGCTACAAATATCCATGCGCAAGTTTTTGTGGACATATATTTTCATTTTTTTGTGGGAGGGGAGGTCAACTTAGAAGTAGAATTGCTGAATCGTATCATAAGTCTATGCCTTGCATTTCAAGGACTGTTTTCCAAAGAGGCTGTATTGTTGTACATTCCTACCAGCCCAACAATGTATGGGGACTCTAATTTTTCCACATCCTTATCAACACTGTTGTCTGTCTTTTTTACAGATAATCTTTTTCATTGTTGATTTTTACCGATTTGTGTCTTCTCCCCTTTTTTATTGTTTTGTCTAGCCAGAGTTTGGCAATTTTGTTTATCTTTTCAGAAAATCAACTTTTACTTTTGCTGATTTTCTCTATTGTTTTTCTATGTTGTTTCATTTATTTTTACTACAATCTTTATTATTTTCTTTTGTAACTGAACCTAGCTTTGGCTGATTGTTGGTCAAAATCCAAACTCCAGAGTCAGAGTTGGTGGGAGAAAAAGCAGACTTACTCAAGAGCCATAACCTGAGAGATGGCAGACTAGTGTTGCAGAGACTATCTCAGTTCTTCAAGCTGGCTGGAGGGTTTTTATGGTGTGGCGGGGGGAATATGGAGAAACTATGTCCAGGGGTTTGCTATATTTAGGTAAGCATGTCTGATCTTGATGGCTATCAGCCTGATTCCAACAGAAATATAGATTAACTGCTCAGCATTCCTTCTGGGGAGGAATGTTCCACAACCTTGATTCTATACTTAGTTTTCAAGTCTAGTTCCTGGAGTTCTTTAAGCAAAGAAAATGAATTAAACATTACTAAAAGCCCAGCATAGAAGGAAGGGGGAAAAAGAAGAAAAACAATTGTTTTTCAAGAAGGGACAGTAGTTTCTGTTACACTTCCTTCTGCTTCCTTTGGGTTTAATTTGCTCTGCTTTTTCTAGCTTCTTAAAATGCTTTGAGAACTTTCTTCTTTTAATATAGACATCATTAGCTATACATTTGCCTCTAAGCACTGCATTAGCTGCATCTCATAAGTGTTTGTATTTTCATTTTCATTTATTTCTGAGTACTTTCTAATTTACCTTGTGATTTCTTCATTAACAAATTTGTTATTTAAGAGTGCTGATTTTCTTTCTTTTTGAGATGGAATCTAGCTCTGTCACCCAGGTTGAGGTGCAGTGGTGTGATCTCAGCTTGCCACAACCTCTGGCTCCTAGGGTCAAGCGATTCTCCTGCCTCAGCCTCCTGAGTAGCTGGGATTACAGACACATGCCACTATGCCTGCCTTTTTTTTTTTTTTTTCATATTTTTAGTAGAGATAGGGTTTCACTGTATTGGCCAGGGCAATCTCAAAATCCTGACCACAAGTGATCTGCCTCCCTGAGTCTCCCAAAGTGCTGGGATTACAGGCATGAGCCACTGTGCCTAGCCCAGGAGTGTATTGTTTAATTCAATATATGTATGAATTTCCCAAATTTTCTTTTGTTGTTGAATTTTAATTTTTTTTAATTGAAGTCGCAGAACATACTTTGCATGATTTTAATCCTGTTAATTTTATCAAGTATTATGTTTAGCTTAGCATATTTCTGGAGAAGTTTATGTGCACTTGAGAAGAATGCATATTTGTTGTTGGGGAAGTGTTCTCTAGTTGTCTGTTAATGTAATTGGTGTGCATATTTCTTGAAGTTATCTATTTCCTTGTTGATCTTATACCTCAATTGTTCCATCCATTATTGAAAGTGGGATATTGAAATATCCTTGTTGAATTATTTCTTCTTTCTTTTCTGTCTTGCTTTATGTGTTTTAGGACTCTGTTGTTAGCTATACATATATAATACATTATATATATTTATTTATAATTGCTATATTTTCCTAATGGATTATACCTTTTATCATTATAAAATGACCTTAATCTCTAGTAAAATAGTTTTTTGTCTTAAAGTCTATCTATTTTGTCTAATATTAGTTTAGCTACTCTAACTGTTGCAGAGCTTATAGCTTGCAGTGAATGCTGAGAATGAAGTACTCAGACAATTCCAGCTGAGCTAGAGGGTAGCTTTTCTGAGAGAGTCCACCTCAGCATCTGTCCACCAAGTATTTACTGAAAGGACTTGTATTAGCTACAAAAGTCCACTAGTATTTGAGGTGGGTTGCTGAGGCACCTGTGATCTTGCGCATACTCAAAGTGCATGCTCAGGAGGCTGTTTTCAGCAATTCTTATAACACCACATGCTCTACTCCCTGTCCTGTTTTCAGGGTCAAGAAGTTTCATTTCCATGCACAAATAACATACACAGTGCCTCAGTATTTTTTCATGCCCTGACCTCAAATGCCATGTACATAAGCTTGAATATGTTGCCGTGTGCCCCCCATATATCCCCTTTCTTTAATTCTTAGAGCATGCTATTCAATGCAAGGTAAGCTTCTATTGTTCTTCCCTGGTTGTAGATGCATTGGATGGCAGCACAGAGCCATCTACAAATGCCTAGCAACAGATACAAAAAAGATTAAGTATAGCAGCCATCACCCAAATGAGTATGTTTAACCCAGACAACCAAGTGTTTGGGTTTAACCATTGAAAGCCTTCTTATAATTGCTGAGGGGTACTTGCTTATAATTACTGTGACCATTCTTCAAGTTGTTTCTTTAATTCATATTCAAGAGTTGAAATTTGAGAAGACAAATGGTATGATAATCCTCTTGCAGATGTGCTTTTCTAAATAACTGCAAGGTGGAATCTCCTTCCAGTTCTGGGTTAAATTTACAGGCAGCCACAATTCTGCTCACCATATCAAGATCATAACATAGGTTATATTTAACTGTATAACATTTTGATGAGACAAAGATGTAGCATACCATCTACTGGAAGACTTTAATACTATAAAAGAATTGATTCTGCTCTATGTTAGGAACACCTTGCCCAAACAGAAGTATATAAGGCTGTGTAGTACAAACCAAGACTACATCAGTAACATTATTGTGCATAGAGAGGGTATAGTTGTCATCACTAGTAATGTATTCATGATGTGAAAGAACCTGTTCAGAAAAGGAAGACCTTGTCTCCAACTGTGGGTATGAGCAGGGCTTAAGGCTTGTTTCCCTTTTGGTTGTAATATTGGTCCTGAAAGTCCATACTCTGACCATGTGATAAAACTATTAGAGGGACTTCCAAATTCGATAGCCTGATTTGCAGACATAAACATGGGGGCTCCAATCAAGTAAAGTACCATTATCAAACAGAGGCACCTGACATGGTGCAGATTGTCTGCATGGAGATCACTGGACAGCCTCAAACTTATATTGCCAGTCCCTATTTGGAGGGCATATAGGAAGATGAAGCACTTATGTAGCTTCATTAGAGGCTTCAGTAAGATTAGTGGTAACAGCAGAAATAAAGGTCAATTTGCAAGCTTAGCATCCCTTTTGGGCTGATAGTAAAGAAACTCCTTAGGAATGAGAGTAACATACTTGTCATGTGCTACTGTAGAAAAACAAAGAGGGGGGTTATTACACAATAAAATCAAGGAGTTATTAAGTTTAATTCATCTCAAATTTTCAGTTAAGGGGTAAGACAGGGTCATCCATCAACCTCTTGTCCAAGATGTATAATTTTTTAGATGACAGGGGTGGGTCAGCATCACGTCATGTAATAACATTAAAAACGGGAATTTAGAACATGTCTCCAATAAATATGTTCTTGAGCTGATCCCACTTGGCAAAGGACAAGAATTACAAGAATTACCAGCCACCCTAACATCCACGTCTGTCTTACTTTCTCAGAAGTTTCCCCAGTTACCGCCAGATACATAAGAAACTGGTTCTCTGCAGTTGCAGGGGCTTCCAGGTGGCAAACTGGATAGTTGCTTGGTGATCCAATTTCTTTAACTGTCCTCAAGTAATGTCAGATGCCTTCCCAGTCATCACTGTCATGGCTGGTTGATTCTCCAATGACAAGTCCTGTTCTCAAGGAAAAGAGCCCCATATTCCTCCTTTTTTGTTTATTAAGATATACTTGAGTTTAATGAGTTCATTTAATAATGGGCTGATAGTTTGAGTTATGGGGGATGCCAATTTTATGTTGTATGTGCCGAAATTGCATGTGCAAGTTGAGCACTAATATAGCAATGTCCTTTATCAGTTTTTATAGTTTGTGGAAGGCCTAAATTCATAATAGATTAAACAAATGAGCAATTGCATCTTTAGTTTTTTCTCTGGTCCAGGGGGTAGCATGTATTAAACTTGTATAAGTGTCCATGATAATGTGGAGAAACTTAAAACATCTAAAGGTGTATACATCAGTATCTAAGTAACATCAGTTTGCCAGATAGCATTAGGCAGCAGACCTCGTGGGTTGGCACCAAGTCCTAAGGAAAAAGGAGGGAGAGAACATTGTTGGCAATCAGGACAAGTTTTAATAATCATGCGAACCTAAGCAAGTGTCAAATGAAACTGCTGTTTAAGACTGCAGCAATCTGATGAGAAAAGCATGATCAGCTTGAGCTCACAAAAATGCAGAAGAATCTGCAAACCACATTTGTCGTTGTACCAGAGCATTGGCTTGAGCGTTCCTTTCTGATAAAGGACCAAGTAACCTAGGATAGGAGTGAGTATGGGTGATATAAAGATGGTGAGGACAGGCACAGAGGAGCTCTTGTGCTGTAAGAAACAAAGCTAGCAGGGATTTATTAGTAATGCACTTCACATGTGCAAGATCTAAATTAGTAATACGATACACTGCATAAGCAGAATCACTTACTATATTGACATCTTGGTGAGGATGTAAAGTGTATAAAGCCAATATTAGGGCACCTAACTGCATCTATTGCATAGTTTTAAAATGTTCCTGGATTTCGTGTTGCCAGTTTTGCATGGCATCTTGCCACCCTATAGCTGCTTTTACTTGTTTTTTCCTGAACTATCTGTAAAGAAAGTAGTGGCGGGAAGCAAGGGCTCAGAGACAACAATAGACACAAATTTAAAAGGCACAGTTCGCCGGGCGCAGTGGCTCAAGCCTGTAATCCCAGCACTTTGGGAGGCTGAGGCGGGTGGATCACGAGGTCAAGAGATCGAGACCATCTTGGTCAACATGGTAAAACCCCGTCTCTACCAAAAATACAAAAAAAAAAAAAAAAAGATTAGCTGGGCATGGTGGCGCATGCCTGTAATCCCAGCTACTCAGGAGGCTGAGGCAGGAGAATTGCCTGAACCCAGGAGGCGGAGGTTGCGGTGAGCCGAGATCGCGCCATTGCACTCCAGCCTGGGTAACAAGAGCGAAACTCCGTCTCAAAAAAAAAAAAAAAAAAAAAAAGGCACAGTTCGTAAACAGTTCAGGAGCTTAGAGGCTCGTAAGTGGAAGCTGATATTACCAATAGAGTCAGCTATTGCTACTTGCCAATTAAGATCACAAGCTAAAGGAGTATGAAATTATTATTTGCCTAGCAGTAGGAAAAGAGTAGTGCAATTATATCTTGACAATTGGATGCAACACTGACATCTCTTTATGAGAAAAGAAGCTATTAAATCTGTAGTCTTTTGTATGTGTTTAGAGGGATTACAAGACATGTACATAATATATAAAATACAGAAATGGCAAAAGATAAAGGCTTCCTGTTAACTAGGGCATAGACAGAATGGATATTTTAAGTGATTTTACCATATTTTCTGACCTTAAAATGTCATTAAAATGTGACTGCAAGTCACCAAGATAATAAAGCTGCATTGAGTTAGTTTAAGTGTGTAAAAATTAGCAGAAAACTTTTTTAAAAGTCTGGATTACTAGCTCACACCTGTAATCCCAGCACTTTGGGAGGCTGAGGCAGGTGGATAACAAGATCAGGAGTTCGAGACCAGCCTGGCCAACATGGCAAAACCCTGTCTCTACTAAAAATACAAAAATTAGCTCGATGTGGTGGTGCATGCCTGTAATCCCACCTACTCAGGAGGCTGAGGCAGAATTGCTTGAATCTGGGAGGCAGAGATTGCAGTGAGCGAGATCACACCACTACACTCCAGGATGGGTGATAGGGCGAGACTCCATCTCAAAAAAAAAAAAAAAAAAAAAGAGTCTTTAGGTGCTGGCCATTTTTCTGCATTAGCCTTTAGCTAGAATGTTCTCAGAAGTGAGCTTGGGAAAGTAGGGCTGTGGCCAGTTTCTTCCCATCTGCTCTGGGCTCCTTAGGCAGCGTCTCTTTTTAACAGTCACCACCTGTTGCTGCCCTTATACTGCAAGTGGAAGCAAGAGGTTAGAGAATGACCAGGTGGTAAAGTGTTTGCATAATCATGGAGGCAGGAGGCGAGAGGGTAACAGGCTAGGAGAAGACGTCGCCCCTCATCCTCCAGGACACCTACACTTTGAGCCAACCCTGTTAGGTAAGGTACTGAAAATACCTTTTTTAATTTTTATTATTTTTATTATTTTTACCACCCCCAAGCAGAGAGGCTCAGGGGAGGAGCAGATATGCAGCACAGGGTCTGATTTGAAGTTTCCTAGTCACAGTGTTTTAGGACATTTTATAGAAAAGCAAAATAAATATTCCTTACTGTTTCATCTATCTTCTGAAGATGACAGCAGCTGGCAGAGCGAATCCACCTCAGCCTAGTTAGCATTTAACATATGGCTGTGAGAGAGTGCCCCTTATTAGCTGGCTTCTGCCCCAGAGCTCTGTATTCTAGCCTGCTCCACACCCCTCTGCCCACCTTATGCTAATAAGATCAGGGTGCCCATGGACTGTTTCTTAGCCCTTTCCCCAGGGAGCCAGGGAAGACAAGGAATTGCTTGTTAGGTGGCAGAAGTAGGCAAAGCATCAGCACGGCAAGCTGCAGGCCACTTTCCACGCACAGTTACTAAGGTGCGGGACCATGGTGAGGGGCATCCTCAGGGCCGGGCTGGAGCTGCTTGCAGCCACCCAGAGACTCCTGTGCCTCTTGGTTTCCTCTCCATTACCACAAATCCAGGAAGGGGCAACTTGCCTAGACTACCAGTGACTAAATGGGCACTCCATGGCATCTTAGCAACTCTCCCATCCCTGGCCTCTGTGGGCAGCAAGAAAGCCAGAGCTTTCTAGGATAACACCTAGGAGGCAGCATGCAACTTCCCTTTATACTCCAGGGAAAGAAAAAAAAGGCAAGGCCAGTGTTGGAAATAGGAAGTGAGAGCTTGTATATTAGGAAGACAATCATAATCGCCCACTTTCCTTCCCTCCTGGAGGCACTCCTCCAGCAGGGAAGTTTGTCAAGGGGACATGGCCACCTGTTAGCTGACTAGGGGTCTTATCCAAGAACAGTCCTTTGGGCAGCCTCCAGTCTTCTTAAGGGGAATGGGAGACACTGTTGCCTGAATGGGGAAAACAGATTCAGGGTCCCTCTAAAGGTGGAGGAAAGGAGGGCAATAGCTTTTCTAGAGAAAAAAATCTCTTCCCCATAGAAAGGAATGAATTGGGAAGAGAAATATCTTTGTTGTTCTGGTTTGTGTTTCTCCTTCTCTTTTAAGTCTCCTGAATTCCCTTCAGGTGGAGAAGATGGGCAGTTTTACTCAGTGCAATCTGGTAGATAAAGAGGATACAAGGCAGAGTGTACCAGTGCCCAGGTGATCAAAATAGTAACATTAGTAAAATGACCTTGCTCATGTCCTCTTTTCAGGCAGTGACCTACCTGCTCCCATAACTTTAAGGTTCCTTGATCAGGAAAACAAGAGCATTCCTACCTAATTAAGAGCATAAGCTTGTATAGAGCTCCAGGCACTACAGTGCACTGGATAGCCTTAAGTAGCTATTGCACTGTTTTGAAAAATACTTTTTGCTCTTTGGTTATTTCTTGACCCATGGTAACACAACCCTTGATATTTTATGTGTGCGTCCTGTCCTCCTGATGGGAGTCAGGACTGCCCCTTACCAGGATTCCCTGAAAATTGATGAGTTCTCCTCCTTCACGTGTAAATTCAAGGTGATCACATTAAGGGCATCACTTGCAGAACTTGTAGCTTGCAGTGAATGCCACGAATGAAGTATTCAGACAATTCCAGCTGAGTGGGGATAGAGGGCAGCTCTTCTGAGAGTGTCCACCCCAGCATCTGTCTACCAAGTATTTATCAAAAGGGCTTGTATTAGCTACAGACATCCACTAGATGGTCATTTGAGGTGAGTTGCTGAGGCACCTATGCCCTTGTACGCACTCAAACTGCTTTCTCAGGAGGCTGTTTTCAGCCTTCCTTATTATACCACACTCTCCACTCCCGGTTCTGTTTTCAGGGTCAAGGAGTTTCATTTCCATGCACAAATAACATACACAGTGCCTCAGTACTTTTCCATACCCCGACCTCAAATGCCATGTACATAAGCTTGAATATGCTGTCATGCATCCTCCCCCTGATAACTATTTTGGATACTGCTTTTATGGTGGTACTGACATGCTGTAAAAACAAGGTGGACCCTGTTGGTTTTGATGTCAAAACTGATGGCACCATACACATACTAAGAGGATATGAAAAAATTAATTACTCACATAATTATCCTTCCTGGGAAGATCAAGTGACTCCTAAGCAAATAAAAAAATGTGGTAAGAACAGGAAAAGGAGTGACTGTCTTGGGGTTTATGAGGGTTGATTTTGGGTGTCAACTTAAATGCATCAAGGGATACCCAGATCATTCGTAAAGCATTAATTCTTCTCAATGTGTAGGCCATTAATTCATTTCTTTTTATGGCTGAGTAATAGCCCATTGTACATCTATCTATTATCTATCTGTTATCTATCCTCTTTCTCTCTTTCTCTTCCTCTCTCTCTCTCTCTCACACACACACACACACACACACACACACACGCACAGTTTCTTCACTTCTTGACTGATGAGCATTTGGTTGGTTCCCCATTTTTGTAATTGCAAATTGTGCTGCTATAAACGTGAGTGTGTACACATCTTTTTCATATAATGAATTATTTCCCTCTGGGTAGATACCCAGTAGTGGGATTGCTGAATCAAATGGTAGTTCTACTTTTAGTTCTTGAAGGAATCGTCATACTGTTTTCCATTGTGGTTTTGCCAGTCTATGTACCAAGTGTTCTCCATCACATTCATGTCAATATCTGTTATGTTTCGATTTTTTTGATTATGGCCATTCTTGCAGGAGTAAGGTAGTATCACATTGTGGTTTTGATTGGCATATTCCTAATTACTAGAGATGTTGGGCATTTTTTCATATGAATGTTGGACATTTGTATAATTTCCTTTGAGAATTATTCATGTCCTTAGCCCACTTTTTGATGGGATTCTTTGTTTTTTTCCTTACTGATTTGAGTTCATTGTCAATTCTGGATATTGATCCCTTGAAATATGAATAGATTGTGAAGATTTTCTTCCACTCTGTGTGTTGTTTACTTTGCTGAATGCTCCACTTGCTGTGCAGAAGCTCTTTTGTTTAATTAAGTCCCACCTATTTATTTTTGTTTTCATTGCATTTGCTTTTAGATTCTTAGTCATGAAATTCTTACCTAAGCCAACGTCAAGAAGGGTTTTTCTGATGTTATATTCTAGAATTTTTATAGTTTTGGGTCTTAGATTAAAACCTTTAATCCATATTGGGTTGATTTTTGTATAAGATGAGAGATGAGAATTAATCTATCATCTTATAGGAAAGATTTCATTTTCCTACATGTGGCTAGCCAATGATCTTAGCATCACTTACCAAAAAGGGTGTCCTTTCCCCATTTTATGTTTTTGCTTTCTTTGGCAAATAACAGTGGACTCTAAGTATTTGGTTTTATTTCTGGGTTGTCTATTCTGTTCCATTGGTCTATGTGCCCATTTTTATACCAGTTCCATGATGTTTTGATGACTATGACTTTATAGTGTAGTTTGAAATCAGGTAATGTGATGCCTCCAGATTTGTTTTTTTGCTTAGTCTTGCTTTGGTTATGTGGGCTCCTTTTTGGCTCCATGTGAAAATTAGGATTGGTTTTTCTAGTTCTGTCAAGAATTATGGTGGTATTTTGATGGGAATTGCATTGAATTTGTAGGTTGCTTTTGGCAGTATGGTCATTTTTACCATATTGATTCTACCCACTCATTTATGAGCATGGGATTTGTTTCAATTTGTTTGTGTCTATGGCTTCTTTCAGCAGTGTTTTCCAGTTGTCCTTGTAGAGATCTTTCACCTTCTTGGTTAGGTATATTCCTAAGTGTTTTGTTATTTATTTTATTTATTGATTTATTTTTTGCTGCCATTCTAAAAGGAATTGAGTTCTTGATTTGATTCTCAGCTAGGTTGCTGTTGGTGTGTGAAAGAGCTACTGATTTGTATCCTGAAACTTTGTATTAATTTTGTATCCTGAAACTTTGCTGAATTTATTTACCAGTTCTAGAAGCTTTTTGGATGAATCTTTAGGGTTTTCTAGGTATATAATTATATCATCAGCAAGCAGTGACAATTTGAACTCCTCTTTACCAATTTGAATGCCATTTATTTCTCTTGTGTGATTACTTGATATAGAACTTCCAGTACTATGTTAAATAGAAGTGGTAGGAGTGGGCATTCCTGTCTTGTTGCAGCTCTCAGAGGAAATGCTTACAAATTTTCCCCATTCAGTATTATGTTGGCTGTGGGTTCGTCATAGACAGCTTTTATTACATTGAGATATGTCCCTTGTTTGCCAATTTTGCTGAGGGTTTTAATCATAAAGTGATGCTGAATTTTGTCAAATGCTTTTTCTGCATCTATTGAGATGATTGTGTGATTTTTGTTTTTAATTTTTTTGTGGTCTATCACATTTGTTGGCTTGCATATGTTAAATTATTCCTAAATCTCTAGTATGAAATCCACTTGATCATGGTGGATTATCTTTTTGCTAAGTTGCTGGATTTGGTTAGCTAGTATTTTGTTGAAGATTTTTTCATGTATTCTCATCAGGGATATTGGTCTGTAGTTTTATTTTTTGGTTATGTCCTTTCCTGGTTTTGGTATTAGAGCGATGCTGCCTTCAAAGAATGATTTAGGGAGGATTTCCTCTTTCTCTATCTTGTGAAATAGTATCAATATAATTAGTACCAATTCTTCTTTGAATGTCTGGTGGAATTCAGCTGTGAGTCTGTCTGGTCCTGGACTTTTTTTGTTGGTCATTTAAAAAAATTACCATTTCAGTTTCACTGCTTCTTATTATTGGTCTGTTCAGGGTATCTAATTCTTGCTGATTTAAGCTAGGAGGTTTGTGTCTTTCCAGAAATTTATCCATCTCCTCCAGGTTTTCTAGTATATGTGCATAAAGGTGTTCATAGTAACCTCAAATGATCTTTTGTATTTCTGTGATGTCAATTGTAATATCTCCCATTTTGTTTCTAATTGAGCTTATTTAGATTTTCTCTCTTCTTTTCTTGGTTATCCTTGCTAAAGCTCTGTCATTTAAAAAATTTTTTTCAAAGAATCATCATTTGGTTTCATTTATCTTTTGTGTTTGTTTGTTTGTTTGTTTCAATTTTATTTATTTCTGCTCTGATCTAGGTTATTTCCTTTCTTCTACTGGGTTTGATTTGTTCTTGTTTCTCTGGTTTCTTGAGGTGTGACCTTAGATTGTCTATTTGTGCATTTTCAGACTTTTTGATGTAGGCAGTTAGGGCTATGAACTTCCCTCTTAGCACCACCTCTGCTGTATCCTAGTGATTTTGATAAGTTGTGTCACTATTATCATTCAGTTCAAAGAATTTTTTAATTTCCATCTTGATATCCTTGTTAACCCAAAGATCCTTCAAGAGCAGGTTATTTAATTTCCATGTATTCGAATGGTTTTAAAAGTTCCTTGTGAAGTTGATTTTCAGTTTTATTCCACTGTGGTCTGAGAGAGTACTTGATATAATTTTAGTTTTCTTAACTTTTTTGATACTTGTTTTGTGGCCTATCACATTGTCTATCTTGGAGAATATTCCATGTCCTGAAAAATAAATGTGTATTCTTTGGTTGTTGGGTAGAATGTCCTGTAAATATCTGTTAAGTTCATTTGTTATAGGATGCAGTTTACATCGATTGTTTCTTTATCAGCTTTCTGTCTTGATGACCTCTCTAGTGCTGTCAGTGGAGTATTGAAGTCCCCCACTATTATTGTGTTGCTATCTATCTTATTTCTTAGGTCTAGTAGTAATTATTTTATAACTTTGGTAGCTCCAGTGTTAGGTGTATATATATTTAGAATTGTGATATATTCCTGTTGGACAAGGCCTTTTATCATTATATAATATCCCCCTTTGTCTTTTTGAACTGCTGTTGCTTTAAAGTATGTTTTGTCTGATAAAAGAATAGCTACTCCTGTTTGCTTTTAGCATCCATTTACATGGAATGTCTTTTTTCATCCCTTTACCTTAAGTTTATGTGAGTCCTTGTGTATTATTAGGTGGGTCTCTTGAAGGCAGCAGGTCTTTGGTTGGTGAATTTTTATCCAACCTGCAATTCTGTATATTTTAAGTGGAACATTTAGGACATTGACATTGGATGTTAGTATTGAGATGTGAGGTACTATTCCATTCATCATGCTATTTGTTGCCTGTTTACCTTTTTTTTTTCTATTTTTGTTTTATAGGTCCTGTGAGCTTTATGCTTTAAAGAGGTTCTGTTTTGATGTGTTTCCAGAATTTGTTTCAAGATTTAGAGCTCCTTTTAGCAGTTCTTGTAGTACTGGCTTAGTAGTGGTAAATTCTCTCCACATTTGTTTTTCTGAAAAAGACTGAATTTTTCCTTCATTTATGAATCTTAGTTTTACTGGATACAAAATTCTTGGCTGATAATTGTTTTGTTTGAGGCTGAAGATAGGGCCCCAATTTCTTCTAGATTACAGGGTTCTGCTGAAAACCTGCTGTTAATATGATAGGTTTTCCTTTATAAGTTGCCTGGTGTTTTTGCATCACAGATCTTAAGATTCTTTCCTTCATCTTGACTTTAGATACCCTGATGACAATGCACCTAGGTGACGATATTTTTGTGATAAATTTCCCAGATATTCTTTGAGCTTCCTGTATTTGGATGTCTACATCTTCAGTAAGGCTGAGGAAGTCTATCTCAAGTATTTCCCCAACTATATTTTTCAAACTTTTAGATATATCTTCTTCCTCAGGAATGCCAATTATTCTTAGGTTTGGTCATTTAACATAATCCCAGGCTTCCTGGAGGATTCATTCATTTTTTTAAATTATTTTTTCTTTGTCTTTGTTGGATTGGGTTAACTCTAAAATCTTGTCTTTCAGCTCTGAAATTCTTTCTTCTTCTTGTTCAGTTCTATTTCTGAGGATTTCCAGAACATTTTGCATTTCTCTAAGTGCATTTTTTATTTCCTAAAGTTTTGATTGTTTTTATATATGCTATATCTTTCACTGAAGATTTCTCCCCTCATTTCCTGTATCATTTTTTTTTTTTAATTTTCTTATACCAGACCTCATCTTTCTTTGGTGCTGCCTTGATTAACTTAATAACAGATTCATTTTTCAGATAATCAGGAATTTATTCTTGGTTTGAATCCATTGCTGGTGAGCTAGTGTGATTTGAGAGGGGGGTGTTAAAGAACCTCGTTCTGTCATATTACCAAAATTGTTTTTCTGATTCCTTCACATTTAGATAAGCTATGCCAGAGGGAAGATCTAGGGCTTAAGACTGCTGTTCATATTTTTTGTCTCATGGGGTGTTTTCTTGATGTAGAACTCTCTCACTGCTCTCCCCCCACTTTTTTTAAGAGATGTCACTTCCTGAGAACTGAACTGTAGTGATTTTTATCTCTCTTCTGGATCTAGCCAACCAGCAGGTCTACCAGACTCTGGGCTGATACTGGGGGTTATCTGCACAGAGTCCTGTGAGGTGAACCACCTGTAGGTCTCTCAGCCATAGATACCAGCACCTGCTCTGGCAGAGGTGGTAGGAGGGTGAAATGGACTCTGCGAGGATCCTTAATTTTGTTTTTTAATGTATTATTTTTGTGCTGGTTGGCATCCTGCCAGGAGGTGGTACTTTCAAGAGAGTATCATCTCTGGTAGTAAAGGGAGGATCCGTTGGTGAGTGGGGCCCTAGAACTACTGAGTATTTGTCCTTTCTTTTCAGCTACAAGGGTGGGTAGGGAAGAACCATCAGGTGGGGACAGGGCTAGGTGTGTCTGAGCTCAGACTCTCCTTGTGCAGTTCTTGCTGTGGCTGCTGTGGAGTATTAAGGTGTGGTTTCCAAGTCAATGGAGTTGTTTCCAGGAGGATTATGGCTATCTTTACTGTGTCATTCAGATTGTCAGGAAAGTGACGGAAAGCCAGTAGTCACAGGCTTCACCCAGCTTCCATGCAACCCAAAAGGCCAGTCTTGCTCCCATCATTTCCCCCTTCAACAGTACCAAGTCTGTTTCTGGACAACGGGTGAGCAGGGATCACTTGCCCCACACTACAGCCTCCCAGCTGCAAAAGCCAGCAGGGCTTTTGGGCCTGTGAAGTTTGCACACTGGATTCATGCCCTCTCCAAGTTCTGGCCAGGAGACTGCATTTGGTTGGAATCATTAGAAAATTCAGGATTAGGCGCGGTAGCTCAAACCTGTAATCCCAGCACTTTGGGAGGCCAAGGCGGGTGGATCACGAGGTCAAGAGATCAAGACCATCCTGGTCAACATGGTGAAACCCCGTCTCTACTAAACATACAAAATATTAGCTGGGCATGGTGGTGCGTGCCTGTAATCCCAGCTACTCAGGAGGCTGAGGCAAGAGAATTGCCTGAACCCAGGAGGTGGAGGTTGTGGGGAGCCGAGATCACGCCATTGCACTCCCGCCTGGGTAACAAGAGCGAAACTCCATATCAAAAAAAAAAAAAAAAAAAAAAAGGAAGAAAGTTCAGCTGGAGGTTTTCTTCTCCCTGTGGTCTTTTCCCAGTATCTCTGGCAGGCCTCCCTAAGGACTCCTGTGAACCAAAGCAGAAATGACTTCCCAGGTGACCCAGAGAGCCCACAGACCTTTTCCCATAGCTTTCTCTACCCATCTCTAAGTTTACTTACCTCTCTAAGTTTACTCAGTTTTAGGTAAGGTCAGAATCTTCTGCAATGATCTAGACTGTCAGGTTACCCAGTGAGGGTGTGTGTTCAGGGGTAGATAATTCCCCCATCCCACTTCCACAGCTTGGACACTCACAGTATTTGGGGTGTCTCCTGGGTTCTGTAGGATCAATCTGCTTTCTTCAGGGGGTCTGTGGGTTCTCTCAGTTTTCCTGGTTTATTCCTGCAGTAGTTCTGCAGCAAAAGTTCACAGCGAGATTCTCTATACTCTGCTCTGTCTGTCCAAGTGGGGCTGCAATCTAGTCCAGACTCCTGTCTGCCATGATCTAGCCTAGTTTTTTTTACTTTGCTCTGTTGGCTCAAACAAGAAGAAATAATTTTCTTTGGCTAATTAAAACCCAGAGAGAAGGGATATGAAAAGTCAAAAGCGACGAAATCATGGGATAGTGGGTAGGGAGATAAGGACAGATGATAGTTATTTTTCTGGATGACAACTATGTCTTTGAGCTGGCTTTCCTACAGTGCATCGATGGCTTTACCTCCATAGGCACCAGGAGTTGGTTTTAGAGTCTATTTTGGAAGGTCTGTCCCTGGGAGTCTTCAGAGAACATTCTATAGGTGCTATGTGGATGTAGTCTGTCCCCACTTTCACCACTTGCCTCCTGCCGTGATCACTCAGCAGCCCTTCTCCTAGAAGACACTTCTGGGAGCCTACTCAGTGACTGTCATGCTATTCTATGACTTGAGGCTGGGGTTCTATGACTTGAGGCTGGGGTTCTATGACTTGAGGCTGGGATTCACTGTAGTTGCTCTATGTTCCATACTCCAGCCTGGGAGCCATGTCTATCAAGAACATGCCCCTACCTTCTAGCATGGCTGTTTTGTGTCTGGTACCTTGGAAGGTAATTTGGAACACCATGTTTTATCTTAGGTTGGTTGGATATTCAGCAGAGAAGAACGAGGTTTCTGCTCTCAGGAAGCTTACACTATACTAGAGGGAAACAGAAAATAACAATATGAGTTATGATGTAATGTGATGGAAGTAATGGTAGACTCTTTTATTAGGAATAGCAATGCATTACTGCAGTCACATACAACAGTATGAATTTACTTCTTATTCTTTCCAAAGAGACAACTGTCTGAACAAAAGGTTTAAATGGTAGGAGGAAAGGAGGGAGTGGAACTAAGAATCTCAATTTTGACATAGGCCACACTAAGTGGAAAAGAGATGCCAGAAGGAGAAGTTAGAAGATCTTTAAGAAAAGCTGTGACTGTTGCAGAGCTTTCCCTTTGTTGGCCTTTTCTACAGTATTGCTGCATTTACCTGCTCCAGGTACCCACTAGGTCATCATGACATTAACCCATGAAAAGACTTATTTCAGCTTTGACTAGCCTGACCTGTTGCTTCAATGCCATATGAATAGCACTCACAATATCTGCTTTGGCTATAAATATGATACCTGGCCCATTCCCTCCTCTTTCTCCTCCCCAGAGATTTTCACAGAAGCCTGTATATCAAGTAGGTCTGAGAAATCGTCCTGCCTGTGTAACACCAAACTCAGAGTACAATAAAAGAAGTTTTAGAATCTGATGGAATAGAAATACCAAAGAAATGTTTTCTTCTCACTCATATTTGATTTAAGGCTGAATAGACTGTCAAGACTCACTTTAGTTACCACAATTCAGGTCAAGATGTCTAAATGTGAGTGAATCAAAAAGTCATTATGACCTGAGAAGTGTCTCATCAATTACCTTGTAGACTGTAAAGACCAAAGCCTTATGGCTTATTATGCCAAGAGCACATTGACTAGTTGGAGAGAAAGGAGTGATGTTTTGGCTTTCTTGACTCATTTATTTGAAGCACGTAAACTATTAACAATGTTAGGATTTTGACATCTAACTTGAAGCCTGAGAAAGCAAAGGGAATGTGTTATTCTTCAGTTTTCGCATGAACTTAGAGTTCTGGTTAAATATTCCTCAAGTTATGTCTAACAAATGGTAGTATACCTTTAGTTAAAGAATTACAGAGATAAGGCATTATGTTCACAATTATTAAAAACAATTATAATTTAAAAATTTTTATGATATTTAAAAATTAAGCCTTAAAATGCTGAAGGTAGAAGGACTTTTTCTGTGCATATTTGTGTGTGTGTGTGTATTTTTTTAGTATTACATCTGCAAGCTCCAGCTCCTGCATGATAGGATTACATCATATTGCTTTAGATATTAAGTTATAAAGTCATTTATAATGCTAACTTTTTATTTATCTGTATATCGAAGATCTCTATATATATTTTAAGATCTAAGGAGTGCTAAAATAAACACACAACCCCAATTAGAACTAAAAATTAATTAATATATTTTAAGTCTATGTGTGCCCCAATCCAAGTCACATTCTTTTACGTGTTTGAATATTCATAAAGTTTAAATAATTTAAGTCATACTGTTTATATTGCATTTTGGTTTCTACTACAGGAGGTAACATTCCAATGATGGATTCTTTCTTAGCCTGCATCCTTGAGAGTTTGTGAAACAGAGCCCCTAGCCAGCCTCAGGGTGAGAAACAAACCTTTATTTTAAATCCCTGAGACTTGGGGCATTGGAGTTGGTGATTACTTATGCCATCTTGACCAATACAAAAATCGTGACTCAAAGTAGGATGCCTAATAACAACAACCTATAATATGCAAAGCAGTTGGCATTGACTTAATTGTCAGGGTGTGACTAGTGAGGAAATTGCTATCAAAGGCTGGAAATACACCAATCCATTTAGGTAATAGCAAAACATTCAGTGAAATTAGTGCCCATGGTTTTTTGGGGGAAGAAGATCTTGTACATAACAAACTTCTTGCAATAGAAGAGTGGGTGAGAAAAGAATTATTTTGCAATGTGTGTTCATTGCTATGATGTCTTTGGTCAGTTATGAAGAGAAACAAATATACCTAGAGAAAAATGGACCAATTTACAAACAGAAATGAAGGAGAACAGAGGAAACCCATAATTCTTGGATTCATGGGATTATTGTTTGGGATTGGCTTCTCAACCTCAAAAAATAAAAAAGAAAATTTAAAAAAATCTTGAAACACAAAGTTTGATTAAATATTTATTTACTCTATTTACTCTTCCTTGATTTTGTGCCATGGGGTTATACTGTTATTCTCTCTTCCAGTATTGTTACTTTCAATGTTTTGTTTTTATCTCTTCTGGAATTGCAATTGGCTAGCCAGTTTTCCTAACACCGTTTATTAAATGGGGAATCCTTTCCCTATTGCTTGTTCTTGTCAGGTTTGTCAAAGTTCAGATGGTTGTAGATGTGTGGTGTTACTTCCAAGGCCTCTGTTCTATTCCATTGGTCTGTATCTCTGTTTTGGTACCAGTATCATGCAGTTTTGATTACTGTAGCTTTGTAGTATAGTTTGAGGTCAGGTAATGTGATGCCTCCAGCTTTGTTCATTTTGCTTAGGATTGCCTTTGCTATGCAGACTCTTTTTTTGGTTCCATATGAAGTTTAAGGTGTCTTTTTCCTGTTCTGTGAAAAAAGCCAGTGGTAGCTTGATGGTGATAGCATTGAATCTATAAATTACTTTGGGCACTATTGCCATTTTCACAATATTGATTCTTCCCAAGCATGAGCATGGAATGTTTTTCCATCTGTTTGTGTCCTCTCATTTTCTTGAGCAGTAGTTTGTAGTTCTCGTTGAAGAGCTCCTTCACATCCCTTGTTAGTTGTATTTCTAGGTATTTGATTCTCTTTATAGCAGTTGTGAATGGGAATTCACTTATGATTTGCTCTCTATTACTGGTATATAGTAATGCTTGTGATTTTTGCACATCGTTTTTGTATTCTGAGATTTTGCTGAAGTTACTTATCATCTTAAGTTTTTGGGCTGAGATGATGGGGTCTTCTAAATATACAATCATGTCATCTGCAAATGGAGACAATTTGACTTCCTCTTTTCCTAATTTAATACCCTTTATTTCTTTTATGCCTGATTGCTCTGGCTAGAACTTCCAATACTGTGTTGAATAAATAAAAAATGTATTTAAAATTAAAAAAAAGAATTCAGCAGCCACATCTTGGGATCAATTGACAATCAGGCTCCTTCTATTCCCTACCTCCAATCATTTATATATTGAGCTTATAATCCATCTACCCTTTAAATTTTTTATGTATTTATTACTGTCTAATCATGTCACTCATATTTTATATCAGTAGATTTTTGGACTCAAGTGTAGAATACAGTTATCTTTACTAGGTTTTACTTCCTTATATTTATTCTTTGCTCCAGCCTATAAATAAACTTGGGAGATTTTGACATGGAATGAACTGCTATTTCAGCCTCTCATCTGTAAATCTTATATGCTATCATCTGTTCTTATCCAAATTATTGATAGAAACTTAAATGAATTAGAGCTTGGCACACAAGTAGAGAATTTATCATGATGTTGACATGAACCAATTTTCGTTCTGAGATTTCAGGACCCTTTCCTTGAATTATAGAGATCTAGGTGGCATGTACTTTAAAAGATGTGCTTTTTGTAATCTCAGTCCAGTTATCTTACCTCATTACTTCATTTTCTCAAAAACACTCTTTTGTAATATAAAGTAAATGAAAAACCGGAAGGTCAGGTTGTCAATGTTAGATAATAGAAGTTGAGTAGAAAACGTAATCTTCTAATTTTCTTGCTGGCTCTCTCTCTACATTTTTTTCAAGATTATATTTTCCTAAAACACCATCTTCTTGCACTTCTACTATTCAGGTATATGAAAAAATTCAAGCAGAATGTAGGTGGTTTCCAAACATGGCAATGTAAGAATTATTAGGGGAAGATTTTTTAATATAGCAGAGTCCTGAAACCACCCTCCAAAATTCTGACGGAGTATCTTCGGATGGAAGTCAAGAATTCGTATTTTGCAGAAGATCCCTGTGTTGTACATCTACCTCAGACTTCAGATAACTACCTTTGGGACAAATGCCAAACAAAAAGAAATTTATTGTAATGAGCAAGTGGGTAAACTCTAGACTAGACTTCTTATTAGTATAAGCAGACATCTTTTTAGACACTGATTTACAACAAAGAGTTCAGAGAATTTTCAGCAATGAGAGACTAAACATGATTATGGAAGGATTGCTGGCATGAGAGTATTGCCTCTTTGCTATAGCATGTTGTTTTTGTCATTTTCAGTTCCATCTCAAAACACATGAAAGAAAATATTGAAAATAGTTTGGATTAGGGAGATGAGATATCATTGACTTCTTCCAATCTTCATTTTAGCCTATACGCTTATACATGTTTATATCACTATAATTACAGTATGCATTGCAACTTAGTCTACGCTTTTCAATTATCACTATTTCTTAAACTTTTGCTCCATTGCTACCTAGTGTTCATAAGTACAGGCTGAGTATTTCAAAACATTCTTTAAAACTGGGTTTCCATAAGTTAGATAATAAGCCCATATTACTCTTATAGTTGTGTATAATTTTATAATTTTTATCATTATGGATAATTGTAAAAAATAAAAGCTTCTGCATAAGATACTTTTTCTTATTTTAAAAATTATTTCCCTAGAACGTATTTCCAGGAATAGTATTACTTCACCAAAATAGAAACACGTTTCCAGTTATTTTTTCTTTTTTGAGACAGAGTTTCACTCCATCACCCAGGCTGGAGTGTAGTGGCATGATCTTGCCTCACTGCAACCTCCGTCTCCCAGGTTCAAGTTTTTCTCCTGCCTCAGTCTCCTGAGTAGCTGGGATTACAGGTGTGTGTCACCACACCTGGTAATTTTTCTATTTTTAGTAGAAACAGGGTTTCACTATCTTGGCCAGGCCAGTCTCAAACTCCTGACCTCAAGTGATTCAACTGCCTCAACCTACGTGGGATTACAGAAATGAGCCACTGTGCCCAGCCTTCCCAGTTATGATAATTACTTTCCTAAGTGATTAACACCCAATTATAATGCCATCAGAAAAGTATTCATGTATAAGTTTCACAAGAAGTGTATCAAATCAGGTATCATTAATGCCTTTTTATAATGTTTGGATCTTTTCAAGGAACCATGGTAAACCGTCATGTTTTATTTTGTTTTATGTTTTATTTTCCCAGTAATTGTATTAATGCCAGTCAAATAGTATACTTTCTCTTTACTTTCTGTTATTTTCAAGTAGAATACTTTCTAAGATAGAAATGTGTAGCTTTGTCAGGCAGAAAAGCTGGGATCTAGTAAGATGGCCAAACTAATTTGTATAGGTCAGACTTTGCTATAGTAAAACAAACAAAAAAAGCTCCAGAGCTTAAACAGTGGCATTGTTTTTTCTTGCTCATGGGTACATGGAGCAGTTTTAGTGCAGCTTAGTCTGGTTATCTTCTGCTTGGGTACACATACATTCTTATTCTAGGATCCAGGATGAAGGGAATGGCTCTGTCTAGGACATGCAATTTTCATGGCAAAGGGAAGAACTGCAAGAAACCAAGCCAAAACAAAGAGTCCACATTAAAGCTTCCGTTGAGGATTGGCACAGGGTCACTTCTGCTCATAATCCATAGGCCCATGCAGGTTACATGACCATGTGGGTGGAAAGTCTCATATGTACCCAAGCAGGAGCTTGAAGCCTCAGCCAGTTCCTGTTTAATAAATAGAATATAGAAAGAAGAAATTAGTTAGGAATAAGTATTATGAGTGATTAGATACTAGACTTATTGAATATTAGGTATCATGAGTGATTAGACATTAGTCGTATTGAATATTAAGTCTTGATTAAAGCCTTCTTGTATTTTATGCATGATTATCTCAGAACTCTGGGTTGCTGTGGTCAGGGACTGATAGGGGACACTATGGAATATGGCCACGAGGCAAGGGCATTAATACCTGTTGAACAAGGACTGGTGGTGATCAGCAGAGATAACCTATTGAATGGGAAAACCAAGCTCTCTGTCACACCAGAATAAGGGTTGCTGGAGGGCATTTAAAATCTCTTCCGTAGTGCCAGCGCTTGGGGAGGCACCCGCTACTCAGCAGACCTTGGAAGGGAACATCCCTGTACTTCGGAGAGTTGGAGAACACTCCGCTCCCTCACAGTCTTGGGGAAGGACTGATACCAGAGAGCCCAACCTGTAGCTACCTGGGGCTTAATTGTTTCTATGTGGTGCTGTCCTCTATTGGTTACAATCTGTGTCTGCTTTCACTCCCTGTTTCTGTACCTCGGTCCTCTTTTGTAAATAGCAAGAAGTAGCATAATTCTTGAAGCCTTTGTTCTTGACAGGCATAACATAAAGTGCTGACGCATCTCACTGCCCCCTGCTTCAGTTACTTGAAAGCCCTGGGCCCCTTGTTTCTTAGACACGTGATTACCCTACTTACCCTGCCCACTGTGTTTTACCTAATGAAAGTCAGAGTGTCCAGGCACTCGGGGCCACTACTGGTCTCCGCGTACTGGTGGTAGTGGTTCACTGGGCCCAACTCTTTTTCTCTTATTTCGGTGTATCACATCTTTATTTCTCCAGTCTCTCTTTTCTACACCTGTAGAGAATACCCTCTAGACCCAGCGGGGCTGGACCCTGCATGGCCAAGCCAGATAACAGGATGGGGAATATACTCTGCCGACACGTGCCTCAAGTTGCATGGGTGTGGATGTGTCTGTATGATAATCCTCACAGGAGGTGAGAAGATACAGTTGGGAATAATCCCTGAAGTCTTCTTTACTTACATGGTACTTGTTCTCTTATATATTTTCCTATCATAGAAATTAACACATTTTATTGACATTTATTGCTAAATTTTCTCTTCTAGACGTCAAGTTCCTCCAGAGCAGAAAAAATGATTTACTCACTTTTGTGTATCCCTAGTGTCGGCGACACTATAGAACATGCAAACGTTCTCAAAATACATATATTAAGTAAATGATTTTAGTCTCCACTTCTGGAAAAATTATCAGCTTTAGTGTTCTTTTGTTTTAGAACTAATAAAAGGTAATACAAGTTAATCTTTTCTAAAATTACTAGACTCTTTTAAAGTGCCTTTTTAATGTCTTTTTTAAAAATGAAAATATTCCTACTCCTATTTATTTTAAAATCCACTTCAAGACTACAGGAGAAAAAAAAACAGAATTTTCATTTGTATTAAGTGACATCATAAGCATTAGGAGACATTAGAACTCCATTTAGAAGCTCAGTGCATATTCAACCTCACACTCTCAATTCAATAGAAGTTCTCTGGTCAAGTTGAGCTCTGCCTGGGAAGAAGATAAATGTCTAACAGACTGACTTTTCTCCTCTCAAAGAGAGAAACTGAAAGGTTGTCTGCCAAAGAAAAATGTTTCTATTGAAAAATCATTTTTTAAAAGATTTCAAATCTGGGTGTACAGCTCAAAGTACACATCGTCATCACTGAAGATGTCTTGACATTGTTAGAAAGTTGGTAACAGGAAGGAAAATATTAAAAGGCAATACAAATTCAAAAAGGAAGCTCTACAGTCAGAACCAGTTCATTCACTAGGCACAGAAGGAACAGTGCCTAGAAACCATACTTATAGCAGCTCTTAAAAATGAAAACAATTTTAATATCTTTGAAAATCTAAAACAGGGAAATAAACATAATAATAAATCCAGCCTGGAATATAGCTGTCTTTGTGCCAAGTTAGTCATAAAATGTAACTTTAAATATTTTTTTAAATGAAAGAAGGTGTCATAAAGGCAAAGTGCCCAGAGTCCACTAAAGTCATCACAGTCCTGTGAGTAAAGTTTTCAAAGGGGGAGGAGGAGGCATAGAGCCATTGAGCTGAGCAGAGGTCTCCATTAATTGTAGACTTGGCCTCATTCTCGGGGCTGTGGGTAGAATTATTTTAATTTTTCCCAGGCCAACACTGTTTAGTTCTTAATGCTAGAGCTGACTTGGAGCAAGATCATGAGGAAAATTATTTAGGGGTCTTCCATCTTCTCTCTCTCTCTCTCTCTCTCTCTCTCTCTCTCTCTCTCTCTCTCTCTCTCTCTGTGTGTGTGTGTGTGTGTGTGTGTGTGTGTATGAATGTACATATATGCAGTTCAGTGCATATTTTTTGAGTACATGGAATGTGTTGAGCACTCTTCTAACCATCAGTTAACAAAGGATGGACCAGTGGAGTCCAGTGTATGATCTGTAGACTGGCTGACGGCTTTGTTATTTTAATTTGAAATTAATTACACATATATATATATTTATGGTTCACAATCAGATCTTACATTCATTAAAAAGAATGGCCATTAATCTCTCATAGTTTTTATCATAATGAAGATGCTTCAAAAATGTATTTGTATATCCAGATTTTCACCTACACCCACCCCCGCTTCCTTTCTTCAGTTTTGAGGACATGGGTAGGTAGGGAGTTAGAGTGAAACATAGCAATGTAGTGTTGTGGCTACGAGGCAAAAGAACACTGAGGAAGAAAAGTGAGAGGGAAGGAGAGGAAGAGAAGAAGAGGAGAGAAGAAATAAGGATGGGGGAGTAGGAAAGAGACAGAAGAGAGGCACACAATATTTTAAACAATCAAATGTGTAACACATAAGTGGCACGGAGTCTTTAAATGCACACTTTTTAGGTATACAGATGTATAAGTACTTTCTCGACATTTTACTATGGAAATTTGCTAGTATACAAATTATTCAGAACAAATTTTACAGTACCATGTATTCACCATATAAATTCTACCATCAATATTTTACTATATTTGTCCTACAGCGTATATATTTATCTCTCCTTCCTCTCACTATCCATTAGTCTTTCTTTTTATTGAATGTATTTCAAAGTAAATTGCTGTTGGGGACTTACCTTGTAACTTTGTACATGTTTGTTTACAGGTTACTTTTTTCTTTTGAGATAAAATTTATATACAATTAAAAGTCACAGATCTTCAGTAAACATTAGCTGAGTTTTGATGAACACAAACAATGTTTGGTTTTCCATTCCTGAATTACCTCACTTAGAATAATAGTCTCCAATTTCATTCTATGTGTGTACATATAGTTTCATTCTTCTTACATGTGTCTTGCCACTTATCCCAGCACCATTTGTGGAATAGGATGTCGTTTCCCCACTTTGTGTTCTGTTTGCTTTGGCAAAGATCAGTTGACTATAAGTATTTGGCTTTATTCCTGGGTTCTCTTTTCTGTTTCCTTGGTCTATATGCCTATTTTTATACCGGTACCATGATGTTTTGGTGACTATGACCTTATAGTATAGTTTGAAGTTGGTTTAATGTAATGCCTCCAGATTTGTTCTTTTTGCTTAGCCTTCCTTTGGCTATGCATGCTCTTTTTTGATTCTATATGAATTTTAGGTTTTTTTTTTTTTTTGTCTAGTTGTGTGAAGAATGATGGTGGTATTTTGATGGGAATTGCACTGAGTTTGTAGGTTGCTATTGGCAGTATGGTCATTTTCACAATATTGATTCTACCCATCCATGAGCATGGAATGTGTTTCCATTTGTTTGTGTCATTTTTGATTTCTTTCAGTAGTGTTTTGTAGTTTTCCTTGTAAAGGTCTTTTACTTCCTTGGTTAGGTATATGCCTAAGTATTTTATTTTTTGCAGCTATTGTAAAAGAGGTTGAGTTCTAGATTTGTTTATTCCCTTGGTTGCTGTTGGTGTATGGGAGAGCTACTCATTTGTGTACATTAATTTCGTATCCTCAAACTTTGCTAAATTCATTTACTGGTTGTAGGAGTTTCTTGGATGAGTCTTTAGGGTTTTCTAATTATACAATCATATCAGCAAAAAGTGACAGTTCAACTTCTCTTTACTGATTTGGATGCCCTTTATGTCCTTCTTTTGTCTGATTACTCTGGCTAGTAGTTTCAGTGCTATGTTTAACAGAAGTGTTGAAAGTGGGTATCCTTGTCTTGTTCCGGTTCTCAGAGGGAATGCTTTCAACTTTTCCTCATTAAGTATAATATTGGCTGTGGGTTTTTCATAGATGGCTTTTATTACATTGAGGTATGTCCCTTGTATGCTGATTTTGCTGAGGGTTTTAATCATAATGGGATGCTGGATTTTGTCAAATGCTTTTTTCTGCATCTATTGAGACGATCATGTGATTTTTGTTTGTTTGTTTTTAATTCTGTTCATATGGAGTATCACATTTATTGACTAATGTATGTGAAACCATCCCTGCATCCCTAATATAAAACCCACTTGATCATGATGGATTATCTTTTTGATACATGGTTAGATTTGGTTCACTAGGATTTTTCTGGGGAATTTTTCTTCTATTATATGTTCACCAGGGATATTGGTCTGTAGTTTTCTTTTTTGTTATTGTTATGTCCTTTCCTGGTTTGGCTATTAGGGTGATACTGGCTTCATAGAATGATTTAGGGAGGATTCCCTCTTCCTCTATCTTGTGAGATAGTATCAGTAGGATTGGAACCAATTCTTTGAGTGTCTGATAGCATTCAGCTGTGAATTCATTTGATCCTAGACTTTTTTTTTTGGCAGTTTTAAAATCACTATTTCAATCTTGCTTCTTGTTATTAGTCATGGGTTCAGAGTTATTATATCTTCCTGGTTTAATCTAGGAGGGTTGTATATTTCCAGGAACTTAATCCACCTCCTCTAGGTTTTCTAGTTTATGTTCATAAAGGTATTCATATTAGCCTTGAATAATCTTTTGTATTTCTGTGGTATCAGTAGCAATATTTCCTGTTTCATTTGTAATAGAGTTTATTTGGATCTTCTCTCTTTTTCTTTTGGTTAATCTTGCTAATGGCCTATTTTATTTACCTTTTCAAAGAAGTAGATTTTTGTTTCATTTGTATTTTGTATTTTTTTGTTGTTGTTGTAATTTCATTTAGTTCTGCTCTGATCTTTGTTATTTCTTTTCTTCTGCTGGGTTTGGGTTTGGATTGTTCTTGTTTCTGTAGTTCTGTAGCACGTGGCCTTAGATTGTCTATTTGTGCTCTTTTAGAATTTTTGATGTACATCTTTAATGCTATGCATTTTCCTCTTAGCACCACTTTTGCTGTATCCCAGAGATTTTAATAGGTTTTGTCTCTATTATCATTCGGTTCAATGAATTTTTAAATTTTCTTCTGGATTTCATTGTTGACCTCATGATCATTCATGAGCAATTTATTTAATTTCCATGTATTTGCATGGATTTGTGGGTTTCTTTTGGAGTTGATTGCCAGTTGAAGTCCACTGTGGTTTGAGACAGTACTTAATATACTTTTTACTTTCTTAGATTTACTGGGACTTGTTTTGTGGCCTATCTGGGAGAATGTTCCATGTGCTGATGAATAGAATGTATATTCTTCAGTTGTTCAGTAGAATGTTCTGTAAATATCTGTTAAGTCCATTTGTTTTAGTGTGTAGTTTAAATCTACTGTTTCTTTACTGACTTTTTGTCTTGATGACCCTTCTAGTGCTGTCAGTGAAGTATTAATGTCAACCACTATTACTGTGTTGCTGTCTATCTCATTTCTTAGATGTAGTAGTAATTGTTAATTTGGGAGCTCCAGCATTAAGTGCATATATATTTAGGATTGTGATAATTTCCTGTTGGACTAGTACTTCTATCATTTTATAATAGCCCTTTTTGTCTTTTTTAACTTGGTTGCTTCAAAGTTTGTTTTGTCTGATGTAAGAATAGCTACTCCTGCCTGCATTTGGTGTCAATTTCCATAGAATATCTTTTTCCATTCCTTTACTTTAAGTTTGTGTGAGTCCTGATGTGTTAGGTGAGTTTCCTGAAGATAGCACAAACTTGGTTGTTGAATTTTTGTCCATTCTGCATATTTTAGATGGAGCATTTAGAACATTTACATTCAGTGCTAGTACTGATGTGTGGTACTATTCTATTCATTGTGCTATTTGTTGACTGAATACCTTCATTTTTCAATGTGTTATTGTTATATAAGTCCTGCAAGATTTATGCTTTTATGAGGTTCAATTTAGTTCTTATAGTGCTGGCTTGGTAGTGGTGAATTATCTCAGCATTTGTTTGTCTGAAAAAGACTGTATCTTTCCTTCACTTATGAAGCTTAGTTTCACTGGATACAAAATTCTTGGCTGATAATTTTGTTTCAGGAGGCTAAAAACAGGACTCCAGTTCCTTCAGTTTGTAGAGTTTCTGCTGAGAAATTTGCTGCTAATCTGTTAGGTTTTCTTTTATAGGTTACCTGGTACTTTTGCCTCACAACGCTTAAAATTATTTTCTTTGTCTTGACTTTAGATAACCTGATGACTATGTGCCTAGGTGATGATGATTTTGTGAATTTCCCAGGTGTTCTTTGAGCTTCTTTTATTTGGATGTCTAGATCTTTATTAAGGCTGGAGAAATTTTCCTCAATTATTCTCTCAAATATGTTTTCCAATCTTTTAGATTTCTCTTCTTCCTTGGGAATACCAATTATTCTTAGCTTTGGACATTTAACATAGTACCATACTTCTTGGAGGTTTTGTTCATTTTTAAAATTATTTTTTCTTTGTCTTTGTTGGATTGTGTTTACTCAAAAACTTGTCTTTGAGGTCTGAAGTTCTTTTTTGTGCTTGTTTGATTATGTCACTGAGACTTTCCAGTGCATTTTGCTTTTCTCTAAGCATGACTTTTATTTCTAGACGTTACAATTGTTTTTATTTATTCTATTTCACTGAAGATGTTTTTCTTTCATATCCTGTGTCATGATTTAGATTTCTCTAAGTTGGACTTTAACTTTCTCTGGTGCCTCCTAGATTAATTTAAAAATTAACCTTCTGAATCCTTTTTCTGACAATTCAGAGATTTCATCTTGGATTGGATCCACTGCCGATGAGCTAGTGTGATATTTTAGGGTGTTAAAGAACCTTGTTTTGTTCTATTACCAGAATTGTTTTTTTTGGTTCCTTCTCATTTGGGTAGACTATATCAGAGGGACGATCTGGGACTTCAGAGCTGCTGTTCAGATTCTTTCTTTCCCTGGGGTGCACCTGTGATGTGGTATTTTCTCTTTTTCCCTAAGAATGGGGCTTCCTGAGAGTCAAACTGCTGTTATTGTTTTTGCTTTTCTGGGTCTAGCTACCCAGTGGAGTTACTGGACTCCAGACTGGAACTGGGGAATGCCTGCAGAGTCCTATGATGTGATCTGTCTCCAGGGCTTTTAACTGTGGATACCAGCATCTGTTCAGGTAGGTGTAGCAGGGGAGTGAAGTGGACTCTTTGAGGGTCCCTGGCTGTATTTTTGTTAGTGCAGCAGTTTATGTTGGTTGTCCTTCAACCAGGGGGTGGTGCTTTTGAGAGTGCATCTGCTGTGGTGCTTAGGGAGGATGTGAACTTGCCCTAGGATTTCTGGTTAAGTATTCAGTTTCCTCAGGCAGTGGTCAGGGCCATAGAGCTCCCAAGATATTTGACCTTTGTCTTCTGCTACCAGGGCAGGTAGAGAAAGTCCACCACATTGGGGCAAGGATATATGTATTTAAACAGACTCTCCTTGGGTGGAATTTGCTGCAGCTGCTGTGGGAATTGAGGTTGTGTTTCCCAAGTCAATGGGGATTATAGCTGCCTCTGCTTAGTCATACAGGTCACCACGAAAATTGGAAAAAGCAGCAGTCACAGGCCTCACCCAGCTCTTACACAGCCTGAAGTCCCAAAGGTCCATCTCACTCTCACCATGCCCCCTGGACAGAAAGGAGTCTATTTCCAGTCAGCTGGTGACCAAGTTCCCCAGACTACCAGCCTCCCTGCTGAGGAAGCAAGCAGATTCACAGTTTTTCAGCATCTCAGGAAACTGCAGCAGTGATCTCATTCCTTCAAATGATTTGTGGATTCTCTCAGCTTTCCTGGTATGCTCCTGAGGTAGTTCTTGGAGAAAAAGTTCATGATGTGAGCCTCCACACGATTCTGTCCATCCAAGCTGGAGCTGCAAGCTAGTCCTGTCTCCTATCCACTACTTTTATCCTCCCCTGGAGCCTTTACAGTATCTTTTGAGAAACAACCGTTTAAATTTTGATGAAATCTATTTAATCATTTTTAATAGCTGTGTCCACTGTAACAAACCTTTGTTCACTCCCAAGTCACAGAGATACTCTCCTATGATTATTTCTGAAAGCTTTTTGATTTTAGCAATTATGTGTGGATCTGAGTTCCATCTCAAATTAATCCTTGTATATTGTGAGGTAGGAGGTTGTGGTTTATCTTTTTGTACATGGCTAACCAACTTTATTGACGTCTTTTGTTGAAAAGACTTTTTCCCCTGTTTGACTGTGGCTTTGATGCTCTTGTCAGGAATCCAATAATTGTACAAGTGCAGGTCTACTTTTGGGCTCCATATTTTGTTCCACTGATCCATTTTTGTTGATCCTTATGTCACTTATCACACTGTTTTGATTATTGTAGGTGTATAATAAGTCTGAGAGTCAGTGTAAGTCATCTAACATTTTCACAATTGTTTGGGATAGCATAGGCCCTTTGAAATTCTATGAAATATTAAAATTAGCTTGTTAATTTTTACAAAAACCTGCTTGAGTTTTGACTAGGATTGAACCGAACCTATAAGTGAATTTGGGGAGAATTAACATTATGAAATACTGGTTTCAATCCATAACTGTGACATATGGCTACATTTTTTCTCTTTCTGTCTTATTTTACTATGTCTTGGAAAGCTCTTTTAATTGTAGCTTGTTTTCAGGTTGCTGATAAAGACATTTCAGAGACTAGGTAACTTTTAAAGAAAAGAGGTTTAATTGACTTACAATTCCACATAGCTAGGGAAGCCTCACAATCATGGCAGAAGATGAAAAGGTATATCTTATATGGTGGCAGGAAGAAGGAAGGTGAGAGAACTTGTGAAGGGAAACTCCCCCGTATAAAACCATCAGATATCTCATGAGACTTTTTCAATCTCAAGAGAACAGCTTGTTAAAGACCCACCCTCATGATTCAATTACTTCCCACCAGATCCCTCACATGACACATGGCAATTATGGGAGCCACAATTTGAGATAAGACTTGGGCAGGGACACAGCCAAACAGTATTATTCTCACCCTGGCTCCTCCAAAATCTCATGTCCTCGCATTTCAAATCCAATCATGCCTTTCCAACAGTCGCCCAAAGACTTAACTCATTTCAGCATTAATTCAGAAGTCCACAGTCTAAAATCTCATCTGAGTCAAGGCAAGTCCCTTCTGCCTATGAGCCTGTAAAATCAAAAGCAAGTTAGTTACTCCCTAGATACAATGGGGGTACAGACACTGGATAAATATACCCATTCCAAATGGAAGTAATTGGCCAAAATAGAGGGGCTAAAAGCCTGATGCAAATCTGAAATCCAGCAGGGCAGTCAAATCTTAAAGCTCCAAAATGACCTCCTTTGACTCTGTGTCTCACATAAGGGTCACACTGATGCAAGAGGTGTGTTCCCATGGTCTCAGGCAGTTCTGCCACTGTGGCTTGGCAGGGTATGGCCTCCCTCCTGGCTGCTTTCATGGGCTGACATTGAGTGATTGTTGCCTTTCCAGGAGTACAATGCAAGCTATTGGTGGATATACCATTCTAGGGGCTGGAGGACAGTGGTCTTCTTCTCATGGCTCTACTCTATGCAGTGCCCCAAGGAAGACTGTGTGAAGGCTTCAACCTCACATTTCCCTTTTATACTGCCCCCCAGAGGTTCTCCATGAAGGCCCAGCCTGTGTAGCAAACTTCTGCCTAAACATCCAGGCATTTCCATACATCCTCTGAAATCTTGGTGGAGGTTCCCAAACCTCAATTCTTGACTTCTGTGCATCTATAGGCTCAATGCAGATGGAAACTACCTAGGCTTTGTGCTTGCACCCTCTAAAGCCATGGCCTGAGTGGAACCTTGGCCATTTTCAGCCATGGCTGGAGTTGGTGGGATGCTGGGCACTGAGTCTCTAGCTGCACTCAGCATGGATGCCCTGGGCCTGACCCATGAAACCATATTCCCCTCCTAGGCCTCCAGGCTTGTGATGGGAGGGGCTGCAGTGAAGACCTCTGACATGCCCTGGAGACATTTTCCCCATTGTCTTGGCAACATTTGGCTTATTTCTGCAAATTTTTGCAGCCTGCTTGAATTTCTTCTCAGAAAATGGGTTTTTCTTTCTTATTGCATCGTCAGGCTGCAAATTTTCTGATTTTTTATGCTTTATTTCTCTTTTAGAACTGAATGCTTTAACAGCATCCAAGTCACAAGTTCCACCAAATCTCTTGGGTGGGGTCAAAATACTTCCAGTCTCTGCCAAAACATAGAAAGAGTCGCCTTTACTCCAGTTCCCAACAAATCTCTCATCTCCATCTGAGACTACCTCAGTCTGGATTTGTCTATATAATTATCAGTATTTTGATCAAAGCCTTTCAACAAGTCTCTAGGAAGTTCCAAACTTTTCCACATTTTCCTATCTTCTGAGCTCTCCAGACTGTTCCAACCACTGCATGTTACCTAGTTGGAAAGTCACTTCCACGTTTTTGGGTATCTTTACAGAAGCACCCCACTCTACCAGTACCAATTTACCATATTAGTCCATTTTCATGCTGCTAATAAAGACATACCTGAGACTGGGTAATTTATAAGGAAAAAGAGGATTAATTGACTTACTGTTCCATGTGGTTGGTGAGACCTCACAATCATGGTGGAAGGTGAAAAGCACATTTCTTTTTACAATTATACTTTAAGTTCTGGGGTACATGTGCAGAACTTGCAGGATTGTTGCATAGATACACACATGCCATGGTGATTTGCTGCCTCCATCGACCCCTGCGTCACCTACGTCAGGCATTTCTCCCAATGTTATCCCTCCCCAACCTTCCCATCCCTGCTATCCCTCCCCTAGTCCCCAAACCCCAACAGACTTCAGTGTGTGATGTCCCCAACAAAGATCAAAAGAGACAAAGAAGGGCATTACATAATGGTAAAAGGATCAATGCAACAAGAAGAGCTAGCTATCCTGAATATATATGCACCCAATACACCCAGATGCATAAAGCAAATTCTTAATGACCTACAAAGAGACTTAGAATCCCACACAGTAATGGTGGGAGACTTTAACACTCCATTGTCAATAATAGACAGATAAATGAGACAGAGAATTAACAAGGATATCTAGGTCTTGAACTCAGATCTGGACCAAGTGGACCTAATGGACAACTACAAAACTCTCCATCCCAAATCCACAGAATATACATTCTTCTCAGCACCATATCACACTTACTCTAAAATTGACCATATAATCAGAAGTAAATTACTCCTCAGCCAATGCAAAAGAATGAAAATCATAACAACCAGTCTCTCAGACCACAGTGCAATCAAAGTAGAACTCAGGATTAAGAAACTCACTCAGAACTGCACAACTACATGGAAACTGAACAACCTGCTCCTGAATAATGACTGGATAAACAATAAAATAAAGGCAGAAATAAAGATGTTCTTTGAAACCAATGATGATGAAGACACAACGTACCAGAATCTCTGGAACACATTTAAAGCAGTGTCCAAAGGGAAATTTGTAGCACTGAATGCCCATATGAGAAGTGAGGCCAGATAAAAAGTCGACACCCCATTGTCAAAATTGAAAGGGCTAGAGGAGCAAGATCAAACAAGTTCAAAAGCTAGAAGATGACAAGAAATAACTTAGATCAGAGGAGAACTAAAGGAGATAGAGACACAATATCCCTTCAAAAAATCAATAAATCCAGGAGCTGGTTTTTTAAAAAGATCAACAAACTAGACAGACCACTAGCCAGACTAATAGAAAAGAGAGAAGAATCAAATAGATGCAATAAAAATGATAAATGGAGTATCACCACCGATCCCACAAACATACAAACTACCATCAGAGATTACTACAAGCTACTCTATGCACATAAACCAGTAAATCTAGAAGAAATGAATGAATTCCTGGACATTTACACCCTCCCAAAACTAAACCAGGAAGAAGTTGAAACCCTGAATAGACCAATAACAAGGTCTGAAGTTGAGGCAGCAATTAATAGCCTACCAACCAAAAAAAGTCCAGGTCCAGATGGGTTCACAGCCGAATTCTACCACAGGTACAAAGAGGAGTTGGTACCATTCCTTCTGAAACTATTCTAAACAATACAAAAAGAGGGAATCCTCCCTAACTCATTTTATGAAAGAAACATATGGCAGCAGACAAAAAAAAAAAAAAAAGAAAGAAAGAAAAGAGAGAACTTGTGCAGAGAAATTCCGCCTTATAAAATAATTGGATCTCTTGAGACTTATTCACTATCATGAGAACATCATCAAAAAGGCCCACCCTCATGATTCAATTATCTCCCACCAGATCTTTCCCACAACGCATAGGAATTGTGGGAGCTACAATTCAAGCTAAGATTTGGGTAAGGACACAGCCAAATCATATCAATAATTATTTTTTTAGTTTGGTTCATTATTTAGTCTTTCTGCTTAAAATAAGGATAGTTTATACACCACAGTTACAAAGTATAATATTCTTCAATTTTTTCTGTGCTTACTGATGCCAGTGAGTTTTGTACATTCAGATAATTTCTTCTTGCTCATTAATATCCTTTACTTTCAGATTGAAGTACTCCCTTTAATATTTCTTGTATGACAGATCTGGTGTTGATGTAATCCTTCAACTTTGTTTGTCTGATAAGGTCTTTATTTCTCCTTCATGCCTGAATGATATTTTCAATAGATATACTATCCTAAGGTAAATTTTTTTTCATCATTTTAAATATGACATGCCACTCTCTTCTGGCCTGTAATGTTTCCACAGAAAAGACTACTGCCAGACATATTGGAGCTCCATTGTATGTTATTTGTTCTTTTCTCTTGCTGCTTTTATAATCTTTACTTCGTTCTTGATCTTTGGGATTTTGATGATTAAATGCCCTGAGGTTGTCTTCTTTGGGCTAAATCTGCCTGCTGTTTATTATAACCTTCTTGCATTTGTATGTTGATATCTTTCTCTAGGTTTGGGATATTTTCTATTATCCCTTTCAATACACTTTCTACCTCTATCTTTTTCTCTACCTCTTCTTTCTGACCAGTGACTTATATTTGCCCCCATGAGACTGTTTTTTAGATCTTGGAGGCACACTTCATTTTTAAAATTTTTTCTTTTATAACTGTGTATTTTCAAATAGCCTGTATTCAAAATCAATAATTGTTTTGCCCACTTGATCAGTTCTGCTATTAAGAGACTCTGATGCATTTTTTAGCATGTGAATTTCATTTTCACCTCCAGATTTTCTGTTTCATTCTTTTCATTTAAATGTCTTTGTTAAATTTATCTGATAGAATTTTGAATTCCTTCTCTGTGTTCTCTTAAATTTCTTTGAGTTTCCTCAACACAGCTATTTTGAATTCTCTGTCTGAAAATTCACATACGTCTCTCTCTCCAGGATTGGACCCTGGTGCCTTTTCATTTAGTGAAGTCATGTTTTTCTGTGTGGACTTGATGCCTGTGGCTGTTCATTGGTGTCTGATCACTGAAGAGTTATGAATTTATCATAGTTTTCACAGTCTGGGCTTGTGTGTATCCATCCTTTCTGGGAAAATTTCTACATATTCAAAGGGACTTGGGGGTTGAGATCTGAGATTTTGGTGACTGAAAGCTACATCTGCATTACAGAGCACCCCAAGAAACATGGTGTTTCTTGCTTTTCCTTTACTTTCTACTGAACCAAGGAATCTCTCTTTGCTGAGGTGCACGGGGTGGTGAGGCTACTCAAGCACCCCTGTGTTCATCATCACTGGGACTGGGCTGGATGAGACCTGAATCTCTCCCAAGGCCTGCTGTAACTACTACCTGGTTACCACCTATATTTGCTCAAGGCCCTAGAGCTTTAACATCAGCAGGTGGTGAAGCCAGCCAGTCGTGTGACCTTCACTTCAGAGCAGTGAGTTCCCTCATGTCCTCGGCTGATCCAGAGATACCATCTGGAAGCCAGGGCCTGAAGTCAGAAAACCTAAAAATCTACCTGCTGTGGCTACACTAGCATTCAAACCACAATCCAAAGTCCTTCCCACTTTTCTCAGGCAAAATAATCTCTTCCTGTGCCCACCACCACACAGGCTCACAGAGAGTACTGTCAGGCTACCGGTGATGTTCACTTATGGCCTCAAGGGCTCTTCAGTCAGCTCATGGTAAATGCTGGCAGGTTTGGGACTCACACTTCAGAGCAAGAACTAGCCTCTGGCCAAGGATAGGCCCATAAATCCCATCCAAGAGCCAAATTTTGGAATCAGAGACTCTAAGACCCTGCCTGGTGTTCTTCCCCACTGTTACCAAGTTTGTATCTAAGCTGCAAGCAAAATCCTTTTTGTTGTTACCCCTCCTTTTCTCAAGCAGGAGTCTCTCCTCATATCCACCATGGTTGTGAATCTGCTGGGTCACAACTGAAGCCAGGAAATCTCAGGATCTCATCCAAGGCCCCACAGTATGTACTACCTGGTTACCACTGCTGATTATTCAGATCTCAATAGCACTTCAGTCACCAGGTGATGAATCCTGCCAGTACTAGATCCTTGCCTTCAGGGCTGCAGTTCTCTTCTGGCCCAGGGTATGGCTAGAAATGTCTGGGAACTATGGCATGGAAAGGGGACCTCATGACTCGGACTGGTGCCCTATTCCGCTGTGACTGAGCTGGTACTCAATATGCAGTACAAAATAATCTCTATTTTTCTGTCTCTTCAAGCAGAAAGAAAGGGTCTCTTTGAAGCCATGAGCGGTGTAGCCTGAGGTTAGGGGAGGGTGGTATCAGCATTCCTTAGCCACCCCAGCTGGTGTTTCAGTGGGTCATGTGCATGTGCACTCCCTTTCTGCCATCTCTGGCCCAGTTCAGCCCTAGGCCTCACCTAGGTGTTGCAATCCTTGTGGCCGAGACTGTCTTTCAAGTTTGTGTGGAGCCCCAGAGAGCTTTAGCCTGTGATGATGAGGCTGGCAGAAACTCAAGTCCACCCACTGGCATCAACAGTTCCTCTCTGGGGATGGTCTAAATACTCCCTCCGTGGGTGTTGGCTGAGTTCTGCCTGTTGTTGGCAGCACTGAGTTCCAATGCAAAGTCCCATAGTCACTTAACTCTTTCTCCCCCAAGAACACAGATTCTCTCTCCACGCTGCCACATGGTCACTTCTTGGGGGCTGGGGAGGGCGGGGTTGGCAATTCAACACTGTCTTTCTTGCCTTCTTCAATGCCTCTTTCAATAATATGAAGTTAATACCAGGTACTGTGATCACTCACCTAATGTTTGGTTCTTATAAAGGTGATTTTTTGTATAGGTAGTTGTCAAATTTGGTGTTTCTGTGGGAAGGACAGTAAGTGGAGGCTTCTACTTGGCCGTCTGCTCCAACTCCTTTCCCATTGCTGTTAACCCTTTCTAAATAACTACTCAAATTTATATATTTTTATTCATCAAAAGATGAAATGGCAGTAAAACACATTATACTGATATTTTTGGATATTGGTATATAACTGGTATGAATGTGTCAAATTCTGGTCTTTCTTTTCTGGTTCATAAATCTGTAAAATAAAGTTCATTAATTAATTAGTTTATTTCTTCATGAGTTTAAACATTTAACTATCTACCAGATACCTTACTAAGCAAGGGCTAAAAATATGCCTAATACACATACACAGACTTGGCCTTCAAGAAGAAAAATTCATAAATAATACTATATATACCATGGATAACCACATGTATTGCCTTGCTTGAATCACTAAGTTTATATCTGTTTCCTCATTTGCTTATTAATACTTCTAATACTCTTAAAATTACCCTTGTTTAGACAATAAATTATGTAGTTATATAATATATGAACTTAATTTTATAAACAAAACTTGAATATTTGAATTTAAACAATGTAAAAAATGTTTATAATATTTCAGTTTATCAATTTAATGATAAATTCATGTTGAAGATTTTATATAGGCATATATAATGTGATAATTTAGTTTTTCCCTTTTCACATTTTATTAACCAAATTTTATTTAAACTCTCCACATGTATATGTAACATTTGTATTCATATTTTTGTCTTTTATAGAGCTTTTTTTTCCCTAGATATCTAACAAATTTTTAGAGCATATCCTGTTTACTTACATAGAAATTATTTGAGACACATAATTGTAGGGGAAGGGCGATGTATGCATGGGGTAAAAACTTTAATTTTTCATATGAGACAAGGATGGTTTCCTCATTGTGTAGCTACACATTTGTGACCTTCATGCAACCAACTATTCTAGTGGTGTTAAATGATAAATTTAGTGTGTTTTTTTGGTAACTTTCAATATTTGCAATTGCAATATTTTACCCTGGGGAATAATGACTAGTTCTGAGTTAAATTTATTTTCCTTATTTCCTCCAATCAGGTGATATATAAAGATCCCAAATTAGCATCAATGGAGATGTTTCAAACTCAGATGTCTCCACTAAAGTATACTTTGTCAATTAACATAAATAACTCAGTGTTATTTATATTAAGGTGTTGTCCAGCAAACAAAAGCTTTGTAAGAACTTAAATACCAGGTGACAATTTCTTTTCTAAAGTCCTGATCTATGTAAAAATCTGGTTAAGTATTTGGATATATATGAACATTAAAGCAGTGTGGTAGGTGCTATAATAGAAGAATATATGAAATTTCAGGGAAGAATAATAGAAGGAACTCAGTCTTGGAATTTGTGGAACAGGAAGAAGAGGAAAGAACAGAGTGCTCCAAAAAAAAAAAAAAAAGTTGAAGGGGGAAGAATAGGGAAAGTAAGAGAGAAAAAAATGGAGCCAAGGATAGCAACATTTCTTTTAAGAAAGATCTCATGAATTCAACCAGTGAATAAATTTTCTGGGAGTTCACACAATCCAGAGCTCCATGGGGCCTTGCATCAGAAGGTCAAATATTGTCATCTTTGTGCACATTACAGATGGAGTTCCAGGAAAAGGCCTGAGAAGGTTCCGTTTCTTCTTACTTGTGGCATTTTCTGATCATTAAGTTAATACCTGCTTGCTACAAAAAAGCAGGAAATATCTAAAGTAGAAAATGAAGTCACAATAATCCCATGACCCAGAGATATAACCAGTGTTTGGTTCTTCCGCGGTTTCAATATAGCAAAAAATTTCCAAATAATGAAATCTTGAGTCATTTACCTGGGAAATCCAGTGATAAAAATAGGAACAGAAACAAGAAGCTCCTTGTAAAGTTATTTTTAAAATTTAATGTTTGAGGGAAACCTATACATGTAATAAGGCAATCGCCTACCAATATCTCTACCCCTGCCCTATTCTCTGTTATTTTTGTTGATAGGGAAAGAGAAAGGCCTGATCTGGGAAGGCTGGAGAAACTGAGGATGGAATGGATGACATTGATGTTATTGCCTCATGACAAAATCTGATGCAGGTAAGCCAGGGCAACTTCAATACGAAGACTTTGGAATGTCTTCGTATATTTGAGGCTAGGTGAAGAAACCTCTCCACTGAAGCAGGCAGCCACTCTATCTGCCAGACTCCAGCAATGTACCAATGGCATGAGGTAGGAAGTAATGTGTGCGCCTGCAGGCAGTACCCTGAGTGTGGATGTTGGTATTCTGTGTACCCCCAAGTGGTTTGCAGGAAGCATTTGCAAGTAGACAAATTGAAGCTGTCAGAGGAGCAGAATGTAGACTAAATTGTATGCATGTGGAAACTGTAGCTTGTTGGCTGAATTATGTTCCCCTTTGGGAAATGTTTTCAATCAAAGCAATTTTCTTGGAAGCAAGCTAGACTTCAAGTTTTTTTTCTTACTTTGTATGATATCTGAAATACTTGTGTGTGTGTGTGTGTGTGTGTGTGTGTGTGTGTGTGTGTGTGTGAGAGAGAGAGAGAGAGAGAGAGAGAGAGAGAGAGAGAGAGAGAGAGAGAGAGAGAGAGTAATATCTCTTATTCATTGTCCTTGGTTCTATAAATGACTTTTAAGCACATTTTCTATTTGATTCATCAATCATGAGGATCTAATTAATAATGGTAAGCAATGATTTTTGTAATGTTTCTGGAGTCCATGTACAGAGTGCTACATGATTAAGTTGTGAAACCTCCTTGCTGAGTTGTTACAGATAGTGAGGATGTTTATTTGACTATGCTGAAACAATGGCATCCCTATTTTTTATGTGACTTGCCATCTCTTTAAGTTTGTACCCAATGTAAAGGCCTCACTGTGTTCAAGATGTGTAAACAGTAAAACACTTTTCATTATGCCAGTGAGGCAGGAAAACTGCCTGAGCGCAGACCACTCAAAGCAGAGAGACAAAAGGAGCAATCACATTTCTCACTCAGACACGCAATGGTTCTTGAGTAATAGTTTCCGTAAGACATTTTGCAGCTAGGGTTGAAGGAATTAATGTTTCTTGTAGAACAACTACAGACTAAGGCCTTTTATTCAATAGCTGTAAGCCTACAAATAAAAGGAATCAACATCCCTGGGAAGTCCTGCTTTGGAGAACACAGAGATGACTAGTAACAGGAGTGACACAGGAAGAAAAGAGACCATTTCTTTAGCTACACCAGGCAAAAAGTATTTTCACTAGTTCTCAGAAAGATAGTATGAGATTTAGAGCCCTACTGCATGTGATGTATTATGTTAAAATTACAATAGTCGGCTATATAAGCTTATTTAGTTGGGCTCAGCCTATACTTTCTGTTACATTTATAGAATACGGAATTAATGAAGAGACCAACCTCTCCAAGTTTTATTTTAGCTGGATAGTTGGGCCTGGAAGAAATCCCTTACAGAAGTGAAGATTTGGTGTTTAGATGGAGCAGACTAGATACTGCCTAAAAGGATTTTACTCTACTGGGGATGTGGGACAGGAATGGGGGATACAAGTGACACATTTTCCCCATCAATAAAAGAAATTGGGTATGTTTTCTGAAGCTGTGAGGAATGGAGTACCCTTTCCCTACTCCTGTTCACTCCCCTACATTCTTCCTCTCTCCCTGAAGGAGTTATAAATATTAGTGTACAAACAAAGAGGGTAGGAAATGTAGCTCTATATTTATAGCTCAACTGATTGGTCTCTGAGTTCTGTATCCTGTTGAGCTTGTGGGAAGCAGCTTGCTCTCTTTGCCTCTCTCCAAAACCGTGCTACACTTTACTACATTATTGGGTTGGGAGGCGTTGGTGGTAATGTCATGAAACCCTCTGGTCCTTGTTCATTGTCCTGGTCCATGAGGCCCTTCAGTCTCAATCACTTTTGTGCTACATTTAAGGACCTGAAATCTTACAAAATGCTTCCTATTTTGTGTGCATCCAAATGTACCACAAAACTCTTTTTGGGGAGGTGGGGGGCGGGGCAGTGGTTACCTTCTCCCAGTAATGCTGCTAGAAAGCCAAGTAGAGGGTGAACCTACTGCAGGCTCCATTCTCTCTCCCTACCTCTGCTAGCCCAGGAGAGTCTCATTTAACAAATCAGGAAAGATTGGGAAACAAAACTTCTGTTCCAAAATATTCTGTCTGTATATTTGCCCGTTTTTGCTCTTTAGACAAACAAAAGTTTATAGAGTTTTTTGCTTTCTTCCTGACACATACCTAAGGTAACAAACATAGAGCCAGCCACAAGCTTAAATATGGTAAAGGGAAAAGGGAACATGCAGAGAGACAAAAATAGCATGGAAGGCAATATCTCAAAATACGTTACAGTTGCAATTTTTGGCCTATGTAATTATTTGTTATGGCAGGTTTCTAAGCAAGTACTACTGTTGTCTTTTTTTTTTTTTTTTTTTTTTTTTTGTTGTTGTTGTCTTTAGTAGTCTGATGGGTGGCCATGCACAGCTTGGGAAGCCAGGGCTCAGAAAGTGTAGAGAAATATGCCAGCAGACCTGCCCACTCTCTCGCTGTGGACACTGTGAAGGAAGGCAGTGGAAAGAAGCAGCTCCTTGCTTTTCCCTGGTATGATGGTAGAAAGAGCACAGGTTCTAGTTAGAAAAACCTGCCTTCACATACTGGTTCTTTGATTTGGGGTAAATCACTTATTGATGTCTGTCACAATTTCAAATTTTCTTGAAGTAGGATCATATTTTGTTTTTTTTCGTCTTTATGTCCTCAGAGATGAGCACACTGATGAAACATACTTGGCAAGCAATATGGATGTATATAGTTTAACGCCCCACAACTTCAGTTTTCTTATTGATGGGAAGTGATGATAGCAGCTGCTGCTGTGAAGATTTAGTAAAGCTCCACTTGTAAATAAGCCTGGCAAACCCCGAAAGGGCAGGCATTCAGTAGATAATCACTTCTCTCTTCCTTTTCCCTCTCCCGTTCTGTCTCTTCTACATTTCCTCCCATATTTCACCACCCAGTGACTGCCCATAATTGGTGTTTTTATTCACAGTAGGCATAATGTCCCTCTATTGATTAACTCATATTCATCATCATTATCAACAATAACGGCATAAATACGAGTTAAATATCTAATCTGTGAGGTATTAGGCTGCTCATGTTTTCAACAGCTTTGGAGTAAATGCAACCCCTGTCTCCTCCATCACATCTCCATCCGCCTGATATCTCACTGTTATTTACCCAGAGAAATGAACTGCTGCTTTCTCTCTTTTGAAGAAGGTAATTCTGTCCTTTAATAAAACCTGTTTTCCTATTCATGATTCTAATCTGCCATCCATCTAAATCATTTGATTTTTTTTCTGAGACTATTGTTTTTCTGTTTATAATTCTTCAGAGTTACTCAGTTTAAAAAAAAAACCCCTCCCAACAAATGACACTTTGTAAATATCATTATATGTAGCTTACAATTTATATGTATGTATCTTATTTTACAACAGTTTAATTCCTTTAGACAGCGGTCCCCAACTTTTTTTGAACCAGAGACTAGTGTGGTGAAAGACAATTTTTCCATGAACAAGGGTGGGGGGCGGACATGGAAACAGGTGGATGGTTTTGGGATGAAATTGTTCCACCTCAGATCATCAGGCATTAGATTGTCCTAAGGAGTGTGCAATCTAGATCTCTTGCATGTACAGTTCACAATCGAGTTTGTGTTCCTGTGAGAATCTAATGAGGTCACTGATCTGACAGGAGGCAGACCTCACGCAGTAATGTTAACTCACTCACCTCCTGCTCTGCGATCTGGTTCCTTTCAGGCTGGGGACGGTACTGGTCCACAGCCCAGGGGCTGAGAACTCCTGCCTTAAGGGGTAAACATTGAGTGGGTAATGTCAGTTTCTATACCTTAAAACAGTGATTTTTAAACTTTGTTTCTGAAATAAAACCCTGTTTTTGCCCATAGATAAATGCAAAATACAATCATATTTTTCTAAGGTCAAATTTATTAATATAATTCAAAATCCTATTTAGTTTACTGTAAAGTCAGTCAATACAAATAAGAATTTCTGTGATGAATACAAATATTTGTAGTTGGGAATTATAATTCTGGTTTTACAATTTTACATCAGTCTCAGCAACCTGTTTATTTCTGTATTTCATGGGGCTCAAAGCTGGAAAAGATTCTGATTCTTACAGAGAATAAATTTCAAGTGGTACTGGTTATGTAATCTATGATTGCATATCTTTGTATGCATTTTGCAGTCACAGACACCCTGCAAATAGTTAAAAAGCTGGAGAAGCAAGTCTAAGATCTGCAAATGAACCAGTTAATCTAGTTTCATAAACTAACGTATTGGTGGCATTTTATACCTTTCGAGGAAACATTTCCTATAGTTCAATAAGATAGTAAAAAGATAGTTCAGAACTGGTATCAAATGTTGAAAATAATTTTCCTGCAACATCTTTGGAGACAAGTTATGCCTAGAGTCACTTCAAAACCAATTGCATAAAATATTCAATGTTACTTGTTCCATGTTATTAAATTAAAACAGTCTTCTGAAAAAAAGTCAGCTTCAATTGTCTTTGGTAGGTCTATGTTATGCTCATAAAGATGCTATGCAATTGTCATGATAAATAATAACTACCTCTGTCATAACTTTTTATACTTATTTTCTCGATTGACCCTCATAAAAACACAGCAAGATAGTTGTGAATATTCCCGATCTACATAGGAAGAGAAGATTATATGAATTGCTTCAAACTAAACTCCTTATTTCAAGCAAGAGATTCAAACATGGGTCTTTGTGTCCCTGAAACTCACAGTCATGGTCTGTAGAGCCCCCTGCAATGTTTTCACAGCCCATGCCCTGGCAGAATGGGAGCCCTTGTTGACTGGACACAGGGTCTATGATTTCTCATTTATCCTTTGTTTATTAAAAGCAAACCTTTATTATGTATTCATTCAAGAATATAGAGAAAATTTATTCATGGCACTCTTTTTTTTTTTTCTGAAAGAATGTAGTATCCTTTCATTTGAAGGAATGTTTTGAACATCTCAAATCAATAGAAATACAATGTCTTCTACATCTGGCTGGGCTGGCTTCAAGTTTTCAGAGGAAGAGAAAAGGAACTTTATACTAATGATAGAGAATGAGAAAGCAAATAAGTACAGGATAAATTATTTTTTTAATCTGAAAGCACTGGCATCTAATAAACAATAATTCTGTGCCTGTATTCATCCTTCCTGCCTCAAATGCTTTGTAAACAAAATGTAAGATGATGTCAGTAATCTTTATTTGTAGCCCTTAGAGTATGCTGCAGTGATGGTGATTTAGGGACTAGGACAGTTTCATAGGGTACAGGTCAAGATTTGAACCCAGGCAGTTGGATTCCATAGCTTGCCTTCCTAGTCACTATGCTCAGTTGTTTTCCATGGTGGCAAGTATAGTATTCCTAAGACCATTCATTTTTAAAAGATTATCAGCTCTTAGAACTATCAAATATTGTTCAGATTTCCTGGCTTTGTAGGTGTCCATGCAGAGGCTGGGAGACCACCAGCTGAAATATTGTAAGATTTCTTCATTGGTCAGGAATTTGGGTCTTTAGATATAATTCTAATGGAGTGTTTTAATACTGGAGTCTTTACCTGTGACAGTTTCCTCAAATTTGATCTTGAACTTTTTCTCATGAGAGTGGCAGTAAACTCTGGCTATGCCCTGTTGAGATTCTAGATAAGGTAGTCATATATACTGCTTATTTATCCTGGTAGGTAATCTCATGCCTAAGTGTCTCACCTGTGACCAGCAGTTCCTCTCACAGAAAATTTGCTTGTACTGGCACATACCCTTGTGGCTCTTGTCTGATCTGTGTTCATTTTATTCCTACCAAGATAACCACTCTCTAAGACAGCCTGATTGGGAGGAGAGTTAGATTCTCGGGTATTTTTTAGTTGAGACACAGAGGAAGCAACTCAACAAAACACATGAAGTAACAGAAGCAGCGGATTACTTGTAGATCCCAGAGGAAAGAGGGTAGCAAGCCTCACAGGGTTAACAGCAAGTGGGGAATCACTGGGGACAGGCACACTTAAGCAGTGCATGGAAAGCAAGGGAGAGAGAGTGAGGATTCTGTGGGCCAAGCCTTTCCAGGGTGTTCCTTAACCAGGATTCCTGAGGGTATTTCTAATTGGTGGGTTTACAGCAAGCAGTCATGAGTTCCTTCGAATTACGCTGTGACTGAAAGGTGGTCACTGTGGCATATCTGTGCAGCCCATGTGGAGTGTGAGGGTCATTTGGGCAAGTCAAGTAGGTGATATCTATCTGCCCAAGGGGAGGTGGTCACTAGAAGGTGTTTGTATAAGGCAGATAATCAGGATAAATCACATTGAAGACCTAGGAGGGGTGGAGAACTAGAAACTGTGTCAAGGTTTAGTAAACGTTGATTCTGTTGTGAGAAATTTTAATTTATATTCAAAATGCATGTTGAGGCAACATATACTGATAATTTAGTATATTACCATATTAAAGACTCTAAATTGAATGGGTTACAAAGAGACCATAAATCCCAAAAATAGTATGCAAAATGTATACATCATCAAAAAGCTAATCTGCCACAATCAAGTAGACTACTCCTGGGATGCAAGACTGGTTCAGCATACACAAATCAATGAATGATTCATCACATAGAAAAACAAAAACCACATGATTATCTCAGTAAATACAGAAAAGGCTTTCAGTAAAATTCAGCATCCCTTCTAACAACTCTCATCAAACTAGGTATTGAAGGAGCTTACCTCAAAATAATAAGAGCCATCTACCACAAACTCAGTCAGCATCATACCAAACAGGCAAAAGCTAGAAGCATTCCCCTGAGAACTGGAACAAGGCAAGGATGCTCACTCTCACCACTCCTATTCAACATACTACTGGAAGTCCTAGCCAGGCAAGAGAAAGAATTAAAAGACACCCATATAGGAAGAGAGGAAGTCAAACTATTGTTCTTCAGAGACAATATGATACTATGCCTAGAAAACCCCATCGTCTCTTCCCAAAGGCTTATGAATCTGATAGACAACTTCAACACAATTTTAGGATACAAATCAATTTACAAAAATCAGTAGCATTTCTATACACTAATAAAATCCAAACTGACAGCCAAATCATGAATGTAGTACCATTCACAATAGGCACCAAAAGAACAAAATATCTAGGAAAACAGCTAACTAGTGAGGCAAAAAACCTCTACAATGAGAATGTTAAAACACTGCTGAAAGAAATCAGAAATGACACAAATGGAAAAACATTCCATGCTCATGAATAAAGAGAGTTGGCATTGTTAAAATGGCCATACTGCCCAAAGCAGTTTACAGGTTCAACACCATTTCTATCAAACTACCAATGATATTTTTCACAGAATTAGAAAAAAATTCTAAAATTCATTTGGATCTCAAAAAGAGCTGGAATAGCCAAAGCAATCCTAAGCAGGAAAAACAAACCTGGAGGCATCACACTACCTGACTTCAAACTATACTGTAAAGCTAAAGTAACTAAAACAGCATTGTACTTGTACAAAAATAAACACATAGACCAATGGAACAGGTTAAAGAACCCAGAAATAAAGCTGCACACCAACAACCACCTGATCTGTGACAAAGCCAACTAAAACAAGCAATGGAGATAGGATTTTTTGTTCAATAAATGCTTCTGAGATAACTGGGTAACCAAATGCAAAAGAACAAAACTGGACCCCTACCTTTCATCATATACAAAAAGCAACTCAGGATGGATTGAAGAGCAAAATATAAAACCTCAAACTATAAAAACCCTAGGATAAAATCTGGGAAATACCATTCTGGACTCAGCCCAGGCAATAACTTCAGGACAAGACTTTAAAAGCAATTGCAGCAAAACCAAAATTGACAAGTAGGACTAATTAAAGAGCTTCTGCACAGCAAAGAAACTACAACAGAGTAAACAGACAGCCTACAGAAAGGGAGAAAATATTTGCAAACTATGCGTCTGACAAAGGTCTAATATGCAAGATCTATTTAAAAAAACAAGTCAACAGGCAAAAAGCAACCCTATTAAAAATGGGCAAAGGACATGAATGGACACGTCTCAAGAGAAGACATACACATGACCAACAAGCTTATGAAAAAGTGCTCAATATCACTGATTATTAGGGAAATGCAAATTAAAACCACAATGAGATGCCATCTTTGGTGGGAATCTAAATTAGTTCAGCCACTGTTGAAAGTATTTTGAAAATTTCTCAAAGAACTTAAAATAGAACCCAGCAATCCCATTACTAGGCATATCTCCGAAGGATTATAAATTGTTCTACCATAAAGACACATGCAAGTGAATGTTCATTGTAGCACTATTTACAATAGCAAAGATAAATGTTATGGTAAATGCCCATCAGTGATGAACTGGTTAAAGAAAATGTGATATATACCATGGCATACTACTAAAAAGCTATAAAAGATGAGATCATGGCCTTTGCAGCAATATAGATGGAGCTGAAAGCCATTATCCTAAACAAATTAACTGAAACACAAAAACAATTATTGCATGTTCTTACCTATAAGTGGAAGCTAAACAATGAGTACCCATGGACACACAGAAACAGTAGACACTGTAGCCTTTATGAGGGTGAGGAGGAGGGCAAGGATTGAAAAACTACATGTCAGACATTATGCTGATTGCCTAAGTGATAAAACCATCTGTACAGCAAACCCCTGTGACGTGGAACTTATCCATATAACAAACCTGCACATCTATCTCTTGAACCTAAATAAAAGTTGGAAAGAAAATAAATAAAAAATTTTGCACATGCATAGTTGTGATTTTCTGGGAAGAAAACTATAGTGTTTTACCATATGCATAATCCAAAAAAATGTTTTCTATTATTTTTTTGAGACAGATTCTCACTCTGTCACCCAGACTATAGTGCAGTGGCATGATCTTGGCTCACTGCAGCCTCCACCTCCTGGGTTCAAGTGATTCTCCTGTCTCAGCCTCCTCAGAAGCTGGGATTACAGGTGCACACCACCATGCCTGGCTAATTTTTTGTATTTGTAGTAGAGATAGGGTTTCACCATGTTGGCAGGCTGGTCTCAAACTCCTGACCTCAGGTGATTCACCTGCCTCAGCCTCCCAAAGTTAATAATAATGTTATACAAATTGATTTATTGATTGTAAATATGTCAATCTCAAGGGATAACCATTTTTTGTTAAATTATTAGCAATAACATTTGGACAAGATTATTAATTAAAATAGGTTAGGATCTGTAATGTCGCTAGATGAACTATATATCTATGTATCTATATCATCTATCTAATCATATATCTATGTTGTGTTTTGTTTTCTAATGGTTTATGATTCATAAGTGCTTCTGTTGTATATTGTCTCATTTAATCCAGTGGCAACCTTGTAAGTGGGTTAGTAATATTACCATTTTTATAATTAAGGAAAACTATTTTTGGTAATTCCCAACTTATTAAGTAGAGGAGCTAGAATTCAAATCTAGGTCTATCAACATCCAACATCAACAGTTTTCAACACTGACATGATTCAGCTTTCTATTTATTAACCAATTTTTTTTTCAGTTTTATTGAGGAATAACAGAGAACCCGAAAACCTGCACAGAGCTGAAGAAATTTGCTGTTATTTTATTTTTATTCCTTTATGTATAACAGGCCTTTAAAAAAAATAATCTTTGGCTGCTTTTCAATTTTTCTCTTTATCATTAGTTTTGAGATGTTTCCTTATCTTATGCCTTGGTGTAATTTTTATTGATTGTGTTTTATCTTTTTGGGGTTCATCAAGCTTCTTACGGTTTTTATTAGATATAGAAAAATTTGGCACTCATATACTTGAATACTTTTTCTGCTCATTCTTCTCCTTCAAGGACTAGCAATTACATGATGTCAGGCTGCTAGAAGTTTTCTATAGATCACTGCTTTTTAATTTTTTTAAATTTTTGCATTTACTTTTTATAATTTCTGCTTCTATTTCAAGTTCATTAATCCATCCCTCTGTAATATCTGATCTGCCATTATTCCCACCTGGTGTATTTTGCATTTCAGTTACTACTTTTCACTCCTAGGAGGTAAGTTTTAAATTTTTATATTTTCCATGTTACTGTTTAACATCTTGAACATATGGAATACATGAAGTACTCATTTAATGTATTTGCCTACTGCTTTGAACATCTGTGCCAGTTCTGGTTGTTTTGATTGATTTGTTTTTCTTCATGATTTGTGTTTTTCTTTATTTCTTTGCATTCTTGCCAATTTTAATTAGATAATTGACATTGTGAATTTTACCTTTTTGGATGCTAGATATTTTTTTTTTGCTACAAATGTTCTTGAGCTTTGCTCTGGGTGCAGTTAAGTTACTTGGAAACAGTTTGATCTTTTTCGGTCCTGCTTTTAAAATTTGTTACGTGGGCCCAGAACAGTGATTTGTTTAGCACTCCTCATGCCCCTACTGAGGCGAGATACTTCTGGTGCTCTACCCAGTGCCCCATGAATGAGGTTTTCCAGTCTAGCTGGAAGGAAAAAGTACTCTCTCTGTCCTTGGGTGAGTACTCAGCAATCTAAACCTGAGTACTCAGCACTCTAAACCTGTTGCTTCCAAACCTTTTGGATGTTGCTTTTTCTTTTTCCTGCTGCTTTGAGTAGTTTTCAAACATATATAAATTTATTAATACTCTGCTGAATGCTCAAGGGGACCCTACAGAGGTCTCTAACGTGTTGATGGAGTGATAATAGTGTTGATGGAGTTTGGTGTGGACTAGTCTGTGCAGCCTTCTCCTTCTCAGTAGCCTGTCTTGCCAATTCCAGCTACCTTGGTATCTCTGGACTCTCACACAGACTTCTCAACTCTGAGCGTCTACCCAGCTCAGCCTAGGTTCTTCCCTCCCTCTATTGTATCTTAGAAATTATCTCAAAGCAATTAAACTGAGGAATTTGTAGGTCTCACCTTATTTCTTCCTAGTTTCTGTCCTTTACTGCCTGATATTAAATGATTGGCAACATTGTTTTATATATTATGTCAAGTGTTTGGTTGTTTTTTTTCTTAAGGAGGTAAATGCAGTCACTACCACTCCATCTTGACCAGAAGCAGAGTTCTCTTAGCCTTTTGTTGTCCATCTATTCAACTCAGATCTTTGAAAAAATAGAAAAGGACTCTTTTTTTTTGTTGTTCTTTGCTAACTTGTATATTCACAGCATAACTTTCTGTCTGTACGCTTACTGTATGTGGTGGAACTAGAACAACTATATCTTATCCAATGTGCGACCCCACCACATAATACAATTTCCAGTAGATAATATTCACTATATAAATGTTTGAGTACACAAATGAATAAATTAACAAATATATAAAATCCAAGTCATCCCTGGGGAAGGAAATGCAAATATGATGGTTGTGTAATACATACTGGTTTTAAAATGTATTTCGTACAATACATTGAAATAGAAATGAAAGAAATGCAGAAAGGAAGTGCAAAAACACTTGGAATTGTTATTAACTATTGCTTAGAAGTGAAGAGGGAACCTGAGCCTTCCAAAAAGAAATGGAGCATGTGGTGGGCCAGACTCCCAAGGGGAAAGAAAGTGTATATACTTTCAAGTCCATCTCTTTTTTTCATTTCTGCCTTGGTTATCTCTGTGTGTGTGTGTGTGTCTATCTGTTTGTCTTACTTTCTGTCCACCTCCCCTCTTTCTCTCTTCTTCCATGTCTGATATTACATGTGCTATATTTAAGGAGTCTAAAATTCACTAACCAAATAATAGTGTTGATGGAGTTTGGTGTGGACTAGACAGATTGTGTGAATCTAACAAGAGCAGAGGTGCAATCTGTAGTTGCAAAACTGTACAATATTATTCTAAGACCCCTTCTCTTTCTGTGTTTCTCTTTGCCTGTGGGATCCAAGGGGAAGTGAGCAGTCCTCCAGATTACGTTGAAGGTGCTGTGTCTCATTTACTTACAACAGCATAATTCCACACAGTTTTTCCTTAACTTTCTGTTCCTCCAAAGGATTACTTTAACATGTTATTAATTTAGAAACATTTCACATTTTAAATGTTGTACTTGTAGGTTTTTATTTGTAATTTTTACTTTTTAAATGTTAATTTCCCATGGCTAACAACTCAGGCCTTACTTTAAGTAAAGTTGAGGGGTAAAATTATGTTACCAAAATAATAATCGTACATATGAAGGCTTGTGGTTTACGTCTTATTTCTTTCAATTAATATAGCAGCATTCCCAGAAAACAAAACAAACCCACAAAAATCACTGCCTTTTAATTCTTCCATGAAAACCATTGTGGGTCAGGACACCCTTGTGTATTTTTATACATGCCCATCTTGATATATGTCTAATATTTTCTCCTGCCTTTAATTCTGTAAACATTCTATCCTTAGTGAGTGCTTATTTTTGATGCAATCAAATCTGTAGCACACCTGTCTCTGTGGATGAAAAGAGAGTGAGTCATTTGTGAGGAGCTCGGTCACATTAACTCTTAGAAGATACAAAAGATGATTTATGAAATTGAGTTTTGAGAACATAACATGATGCCCTCATGATGGAAAAGAACTCATGGATCTCCTGGCAAAGGTCATCTCCTTGATCTCAAAAGGGGATGCAGAGCCATTGCGAAATGCAACTGTCAAGTTAAATCCATGGAATTTAGTAAGCTAGTTGAGTAAGTTGTAAGAAATGCCATTCAAAATGTTTATTTTCAGGCTGTTCCTAGTGACTACAAATCAGCCAGTTGAACGTGTTTGCACCTTGCTGATCTGCTCCACCATTGGAAATGCATTTTAGTATAGATACAGTCTGTGTTTTAGGGACACAAATCAGAGGAATAACAGAACCAGTGTTACTCCACTGAGTCATGGCCTTTGCTTTTCAGTAGAAGCAGCCGGCTTCATTTTCTCACTAGGTTCTTTTCCTAGCTCCCCACTGAAAGGGAAGAAGAATATAAAAATGAATGTTAAAAGCCAGCCCTCTGATGGACCAGGGCAGAGAACAGTGTCAGGATAGCATTTCATAATGATAAAGAAAAAGCAATTTGCTGATGTAGGTGAGTGCTTTATCCTCTGTGCGTGTGTAACCTGAAGAGGGTAAATTACTTTTTCCTGGTACCACTTGGTATCCATGAGGAGGTAATTTGCCTCACAATGTCAAGACACCCTGCTGCTGTGAAAGTGGTTATACTTCTGGCTTCCTGAAAGGAGAGCGTTTGGCTCACAGTTGAGCTGATCCCTTCATTAATGACCCAGGTCAAGGCTAAGATGTTTCAGGACATACAAGCAAGTGCACAAATGAATAGATGCTTTTTTAATGGGGGCGGTTGCAAGTATGTTTTTTAGCTCCTTCATTGGTTGTTATTTAACTGTACTTTTCCCTTAGAGACAGAGGGTTATTAAATTCTAAAATAGTTAAAAGGAAAGTAAACGTTTCTTGCTGATCTTTAGGACTACAATTTAGTTTTACACATGCCTAGCAGCTCAGTGCTGTGGGAATGATTTCCTCTGTTTGCTATTTTGAGGCCCCACATCTGAAAAAGGGGCTTTGGTCAGTTGGATACCCCAAAAGAAGCACCTGCCTCTTTAGGAAATTTTTCAACACATTGTAATGTGACTGGTAACAAAGTATTATAAGCAAAATGCCATTATTGGGATGAGTCCTTTATGACAAGAAAATTTATCACTAGTCTGGGGATTTATTCATTCTGCTATTTCTTTTGAGTTAAAACCTTAGGGAGAACAATACTCCCCGGCTGTAAATATTCATGCTTTGGTACCTTTAACCAAATAGTCATATTGTACAGAGCCACTCAACAGAATATCTAAAACTCCACTTGAGCGCATCTGTCTTTCATAAACTGATAAGACTACACTGCCATTTTTCTCCATGGTATCTATGAAACTCAAAGGGTTTCACAGTATGGTGTATGTGGGCGGAGAGTTAAGAAATCATTCATTATTCATTCATTTCATTTACTAAATATTTTGCGGGAACCTACCACATGTGAGATACTGTACTTGATGCTGGGGTTAGAACACAAGTAACACAAATGTAATCCTAGTGCTTGCATCTTGGGGCGTCTAGTCTTTCTAGGTACAAGAGCATTAGGTAAGAAATCACACAAATAATTAGAATTGTGATAAATCCCCTAAAGAACAAGTAAAGGGTGCTATAAGAATGTGTCCCAGGGAAATAATTTAGTCTGGAGAGTGAGGTGTTAAGAAAACTTTCCTTTTTAAACTGGGAGCCAAAGAAAGAATGAGAGGAGATAAGAAGGATGAGGTGGGACAATTCCCAGTAGAGAAATAAATTTGGGTAGAGGTGCTCAGTGGAGACTAAGCTTGAAAGTAGAAGTGCTCGCTTCGGCAGCACATACAATAAAATTGGAACGATAGAAGATTAGCATGGCTCCTGCGCAAGGATGACAAGCAAATTCGTGAAGCGTTGCATATTTTTACGAGGTCTGAAGTTGAGGCAGCAATTAAGAGCCTACCACACAGAAAAAGCCCAGGTCCAGATGGGTTCACAGCCGAATTATACCAAACACACAAAGAGGAGCTGGTACCATTCCTTCTGAAACTATTCCAAACAATTCAAAAAGAGGGATCCCTTCACAAATCATTATATGAGACCAACATCATGCTGATACCAAAACCCGGCAGAGATTCAACAAGAAAAGAAAACTTCAGGCCAATATCCATGATGAACATAGATGCAAAAATCTTCAATAAAATACTGGCAAACCGATTGCAACAGCACATTAAAAAACTTATCCATCATGATCAAGTAGGATTCATCCCGGGGATGCAAGGCTGGTTCAACATACGCAAGTCTATAAATGTAATTCACCACATAAACAGAAGCAAAAACAAAAACCACATGATGATCTCAATTGATGCAGAGAAGGCATTTGACAAAATTCAGCAGCCCTTTATGCTAAAAACCCTCAATAAACTTGGTATTGATGGAACATATCTCAAAGTAATAAAAGCTATTTATGACAAACCAACAGCCAATATCATACTTAATGGGCAAAAACTGAAAGTATTCCCTTTGAAATCTGGCACGAGACAAGGATGCCCTCTCTCACCACTCCTATTCAACATAGTACTGGAAGTTCTAGCCAGAGCAATCAGGCAAGAAAAAGAAATAAAGGGTATTAGAATAGGAAAGGTGGAAGCCAAATTGTCTCTATTCGCAGACGACATGATAGTATACCTAGAAGACCCCATCACCTCAGCTCAAAAACTCCTGAAACTGATAAGCAACTTCAGTAAAGTCTCAGGATATAAAATCAATGTGCAAAAATCACAAGCATTCCTATACACCAATAACAGACTTAAAGAGCACCAAATCAAGAACGAACTGCCATTCACAATTGCTACAAAGAGAATAAAATACCTAAGAATACAACTTACAAGAAACGTAAGGGACCTCTTCAAGGAAAACTACAAACCACTGCTAAATGAAATAAGAAAGGACACAAACAGATGGAGAAACATTCCATGTTCGTGGTTAGGAAGAATCAATATCGTGAAAATGGCTATACTGTCCAAAGTAGTTTACAGAATCAATGCTATCCCCATCAAGCTACCACTGAATTTCTTCACAGAACTGGAAAAAACCACCATAAACTTCATATGGAACCAAAAGAGAGCCCGCATAGCCAAGTCAATTCTAAGCAAAAAGAACACAGCTGGAGGCATCACACTACCAGACTTCAAACTATACTACAAGGCTACAGTAATCAAAACAGCATGGCACTGGTACCAAAACAGAGATGTAGACCAATGGAACAGAACAGAGGCATCGGAGGCAACACAACATATCTACAACCATATAATCTTTGATAAACCAGACAAAAACAAGCAATGGGGAAAGGATGCCCTGTTTAATAAATGGTGTTGGGAAAACTGGTTAGCCATGTGCAGAAAGCAGAAACTGGACCCCTTCCTGACACCTTATACTAAAATTAACTCCAGATGGATTAAAGACTTAAACATAAGACCTGGCACCATAAAAACCCTAGAAGAAAATCTGAAAAAACCATTCAGGACATAGGAGTAGGCAAGGACTTCATGACCAAAACACCAAAAGCATTGGCAACAAAAGCCAAAATAGACAAATGGGACCTAATCAAACTCCACAGCTTTTGCACGGCAAAAGAAACAGTCACTAGAGTGAATCGGCAACCAACAGAATGGGAAAAAATCTTTGCAGTTTACGCATTTGACAAAGGGCTGATACCCAGAATTTACAAAGAACTCAAACAGATTTACAGGAAAAAAACAAGCCCATTCAAAAATGGGCAAAGGATATGAACAGACACTTTACAAAAGAAGACATACATGAGGCCAACAAACACATGAAAAAATGCTCATCATCACTGGTCATTAGAGAGATGCAAATCAAAACCACATTGAGATACCATCTCATGCCAGTTAGAATGGCGATCATTAAAAAATCTGGAGACAACAGATGCTGGAGAGGATGCAGAGAAATAGGAACACTTTTACACTGTTGGTGGGAGTGTAAATTAGTTCAACCATTGTGGAAGACAGTGTGGCGATTCCTCAGGGACCTAGAAATAGAAATTCCATTTGACCCAGCAATCCCATTACTGGGTATATATCCAAAGGACTATAAATCATTCTACTATAATGACACATGCACACGAATGTTCATTGCAGCACTGTTTACAATAGCAAAGACCTGGAACCAACCCAAATGCCCATCGATGATAGACTGGACTGGGAAAATGTGGCACATATACACCATGGAATATTATGCAGCAATCAAAAATGATGAGTATTTGTCCTTTGTAAGGACATGGATTAATCTGGAGAACATCATTCTCAGCAAACTGACACAAGAACAGAAAACAAAATACCACATATTCTCACTCATATGCAGGTGAGAAAAATGAGAACACATGGACTCAGGGAGGGGGGTACTACACAGTGGGGTCAACTGGGGGGAATAGGGGAGGGACAGTGGGGGGGAGCTGGGGAGGGATAGCCTGGGGAGAAAAGCCAAATGTGGGTGAAGGGGAGGAAGGCAGTAAAACACACTGCCATGTGTGTACCTATGCAACTATCTTGTACGTTCTGCACATGTATCCCAAAACCTAAAATGCAATAAAAATTTTAAAAAAAAGTAGAAGGGAGTCAGTACGGTACAGAAAATTAAATAAGGGAAGAATGGCTCAAGATGAGATTTATTAATTTATTCATTTAATAAACATGTATGTAGTATTTACTCTGTGCCAAGAGGAGCTGTAAGTGCTTTACAAATATTGAATCCTTATAATGGCCTTGCAAGATATATTCTGTTATTATTCCAATTTTATAGATGTGAAAACTAAAGTATAGAAAGTTTTATAATGAGAGCAGGGACTATATAAAGAGACTAAAAAGCCATGTGAAATATTTAAAATCTTGTCATAAGTGCAATGGGAATTTGAGAATGGTTTTAAGTGGTGAATGCCTTCATCACATTTATATTTTGGCTAGATATCTCTAATCAGTGTCTGAAGAAGGAGGTGAGAGGTAAGGGGTGCAGCAAGAATGAATGAGGAAATCAGTTGGGAGGCTACTGCAGTGCTGCAGGAGGGAGATGGCACTAAGCAATGCAAAGAGTTGGATGGATGTAAGAAATGTTTTGGATATTGAACAGGCAGGACTAGAAGATGGAATTGATGTGGTCCAAGGTATGAGGAAGGGAAGGTCAGGGGTGATTTTTAAAATCTGCATCATAAATAAATATATGGAGAATTTGCTAGGTTAGAGAACACAGGCAAAGAAGAACATTTGGCAGCAGGGCAGAAAATGACCATAAATTGAATTTCAGCCATAATACATTTGAAGTTTCTAGGATATATTTATGTGATAAGTATTTGGATTTGGGAAAATGAAATGCAGAATCAAACTCTGAGAAAAAATATACATCTTGAAGTTATTTGGCATCTATTAAACTTTTAACTTGTGTGTTTCTTCTCTAGACTCTAATGCAGACATAAGAAGTATAAGGCAGTATTTAAGAAGTAAACATGTAATCATACAATCCATAAAGTAGTTAGAGTTTTGAGACCATAGAGGCTCTATACTAATAAAAGCATTGTGAATATTTATTCCATTTCTGCATAATTGGTTCAGAGGAAAATCTCTTAAGATGAAATGAGGCTGAAGGCAGGCAAGGTGATGATCAACAGATTCCAAGTCCTTAGTTTATAACTGAATTGTTGCTAGCTTATATTTTGAGTTTCCAAATATTTTAACAAAATTTTAAGAGACTTTCCCTTTACCCTCACATTAAACTTTAGGAATGTCAATCTCTAACACACTTCACTGAAACCCCACTAAGAGCCTTCTCCTAATATCAAGCTCCAGAAAGAGTGAGGTGTTAATCACATTACGTACCTAACATGTCTGTGTGTAGGCATGCTTTAGCTGGGTAATATCCTACACTGATGAGCAATTTAGGCCTTTGTTTCTGACATGCCAGGCTATGGAGTAGAGAATCAGATGAATGGATACCTTTGAAAACAATGATTCCAACTAACTCTGCTTTTTCTCTTTTGAGATGAAGTCTTGCTCTCTCTCTTAGGCTGGAGTGCAGTGGCACCATCTTGGCTCAATTCAACCTTGCCTCCAGGGCTCAAATGATTCTCCTGCCTCAGCCTCCCTAGTAGCTGGAACGACAGTCCTGCTCCACCATGCCTGGCTAATATTTTGTATTTTTAGTAGAGATTGGGGTTTCACCATGTTGGCCAGGCTGGTCTCTAACTCCTGACCTCAAGTGATCCACCCACCTCAGCCTCCAAAGTTCTGAGATTACAGGCATGAGCCACTGTGCCCAGCCTAACTCTGCTTTTTAGTAAGCTGTTCTGATGCAACTCATGGCATCTAATAGCATTTTCTGAGAAGATAGAAAAAGCTTTGGAAGTCGTGGTCCCTTCAGTCCCATAGTCTGCTTGCTTTATTAACTTTCTCTTCAGTTTACTCCCTCCTCCTCCTTTTATCATATGACAATTTTGACTATTCCTAAATCTTGCAACAGGCTTTCTTTTTATTTTTCCCTCCTAGCTCATTAATGGGCTTGGGACATTTTATTGGCATTGAGCTGAAGAAATCTGTGAAAAAAAGTGTGTGTGTACATATATATGCCTATGTGTGTATATTTTTATATATGTACATATATTTGTGTAAGTGTACATATATGTAAAGATGACTGTATCACACATGTATTTATTGAAAGGATAATAAATTAATGAGCTTGATTTAGTTATTTCATAACACGATTTTTTTTTTTTTTTGAGATAAAGTTTCACTCTTGTTGCCCAGGCTGGAGTGCAGTGGGGTGATCTCTGCCCACTGCAACCTCCAGGCCCTGGGTTCAAGTGATTCTCCTGAACTCAGCCTTCCAAGTCACTGGGATTACAGGTGCCTGCCACCACACCTGGCTAATTTTTTGTATTTTTAGTAGAGATGGGGTTTCACCATGTTGGTCAGGATGGTCTTGAACTCCTGACATTAGGTGATCCAACCACATCAGCCTCCCAAAGTACTGGGAATACAGGCATGAGCCACTGTGCCCAGCCAATGTATGTATATTTCAAAACAGAATGCTATGCGTTATAAATATACATGTTTTAGTTGTCACTTTTAAAAATGCCAGTAGAAAAACTAGCTTTCCTTTTATTAAATAAGCTGTATCCTTTTGTTCAACGTTGAGTGTGGGGGCAGATTTTCAGGGTTTTGAATATGTGCTCTGTGCTCTATAGACAGGAGGAAGACTGCAATAAGAAGCCAGCTCTGCTTTTGACTCCATGAGGCACCGTCTTAGGCTTCAGTTTCTTCAGGAGTTTGGACAAGAGGGTCTGCAAATTTCCTTCTAACTAATGTTCTATGATTCTTTCTTTGAGTAAAAAGATGAATTTATGACAAAATTTAAAAAAGAAAATCAGCTTTTATAAAGGTGTAATTCTTCCAAAAAAAGACTGCTAATATGACTTGTGAGATAAAGCAGATTGCAGAGCAAAATTGTTGGATTTTTCACAACAAAAATACATGGAAGCCAAGAGCAATAATTAACATTTCTGAAATATTATGTTACTTTCTCACATTACAGAGTAATACTTGAGACTGTGAGGTGGGTAGGAGTACATTTCTTTATGTAGCTAGGGATTTTAGACAACTTAATGTAAGTTGCGTAAAGGTAAGTTGGTAGACCCAAGAATTTTGCCTTCAAATTGCAGGACTCATGGAGAACCATCCAACTGTAAATTTAGGCTGGGAAGGGTCAGATTATTACTACTGGACTTTTGATATCACATTGCTTAGCTTCAAAGCACAATTTACATATTTTCATTGATATTTCTATATAATCAACTCTAGACATATTTGGTTACTGTCTCCAGATTTTAGAATTTTCAATGGACTGTAATAAGGAACAAAAGACATCAGAAGAGGGGAAAAAGATCTGTTGTGGCCTAAGTAGCAGTGATAACACAAACACAATCTATGCTATAAAAAGCAATGAGCGAAACTCACAAAACATGTGGACAAATAGGAGCTAGTGTAAGAAAATGACCCAATGGAAAGATGTCAGCAAGTGGCAGAACAAGCACTAAGAAAATTGGACAAGTTCCTCAACATGACATGATTTAAGGGCAAGAAGAACTTGAATAGCATGAATTTGGCATTGAGCAGAAATGTGAACTCCCAAGAGAGGCAGCTCCCTCAGCATCGCTTCTAGACATTGAATTTGGCAATAAGAGAATGTTAGCTAGTCCAGGACATACTCTAGACAGAAGAGGCTCTAAACATTTATAAAAAGCCTCTACTCATTGTGAAAAAAAAATACTTAAAATACATAAAATTTAAAAGAAGAAAGTAAAAATCTTTGTAGTACTGCATCTGGGAAGTTAGTTCCTCTTAACATTTTTGTATATGACTTTCCAGTGATGAAATAATGGCTGTAATGTGGATGAGGACTAAGAATTCTTCAAGTGAGAACGGGGAAGAAAGGATGAATCTGGACCTGAAATTTCAAGGTTGGGCAAGAACTTCTGTTCACCTGTAAAATAGAAAAAAGTTTATTTTCAGTCTCACCATTATTTTCCAAGTGAGGTTATTTTTTTCTATTACTAAATGTAAGCTTCTCAAGGGCAGGAGTTGTGCCATTTTAATCTTTGATCCTCCAAAGACTATTATAATGGCTCAGCAGACACTCAATAAATATTTGTTGAATAATCGGAGGCAAGGAAGACATAATAAACACAAAAAACTAGCAAAGGAAACATTAGAAGTAACTAGAGTTTAGTAGAGTATTTAATGAAAGTGCAAAAAACTTGCAAAAGAGCTTGGGAATTAGGGAGGGATAAAGAGGGTTTGACCCAAACCTGGGGTAGCAAATGACATATAGACTGCCTGATGTTAACTTCTCCCTAGTAATTCATTAATCTCTAATAGGGATCATTTTAAAAATATATTGTTAAACATTTAGAGGGTGCAGTACAAATTTGTTATATGGATAGAATGACAGTGTAGTAGTTGGATTTGGGCTTGTATTGTACCCATCATCTGAATAGTGAATATTGTATACAAATAGGTAATTTTTCAACCCTTTCCCTATCCCACTGTCCCCTCTTTTGGAGTCACCAACGACTATTGTTTCCCTCCGTGTGCTCATGTGTACCCATTCTTTACCTCTCACTTATAAGTGAAAAGATGAAATATTTTATTTTCTGTTTACGAGTTATTTCACTTAGCAAAATGGTCTCAAGCTCCATTTTCTATGTTGCTACAAAACACAGGATTTCATTCTTTTTTCGGCTGTGCAATACTCCATGAGATATATATCTATATAGATATCTATATATGCATTTATATCTCTATATACATATATATATAACGTGTACATATCACATTTTCTTTAATCATCCTTCAGTGGAACGGAGGTTAGTCCGTGTCCTTGCTGTTGTGAACAGTGTTGTGACAAACATGAAAGTGCAGGTGTCTGTTGATGGGCGTGTGAACTAGTTCAGCCATTGTGGAAGACAGTGTGGGGATTCCTCAAGGATCTAGAACTAGAAATACCATTTGGCCCAGCATTCCCATTACTGGGTATATACCTAAAGAATTATAACTTGTTCTATTATAAAGACACATGCGTATGTATATTTATTGCAGTATTGTTCACAATAGCAAAGACTTGGAACCAACCCATATGCTCATCAATGATAGACTGGATAAAGAAAATGTGGCATATATACAATGGAATACTATGCAGTCATAAAAAAGGATGAGTTCATGTTCTTCGCAAGGACATGGATGAAGCTAGAAACCATTATTCTCAGCAAAGTAACAAGAAAAGAAAACCAAACACCACGTGTTCTCTAAGTGGGAGTTGAACAATGAGAACACGTGGACACAGGGAGGGGGACATCATGCATTGGGGCCTGTCAGAGGGTGGGGGAATAGGGGAGGGACAGCATTAGGAGAAATATCTAATGTAGATGACGGGGTGATGAATGCAGCCAACCACCATGGCACTGTATACCTTGTAACAAATCTGCATGTTCTGCACATGTACCCCAGAACTTAAAAATAAAATATTATGTAGGATCATAAAAAAAAAAAAAAAGAAAGTGCAGGTGTCTTTTTTACATAATGATTCTTTTTTCTTTCAGTATGTAACCAGGAATGGGATTGCTGGGTGAAATAGTAGCTCTATTTCTAGTTGTTTGAGAATCTCCATACTGTTTTCCATATAGATTGTACTGATTTACATTCCCACTGACAGTGTAAGCATTCCTTTTTCCCCACACTCTCACCAACATCTGTTGTTTTTTGACCTTTCAATAATCGTTATTCTGACTGGTGTGAGATCATATCTCATTGTGGCTTTAATTTGCATTTCTGTGATGATTAGGGATGTTGAGTATGTTTTCATGTATTTGTTCATTGCTTGTATGTCGTCTTTTGGGAAATGTCTGTGAATGTACTTTACCCAGTCTTTAAGAGGGTTATTTGTTTTTTTCTTGTTGAGTTGAGTTCCTTATAGATTCTGAATATTAGTCCCTTGTTGGATGCATACTTTGCAAATATTTTCTCTCATTTTGTAGGTTGTTTACACTGATATTTATTTATTATTCTTATTTATTTATTTTTTTGCTATGCAGCTTTTTAGCTTAGTTAAGTCCTGTTTATTTTTGGTTTTGTTGCATTTTCTTTTGAAGTCATAGTCATAAATTCTTTGCCTTGGCTGATGTCCTGAATAGTTTATTCTAGGTTTTCTCCTAGGATTTTTATAGTTTCAGGTCTTACATTTAAGTCTTTAATTCATCTTTAGTTAATTTTTGTATATGGTGAGAGACACGGGGCTAGTGTCATTCTTCTGCATGTTGATATCCAATTTTCCCAGCATAATTTATTAAATAGGGAGTCCTTTCCCAATTGTATATTTTTGTCAACTTTGTTGAAAATCAGTTGGTTATGGGTGTGCAGCTTCATTTTGGGGTTTTCTATTCTGTTCCATTGATCTATGTGTTTATTTTATGCCATGCTGTTTTGGTTACTATGGCTTTGCAGCATACTTTGAAGTCAGGTGTTATGATGCTTACAGCTTTATTCTTTTTGCTTAGGATTGCTTTGGCTATTTGGGCTCTTTTTGGTTCCATATGAAATTTAGGATTTTTTTTTCCTAATTCTATGAAAATTGATATCTAACAAGGACCTTATAATTGGAAAGGGTAAAAGAGCCACTTGAAAATGGAGACCCCAGGAGACAACACTTCTCTAATTTAAGTGTCTTGCAGAAAGTACAGATATTGGAAGAATTGTAGAAAACAGGAGTGTCAAACTTCTGGAGCTGTGGAGCAGTAAATAATTATTTGGAAAAATGAATTGCAGACATTATAGTCTAGATACCAAACTTGATGATTTCCAGCAAAATTTTAGAATAGATGATCAGGCAAAGCGAGACCGACTTGGTTGAACGCTGGCTTTAATGCTTACTAGCTACATGGCTTTTGGCAAGTTATATAAACTCTCTGTGCCTCAGTTTCCTCAGCTGTAACATCAGAATACTCTTAATATCAGTCTTATAAAGATGCTACAAACATTAAATTCTCGTAAGGCATGTAGAAGATTCCAGCCACATAATAAGTGCTTTATAATTGTTACCATTACTAACACTTAAAAATGAAGTGATTATTGGCCGGGCGCGGTGGCTCAAGCCTGTAATCCCAGCACTTTGGGAGGCCGAGGCGGGTGGATCACGAGGTCAAGAGATCGAGACCATTCTGGTCAACATGGTGAAACCCTGTCTCTACTAAAAATACAAAAAATCAGCTGGGCATGGTGGCGCGTGCCTGTAATCCCAGCTACTTGGGAGGCTGAGGCAAAAGAATCGCCTGAACCCAGGAGGCGGAGGTTGCGGTGAGCCGAGATGGTGCCATTGCATTCTAGCCTGGGTAACAGCAGCGAAACTCCGTCTCAAAAAAAAAAAAAAAAAAAAAAAAAGTGATTATCAATAGAAGGTATCTCAACTAAGAATTAATCATACTTTACATAAACATTTTATATTTTTTGAAAAACTTTTTGGGTTGCTTATTCAAGGGTACTTCATACATGTGTCTGAATGATAGGAAAGTCTCGAGTCTTTACTGCTTTTCTCATGAGTGTGACAATGGCATCCTTGTGTGACAGGTGTTTGACTAGGAGAATATAGTAAGAGGGCAAATACTTTAGTACACTTTTTGCTCTCAAAACTGTACAGAATACTGGGAAAAGTTTCAGTCAAGATCTTTGCTTGCTATACACAACTTTATAAAAATAAGTTGATCCAAACTTGTTAACTTTTAGAGTTGAAAGGAATTTGAGGGAGCTTCCAGTCCAAACATTCATTTTATAGCTGAACATCTGAGACCAGGAGAGATCTGATAATTTGCCCAAAGGCACACAGCTAGTGTGTACCCTAGCCAAGACTTGAACTCACATGTTTTGGGTACTATATGTGTTTGAAGCTAACTCTGTTAGGCAGGAAGTCACAGTACAGATGGTACTTGTTTCTCTCTTTAGGTGCTGTTTATAGGTGGCTATTTCCTCATTGCAGCAATACAACATCAAGGTGCTGTTGTTGCCTGTTTTCGACAGAATCTTCCTCTGTTGCCCAGGCTAGAGTGCAATGATGCGATATTGGCTCACTGCAACCTCTGCCTCCCGGGTTCAAGTGATTCTCTTGCCTCAGGCTCCCAAGTAAGTGTGATTGAAGGTGTCTGCTACCACGCCTGGCTAATTTTTGTATTTTTAGTAGAGACAGGGTTTCACCATATTGACCAGGCTGGCCTCGAACTCCTGACCTCAGGTGATCCACCCACCTCAGCCTCCAAAGTGTTGGTACTACAGGTGTGACCCTCCGTGCTTGGCCCAATGTGCTGTTAGTACATTGACCTTCATGGTCTAGGTAATGAAGTTACCTGTTCTTACTACAGGCACTGCTTTGCCCACTTACACTCCAGTGGTATTCGCTGAGGAGTTTAGATAATATTCTTGAAGCCACGCAGGAGCCTAAGGTTTGGGGCAGATTGAGTGTATTTCTTTGAGTAACATGAAGCACAAGCTTCACTGCCTGAACTGTGAATTACAAACTTGCACTCAGAATTTTTTTTAAATGTAAATGCCGATAGGCTCTGCAATCGTCCTCTGATTTGCTAGAGACTCCAGCACCTTTCTGCCTGTTAAAGGTGAATAAGTTGTGATCCTGACATCGAACTCCAAAGGTGTTCCACGTGGGCATGCCTTCATCTCCAGATACTTTATTTCACAGCCAGCATTTCTTTTGGTTAGGCTTTTGTCTGTCAGTTTTCCTCAGCCCACCCCTTTCCCCAGCAAGCACCAATCCTCTTCACGCTTCTATCTTCTTTCCCTATTGACTTCTGCACATATCATGGCTTCTGCCAACTGCCAACTGTAAATGCTTTTGAGGAGAAGGGTGGGTTCTGGTCTCAGTGCTTGAAATTTTGAGGAGGAATGGGGAGTCCTATGGCTAATGGAGAGGGGCAGGAAAGAGTGGGAAAGCTTCATCTCTGGGTTATAATTGTCCTTTTCTTATAGTATTCAACATCAAACACACTCCACCACAATATGAATTTATTTCTCTTCTGAAATTCTCGTTGATTCTAAATCAGAAATTCATGTTTTTCAAGTTAACATAATGTTGACACCTCTTCCTGAGAAAAAAATTAAGCCTGGCTTTTTAATGTTAATAGTGTATTCTGTTTCTCACTGCGTTCAGTGTATTTGTAAACTTCTTTGCACTAACTGCCACTGAATAGAACTGCCATTTAAATTAGAGAAGAGCAGTTTGCCCAAGCCCAAACTGCTTTTTTCTAATCTAAAAGTTAGGTCTTGACTGCAAGAAATGATGAAAGAATTTTGGCTCACATCCACTCTACTATCCTAACCTAATAAAAACTCCAGAAACATGTATTCAATGCCAGTTATGCTCTGGGCACTGTATTATTTATCTCTGCATTCCCAGTGTCTAAGGCAGAACTTTTGCCCTAGAGGAGATGACAGCATTTCTGTGGTTTACAATTTTATGAAATCCGATGGAGAAGAATGTCAACAAGAGCTAGTGGAGTCTGGGAAAGCCTCGTGAATCAGCTGAAGACTTCAGTGGACTCTGTGGGATTTGGGTGCCCGGGAGAGATAGGGAAGGTGTTCTCCATCAAGGAAACAGCAGATCTGTAGGCATGGAGCTGTGACTGTCAATAGAAAAGGAAGGTTGGCACAGTATGAAAAATAAAAACTGTAGGTAAGAAAGTCAGGTTCAAAAGTGAATTCTTTTTAAAATTTATTTTATCTTTACTTTTATAGATTTTGCAGGTACAATAGCAGTTTTGTTACATTGATACATTGCATAGTGGTGAAATCTGGGCAGGTAGTGTAACCATCACTCAAATAGTGTACGTTGTACCCATTAGGTAATTTCTTATCCCTCGTGCCCCCTCCCACCTTCCATCTCTTCCAGTCTCCAATGTCTATTATTCCACCAGAAGTTTATTTATAATGAATTTATACAGCTCCAGAAATAAAATTTCTTTGCCTATTCAACATCTCTTGAATATCTTCTGTTTCCCAAGCACTGTGCTAGGATTTTAAAATAAAGAGGTAGATAAGACACCTCTTTATTTTAATAGATAAGTCTATTCAATTAAGCATCATACAGTCTAATGATAATTCAAGATTTCTCCAAATGCAAGAAGGAGCACCACTTCCAACTCCAGCACAATTTTGAAAGACGACAGAGAATAAGACAGAGAGAGCAGAGATCGAGTAGAGAATAGTTGTTGAGCGATTAAAAAAAAAAACTGCCCCAAGCCCATATCATGGCCAAACCTTTTCTAGCTATCACAAGATAAATAATACTACCTAACATACCTTCCATTTTGTTAGCATTTATACATTCACTCATTTTTAATGTAAAATTTAAAATTGGATGCCTATCATATGTCAGGTATGATGTTAGATTCTGGGAATTCAGAAATGACCCAAATAGACTGATTGCATCTCCTTCCTGAGTGTATCATCTGTCATTGGCTGGAGAATGTAAGGTATTGTGGGACTACATGAGAGACGCCTAACATAGATTTTGGAAGGCAGGGTGGGGAGAGATCTGGGAGGGCTCCTTACAGGAATCTAAACCGAGGATAAGCTACATTTTTTTAGACAAAAATAAGGTGAAAATTGTTCTAAACATGGGGGAAAGCATGTAAGAAGAGGAGAGAAAGTAAGATACATTTGATGGAACTCAGGGAAGTTCATTGTACTATGAATAGTCCAGGCCTTCTTGCTTTATCACTAAAGGCTATTCCCATGTAGTGATATATTCAAAAGACACAAAATGCTAGTACCAAAATAGCTTGGAATTGTAGTCCGTCACACAACACATAGAAAACTTTCTAAATGTCTTTGACATTATGGTTGTTCAAGTTCCATAGAAGCAGAGCCTGAGGCAGGAATCCGGGTGCAGGTGATTCATTTGGGAGTATGCTTCAAAGAACCTGTGAAGGAAGCAGGATGATCAGGAAATTGAGCTCAGCAAGGGTGCTGTTTCAGGTGAGATCCAGCCTTGCGGATCAAGTGGGGAAGGGCTCTGTAGTATAAACCGCACCAGAGAGCTGCCCCCCACCCTTCAGGAAAGGGAGCCACTTTTTTATACTCATAAAACCCAGTCATTGGCAGAGGCATGATATCAGGATCATACTTTCTGTTTCTGACATTTATATTTTAGACCTTCCATCTTATTTGGTTTCTATTATTTTGACCACACAATGTTTTCTAGAGTTAAGTAATACAATTACTGACTCCTGAGAAAGTTGAGAGGGGAAGGAGAGATGGGTGTTGATGCTGTGATGCTTTTCTCAGTACTGCTGGAGAGCAGCGGGTGTGTGGAGGCAAGGAGTGAGTGGGCTGGGGAGAACTTAAGGCCAGAGAGGTAAGTAGGAGGCTGTGTGATGGGGAACATAGAAAAGCATCCAACTGTACTCAGAATGAGTTTAGGAAGACAGTTTCTCAAATGGACGCCTGAAAATGTGGACTTCTTTGTTTCAGTGTGACTTAGAAGACTCGCTAGTTTGTGTTGGTCTCTGATTTGTTCAAAGTGAATCATGAATTCCCTGAAAAAATCATAAACTTGGTTTGCAGTTGTCTGGTGGTTAGAGCAAAGAAGAGTATTTTTTTTCTGTCTTGTGATTGGGGTTGGAATGACATGCTCCTGCAGTGATTTTGTAGGGTCATAAAAGTAGAAAAAGCTGACAGAAACGTCCTCCACATGTTTCCTGTGTTTACTCCACCCTCCTCAAATTTGATCTTCCAGAAAAATAATCACTTTATTTATACATTCTGATATTTGACTTTCCATGTGTTTTATTTACCAAACACCATAGTTGGATATTCTTTTCCTAGTTTAGGAGTTTACGCAAGATAAAGATGCTTTTTTGTTGTTGTTTTTAGAGTTTATGTCCTTTTTATGATGATTATTAATTAATAAGACATCTTCTTTTATGGATAGTACATAGAGAACCTAATTATGCTGTTTAGACAACTAGCACTTAAAAAGTAATAGTGATTTATTCAGTTTCTTAATTTCTGGAGCATGTGGTCAGATAGTTTATGTTTATAAACCACCATTCTGCTTCCAATATTGTTCTCGACCTTGTTGGATGCTATAATGGGAAAAAATAGTAGAAATTACTCCTATTTATGAGAAAATAATATACTAGTGTGAAGAAACAGAACAAAAGCTAATAATTAAATGCACATATGCTTGGGTTTACATGACATTTGCCACTCCAAGTTCTTGTAAGAGTAAATGGCTCATAGTAGTCAAATGCTCTGAAGTTGTTTGGAAAGTAAGCACAGATGTGGTGGATGTGTATGGACAATTGGCAAAATGGTCAGATGTGAACCTGATGTTTGTATTCAGGCTTCTGACCATAGATGAGCACCAGAACTGCCCATAGGCTTTCAAACTACTGTTTCCAGTGCTCACCTCAGACCACTGAATTAGCTTTTTTTTTTTTTTTTTTTTTTTTGGTTCCAGGTTTGCATTTTCAGAAAGCTATGTAGATGGTTCTAATGCTTGACCATAACTGAGAACTGTGCCCTAGGGGTTTATCAAAGCTGATATATGTCATATCTGGAATATATACAGGAGTGAATACTGCAACCCAGGCTTCAACTGTCTGTCCTCCAAAGGTTTCAGGGGTCAGTTCTTCAATATGCTCTGCATTCTTCTGTCATATACTTTCATGGAATCTGGGGAATACAAGGATGGGGAAGAGTTTATGACTAACCAATTTACTAAACCATTTTCAGAACCAGAGGACAGCCTAGAAATACATCCAATCTTAGTTTATCTCTCGTAAACCATGGAGTTCATGGAACAGAACCATGTCTTAGAGATACTGACAGCTGCTTGTTGTGGTTCTCGGGTCTTGCAGCTTTGCTAGGACATGACTGCAAGTCCAAGACTTTCTTCAGGAATACCAGCAGGGCTGGGGAAGCAGCCAGAACTAAGGCAGTTGAGAATAATTGATCTGGAAGGATCGTGACCCCTATTTTTGCAGGAAAAATTAAAGTGACTTGTCCAGGAAAACCTTCTTGACACAAGACACAAAACTTTAAAACTCCTGTTCACAAGAACAATAAAAGAAACACAATAAATGGAAGTCTGGTAGAAAAACAAAGTATTTGCAGCATAAATAAAAGATGAAGAATGACTATCCTGTTAAATATCTATAATTCCTGTTTATTAGTAAGAACAAAAGTAGTACCTCAGTGGAAATACACACACACACACACACACACACACACACACACACACACACACAGAGGAGTATTCCAACCCAGGCTTCAACTCCTGTTCACAAGAACAATGAACTAGTCATTCACAGAAGAAGTACCAAATGGCCAACATAAATATGCCAAGCATGTTTCTGCCTGATTGTTTTACAACTGCTGATCCCTCTGCTTGAAACCCTCCTGCCTACAGATATCCTCATGACTCATCGTCTCACTTCCTTCAAATCTCTGCTTTAATATCTTCTTATCAGAGACACTTTCATACTAACTCTACAAAATATTATACCCCCAAGTTACTCTGTATCTTCTGTCTCACTACCTTATTTTGACTCATAAAATTTGTAAATATCTGACAGTTTTTTTAATTGAATACTGCCTGTTTCCCTGGAGTAAAAGATAAACTGCATGAGAATGAGGATGCTTTGCTCCATATCACCAGCATCTAGATAGAAGAGGGCTTCCATATTGCCAGAAAAGAATAGTTGATTTAGGCCAGGTGCAGTGGCTCACGCCTGTAATCCCAGCATTTTGGGAGGCCAAAGCAGGCAGATCATGAGGTCAAGAGATCGAGACCATCCTGGCCAACATGGTGAAACCCTGTCTCTACTAAAAAAATACAAAAATTAGCTGGGCATGGTGGTGTGTGCCTGTAGTCCCAGCAACTAGGGAGGCTGAGGCAGGAGAATTGCTTGAACCCGGGAGGCGGAGATTGCAGTGAGCCAAGATCGCGCCACTGCACTCCAGTCTGGTGCCTGGTGACAGAGCGAGACTCTGTCTCAAAAAAAAAAAGAAAAAAGAATTGTTGATTTCATGAATAAAACTTTTCTAACTAATAATAAAGGAAAGTAACATGAGAGTTTAATATATTTCTTTTCCCTATCAGGTTGGCAGTTTTTTGGGTACTCCCAGATACTGCCCAAGTTGCCCTCCAAAAGACTACACCGCCTGTAAATACACTAGTTGAATATATCAAATTTAAAATCCACATACCCTTCAATCCTTTCAATACAGAAATAAAGTTGACACATATGGTCTTTGTAGCACTAACAGTGACAGCAAAAACTTAGAAGCAAACTAAATGTGCACCAATGAGAAAATAGGTACATTCTTTCACCCATGTGATGGTACAGCATCAATCTATACAAATAATGAGGCAAATCTATATTAGAGTTATAACAAAAAGTTCTGAAATATATATATATATATATATATATATATATATATATATACATATATATATATATATATATATATATATATATATATATACACACACACACACACACATACACACATATATGTGTCATACATATGTAGAAACAAATGTAGAATTAATCTGCTTTTGTAAAAATTATGTTTATATATAATAGATGCATGAATTATACAAGAAAAACACAAGATTATGCCACAATATGGCATATTCCATATGTTTACCATTTATTATTTAAGGCAGTTCCCTATGGGGAGGGAAAGATTTTGGTAGGGTTGGGCATGGAGTGGGGACTGTACTTGAAATTATTTACTTTTTTATTTTTAATACCGTAGAATGTATCCATTGCATTACCTGAGACATAAGACAAAAGGGAAATTGGATCAAAAAAGTTAATATAAAATCTGAAACTACTGCAGAATGCTTTCTACAGCTCTTAATACCACACCTCCAGGATGTGGGACCAAAAAAAAAAGGGGGGGACTGCCAGTTCTGCAGCATCAAAGAACGGTTACAAGATGCAGTCACTTACTAACAACTAAGGGAAATTGCCTCTCCTCACTTTGATGTTTTGTGACTTTCATGGCCCTTCACAGGGACTTTCTGGGTCACTATGCTCTCCTCTCCCTTCTGAGCTGCCCTAATCCTTGGTCACTTAAGTATCTCTGTGAGTCAGATCGTAACGATAAGGAATTTTATTTTTTGCCAGAGAAAAGATTCTCTGAGAAAACTCTAATCATGTGAGGGTAGTGTTAGTAGATTTTTGGGAATTGTCTGGGAAAACAGTCTCTTTTGAAAGCATTCCAGTTGGTGTCCAGGATAAATGAATATTTGCTATTTATTATGTACCCAGCAGAGTCTTAGGATACGTATTTTCAAAGACATGATTTTCCCAACTTGACCAGCTTATAAACTCTTAGAGAAGAATGAACAACCTTCTTCATTTGCCTGGGACTGAGGGGTTTCCTGGGATGCAGGACTTTTATGCAAAACCAAGAAAGTCGTTAGCAAATTGAGACAAGCCAGTTACCCTACAGGCAAGGAGAAGACAACTTATTTCAACAAATATGTATTAAATGTGTATATATGCAGTGTACACTGGAGAAATGAGTAGTGAGGCAAACACACACATAACCAGTTCCTGCCCTCATAAAGTCTTCTTGAAAAGAGAAAAGATGTTGATTCTGCCACACAGTTTCCTGTGCATTGGTTAGGCATTTTTGACCCTTAGGGAGAGAGATCCATGGTATCTGTAGAAAATTTTTGTGAACTAGAAATGACTTGAGCAGATTCTAAAAAGGATGCCTGGCTTTTCATTCATTCGGCTCCTTGCACTTAAGTGGGCCCTCAACAGTTTTTTGTGGAGTTAAACTGATATGATGTTTGAAGCAACTTTTTGATCGTGGATTGGAACTAAAGAGGAGAAAGTCATATGGATTGGAGTCTGGCTTCTGCATTGGGCAGATGCTCAAATGTCGCTGCAGTCACATGCTCTGAAGTCTTGTCCTCCAGCTCTCCAATTCAGGAAACATTTTTAACTATTCATTTACTTAGAGGCATTGGGCTTTGAAGAACTGCTTCAAAATAATTTACATTTCAGTATGTAGCTATTAGGTAGAGTGAATATTTATGTACAGCAATCTTGGCTATCCCTTTTGGATAACAAAGCAGCTGTGAAAAGTGATAATCCGCAAGATGTGGGAGAACCAAGAATGATGAGTTGGGGCCTTAGCAAATATTTTTCATTGAACTCTGGGGGTCTGATGATGCGTTATTTGTTCTGTGTGCCAAAACTGCCAAGGGGACAGAATTTTGATGTCACTGGTCAGGATTCAGTAGGAGAAGCAGATTGCTGAGACATAGGGTGACTTGGATGTCACCCCACCCAGGCTTTCCCATCAGCTGGCTGTGTGACTTGAGAGAGGAAACCTAACTTCTCTGTCTATAGTTTCCTTATTTCTAAAATGCAGAGGTCGAACAAACCATCATAAAGACAGCTCTAGTAATAATATTCTGGATTTTTACCCTTTTTTTCCCCTTGCATCCTCAGATTATCACTGTCATTGCAATACTATGCTTTCTCAAATTTAATAGGCTTTATTGCATGTAACATATGATTTATTCTAACTATACCTTATGACAGTGACTTCTGAATGATATATACAGAGGGCTTCAGTCTTAATGATAACATGTTCCTCCCTTACACTGTGTAGGCAGTGAAGCAGGAAAGGAGGAAGAGGCAAGATAAGAATGCTTGATCCTAAAAGACTGAAAACAGCCCTTAAGTCATTTAAACTGCTTTTCAGAATAATCCATTAGTGAGGAAGAAAGGTGAAGAATTACCCAAAAGCTCTTTTCTTTTCCACAGGTTAAGGGTGTGTTCTACAAGACATTGACATAATTGTTTTTCTAGGTTAGGCATGTGTAAACATGAAATGGGGTCCCAGTCCATGTCACACTAAGGAGGTGGTAAGTGGTACAATGCATCTGCACCTGTGTGAGATAAGATATTGTCGGGTTGCCTCAGCTCCCATAAAGAGTACTATGGCAGGCTGAGTGAGTTGGCTCATGCCTGTAATCTCAGCACTTCAGGAGGCTGAAGCAGGAGAAACACTTGAGGCCAGTAGTTCATACCAGCCTGACCAACATGGTGAAACCCCATCTGTACTAAAAATACAAAAATCATTAGCTGGGCATGGTGTCACATTTCTGTAATTGCAGCGACTCAGGAGGCTGAGGCATGAGAATTTCTTGAACCTGGGAGGTGGAGGCAGCAGTGGGCTGAGATTGCGCCACTGCACTCCAGCCTGGGCAACAGAGCGAGACTCTGTCTCAAAAAACAAAATAAAACAAAACAAAATACAAACAAAAGAGTACTATGACAGCAGCTGAACCAAGAGACAGGAAAAGACTAGAAGATCTGAAGCAGTACTTTAGAGGTTGCTGATACATCTTTTTTTTTTTTTCCTGGGATGTAGATGGGAAACATGCTCATTTTAATTTGTAGAAGGAAACTCCTCCCAGTATTATGAGGTGTAGTGAGGTTATTGACCCCGTCCAGCAGACTCATAAACAGAATACCACCAGGGAATCGGAGATATCTAGATTGGATCTAAGATTCACTGATGACTAGTTTTTTGGTCATAGACAAGTCATTAGCTCCATAAAAGTGTCACAGAGAAATGGAGGCAAAAATTTATGGATTTGTGTACATAGTTCTCCCCTCCCCTTAAAAGCAGCTATGTAGTGGCTATAAATTCTTCTTCCTGTAAAATAATGGATGTGTACCATTCAGAATATATAAGGATTAAAATTGAAATCAGGCAGACTGCTGAGCTGATCTGCATGATAAGTATTTTCCTGGTTTGGCCAAAGGGGATGGACCTAAAATCTGTCCTGATTCATGTGCCCCTTATGAGTAGCATTCAGGGATCCAACCCCAAGGTCATGATAAACAGTCCTGAGAAAGATATAAACCTTCCTCCAGGGAGCGGTCAGTGTGATTCTGCTGTGAGCAGAGACCTCTTACGGTACTGAAGCTCCCTGTTTCTTGTCTCTTGCCTGCTTGTCCATTGCCCAGAGATGCTATTCAGTCTTGAACCAATGCCCCCCAGTTGGCTGGAACAGGTTTCAGTACTGATCTGTTGTTTACCTCCTCTCCATAATGAATAATTAAATGTCATATTTGTTAATTGGTCCAAAACCGGCGAAGTTTTTGACTTTCCTTACTTGCTTCTTTTGGCTAAAAGGAAGCAGGTGTTGAGATGAAAGCAAACGACTTTGTTTTTCCTTATGAAAAACATGAAAAACTGAAATTATTCTAAGTACTGAATAATTGACATAAAGCTTAACAAGTATTGGTTGTTACACAGCAGATTTGATTTCCTTTCAGGGTGAAACTATCTACATTTGATGCCACAATATAATTGTCATGTGTTCTTTTTAAAATCTTTCATTCATTTAATAAATACTTTTTGACGGCCTTAAATGAACAGTGACTAGACTGTGTATTTGCAATTTGTATTATTTTTAGTGATTACTAGGGGGGAATTTTAAAATTTAGGCTGCCATAATATTGCACTCTTACTAGATGCCATGAAAGGAAATATTTCCTGCAAAGTCAAATACAAATCTGCATAATGACTTTCAGATTTAATGTGAAAAATGTGCTTACTGAAATAATAACTTAGAAGTACCATTTTGTAAGATTATATTAACCTCTTAAAACCCAAATTTTCTCAACTGTAAGATAACTGGCCCACCACAGTGGCTCATGCCTGTAATCCCAGCACTTTGGGAGCCTGAGGCGGGCAAATCACAAGGTCGAGATCAAGACCATCCTGGCCAAGACGGCGAAACCTGGTCTTTACTAAAAACACAAAAATTAGTTGGACATGGTAGCATGCACCTGTTGTCCCAGCTACTTGGAAGGCTGAGGCAGGAGAATCGCTTGAACCCAGGAGGTGGAGATTGCAGTGAACCGAGATTATGCCACTGTACTCCAGCCTGGTGTCAGAGCAAGACTCCATCTCAAAAATAAAAGTAAAAATAACTTGTGTCCAAAATACCACGGCTAAAATTAGTGGAGGAGGGGGTTTAATCCCAATTTTTCTGACCTCAAAATCTAGATTGTCAACCACTATCAATATAGTGTTTTCAAATTTCAGATAAGCAATCCAGTAATGCCTCCTAAAGAACTAGGAAAGCAAGAGCAAGCCAAACCAAAAATTAGTAGAAGAAAAAAACATGTAAAGATCAGAGCAGAAATAAGTGATATTTAAATGAAGAAAACAGTACAAAAGATCAACTAAAAAAAAAAAACAGTTTTTTTTTGAAAAATAAACAAAATGAAGAACCTTTGCACAGACTAAGAAAGGAAATAGAGAAGACCCAAATAAATAAAATCAGAGATGAAAAAGGAGACATTACAGCCAATTCAAAAGATCATTACAGGCTACTGTGAGCAACTATATGCCCATGAATTGGAAAACCTAGAAAAAAGGGATACATTCCTAGACACATACAACCCACCAAGATTGAACCATAAAGAAATATAAAACCTGAACAGAACAATGACATGTTGATATAATTTGGATTTGTGTTCCTGTCCAAATCTCATGTCCAAATTGTAATCCTCAGTGTTGGAGGAGGGAGCTGGTGGGAGGTGATTGGATCATGGGAGTGGACTTCCCCCTTGCTGTTCTCATGATAGTGAGTGGGTCCTCATGAGATCTGGTTGTGTATAAATGTGTGTAGCATTTCCCCCTTCTCTCCCTCTTCCTCCTGCTCCAGCCATGTAGGACATCCTGCTACCCTTCTTCATCTTCTGCCATGATTGTAAGTTTCCTTAGGCCTTCTCAGCCATACTTCTTTTACAGCCTGTGGAACTGTGAGCCAGTTAAATCCCTTTTCTTTATAAATTACCCAGTCTTACGTAGTTCTTTATGGCAATGTGAGAATGGACTAAAATACATGTAATGAGATCAAAGCTATAATAAAAAGTGTCCCAGCAAAGAAAAGCCCAGGACTCAATGACTTTACTGCTGATTTTACCAAACATTTAAAGAAAAACTAATATCATTTTTTATTCAAACTATTCCAAAAAAATAGAGAAGGAGGAAATACTTAACTCATTCTGTGAGGTCAGTATTACCTTGATACTAAACGCAGACAAAGAAACATTAAAAAACAAAAATTATAGGTCAATATTGCTGACAAATATTGATGCAAAAATCAACAACAAAATACTGGCAAATCAAATTCCACTATTATGGTGTGGGAGTCTAAGTCTCTTTGTAGGTCTCTAAGAACTTGCTTTATGAATGTGAGTGCTCCTGTATTGCATGCATATATATTTAGGATAGTTAGCTCTTCTTCTTGCATTGATCCCTTTACCATTATGTAATGCCCTTCTTTGTCTCTTTTGATCTTTGTTGGCTTAAAGTCTGTTTTATCTGAGACTAGGATTACAACCCCTGCTTCTGTTTGCTTTCCATTTGCTTGGAAAATCTTCCCTGAGGCTTTGTTTACAATGTGAGGGGAAAACTGCCTACTCAAGCCTCAATAATGGCGGATGCCCCTCTCTCCACCAAGCTTCGAGGCTTTGTTCTGCTCAAGCTCGAGCATCTTAGGTTGACTTCAGACTGCTATGCTGGCAGCAAGTATTTCAAGCCAGTGGATCTTAGCTTGCTGGCTCCATGGGGATGAAATAAATCCACTGAGCTAGAACCCACTTGGCTCCCTAGCTTCAGCCCCCTTTCCAGGGAGTGAACAGTTCTGTCTCACTGCTATTCCAGGTGCCACAGGGTTATTTAAAAAGAAAAGAAAAGAAAAGAAAAAAACCTCCTGCAACTAGCTTGATGTCTGCCCAAACAGCTGCCCAGTTTTGTGCTTGAAATCCAGGGCTCTGGTGGTATAGGCACATGAGGGAATCTCTTCGTCTGCAGGTTGTGAAGACCATGGGAAAAGCATAGTATCTGGGCCAGGATGCACCATTCCCTATGGCACAGTCCTTCATGGCTTACCCTACCACCCTGTTTCAGCTCACCTTCCGTGGGCTACACCTACTGTCTAATCAGTCCCAATGAGATGAGCTGGGTACCTCAGTTGGAAATGCAGAAATCACCCACCCTTCTGTGTTGATCTTGCTGGGAGCTGCAGATGGGAGCTGTTCCCATTTGGTCATCTTGCCAGTTACCCAATATATATCAGGATCTTAAAAGGAGAACAAGACAAACAGCAATCCCTGGTCCTAGAGACAAAAGGCTGGGATTCTTAGCCTGGCTTCTCTGTTCATTAGCTTTGCAAATTTGGTTAAGTCATTTAATCTTTTGGTAGCCAGTTTCTTTATCTCCTAAATGGTGATATTAGAAACTGCCCCCAGGCTAACCTCAGGGGTGTTAATAGGGCCAAGAGAATACATGTCCATGTGATATGTACTGTGCCAAGTAATATTATTACAACAATTTGCTTTCATTCCTCAGGCAAAAGGGAGAGAAGGGAGAAAGTTCCTGCATGCACTAAAAATTCTCTGAGACTGTTCAAATAGAACTAGACTGGAAGAATCTGTTACGCAGAATTCCCTCTCCTTGCTTTTGGAGATCTGTTATCTAAAAGTCCCAGAAGTCAGAATCATCTAAATTCCAAAGGGGACATTTTCATAGAATTTAAAGGTTGAATATGGCTATGCTAACATGAAATGGGCAAAGAGGTTTGTTTAAGTGATAGTTTCCGCAATAATTCTTAACAGTCCTGATGCTGACAAATAAATTACTATTCCTTGCAGGACTAAACTTTAGATGTCAGCCCAAATTTGAATATCTCAGAAGCTGATTTAATGCCACCAAATTCTGCTGGATTTGCTAATGTTATTGCTCTACACCACAAATTTCCAGTCAATCTGTGCTTGAGTAATTTCCAGGAGAATTCTCCAGACTAGCAATATGCTATTTTCTGTTCTCTTATGGACAACCTGTGTTCTTCAGTTTCTTTAAACAGTATTTAGGAGGCTGGCCGGGAGTGGTGACTCACACTTGTAACCCCAACACTTCAGAAGGCCAAGGTGAGTGGATAACCTGAGTTCAGGAGTTCGAGACCAGCCTGGCAAGCATAGTAAAACCCTGTCTCTACAATTATCCCTATGTAGTGGTGTGCACCTGTGATCCCAGATATTTGGAAGGCTGAGGCAGGAGAATAACTTCAACCATGAAGGTGGAGATTGCAGTTAGCCAAGATTGTGCCACTGTACTCCAGCCTGGGCAACAGAGTGAGACTCAGTCTCAAAAAAAAAAAAAATGCTTAGGGGACTTTAGAGTGGTTCAAACTGGGAACAGACATTATGGGCTGCTGCAGTCACAGTCTGTTATGTTTCTGTGTTGGCAATCTAAAAACCTCGAACCTTAAGTCCAAGAAACTGTATGAGGCCATCAACAGTAGAGGTGCAAATGTTGAGAAACCCTTGCTTTTAAACAGGTATAGGATCAACTGTGAAGTGAAGAATTTTCTTCCTAACATTTGTTAATAGTCTATCTCATGGGAAAATACAATTTAACTTTCTGATACCAAATCTTTTTCATATTGTTTTCTCTAGATGGAATTGTCAGAGTTACATCTTTATAAATATATCCATGTATCAATTTGAGAATTAAAGAAAGAAAATTAACCTCAGAAGTATTTTTTCAAAATCTGGAAATGTCAGGCAAATATATATATATATATATTTTGAGACGGAGTTTCGCTCTTGTTACCCAGGCTGGAGTGCAATGGCGCAATCTCGGCTCACCGCAACCTCCGCCTCCTGGGTTCAGGCAATTCCCCTGCCTCAGCCTCCTGAGTAGCTGGGATTACAGGCATGCGCTACCATGCCCAGCTAATTTTTTGTATTTTTAGTAGAGACGGGGTTTCACCATGTTGACCAGGATGGTCTCGATCTTTTGACCTCGTGATCCACCTGCCTCGGCCTCCCAAAGTGCTGGGATTACAGGCTTGAGCCACCGCGCCCGGCCAGGCAAATATTTTTAATTAGTAAAATAACTTTTCTCTGAATTAGAATTTTTTTTCTACACTGTTTCTAGAAATAAAAGTGATCATCCTAATTTACAGAACATCAAAGCCTACACAGTTCTGAAAATCGAGTTTCATAACTTCCCTGCTGCAGCAGGGAAGGCCCCTGATGTGTTGGTAAAACAGGCAGGCCCTTTGGTCAGAAGTATCTCATCTACTTCAGTGCTTTGATTGCCTGTAATAACTCCTTTGGAAAACTTGTGGAGAAATGTGAGCAGTATTAAACAAGCGGGCAGTAGATCAAGACTCTGATGGGAAAGTTCATAGAATGGATAACATTTAATGGGAAAGAAAAAAAATAGATTTGGAGAACTATGGAATCCACTAGTTTTCTCAAAAGTCACATAATGGTATTGAGGATATGAAATGTAAAGAGGAAAAAGACAAATATGCTTCCTTCTTTACATGAATTCAACAAATATTTAAGAGCATAAACATGAGAACACGTAGTTTCCATGTTCAAAAAACTTACATGGTCAGGTGCAATAGCTCACACCTATAATTTGAGCACTTTGAGGGGCTGAAGTGTAAGTTTTGCTTGAGGCCAGGAGTTTGAGACCAGTCTGGGTAACATAGCAAGGCTGCATCTCTATAAAAATTAAAATTAAAAAAATCAGCTGGCCATAGTGGCTTTTCCTGGTAATTCCAGCTACTTAAGGGACTGAGATGGGAGAATTTTTTAGCCTGTTGTATAACTGCACCCAAGCCTGAGTGACAGAGTGAGGCCTTGTTTCTAAAAGAAAAAGAAAAAAAATCCAAGAAGCTTATAGTAGTGAGAGATATAAAGGTAAACAGTTAATTTTAATATCCTGCAAGACATGCTACAATAAAAGTAATACAGGAAGATATAGGAGCATGAGAAAGGGTGCCTAGCAACCCAACCAACTAACATTTTCTTGGAAGAAGCGAATTCTAAATTATGACATTTGTATGGTCTGAGAGAGTAATAATAGAGGCAGAGGAAACATCACACTCCTTATGTCTTCAAGGCTGCATTTCAGAGAACTGCAATGAGTTCAGAGTACTGGTGAATGATCTGATCGAAGTGAGACTGTTGAACATGGACTCAGTTCCACCTTAGTTAGGAATTGAGCTTTATCCTAAAGGCAGTGGAGACAATGTATTCTCAACAGTTCTATGAGAAGACACAGCAAAATAGAATATTTAGGATCATGGGCTCCATGCCTCATTTTTCTTAACTGTAAAATGGGGATGGTAATAATAAAACCTCCCTCATAGGGTTGTTGAAACAATCGAGCAATTTAAACCACATGAAGTACATAGACTAGCACCTGAGACATAGTGAATACTCTATAAATGTTAGCTCTTGAATTACAGTGTGTTTTAATCTGGGGAATGACGTGATTAGATGTGTTATAAAATGATGACTGATTTCAGAGAGGGGAATGGGTTCTCAGAACTGCAGTTTATCTAACAGTGTGAGAGTTTTCACTGTAGGGAATAGTTGTATATATTATTTATTAGTTGTGGGCAAGGAATGATGTGGCATTTAAACATTTTGCTGAAGCTAAAGTGTATATGCTTTTTGACTAAACTGAAGAGAACGTTGCATAATTACTTAGGTTTTACCCTCTCATTTATCAAACCTCCGAGAGGTTAAATGACTTACTCAAAGTACCATGGTAGTGGTGGCAGATTTGGTATGAGCATCAGGTCCTTCGGATCTCAGTACATAGTTTTTTTTGATTGTTGTTGTTCTTCCTTCCTGTTCTTAAAGGATCTTGAGGAGTAGGTCAACAATGACTAAAGTGTGTTCTTGAGGCCCTTTTCTCCACAGCAAGTCTCAAGCTACCAGGAAACACTGTGTCCTGCATTTCAATAATCTCCCCAAGCACTATCATCTTGTTATTGAAAGATTTTTGTTGATTCTATCTTATATTTCAAAAGATTAAAGGAGCTTTTAGTTGAGGATAGTGTGTTTTCCAATTTCTGGACTAAATCCTTTAACTGAAATAAAAAACTACCCTCTTGAATGCAAGTGGTTGTTAGGAAGGTAGACAACTGGGGTAATGTCTGCTTCCCAGTGAGTGTCCCATAATATAACCTTTTAAAAATTTCTTCAAGAACAGCTTTTTTTCACTGTGGATAATAAGGAGCAATTTTGATGCTCCTTCCAATCAAGGAAATTTGAGCAAAGAAAGCTTTTAGGGCCTCTGGTTCCACCCCTCCGCTGATGCATTGTTATCAGAATGACAAAAATGGCTTGTCTGACTCTAGATTGGGTGATGGGATCATGGTGTCTGGTGCTGGCATTGTCTGTTCTGTGCCTTTGGGGAAATGATTTGATCCTCCTTTTGACCCCTCAATGAAATGAGAAAGAATGAGTGACCTGTAAAGATTGCTGTCTAGTATGACCTGGCACAAAGTATTCAAGAGACTTGAACTCAGAGAATTGAACTCAAAATTGTACTGGTTACATTACTTTTTAAATACCTTTAAAAAACTGATTGATTGAAAAGAGTGTCATTTTTGATGCAGAGTTCTGGGGTTATAAACATGTAAATCTGGAACACAATATTTATTAGGGTGGTATACACATCTGTCTCTTACCATTACCAAGATATTTTGTTTGTGAGGGCTGCTAGAAAAAATTTTACCTATTGAAACAAGATATATCAACAACCCTCTTTCCTAGAATCAAGCAGGGTGATAAGCAGGATTGGAATCATGGCAAAAGGCAATGGGCATTTGCCTTATAACTTTATCTACTTGACTTACGTCAATTCAGGGTGGGAGAATATGTAATTTGTGGCCTGCTTCCTCTGGAAGGGGGGCCTCCTGTCACACATTGCAAGCAAAAAGACTTTCGTTTTCAGTATCCACCATAGATTAATAACATTCTCAACCAGGCCGAGTGAAAACTGGATAATTAATGTTTGCTTTCAGAAGGAAAGAGTTTAGGTTAACAAAGTTTGTTTCACATGTGTGTAGGAATAGAAAGGATGATGAGAGGAAGGGGATGTTTTTAGCCAAGTAGACTTTGGTGAAGAAGGTGTTTGAGTTTGAGAGATAATAAAGTTATTATTGAACTAATACTTTCATCATTCACTATACATGTAATTATTAGGCACTTCCTATTTACAAATGTATACAATATCAGAAACTTTGTTAATGACTTGCTCGGTGTAGCACAATGGAGAATAGTAGAAGAATCCTGACTATGACAAGTATTAATGGATGACCTCGTTACATAGAATACAGTATACATTCAGAAAGTCAGTGATTGTGCTCACTTGGACATTATGAGAATGAATTTAAGAAATAACCTGGGAAGATTCTAGAATCCGAAGGGCAATCGTTGACTTGGATCAACTTTCATTTTGGTAGGGAAGACAGTCCTTTCCCAAATTTTCTTTATTATGAATTACATCAGATATTTCATTGTGTATTTCATTGTATATTTATATAAATAAGATATTGACTAAAACACTGTGGAAGAACAGAGGAGGCAAAATGGCTAATAATAAGCAATGTATAGTGCTGGTCCCATTGGTGAAGCTAGAACTTTTATAATTCATGGTCCATTGCTCCCTCCCTTCTCCCACTGGGCTTAATATAATCTCCCTCTTCTGATAATCCTGATTATCATCTGTGAGATAGCACTTAAAACATTACATTTTGTCAGTATAGAAATTTGCTTAAGGGATAAATAAATCCCAGAGAGAATAAGAACAATAAAAAGAAAAGAAATGGAATAATGTATGTGGAAAATATTAATCCTTCATATGCTCATTGTTTTCACAGGTGTTCATTCTCCCTTGCAGTGTTTTTCTATAATTCTCGCTATATAGTTGTCATAGATGAAAGATTTTACTTCATTCACTTTCATTTGTAAAACAAGATTAAGATGTTTTCTACCTCTTCATAATTGAGCTCAAATGCCTGCCGTTTTTAGTGGAAAGAAATTACGTTCTCTTGTACTAGAACACAACTTTGTTTTTTGATCCTTGAGTATTTGAGTTGCCTGGAGAAAGTGAAGTTTTTGCGTCCTTAACTTTACCTACTATATACTGAAAATTTACTTCTTGTTCTAGAAACTTTTAAAAAATCATCTTTTTTTCGGAATCCTTTTGCACTGTCATGTTACTTTAATAATCTTTGTGGTTTCACCAGAAAGAAGCAGCCATGTGTGGGTAAATATTCTTTAGACTATAATAAGCAATTTTGCTGTCCAAAATTAACACGGCAGGATAATACAATTCTACTGACTTATTTCCTCATTGTATATGACTATACAGGCATGAAAGAATTTGTGGAGAAACCAATTATTCATGTAAAGTTATTATCCCTAGGAAATTCTCCTAAACAATTTCTGTTTTCCTCTTCTGATAAGATTATTTTTCAAGATTATTTCACTAAGTGGATAGAGACTACTTACTGTCAAACCTTGTGTTACCTCCAGTGAAGCACTCTCATTTATCGACCAAAAGACTGCAGCTAATTTTGGTTTGGGAGACTTCAAAGGACATTGAATTTGAATTAGATTCATTTATTTCCACTTCCACAGAGTGCTATCAATTCTATAAGTGATTCATAAGCCAACAAGCAGAACACATTGAAATGATTTGTAGTTTGTAAGAATAACATTTCTCAAGTTCCTACCTTTTTTTTTTTACCCGCATCATAGTTATTATTGGACAGAGACATATCCCTATTTCACCATGGAAAATAAAGTGGAGCACAAGAAAATTTAATAGATGAAATTCAGTAACATGCAAATGAACTTTCTCAGTTTGGAATATATCTTTATCCTATATTTGGCTATTTTTCTTTTGATGGCCAGCTTATGTGTACTTCGCCCAATTTTCTTAGGGTTTTTTTCTGACAACTCAAATGTAACATGTCTGAAGCAATATCAAGAAAGGATATGGACTTTAAATGCAACACCCAAATTAAAATCTCTGTTTACTCTTACATAAGCTGTGTGGTTTTTCTAGTTAATACAACTGAAGACTTAGCTCAAATGAATATATTAACAGATGCACCTCAAAGGCTATTGTAAGAATTAATAAGACTGATGTGTAGAATGGTATAGTGCTGGCTATTCAAAAAATGATACTTGCATTTGCATTCAATAAATGATATCTCCTTTCACTTCCATTTTCTACACTTGGTCAAGTTATTCATCAATTTCCAATGAAAAATAATTTGAATTAATTCCAGAGTTGGGGAATAATTCTTACAATTTCCCTTTCCTCACTCTCCTATATGAATTAATTCACAGAGATTTGCTTCCCTGCCTCATATTATTTCTAGAGTTGATCTTTTCTCCATCTCTCATATCACTAAAAAGCCTCTTCCAACTGAATATTTCACTAGTCTTTAACTGGTTTCCTATACCTACTTTTATCACTATTTCCTGCCTATCCATTTTCTGCCCTTATTTTGCTGTTATTTTTTTCTAACTTCTAAAGACAGATGCTTAGCTCAGTAAATAGTAGCCATTTTTATTTTCTAATGTAATCATTTAAGGCTGTAAAATGATAGGTATTGTTTTAACTGCATCCCACAAGTTTTGATAAATAGTGATTATTGATTCTACATATTTTAAATTTTTCAGTGTTTCTTAATTTCCAACATACAGAATTTATTTTGCTATCTTTTGTCATTATTTCCATTTTAATATTGTTGATAGTAGAAAAACATCTATGTGATTCCTTTCTTTGAAATATGTCTTGTTTTATTGTCCAGTCTGTAGTTCATTTTTGTAAATGTTCTATGTGGGCTAAACAGAATAAACCTACCCTGTTGCAATGTGTTTGGTGTTCTATATGTTCCATCCATTAAAAGTAGCTTGTTTCTTTCAAATCTTCTATAATTTACTGATGTTTTTATCTGCTTGATTTATTACTGATACAAACATATTTATATACTTAACACTTACATAGTTCACAGAAGAAGGAGAAATCAACATGCCTGTTAAAAATCTTCCACAGTTTCAAATAACTACATTTTTTAAGTAGTAAATTCTCCTTGGTGAATTGAACTTCCAATTTTGATAAAGCTGTCACCTTCATTTCTATGGATATCTTTGCCTCAAAGTTTATTTAAATCTGATATTTACATAATTTTTAAAGCTTTCTTTTGGTTTGTATTTGACTAAAATATCATCTCATCCTTTTACATTTAACCATCTTTATCCTTATTTTTTGTTTTATTGTACAGAGCTTGTATAGACGTGTGTGTGTGTGTGTGTGTGTGTGTGTGTGTGCGCGCGCGCGCATGTATCTATATATAATTTTTTCCTTTTTAACTTTCAAGTTCAGGGATACATGTGCAGGTTTGTTATATAGGTAAACTTGTGTCATAGGGGCTTATTGTACAGATTATTTGGTCTGTTTGTATAGTTTTAATCTAACTTTTTTTTTAAACTGGGGAATTTAAGTTATTTATATTTATTGGGAATACTGATAGATTTTGGTTTGTATGTACTATATTATTTTTTGCTTTTTAATTGTTCTACCTCTTCAGTGTTTTATTTTCTTCTCCTTAGTAGCTTTCCTTTGGACTATTTTTTGTTCTGCTTTATTCTCTACCAGCTTAAAGGTTTTACACATTTTTTCTCTACAAGAAGCTAGGCTAGAAATTATTATATGCATATGAACTTTTGAAACCTAAAGTTAATCAATGTCCTACTTGCTTCCTAAGTAATAAAAGAACTCAAAACAGTTTGATTCCATAAACCCACTCCCCAATAATGTATAATATGTTTTATTTTCATCTCTCTTTAAAACTGTACAAGATACTCGTTATTTAGATTTATTTTTTTAACCTTTATTTATATATTTAACTGTTTGTTCATTATTTCTTCTTTCACTTCAGACGTTTCATTTGCTACCACTGTCTAAGTGAGATACATGCTTTAGAACTTCCTTTATGGAGAATTTGCTGTAACAAACTCTGTTTATGTTTGGAAATGTCTTTATTTTGCCCTCATTTTTGAAAGATATTTTCACTGTGTATATCTTTTAAATATATTTTTAAAAAATATTTGTATTTTAATATGACATACATACAGATAATTAATAATTCTTGAGTATTCAATTTAATGAATTATTATAAACTAATCACTCCTGTGTAACCATTACCTAGATCAAGACAGAGAACATCACTGAGTCCCTAGTGACATTCCCTCCTTCCTTGTTTCCAGAGGTAACTTCTATCCTGGTTCTAACATCATAGATACATGTTGCCTGTTTTCAAACTTTATATGTAGTATGTGTTATTTGACTTCTTATTTTCTACAGTATCACAGTGGTGAAATTCATTTATGCTATATGCAGCATTCATTTGTCTATCTGCATTGTTTAATAGTTCTCCATTGTATAAACATACTACAAATTATTTATCCTTTCTGTGGATGGTGGACATTTGGATTGTTCTTCTTTGGAGCTATTACAATAAAACAGTATGACATGCTTGTACTTGTCTTTCTGTGCACATATATTAATTTCTGTTGGTTATATACCTAGGAGTAGAATTGCTTGGGATGATTATATACATGTTCTACATTATTTTGCCAAAATTTTTCAAAGCGTTTGTAACTAATTGTGCTTAATAACATTTAACCATTTCTCATTCTTGCTAACACTTGGAATTGTGGAATTATCAGACTCTTTAATTTTTGATATTGTGTTGGGTATCCAGTGGTATCTCATTATGGTTTTTGTTTGCATTAACTTCCCTGATGACTAGTCCCTTTTTTCGGTTTTTGAAGATAAATCTTTCCTGAGAGAAGATTTAGTTAAAATTGGGACAGATCATTTCAGTTTAATTAGATATTATAATTGTTTAAAGCTAGCTTTCAAGGTTTGTGTTTATTTTTAATTCACTCCTATTCCAGAGTGTATCCCTTTGAAAGTCTCAACTAACAGTCTGGAGTGTTTATTGGGTCCCCCAACTCCTTCTAGATGCACATTCATTTTTCCGCCAGCCTTAAAAACCTACTGAAAGCTTTGGGCAGCTTTTCAGTCTTTCAGTACCTGCTTCTAAGACAGCAAATGCCCCAGTGAGAAAAGTGACAATGAATGTCAGGTTTGTTTCTCTTTGTTATCCCCTCAAGTTTGTGCTCTCTGGGTGGGTCTCTGACATGTTCAAGTATTTTTTTTTCTTTTACTTTGTATTTTTCTACTTGTTTTTGAAAGAAATAATTATCGACAGCAAGCTGATTTGTAATTACCAGAAGCATCTGGTAAAATATTTTGATTGTTATTTTTCAGCACATTGAAGATTTTATTCCACTAAGTCTCAAATTCTGTTGTGTTGCTACTGATAAGTCAATTCTCGATCTAACTATTCTCCTTGAAAAACTATGTGTTTTGTATATTATCTCCATGCTTGGTGTTCAGTACTTTCATTATGAGTGCTCAGATATAGATTTCTTTTTATTCAGTTTATGAATTATTAAACTTCTTAGATGTGTAAATTAATGTCTTTCATTAGATTTGAACAATTGCTAAGTAGTAATTGCTTCAAACATTGCCTCTATTCTATTTATTTTTGGGAAATCTGGATTGGTATATATTGGACTTTCTTACTCTATGCTCTCTGTATGTTATTTTCGCTATCCTATTTTCCATATATTTTGGCCCTTTTTCTACATTGTAGATTTATGTCCCTCCTTTATTAAGTTTTTAGTGTTATATAACCTATTGTTAAAATCATCCATTGAACGCCCCGGTGGAGAAGCTGAGGTTAACATCAGATTTGAGATATTTAAAGTGGATACAAAACTATTTCAGCAATGCAGACAATTAAGTGTGTTGTTGTGGGCGATGGTGCTGTTGGTAAAACATGTCTCCTGATATCCTACACAACAAACAAATTTCCATCAGAATATGTACCGACTGTTTTTGACAACTATGCAGTCACAGTTATGATTGGTGGAGAACCATATACTCTTGGACTTTTTGATACTGCAGGGCAAGAGGATTATGACAGATTATGACCGCTGAGTTATCCACAAACAGATGTATTTCTAGTCTGTTTTTCAGTGGTTTCTCCATCTTCATTTGAAAATGTGAAAGAAAAGTGGGTGCCTGAGATAACTCACCACTGTCCAAAGACTCCTTTCTTGCTTGTTGGGACCCAAATTGATCTCAGAGATGACCCCTCTACTATTGAGAAACTTGCCAAGAATAAACAGAAACCTATCACCCCAGAGACTGCTGAAAAGCTGGCCCGTGACCTGAAGGCTGTCAAGTATGTGGAGTGTTCTGCACTCACACAGAAAGGCCTAAAGAATGTATTTGACGAAGCAATATTGACTGCCCTGGAGCCTCCAGAACCGAAGAAGAGCCGCAGGTGTGTGCTGCTATGAACATCTCTTCAGAGCCCTTTCTGCACAGCTGGTGTCAGCATCATACTAAAAGCAATGTTTAAATCAAACTAAAGATTAAAAATTAAAATTTGTTTTTGCAATAATGACAAATGCCCTGCACCTACCCACATGCACTCGTGTGAGACAAGGCCCATAGGTATGGACCCCCCTTCCCCTCCCAGTACTAGTTAATTTTGAGTAATTGTATATTGTCAGAAAAGTGATTAGTACTAGTTTTTGTTTCGTTGTTTAAAAAAAAATTTTTTTTAAAGCAAGGCATGCTTGTGGATGACTCTGTAACAGACTAATTGGAATTGTTGAAGCTGCTCCCTGGTTCCACTCTGGAGAGTAATCTGGGACATCTTAGTGTTTTTTTCCCCCCTCCTCTTTTTTGGGGGGGAGTGTGTGTGGGGTTTGTTTTTTAGTCTTGTTTTTTTTAATTCATTAACCAGTGGATAGCCCTTAAGGGGAGGAGGACGGATTGATTCCACATTCCACTTCCTAGATCTAGTTTAGAAAACATGTTCCCCATCTGGTGCTCTTAGGAAGGAGTATAGTAAATGCCTCATTTAATAACATACTCCTTTTTGAAAGTTGCCTTTTCTCTCCACCCTTGAGTAGATCCAGTATTTGATGAAACTCATGAAAGTGGGTGGAGCCTGTCTTGCCCCTCCTCTTTTCTAGGACGCACTATATGTGACTGTGACTTTCAAGTACATTTGTTTGCCATTTGCTAATTTTTTGGGGAATTTAACTTCTAACTTCTTTCACTGATAAATGAAGAAAAGTATTGCACCTTTGAAATACACCAAATCAATTGAGTTTGTAATTAAAAAATAAAAAAAATAAAAAATAAATAAATAAAATCATCCATTGATTATTTTAAATTTTAATTGTTGATAATTTTGGGGGGAATTTTTATTTGATGCTTTAATGTTTTTTCTAGGTTATTTTTATTTCCTGTACCCTGAATTGATATTTTTGTTTCTCATTTCCTTCAATATAAGAAGCCTAACTATTATGTATTCTCTATAGGTATGTTACAAGTGTTCGCTGTTTCTGCTGGTTTTCACTAATGGAAAACTTGTTTTACTCAGTGCTTAGTGATTTGTTTTTTATTATATTTTTACTGTAAGCTGCTCATTTTCCTTGTACATTTATTTGTGACACTTATTTGATGCTTAGGATGAAGGCAATTTCCCTTCATGTGGATGCATTTCACTTCTCTGGCAGATAGAATCACTACTTGCGTGGGACCATTTTTAGTTAAATCAGCACTTATTTTGCTTTACCCCAGTCAATGTGAATTTGAGCTATCATTGCATAAGAAAGCCCCCTTATATCACATTTCTCAGAGACATTTTCCCCTTTTTCTCAGTAACATTATTGAAACAGGAAGTATTTCATGGGAAGAGCAAGATTAGGAAGTCATGAGTTTATTTCTAATTCATTCAAATACTGAGGATGTGACTTTTGGGGTACCAGCTTTATGAAAATAAAGTCTGTTGTTATCTTCCATACTTTAGTTGGCCTTGTACTGTGTCTCATTTTGCCTATACCCCAAAAGCATAAGGAACAAAACTTGAGTTCAACATCTTTAGCTGAATGTAAGACAGAAGTGGTTTCTGTGTTACTTTCATTCATATGGTTTCTGTCTCCATGTGGATTTTAAAGTCAATATTCCATACATTTCTTCCATTAGATTGATGGGGTTTTATTGTATTTTATCTAGGATTTTTAATTGTTTTCACTGGGAAGTTTGGTTTGGTTACTAAGTCTATCATAACTGGAAATGGAAAGCCTGTCCAAACTATTTTCTTCTGACAACCACACGATCTGTTTTATTTTCATTTTAGTTTGTCATATTACATCAAGGCTGAATCTCCTTTAGTAGGTTTCTGTTTCTCTAAGATAAAGCTAAAACTTCAACATGGCTCACAGAGACCCACATGATCCCCTCTCCTAATGCTCCAGTGATGACTTCTCAGGCCACATTATTCCTTGACCATCTGTGCTTTGGTCATACTGCTCTTTTACACTTCTTTGCATATCTTATCCAAATAATTGGTGACTTTAATTTTTCTCTGAATCTAAGAGTTTCTGTTTTCCGTTTGGTACATGCTGGCTATGCGATCATGGTAAAGTGCAGCATGTGCCACTAAGGGTGGTGTTCCTCAGCCTGGCTTCTAGGAGTGTGTGGTCTCTATCTCTGAGAGTCAGAACCTATCCTCTGGTTCCGTGTTGCCCCTTCTATCCCGTTGTCCGTACAAAGCTGAAACCTATCAGCTAAGGTTGCTGCTGCCCATTGCTCAGCTCAAGTCAGCAAGAGCAAGGAGTCAACTGGTTTACTTGCTCTGAATATAGAGACAAATTCAATTATCCCAACAATTGTCCAGCAGGTCTCTTCTGTTCATTGTTATCTGTTGGTGCTTTTGTGGAAAACAAAATGGATTCTGGAAAAATCTTAAACTCACTCTTTTCCTCCTATGGGTTAGACCATGATTCTTTATTTTCCAGCAAATATGATTGCTTTCACTTTTAGGAATTCCTCAAGTATCATCTGTGATAGTTAATTTTATGTGTCAGTTGGGCTAGGCCATGCTACTCTGACATTTGATCGAACATAATTCAATATGTTTCTGTGAAGGTATTTTTTAGATGAGATTAACATCTACATTGGTAGGCTTGTGTAAAGCAGGTTAACCTCCATAATATGGGTAAGCCTCATACATTTAGTTGAAGGTCTCAATAGAAAACATCCCTGAAGAGGAAAGTCGGCCAACAGATAGCCTTTGAACTTGAACTGCAGCATCAACTCTTCCCCACGTGTTCAGCCAGCCAGCCTGCTCTGCAGATTTTAGACTTGCCAGCTTTTACACATAAGCCTATACATATATGTATTCCATGACATAATATGTCATATTACATATACAATAGCTTTATTAGTGAGAATAGGAGAACCAATCTGCTACCGGTCCTGTTTCTCAGGAGAACTTTAAAAATTGCATCATTCCACTTGGTGGCACTCTTTCCTGTTTTACACATTTGTTATACTTTTATTCTTATATTCCTTTCTATTTTTTAACTTCATGGATATTTTGGTATATTATGTATTCAATATACCATCTTGATTTTAAAAATCTAGAACCCTTCTTTGAGAAAATCATTCAATAGCTGTAGAAGAATTTGAAAAAATTGTCAGTCATTTAGATGTTTAATTCTTGAGTCAACTTTGATGACACATTTTTCTTTATAATTTATTAAGAATGGATTTAACATTTATACAGCGTATCCTGATTTTTTACTCTGTCAGTGATGTTACCTTGTAATTTTCTACTTTACACCACCCAAACTACCTCTTATCAATACAGCCTCTAAAAACTATCAGTAGGGAGAGAGATAAGGAAATGAAAAAGAGATAGACACACTTGTAGAAAAACTCAAGTTGATATAATAAGACAGTAAGAGAATAAGATCTATGGAAATTCTTCCCCAAGTCTGTGTCTTAATAACCAATAAGTTTTGCTTCTCTGAAGTAAATGTTACTTTATCGTTATATGTTAATATGCTACCAGATTCTATTTTTAGTATTTTGTATAACTCAAAAATTGTTTTATTTACATTTTATTACTGAGGTAACTGCTTAAGATATGCCAACTGATATGTTTTCTTTCACTACATTACATGTCAATATTCAAATTGTGGAATCAGAGTACACTTACCTTTCTTTCTGTGCCACAAGAGTTAGATTTTTGGGTTTTGGTGCTGTTGGCGCTTTTACCTCTTCCCAAGTACAAGCTGCAGTAAGGGAAATTGGCCTGACCTTTACCTGGTGATAACCTTGAGTATCTCTTTTCAGCCCTGTGCCTTCGCTAATGATGTCTTTTGCTTACTAGTGATTGCAGGGGCTGTGGTGGGGCTTCAGGAAATGATTTACTCCCCGCTTTTCTGCCAAAGACTTTAAAAATGACTCAAAGATTCTTACCATAATTTGACACTGGTAGAATCCCAACCAAGTAGGGTGTAGGACAGAAATCTGAGTATAGAAATTTTAAACTATCTAAAATGTCCCCAAGAACCAAACAGAACCTGTTATCACTGTGCAGACCTTCCAAGCATATTCTCGTGGAGATAATCACACCTTCTTAATGCACGAGCTTTTCCTGGAGGCCCCATATCCCCTGCATTTCCGGGCTGTGGCCCTTCCTTCACCCTTTCTTGTGTCTTGGTAGCTTGGTGGTATGAGTTCATAGGTTTAATTACACCCTGTGCTGCTGGCTGGGGAGAAAGAAACTTCTGGAGTTTAAGAGTAATTTTAAACCCAGATGGTAGTTTATTGTTTTACAGTCTCTTACTGGTTTTGGTTGAACACAAATAATTTTTTACAATGAAAGAAGTTGTCTCATAGCCTAAGGATTCATCTTTTGCCAGCAACACTTCCAGGGTCCTCCTGCGAGGTGCATGTCCTCTCTGTCAGCATAATTTTCATGTTTTATAAACACAGAAGTTTATAAGAATGTCTGCTTCCTTCCAAAGCTGCATCACATTGGGAAGCTTTCTTATAGTCACATAGCCTTGACGATTCCAAGTTTCTTAGGCCCTCTGGATCACTTTTTCTCAACTCCTGATTGGAACAGAGACATTCTCAGCCTATTTCATTCTTTCTTTTCATTGATGATTTTACTGTTCATCAGTTGTAAGGAGACTACATAAGTGTATATATTTATGGGGGTGTTTGTGGACACACATGTGTACACAAATGTATATTTGTGTATACATATATATTTTTTGCCACATAACTGCATTTTGTATGCTTTAGATTCACTAGCAACTACACCAAAATATTTGCCACAGAAGAGAAAATCTCATTAAAGTAATTGATGCATTTAAAAATATGTGTACACATATATATGTATATATACACTTATACATATATAAACGTATATGTATTTACTGAGCATGTGTGATGCATCATGCAATATTCTAGTTGATTAAAAAAAGCCAAACAAACTAGGCAAAATACATTCTCTTATGCTAGTGGAGAGTGGAGACAATATATGCATAGTTCAATATTAAAAAGTAGTTTCAGGTGTGATAAGTACTATTGAGAAAAAGCACTGTAATCCCAGCACTTGGAGAGGCCGAGGTGGGCAGATTGCTTGAGGTCAGGCATTTGACAACAGCCTGGCCAATATGGTGAAACCCTGTCACTACTGAAAATATGAAAATTAGCCAGGCATGGTTGTGTGTGCCTGTAGTCCCAGCTACTCAGGAGGCTGAGGCAGGGGAATCGCTTGAATCTGGGAGGCAGAGGATGCAGTGAGTTGAGATTGCACCATTGCACTCTAGCCTGGGCAACAAGAGTGAACCTCCATCTCAAAAAAGAGAAAGAAAAAGCAAAATAAAGAGACAGCAAGATGAGAATTGCTATTTTAGATGTTCAGGTTGCCTTCTCCAAGACTAGAATGAAGGACTGTGCTGATCTCAATAGGCAGCTGTGAATACATTATTAAAATAAGATGACTAATCAAGAATTGTTCAATGTGGGTAGCTGGCCCCCACACTTGTGCAGCGGGCAGGAGGACTCTCGCTGCCTGGAGTAGCTCTCAGAGTGCCTGTTCACTGCTGCGGGGCGTTCCTTCTTTGTTTCCACATGTGTTATTCTAAGAGAAAAGTACTTAAGTCAATATCCAAGTCATGGAATATGTAAAACAGAATTATTCTGTCTTCTTTATAAACAATTAATTCCATGTTTTATAGAAATGCATTCTCTGTCATTAATCTTGCCGTTCTGAGTGATTTTTCTTCCCTTTGGATTCATGCCTTTACAAGTACTTTTAATTTTGGTTTGGATACTGACTTCTCTTCTCGTTTTGTATAGTCTCCTTGCCCAAGCTAGGCTAGAAGAATAAGAAAAATTCACTTAGCTCTGTACATAAGACGTCAAATCTAAATGTATCTGTAGCAATATTCACTTGTCTTTCCATACTAGCCACAAATTGAATTGCTACTTTGAATGATACAGCACGGTATTCCAACAGTCTTGTTTTCTTGCTCTGATTACATAGAAAATGACTGTCAGATTTTCTAGCCTGTCCCAAACTTGAAATGTGATAGAAAAGAACACAGTGGATTTTTTTATCGAATTGCTATATTGGCAACAGCCTAATTTTTCTTCCAAGTGAAAGAGTGCTGTTTTTCCCCATTTGCTTTAGTGCAGCTATCAGAGAGTACATTAGCACAGCATTCTTCTGATGTTGGGTGACAAATGATAAGAAAATATACAGGTTATATTATAAAATAAAAAATACGTCCCTGCTCTGTTTTTTTTCTTTAAGAGAAATGCCTGGAAGAGAAGAATCTTTGTAAAAGTACAATAATAATTGAAAGAGATAAATTTTCCTGAAAGTGAGAAAAAGTAAAGGAAATTAATTCAACAAACATTTATTAAGTGTTGCCCAAGTACTAGTCATCATGCAAAGTGCTTAGAACACCAAGATAAATAAAATGCTGTCCCTGTCCTTAAAAAACTTACGGCCTATTAGGACATGACAATTTCACTTTTTTGACACAATGATTTTAGTATTGCTCTTGGATGTGTAAATGGAAAACGAGAAAGCAGCAGAGAGAGTGATAATCTCTATTTATTGAGGAGCGACCTAGAAAGATGTCCCAGAAGATGTTATCTACAAGTTGCATTTGAAAGGCATAATTGGAGTTCATTAAGTGGCTATGCTGGGGGATAGGCAGTGATTGAACAAGCATTTCTTGAAAAAAGATAGGTACATATAAAGGCTCAGAATCATGAAATGGCCTGGTATATGCAGGACTTCAGGAACAGTCTTGTACTGTTGGAATATAGTTCCTCAAAGGGACCAGCTTGTTGACGTACTAGGCTGATTGGTGAGACAGGAAAGAAAGGTCAGATCATGATAAGTGTTATCTTTTAAGTAAAACAGCTTGGCTTTTATTTTTAAAACTATGATTCAAATCCTGGCCACATACGAATCCCCTTAGGGAGCTTTGAAAAAAAAAATTAGTTTCCATTTCCAAAGATTTTTATTTAGTTTATATTAAACAGAGCTTAAGCATCAGGATTCTTAAAAAGCTCCCTAGTGATTTTTTCTACTTGTTTGTTTGTTTATTGTTTTAGTTTTAATGCACAATCAGGGTTGAGAACCATTGCTTACGGAATTGGATATTCAGTAAAGGATATGAAAATACACAGTCACATATAATCTTTTTAGTGGAAAGAGCTCACACTTCAGGGCTAGTTCACTGTGTTAGCATTTTCATCATGGACAGACACCCTCTCTGAGCCTCTGATCCTGCCGCTGTAAAACTAGAAACCTAGTGATATCCACCCAACAGCACTGCTATGCAGTCATATATGCAGGAGCACTGTGTTAAGTGTAAGTTATTTTCTAGGCAGAAGCAGTCCACAAGTTGAAGCACACGTTGTTCTGGATTGTCCAACATCCTTTGCGTTCCAGCCAATAGTAAGATTTCTACCCGCTTTCTACAAGTTCTATTATTGATAAGCTTTATAAAGAGGTCTATATGGTGGGATGGTTTCTCTTCTTTCCTGGGACCCTGTTGTTTCTGGAGTAACTCCTCGAACGGCTGCTGCCATTTTATTAAAGAGGAAGAAATGTGAAGAGCCTGTATCCTTGAAGACGGTGTTGGTGATCAAACATCCAAGCTTGGAGTCCACACGAGGTCTAGGCTTCTCCTTATGTGAGAGAATACATTTCTTTAATGCCAGTTTGGATATGGCTTCCTGTAGAAAATGTATCCTAATTGATGGGCAAACTGTGAATCAAAAAATAAGAGGTTTCATGAAGCAAATACTCAACCTTGTTGAATGTAGGCAGTTTTATCTCGAGCTTGAACAAATTGGACTGAATTAAAACACACCTAAAGAATCTTAGGTCTGATTTAAACTTACTAAGAATAGGAAATTGATTCCGTTGCATATGGCAGTTACAGGACTATAACAGGGCATTAAGGACACAAAGGGGAAAGTGAAAATCATATAATACTAAGTTCCTGAAACCAATATGACTTTGACTTTCGTATCTGGAATACCAGCCTCCAGAGAGATCACATGATCAAGTACAAGCTTGAGGGATCACTGAATTAATTTAATTCTATTACTTTCAAACTGGATGACCTCTGGCAGCTTACTTCTGTGAGCCTTGTTTTCCTCAGTGGTAGCATGAATAAAAGACTTCAAAGCATCTGTTGTAAATATTAAATGGAATACTATAAAGCATTTAACACAGCGCATGATAAATAGTAATAATTATTATTACCACAATATCCATTTGTTAAGGTCTTAAATGGAGAGAGAGGAGCCATGTCTGGCAGTGATGGCCCTGCTAGAGTTGTTCCAGACTAATTCTTGTGCCTAGAACTATGTCTAAACAGACTTAGCCCCCAAGAAAATATGATAGGGAACGTAAGCTGTCTTTTTTTAATTTTAAGTAATTTAAACATAGGACCATGTCTTTATTCATTATAGAATTTCCATAGGACATTGGAAATTCCACCATTTAAAAACCAGAAATTGTAGTAAGTAAATTCATGCAAGACAAGTATGGTACATTTTTAACGTGTATGAGTGATTTGCTTTCAACTTGAATTTTGGCCTTTTTCCTTAGATGAATAGCCTGAATTTCAAAAATTGAGTGACCACCTACTTATTAATGTCCCATATGATGAAGACCTGCTTAGACCTTGAGCATTCACAGACAGATGAGATTTCCCTGGGAAAATGGAACATAATTTTCTTTAGAATACAATGACAAAATGTAAAATTTGAATGGATATTAGGGCAGAGAATTAAAAGACACATAAAGCAAGAATATTCTTTGGCCCAAGAAAAGATGTTTAAATCCAAGTACCGTTACTTAGGAACTATGCTAGATAATAAATCTTTCAAGAGTGAATGCAATTATGCTACAAATCAAAATGAGGTAAATTTTCATGAACAGAAAAGCCCAGAATGAAGGGTATTGATGAGCTGTTAGAAGAAAAATGTGAAACTAGCTGGTTTGAGGAATGAGCTGCTTCCTTTCAGCATTGTTCCCAGTCTTCTCTTATATTGTCATCAGAAATCAAATCTGCTCCAAATCTTGACTGAATTTCATCTCTGGGTCATGCTACTCAGCCAACTCTATAAAAATCTTCAAATTAGGTTTAGGGTTGTCCTCTGAGCCCCACTACCATCTCACTGTGTGAATGGTGCTGCATATACTTTGTCCTTATTCTGCTGAATGCATTTTAACTGTGCTCTATAGCATGAGGAATCTGAGTTCTTTACTAAAAAATAAAATTATTTATAAAGAATTCTTTACTAAAAATACAGTTTTCTATTTCTTGCATTCTGTTCACTTTTTTTTTTTTATTAGGTCCACTCCAAAAACCTTTTAATAGACAGAGCCCAAACTCAGAGTGGCTGCTTCAAACAGCGGTGAGCTTCCTGTTTCTGGACACTGTTCACTTTCTATAGCTGTGCTCCATAGCATAAAGAATCTGAATTCTTTATCAAACATAGATAATTCCTCATAATGAATTCTTTGCAAGTATATTCTTTATAATTTTTGTATTCTGTTTTCTATTTGGAAAACAAAACATCAGATCCATTTCTTCCATTTTTAAAATACTCACATACCTACAACCATCTGATCTTCAATGAAGCCGACAAATCCAAGCAATGGGGGAAGAACTGCCTGTTCAATAAGTGGTGTTGGGATATCTGGCTAGCCATATACAGAAGATTGAAACTGGACCCCTTCATTGTACCATATACAAAATCAACTAAAGATGGATTAAAAACTTCAATGTAAAACCCAGAATTACAAAATCTCTCAAAGACAACCTAGGCAATACATTCTGGGCATAGAACTAGCAAAATTTTATGACAATGATGCCATAAGGAATTGCAGCAGAAGTAAATATTAAAAAATGCGATCAATAAAAAAGCTTCTGCACAGCAAACAAAACTACTTTCAAACTGTGCATCTGACAAAGCTCTAATATCCAGCACCTATAGGAAACTTAAGCAAATCTACAAATAAAAACCAAACAATGCCATTAATTAGTGGGCAAAGGACATTAATGGATACTTTTAAAAAGAAGACACATATGCATTCAACAAGCATATGAAAAATGCTCAATATCACTGATCATTAGAGAAATGCAAATCAAAGGCACAGTGAGATAGCACTCGCACAAGTCAGAATGGCTGTTATTAAAAAGTCAAAAAATGACGGAAGCTGGTAATCTGTGGAGAAAAGGGAACACTTACACGCTATTGGTGGGAGTGTAAATTAGTTCAGCTATTATGGAAGATGGTGTGATAATTCCTCAGAAAGCTAAACAGAGAACTACCATTTGACCTAGCAATCCCAAAGGAGTATAAATCATTCTACTATAAATACACATGCATGCAGATGTTCCCCGCAGCACTCTTTACAACATTAGAGACATGAAATCAACCTAAATACCCATCAGTGACAAATTGGATAAAGAAAATGGGGTACATATATACCATGGAATACTGTGCAGCCATAAAAAAGAATGAGGTAATGTCTTTTGTGGAAACTTGGGTGAAGCTGGAGGCCATCATCCTTAGCAAACTAATACAGGAACAGAAAACCAAATACCATGTGTTTTTGCTTATATAAGTGGGAGCTAGATGATGAGAACTTATGGACACAAAGAGGGGAACAACAGATACTGGGGCCTTCTTGAGGCCGCAGGATGAGAGGAGGGAGAGGATCAGGAAAAAACAACTATTGGGTACGAGGGTGACAAAATTATCTGTAAAACAAACCCCAGCAATGTAAGTTTACCTTTGTAACAAACCTACACATGTACCCCTGAACCTAAATTTTACAAATAGAATTTTATTATTATGGAGTATTTTTACTGCTATTCTTTTTAAAAAGTCATTGTTCTTGTCAGCAATCTTTTCTGGAACAATCATAAATTTTAGATCAATAACACTTTTAATTGACTATAAAAAGTGTGCCATAATTGACATGAGTATTCACTGCATAACTTTGTATCAAAAGAAGCCTATTTGCCTGGGGGCCTCTTAAAAATTTTATATATTTCATGGATATTTTGAAGCCAGCTTATCTTTTCTAGTATTCTATCATCAGAAAAATGTTATCTTGTGTGTATTAAGCTGTTCTCTAAGAATGTAAATATCTCTGGGAGATATTAAGAGGAAACTTAGTTATTTATACCTCCCCAGTGCTACTTATTTTAATAAGCCATTTCTCCTCTCACCCCCAGCAATAACCATAGCCAAGATAATATTTTTCTTTAGGGAAGAAGATTCGATAGGAATGTGGTCAGTAGGAATGGGTAATTTTAAGTTATTGAAAATTGTCCTGTGATAGCAGATTTAGGAGGGTAGTTGAGGACAGTTATTCAGAGTAAATGGAGGAATTTGGGACATATGGACACAAGAAGGGAAAAATCTTTAGGAAGATTAGAGGGTCAGCTTGTTATTATTGACTTTACTGAACAGGTCCTTAAACCTCAGTCTTGGAGATGAAGTGAGGGACAGGTTCTCTCCCTAAAGTGGGCTCATTCAAGAAGTTGAGAAGGGGAAAGGAAGCTAATCTGATTCTACCTTCCCTGTGGCGTCTTCAGGGGAAACAGATGCAGCAATTCATACTGGAGACCTTTCTCCTCTGAAACCCAACTTCAAGACAAGGACCAAATATCCTGACCTGAGGTTCTTGTGACAATGTTCCCATCTCTCCTGTTGAATGAAGGCAAGAAGACTATCAGGAATGCTGCTCTCTCCCCTGGCTTCCATTTCTAAACCATCTCTCAGCCTACTTCCCCTACTGTTGTTGCCTCAGACTACCTACAATCCCTTAGCGTTTCCTCTAAATACACCAAGCTCTTCCCACCAAGCTCTATCTGGACTGCTCTTTCTCCAGCCCTTTGAATGATTTGCTCCTTTTAGGTTGAAATACAATTTTTCTTGACTGTCTCATTTGGAAAATGACTTTTTGTTACTCTCTGTCTCAGTGCCTAAATTTTTTAATCACTTTAAAAGAAATAATTCCAGGTTCTAATATGTTCCTGTTTATTATTTGTTCCCTCTCTCTCACTAGAATGTGAGCTACTTAAATGAAAGGCTGTCTTGTTTACTACTGTTTCTGTAGCACCTACCACATGACTGACGTTTTAAGAGCAAACATACCGTGCTGGGTTTGATGGAAGCTAAATGGTGTCACTCTCAGCTCTCTAAAGGGTCAAGCTACCACTGTGCTGCTTAAGGTTGAAAGCAGGATTTGTAGACTTTCTTTGATAAAGGGACCCTCATTGTAGCCTAAAGAGGAGGGGACAGGGAATGGTGGTATCAGCAGTAGATGCCAGCGTTTTCCCAGGGGAGGAAACAGGAAAAAAAAAAATGTAATTTTACCAAATGTTACCTACTCATTATTTTGTCAAAAAAAAAAAATCCACCCAAAAACAAACAAGAAACTTGTATAGTCTGTGTAATATATGAAATTTTAAGAGTTGCTTTTTGAGGACTGTAAACCCCTTGAAGGAAGGGACTCTGTGTCATTCATCTTTATAATATAATGCCCTAGACCAAAAAAGAGATTCATCTGTCAGAAAATATTAACTGCTCCTAAAGCAAGCCCCCCAGCGTGAAACGGCTGTCAAGAATACTCCCAAAGCTAGAATATAACCCAAGGGAGAGGATGTTGGTTAAGTTTAGATATAACTAACATGATCGTTCCTAAGGCAATTTCCATTTCTAGCTCACTAATTTATATTCTTTGGTCACCTGACATTAGAATTGAATAATCATGGTGAACAAGTGTGAAGGGGTGATGATTTGTCTAGGGTTTCCTATACAGCACACCCAGATCTACATGCAGCCCCTAGAGTACGTTGTGAGAATTACATGAAATGATATACAATGTAGTTAACTATTTTTACTGTTACGTTGAGGAATATTGAGATTCAGAATGCTTTTGCAACTTGCTTACAGTTACAAAGCTAGAAACTTGCTTACACTCACAAAGCTAGAAAGTGGCAAGGCTGAAATTCGAAATGAAGTTACTATGTTTAATTTCCATTATAAGATTCTTTTCCAGAAAATGATCTGGGAAACTAAATAAAATCCTGGGGCTAAGGATGTTCTTTTACAACAGAAAGGCGGGAAGAGATTGACACTTAGACCAAAAAAGGGCTTTCTAATAGTAGAATCTTAGACATGGTAATAACTGCAGCAAATTTTTGGAAGGAAAATCCTTCTGTGCTTATGCAAATGGTACTTACATGATCTTCACATGGACCAGCACTCAAGCCTCATTATTTCCTTTCAGCCACTCTTATTCTACATCTTATTTCTGGGAGTTGGTCATTTTATATTTCCACTGCCTGGTAGTTTTTTCCAGAATCATTGCAGCATTCGTAAAGCATTAGTATCCAATTTCCTGAAAGGCTGTTAAATAGCGTAATTTTGGTTCTTCCTAAAAATACAAACCTTGACTGAAGCCCCAAGTTCCTTTTTATCATATGACTTCCCATGATAAACATGCCAGATGTTGTTGCAACCTACGCTGTTTCCTCTTTTAAGACCACAGTGACAAACTGACTATATAAATCCAGACTGGCAACACCCATGTCACGTTATTTTATTTGAAACTCAAGTCTGTCACAAAATAATATGTTGCCCAAATTGAATTTCTAAAAAGATCAGGTCGCAAAGATAAAGACATACTCTCTTGAATTCAACTGTGAAAAGCATCCCTTGAAAGCCACTCCACAGTATTACCATAAGCTCAGCAATGCATCACATCTTTTATTTATTTATTTATTTATTTATTTATTTATTTTTTGAGGCGGAATTTCGCTCTTGTTACCCAGGCTGGAGTGCAATGGCGTGATCTCGGCTCACCGCAACCTCCGACTCCTGGGTTCAGGCAATTCTCCTGCCTCTGCCTCCTGAGTAGCTGGGATTACAGGCACATGCCACCATGCCCAGCTAATTTTTTGTATTTTTAGTAGAGACGGGGTTTCACCATGTTGACCAGGATGGTCTCGATCTCTTGACCTCGTGATCCACCAGCCTCGGTCTCCCAAAGTGCTGGGACTACAGGCTTGAGCCACCGTGCCCGGCCAATGCATTGCATTTTGCCATAACAGTGAAATACCTCAAAATTTAAATATTTCACTCCTGCATTCATTATCTCTCTCATTCCACAACTGTCTTCTGAGGAAGGTGTTGCCTGTTGCCTAACCTTTATTTATTTTAAAATGTATGTTAATTATATCTCAATACATAAATTTTGAGATATATGTATTCTGTATCTCAATACAAAATTTATGTATTGAGATATAATTAACATACAAATTATATGTATGTAAGGTGTACAATGTGATGATTATATATTATTTCACTCATTTACAGGGTATGAAATTTGCTCAGAGAGTGGATCTGAAGTGTCTCCACTGCACACACACACAGACACACATACAGACACACAATTGTAACCCATAGTTACAATTGTGTGTCTGTATGTGTGTCTGTGTGTGTGTGCAGTGATAATAAATATGTTAATTTGGCTGTGACAATCATTTCACAGTAGATACCTTTATACTTATATATAATTATATATAGAAATACATTTGACTGCAATTTAAATATATAAATATATGAGAATGTGATAATCATTTTAGGTATATAAGTACAGTATAAATATATTCTTATATATTTCATATATGTTATATATAAATATATATTTATACATATATTTATACTATAGATACCATTATATTTTATATAGTATGTGAATATATAAATACATACTGTGAAATGATTATCACAGTCAAATTAACACATTTATCACTACCCATACTTACCATTTTGTGTGTGTGTGCAGTGAAGATCTACTCTCTCAGCAAATGTCATATCCTGTAAATGAGTGAAGTAACCAAGGCGAAGCAAGCTGAAGTGATAACTACGAACTAAAACTTAAAAGAACTTAAGTAGTCTAGAGCAAAAGAGCCTCGTGGCGGAGAACAATGACATTGGAATCAGACAGAGTTACTTTTAAATCATGCCTCCGTTATTTTTTTAGCTGTTAGAAAATCAGCAAGTTTCTTAACAACTCAATGCTTTGTTTGAAATAGGGATAATCATTATACCTACTTTATACCTATTTTAAAAGATTATTAGGATTCAAAAAACATTATCTACAGATATTATTAGTTATAATTATTAGTTCCCCCTTCATTATTCTTTCCAGTTCATTTGATCTGCAAACATGAGCATGAAGCATGCAGCAAACATTCCTGCAGTAGAATGTTGCCTCCATCCAGCTACCGGCAAGAGAGCATCTCTCTGGCTCCCAGGGTGCCTCATGCAGGTATTTTTATGGTTCCTGCAGAACACATAACAAGAAATAGTGCCGTTTTCCTCTGAAACTACATCTCAAAGTGAGAATGGTACTCCATTCTGCCTTAAGTTTAGATCACTGTGGACACAACTTCCAGTATTGATGATTGCAAAAGTGAAGTATTAGATTCTCACTGCCTGCTAAGGAAGATATATTCCTTAAGTATGCAAGTCCTTCTTTATAGTTCCTTTCCAAATTATTATACATTATCACCTTTCAACGGAGTAAATCTTCAACCACAGGCAATGTGGTCTCTGTGCTTGCTTTCCTGTGCTTGCAGAAACCAGAAACAAGGCTCGTTAATAAGGTGGCCATGAGAAGCAAGAAGTCATGATCACAGAGCTGGCAGACAGCAGAAACCAGATCAGCGCACATCTAGAGTAGGGGTGGGACTGGAGGAGTGGGGCTTCTGGAAGATTTCTAAGGCAGCCCTGAGGGAACCATTTTTAAAGCATCAGCATCAAGGTTGGTGATGGGATGGGGTTTGAGGGCTTGAAAGGGGAGGGCAGGTGGGGTAGAGGTGAAGTGTCTTAGTTGTTTAGGCTGCTTTAACAAAATACCGTAAACTGGGTGGCTTATAAACAACAGAAATTCATTTCTCACGGTAGAAATAAATGGAGGCTAGAAAGTCCAGACTCAAGACACTGGCAGATTTGGTGTCAGGTGAGGGGTCACTGTCTGGTTCATAGATAATGCCCTCTTCCTGCATCCTCACATGACAAAAGGAATGAGGGATCTGTTTGGGGTCCCTTTTATAAGAGAACTAATCTCATTCATGAAAGTTCTTCCCTCATGACATAATCATTTCCCCAAAATCCCACCTCCTAATACCACCACCTCAGAGTTAGGATTTCCCCATGTGAATTTTGAAAGGACATGGTCGTTCACTCTATGGTATGAACTGTCAAGGCCTAAACACCCAAATGATACTTGTGCAGGAGTGGGAAGCTGCCTCTTAGCCTGTGTATGGCTTCTGTCTCTAAAACAATCTCAAGAAGTGTCTCAGGCCCAGAGAAGTCCAAGGTTGCTAAGACTTCCAGGACCTTATGTGGACTGTTTCAAAACCAGGAGGAATGTAGAAGGCTTGCCAAGGGATGAGTTGCCTTTCCACTAAGAGAGGAGAAGAGTTTTTATTCTTTTTTTTCTCCCACAACAAAATGAAAGCATATCCAAGGCCATGGAGACCTGTTCTCTAGGACACTGTGACCTTTCTCATTCCAGTTTAGGCTTAAGGCACAGAATCTGCCACTTAAGCCATATATCTACTTTGTGAAATTGTTTTGCATTCAAGTTTCCGGAAAATACCATGTAGTACACTGTACTTTTTTAAAAGCTTCTTGTTTAAGATTTGATGAATGTAAATGTTTGCATGTGAGAAAAAAAATGATTCTGAAAGATAAAATTTAGAGGACAGTGTTCCTTTGTTTAATTATTTAATATTTTCTTCAATGACTTGTCAAGAATATATGTAAAATTGGGTTTAATTCCTATGCATAATTCTATTTGTATTTAAAGCCAAAACTAAGGATAGCTAAAGCATTCTAGAATATTCAGTGTATTTAAGTTCAAAGAATGGTTTCATATCAAATGCTGACTTGGTAACAATGAGGCTCTATTTATGTCAAACTAAATTTTAGAAGAACAATGCCAGATTAAAAATTTGGTCAAAGTGAGAACAGAAGCATCGGAGACAAATCAACATATCTACAACCATATAATCTTTGATAAACCAAACAAAAACAAGCAATGGGGAAAGGATTCCCTGTTTAATAAATGGTGTTGGGAAAACTGGCTAGCCATTTGCAGAAAGCAGAAACTGGACCCCTTCCTGACACCTTACACTAAAATTAACTCCAGATGGATTAAAGACTTAAACATAAGACCTGACACCATAAAAACCCTAGAAGAAAATCTAGGCAAAACCATTCAGGACATAGGAGTAGGCAAGGACTTCATGACCAAAACACCAAAAGCATTGGCAACAAAAGCCAAAATAGACAAATGGGACCTAATCAAACTCCACAGCTTCTGCATGGCAAAAGAAACAGTCACTTGAGTGAATCGGCAACCATCAGAATGGGAAAAAATCTTTGCAGTTACGCATCTGACAAAGGGCTGATATCCAGAATTTACAAAGAACTCAGACAGATTTACAGGAAAAAAACAAACAGGCCTATTCAAAAATGGGCAAAGGATATGAACAGACACTTTACAAAAGAAGACATACATGAGGCCAACAAACACATGAAAAAAATGCTCATCATCATTGATTATTAGAGAGATGCAAATCAAAACCACATTGAGATACCATCTCACACCAGTTAGAATGGCGATCATTAAAAAATCTGGAGACAGCAGATGCTGGAGAGGATGTGGAGAAATAGGAACACTCTTACACTGTTGGTGGGAGTGTAAATTAGTTCAACCATTGTGGAAGACAGTGTGGCAATTCCTCAAGGACCTAGAAATAGAAATTCCATTTGACCCAGCAATCCCATTACTGGGTATATATCCAAAGGACTACAAATCATTCTACTATAAGGACACATGCACGCGAATGTTCATTGCAGCACTGTTTACAAGAGCAAAGACCTGGAACCAACCCAAATGCCCATCGATGATAGACTGGACTGGGAAAATGTGGCACATATACACCATGGAATATTATGCAGCAATCAAAAATGATGAGTTTGTGTCCTTTGTAAGGACATGGATGAATCTGGAGAACATCATTCTCAGCAAACTGACACAAGAACAGAAAAAGAAATACTGCATATTCTCAGTCATAGGCGGGTGAGAAAACTGAGAACACATGGACACAGGGAGGGGGTCTACTACACACTGGGGTCTATTGGGGGGAATGGGGGAGGGACAGTGGGGGGGGCTGGGGAGGGATAGCCTGGGGATGAATGCCAAGTGTGGGTGAAGGGGAGGAAGGCAGCAAAACACACTGCCATGTGTGTACCTATGCAACTATCTTGCACGTTCTGCACATGTACCCCAAAACCTATAATGCAATAAAAATTTAAAAAAAAATTTGGTCAAAGTGAACAACTCAATTAAAGATAGTCAAGGCTGTCATTCTACTTTTTATAAATGGTAACACAAGATAAAGAATTGAAGTGAGGGGATCTCAAACGCTAAAACTGGACCATGATAGCTTTTCTTTCACTCTACATTGTCAACAGTGTTCTCCGTTCATCAAAAATACAGTCCATCCTTTGGAAATTATTCCGAAGATGAAGATGATTGTGACGGTCTTTACTTCTAACAAAGTTAAAAAAAATTATTCACATGTTAATAAAGCCATATCATTGCAGCTTAACATGTTAACAGCAAACCCCAAATGTCTTGTGTATGTTGGTTTTTGCTAAATTACACATTTTTCCAGAATCATTATCATACACCAGCATTCAGATTCAACAAGTGTTTCAAGACCTGGTGTGTGCTAGGAAATATATCCAGGATGCTTACCTATTTTATCACATGTAATTCCCACCATAAACATTTAGAATTGCCTTTATTGCCATTGTAACCCAACATAAAATTGGGTTCTGGCTCTCTTACTTTGGAGTCACATAACTTTGTACATGACAATTAGCCTGTCTTAGACAAGGATTTGGTTTTGTTTTTCTTATCCCTCTGTGGATAAAATCCAAGGCAGACATGAGCAGTAGTTCTCAACTTAAGAGTGATTTTTACCCCACGGAGAAACATTTGGCATTGTCCGTAGATATTTTTATTGTCACAACAGGAGGGTGCTACTAGTGTCTAATGCACACAGTCTAATGATGCTGCTAAACATCCCATAATGTACAGCGAAACTCCCCATAATAATGAATTATTCATCCTAAAATGTTAACAGTACCAAGGTTGAGAAACCCTGGACAGAAAAACCGAACTGGGTAACTAAATCATGAAAGCTGAGTCTTAAATTAGCAGTAAACATGAGTTCAACTAAGTTGAAAGAATAGAAGCATTTTAAAATAGGATATTAACTTTAATTCATCTGTTTTTTGGTGTTCCAAAGGCTTTTATTTTTCAGTAGCAGTTAGCACAGATTTTCATTTATTCAATATTTATTATACATTGATGTGTGCCAAATAGCACCCATGAAGACATAAAAATAAACAAGGCATGGTTGCTATCCTTAGGCAGTTCAAACTCAACTGAGGGGAGGTGGACCAAAAATCCAATCATTTTTATGAAATATGTGAGTCCTGTCATAGTCATGTAATGGAAAGGTCAAGGAACTCTGTCTGGGTCAGAGAGATTTTCAATTATGAAAAGTAGAATTTTTTTTGAATATTTAGGAAGTTTGACTACAATTTGAGATTTATAGTATGCTTGTAGAATCATGGTCTACAAGATTTTTAATATGTTTTGTCATTATGTACTTTATAATATGCTTTAAAAAAAACCCCAGAATTCATAAAATGAGTTAGGGATGAGTCTCTCTTCTTCTGTTGTTTGGAATGGTTTCAGAAGGAATGGTACCAACTCCTCTTTGTACCTCTGGTAGAATTTGGCTGTGAATCCATCTGATCCTGGGCTTTTTTTCATTGGCAGTCTATTAAATATTGCCTCAATTTCAGAACTTGTTGTTGGTCTATTCAGGGATTCGACTTCTTCCTGGTTTAGTCTTGGAAGGGTGTGTATGTCCAAGAATGTATCCATTTCTTCTAGATTTTCTAGTTTATTTGCATAGAAGTGTTTATAGTATTCTTAGATGGTAGTTTGTATTTCTGTGGGATTAGTAGTGATATCCCTTTATCATTTTTTTTTTGTCTATTTGATTCTTCTCTCTTTTCTTCTTTATTAGTCTGGCTAGTGGTCTATCTGTTTTGTTGATCTTTTCAACAAACTAGCTCCTGGATGCATTGATTAATTTTTTGAAGGGTTTTTCATGTCTCTATCTCCTTCAGTTCTGCTCTGATCTTAGTTATTTCTTGTCTTCTACTAGCTTTTGAATTTGTTTGCTCTTGTTTTTCTATTTGTTTTAATTGTGATGTTAGGGTGTCAATTTTAGATCTTTCCTGCTTTCTCCTGTGGGCATTTAGTGCTATAAGATTCCCTCTACACACTGCTTTAGCTGTGTCTCAGAGATGCTGGTACATTGTATCTTGGTTCTCATTGGCTTCAAAGAACTTATTTATTTCTACCTTAATATCATTATTTACCCAGTAGTCATTCAGGAGCAGGTTGTTCAGTTTTCATGTAGTTGCATACTTTTGAGTGAGTTTCTTAATCCTGAGTTCTAATTTGATTGTACTGTGGTCTGAGAGACTGTTTGTTATGATTCCCATTCTTTTGCATTTACTGAGGAGTGTTTTACTTCCAATTCTGTGGTCAATTTAGGAATAAGTGTCATGAAGTGCTGAGAAGAATGTATATTCTGTTGATTTGGGGTGGTAAGTTCTGTAGATGTCTATTAGATACCCTTGGTTCAGAGCTGAATTCAGGTCCTGAATATCCTTGCTAATTTTCTGTCTCATTGAACTGTCTAATATTTACAGTGGAATGTTAAAGTCTCCCACTATTATTGTGCGGGAGTCTATGTCTCTTTGTAGGTCTCTAAGAACTTGCTTTATGAATGTGGTTGCTCCTTAATTGGGTGCATATATATTTAGGATGGTTACCTCTTCTTGTTGCATTGATCCCTTTACTATTATGTAATGCCCTGCTTTATCTCTTTTGATCTTTTTTGGTTTAAAGTCTGTTTCATCAAAGACTAGGATTAAAACCCCTACTTATTTTATTTTATTTTTTATTTTTATTTTTTGCTTTCAGTTTTCTTGGTAAATATTCCTCCATCCCTTTATTTTGAGCCTATGTGCGTCTTTGCACATGAGATGAGTCTCTTGAATACAGCCACACCCATGGGTCTTGACTCTTTATTCAATTTGGCATTCTCATACTGAGAGCAAAACCTCACAGAGACACAACAAAATTAGAAAATTTCAGGCCAATATCCCCAATGAACATCGATGCAAACATTTTCAATAGACTACTGGCAAACCAAATCCAGCAGCACATCAAAAAACTTTTCTATCACAATCAAGTCAGCTTCATCCCTGGGATGCCAGGCTGGTCTAACACATGCAAATCAGTAAGTGTAATCCATCATATAAACAGAACCAATGACAAAAGCCACATGATTATCTCAATAGATGCAGAAAAGGCCTTTGATAAAGTTCAACAACACTTCATGCTAAAAACTCTCAAGAAACTAGGTATTGATGGAACATTTCTCAAAATAATAAGAGCTATTTATGACAAACCCACCGCCAATATCATATTGAATGGGCAAAAACTGGAAGCATTCCCTTTGAAAACTGGCACAAGACAAAGATGCCATCTCTCACCACTCCTATTCAACAGAGTATTGGAAGTTCTGGCCAGGGAAATCGGACAAAAGAAAGAAAGCGTATTCAAATAGGAAGAGAGAAAGTCAAATTGTCTCTATTTGCAGATGACATGATTGTATATTTAGAAAACCCCATCTTCTTAGCCCAAAATATACATAAGCTGATAAGCAACTTCAATAAAGTCTCAGGATACAAAAACCAATGTGCAGAAATCACAACCATTCCTGTACACCAGTAATAGACAGAGAGCCAAATTATGAGTGAACTCCCATTCACAATTACTACAAAGAGAATTAAATACCCAGGAATACAACTTACAAGGGATGTGAAGGACCTCTTCAATGAGTACTACAAACCACCCCTCAAGGAAATAAGAGAGGACCCAAACAGATGGAAATACCATTCCATGCTCATGGATAGGAAGAATCAATACTGTGAAAATGTGCATACTGTTCAATGTAATTTATAGATTCAGTCTATTGCCATCAAGCTACAATTGACTTTCTTCACAGAATTAGAGAAAACTTTAAATTTTATGTAGAACCAAAAAATAGTCCGTATAGCCAAGACAATCCTAAGCAAAAAGAACAAAGCTGGAGGCATCATGCTGACTTCAAACTATACTACAAGTTCACAGTAACCAAAACAGCATGGTACATGTACCAAAACAGATATGTAGACCAATGAAACAGAACAGAGGCCTCAAAAATAACACCACATATCTATAATCATCTGATCTTTTGAGAAACCTGACAAAAATAAGAAATGGGGAAAGGATTCCCTATTTAATTAATGGTTTTGAGAAAACTGGATAGCTGTATGCAGAATATTGAAACTGGGCTCCTTCCTTATCCCTCATAGAAAAATTAAGAAGGATTAAATACTTAAATGTAAAACCTAAAACCATAAAAACCTAGAAGAAAACCTAAGCAGTATCATTCAGGATATAAGCATAGGCAAAGACTTCACGATTAAAACACCAAAAGCATTGGCAACAACAGCCAAAATTTATAAATGGGATCTAACTAAACTAAAAAGCTTCTGCACAGCAAAAGAAACCATCATGAGAGTGAACAGGCAACCTACAGAGTGGGAGAACATTTTTGCCATCTATCCATTTGACAAAGGGCTAATATCCAGAATCTACAAAGAACTTAAACAAATATACAAGAAAAAAACAACCCCATCAGAAAGTGAGCGAAGGGTATGAATGGACATTTCTCAAAAGAAGATATTTATGTAGCCAACAAACATATGAAAGAAAGCTCATCATCACTGGTCATTAGAGAAATGAAAATCAAGACCACAATGAGATACCATCTTAAACAGTTAGAATGGCAATCATTGAAAAGTCAGGAAACAACAGATGCTGAAGAGGACGTGGATAAATAGAAGTGGTTTACACTGTTGGTACGAGTGTAAATTAGTTTAACTATTGTGGAAGACAGTGTGGCAATTCTTCAAGGATCTAGAAATAGAAATGCCATTTGGCCCAGCAATTCGTTACTGAGTGTATACCCAAAGGATTATAAATTATTCTACTATAAAGACCCATGAACATGTATGTTTATTGCAGGACTGTTCACAATAGCAAAGACTTGGAACCAACCCAAATGCCCATCAGTGACGGACTGGATAAAGAAACTGTGGCACATATACACCATGGAATACTATGCAACCATAAAAAAAGGATGAGTTCATGTCCTTTGCAGGGATATGGATAAAGCTGGAAATCAGCATTCTCAGTAAACTAACAGAGGAACAGAAAACCAAATACCGCATGTTCTCACTCATAAGTGGTAGTTGAACAATGAGAACACATGGACACAGGGAGGAGAACATCACATACCAGGGCCTTTTGAGGGGTGTAGGGGTAGGGGAGGGATAGCATTAGGAGAAATACCTAATGTAGATGACAGATTGATGGTTGCAGCAAACAACCATGCCACATGTATACCTAGGTAACAAAACTACATGTTCTGCATATGTATCCCAGAACTTAAAAGTATAATAAAAAAGAGAAAATTAAAAGTTCATTTAAAAAAATCTAAAATAGAAAATATGTGGTTTCTATGTTTAAAAAATCCCAGAATTAATTTCAAATTCATTTATATGGGCTTATGCTTTTACCAAGCATGAACAAAGTAAAAGATATTTTCTACAGTCTTTGTGAACGAAGTCACGCATCTGAGTTAATAGACTTTTTCTGAGGAAAATGGCCACCCCAATGTCATTCACAAAATATGAGTTCTTAGAACTTTACCAATGCATCTACCATAGTCTTTTTTATTGCAAATCTAGAGTCATGGTGAGTTTATTTAAATCTCTTTATTTCTTTATCAATTTTTTCATGTAGACGATTTATGTAACCTTTCTGTCTAAATAGCAACACTTGGAAGGTAAATCAGTATTTCCTCAGTGTCATTTGGAAATATGTGTTGAGTAAACTGATGGACAGTTCACAGAATACCTGTAACTTGAGCTATATACTATGCTAGGTCCTGGGGCTACAAAGACAATTGAAGGTGACAGACAAGTGAGTAAATAAATATGATCATTTTGCTGTGTGCTGTTCCCATCCCTTTCCTCTATCTACTGAATTATCAATCACATTGATTCTGCTCACTACATTTTCAATCTGTGCACATCTCACAGTTACAGCCACCAGTCAAAGCCACCAACATCCTTCTTTGGCGTCTTGTAATAGCCCTTTAACTGGTCTCCCAACATTCTCTCTGGCTACAGACTAAGGCATGGCATGGGTGGAGGATAGGAGTGATTTTTTTTTTTTTTTTTTAGGTTGGAGTTTCACTCTCATTGCCCAGATGAAGTACAAAGGCACGATCTCAGCTCACTGCAACCTCCGCCTCCCAGTGGATTCAAGAGATTCTCCTGCCTCAGCCTTCTGAATAATGGGGATTACAGGTGCCCGACACCAGCTCAGCTAATTTTTGTATTTTTTGTACAGATGCAGTTTCACCATGTTATCCAGACTGGTCTCAAACTGCTGACTTAAGGTGATCCACCTGCCTCAGCCTTCCAAAGTGCTGAGATAACAGACGTGAGCCACCTCACCTCACCAGGAGTGATCTCTTACAATTCAATTCTGATCTCTTCACTCCTCTGTTTAAATATTTTAATGGCTCTATTGGTCGTTTATAAGGAATTAACTTAGAAAACCAAAACATATCTGTGGCCTTACAAGAAATAAAAAAAGTTCATGTAATGGCTATGTTGATCTTTTATGAGGAATTAACTCTTAGAAAACCAAATTTGTAAGGACATGGACGAATCTGGAGAACATCATTCTCAGCAAACTGACACAAGAACAGAAAACGAAATACCACATATTCTCACTCATAGGCGGGTGAGAAAAATGAGAACACGTGGACACAGGGAGGGGGCCACTACACACTGGGGTCTATTGGGGGGAATAGGGGAGGGACAGCGGCGGGGGGGAGCTGGGGAGGGATAGCCTGGGGAGAAATGCCAAATGTCGGTGAAGGGGAGGAAGGCAGCAAAACACACTGCCATGTGTGTACCTATGCAACTATCTTGCACGTTCTGCACATGTACCCCAAAACTTAAAATGCAATAAAAATTTAAAAAGAAAAGAAAGAAAACCAAAACAGATCTGTGGTCTTACAGGAAATAAAAAAGTATCAAAATGTCCTAACAAACAATAGATAATTTGTATTTCTTTAGGAGTCCATTCATCTCATTGCGTTATTCAGATCTTTTTGCATATTCTGTAAGTTACTCTTACTAATTCCTGATAAAATCCACTTTATTTTTTACCATTCATTTTTTTGTCTTTGTGTCTTTTTCTTTTTTCCATAATTAGATTAGCTAATATCTTATCTATTTTGTGTACCTTTAAGACACATCAAATATGTATTAGTGATTCCAGTTTTTTTCTTTTGTAACAATTTCTAATTTTTTATCATTATTTTCTTTTTATAGCTTAGATCATTTTGCTGTTTGTTTCTGTCTTCTTGAGTTAAATACATTACTAAAAATTATATAAGCATTCAAATTCAAGCTATGAATTTCTTCGGTCATAGATTTAGTCATATTTAGATTTTTAATTTTTTTTTGCTTATAGTAAATTCAATATTAGTATCTTTTAGACATTCTGAAATTTTGTTTTTTTATCTTTGAAGATACCAGAATTTAGGAGATTTTTTTTCAAATTTGAAGTAATGAGGTTTTTTGTTTTTGTTTTTGTTTTTTTCTTTGGAATCATTTTCTGATTATTTTGCATTTTGGTCAGATAATTTCTAACTTGGTAAATTTATTGAGGTTTTGGTGACTTAAATTTTGGTTGGTTTTTATAAACTGTTCCATGAGCATTTCACCATCAATCTGATGAAAAGAAGATCTCTTCTGTTAACAATCTTTAAGTCACGGTGATACAGAGTAGATGTAGTAGTTGTGAGGTTATAAGAGGAACATAAAAATGATTGATATCTTAGAAATAGATTCAGAACTTAAAATCTTTAAGTAGAACAATTTCAGACAAGATCAAGTTCTAATGTATAACCATACAGGTGGGTTAGTGGCAGATAAAATGATGAGAAGCCAAATGTATAAACCTCAAGCAATAATGGAATTAAGTCATGAAAGCATCATTGAGAATTAGAAAGATGCTGCTACACGTTCTAACTTTCTCCTATGTAAAATGCAAGAGAACAAGCAGCCCTCATAGAAGATACCTTCAAAAGAAGTTGTATCTTCTAGAACACCTATCATTTAGTTAGGTCTAGGGAAAGTTCTTGAAAAGGGGATACTATAATGGGATTGGCCCTATATCCCCATAGGGTCAGAACAGAACCAGTTCAAGGTCTGTTGCCTGGCTTAAGTGTTAATGTTTACTTCACTCTCTAAACTGTCTTAGTTTGGGAGATAAATTATATGGTCACCCTAAAAAAAAGAGATAATATTTTTGAAATCCATGCAAAATTGTAAAGAGTTCCATGTAAATATTGGGAAGAGGAAAGAGATGGAAGTAATGAAAAAGGAATAACAAAGCACAGAATGGTTTGGAAACAAGAATTTCCTTTGTCTCTGACTTTAAATAAAAATTAAAGCCAGCTAATGGTAACTCCTAATATACTCTCTCACAGACTCACATATTCATGGAGTCCATGCAGTAATCTTTATTATTTTTTTGTCTGTTAAATATGACACATTGTCTTCCTAAGGATAAACTCTGTACTCTTGCACATCCTTTCATTTCCATAGGTAACTTACTTTCCTCCTTTACCAGTACATTGCCTCTTTCAACTTATGGCCTGTCAGCATTTAATTATACTTATATATCCCTCCTATCCTAAGAATAATAAATTCTCTCCAAAATAATAAACTTCCAGCTGCTATAACGTGTTTTTCTGTATCTATTATCACTTCTTCACCTTTCATTCATGCTCAAGCCCTCTATAATCTGGCCTCAGCTCCTCAACTTCATTGAAACTGCTTTTCAAGTTTACCAATAATATTCAAAGTCACTTTTCCATTCAAATATTTCCTTGACTTTAAACACTAACCACCCCTTCTCCCATCCTGAAACTGGTAAGGACAGGAGGCAGGGAAATAATAGGCAGAAAAGGGTGGGGTGCCTGGCGAAGCCCCACCCTCAAGCCTGGATCCACGGCCCAAAGTGAGAACATACATTCCTCTTTTCCTGATCAAATGTTGCTTTTTGGCCTGCCCCACTATCCATCTTGTACCCCCAAATAAACCTGAGGCTCCACTGGCAGAAGGACAGCAAAGTGGCTGAGCAGCAAAGTGGAGCAGCAGAGAAAAAGAAGCAGCAGCCAGATGTCAGAGAATAGCAGCTTGACTTGAGAGGGACAGCTTAATGGCAGGACTTTGGAGAAGAGCTCAGCCAGGGATGTCCAAACTCCAGAGGAAGACCACTCTCCCCTCCATCCCCTTTCCCGTTCTCCATCCCACTGAGAGTCACTTTCACTGCTCAATAAATTCCTCCACATTCATTACCCTTCAATTCATTTGTGCAACTGTTTCTTCCTGGATGCCGGACAACAGCTCGGGTACCAAGAGGGTAGTTGCAAAAGGCTGTTATCCTGACCCTTCACTGAGCTGTTTAACACTTAAGCCATCTGTGGATTACAAAGCTAAAAAGCACACTGTAACATACGTCCTCTGGGGCTCCGGGGTCATGGGTACCCTCCTAGATGCTGCCGTGGGGCCACACAGAGTTCTACTCCTGCCAGTACCCAGAAGCACCTATCCCAGCACCTGCACCTGCTCACCTGTGTGCTCCCCCTCCTGTGAGGTGTTAAAATCTGTGGGCTGAGTAAATAAGCCAACCCTTTCTGAGGGGTCAAGGGGACTATTCCATCTCAAAACCATCTCTTATTTTGATAACAACACATTCCCTAATGTTCTTACTCGCTTTCAACTCTTGTTTGAATTCTATTTTGGGCTTCGTTTTTACTATTCTCCCTTTCAATGGTGGTATTTATAGGGTTCTGTCCAAGTACCTCTTATTTTCTCACTCTTCTTGATAATTCTTATCAATTCCTTTCAGTTTTTAATTTTTTAAAAAATATTTTGTGTTAGCTAAGGTCTCTAAAGTCTCTCTCTCCCACCCAAATTCTGCTCTTGCATCCTGAAGTTCAGATCAGTATATACAGCTGCTTACTAAACATCTTCATTGACTCTTCCACAAATACCAAAAATCAGCCTATTTACAATTCAAATCATATATTGTGCTCAAACATGCTATTCTTCCATGGTCCTCATCTAGTTTGACAGTTCTCAGTTGCTCAAGCTGGAAGTATGGGTATTATTGTGACCACTCTCCCTTCCCTTGGCTCCAACCTGTACCGAACCCCAAAGGATTTTTCCTACTTTTATGTCAAAATTTATCTACTTGTCTCCATTTACATAGCACTACTCCACCTTCTAACTGGTCTGCCTCCTTCTGTCTTAATTTCCAAACTCTTCCCCTATCTGCTGAGTGTACACACAGAGACACACTCACCTACAACCCATTCTCCATATTGTACCGACACACTCACCTACAACCCATTCTCCATATTGTACCAAGCAATCTCCCTAAGAAGTGAATATAATCAGAGCACCCTCTTTCTCAGAAAAAAATAAAATTTAATGTCTTCTCATTGCCTTGAAGAAAACTTCTAATTATTATAACTAGATTCTTGCAGTGTCTCCATTTGGTGGCATATAACCCTGAAATTTTGTTTTGTTTTCTTTTCTTCTCTGGTCACTCCTGACAGTCAATATTGGTTCTTCTTTCCTTGCTTAGAAACAGGGTCCTTCATGACATTTTGGGCAGATTCCTTAACACTTGAGTCATTTTTGTCTATTAAAAGTTCATTAAGTTTAAAAGACTTTCTCTTCAAAGTTCTAACTTCTAGGCTATGCCAGGACAGGGAATGGTGGGGTAGGCAGCATCTGTCTCCCCCTAAACTGTGCTGGTGGTTCTTGCAGTCCTTTCTCTGTTCATTGTTGCTGCTTCTCTGACCAATGATGACTGACCCTCGAAGCTCTTGGTTTGTCTGACACTCAAATGCTCATTCTTCTGTTTGGGTTGAGGGAAACTTATGTGCATTCTTTGGAGGGTCTTCTTAGGTGGGGAGGTGTAGGCATTATTGCCGTACCCTGATGTGAGAAAGCCAGTTTCCCACTGACCTCTTCCAACTTTCTTCGGCTCCCACTCCTAGTGATTTCTACTCAGCAACTTCTTCCTACTAGATTTTTTTGCTAGACAGCCAACTTCATGAGTGGGGTATTGAAAGAAGGCTGGGCACTGTACAAATTATTGCCATATAAAATAGTTGGGTACAGGGCACTCTGCCATAGCCTCTTTCTCTGATATCTTTCACCAATTCGTTCTGTCCTGTTTGGGTAGGAACAGGGGCGATCCACAATTTGGCTACTTACACTGATGACTAGCTAGGGGCTATACATTATTACTCTATCTTCAAATCACCTGAGTAACTTTATTCAACTTTCAAGTATAATTTGTTATGTCACTTTTTCCACACTATCTTTCTGAAATTCTGTACTTCTCCATTGTAGCCCATTTAACTACATCAGTGACAAAGACAACCTTCAGAGAGATCTCTTTCACCGAGAGCAGTCAGAAGCACAGAGGTGGCCTGATTCCTCTTTCAAGGGAGTCAGCTCTGTTCTCTGGCTCAAGCCTTCTCCCCTTTTTACCTGAAGCTCTATGACATCAACACCTACTTTTCACAGACATTCCAACTTAATCATTTTTTTCCAGTCAACACTTTTAAAAATAAAAACTGATTACCCTTTTCTGGGTATGAGGGGAGCCAAAAGTTATAGAACACAAAATTCTAAGAATCCTTTGGGGACAGGGAAAGAAAAGCACACCTCGTTTTTATAATAAAGTTATAGTTGACTAAAAAAATGCATAATTAATATATTAATTGGAAATTTGTTACACACTATCTTTTTATTTTTAGTTGACACATAATAGTTATACATATTTATGAGCTACAGAGTGGTATTTTGATACCTGTATACAATTTTTAATGATTAAATCAAGGTAATTAGCATCAATGTATAATTAATTTCTTTTTGTTGGGAACATTTAAAATCCTCATTTCTACCTTCATGAATATATGCAATGAGTTGCTTACTATATTCATCCAGAAAATATTTGTTAACCAGGCATCTGACAAAGGTCTAATATCCAGCATCTATAAGGAACTCAAATTTACCAGAGAAAAACAACCCAATAAAAAATGGGCATAGGAGGTGAACAACACTTTTCAAAAGAAGACATACATGTGGCCAAAAAGCATATGAAAAGTATCTTAATACACTGATCATTGGAGAAATGCAAATCAAACCACAATTAGATACCATCTCACACTAGTCAAAATTGTTATTATTAAAAAGTCAAAAATAATAGATGTTATCTATGGAGAAAAAGGAACAATTCTCCACTGTTTGTAGGAATGTAAATTAGTTCAATCATGGAAAGCAGTATGGAAATTTCTCAATGAACTAAAAATAGAATTACCATTTGACCCAGCAATCCCATTACTGGGAATATACTCAGAGGAATATAAATCATTCTGCCACGAAGACACATGCTCATGAATGTTCACTGCAACATCATTCACAATAGCAAAGACATGAAATCAACCTAAATGCCCATGAATGACAGATAGGATAAATAAAGCATGGCACATATATACCATGGAATACTATGTAACCATAATAATGAGATTATATCTTTTTCAGAAACATGGATAGAACTGGAGGCCATTATCCTTAGTAAACACATGAACAGAAAACCAGTTACTACATGTTCTCACGTATAAGTGGGAGCTATATGGTGAGAACTCATGAACAACATAAAGAAGAGAAAAACAGACACTAAAGTCTACTTAAACCTGGAAGATGGCAGGAGGGAGCAGAGCAGCAAAAAAAAAAAAACTACTGGGTACCGGGTAATACCTGGGCAATGAAATAATCTGTATAACACACACCCATGACACATATAGTTTACTGATACAACCTTTTCATGTACCCCTGCACCTAAAAAAAGTTTTAAAAAAACTATATTCACCCTACAGTGCTACAGAGCACTAGAACTTAGTCCTTCTACTTAGCTATAATTTTATACCTGTTAACTAACCTCTCCCTAACTTACTCTTCCTCCTCCACTTCCCAGCTACTAATGACAGTTCTACTTTCTACTTCCACATGTGAATGAGAACATTCAATATTTATCCACCTGTGCCTAACTTCACTTCACATAATGTCTTCCAGGCTCATCCATGTTGCCATAAATGACAGGATTTTATTCTTTTTAATGGCTGAATAGGATTCCATTGTGTGCATGCATACACACACACACACACACTACATTTTTGTTATCTGTTCATCTATTGATGGACATTTAAGTTGATTTCATATCTTGGCTATTGTGAATAGTGCTCTACTAGACATAGGGGTACAGATCTTTCTTCAGTATACTGGTGTCCTTTCCTTTGGATATATACCCAATAGTGCAATTGCTCAATTGTATGTTAGTTCTATTTTTAGTTTTCTGAGAAAACTTCATACTGTTTTCTGTCAGGACTGGACTATTTTACATTCCCACCAACAGTGTATAAGAGTTCCCTTTATATTCTCATCAGCATTTGTTTTTATGTTTTTAGTAATAGCCATTCTTAGTGGGGTCAGATGATATTTCATTGTGGTTTTGATTTGTATTTTCATAATTATTAGTGATGCTGAGCACTTTTTCATATACTTCTGGTCACTTGCATATCTTTTTTTGAAAAATATTCAGATCCTTTGCTCATTCTTTAATTGGATTGTTGTTTTTTTCTATTGTTCCTTTGTATATTCTGTATATTAGTCTCTTGTCAAATAAGTAGTTTGCAAATATTTTCTTACATTCTGCAGATTGTCTCTTCACTCTGTTAATTATTTTCTTTGCTGTGCAGAAGCTTTTTTTTTTTAGTATCATATAGTCTTATTTTTCTATTTTTGTTGCCTGTAGTTCAAGGTCTTACCCATAAAATCTTTGCCAAAACCAATGTTGTCTTAGTCCTTTTGTGTTGCTATAAAGGCAGGGGAATACCTGAAGTTGGGTAATTTAAAAAGAAAAGAAGTTTGTTTGACTATGGCTCTCCAGATTATACAAGCATGGCACCAGAATCTGCTTCTGGTGAGGGATTCAGGCTACTTCCACTCAGGGCAGAAGGTGAAAGAAAGTTGGTGTATAAAGGTCGCATGGCAAGAGAAGAAGCAAGAGAGAGGCAGGTAGAAGTTCCAAGTTCTTTTTAACAACCAGGTTGTGTAGAAATTATTACAGCAAGAACTCACTCATTTCAAGGATGACAAGTCATTCATGAGGGATCGCTCTTTCCTGACCTGAATGCCTCCTGCTAGGTGCCACTTCCAACATTGGGGATCGAATTTCAACATGAGGTTTGGACGGTGGAGAATACAAAGTTTAGAAAATGTCCTGAAAATTTTCTCCTATGTTATCTTCTAATGGTTTCAGAGTTTGGGGTCTTACATTTAAGTCGTTAATCCCTTTTGAGTTAGTTTTTGTATACATTGAGAGATAGATAGTCTAGATTCAGTCTTCTGCATACGGACAGCAAGTTTCCCAACACCATTTATCGAAGAGACTTTCCCTAGTGCATGTTTTTGATGAACATTTATTGAAGAGTCCTTTCCCCATTACATGTTGGCAATGCCTTTGTGGAAAATCAGTTGGCTGTAAATATTTGGGTTTACATCTTAGTTCTGTATTCTTTTCTATGATTCTATGTGTCTGGTTTTATGCCAGAATCATACTAATTAGGTTACTATAGCTTTGGAATGTATTGGAATATATTTTGAAGTAAGGCTACCAGGCCAGGCATGGTGGCTTATGCCTATAATTCCAGCACTCAGGGAGACCACGGCAGGTGGATCAGGAGGTCAGGAGATGAAGACCATCCTGGCCAACATGGTGAAACCCTGTCTTTACTAAATTGAAAAAATTAGCCGGGCATGGTGGTACATGCCTGTAGTCCTAGCTATTAAGGAGGCTGAGGCAGGGGAATCACTTGTACCCAGGAGGCAGAGGTTGCAGTGAGCCGAGATTGTTTCACTGTACTCCAGCCTGGCAACAGAGCAAGACTCCATCAAAAAGGGGAACAAAAAATCCTTACACAAACCATTTTCATAAAATGTTTCCCCTATGTTTGCTTTTGGTAATTTCATTTAAGTATTTAATCCATTTTGAGTTGATTTTTTAAATATGGCAAGAGGCAGGGACCTAGTCTCTTTCTTCTTCATATGGGTATTCAATTTTTTCAGCAACATTTATTGGAAATACTGTCCTTCCCCAAAGTGTATTCTTGGCATCTTTGTCAAAAATATGTTGGCTGTAGGTGCAAGAATTTATTTCTGGGGTCTCCATTTTGTTTCATTGATCAATGTGTCTTTTTTTTTTTAAATAAGTTCCATGGTCTTTTGTTAACTGCAGCTTTGTAGTATATGTTGAAATCACATAGTGCAGTTCCTTCAGTTCTGTTCATTTTGCTCTTGTTTTGGCTGTTCTAGGTCTTTTATAATTCCATATGAATATTAGAATGCTTTTTATTTCTGTGAACAATGTCATTGGAATTTTTGTAGGTATTGCATTAAATCTGTAGATACCATTGGATAGTATGGCCATTTTCACAATATGAATTCTTCCAATTCATGAACACAGGATGTCTTTTGTTTGTGTCTTCCTCAGTTACTTTCATCAGTGTTTTGTACTTTTCCATACAGTTATTTCAATTCCTTGATTTAGTTTTTTCCTAGGTAACTTTAATTTTGTAAGTCACTGTAAATGAAATTATTTTATTTTTCAGATAGTCTGTTATTTGCATATAAAAACACAACTGATTGTTGCATATTGATTTTGTATCCTGCAAATTCACTGAATTCATTTATTGGTTCTAACACGTTGGGTTGTTTTTTGGCGGGGGGGGGGGAGTTTTAGGGTTTTCTATATATACAATAATATCATCTAAAAACAGGGACATTTTGACTTCCTCCTTTTCCATTTGGAATCCCTTTTCTTTTCTTTTCTTTTTTCTTTTCTTTTCTTTCTCTGATTGCTCTAGTTAAAACTTCCAGTACTATATTGAATAGAGTGGTGAAAGTGGGCACACTGTCTTGCTCCTGATCTTAGAGGTAAAGCTTTTAGCCTTTCCCTGTTTAATATGTTAGCTGTGAGTTTGTCATATATGGCCTTTATTCTATCGAGGCACATACTTTCTATATCTAATTTGTTGAGCATTCTTGTCATGAAGTAATATTGAATTTTGTCAGATGCTTTTTCTACATCTATTGAAATGAACATGTGGGTTTTTTTCTCTGTTTTGGTTAATGAGGTGTATCACATTTATTTATTTGCATATGTGGGACCATTCTTGTATACTTGGGATAGATCCCACTGGCTAGTATCTTAAGAATGTTTGCATCTATGCTCATCAGGGATATTGGTTTGTATGTTTTGTTGTTGTTGTTGTTGTTGTTGTGTTATGGTTTGGCTTTGGAATTGGGGTAATGCTGGTTTCATAAAATGAGTTTGAAAGGATTTCTTCCTCTTCACTTTTCAAATGTTTGATAGGATTCATCAGTAAAGCCATCATGACTTGGGCTTTTTTTTTGATAAAATACTTTAAATCACTGGTTCAGTTTCCTCACTAGCTATTGGATTATTTGGATTTTCTATTTCTTCATAATTTAATCTTTGTAGGTTGTATGTGTCCATTTCTTCTATGTTCTCAATTTGTTTGGTGTTTAATTTTTCATTCGAGTCTTATGATTTTCTGTATTTCTGTGATGTCAGTTTTAATGTTTCCATTTTCATATGTAATTTTTGGGGGGTTTTCTCCCTTTTATTTCTTGGTTACTCTAGCTGAAGGTTTGTCAGTTTTGCTTATATTTTAAATAACCAGCTCTTAGTTTTGTTGATAGTTTGCATGTTTTTAGTGTCTAATTTGTTTCTGTTTTCACTGAGCTTTATTATTTCCTTTCTTCTACCAATTTTAGAATTAGTTTATTCTTGTGTTTTTAGTTCCTTGAGGTGGATTGTTAGGTTGTTTATTAGCTATCTTTCTCATTTATTATGTATGGATTTACTGCTATGAACTTTTCACTTAGAACCACCTTTCTTGTGTTTCATGGTTTTGGTATAATTTGCTTTCATTCTTGTCTCACACAATTTTTATATTTCCCTTTTAATTTCTTCATTGATTGACTGGCTTTTTAGAGGCATGTTGTTTAATTTCCATGAGTTTTTATGGGTTCTGATGTTTTTCTTTTATTTCTAATTTTACATACCATTGTGTTCCAAAGAGACACTTTATAGATATTTATCTTTTAAAGTTGTTAATACTTGTTTTGTGGCCTAACATAATCGTTCCTAGACAGTGTTCCATGTGCAGTTGAGAAGAATGTATATTCTGCAGCTGTTGCATAGAATGTTCTGTAAATGTCTGTAAGGACCATTTGGTCTATGATGTAACTGAAGATTGATGTTTATTGTTTTCCTTTTTTTTTTTTTTTTTTTTTTTTTGAGATGGAGCCTCACTCTGTTGCTCAGGCTGGAGCGCTGTTGTGAGATCTCAGCTCACTGCAACCTCCGCCTCCCAGGTTCAAGCAATTCTCCTGCCTCAGCCTCCCACGTACCTGGGACTACAGGCACATACCACCATGCCCAGCTAATTTTTGTATTTTTAGTAGAGATGGGGTTTCACCGTATTAGGCTGGTCTTGAACTCCTGACCTTAGGTGATCAACTCACCTCAGCCTCCCAGAGTGCTGGGATTATAGGCATGAGCCACTGTACCTGGCCAGAAGTTTGGTGTTTCTTTGTGTGTGTGTGTGTTTTTTTTTTTTTTCCTGAATGATCTATCCATTGTTAAAAGTGGGGCATTGTAGTTCCCTACTATTATTATATTGCAGTCTATCTATCTCTCACCTTAGATCTAATAACAAGTGCTTTATATATTTGGATACTCTGGTGTTGAGTACATATTTAAAATTGTTATATCCTCTTCTTGTATTGATCTCTTTGTCACTGTATAATGACCTTCTTTACCTCTTTTTGCCATTTTTGATATAAAGTCTAATTTATATGGTATGAGTATGGCTCCTCCTGCTTGCTTTCAGTGTTTGTTTGCATGAAATTTTTTTCATCCCTTTACTTTCAGTGCATATTTGTCTGAAGGAAATGAGTCTTCTGTAGATAACATATTGTCAGGTTTGTTTTTCTGATTTTTTTAAAATCTTAGTGACTTTATCTTTTAATTAGAGATTTCAATCCATTACATTCAAGATAATTATTGATAGGTAAGGACTTACTACTGCTATTTTGTTACTCACATTCTAGTCATTTTGGAGATTACTTCTTTCCTTCCTCTCTTGCTGTTTTCTTTTGTGGTGAAGTGATTTTCTTCAGCAGTGTGTTTTGATTCATTGCTTTTTATTTTTAGTGTATCCATTGTAGGTTTGTGCTTTGTGGTTACCACGAGGCTTACAAAAGATATCTTACAGTTATGACCAATTATTTTTACCTGATAGCAACTTAACTTTGGTCATGTCAAAAAAGAAATAATCAAAATAAAACTCCATGATTTAAATTCATTTCTGCCCCCTCCAAAATTTTGAATTTTTGATGTGACAATTTACATATTTTTATATGGCCTATTCTGTAACAAACTTTTGTAGTTACAATGATTTTTAATCATTTTGTGTTTTATTCTTCATATTAAGGATATAGGTGGTTTATGTATCATAATTACCTTACTACTATTTCTGAGTTTGTCTGTATACTTAATTTAACCAGTCAGTTTTAAACTTTCAGATATTTTCTTGTTATATGTCTTCCTTCAGTTAGATAACTCCCTTTAGAATTTCTTACAATACAGGTCTGGTGGTAATGAATTCCTTCTGCTTTTGTTTGTCTGAGAAAGTCTTTATCCTTCATTTCTTAAGAATAATTTTGCCAGGTACAGTATTCATGGGTGGCATTTTTTTTTCCTTCGGCATTCAGAATACACTATCTTACCCTCACTTGGCTTGTAAGGTTTCTACTCAGAAGTCTACTGCCAGGTAAACTGGGTGACCTTTATAAATCATTTGCCTCTTTTATCATGCTGCTTTTGGAATCCTGTCTTTGTCACTGACCTTTGATAACTTAGTTATAATATGTCTTGGGATAGTCATATTTGTGTTGAATCTATTTGGTGATATGGAACCTTCCTGTATTTGAATATTTATATATTTCTCCATATTTGGAACATTTTCTGTTATTATTTACTTAAATAGGTTTCTACCTCCTTGTCATTTTCAAGTATCTTTTGAACTTCAGTGACCCTTGTATTTGCTCTTTTGATGTTGTCCCTTAGAACCTGTAAGTTTTGTTTGTTTCTTTCCATTCTTTTTTAATTTTTTTCTCCTCTGTTTATTTTCAACTAGTTTATCTTTGAGCTTGTTGATTATTACTTCTGCTTGATCAATTTTGTCATCAAGACCTTCCAACAATAACAAAAACAAAAAAAAAATGAACAAAAAAAGATCTTCTATTGTATTTTTGAGTTCATTTATTACGTTTTTCAGCTTTAGGCTATTTGATAATTTAAATTTTTTCAATAACTTTGTTAAACTTATCTGATAAATGTCTGAATTGCTTTGCTGTGTTTTTCTAGAATTCACTGAGTTTCCTCAAAACTACTATTTTAAATTCTTAATCTGAGAGATTACACATTGCCATCTTATTAGCATCAGTCATTGGCTTCTTAGGTTGTCTGTTTGCTCTTACTTATTTCAGATATATGTCTATGTCTTTGTACTGAAGTATTAGATATTTATTCCACGTTTCTCTGTCTGTCTTTCTTTGTTTTGATCTCCCTAAAGTATATATGTCTAGGCAGACTGACTGTTAAAGTCCCTCATCTCAAGATTGTTGACTTCTTTTCAGCACTAGCTGGTGCCCTAAGCTAATGTTTGCTGTAGTTTTGCACAGGTTCTGGGTTTTGCCTAGTGTCTATTTTGGATTGGGCTGTGGGTGGGATGTAAAGTGCATACGTGGCTGTCTGGGAAGGCTGGCTGAAGGTATGTACACCAAGGACTCATAGAGAATGCCTCCTATACAGCATGATGCTACTGAATAGCCTTTCTAATTTATGCCTCCCTAGACAGAAATGAAGAGCAGCCACCAAATGTTGCATGCTGACTACTGCTAGCCTCACCTCCACTTTTTGTCTCTAGCTAACCTAAGGAACCTTTACCCTACAGGCACTTGTAATGATTCCCATGGGTTAAGGCAGGGAAGCTTTTCCTTCTAAGGAACCCAGAATGATGGAGAAGACAGATGTCTGTCTTGATCTCAGTTTTTTAGTGTGGAGGCTACACTTTTTGAGTGTAGAAGTCCAGGGGCAGTTTTCCATGTGGTGCCTGGCAGCTTGGTGGAGGGGTATCAAGGTTAAAAAAGCATTTCCTCTACCTTCTGTCCCTGGTTTTTCACTTCTCTGAGGCTCTGGGGATTGTCACAGCCTCAGTTTTAAGTTTTTGGATGTTATAGGTGATGATCTTGGCACTGGATAGTTGTTTTTGCTTTCTATGAGGAAGAGTCAAGCCAGATTGCTCCTACTCTGCTATTTAGATACTCTCAGTGAATCCATATTAAATTTTCACTGAATAATCTGCTGGAGGTGATTAGAGAAGAAACTTCACTGTCTGACATTTTAACAAAAGGCAGCTAAGTGGTTGCAAAGGTCACATGGCAGAGTCAACAAATCAGCAGCTATTACTAGGGAAGAAAGAGGGCAAGAGCAGTCTCTTAGGGTTTCTTTTTCTCTGCGTTCAGCACAGTCTAGCAGAGAAGCAACCTTTCCTCTTCTCATATTTCTTGAATTGTGTGGTTATTGTTATTCTTTTTCATCTTCTGGCTGCTACTTTATTTTGGGGTTTTAATTTTGACATAAAAGAGGCACTGCTGCACCCTTCAAAGTTTTTGTGTTCTTCTTTCTCCACTTCATTCTACATTCTTCTTCTGCCTGTTAGCTTTTGTTCGTCTTTCACTTGGAGAGCATCGGCAGGAATCAGCCAGAGGAATAGTTTGCTGTTTATAGAACTGGCCTCTTCAAGTTGTAGACAGACTTCCCTAGAATGTCATTTCAATGTCAGACAGGTCTTCAGGGCAGCCACACAGTACCTGGAAGGATGCGATGGCCATAAAAATGAGCTTATCAGATCCCTTGCTTCAGGGAGCAGAACTGATCAGTAGTCTCAGCTGCTCTTCTTCTGGCTCTTCCCTGCTCATTTGCTTGTGCTGAGACCATGCCTCCCATGAATTCCTCCCAGCAACAAATGAGCATAGTGAGGATACTAGCCTAATAGATGCAGGCCTATTTCTGTAAAACACAGGACTCCTTTTTTAGTGACTACTTGAGAATTTCCATATGGCTAAAACTTTCTTAGAACTTTCTAAGCTGTGCTGCACCTTAGAAATCTTATTACTTAATCCCCCTTACTTTCTTCTTTGGAAGCCCCAAAGATGTTTAAATGCTGAGAAAGGTTGAAATGGTCGAGAAAACTTGGGACCCTGAGAAATGAGATGGGGCATCTGGATAGATATCCTGAGGATATTAACTCTGCTCTCTCTTCCCCATCCTGACATTTCTCAGAGTTTTCAGCAGTTATCTGCCCTTCCCTAGTAAGAACTAACACTGTCCTCTTGCTATAAGATAAAGCAATGAGTCAAGAAGTATCCTACTCGGCCGGGCACAGTGGCTCAAGCCCGTAATCCCAGCACTTTGGGAGGCCAAGGCAGGCGGATCATGAGGTCAAGAGATCGAGGCCATCCTGGCCAACATGGTGAAACCCCGTCTCTACTAAAAATACAAAAATTAGCTGGGTGTGGCGGCGTGTGCCTGTACTCCAAGCTACTCGGGAGGCTGAGGCTAGAGAATTGTTTGCACTCTGGAGGCGGAGGTTGAAGTGAGCCGAGATTGTGCCCCTGCACTCCAGCCTGACACCTGGCAACAAAGTGAGACTTTGTCTCAAAAAATTAAAAAAGAAGCATCCTACTCAAGAGCTGCCCCTACTTCCTCTCCTAGATTACACACTGAAAACTATGATACCAGTAGAAGATGTGCTGAGCTAGATAAGGAAAGGTAGAAATTATATACTAGAGAAACTACATATTTTAGCTAGCTAATACTTGTATTGGAGTTTTAAGGATGTCTGATGGAGGGTACCGAAATGTTAAGAGTGGACAAGCAAGAATTCATTGACTTGGGGGAATTTTCTCAACACTGAATTTACCATTTTTGTTAGGACCCCTGGGAATAAGGCAAACTCACTGCTAGGGTGGCTATTAGAAGCTTGGAGCACTGTGGAGGTAAACTGCAGGCTTGTTCCTGCGAGAAATGCATTTTTTTTTAATTTTAAATTTTTATTGCATTTTAGGTTTTGGGGTACATGTGCAGAATGTGCAAGATAGTTGCATAGGTACACACATGGCAGTGTGTTTTGCTGCCTTCCTCCCCTTCACCCACACTTGGCATTTCTCCCTAGGCTATCCCTCCTCAGCTACCCCCCCTGCTGTCCCTCCCCCATTCCCCCCAATAGACCCCTGTTTGTAGTAGACCCCCTCCCTGTGTCCATGTGTTCTAATTTTTCTCACCCGCCTATGAGTGAGAATATGCGGTATTTTCTTTTCTGTTCTTGTGTCAGTTTGCTGAGAATGATGGCGATCATTAAAAAATCTGGAGACAACAGATGCTGGAGAGGATGTGGAGAAATAGGAACACTCTTACACTGTTGGTGGGAGTGTAAATTAGTTCAACCATTGTGGAAGACAGTGTGGCAAATCCTCAAGGACCTAGAAATAGAAATTCCATTTGACCCAGCAATCCCTTTACTGGGTATATATCCAAAGGACTATAAATCTTTCTACTATAAGGACACATGCACACGAATGTTCATTGCAGCACTGTTTACAATAGCAAAGACCTGGAACCAACCCAAATGCCCATTGATGATAGACTGGACTGGGAAAATGTGGCACATATACACCATGGAATATTACTCAGCCTTTGTAAGGACATGGATGAATCTGGAGAAATGCATTTTTGCCTGGGGTACTTCAACAGGCACCCTCAGCTGATGTGTTTGCCATTGGCCTGGCTGACATTTTCTTAGAACTACACTGCAGTTTGCTGCAGGTTCAATTGCCTTCCACCCAGTCATCCTTCTTTTCCCCTCTCTTTCGCAGCTGTCTGTCTCTGCCCATTCTTTGAATTTCCCTGTTCTTTATCCTTATAGGCATTTCCTCCAGTAAATCTCTCATACGTAACATCTTGTCTTGGTATCTGCTTTTAAGAGGAATCCAAATTAACATAGGGGAACATTCTGGTATTAGTCTATGAGGGGGAAGCCAGGAAGCAGTAGAAACTCCGTAAGAACTTGTTTTTCTTGAGAAATTATTTTTCCTGGATTTTTCCCTCCAGATCTCCAGTAAACAACTTCAAGCAATGAGTTGTTTGGCCCCAAGCTATCCTTACATTCTCAGGCTTACAATTCTATTTCCCAAGGCTACTCCCCTTCACAGAAGAATATAAATTATAACACTCACACAGCAGAGATTGAAGAGCATAAGCTCCAGTTTAAACTTCTGAGGACAGAGAGCTCAGATTCTATCCTCAAGCTCCCAGTCCAAGTCAGTTTTAAGCTGATGATCATGGAAACAAAAGGAAGCTTGCTGATCACAGTCCTGTGTGGTCTCTCTGTGTACAGTGTGTCTCAGTCCCTCCCTTTACTTTCATATTTAATAATGTTATCAGTGACCCATTAGGGATCCATAAGACCTGTTCTCACATACGGCCCACCCCAGATGAATTCTTGTGTGATTCTTCAGGCTCCACCCAGGGCTTTTGTAATTTGACCTGAAGAGCTGCCTTGGGGTTTGACAGAAATATCTAGAAATGAGAGCCCATCTTGTGCCAATTTCCTTCCATTTGAGTGAAATTACTTTTACTTCACCACATTCACTATCATCCAACACACCCTCACTTTTAAGCAAGAATCACCTGGTTGATATTGGCCGCCTTCATCAGAGCTTTCCCCAGGCTCCTAGATTGTGAATTTTTACGAATATTCTTCTGTATCCCTCCTCACCTGTGAGTTTTTGCCCCTACTCACAAATGTTCATTTGCTGTGTGAAGTGCATGTTACTTTGATATACCTTTGCAGAAATGTGTATCATAGAACATTGATTCCTTTAGACATTAATAATTTTTCTGCAAAGATGGCTTCATAGTCAAATATATAGAAAAGTCTGCATTATAAAAAGCATATGTATAGGAATACATGAAACATTTGACTTTAAGATGTCTCAGGGTTTATAAGGTGATTAAGAGCATGGTGAATCTTCAGGAGGGAGTAAAGTATATAATAGCTTCCAAAATTATTTACCACAAAATTCACGGAGTCCATTCTGACTTCTGCGATTACTTCACAGCTGATGCCTCGGACTGGGATGCACAAAATTCAGGGCTGCATGCTGAGAAGGGTGTGGGGTGCCTTCCCCTGATAAGGAGTCTCTGCTGAAATAAGACTGATCCCTGTTACCCCTACAAGGAGCTTCCTGCAGCAAGAGCCATCGAGACTGTGAATAATTGGTTTTTAATGTCCTGGATGCTTTCATGGCAACATTAAAGTATTTAATGCTAGTCCCTGCCTTCAACTTTAAACACTGCCAGACCCGGACTCTGCGATGTGCAGTTAATTATTTTAGTTCCTTTTCTTCCCAGATTTATTTGGGTCCCATCAAAAACACAAAGCTCATCGTGGCTGAGAAAAACAGGTCACAGTTGGAATTCATTTGGCAATAGAGGATATTGGATTATGTCCCTGAATATCTGCTTTGGAAACACTAAAACTTCCAAGCTTTTGCTAAACAAACTGCTTGTGTTTATGTGACTGACGCATCATAAGCCATGGGTCCAGACTGTACTTCTGTTCGAAGGTTTCCTAAATTGTAGTTTATATTCATATCTATTGCACATCAAAACCCCAAATTTAGCAAACTCCTCCAGGAGACATATATATTCAGAGACTTTCTGATATGTGCTGTGGTCTAAACATAACCTGAATTGCTTTAGTATGAACATTTTTGTCAATTACTCTCTGGAATCAGGGACTCCTTTCTATGTAGATCACATGGCAAACCCATGCAGGGAATATAACCTAAGTCGATTTGAAAAGATTTAAGTGCTTGGCTAACACAGCACATCCTAGGGATCTAGGATTTGGGAGACATTCCCTTATTGGTGGTTTTTTTACAGTCTTAAGGCTCAGTCTGATGGTTGTACATAATTTGATGTTTAAATGCTCCAGAGCTAACTAAATGAACCTGGGAATATAAAAAGGACTACTGTTGCACTGTGGAATATTCAGTTATTACATGTAATTTATTTAAAAGTTTCCATACATTTTCTTTATCTACCACTGAGGATTTAATTCCATATTTATTTTTGCGTATATATTTATAACTCCCTTCTACTGAAGATCTGAGGGCATGGATTTATTCCAAAAATATGAAATCTTTCCAAATACGCAAGACTTGATTTTCTCTTCATTTGTTGCTCATTCTGCATTGGTTCCCCAAAAGTGAACCTATCACTATTCCTATAGGGATAGGACATCGCAACTCCCTCTTTCCCCTTAGTAATTTTTTTCCTGGGAAGGATGGCAGTGTCTACGAGGGAAGCCTGTTTGTTGTGACATAACAGGAGAAGGTCCATAAAGGGACCAGTGATGGAAGGTGTGGTTAAGAAGAGATAAGGGAAAATGAGGACAGAATTAATGAGCACGTTAGGAACGAGAAGATGTCAGGAAACTGTGTATTTGACTTTCTGAAGTTTGCATCTTACATACATGCATTTGTCTTGTGGCTTAACTACATGGAGCTTTATTAATGCTCTTTTTCTAAGGGAAACACTGACACTTCAGGCCTGCAAAGACAAGAACAGTCTAGCTCAAGCTTGTCCAACCCATGACCCACCAGCCACATGTGGCCAGGATGGCTTTGCAGACCAACACAAATTTGTAAACTTTATTAAAACATGAGATTTTTTTTGGATTTTTTTTTTAGCTCATCAGCTACTGTTAGTGTTAGTATATTTTATGTAGGGCCCAAGAGAGTTATTCTTCCAGTGTGACACAGGGAAGCCAGAAGTTGGATACCCTTGCTCCAGCTGAATGCATTTTCCAGAATCTTTTTTTTAATGTCGAAAGGAAATAAAAATCACAGAATATTTTGCAAGACAAAAATTCTCTTTATTCTACATCAATAGAGGAAATCACTCCCTTATCAGTACTACATCCTTGTAGCTTTTGTGCATTGATCTGTTATCACAATTACCACCCTATTTGATTGCTTATCTGTCTTCTGTATTAAATGAATCTTGGAAGGACAGGGAGTATGCCACATTCTTCTAACTTCCTCAGTGCCCAGCACAGTGCCAAGTGTTTAACAAGAACTAAAACAATGGTTTTTTTTTTTTTTTTTTTTACTTAATTAAAGGTGGCCACAGTGGGAGTGAGGAGAGATAGAAAAGGTATAAAATCTACCTTCTTTTCAGAATCAGAAAGAAATTAAGAACAGAGTTACTGGAATCATAAAGCTTTATTTTCCACCTGCAGCCACAAATTTGTTAACTATAGTTACATTTGCACAGACATGCAAACATTAACCACATACCCTTCCTCCATTATAGCTTAGGCTGAAAACCAGGGCTCTATCCTCAGAGTTCACAGCCTGACCAAGCCAGTCTGGGTTTGTACCAGCCACCAGCTGCTCCTCGTCCTTGTCAGACAGAAAAATAGATACATGACCTATAGCTGTCACAAATTACAGTGCTCATGCTACCCAGAATAGTACAAGCTGTTCTTTCTTTTCTCAACAGTCAATCAACCTAGATGTGGAAAACCCATTAGGGCATCTTTGCTGTGCTTTCCTCTGCCTCCTTCATCCTCTCATTGCATCCCTGCATGAAGAGCTCTAGGCTGAACTATTTCTTTTTCTAAGATAATTAAGGCATAGGACGGCCACTGCTACATACACATGAACAAATTTTGTCATTAATATCTCCCCCTTAAACTGTTTCATATTCAATTTTCCTGGCTCAGTTTCATTTATTACTCATAATTAGAGTTGGCTCTTACTCAATTCAACAGGTATTTTTGAAGCATATATGGTGAGACTAAGGCTGTGTCTGTAACCACTGGCAGGGAAAAGACACAAGTAAACGTGTTCTATGCTTGATATTCAGCATGCTCACTCCTGATACATAAAGCAGGGCAGCTCAAAACCATGGCAGGATGGGTAGCTGGGGAATGTGCAGATCACTTTGCTGCTGTTGGGGTTATTTAAGCAGGGGCTGCGCTCACGCGTTCATTCAACCACTGTTTATTAAGTACTTCCTGTGGATAGAAGTCCTTGTGTTCTCCACTGTTGAAAAGATCCAGGAAGGTGGCTTGATGAGAATTTAGGGTTGGTGGTGGTTTGGGTATGGGGTTAGAAATCATTCTACAGCAGTTTAAACTCTTTGATTCTTCTGGTAGGGCTGGGCAATGCTGCTTATTCACAGAATTCTGTCTTTCTAAAAGAGAAAAATAAAGTTATTTGAAGCAAGACAGCAGGGACTATTGTTTGTCCTTCCAGTATCATTTAGTCATTGAAAAAACATTTTCTAGTGAGTTAAAAAAAAAAAAATCATTTCAAGCCAGTTTTAAAGATACTAAGTTACCTGTATCCATAAAGCTCAGCTCCGTGTTTGCCTATAGAAAAATTTTTATACTGATCTTCTAAATTTTGTGGAAAGAAGATGGAGGAGCATTATGATCTGAGGAGTTTGGGACATCTCACCTGAACCTTTCCTTTTTGGCAAGAAAGTTGAGCCCCTTGGGTTTGCATTGATTACATCTACAGGAAGAGGCAATGGCACCCTCTGCTGGCTTACCTAGGTCAAGATGCTTTTTTGCTTCTATCCTTCATTGGCAAATTGAAAGACAAATTGTTCTTTACCTCACTTCACTGCTGATAGGAGCAACTTGACCTGAGTTTGAAAATTACTTTAACACTCGTCCTCTTGAGAGAGCCTCTTCTTTTGCAATTACTGTACATGCTTGCATATGTAAAGTACTAGCCTTGGTCTTAAAAGCACTAGGATTAGAATCCTGGTCTTCAGCAAGAACAATGATTGCTACTTCTTTTCTCTAAGATACAAGATGGGGACTACTGTGAGAATTAAATTAGCAAATGTGCTAAGATACAACGTGAAGTGCACCCAGAGAAAAATAAGATATATTAAAAAAAAATTCTGTAAGCATTCATCTATTTTTTTTTCTCACTCTGAAGTACAACTTAAATAGTCAGATGGGTTATATATATATATTTAAAGGGGTACAGTGATTGATAGCATATATTTTTGTCTTTTGCACAAGGTACTGAGTCAGATGCCTTGCAAGGAAAAATAAAGAAATGCTATACATTTATCAGACCCTTCTGTATTGTATTCATCTTTGATCAGCTGCAGAGCTTAGGATACAAGGTTTTCTTACTAAGGAACTGATGTTTGCTTTAACCTATGTGATGAGGAAATAGAATTCAGAATAAACCAGCAATGAAACTGAGAGTCTCATCAGAACAGACCACTCTCTGTATGCTAGCTTTATGTTTTTGTGTCTTTGGAACCAACAAAAATCAGTCTTTTGTTTTCGTGAACTCTGGACATGGCAGGGTAAAGTGGGATCTCTCACCACCACCTGAGCTTCTGTAGCCCCCCTGGCCATTACCGCTCCTCTGAGTGACTGGCTTTCCTGGTGGGCTGTGATCGTTTGTAGAGACAGTTGTTTGTCTTCTCAGAGTGGAAAATAAAAGGGGAGCTGACAAGATATTTTTCCATTGTTTGCAATGTTATAACACACCTGATGCAACACCATTAATTGTATGTAAATCTTCCTCCATCCACAAATATCAAACGCAGACGGGTGAATTAAGGCATTTTAATTCCAATGTCCGTACTTCTTGCATTTTACTGTTATTTCCAAAAAGATCTTATTTAAATCCCAATTCTACCGCTTATTAGCTATGTAACTTTAGACAGTTATTTGATCTGACTGAACTTGAATGTTCTCCTCTCTGATAGAACAATATCATGTAGGGTTGTCATAAAAGTTCAATGAGAGGAAGTAGATAGAAGACCTCACACAGAATCTGCCAGTTATGTCTGCTTAATAGATGACAGTTATCATTGATTAATATTACTAAATCTACAGGAATAAGGACTTCTGCATAGTAAAAATTAAAAATAAAATGTTACTATTATTAAAATTCCTTATTATTTTTAGATACATTTATGTTATATTTGAATACATTTATTTGCAAAACTCAAATATTGCAGCGTCATCTCACTCACTGCTGGGGAAGATGACATGAAGGAATGACTTGTGTATGGCCCATGTACAAGTCAAGGCCAAAATTTCATTGGCTCTGTTAATGGTCTTCAGGGACCCATCTCCAATGCCATAGATATGAACAGGGTTATTAGAGCCTACCAGTTACCTCATAAAACCAGTCTGTGTCACAGTGCTCCAGGCCTCCCAGCAGGCTGCTCCAGAGCTGAAGCACAAGCTGCTCCCTGCTGGCTGCTCCTTGCCTTGGAGATGGCCAGCTGGCTAGCTATATGCAGAAGCCTGAAACTGGAACCCTTTCATACACCATACACAAAAATCAACTCAAGATGCATTAAGGACTTAAATGTAAAACCTAAAACTATAAAAACCCTGGAAGACAACCTAGGCAATACCATTCTGGGTAGAGGCATGGGCAAAGATTTCGTGATGAAGATGCCAAAAGCAATTGCAACAAAAGCAAACATTGACAAATGGGATCTAATTAAACTAAAGAGCTTCGGCACAGCAAAAGAAACTATCAACAGAGTAAACAGACAACCTACAGAATGGGAGAAAGTGTTTGCAGACTGTCCATCTGACAAAAGTCTAGTATCCAGCATTTATCAGGAACTTAAATGTAAAACAGAAAAAACAACCCCATTAAAAAGTGGGCAAAAGACATAAACAGGACACTTTTCAAAAGAAGACATCCATGTAGCTAACAAACATATGAAAAAAAGCTCAATATTACTGATGATTAGAAAAAGCAAATCAAAACCACAATGAGATGCCATTTCATACCAGTCAGAATGGCAATTATTAAAAAGTCAAAAAGTAACAGATACTGGTAAGGGTGTAGTGAAAAACAAACACTTACCAACTGTTGGTGGGAGTATGAATTAGTTCGACCACTGTGGAAGACAGTGTGGCCATTCCTCAAAGACCTAAAGACAGGAAAAACATTTGACCCAGGAATCCCATAATTGAGCATATACCCGAAGGAATAGAAATTGTTCTGTTATAAAGACACATGCATAAATACGTGCAGTCTAGCTCTATTCACAATAGCAAAGACAGAATCAACTCAATGCCCATCAATGATAGACTGGTTAAAGGAAATGTGGTACATATACACCATGGAATACTATGTAGCCATAAAAAACAATGAGATCATGTCTTTTGCAGGGACATAGATGGAGCTGGAAGCCATTATCCTTAGCAAACTAACACAGAAACAAAAAACCAAATACCTCATGTTCTCACTTATAAGTGAGAACTAAATGATGAGAACACATGGACACATAGAGGGGAGCAACACCTACTGGGGCTGATTTGAGGATGGAGGGTGGGAGGAGGGAGAGGATCAGTAAAAATAATTGATGGGTACTAGGCTTAATACCTCGGTGATGAAATAATCTGTACAACAACCCCATGACACAAGTTTACCTATGTAACAAATCAGCTCATGTGCCCTTGAACTTAAGTGTTAAAAAAAAAAAGAAAAAGAACTTCACACATCACCCCTTCTCCACCACAGGGTGTGCTAGAAGGTTACTTGGGCACTATGGCCCAAACTGGCTGTGGCTTGATTCAGTCACAAACCACAGTTGGTTCGCACTGAAATGCCAGCTCAGGTCCGTAAATTTCAAGAAAAAGAGTTTAGATACTGTTTTTTGAAATCAATGTTCATTTTGGCCCCTAATTTCCTGGCCAAACACTATGCTAATTTTATTGCCTTTTTTTTACGTAAATAGGTGGGAGGATGAAGAGTGGAAGTTTTCAGGAAAACACCAGGTAGCCTAGTACACTGTCAGCTCTGGTTGGGGGGAAATTTGATGTCTAGCAAGACATCGAATGATGATAAAACTGCACTATATGGAATACTTTCTTTTTTGACTTAGGATAGCCAACACCAATTCCAAATGTCCACTTCGTTAATGACCTGAAAAACTATATCAAATATATGTATTCTTCATCTGGGCTATGCTGACCATTAGAAATTCAAATTGTAAATTGAAATTACAATTAAAAAACTGAGGCTAGCATCAGTTTTTCTAGGGACAAAAGAGCCCATGTCACGGAAATTATGGAGAAAAGGTGGGAGAAATGAAGGAAAGAGAGATTCAACTAGAAGCTAGCAGGAAGGAGGAAGGCTTGTGGGGAAGGGAGGCTGGGTTTGGAGGTAGTGTGAACTGGATAGTGTGTTCAGCTTCGGCCATGTGTCAGCACAAAAGTCTGCACAGAATGTCACAATGTGGGTCTTTGACCCAGCCGGTTCTGATGCTCCCAAATATCACAAGAAACTGCCATTCAGGAGATGATGGCAAAGTAAGATGAGGAAGGGAAGGTCGCCGCTCTAGAAGTGAGAGTAGGAACGGGCCCTGCAGACAGACAGCCAGAGAACAGTGTTGCTTTTGTTGCCTTCAAAATCCTGCTAGGGCTTCCTTCTCCACTCAGTGGAAAAGCCACAGCCTCCCCATGGCCCTCACAGCCATCCAAGCTCTGACCCTTCTTGTGATCTCTCTGACCTCATCTCCTCCTGCTGTCCCTCTCCCTCCCTCCAAACCCCCTCTTCTCCTCACTCTTCCACAATCCCCAAGACGTGCTCATGCATATGAGTCTTTGCACTCAGGTTCACCCAGCTTAGACTGTTCTTCCTACATACCTGCTTGCTCCCTCTGCTACCTTCTTCAGATCTTTTTTCTGGTTGCCTTTCCTGATTGGGCACATCCACTCCAGGGAGTCTTCAGTCCTGAGCACATGGGGCTCTCACAGAAGTATCAGAAAAGGGGCTCTAGTCCAGTGGGGCCTAGGAATGCTTAAGGAGTGTTTAAGACTCGGCAATAGACCCCTGGTGGTTTATGGGATGATAACCCAGCTGACTTTGAGGAATAGGCATGAGACTGGGACACCGATTAGTAAGTCCTTACCATCAAGACCAGGGAAGTGTCAGAAAATAAAGTCTGGTTGAAGCCATGTCCCCGCAAAGACAGTAGCCACATATAGAAGAGAAGACAAGTGTGAAGTTTGGAGGTGAAATTTAGTCAGCACCTAGATTAACCAAGGGTTATAGAGAAGAACACGTGTGTCTGTCTTGTAATGGCTCTGGGCCAGAGCTCCCCATTTCCCACTCTGCTACCTGCCTGCCCCCCGTCTCTCCAAGACTGGTCTACTCATGGCTCAGCCTTGTCTTTATTAGCCCAGATGCATACCTGGAGGCTTGTCCTGGGATTATTTTACAGGTACAAATACCATCTCAAAACTACATCACCTCTAGGGCAGACCTGATGCAGATGTATAAGGCATGGATTTAGCCCAGTTCCTGACAGGGATGCTCAATTGTAAGTCCCTAAAGAAAAAGCATTTCATATACATTTTCTTGTTTAACCTCATCAAATAGGGTATTTTGAAACAGCTGAGGACAGTAGGCCTCAGGAAGGCTCAACATTTGTCCAAGTTCACCTGGGAAGTGGTAAATGGCCGCTGGTAGGTTTTGCTCCAGCTGTAACTCTGGAGCTTTGTGCATTTCTTTGAACCACTTTGCCGTGTGACATCAGCACCAGCGGCAGGGGGTGGGTGCTTCCTGCCTAGTTCTTCACAGGCCCTGTCACCAGCCTGCCTGAACTGTGTCAGTGTGACCTCTTAATCTGGAATACTGTGTGTTTGGGCCAGCAGCCAGGTATACAGGAAACAAAGAGAGCGCAAGTCAAGCCAGGTTTATGTGTTCTTTCTGGCAGTCTTTAGGGAGATCCTGTGCCAGGCAGCCAGAGACAGCGCCTCTGACACCGGAGATCAAGTCTTCCACTAGGTCTCAAAGCTTACTCAGCCTGGAAAAGGTTACTGAGACATCTGTGTCCCCACGTTCAGCCAGAAAGTCTTGAAATGGTTCCTTGGGAGTTTTTCTCTACCAAAGGTCTGTTTTCTACTAGCCCTTCTGGGGTTGCGAATTGTACCAAACAAAGGATTCTTTAAACAAATGTATTCATTTAGTAAATATTTTTGACTACTGAAAATGGGCTAGGATACCTGAAAGTGGCCATGAACTAATTCCTGAGGTTATGAATCTCTGAAGTTTCTGCAGGGTGTTTTTTAGTGTGTGGCAGTAGGGACGTGAGTAATGTGAACCAGATCACCTAAGGGGAAATCAGTCATTCGTGCTGCTGGCTGCCTTTTCTCAAGGTCACCCTTTGTCCTTACATTTCCCATGGCTGTCTCATACATTCCTGCTGCCCCTCAGGCTAAGGACACAGCTACGGAATTCTTGGTTACAAGGCAGCCTAATAAAATGACCCCATATTCTGGATATTTTCTTAGATGCTCATCTAAAGTTATCAATTCTGGGTCTCGTTCTTTAGAGATCCAGATGAATTCTGTCAGGTTAATATTGATAATTGGTTCATGTATAACCCTCATTAAAATTGCATTTCAAAGAAACATATCATATCTTCACTTAAAGGAAGGACAACTAGTGGGCAATTTGAAAGGCGTAGCTGCCTCATGAGGAGGGGATGTGGTCTGGGATTACTCTCTAACCCCCAATTGATACAATTTAGTTTAATAGAGTAAGCAGCCAACTATAAATACAGCCATATTTCCAGAGACAAAGATGTCACCTGGTTTAACCCCATGTAACCCAGACATTCCTTGATTTCAAAAGGATACAATGCATTTCCTCTATAGACTAAAAAAAAAAAAAAAGTAAAAAAAAAAAAATACAATTTCTTACAAAGTACCTAAATATCTGCCACCAAATAACATTTTAGAATTCTAATGCAATCTGTGACTGCAAAGAACACTGTTTCTGGTGCTGTGCATTGAGTGTGGAGTGACATTGTTGGTGTTCCTCCAAAATCCATTTTTTAAAAATATTGTACTTTAAGTTCTGGGTACATGTGCGGAACGTGCAGGTTTGTTACATAGGTATACACGTGCCATGGCAGTTTGCTGCATCTATCACCTGTCATCTGCATTAGGTATTTCTCCTAATGCTGTCCCTCCCCTTTCCCCCTAACCTCTACTATCCCTCCCCTAGCCCTGCATCCCTCAACAAGCCCCAGTGTATGATGTTCCCCTCCCTCTGTCCATGTGTTCTCATTGTTCAACACCCACTTATGACTGAGAACATGCGATGTTTGGTTTTCTGATCTTGTGTCGGTTTGCTGAGAATGATGGTTTCCAGCTTCGTTTACGTCCCTGCAAAAGACATGAACTAATCTTTTTTTTATGGCTGCATAGTTTTCTATGGTGTATATGTGCCACATTTTCTTTATCCAGTCTGTCATTGATGGGCATTTGGGTTGGTTCCAAGTCTTTGCTATTGTCAATAGTGCTGCAAAAAAAGTACATATACATGTGTCTTTATATTAGAAGGATTTATAATCCATTGGGTATATACCCAGTAATGGGATTGCTGGGCCAAATGGCATTTCTATTTCTAGGTCCTTGACGAATTGCCACACTGTCTTCCACAATGGTTGAAATAATTTACACTCCCACCAATAGTATAACAGCATTCCTATTTCTCCACATCCTCTCCAGCATCTGTTGTCTCCTGATTTTTTTATGTTCACCATTCTGAGAGGCGTGAGATGGTATCTCAATGTGGTTTTGATTTGCATTTCTCTAACGACCAGTGATGATGAGCTTTCTTTCATATGTTTGTTGGCTGCATAAATGTCTTCTTTTGAAAAGTGTCTGTTCATATTCTTCACCCACTTTTTGATGGGTTATTTTTTTTCTTATACATTTGTTTAAGTTCTTTGTAGATTCTGGATATCAATCCTTCATCAGATGGGTAGATTGCAAAAATTTTTTCCCATTCTGTTGGTTGCCAGCTCACTCTAATGATAGGTTCTTTTGCTGTGCAGAAGCTCTTGAATTTAATTAAATCCCATTTGTCTATTTTGGCTTTTGTTGCCAATGCTTTTGCTGTTTTAGTCATGAAGTCCTTGCCTATGCCTATGTCCCAAATTGTATTGCCTGGGTTTTCATCTAGGGTTTTTAGAGTGTTAGGTCTTACATTTAAATCTTTAATCTGTCTGGAGTTAATTTTGGTATAAATTTAAGGAAGGGATCCAGTTTCAGCTTTCTGCATATGGCTAGCCAGTTTTCACAACACCATTTATTAAATAGGGAATTATTTCCCCATTGCTGGTTATTGTCAGGTTTGTCAAAGATCAGATGGCTGTAGATGTGTGGCATCATTTCTGAGGCCTCTGTTCTGTTCCACTGGTCTATATCTCTGTTTTGGTACCAGGACCAGAACAGACGGTGATGCCTCCACCTTTCTCTTTTTTGCTTAGGATTTTCTTGGTCGTGTGGTCTCTTTTCTGGTTCCATATAAAATTTAAGGTGGTTTTTACCAGTTCTGTGAAGAAAGTCACTGGTAGCTTGATGGGAATAACATTGAATCTATAAATTACTTTGGGCAGTATGGCCATTTTCTTGATACAGTTTCTTCCTAAGCATGAGCATGGAATGTTTTTCCATCTGTTTCTGTCCTCTCTTATTTCCTTAAGCAGTGGTTTGTGGTTCTCCTTGAAGAGGTCTTTCACACCCCTTGTTAGTTGTATTTCTAGGTATTTTACTTTCTTTCTTATTTCTAGGTATTTTCTTTCTTAGTAATTGTGAAGGGGAGTTCACTCATTATTGGACTCTCTGTTTGTCTATTACTGGTATATAGGAATGCTTGTGGTTTTTCCACATTGAATTTGTATCCTGAGACTTTGCTGAAGTTGGTTATCAGCTTAAGGAGATTTTGGACTGAGACGATGGGGTCTTCTAAATATATAATCATGTCGCCTGCAAATAGAGACTATTTGACTTCCTCTTTTCCTAACTGAATATGCTTTATTTCTTTTTCTTGCCTGATTGCCCTGGCCAGAACTCCCAATACTACATTGAATAGGAGTGTGAGAGATGGCATCCTCATCTTGGGCCAGATTTCAAAGGGAACGCTTCCAGGTTTTGCCCATCCAGTATGATATTGGCTGTGGGTTTGTCATAAATAGCTCTTATTTTGAGATGTGTTCCATTGATACCTAGTTTATTAGGAGTTTTTAGCATAAAGGACTGTTGGATTTTGTCGAAAGACTTCTCTGCATCTGTTGAGATAATCATGTGATTTTTGTCTTTGGTTCTGTTTATGTGATGGATTACATCTATAGATTTGTGTATATTGAACCAGCCTTGCATCACAGGGATGAAGCCAAGTTGATCATGATGGATAAGCTTTTGATGTGCTGTTGGATTCAGTTTGCCAGCATTTTATTTTGGATTTTTGCATCAATGTTCATCATGGATATTGGCCTGAAATTTTCTTTTTTAGTTGTGTCTTTGCCCGGTTTTGGTGTCAGGATGATGTTGGTGTCATAAAATGAGTGAGGGAGGATTACCTCTTTTTGTATTGTTTGGAGTAGTTTCAGAAGGAATGGTACCAGTTCCTTTTTGTATCTCTGTTAGAATTTGGCTGTGAACGAGTCTGGTCCTGGACTTTTTTTGGTTGGTAGGCTATCAATTGCTGCCTAAACTTCAGACCTTGTTATTGGTCTGTTTAGAAATTCAACTTCTTTCTTGTTTAGTCTTGGGAGGTTGTAAGTGTCCAGAAATTTATCCATTTCTTCTAGGCTTACTGATTTATTTGCATAGAGGTGTTTGTAGTAACCACTAATGGGAGTTTGTATTTTGGGATCCATGGTTGATATTGATATCCCCTTTATTATTGTGTCTATTTGATTCTTCTCTTTTTTTTTTTTTACATCAAAATCTCTGGCTCTAATGTGGTACCATCCAAGCCATCTCCCCTTTCCATGAGAATTAAGTAACTTCCACTGGGAGCAGGGAAGATAGGTATAGTTGTGGCCAAATGTCTGCAAGAAAATTCTTTTTTTTTTTTTAAAGAAAGGAGAGAAGGAAAGAAAGGAGAGAAGGAAAGAAAGAAAAAATGGAGTGAAGGAGAGGAAGAAAGAGGAAGAAAAAGAGGGAAAGAGAACGGGAATGTTGCTTTATTCTAAAAATGGGTATTGAAAACCTCTTTTATGCCAATAATTGTGCTTAATAATGGCCTATCAATATTTCAATTAAACCTATGAGTAGGTGTGATGTGGTACTGACAAGAATGTATATTTTGTGTATTTAAAGTGGAGAGCTCTATAAATGTTTATTAAGTTTACTTGCTCTGGATCTGAGTTCAAGTCCTAGATATCCTTATTAATTTTCTGTCTTGTTGATCTATCTAATATTGATGTTGAAGTCTCCCACTATTATTGTGTGGGAGTATAGGGAGTCTAAGTCTCTTTATAGGTCTTATGTAACTGGATGTTAGGATCGTTAGCTCTTATATTGCATTGATCCTTTTACCACTATATCTTTATTGCTTTAAATTATCAGATGCGAGAATTACAACTCCTGCTTTTTATTTATTTATTTATTTTTGCTCCCCATTTGGTTGGTAAATCTTTCTCCATCCCTTTGTTTTGAGTCTTTATGTATCCTTGCATGTGAAATGGGTCTGGATGTAACATACGTTGGGTTTTGGCTGTATCTTTTGATCGGGGGATTTAGTCTATTTAAATTTAGGATTACTGCCATTTGACGTTAACTGGCTGTTTTGTCCATTCGTTGATGTAAATTCTTCATTATGTTGATGCTCTTTACTTTTTGGTATATTTTTAGAAAGGCTAATACTGGTTGTTCCTTTCTATGTGTAATGCTTCTTTCAGAAGCTCTTGTAAAGCAGGCCTGGTGGTAATACAATCTCTGAGTACTTGCTTGTTCATAAAAGATTTTATTTTTCCTTCAGTTGTGAAGCTCAGTTTGGCTGGATATGAAATTCTGGGCTGAAAGTTCTGTTCTTTAAGGATGTTGAATATTGGCCCCCACTCTCTTCTGGCTTGTAGGGTTTCTGCTGAGAGATCTGCTGTAAGTCTGATAGACTTCCCTTTGTGGGTAACCTGACCTTTCTCTCTGGCTGCCCTTAGTATTTTCTCCTTCATTTCAACCCTGGTGAATCTACCAATTATGTGCCTTGGGGTTGCTCTTCTTGAGGAATATCCTTGTGCTGTTCTCTGTATTGCCTGGGTTTGAATATTGTCCTGTTTTGCTAGGTTGGGAAAGCTTTCCTGAGTAATATCCTGAAGAATATTTTCCAGCTTGGATTCATTCTCTTCGTCATATTCAGGTACACCTATCAAATATAAATTAGGTCTTTTCATGTAGTCCCATATTTCTTGGAGACTTTGCTCATTCCTTTTTATCCTTTTTCTCTATTCTTGTCTTCTCGTTTTATTTCATTAAGTTGGTCTTTGACCTCTGATTTCCTTTCTTCTGCTTGATCAATTCGGCTATTCAAACTTGTGCATATTTCGCTAAGTTCTCGTGTTGTGTTTTTCAACTCCATTAATTCATTTATATTCCTCTCTATATTGTCTATTCTTGTTAGCATTTCGTCAAACCTTTTTTCAAAGTTCTTAGTTTCTTTACATTGGGTTAGAACAAGTTCTTTTAACTCCCAGAAATTTCTTATCATCCACCTTCTGAAGCCTACTTCTGTTAATGGAATACAGTCATTCTCCATCAGGCCTTGTTCTGTTGCTGATGAGGAACTGTAATCCCCTGTAGAGGGAGAGGTGTTCTGATTTTGGGTATTCTCAGCCTTTTTAGGCTGGTTTCTTCCCGTCGTTATAAATTTATCCATCTGTCATCTTTACAATTACCCCCTTTTAGTTAGGTTTCTGAGTGAATATCCAGTTTATTGATTCCCAGCGCTGGAATCTGAGCAACCACTGCACCAGCCAAAACAGCGGTGTTAAGACTGATGGTGCTCTTCTGCCTGGGAATCTCTGGTCTGGCTTCCTTCTTGAGTCCATAATAGGCTACTCTGCCTTCCCGGAGCTCCAAAAGTCAGTCAGAAGGGGAACCAGTCCCATTTACTCTGCACCCAAGAGCTGCCGTGCCGAGGCACCAGCAAAACCACTGCACCGGCCACAAGAGTCATGCTGGCGACCTGTGGGGCTCCTCCACTGAGAACCTTCTGGTTCGTGAGTGACAAAAATTCATCTGAAAGTGTGGCATCCTCTCGTTCTCTGTGCTTTCACTGGGAGCTACAATCCCAAGCTGTTAGTGATCAGCCAACTTGGATCTCTCTCTTTTTTCTTCTTTATTAGTCTGTCGAGTGGTCTATGTATTTTGTTGATCTTTTCAAATAACAGCTCCTGGATTTGTTAATTTATTGAAGGGTTTTTCATGTCTCTCTCTCCTTCAGTTCTGCTCTGCTCTGAGTTATTTCTTGTCTTCTGCTAGCTTTTAAATTTGTTTGATCTTGCTTCTCTAGCTCTTTTAATCCTGACATTAGGGTGTCAATTTTAGATGTTCCCTCATTTCTCTTGTGGGCATTTCGTGCTATAAGTGTCCCTCTAGACACTGCTTTAAATGTGTCCCAGAGATTCTGGCATGTTGTATTTTTGTTCTCATTGATTTCAAAGAACATCTTTTTTTCTGCCTTCATTTCATTATTTATCCAGTTATCATTCAGGAGCAGGTTGTTCACTTTTCATGTAGTTGTATGGTTTTGAGTGAGTTTGTTAATCCTGAGTTCTAATTTGATTGCACTTGGTCTGAGAGACTGTTTGTTATAATTTCCATTCTTTTGCATTTGCTGAGGAGCATTTTACATCCAGTTATGTGGTCAATTTTAGAATAAGTGCAATGTGGTGCTGAGAATGTGTATTCTGTGGTATTGGGGTGGAGAGTTCTGTAGATGTCTATTAAGTCCGCTTGGTTCAGATCTGAGTTCAAGTCCTGGATATCCTTGTTAATTTTCCATTTTATTGATCTGTCTAGTATTGACTGAGGGGTGTTAAAGTCTCCCACTATTATTGCGTGGGAGTCTAAGTCTCTTTGTAGGTTCTTAAGCACCTGCTTTATGTATCTGGGGGCTCCTGGATTGGGTGCATATATATTTAGGATCATTAGCTCTTCTTGTTGCATTGATCCCTTTACCATTATGTAATGCCCTTCTTTTTCTCTTGTGATCTTTGTTGGTTTAAAGTGTGTTTTATCAGAGATTAGGATTGGAACTCCTGCTTTTATTTTGCTCTCCATTTGCTTGGTAAATCTTCCTCCATCCATTTAATTAATTTATTTATTTTTTGAGACTGAGTTTTGTTCTTGTTACCCAGGCTGGAGTGCAGTGGTGTGATCACAGCTCACCGCAACCTCCGCCTCCCAGGTTCAAGTGATTCTTCTGCCTTAGCCTCCCGAATAGCTGGGATTAATAGGCATGCACCAGTATACCCAGCTAATTTTGTATTTTTTTTTTTTTTTTTTTTTAGTAGAGATGGGGTTTCTCCATGTTGGTCAGGCTGGTGGTCCTAACTTGTGACCCCAGGTGATCTGCCCACTGCAGCTTTCCAAAGTGCTGGGATTACAGTCACTTTGTGCCAGTAAACAGGTGGAGGAACAACCATACCTAGACCTTCCATCCCTTTATATTGAGCCTATGTGTGTCTTTGCATAAGAGATGGGTTTTCTGAATACAGCACACCAATAAGTCTTGACTCCTTATCTAATTTTCCAGACTGTGTCTTTTGGTTGGGGCATATAGCCCATTTACATTTGAGGTTAATATTGTTATGTGTGAATTTGATCCTGCTATTTTTATGCTAGCTGGTTGTTTTGCCCATTAGGTGAAACAGTTTCTTCATAGTGTCAGTGGTCTTTACAATTTGATATGTTTTTGCAGGGGCTGGTACTGGTTGTTCCTTTCCATGTTTAGTGCTTCCTTCAGTAGCTCTTGTAAGGCGGGACTGGTGGTGACACAATCCCTCAGCAGTTGCTTGTCCATAAAGGATTTTATTTCTTCTTCACTTATGAAGCTTAGTTTGGTTGGATGTGAAATTCTGGGTTGAAAAATCTTTTTTTAAAGTATGTTGAATATTGGCCCTCACTCTGTTTTGGCTTCTAGGGTTTCTGCCAAGAGATCCACTGTGAGTCTGATGGGCTTCCCTTTGTGGGTCACCCACCCTTTATCTCTGGCTGCCCTTAGCATTTTTTTCCCTGCATTTCAACCCTGGTGAGTCTGAGGATTATGTGTCTTGGGGTTGCTTTTCTCTATGTTCTCTGTATTTCCTGAATTTGAATGTTGGCCTGCCTTGCTAAGTTGGGGAACTTCTCCTGGATAATATTTTGAAGAGTGTTTTCCAACTTAGTTTTATTCTCCCTATCTCTTTTGGGTACACAGATCAAATGTAGATTTGGTCTTCTCACAGAATCCCATATTTCTTGGAGGCTTTGTTCATTTTTTTTTGTTCTTTTTTCTCTATTCTTGCCTTCTCACTTTATTTCATTGTTCCTGGTATTCTTTCTTCTGCTTGATCCATTCAGCTATTGAAACTTCTGTATGCTTCAAGAAGTTATTGTGCTGTGTTTTTCAGCTCCATCAAGTTGTTTATGTTCTTTTCTATGTTGGTTATTCTAGTTAGCATTTCATCTAACATTTTTTCAAGGTTCTTAGTTTCCTTGCATTGGATTAGAACATGCTCCTTTAGCTCGGAGAAGTTTGCTAATACCCACCTTTTGAAGCCTGCTTCTGTCAGTTCATCAAACTCATTCTCCACCCAGTTATGTTCCCTTGCTGCTGAGGAGTTGTGATCCCTTGAAGGAGAAGAGGCATTCTGGTTTTTGGAGAATTCAGCCGTTTTTCACTGGTTTCTTCCCATCTTTGTGAATTTATCTACTTTTGGTCTTTGAAGTTGGTGACTTTGGATGGGGTCTCTGAGTGGACATCTTTTCTGTTGATGTTGAAACTATTTCTTTCTGTTTGTTAGTTTTCCTTCTAACAGTCAGGCTCCTCTGCGATCTGCTGGAGTTTTCCTGGAGGTTCTCTACAGACCCTGCTTGTCTGGGAATCACCAGCGGAGCCTGAAGAACAGCAAAGATTGCTGCCTGTTTATTCCTCTGGTATCTTCTTCCCAGTAGGTTACCTGCCAGATGCCAGCCAGAGCTCTCCTGTATAAGGTGTCTATCAGTCCCTGCTGGGAAGTATCTCCCTGTCAGGATACACAGGGGTCATGGAGCCACTTGAGGAGGCAGTCTGTCCCTTATCAGAGCTCAAGTGCTATGCTGGGATATCTGCTGCTCCCTTCAGAGCTGCTGGGCAGGGACATTTAAGTCTGCTGAAGCTGAACCCCTAACTGCACCTTTTCCCAGGTGCTCTGTCTTAGAAATGGTGGTGGGGGGGCTTTATTATAAATCTCTGACGGGTTGCTGCCTTTTTTCAGAGATGCCCTGCCCAGTAAGAAGGGAGTCTAGTGACAGTCTGCCTGCAGAGGGCTTGCTGAGCTGTGTGGGCTCCATTTAGTTGTTGTATAAGCTTCCAGGTGACTTTGTTTACACAGGTGAGGTTAAAACTGCCTTCCTGAGCCTCAGCAATGGTGGATGCCCCTCCACCCACCAAGCTTGAACATCCAAGGTTGAGTTCAGACTGCTGTGCTGGCTGCCAGAATTTCAAGCCAGTGGATCTTAGCTTGCTGGTCTTCATGGGAGTGGGACCCACTGAGCTAAATCATTCATTCAGCTCTTTGGCTTCAGCCCCTTTTCAGGGCAGTGAGTGTTTCTGTCTTGCTGGTGTTCCAGGTGCCACAGGGGTATGAGAATAAAAAAAAACTGCTGTGGCTACAATGGCTGCCCAGTTTTGTGCTGGAATTCCAGAGCACTGGTTTTGTAGGCACTGGGGGAAATCTCCTTGTCTATGGGTTGCAAAGATGGTGTGAAAAGCACAGTATCTGAACCTTAGTGCTAGAGTGTCAGGAAAAGTCCCTAATGGCTTTCCTTGGCTAGGAGAGGGAGTTCTCAGGTCCCTTGCACTTCCTGGGTGAGGTAACACCCCACCCTGATTCAGCTAGCACTCCTTGGGCTACACCCACTGTGTAAGCCCTCATGAGATGAACCTGGTACGTCAGTTGGAAATGCGGAAGTCTCCCCTCTTCTGCATTAATCTCGCTGGGCACTGTGCACCGGAGCTGTTCCTATTTGGCTATCTTGGCGGAAATCCTCCCAAGATCCCTTTACAATGTGTCCATCCGTGAAGACTGTATAGTTTTGCTTCTAAATGCCTGCATCTTTGCTGAAAGTGCCTGAGGGTTTAGGTTCATCTGAGGCAGCCCTTAGCCAATGACCAATAGAAAATGGAAAATAAAATTTCAGCTCAGAAAATTCCTCTGCAGGATGTTTGAAGTTACCCTGAGCAGGATTTTGCCTACATTGCACAATTGCTTGGCTTTCTCCTTCCTTGTCCTGCCTTCCCTCCTTCCTTGTCCCTAACATTTCCAGTTTTTTGGAGGGGAGCATTTCTTGATAAATTGATTGTACATGAATCCTCATTCTAGGGTATCCTTCTGACATAATTGTTCCAAGGAATGGAAGTAACAGTGCTTCAGTCTCAATGCTTGCTTCCCCAAAATGTATGCTACTTCCAAACAGAAGCATCTTTGACCTAAAATTCCAGCCCACCCGTCCCCTTCCAAATACACACCTAGAGGCTTCTTCTGGGGGATTTCATAGCATTTAATAGGTTGTATATCTGGCTCCAAACTCTTTGAGAGCATAAACTGTCTTCGTTATTGTTTGAATATTAAGCGAAATTATTTGTGAACCCAAAATGATCTGTGAAATGACTGAGAACCAATCTCAATGAATTTAGAAAGTTTATTTTGCTAAGGTTAAGGACATGCTCATCACACAGCCTCATGAGGTCCTGACAACATGTGCCAAGGTGGTTATGTTACAGCAGGTAGACAGACATGAGCAGGGCAGGAGAGGGTCCCTCCTCAACCAGGAATGTCATGCAACCATCAAGTGACAGGCAGTTATTAAACTGTCTCTCTAAAATAATTGGTTGCAATCAGCACCATGGAAAGGCAGTCTCCCAATAAATAGAAACACCTGAAACTGGTAATCAGCAGCTTCCTGACAAGATCTCAGGAGTTGGGCAAGTGAGCTCAAGTATACACATTAAGAGGCAAAAAAAAAAAAAAAAAAAAAAAAATGAAAAAACAAAAACAAATGAGAAATGCCAAATGTGGGTGAAGGGGAGGAAGGCAGCAAAACACACTGCCATGTGTGTACCTATGCAACTATCTTGCACGTTCTGCACATGTACCCCAAAACCTAAAATACAATAAAAATTAAAAAAAAAAAACACGGAATCTAACTGGTGTATGAATTTCTAGGGACATTTGACTGGTAAAGGAAGAATTCCTCAAGTGAGCATGCACACAACTCGAGTAAACACACTGCGCATGTGTGGGTTATGATAAAAGGTTGTAGAAACCGAGGTTTTATCATGTAGATGAAGCCTCCAGGTAGCAGGCTTCAGAGAGAATAGATTGCAAATATATCTTATCAGACTTAAAAAGTCTTTTCTATCAGAAATTCCAAAAGAGAGGAGGGTATAATAAAGTATGTCTAGCTGCCCCTTCCAATTATGGCATATGAGTTTTTCAGGATAACTTTGGAATGTCCTTGGCTGAGAGGAGGGGCTTATTCATATGGTTGGGCAGACTTAGAATTTATTTTTGGTTTACTGATTGAATAAACCACATGTTGCTGGGCAGCCACAAAGTCCCAGGAGCTCTTCCAAGTATGGAGACACATAAAAGTCATTGGAATGAAGATAGCATTAGACACTTCTCTTGCAGAGCACAGGTAAAGACACATGGAGTACCTCATTATTTTGAGTTTCTGCTAATGCATTTCTTATGGATAGTTTTGCAATTCTCATGAAATATTGGCAAATACTAGAAGGCTACAGGCCTGGTGCCTGCTTTGAGAGGAAGGAATTGGGAATGATTTAGATTATCTCATTGGATACAGTCGGCAGCAGATAGGTTACAATTAATATCTGGATTGTAACAGACATTAATGAATTCTGGAAAAATTATGTCCTCACAATGTCAGCCTCAGGCTAGACTTCTTATTGGAAAAGGTTTATTTAAAAAAATAACTGCTGATCCTGTGACATATTAAATGCCTTTTACCAACCACAATATTAGAGGACTTCTCGCTTGTCCTGATTGATAGCAATTCAAAGGCTATAAAGAGCCTTAACTGCTTTTTGTGCAGATGTTTTCTTTATAAACCCTCCCTGGGCTCTAAAGCCATTAGTGAGATGTCACTGGTTTCGGAGAGAAACACCTACCCTAAATTTAAACCTAGATGTTTTGGAGATTTGTAAGAAAAAGTAATTAGGTCTCAGAGTGGACAGTATCAGGCAGAGGTGACAAAACTGAGACAGACTTTTTGTGTCCTTCTTGTTAGTGAGGCTGAATGTCAAATGAACTAATGACACAAGGTATAGGTTAACTATATCCTATTAATAGATCATGAAAGACAACCGGATCATGGCACTGAGGCAGCCTGATAGGCTAGACCCATAAATGGAATAGCAGAAAAAGCAGGCATGTGAGTCATTTATTGTTGACTTCTACTTCTTCAGCCAAAAGATAGCTTTCTAATTAAGCAAAAGTATGAGTGAATGAGTCAAAAGTCATCACCTTCCGAGAGAGATGCAAATCAATCAGGACTCACCCAATGACTGGGCAATGTCAAGGTTTCCTCAGATGGATTAGGTATATCCTCTAAAAAAATAGGATAAAACCACAAGTTGTGGCAGGTAAATTAATGCACTACAAATTAGTCCAGGCTTCATTCTAGAGGGCTGTATAGCTATCTGGGATGAATAAATTAAGATGGGCCTCATGGAAGTACTTTGTATTAATTAGGTCTTTTGCTTATAAACAGACTACTTGTATTCTGTTTCTAGTACTACTACTGGCAGTAGCACGCAGAGCAATGTGATGAATTTCACAGGTTTCAAATAAAAGTTTTGTGAGCTGGACCTAATATGGAAGCTGCCCTAAGCTACCTTATGAATGATTCTATTATAAAATCATGTCAGTTATCATGCTCAAAAGTAACAAAAGTGCTTTGAAATTTTCTCAAATACTGCCCAAATGTGACTCATCTTTTTCAAAAACGGTAAATAGGTGGCATGAGAGCCAGCTTCCCATGTCCATGGCAAGCTTTTTTCATTGTCTCTATGTCATTCTTTCCTACCAGTTCTGACTGGGCCTCAGAATTCTTCTTATCACAATGTCTTAGACATGTTGTACCAAGTGATCAGAGAAACATGAGTTAAAACCTAAATTTCAATAGATGTATGAGATTTAAGGGAGAGTTGTTCAAGACAGAGTGGCAAAAGGAATTACGGAGCCACAAGCTTTCTCTATGATTGCTAGTATTAACTGAATGCTTATCACCAGCCCAAAATATCTTAACTCATTTAATCCTCACAAAAACTCGATGTAGGAGGTATTAGTTGTTTTCTCCCCCTCCTGCATAATCGGGATAATAAGGTCCAAAAAGGTTACGAAACTTGTTGAAGAGTATACAGCTATTGCCAGAGAGGAGATTTACCCCATACTTCTGGCCACAGATGCTGTACTCTGAATCACTGGGACGAAAACAACTCAGAAGAGGTAAATAATAGAGAGAGACTAGAAAGACAGTAAAATCATTGAAATGAAGGAAAAAAATGTAAAAGGATACATGGGAAAAGCAAAAGATCCATATTTATATTTTTTATAGAATTATAGATAGCCGTGTTTTGAAAAATGTCTTTAGGCATAAAGACACAATTACATATATATGTGTTCTTTGGCTATCCATTATATATCATGGCAGACCATACATGTATATGTTTATGTGTATGTAAACATTTTTCTCAGTGTTAACAAAGAGCAGCAGCAACATGACGTGTTAACATTTTTCAAAATATAAGAAAACACTTTACAATTTGACCTTTTCCAATTATTCGGGTGAAAATCCATTTTCTGAAGAAGAGTGAAGGGTAAATGTCACATGGCTGAATCATGGACTACTAAAAAGGTTAAAGCAAACGTAGACCATTGCCACAGTGCTTTTAGCCTGAGACATAATAAGTAAACTTACTTTATTTTGAAAAAAAAAAATTGTTTCTATGGTGGTTCAAGAGTGTATTTTCATAGACAATAATTAGGACAAAAATGCAGGAATATGAAATTCAAGACTCATTTCCTGAATGTCAGCATCAAGGTTTTCTTTCATCATTTAGGAAAAAAATTAGTGTGCCCTCTGTGCATTTCCCAGAGGATGTACCTCTTTGTCGACTTTTTATACACTGCTCCTGTAATTCATCAGTGTGCAAGGATGAAAGTCTTATGACTTCCAGGGTGGACATTAGAAAAAGAAGAAAGGTTAAAAAATTATTCAATTTTATACAAACACATTGTTATGATCTGAATGCTTGTGTCCTCCCCCAGTTTATATATAGAAATCCTAATTCCCAATGTGATCACATTTGAAGATGGGGCCAAAGCTCTCACGAGTGGGATTAGTGCCCTAATGAAAGAGTCCCTAGAGGCCTCACTTGTACCTTCCTATATGGGAGACACAGCAAGTGGACACTGTCAAAGGCCAGAAAGTGGACCCTCACCAGACACTCAATCTGCCAGCACCCTTGATCTTGGATTTCCCAGCCTGCAGAAGACTGAAAAATAAATTTCTGCTGTGTATAAGTTACCTGTATGGTATTTTATTTTAGCAGCCCAAATAGATTAGAATACCAATCTTTCTCATGTTTATTTTCTTCAGTGTTTTAGGTAACATTATACTTACTTAGAAAGTATTACCGTCATTATGAATATGTGAGCTCCTTAGTACATATAATTACCTTTACCATTGAATAAGGTGCCTTTTGATATGTAATTTTCATGAGATTTTGAAAAATATGAGCTACTATACCTATGATCCACTTATACTGGATAAATTAATTATCCATCATATGGCACTAATATTTTTTAAAAGAAACTATCATACAGTTGACATTGTCTCTAGCTATTTACTCAGCTCTATAAAAATCTCTAAAATCAAATATTTTTGATAGGTCTTATCATTAAATCCATCCCAGGAAAGTATTTTTAAAAAGTGCCTCTGGAAACTTTTACAGGTGTAGCTATAAACATAGAGCAAGAAAGAAAATTCAAGCAATCATTGCAATGATTCATGAAAAAAAATTGCTTTAATTACCAGGTCTTTTAGAGAGTGTGCTGTATCTCTCACCTCAGCTAGCCACATATGGAAGTAATGACTTGGACTAGGAATCAGTGTTTTGTATGATAACAGATAACAGCTGAAGTTTCAGTTTCCATCCATTTTAGGATTCTGGGCTGCACTCCTGCACAACTTTTGATTAAGTTGGAAATACGTGCTGTTTACATCAAAGGGCAGAGACTCTCAAGTGTAGGAATTCATATACAGCACCATTCGCCAGAGCTGCCAGGAGCACTGGCATGACACTCAGAACCTTGCTTGGCACGCAGTGATGAAGGAGGGTTTCAGAGCCAGGAGGGAGATGATATTTATGTGTTCAAATCAGAACTGATGCAGGGCATGCTCAGAATGTGCCACCTGGAGAAACATCATCTGTGTCTGGGGCTCTTCCTTGGTCTGAAGCTGGTAATCGATCCTGACAGTGATTTCATTAGGGGACTGCCTGGCATACAGTCTCTCCATTTTAATTGAAAGTTTGGTTTGTTTTCACTATTGACATGGCAATAAGATTCTTTCATACTGAAACAGTCCTGGAAGGGTGGGATAGACCGTCCAAATAAAGTGAAAACATTTATTCCTGAGTCAATCCATTCTGCTCACTTACTTATAGCCATTGAATTTACTATTGCTCTCCGAAGAACTCCCAAAATGTCCCACACTCATGCCCAACTCTTCGTTTTGCTCATACCGTCCTTGCCAAGAAATACACATCTCTATCTTTTATTCTTTTTTATAACTATGACAGAATTCAAGACATGCTATTCTAAAATATGGCACCCTAGCATAGTCAATATGACAGAGTTCAAGACATGCTTTTCTAAAATATGACACCCTAGCATATTCAATATTTTAAGCTGAAGGAATTCGAGAAACAGCAGAAGCAGGAAAGTTATTCTCACCTTGCCCTCACCCTTATCCCCTGAAGCAGGTCATAGAACCTGGAAGGAATTTTCTGATCTTCCACTGAAGTAGGACATGAGACCCTCATTCCAGAAGTGCCCTTCCTATACATGGGAAATAGGAACCTCCTTATCTCTGAAGACACAGAGTCACAGAGAAGACACACACAGACACAGACACACACACACAGGCTTTATATCACTTAAAGCCCCAGGCCTTATTGGCTAATTGACTGTAAATAGATTTCTGTATAAGTAACAGAAGAATCTGAATAGACCTTAGTAAGTTTCTACCACTTCAGTACCATTACATAATCCCCCCTTGTCCAATTACATTTCTCCATGACTGTTCACTCTTTGTCAAACTTAACATAAAAATGCATAAGTTTCAGAGTGTCTTTGTTCATTTCTGAAGGTTCATGTGTCACATAAAACATGCTAAATAAATTTGTATGCTTTTCTCTTCTTAACCTGTCTTTGGTTATAGAGGCCGCAGCCATGAACATAGGTTGGGTAAGGAAGAGATATGTTTCCTCTTCTATATCTACAATCCTTTTGAAGCCAAATCCTCTCTTAACCCACAGCCTTCTTTGCTTAATGCTCACTGATCCCTGGACTGGACATATAATGGAAGCTAGGGTGTTCAGATGCCATGTATTTTTCCTCAGCTAGAAACTTAAATATAAGCTTATAACACAATGAGACGACCACACTCCCTTGTGGCTCATCAAGACCTCCAATAAATGCAAAGCAGGCATAGTCTTCATTCCTGGCTTTGACGCTCTATGTGCAAGTTACCTAGCATCTAACTGCCATAGTTGTCTCCTTTCCAATATGAGAGTAATGATAGCATTTACCTCATATAGTCAATGTAAGCATTGTTAGATGAAATTGGATATGGGGCCCAAAGGGGCTCCGGCCGGATGTCGTGGCTCTTGCGAAGGTGAGGCCATGAGTTCAAGGCCAACCTCAGCAACCTTACAAGCTCTCATTGATTGGCAAAAAAAAAAAAAAAAAAAAAAATTGGATAATTCATAGAAAATATTTAACATTTCTCTTATTTGTATTAAGGCCCATTACCCCATTTGTTTGCAAGTACCTTGAGTTCAAACACTCCTTTTCATCTTTCAATCTCTGGTAGTTTTAAGCAGACAGCAGATTCTGGTAATTTCTTTGATATGCCTCATAAAATCATACTGAGTTTGTGTTATTTCTCAGTTTCAGAGTAATAGGAGCAGCAGAGAGGAAACCCAGGCGTTGATGGAGAAAAACAGTGACTTTGTTCTATTCGTTGGTGGTCGATCTGTGGTGAGAAGATGAAGAGTGGGCAGGGCTCAGCCCTCAGGGAACAGTTGTGTGGTCACAGTGGAAAGTAGCAGAGCTCTATCCTCCTCATGGGTGGATGAGCCTCCAGAAAGCATTCACTCAGAGGGGAGAAACAGGACAGAGAGAGCAACCGGGGTAAACATCATCTTAGTTTCAAAGGCAAAGCTGACTGTGACATGAAGGTAGGACTTAAAGCCAGTGTCGGCATGCTTATGACTGCATTTTGGTAATGTGCCTGTAATTAAGCCCTTGTTGGAATTTTTAAAAGGTTTCTTAAAATATGTTTAATTTCCCTTTTCATCTTCCAACTTAGAAGACATGCTAATTATTCCAAGTTGGAAGATAAAATTAGAAAATACGTCAATTCAGTTGCACTTTGATGAAAATCTGACTTCAGGACATTAATTTGAACCATAGAAAACACCTGGAGGGTAGTGCCTTTTGCTGAGGAACCCACAGTCGTGCCTGTTGAATTTCCCAAAACTGATATCTTGTCAAGTCAATAAAACTTAAAAGACACTGAGGAATCTGAACATCTTTTCTTGAGTCTTGTGGAGTCAAGCCCACGTGCTGTCACAGAGCATCCTTGGCATGACAGCCCATCTCTCACATGGCACAACACACACTCTGTGGATGTTAGATTATTTTAATTTTGATAGTGCATTTGGTGTGAGGTTGATTTTTTACAACTGGTGATTCAAATATTGTCACAAAATACTTGAAAATCGATCTTTATATATCACTAAATTAGTTTTCCATAAGTAATATCCACAAATACAAAAATCACTGAATATAAATTTTCAGCTGTAATTTCTGATCTGGTTACATAAATGTTAATTTAAATTAAGCCGAAGTTGGAGCTAAACAGCTTTTCTGTGACCATTTCATCTTTAAGATGAAGTTAAAGATTTGCATTTGAAATACCCCTTTATTGAACTGAAAGTAGCATTTCCAGTTAATGTCCAGCATCCTCTGAATGCCAATGGTCTTTGAGTAAACAGATGAACCTTCATGTCCCTCTTTTAGTTGTTTCAGACAGCACTTCACATCCTCTTGGTAATGCACATGAATGCCAATTCCTGTTTTATATATTTTGGTAGAGGATGGAACATATTAAGAAAAACAGATAAGTATTTTAAAATTCCCATGTTATTTTTCTCCTTTACATTCAGTGGCTAAGTTGGGGATTCATACATTGCTCCCAGAAATGGCACAAAATTGTGCTATAATAGAACCAAATAACCACATTGTTTGCAATTTTGATTTTTTTCTCCAATAAAAGGTAGTTATTTAGACAGCAATTTTTAGTCACAATATAAAGAGCTTTTGTTTCCACATTAGCCACAAAAGAAATAGGGCAAGCATTTTATTTATGTGTGTACACATTTACACACACACACACAAAGTGGACCACGTTTCCAGGGTTCAGTGGAGGAAAAATTGTTTTTCATTATTAAGTATAATGTTTTCAAATAGATGAATCAGAAAATTTTACATAGATATAAGACCATTTTATATGAACACTGTCAATCATGTGCTTTGAGGGATAAATAGGGTTAATGATGGTTAAACAGCATTCTTTAAAGGTGTTTAAAGGGCCATGGACTACTTTTCCCCAAATTTCAGAGCCGGGAGTCCCCAGCAGAGGATCCACGGATCACGCAAGAAAGAACCTGAAATAACCTTCAGAGGAAAAATCACATGGGCAGTAACATGGGTCAGCCTCTGCCCACTGGAACTCATTTCCAGGCAGACACTACATAGCAATGACATGATCACAACAGTTACATCTAAGAAAGCAGTTTATGAAACAAGCACCAAACCACTGGGCAGAATTTTCATCATAATCTACAACCTTTACCCTGAACAATGGAGTCTAATCACCAAAAAAATTACATACTAGGGTTCCAGATGATAGGATCACCCAAGTTATTTAACTTTGCACCACTGCACTTCAGCCTGGGCAACAGAGCCAGACTCTGTCTCAAAAAAAAAAAAAGGTGGGCACGTTGGCACTTAAAAAAATAAATCAGAAAATAATATGGCTTCAAGTGGACAAATAAATATAAATTTCAAAGGAAGTCTTCGCATTATCTATTGGTTTTCTCTTGATTTGGTTCCATGGATAATTTCTCTCCAAGTTCTCTAATAAGTTCTGCTAGGTCTTGTGTATTCTGAGATTTTTCTTCAAGGAGTTCATAGCGAAGACTTGAGATATCCTGCTTAATTTCCTTCAGTTCCCCTTTGAAAGCAAGAGTGATAAGAAGTCAACTATAATACACAATGCAGAAAAACTTGTGATTGTGGGACAGGAGGAAATCAGCCCTAATTTCACACACAATTTTATTCTGAATCCTTTCAAAGGAAATAACTTCCTAATGGAAAAGGTGGTTTTCTTAGCTAAATGTTTTGGTGAATGAAGAGATTGTAGCAGAATGATAACAAAAGTCCTCCTAAGGTAAGTTAAAAGAAAACGGTGGTGAAGAATTCAGAGGTTGAGGCAGCAGCACCTTTCTTGATATTCCCACCCACTTCCTCCTCCCTCCAAGTCCACCAAGAGAATGACAGCTTTTCATCTAGCAAGTAGCAGCTGTCCCCACCTGTGGAGAAACAGCCTATTCCCTACTCTTTAACAGAATTGGTGGTTGGTGAGATCCTGTGCTACTTTTCCCCTTGAAGTTCACTCTCCCGGTGCGTCTCTGCAGCTCTTCCTCCAATCTGCATTAGGCCCCGGTCCTGACTCACATTCATGGGCTGATTTGTTTCTGTGTTCAACTCACCTTCGTTCACTTCGTCACTCTCCTTATCTACCTGGGCCTGCAGTACATATCTTTTAATGAGCCTCTTCATTATTTTCTAGTTGGAGAAAAGAGAAATCTATGTCAGTTTGAGGTTGATGACAAATCTCTCATTTGGAACAAGATTCTGAGTCTTCCTCCCTGTAGTCAGTCCTTTAGAAGTAATGGCTATCAAAGACTAAGGTGATTCAGCTGGGATGCATGCGATCTCCACATTTTGCTTTTCTTTCCTTCTTTTTTTTTTTTTTTTTGAGACAGAATCTCCCTCTGTCACCAGGATGGAGTGCAGTGGCATGATGCCAGTTCACTGCAACCTCTGCCTCCCAGGTTCAAGCGATTTTCCTGCCTCAGCTTCCCAAGTAGCTGGGACTACAGGAGCGCACCACCATGCCCTGCTAATTTTTGTATTTTTAGTACAGACGGGGTTTCACCATGTTGGCCAGGGTGGTCTCAATCTCTTGACCTCGTGATCTGCCCACCTAGGCCTCTCAAAGTGCTGGGATTACAGGCATGAGCCACCGCGCCCGGCCTTGCTTTT